>OX451738.1:724038853-725510029 GCA_948472305.1 Vicia faba | reverse complement strand
AAAATAAAAATTAAATATTTATAAAAATGTGTATATTCAGGAAAATGTTTTTAAATATAAATAAAATAGTAAATGAAAAAATAAACATATTTTTTTACATTATTCTTTAATTTTTAATAAAAGAAAAATAAATTATTTACCTATTTATACTAGTAGAATAAAATAAATATTAAACAAATATGAAAAAATATAAAATAATTTTTTTGGCATTTTTTATATTTGGACAAAAAATAATAAAGTCAGAATAACAAATTAAAATATCAAATGATAAATATTCAAATAAATGGGTCAGGGGGGTGTAAACTGAATAATGGGGTGTTAGAAGTAAAAACAACCAGGCCCAGCCCAGTCAGACTTCATCTTCCTCCTTTGTTCACCTAAACGCGCGTTCTGTACATCAATGGCTATCTCCTGATTCCTTGATTTTTTGACAAAACTCATAACATGAAACTTGTAGAGCATCAAACAACGAATTCAACCATATAAAAAACTTAAGCTAACTCTCAAAGACCAGAGAGAATTTCTCTGGCCCTAATTTCTAACCTAGTTTTTTCAGAAAGTTCATGGGTGAAATTCTCCTAGCACGATTAATATAAATGAAAACTAAGCATATGTATGGCTTCAGGGCTATGAGTACAACATATTTCATTCACAAACCTAAGCCTAACTATTCCTAAATAGAGAGATAGAAGTTCATGAAATACCTGTTTCAGTTAACTTCGAGCTGGCCAATGCAGAAACTTCCAAGGGTGTTTGAGGTTCTGTTGAGCTTGCCTGAAGTCCACTGAAGCTTTTCCAATGCTTGGCTTGTTTTGAAGTAGCCTGAATCGTGCTACAGAACTCAACCTGCAAAGCTTTGAAACAAAAATGGCAATGTGTGTTAAAGGTGTTACAGCTAGCAATGGATGATCTGGATAGCTTAGGTATGTTGGTTGGAAGGTGTTTGAAGTATCTTTGGACAAAACGCACGATGGAATTTGATTATGGCTTGAAGTTTGCAGAACTGACTCTGTTTTGCAAGAAAATGGGGAATTTGAGTATGAGGAGGTTTGAGTGATGAAGGGGTCGTGTTTCTGGCTTGTTAGGAGGTATAAAACTTGTTTACAATGTTTGTGTAAGTTGGTTTTATCAGATATGGAAGATGGCTTGTATTTTTGCAACTTTCTTCTTCTTGAAGCAAGAGTGTGTATGTTCTCAATGCAAGCCTGTACCAGCCCTATATCATGCTGCATATTTTTCTCTTGGTTATTGGAATTGGTAGATTTGATCTTGCCTCGAAGATATGGCCCCATGCCTCAAGGATCTTGGTTTGACATAAAGTGCAACTTTACAAAAATGACATTATACCTTTTACCATTTAGGGCTTAATCTTGTATGAAATGTCCAAGTGACTAAGATAATACCTTAGCTCAATGGTTAAGCATTAAATTATGGAGTACAAACTGGTTTTGAGGCCTGCAAACTAGTACCAAGCATACTGATTTGAAAATGCAAGTTTGTATGAACATGTATTGGCCATGGATCAAAGTGAGTTTTTGTCAATCTCAAGCATTCGATTCTCTCTAACCACAAGGGTGTTTGAGGAGTTATTGGACAATTTGGAAAGCTTGGAACATGTACTATAATCCATATTTGAAATGCAACTTGAAACTCCAAGTGGAACTATGTGAAAAATGGCCAATAAGATGGGTCAAAATCCTGCCTAAACTAGGGCAAAATTTCTCTAAGTTAAAAGTTTTAGGTACCCTTGTTCCAAAAATCATAACTTGAGATACAAGCTTCTTTTGAGAAAACATTTTGAATCAAAGTTGTATACTTTGTGATGTACTACAACTTTCATGTTGCAAGTATTGTTTGAATCAATTTGCATCTTGGTGAAAAAATGGGACAAAGTTAGGAAAAAATAAGAAAATTTCATAACTTAGAAAATTTCTAAGTTATGAAAATTTTCCATTTTAAACCCTAATTTGCATTTTTGGGTTCTTGATGAACAAGTTTCATAACTTGTCATGTCTTGGTGAAAAATGAATCTTGGTACTTGATTTTGACCAAAAAGTCAAAGTTTGACTTTTCAGTGTACAGTAAAATTTTGATCAGTTGACTGAAAAATTCATCTGTCAATCCTATGCACTTGAGATCTTTTGAACTTGTTGAATGGATCAATATAATGTCATTGAGTCCTTGAGGAGCTTGATTTGCCATTGGCTAGGTCAAACAGTCAAAAATTGCCTTTGTACAGTCAAAACCCTAAAAATGACCATTTTGCCCTTTTGGTGATCCGATCAAATTTCTTGTGGAATTATGATCCAAACTTAATCAAATAGTTCATATGAGTTCATAATGTTGATGTGGGTCAAATTTCATGAGGTTTGACTGTCAATTGGCCACAATTGACTTTTTCCCCAATACAACTGATTTCTAGGTCAACTGTTCAATTGACTGGGCAAAAATATGGATCAAGGCTTGAAACTTGGTATGGACAAACTTGTGGGTCTAACATGGAGTATGAAAGTCACTTTGGGCATTGTAGGTCAAAATATCCATGTGCAAACTCAAACCCTAATTTAGGTCAACAGTGCAAGGAGGTGTCTTGAGCAGAGCAAACCCTAGCTTGATCTTGAGTTCCAAGAGTCTTGTGATGAGAAATGTTGATGAAATGAGAGGGAAAATTTTGGGGTACAACATTTTCCCCTGTTCAATCTTCTTCAACCTGAAGAGTTAGATTGGCAAGTTTGCCTTTCGTGACTCGAAGGTAAAAGAGGATTGGACACTAGAGTTCCCGTAAATTTGCACTCGTCAAAACATAGATGCGGGAATGGGCTTAAAGATGCCATTTGGAGATGGTAGAATCTTGCTGGAGATGGGATTAAAGATGCCATCCAAGAATCTTTGTTGAATTGCAATGCGGTAGGTTGGAAGAATGAGCATCAAAATGGTATCCGTGTTTGGAATGCCATTGAACCGTATCTGGAGACTGAGTTTGTATGAGAAAAATAATGGCGTCCGTGTCTGGCGCGTATCTGAGCTGTAACTGTATTTGAATTTTGAATGAATATCAAAATGACTTCCGTGTCTGGAGTGTATTTGTATTGTATCTAGGTAACAGAGAAACATCTGTGTATGGAGCAACTGTGTGTTGGGCATAAACTATGAATGAGTGATAGAATGGCAACCGTGTCTGGAGCGTATATGGACTGTATCTGAAGTTGAGATTTGTATGAGTAGTAGAATGACCTCCTTGCCTGGGGTGTATCCGTACTGTAACCGAGATTTGAATAAGTGACAGAATGACCTCTATGGAGACTGCACTGGAGGGATCAAACTGCTGGTGTAAAGGACAGGACGACATCTGTGTTTGGAGTGTACTTGAACTTGTAGTTGATAGTTGAATCTGAATGAGAGATAGAATGACAGCCGTGTCTGGAGCGTATCTAGTCTGTATCTGATTGCTGAAGTCTGAATGAGTAGTAGAATGACCGCCGCGTCTAGGGTGTATCCATACTGTATTTTGACTTGAAGTTCTGAATGAGTAATAGAATGACCGTCGTGTCTGGGGTGTATCCATACTGTATCTGAATAATTGTTAACAATAGCCTTTTAATCTTATCCTAAAAAGGGTAAAATGTTAGCTGAAACACAAAGTTATGTTGCATGATATGTATGATGCAATGAATTGTGTTTCATCAATGTTTATGATATATGAATGTAATGGTTGCGCATGTAAGCTGAGTAACTGTCTTGCTGAGGAAAATAAATCCTTGATAACTGGAGATAATGAAATCTTTGATTACTGTCGGGGAAAGTAAATCCTTGACCAAAGCCGGGGATTCCAGAAAATCTTTGAATATGAGAAATCCTTGCTGACTGCTGACTACTTGGGGAATAAGGAAAACTCTGAAAATCTCTACTGGGGAGTTAAAACCAGGGAGACTTCTGC
The DNA here is from genome assembly GCA_948472305.1 of Vicia faba. Classification (NCBI taxonomy): domain Eukaryota; kingdom Viridiplantae; phylum Streptophyta; class Magnoliopsida; order Fabales; family Fabaceae; genus Vicia; species Vicia faba. The sequence goes on along the minus strand of OX451738.1, from coordinate 725,506,092 downwards.
TGGAGAAATGAGACTGAGAATCTTCAATCTGCTGGGAAATAACTCTGTGGGGAGAATGTTTAGACTATCCTGGCTCCGTTGGGGATAGAATTTTTCAGGGTTTTCGGGCTCCACTGGGGATCTTGAAGCTTAACCCTGATGGGGACTTTGAAACTTAACTCAGCTGGGGAATTATACTCTAATTTTAGCCTTGTTGAGGATCTGAATGATGTATCGTAGGGGATTTCTTCTGGAATGGCATAAAGATTTCTTCCTACTCCTTCAACCTATCAGTAATTATCCTTTTTCAATTTCGTTTTATTTGTAAGCAGTGATTATATTCAAATGCATATGCCTATTTAATAAAACATTGGACGATTTCAAATAAAACATAAGTGTAAAAGGAAAAGAAAGGCAGTCGAATTTCTGCACTTTGAAGTATTTTTGTATTAACTTTTGTGAGTATTTTTGTACAAAGGAGATAGACATCCTAGTAAGAGAATGTTGTTGTAAAAATTGAATAAAATTTATACAAAAGAAAGATGGCTATGTGTAACAATTCCATGGGATTCCCGTTTTGTTATAGCCTTCACAACTCTGAATATCTTGTCCATTCGCTGCTTCGTCTGCCGATGACTGGATTGATCAGAAGCTTGGAGCTTGTTGGTGAAGAGATTGTTCTTAGTGATCCGACAAGACATAGTCATACGCTTTAATTCCCTAACTTTTGCCTGGACCGCCATTTCGGGTTTTCGATCCACCGGGAAACCCTTTTTTTCCCAAGTCGCCCTTTCGGGTTTTCAACTTGCCGGGTGTACAGATTTTTTTATTTTATCCCTAATTTTTGCTTGAATCGCCCTTTCGGGTTTTCGATTCACTGGGATGCCCATTTTTGCCCAAGTCGCCCTTTCGGGTTTTCAACTTGTCGGGTCATTTTATGCGTAATATCTTTTGACTATGTCTGCGTTTGCAGGGTGCGGCAAATCGTTGCCGTCCATGGTGGTCAGAATCATTGCCCCACCAGAAAAGATGCTCTTAATCACAAATGGTCCTTCGTAAGTAGGAGTCCACTTGCCCCTGGGATCACTTTGCGGCAAGATGATCCGCTTGATTACAAGATCTCCGACTTGATATACCTGACGTCTGACTTTCTTGTTGAAAGCCTTGATCATGCGTTTTTGATACGTCTGACCATGACAAACAGCAGTAAGTCGCTTCTCGTTGATCAAATTAAGTTGATCAAGCCGGGTCTGAATCCAATCGTCTTCGTTCAAACCAGCGTCCTTCATAATCCTTAAGGAAGGAATCTGAACTTCCATGGGTAGCACAACTTCCATGCCATATACTAAAGAAAATGGGGTTGCCCCTGTTGAAGTACGTGCCGTGGTGCAATATCCATGCAGAGAAAACGGTAACATCTCATGCCAGTCCTTGTAGGTGACTGTCATCTTTTGAATGATCTTCTTGATATTCTTATTTGTGGCTTCAACAACACCGTTCATCTTCGGCCGATAGGGAGATGAATTGTGATGATAAATCTTGAACTGTTTGCAAAGAGCGGTGATCATAATGTTGTTCAAATTCGTACCGTTGTATGTGATGATCCTGTCGGGGACACCGTACCGGCATATGAGGTTCTGCTTGATAAAGCGAGCAACCAAATTCTTTGTAACGGAGGCAAAGGAAGCTGCTTCGACCCACTTGGTGAAGTAATCGATAGCGACCAAGATGAAGCGATGCCCATTGGATGCCATAGGCTTGATCTCTCCAATCATGTCAATGCCCCACATTGTGAATGGCCAAGGAGATGTCAGAACGTTGAGAGGAACAGGAGGAATATGTACCTTGTCAGCGTAGACTTGGCACTTGTGGCAAGTACGGGAATGTTGGTGACAATCAGCTTCCATGGTAGACCAGTAGTAGCCTGCCCTTAGAATCTTTTTAGCCATCGTATGTCCGCTCAAGTGGGTGTCAAATGTGCCACTATGTATCTCAGTCATGATCAACTCTGCTTCAGCTTTGTCCACATAATGAAGTAGAACACAATCATGGCTGCGCTTATAAAGGATGCCATTGCTTAGGAAGAACTTGGCAGCAAATCTCCTTAAGAACTTTTTGTCATTGACGGAAGCTCCTTCAGGATATTCTCTAGTCTGGAGATACCTTTTGATTTCATGAAACAAGGGTTGTTCCACTACTTCTTCGGTATTAATCTCGTGACAGTGCGCAGGTTCGTCCATTCGCTAGATGGTAATTTGGGGAGCCTCGTTATCCCAAGTTGAGTTTAAACATGGAAGACATTGTAGCCAGAGCATCTGCCAGCTGATTTTCTTCTCGTGGGAAGTGTTCGAAAGTAATCCGCTCGAAATGAGGCAACAACGTCAGGACATGTTCTTTGTATGAGATAAGATTAGGATGCTTGGTGTCCCATTCTCCTTTGACTTTACTGATAACCAAAGTCGAGTCCCAAAATACGACCAAAGATTTGATTCCCAAGTCTATAGAAGCCTTGAGACCAAAGATGCAAGCTTCATATTCGGCCATGTTGTTGGTACAGCTGAAACAAAGTCGGGCAGTGAAGGGTGTATGGAAACCTTCCGGAGAAATGAGTACCGCACCGATACCGTTGTCAAGTGCATTTGAAGCACCATCAAAGTACAGGGTCCATCGGGATCCTTGTTCAGGTCCGTCATACGGTCTGTTACCTTCGATGTTGTCAAAAGTCATGATGTCCTCGTCCGGGAAGTCAAATCTCATATATTGGTAATCTTCGACGGCTTGATGAGCTAGATGGTCAGCTAGTACACTCCCCTTTATAGCTTTTTGGGTAGTATACTAGATATCATACTCAGTCAGGATCATTTTCCATCTAGCAATTCTTCCAGATAAAGCAGGCTTCTCGAAGATATACTTGATAGAATCTATCTTGGAAATCAGCAAAGTGGTATGAGTCAACATATACTATCTCAGCCGGCGAGTAGCCCATACCAAAGCGCAACAAGTTTTCTCGAGCAGTGAGTAGCGAGTCTCACAATCGGTAAACTTTTTGCTAAGGTAATAAATGGCATGCTCTTTTCGGCCAGACTCGTCATGTTGGCCTAGCACACACCCCATTGAGTTATCCAAAACAGTCAGATACATGATTAACGGCCTTCCTTCGACATGTGGCATCAGAATAGGAGGTTCTAGTAAATACTCCTTGATTTTATCAAAATAAACTTGACAATCATTGTTCCATTCAACTACCTGATCTTTCTTTAGAAATTTGAAGATTGGCTCACAGGTAGATGTCAGGTGAGAGATGAACCTGGCGATATAGTTCAAGCGTCCCAAGAATCCTCTAACCTCCTTTTTAGTACGGGGGGAAGGCATTTCTTGTATAGCCTTCACTTTAGCTGGATCAACCTCAATGCCTTTGTTGCTGACAATAAATCCCAAAAGTTTACCAGACCTAACTCCAAAAGTGCACTTACTTGGGTTCAGTCTGAGCTTATACTCCTTCAACCTGGAAAACAACTTTTGCAGATGATCAAGGTGTTCTTCTTCTGTCTGTGATCGAGCTATCATGTTGTCTACGTAAACTTCGATCTCATGATGTATCATATCATGAAACAAAGCTACCATGGCGCATTGATAAGTTGCCCCTGCATTCTTCAGTCTGAATGACATCACTTTGTAGCAGAAGGTACCCCATTGCGTGACAAAAGTAGTTTTCTCCATGTCTTCGGGGGCCATTTTGATCTGGTTATATCCCGAGAATCCATCCATGAAGGAAAACACCTTGTGCTGAGCTGTGTTGTCAACCAAGATGTTGATATGTGGTAGGGGAAAATCGTCTTTAGGGCTAGCCCTATTTAAATCCCGATAGTCCATGCACATTCTGACTTTGTCGTCCTTCTTAGGCACGGGCACAATGTTAGCAACCCATTGTGGATATGAGGTAACAGCCAGAAAGCCAGCGTTGAATTGCTTCATTACTTCAGCCTTGATTTTCTCAGACATGTCAAGCCTCATTCGGCGAACCTTTTGCTTGATCGGTGTACATTCTTCTCTTGTAGGGAGACGGTGAACCACTGTTGTACCCCAAAATTTGCCCTCTCATGTTTTCCAAAGTCTTCCCCCTGCATGGTTGACCAGAAACCCTTGCCTAAGGAAAAAGAAATTTTTTGAGTGGTGCTTTAAGTACCTTTCGATTGGCATTCTGAAAGACCCTTCGATTGGTATTCTGAAGGAGCCTTTCGATTGACATGGATAATTCCCTTTGATTGGCATTATGGACAAACACTTCGATTGGCATTGTGTCAAGGCCTTCGATTGGAATTCTGAAAGACCTTTTCGTTTGGCACCCTGGGCCAAGCCTTTCAATTGGCATGCCAAGGGATCCTTCGATTTAGCATTGTGTCAAGGCAGCTTCGACAAGCATGTTAACCATGTCCTTCGATTAGCATGAACAACACCTTTCGATTGGCCTGTTAACAAAGCCTTTCGATTGGAATTTTAACAAGTACCCTTTGATTGGTATATGGACAAATACCTTTCAATTGGCATTTCAAAAGGTCCTTGGATGGGAACTTCAGAGTGTCCTTCGACTGGAACTTCAGAGTTTCCCTTAATAAGAACATCAGAACGAAATGACCTTCGAATGGCATTTCAGTGCAGAGTTTCTCTTAATCTAAGATGCTCTGATAAAGGAAGTTCTTAACACTTTGAATCAGAACTTAGACTCATCACAAGGCCAAGGGCTGGTCGAAGTTGTCTAATAGGGAATGTTCTAAATAGATTAGAATTGGACTTTGAAGCTGGCAAAGAAGGCCCATTCGAAGGGTACATAAGAAATCCCTTCGAAAGAGGCAAATCAAGACCAATCGAAGAGCAGGGCCTGAAGGCATTCGAAAATCAAAAGTGTCCAGGTTCATTCAAGATTCCAAAGAGACATGAATATTTCAAAAAAGGAAATCTTTTAATATGTCTGATTCTTGTCTCATCGCTTTAAAGGCCTGTTTAATTGGTTGTCTCTTGTCGTTACTAGACCATCATACTCCTATAAATACAAGGGCCAACATACAATGCCATGGAGGGGAATAGGAATGAAAAAGGGAGAAACAACAAAAAAAGGAAAAACACACAAAACTCTGTAGAAATGGAAAAAACACCACGAAGACGGCCACACATACCTTGCCTCGCAAAAGCACCAGCCTTCCCCACGAAAGTCTAGACTCCATTGCAGGCACCTTCCGTCCAAATCCAGGCACCTCCAGTGGTATAATGTTCAATCTCACTTAATCTTAAAATTACTCATGATTGCATATTCATAGTTTTTTTTGTTATTACTTGTGAGCGATTTAACAAAGCGTGTATAAGCTGCAGTGTTCATACGTTTGAACCCCCCATGGATAAAGTTTCTTTCAAAGCAGGTTACACTTGAAATCCATGATCTTGGCTGTGACAAATCGAAACCAACCCAGATCTGGGTTCAGGAATTGATTTCGAATGAGACGTTTCTCTATGTTGTTTAGTTCTGAACTGACTAATTTGCAGGGCCAAAAGCAGGAGTCATGCCTTTTGAATGAGAAAGCAGCTCAGGCGTGAAAGGGAATTCGATCAATCGAAGGGACTAGGATCCAATATCACAGACCTTGTATTTTCAATTTCTAACAAACTTCCTTGCAGAATCCCAGATCGAAGGATGATATATCCAGATCGAACACCCCCAAAGTGCAGCCCCTCATGCACCTTCGATCAAGCCTCTTCACTGGATTGAAAGACAGCCCACACCTCTTTCGATCCAGGCCTCCATAATTATACCTTTTTTTTATTTACTGCCTGTTTCCTTCGATTTCATCTTTGTTTTGACTATTTTATTTCTTTTTTAATCAACATAAAATCAATTAAAAGAAAAACCACAAAAACATTAGGCTAGTTTTTTATATTAAATTAACTTTGTCAATTAATCATTTAATTATCTTAACATTTTCTCAAAACTAAAATTAAGTAGATTTAGATCATTTTCCCAAAATAAAATAAAACAACAAAAAGATTTTATTCTTAGGATTTTTAGAGGTTATGTTCAGATTCGTGCGCGTTTATTTTATTATAACTGCCTACTGGTTTGTAATAGCTTAACTAAGACTTTTACACTTTACTGCTTTATTCCCCCAATTTTGAACATGTAAATAATCCCCCTCCCCGAAGCCTTGTAATAGCGTAGGATTTACAATTCCCGCACTTTAAATTCCTGTACATATATTAACTGTTTAGATGTATGCTAACTAAGATTGCATGACAAGATCGATCTTAACTTAAAATCAACAGTAGCTCACCATGACATGTAAAGATAATATAAACTGAAAATTGACACACTCGCACATGTCACTCTTAGGGTACACCTCACTTGGTTGCCTCGAACGTGGTCATTGAGTATAGGATGTTTTAGAGGTCGCCCTTTTGTCCAAAGATCATAAGTTGCCTCGAAACGGTTGCCTCAGATAAAATGATCTAAGACATTAGGGTTACCGCTAAGGCGTCCTAACATTGCTTTAGTGACCACACGTCCCTTAAATCGAATTGACCCGAAAAACTACAACGATGGTGCTACATACTCCTCAATAGTGGGATAGCACTGTCTAAAGGACATTTGCACAATTTAATTCCTTTTTGAGTTGGTAGAGGTTCTTAAGTACTTGCTCCTTTAAAAACAAAACAAAACTTTTCGCACTTACACCCCTTTTAAAACAAAAACTCTTTTCAAACCCACAAACACAAAGAAAAGAAAACTTTTGAAAACATAGTGAGCAAGTACCTAAGAGCCCGTGGATAACCACGGATAGAAAGGGTGCTAACACCTTCCCTTTCTATAATCTACATCCCGAACCCGAGAAACATCTCGAAAAGTAATTTTTCTGTGCTTTTGTCCTTTCCTTGTTGGATAAAATAAAAGATGGTGGCGACTCTTGCTTACCGCGACATTTTGCGAAAACAAACGCAAACGCGAACCAGCATTCCAAAACAGTCAGTTCTTATTCCCACCGACCACAGAATTGACGACTCTGCTGGGGAATATCTATAAGTGAGGTGTACCTTAGGATTAGATCACTTGTGTTTTCAATTGTATTTCTTTGTATGCTTTTAATTTTGTGGGCTTGTATCGGAGTTCTATAGATCCTAACCCGGATTTGGGAAAGATTCATAGATAGCAATACGTTGTGGAAACTGTGCGGGGTATACCGACACGGTTGAAGCAATAGCTATATTAGTGCGACATATTTGTGAGTACCGGTAGCCTTTGAGTCAATCAAAGAGAATATGGGGCCGCTGAGTGATGTCACTAAGCACTAATGAACTAGAACCTTACTTGACCATCTTGGCCTTTTTTAGGGGTAGTGAGATGACCGACTTTGGTGCAGTCCGAAGTTGGTAGATACTCGATACTACACTCATTGAGGATTGTTTTCTTGGAATATTTTGGTCACTAGTTAAGTGGCTAAACCAAAACAATGTGAAGGGGTGAAAAACACAAGAAGGGGGGGTTGAATTGTAAAACTGAAATCTTAAAGCAATTGACAAGATATTTTTATCCTGGTTCGTTTGATCTCAAACTACTCCAGTCCACCCGTCAAGGTGATTTCGCCTCTCTCCAACGAGGTCTTAATTCACTATATTCAACTGAATATTACAGACTGCTTTAACAACTGCTAAAGCCTTCTTGATTCAAACCACAATCCGGTTTGTCAAGGCAACACTTTCTTACAAAGGTACAAAACAAATGTGTGTGAATGTTTTCTACAAAACTTTATCACAACTGTGATGTATACACAAATGAAGCTTAGAAACTTAGATTGCTAAACACTAATGGAGTATCAGAGTTTGTGGTTTAGCAAAACTGGTAGATGAAGATTATTGTTCAGCCTTTTTGCGTGTAGAGAATTGGAGAGCATTAGCCATTATAATCTTCGAAGCCTTGTTTATATAGCACTTGAGAAGATGAACGTTGAATGCAATATTCTTGATTCAATGCTAATAACAAGCTTTCCTTTTTGAGCAGATCTTGTCTAGAATGATGCCGTTGGAATTAATTAGCGTTCAATGCACAGTATCGTTGCTTCTTCAATGTACGTTCTGGCTTGGCTCATTCTGATTCTGCTTCGCTGCTGATGAACTATTGTTTTTGTATCAGAGTGTTTACGCGCAGTTCTGTTCATCAAGCTTCAGCATGTACGTGAGTTGATCATCTGATCTTGATGTTCTGATTCAGCAACTTCTGATGCTGGTGTATGAAATCAAATTCTGATGCTGAACAAGTGATCTTGCTTATTTTAATCAGCGTATCTGCAAGTCAGAGCATAGTAATTTTAGGCAGCATATAGTTCAAACATGAAACATATAAATACTATATCTTTTCACTTTGTTATCATCAAAACTCAAATATAGGGTAATAGATTCAAACATTGTTCTAACAATCTCCCCCTTTTTGATGATGACAAAAACTAGATATTTTAAATGAAAAATAACGTGAAAAGGTGTCTGGGAAATGTATCAGAATAAGAAGTATGAAAAAATCAGAGTTAAGAGATACTCCCCCTGAGTTGATTACTTCCCTTTGATGATACGTGTTCTTCAGGATCAGATCTTTGTCTTTCTTTGAACATCAGATTAAGAGTCTTTGACTTATCAGAGAGCAGAGCTTCAGAGCTTTTCCTGTCAGAGCTTTGCTTTGGATCAGAGTATTTGGTCGATCAGAATCTTCATATTAGATCAGAGCAACATTGATCAGAGCTTCTACATTTTGATCAGAGCTTCTAGTCTTCATAGTGTTCAGGAGTTTCCTTGTGCCTGTAGACTTTAAACAAAAACAGAAAAACATTTCAAGTAATAGAGTTAGAATGTTTGAGAATTTCTGTCTAGTTAGCCGTTATTGATTTTAAATATCATTCTTGTTCTCCCCCTTTTTGTCAGCAATCAAAAAGTGTTGGTGATGTGCTAAAACAATTTAGATCAGAAAAACAAATTATATTAAAATAGTTCATAATCAGAGCAAAAGAACATTACAAAACATAGTCAAAACAGTACATCAGAAAATGAAGAAAACATAGAGAATGTCATGCATGAAAAAAATTTTAAGGTTGTGGGGGCATGCGTGAGAACAGGCTTTCCAGCATTGCTTGAATCTTTTCAGAAGTTTCATTCTGCTTCTGAACCATGTTGACAACAGTGTCAATCTTGCTGTCCTGTACATCCATTCTTGCTTTCATCTTCTGATCATTCTCTTCCATCCGCTGCTGTAGACGCAAGTCATTCAGCCTTAATTCTTCCAGAGCCTGCATGTCCAAGGCAGCTTGAGAAGTGTCAGAAGGAGGAAGCTTCTCAGAACTTTCAGCTACATCTTCTGCTGGATTTTCTTCAGCCTGAATGGTCTTGTCTTCTTCTGATGGTTGCACCTGTGCAGCTTGCTCTTTCTCAGACCAAGATTCACTGTCCAGAGGGAGCACAACTTCTTGAGGCAGCTGACTCTCAACTTCCTTCAGCAGCTTGCTAAAGTTCTGTTGAGCCTGCTCGTAGTTGACGTCCTGCAGCTTGAGGGCTTCAGCACGTACCCATAGTCTGAACTGTGACCAGAGCTGATCAGAAGCAGCTGGGTCGATCATCCCCGGACAGACTTGCTTCAAAGAAGCAATCCATTGCAGCATACCTGTTTCAAAATTCAAAATACCAGAGCCAACATCTGGTTGCTTTGGTTTGGGTATGGCAATTTTGTGTCTTAGATCAGCAAGACGTTCAAGACTTGTCAAGTCAATGAAAGTTCTGCTGGGGTTTTCAGCGGTTTTCCAACAGTGGGTTTAATAGTGCTCAGCACTTGAGCTTCGCTCAGATACTCTATCAGCTTATTCTCTGTCAGAATATCTGATATGAGCCTTCCAAACGGTATCCAGTCCCTTTTGGTCCTTTCTTCTTCTCTAGTCTCTTTCACACTGGTCTTGAGATGGTTGAACAGAAAGTGTGCCAGATTGATCTTCACCCTCTGATCAATAAAGTAGATCAGAAACTGCTGATCCACATTTATATAATCAGGAGAGCTTGTTGGCTTCCTGTGATTGAAGCAGCCCAGAACAATCTTGGCCCATACTCTGCAGTGGTCCTTCAGATCCTTAATTTTGCTGCTGGGAAATCCAAGAGTGAAAATGCTGTTGGCTACCACACCTATATCAGGGCATCTATCAGCCATGTCCACACAACGGACTCCACCACCACTTTGACCGATTAACCTAGCAATGAGGTCTTCAGAAATTACTATCTTCTTTCCCATGACAGAAGAGATGACTAGATGTTTATGAATCTTGGCGTGAATCCAAAATTCCTTGACAAGCTCTGGGAATGTTGGTCCAACCAACCTATCGAAATACCTCTCCCACTTTTGAGCCCTAATTTCTTCAGTTAGGTCAAATCCATTTTCCTTCAAACTTTCAAAGTCGATGATTAACTCAGAGAGAACCTCAAGATTCTTTACCGGTGTGAGAAGAGTTCTGAGGGGCACCTGATATTGTTCAGAGGTTTCTTTCTTCTGATTGCCTGCAGAAATGCTGGAGGATGCCATTGTTCTCACTAAAAAGCTTTGAGAATGATTTGAGAGAAAAAGGTTTGTAGGAGATAAACTCAGAAATATGCAGAAAATACTTGAATGATTATGAGAAAGCGTAAAGAATAAGAGTGAAGGATTAATGTGCTTAAATAGGGTTTTCAAAAATTATTTTGAAAAATTAAACGTTTTTAAGAGAGAGAAAAAAAAATAATGATTGCCATTTAACAAGCGTGATTACTTTTCATTAAATGCTTGCTGATTTTGGGGGATTTGAGAAAGATACTTAAAAACGGTTACCAGACATGTGTCTCAATGCACCCAATCAGCGCTTTGCCTTCTCAGAAGCGTACACGCGTTCTGCTTCAGAGGTTTGCTGATGATTGGATGACACTTGTTTGATGTAGTGATCAGCACGTCTGTATTTGAGATTAGACTCTCAGATCTTTAGACTTGCATCTGATACAATCTGCATGTTCTATCTTTCTGAAAGAAGATTGATCAGAAGTTCACAGTAATATAATTACATTCTGAAGATAAATACATGGAATTAAAACATTTTCATTCTGGGCATACTTTCATGCTGAGATGTTTCAGAATGAAATTGAACCTATCTTCTGAAAGGGGTTTAGTAAAGATATCAGCCCATTGATGGTCTGTATCTATAAATTTCAAGTTTAAAATACCTTTCTGAATATAGTCCCTAATGAAATGATGTTTTATTTCTATATGCTTAGCTCTAGAATGTAAAATAGGATTCTTACTTAAGCAAATAGCAGAAGTATTATCACAAAGAATAGGAATGTTACTCTCAAAAATCTGGAAGTCTTCAAGCTGACTTTTCATCCAGAGCATTTGTGTGCTACATCCTGCTGCTACTATGTACTCAGCTTCTGCTGTTGACAGAGCAATTGTTGATTGCCTTTTGCTGGACCACGAGATCAGATTTTCTCCCAGAAACTGGCAGCTTCCAGAAGTACTTTTACGTTCCACTCTGTCTCCAGCAAAATCAGCATCACAGTAGCCTACTAAGCTGTAATCACTAGATTTTCTATAAAACAAACCCAGATTAGTAGTACCTTTCAGATACTTGAAAATTCGCTTAACAGCTGTTAAGTGAGATTCTCTAGGATCTGATTGGAATCTAGCACAAATACATACGCTGAATAAGATATCAGGTCTTGAAGCTGTCAGATAAAGGAGAGAACCAATCATACCTCTGTAGACTTTCTGTTCTACACTTTTGCTTACCTCTTCTCTTTCCAGAATGCACGTGGGATGCATTGGAATCTTTGATGGCTTACATTCTGAGAGGTCAAATTTCTTCAGAAGATCTCTGATGTATTTGCTCTGATGAATGTAAGTTCCCTCTGGAGTTTGATTGATCTGAATTCCTAGAAAGAATTTCAGTTCCCCCATGAGGCTCATCTCAAATTCTGCCTGCATACACTTAGCAAATTTTCTTCCAAGAGAAGGATTAGTAGAACCAAAAATAATATCATCAACATAAATTTGACAGACTAAGATGTCACTCTTAACTGTTTTACAGAATAGAGTAGTGTCCACTTTCCCTCTGGTGAATTCATTTTCAAGCAGAAAGTTACTTAGCCTTTCATACCAAGCTCTGGGAGCTTGTTTCAGACCATACAGTGACTTTTTCAGTTTGAAAACATGTTCTGGATGTTTTGTATTTTCAAAACCTGGGGGTTGGTGAACATAAACTTCTTCTTCTATATAACCATTTAAGAATGCACTTTTGACATCCATCTGATACAGAGTGATGCCTCTATTAACAGCAAATGAAATTAAAAGTCTGATAGATTCTAACCTGGCGACTGGGGCAAAGGTTTCTGTATAGTCTATCCCCTCTTGCTGACTATAACCTTGTGCAACCAGTCGTGCCTTGTTTCTGATGACTTCACCTTGTTCATTTAGCTTGTTTCTGAACACCCATCTTGTTCCAATGACGTTGAATCCTTTTGGTCTGGGAACGAGATCCCATACGTCGTTTCTGGTGAATTGATTAAGCTCTTCTTGCATTGCCAGAATCCAGTCATTATCCAGAAGTGCTTCATCAATAGAAGAAGGTTCAATCAGAGACACAAGTCCCATAAGAGTTTCTTCAGAGTTTCTGAAGCTTGCTCTTGTTCTGATTGGATCTTCCTTTCTTCCTAGAATAGTCTCTTCTGGGTGATCCAAACTGCTTCTGGGTAATCTCTTCTGAGGTTGATCAGCAGCAGTTGTAGGATTTCTAGCATTGCTCCTTTCAGACGTTGAAGGAATGTCTGTGTTGAGAGCTTCTGATGACTTGTCTTCAGAACCTGCAAATTCAATTTCTATACCTGCAAGATTTTCATTCTGCTTTGACTTTTCAGAGTCAAGCTTGTCATCAAAACGAACACTGATTGATTCTTCCACAATCTGTGTTTCTGTATTGTATACTCTGTACCCTCTTGAGCGTTCAGAGTATCCTAACATAATACACTTCTATGCCTTAGAATCAAACTTGTTCAAATAATTATTTGTATTTAACATAAAGCAAGTACATCCAAATGGATGAAAATACGAAATGTTGGGCTTTCTGTTCTTCCACAATTCATATGGAGTCTTTTCCAGAATAGGTCTTATTGAGATTCTATTCTGAATGTAGCACGCTGTGTTTATTGCCTCTGCCCAGAAAGTCTTAGCAACGTTTGTCTCATTGATCATGGTTCTGGCCATTTCTTGCAATGTTCTGTTCTTTCGTTCTACAACTCCATTTTGTTGGGGAGTTCTAGGACAAGAGAAATCATGCAGAATGCCTTTGTCATTAAAGAATGACTCAAAATCTTTATTTTTAAATTCTCCACCATGATCACTTCTGACTTTAACGATTCTAAGATCTTTTTCATTCTGAACTTGGTTACAGAAGGTAACAAACACAGAGTGTGACTCGTCCTTGTGTCTTAAGAACTTTACCCATGTCCATCTGCTATAGTCATCTACGATTACTAACCCATACTTCTTACCACTGACTGAAGCAGTTTTAACTGGTCCAAATAAGTCAATGTGCAGAAGTTCTAATGGCTTAGAGGTAGAAACAACATTTTTGGATTTAAAAGAAGGTTTTGCAAATTTGCCTTTCTGACATGCTTCACACAGAGCATCTGAATTGAACTTCAAATTTGGAAGCCCTCTGACCAGATTGAGTTTGTTAATCTGAGATATTCTTCTCATACTAACATGCCCCAATCTTCTGTGCCAGATCCACTGCTCGTTGTTAACAGACAGAAGACATTTTACGTTCTGACTCTTTAGTTCAGAAAGTTTGATTTTGTAAATGTTGTTTTTCCTCTTACCATTAAATAGGATAGTCCCATCTTTCTGACTAACAGCTTTACATGATTTTTGATTAAAGATTATATCATAACCGTTATCACTTAATTGACTTATGGATAACAGATTATGCATCAATCCATCTACTAGCAGAACATTATTAATAGAGGGAAGATTTCCATTACCTACAGTTCCAGAGCCAATTATCTTTCCCCTCTGATTGCCTCCAAAGCCAACGTGGCCTCCAGGCTTAAGTTCCAGGCTTTGGAACATATGCCTTCTTCCCGTCATGTGTCGTGAGCAGCCAGAGTCCAGGTACCATGACTGGTGTTTCTGACTTGCTGCTAAAGATATCTGCAACATGTATTATTTTATCCTTAGGTACCCAGATCTTCTTGGGTCCTGATTTGTTAGTTTTACCAAAACTCTGGTTGAATTTTGGTTTCACAGAGTGCTTATTGCTAGTATATTTGATGTCATGTGTGTGACCATACACAAAGTGTGAATTTAGAGGAGTGTGTTTAATGGTTAAATCCATGACATTCTTAGGTGTAGGAACCTTACCTTGGTATCCTATTCCTTTCCTGCCGTTTCTGCTAACTCCATAGATCATTGAAGCCATTCTGCTTCTATCTATGCTTTTAGCAAGGAACTTCTGGAAACTATGATCATACTCCTTGATGATCTCATCAGCGTTGCTGGGAGTTTCAGAAATTGGTTCCTTCTGAGAGTTTTGTAAAGAGTTTTCTAATTTTAAAATTTTATCTCTCAGCTCAGAGTTTTCCAATTTGAGACTCTCAGACTTATTAGAGTCAGATTCAAGATTCCTTTTCAGGTCTCTGAATTTAGCTCTAATCTGCTGATAACGTTCCAGAATTTCATTGAGGCTTTCAGCAAGTTCAGCCTTTGTAAAATTAACAGCGAAGTTAGGGAATACCTCTTCTGTGTCTGATTCTGAGTCTGATTCAGAAGCTTCACTATCATCTGGAATGTTAGCCATGAGCGCTATGTTTGCCCTTTCATCATCTGATTCTGAGTCAGCTTCAGACGAGTCAGAGTCATCCCATGTGGCCATGAGAGTTTTCTTCTTCTCTCTTCCAAACTTCTTTTTGGGCTTTTCCCTCTGAAGCTTTGGGCAGTCACTCTTGTAGTGTCCTTGCTCATTGCACTCGTAGCAGATGATGTCTTTTGTGTTTGGCTTCTTGCTACCGGAGGAGCCTTCAGATCTTCTGTATCCAGAGGAAGAATCTGTCCTTCTGTATCTGGAAGAAGACTCGTTCTGATCAGCTCTTCTGGGATTCCTGAACTTCCTTTGTCTTTGCTTCCACAGTTGATTTACTCTTCTGGAGAGAAGGGAAAGTTCGTCTTCTTCTGATGAGGATCCATCAGATGTTTCTTCAACTGCCTGCAAAACTTTAGATTCAGATTTTCTGTTAGATTTTAAAGCTAAAGGCTTACCTTGCTTCTGAGGCTCATCAGCTTCTAGCTATATCTCATGACTTCTGAGGGAGCTTATAAGTTCCTCCAGAGTGATTTTGTTGAGATCTTTCGCTAGCTTCAGAGCAGTAACCATAGGCCTCCACTGCTTGGGTAAACTTCTGATTATCTTCTTGACATGGTCAGCAGTAGAGTATCCTTTGTCCAGAACTTTGAGACCAGCTACCAGAATTTGGAATCTGGAGAACATAGTTTCAATGGATTCAAATTCTTCCATTTTGAACGCCTCATACTTCTGAATGAGCGCCAGAGCTTTTGTTTCTTTGACTTGAACGTTGCCCTCATGCGTCATTCTGAGAGAATCAAAGATGTTCTTAGCTGTGTCTCTGTTGGAGATCTTTTCATACTCAGTATAGGAGATGGCACTGAGGAGGATGGTTCTGGCCTTATGGTGATTCTTGAAATCACGCTTTTGTTGATCAGTCATTGATTTTCTTTCAATCTTCTGACCAGTTGCATTCACAGGGTGCGTGTATCCATCTGTCACCATATCCCACAGATCAGCATCATGTGCTAGAAAGAAGCTTTCAATTCTGTCTTTCCAGTAATCAAAGTTTTCTCCATCAAAAACTGGAGGTTTGCCGCTGAATCTGTCTCTGTCCTCATTGTTGTCATTGCTGAAATGAGAGTTGTTTCCTGCCATTGTGTTTTTCTGACGCTGGATCTTGTACTGACACGGTTAAGTGTTTTAGCTCAGAACCAGGCGCTCTGATGCCAATTGAAGGGGTGAAAAACACAAGAAGGGGGGGTTGAATTGTAAAACTGGAATCTTAAAGCAATTGACAAGATATTTTTATCCTGGTTCGTTTGATCTCAAACTACTCCAGTCCACCCGTCAAGGTGATTTCGCCTCTCTCCAACGAGGTCTTAATTCACTATATTCAACTGAATATTACAGACTGCTTTAACAACTGCTAAAGCCTTCTTGATTCAAACCACAATCCGGTTTGTCAAGGCAACACTTTCTTACAAAGGTACAAAACAAATGTGTGTGAATGTTTTCTACAAAACTTTATCACAACTGTGATGTATACACAAATGAAGCTTAGAAACTTAGATTGCTAAACACTAATGGAGTATCAGAGTTTGTGGTTTAGCAAAACTGGTAGATGAAGATTATTGTTCAGCCTTTTTGCGTGTAGAGAATTGGAGAGCATTAGCCATTATAATCTTCGAAGCCTTGTTTATATAGCACTTGAGAAGATGAACGTTGAATGCAATATTCTTGATTCAATGCTAATAACAAGCTTTCCTTTTTGAGCAGATCTTGTCTAGAATGATGCCGTTGGAATTAATTAGCGTTCAATGCACAGTACCGTTGCTTCTTCAATGTACGTTCTGGCTTGGCTCATTCTGATTCTGCTTCGCTGCTGATGAACTATTGTTTTTGTATCAGAGTGTTTACGCGCAGTTCTGTTCATCAAGCTTCAGCATGTACGTGAGTTGATCATCTGATCTTGATGTTCTGATTCAGCAACTTCTGATGCTGGTGTATGAAATCAAATTCTGATGCTGAACAAGTGATCTTGCTTATTTTAATCAGCGTATCTGCAAGTCAGAGCATAGTAATTTTAGGCAGCATATAGTTCAAACATGAAACATATAAATACTATATCTTTTCACTTTGTTATCATCAAAACTCAAATATAGGGTAGTAGATTCAAACATTGTTCTAACACAATGAACATAGAAAACAATCCAATGATATTGAGGTCCTTAGAACCCGATTACTATTTTTAGGACAGGTTTAAACCAACTGAAACTGAAAGAGGGTAATACCTAAACTCCATGCCAGCCTAAACTTAAGGTTGTTTGTGTGACTTGTGTGCCTTCAAACTTGAACTACTTGCACATTCTTGTTATCTGACAACATGAGTTCCTTGCAGGTTTTATTTACAGTCCTTATCCAATAATTTGGATTTATTGCAAGGTTTACTTACATCACTTCACGCTTTTGCTTAAACGCATAGCATACACATCATAACATCATGCCTTAACATTTCCTTAACCATTTCAAGGATCTCAAGGGCTTGTGATGCAGGTTATGGTAAATCAAATGTCCAGCAAGGGGCAAAGGGGATTTATTTTCCTCTAGCCAAGGTTGTTTAGAAATCAAAACACGATAACTTGAGTCAGGGGCTATGACCCACTCAATATGGTGAGCTTGACTCTTGAGGAAGGACTCTCAGCAACATGAAGTTCCTTCAATCAAGCTACCAGATTCAGATTCTAACAGTTTCTTGTTTACCCCGCGAGATCCTTGAAAACATTGCATACATATATATCATACATATCATTGCATAATAGGTATCCCAATACAGTTCTCTTATCTTCTTCGCTGTTTATTTCAGCAATCATCATGTCTACTGAACCTTCAACCGAGCAAGCTATCAAGGCCCTCCAGGCCCAGAATGCCCAATTTCAAGAGCTGTTCATGAATCTAGCTAAGGGTCAGCAGGACCTGAAGACTTTGATTCTAAAGGAGAAAAAGAAGAAGAAAAAGAGGACCATCCTGTTCAACACTGGACGCAGGTTTGGAAACGGGCTGCAAAATGAAGTTGATCTGACCACCTCATCTGGAGGGAAAGACAGTCCATAAGAAAGGAGGGCTCCTAGCCCTATGGTCTCCGACAACGAGACGGACTATGATGAAGAACAATATCCTCCTACTGAGGATAAGTACAAACAGTTGGAAGACCGCTTGAGCGCTATGGAGATATAGAAGGTGCCCGGTATGGACTTCGGATATCTAGGTCTATCCTCTGGGGTGGTGATTCCCCATAAGTTCAAGGCACCTGCCTTTGCCAAGCATGACGGAGCTTCCTGTCCAAAGCTACACCTCCGGTCATATGTAAGAAAGATCCAGCCTTACACTGCTGATAAGAAGTTGTGGATCCATTTCTTTCAAGACAGTCTTTCAGGGACTCAGCTTGAGTGGTTCTATCAGTTGGACGGAGCCAGTATCCGCAGTTGGGAGGATTTGGCTACTGCATTCTATAGGCAGTATCAGTATAACTCCGACCTTGCTCCTACGCGTACCCAACTCCAGGGTATGTCAATAGGGACAGGTGAAGGATTTAAAGAGTATGCTCAAAAATGGAGAGACCTTGCCGGAAGGGTACAACCACCTTTAGCTGATCGTGAACTTGTTGATATGTTTTTGGGGACCCTGTCTGGTCCATTCTTTAACCACTTGATCGGAAGCTCTTCAGCCGGGTTCACCGAGCTAATACTGACCGGCGAAAGGGTCGAAGCTGGCATCAAAAGTGGGAAGATTCAAGAAGCTACACCTTCTGATGCTCAGAAAAAGCCCTACAATGGGAAGAAAGAGTCCAATGCCGTGTATGGTCAAAAGGGTCGTGATGACCAATACGTAGGAGAAATCTTGATCTCTAATCCTACGCCTGTTCAACAAATACAGGGGCATCAGCGTAAGGAGGTCATGCCTAAAAGACAATTCACTAAGATCAACATATCGTTGGGTCAAGCGCTACAACACATGTTGAAGGCAGAGCTGATTACGTTAAAGGCTCCTCTCCGAAACCCAAATACTTCCGCTCCTACCTATCATCCCAATGAAAGGTGTGCATACTACTCTGACAGTCCGGGACATGACACAAACAACTGTTGGGCTCTGAAGAACAAGTTCCAAGACATGATTGATGCCAAGGAGATCAAGTTTGACCCTCTGGAGACTCCAAACATAATCACTGCTCCTATGACGAATCATTGAAAGCTTTTGTTCATTTGAATTTTCAAGTTGTAATCTCTTTGTTATTCAAACAATTATCTATTAATGCCAATCTTTGTTTCATTAATGCATTGCATATGTTTGTCTTGATTTGATCCAATCATTTTAATTACATTTAAACTATGCTTTTTACTCACTTTATGACATTCAACTCTTGCTAAAAGTTACAAGCCTTTAGAGGGAGGATGACGAAACAATGCCATAATCTCATACAGTATGCTTTTGGACAGACCTTGCTGACGATGTACAGGCGTTTCTTTCAAATCCTAAACACTGGAGTTATAAGGAAGATAATCCCTAGTCAACCCCTTCGAGCCAAAGAAGTAGGAGTTTTCTGTTTTAAACACAAATTGAAACCTTTAATTTAAACCTGGGGCATGGTAGTCTCTCAGTTAATTCAAAAGATGCGCATTGAAGTCGCAAAACTCTCAGTTCATAATACAACGAACAACATCAAAAGCATTCCTCTGGAATCAAAAGACAGTGGTGGTTCCTTATCTCATAGGCAGTCAATCCCTCAAAAGAGAAAAGCCCACTGAGCCAAAACCTATAAAAGAGGCTTAAGAAAGTTGGGGCATCTCGCTGACTGTAATCTCGAAAATAGGAACAGTCAGGCAAAAGTTAGGGATAACAAATCAAAAGAACGAGGTCGCTAAAAATCCTCAACAACATGAAAAATGTTGCAAAAATGACTGCCTTCCAACAAATTCAACTTGTGTGAACCATCACCAAAAACGTCGTTCCAGACTCATTTGGAGTTCAAATGCACAATTAACTGGGATTGAAGAACATCACGAAGAGCGGGTGGGTACAAATATACTTTGAGCCTTTATCTTTTGTTTCTTAAACCGTGAACCAAGCCACGTTACAACCCTTCAAAAGTCCTAACTGAAGCATGGGTTAGTTCGAAAGCATACTGTTACAAAAGGTATCCTGACTCCTGTAAGGCTTTGCCCTAAATCTTGTGTTGAATTTGTCTTATAAAAAGTTTTCTGCTAAAAAACGCATTTTTCAAAACTTCGAGACAAGCATAAACTTTGCATTATTTGAATATCATTGTTTGCATTTGGCTATTTGTTTGACAGCGGAGAAATTCACACAACGAATATCCGATGAACGAAAGCCCTCTCAGTGAATAAAATCACTTCAAAAAGGATGACACTTCCATTGACAAATCTCCTATCAACAAGGGGACTTGACATGTCACTATCCAGCACACCTGGGGCAGTCCAGTCAAGATTTTAAGAAATCTCTGAAGAAGTGCAGAGTAACCAGGGGAAAGTCTCCATCTCTGTCAGTTGGGGCATTGAACATCAATCTCAGTGAAGGGTTACATACAATTAAACATTTTCTGGAAATGTCACAAACACTTGCTACTAGGGGCAATGACAAATCTCCCCAAAATACTTCTCATAAGATGACATCCCAGCAAGGGTTTAATCTCTAAAAACCTTTCCCCAGCTGAATCAACCTCAAGAATCCTCGAGGACCTCCCCCAACAAAGATGTCACCTCTCTAGCGGACTGACGACAGGGTTTATTTCCCCAACAAAACCAGGATTCCCCAGCTTGGGTTTGCCTCTCCGACTACTACAAATCACAGGACCACAACTCCTCTTCCCCAGTAGACTACTCTACAATCCCCAGCAAGTTACTGCGAAACCTGGACCCGACCAGATATCAGTTCAACTTCGACTCCCCAGTAGAGCAACTGACGACTAAGACTCCTAAACTCTTTTCCCAAGAAGAAATAAACATACTTCCCACAGAGTTTTCAATATCCCCCAGCGGAGT
Organism: Vicia faba; assembly: GCA_948472305.1. Classification (NCBI taxonomy): domain Eukaryota; kingdom Viridiplantae; phylum Streptophyta; class Magnoliopsida; order Fabales; family Fabaceae; genus Vicia; species Vicia faba. The sequence goes on along the minus strand of OX451738.1, from coordinate 725,485,187 downwards.
TCTCCTTAAACAACAAAGCAGGGATCCCCGGTGGAAACATTTTGAGCAAAGTCCAAGACAAAATTACACTTCAACAACATTCATAACATATGCATACAAAATACATATGACACAAATCTCATTTTATTTTGAGAACATCATTACACAATGCATACATCATGACAATGCATACATCATGACATTGCATACAACTAACTCTTTACCTTTTCAGGAAAGATCAATCAACAGGCAAAGATCATCATCTTCTGAGATCCCTTCTAGAGACAGTTCAGATGCGACCCAGATATGGCTGACATTCTGATACTTATTCCAGACTCATTCTAGAGACAGTTCAGATGCGACCCAGATATGGCTGACATTCTGATACTTATTCCAGACTCCTTCTAGAGACAGTTCAGATGCGATCCAGATATGGCTGACATTCTGATACTTATTCCAGACTCCTTCTAGAGACAGTTCAAATGCGACCCAGATATGGCTGACATTCTGATACTTATTCCATATCCCTTCTAGAGACAGTTCAGATGCGACCCAGATATGGCTGACATTCTGATACTTATTCCAGACTCCTTCTAGAGACAGTTCAGATGCGACCCAGATATGGCTGACATTCTGATACTTATTCCAGATTCCTTCTAGAGACAGCTCAGATGCGATCCAAATATGGCTGACATTTTGATACTTATTCCAGACTCCTTCTAGAGACCGTTCAGATGCGATCCAGATATGGCTGACATTCTGATACTTATTCCAGACTCCTTCTAGAGACAATTCAGATGCGACCCAGATATGGCTGACATTCTGATACTTATTCCAGACTCCTTCTAGAGACAGTTCAGATGCAACTCAGATATGGCTGACATTCTGATACTTATTCTAGATTCCTTCTAGAGACAATTCAGATTAGATCCAGATATGGCTGACATTCTGATACTTATTCCAGACTCCTTCTAGAGACAGTTCAGGTGCGACCCAGATATGGATGACATTCTGATACTTATTCCAGATTCCTTATAGAGACAGTTCAGATGCGACCCAGATATGGATGACATTCTGATACTTATTCAAGATTCCTTCTAGAGACAGTTCAGATGCGATCCAGATATGGCTGACATTCTGATACTTATTCCAGGTTCCTTCTAGAGACAGTTCAGATGCGATCCAGATATGGCTGACATTCTGACACTTATTCCAGATTCCTTCTAGAGACAGTTCAAATGCGATCCAGATATGGCTGACATTCTGATACTTATTCCAGATTCCTTCTAGAGACAGTTCAGATGCGATCCAGATATGGCTGACATTCTGACACTTGTTCCAGATTCCTTCTAGAGACAGTTCAGATGCGATCCAGATATGGCTGACATTCTGATATTTATTCCAGATCCCTTCACGAGACAGTTCCTAGATCTTGATGAAGATGTTTCCCTACGTCATAGTGTGGACAAGTACTATAACCTCAATGGTATACTCCATTGAGCAGGAGTCAGTTCCTAGATCTTGATGTTCTCCTCCGTCATAGTGTGGACGAGTTCTATAACCTCAACGGTATACTCCCGGTGAGCACGAGACAATTCCTAGATCTTGATGAAGATGTTTCCCTATGTCATAGTGTGGACAAGTACTATAACCTCAACGGTATACTCCATTGAGCACGAGTCAGTTCCTAGATCTTGATGTTCTCCTCCGTCATAGTGTGGACAAGTTCTATAACCTCAGCGGTATACTCCCGGTGGGAACGAGACAGTTCCTAGATCTTGATGAAGATGTTTCCCCCTAATTGAATTATGAACAGGTTCTTAAAACTCAGCTGAAGCATTCTCTCAGTTGAAGTACAGGAAGGTTCCTAAATCTCAACAAAGTTAGACTTCCCCAGCGGAATCTTCTACAACAACAGGTATGCAAGTTCTCGCTAAGGAATCTATTATGCGATCGACACTCCTGCAGATGGCATCTATAAGCCCATCCTCCTACCAGCAATCTCCAAATGGCATCTGTAAGCCCATTCCCGACATCACAATGCTGATACTACACCATGCGAGTGCAAATTTCTGGGCACTCTAGTGTTCAATCATCTTCCACCTTTGGATCACGAAAGGCACGTAAGCCAATCTACATCCTCAGGTTTAAGAAAATTGAACAGGGGCAACTGTTGTACCCCAAAATTTGCCCTCTCATGTGTTCCAAAGTCTTCCCCCTGCATGGTTGACCAGAAACCCTTGCCTAAGGAAAAAGAAAATTTTTGAGTGGTGCTTTAAGTACCTTTCGATTGGAATTCTGAAAGACCCTTCGATTTGTATTCTGAAGGAGCCTTTCGATTGGCATGGATAATTCCCTTCGATTGGCATTATGGACAAACACTTCGATTGGAATTGTGTCAAGGCCTTCGATTGGAATTCTGAAAGACCTTTTCGTTTGGCACCCTGGGCCAAGCCTTTCAATTGGCATGCCAAGGGATCCTTCGATTTAGCATTGTGTCAAGGCAGCTTCGACAGGGATGTTAACCATGTCCTTCGATTAGCATGAACATCACCTTTCGATTGGCCTGTTAACAAAGCCTTTCCATTGTAATTTTAACAAGTACCCTTTGATTGGTATATGGACAAATACCTTTCAATTGGCATTTCAAAAGGTCCTTGGATGGGAACTTCAGAGTGTCCTTCGACTGGAACTTCAGAGTTTCCCTTAATAAGAACATCAGAACAAAATGACCTTCGAATGGCATTTCAGTGCAGAGTTTCTCTTAATCTAAGATGCTCTAATGAAGGAAGTTCTGAACAATTCGAATCAGAACTTAGACTCATCACAAGGCCAAGGGATGGTCGAAGTTGTCTAATAGGGAATGTTCTAAATAGATTCGAATTGGACTTTGAAGCTGGCAAAGGAGGCCCATTCGAAGGGTACATAAGAAACCCATTCTAAGGAGGCAAATCAAGACCAATCGAAGAGCAGGGCCTGAAGGCATTCGAAAATCAAAAGTGTCCAGGTTCATTCAAGATTCCAAAGAGACATGAATATTTCAAAAAAGGAAATCTTTTAATATGTCTGATTCTTGTCTCATGGCTTTAAAGGCCTGTTTAATTGGTTGTCTCTTGCTGTTACTAGACCATCATACTCCTATAAATACAAGGGCCAGCATACAGTGCCATGGAGGGGAACAGGAACGAAAAAGGGAGAAACAACAAAAAAGGGAAAAACACACAAAACTCTACAGAAACGAAAAAAACACCACGAAGACGGCCACACATACCTTGCCTCGCAAAAGCACCAGCCTGCCCCGCAAAAGTCTAGACTCCATTGCAGGCACCTTCCGTCCAAATCCAGGCACCTCCAGTGGTATAATGTTCAATCTCACTTAATATTAAAATTACTCATGATTGCATATTCATAGTTTTTTTTGTTATTACTTGTGAGCGATTTAACAAAGCGTGTATAAGCTGCAGTGTTCATACGTTTGAACCCCCCATGGATAAAGTTTCTTTCAAAGCAGGTTACACTTGAAATCCATGATCTTGGCTGTGACAAATCGAAACCAACCCAGATCTGGGTTCAGGAATTGATTTCGAATGAGACGTTTCTCTATGTTGTTTAGTTCTGAACTGACTAATTTGCAGGGCCAAAAGCAGGAGTCATGCCTTTTGAATGAGAAAGCAGCTCAGGGGTGAAAGGGAATTCGATCAATCGAAGGGACTAGGATCCAATATCACAGGCCTTGTATTTTCAATTTCTAACAAACTTCCTTGCAGAATCCCAGATCGAAGGATGACGTATCCAGATCGAACACCCCCAAAGTGCAGCCCCTCATGCACCTTCGATCAAGCCTCTTCACTGGATCGAAAGACAACCCACACCTCTTTCGATCCAGGCCTCCAGAATTATACCTTTTTTTATTTACTGCCTGTTTCCTTCGATTTCATCTTTGTTTTGACTATTTTATTTCTTTTTTAATCAACATAAAATCAATTAAAAGAAAAACCACAAAAACCTTAGGCTAGTTTTTTCTATTAAATTAACTTTGTCAATTAATCATTTAATTATCTTAACATTTTCTCAAAACTAAAATTAAGTAGATTTAGATCATTTTCCCAAAATAAAATAAAACAACAAAAAGATTTTATTCTTAGGATTTTTAGAGGTTATGTTCAGATTCGTGCGCGTTTATTTTATTATAACTGCCTACTGGTTTGTAATAGCTTAACTAAGACTTTTACACTTTACTGCTTTATTCCCCCAATTTTGGACATGTAAACGATCCCCCTCCCCGAAGCCTTGTAATAGCGTAGGATTTACAATTCCTGCACTTTAAATTCCTGTACATATATTAACTGTTTAGATGTATGCTAACTAGGATTGCATGACAAGATCTATCTTGACTTAAAATCAACAGTAGCTCACCATGACATGTAAAGATAATATAAACTGAAAATTGACACACTCGCACATGTCACTCTTAGGGTACGCCTCACTTGGTTGCCTTGAACGTGGTCATTGAGTATAGGATGTTTTAGAGGTCGCCCTTTTGTCCAAAGATCATAAGTTGCCTCGAAACGGTTGCCTCGGATAAAATGATCTAAGACATTAGGGTTACCGCTAAGGCGTACTAACATTGCTTTAGTGACCACACGTCCCTTAAATCGAATTGACCCGAAAAACTCCAATGACGGTGCTACCTACTCCTCAATAGTGGGATAGCATTGTCTAAAGGACGTTTGCAAAGTTTAATTCCTTTTTGAGTAGGTAGAGGTTCTTAAGTACTTGCTCCTTTAAAAAAACAAAACAAAACTTTTCGCACTTACACCCCTTTTAAAACAAAAACTCTTTTCAAACCCACAAACACAATGAAAGGCAAACTTTTGAAAACATAGTGAGCAAGTACCTAAGAGCCCGTGGATAACCACGGATAGAAAGGGTGCGAACACCTTCCCTTTCTATAATCTACCTCTCGAACCCGAGAAACATCTCGAAAAGGAATTTTTCTGTGCTTTTGTTCTTTCCTTGTTGGATAAAATAAAAGACGGTGGCGACTCTTGCTTACCGCGACATTTTGCGAAAACAAACGCAAACGCGAACCAGCATTCCAAAACAGTCAGTTCCCATTCCCACCGACCACAACCACGATATCTGTGTCTAACTCTGGCATGTCTTCATAAGACCAGGCGAAAATTTCAACATATTCTTTCAACAATTGTACTAAGCGCTCCTTGACATTTGGTTCCAGGTTGGCACCCACTTTTACTTCCTTTTTGTCTTCCTCTGTCCCCAAGTTGATGGTTTCTAGCAACTCTTCATGAGGCAGAATAGCCCGCTCTTCTTGTTGCAAAAGTCTGGCTAACTCTCCCGGCACTTCACAATCTCCGTCAACTTCGTACTCAGCGTGATTGACCAAATCCTCAGAGTTATCGAAGGTTGAAACAGAACAGTTGCCCATGGAATCCAGAATAGATGGGTACCTGCATTTGTGAGTGTGGGTGTGTGTAAGGGATAGCCATCCTTAAACAAACAAAAATGCAAAAGGAAAGAAAATGAACACAACAGTTTATAGATGAAAAACATCCAATGATTAATTAAAACATGACATATGATTATGAAGAAAATCAAGCCCTTACAAATGGACCTACACACCCCGAGCGAGGCATGAGGTGAAAATAGTGTGTGAATTGTTTTAGTTATTACAGACCATAAAAATGGGAAATTGTTCAAAGATAAAATTATTGGTTGATAAAGGTGATGGGAACAAAATCCTTTGCTTCCCAGTTGCTCAAACCCCCTCCGATGGTCGGAAAGATCCAATCTTCAAAGTGGCTCTCTTCATCTTCATCTTCTACAACATTGATTCCATGGTGAGAGATCTTGACGGGTGGCCCTCCAGCCTTGGAGCGACGCATAGCCTTTTGCCCTGCAGCAGTGAACCCTAACCCAAACTTGTCTGTCTTATAGGGAAAGTCAGGCAATTCTCCCCATACTGTACTCTTCCCTTCTTTAACCACAGCCTCTGCGTCCTTGAGAGACGCCATCTTAGATACATGCTTGGGAACGATAGGCACCTCAACCATTGTCTTCGCAACCGCTACCTCAGGAGACACTTCCTCGAAATGCTGGAAAGGCGTCTCAATGAACTCGCCATCCAACTCCACATAGCGGAAGGAATTGAGATGACTTATCATGTATTCTTCCTCGCCGTGCACTGTTATAATCTTACCCTTAACAGGATATTTCAGCATTTGGTGCAAAGAGGAGGTAACTGCCCCGACATAATGGATCCACGGTCTCCCTAGCAAACATAAATATAACGGATGGATGTCCATCACGTAGAAGGTGGAGTTGAAAACTGTTGTGCCTACCTTGATAGGAATATCAACCTCTCTGTGAACCATTCTTTTGGACCCATCAAAGGCCCTAACAACGATGTTACTAGGTTTAAGGGTCAATCCTTCGCAGTCCAAACGGTCTAAGGCTTTCTTCGGCAGCACATTCAAGGAAGAACCAGTATCAACTAAGACATGGGCGAGAGTGGTTCCCCGACATTCAACTGAAACATGTAATGCATCATTGTGTTTTCTTCCTTTGGGAGTTAAGTCAACATCGGAAAAGCCAAGGCCATTATCAGTAGTGAGAATGGCCACACATTCTTGGAACTGGTAAGCCGAAGTCTCTTGGGGTACATGTGCGGCCTTCAAGAATTTGATTAGGGCCTTAGCATGGGCCTCAGAACAGAGCAGGAGAGCTAACATTGAAATTTTAGAAGGGGTCTGCCCTAACTGTTCCACAACGTCGTAGTCACTTTTTCTGATTATTTTCAAGATTTTATCCATTTCTTTCTGAGTAGTCTCGGGGATAACCACAACATGAGCCTTCATCCTGACAGGCCTTTCTAGTATCCCCTTACCCTTGTCGGTAGCATCAGTAGATGGTCTTACTTTAGGAGTATCCAATTCTTCAATCATTGGGCCTTGCACAGATGGCCCAACAGGTACAAAAGCTTTCAAGGGTTTGAAAACTTCTCGAGGGGGAGCAATCTCCAGAGAAAAGATCTGGCCGCTGCGAGTTATCTTGCTTGTACCCGTAATGTTCCCTATATCAGGGCTTTCTTCTTCAGAAATCTCTTGGACTGTTTCGATTTGTTTGATACCATGGTAGAAGATTTCTCCCCCGCAGTTCCATGGTATCATTTTGCTGGATTGGTACGGGACAGGTCCCGGCATGGTGATCTTTAAAGGTACACATTCGGAGTTGGGTGTAATCCTGACAGGCCTTTTGCAAGCCTTGGGAGGATTGTCGGAAATGGTTATGATTGCAATATCGTTGGTTGTAGTAGAAAAAGTATCAGGAGTAACAGGATTGAAGGTATCAACAGGGGTTTTCTGGAAAAGTATCTCTTGGGTATCCATCAGGCGTTGGACACCTGACTTCAACATTGGGCAATCACCTCGTATGTTCAAACAAAAATAGCAGTCTTTACCACAACCAGGAAAGATCCCGGCTCTCAACAAATTTTCTTTAATCACACGTAACAGCGTCAACAGGTCAACAACATCAGTAACATGAGTGTCCTCCATAATAGCATGAATATTGTGGCCGTGCTTTGGCATCGGAGCAGATATAACATTGGGCTTTTCAGGTGCATCAAATTCTACTTCCTTAGCATCAATCAGATCCTGTATTTTGTTCTTAAGCACCCAGCAATTATTGGTATCGTGCCCAGCACTGTCGGAATGGTAGGCACACTTGGCATTGGAGTGGTAGTATGGAGAGGAGGTGTTAGGGTTCTTTGGCGCTTCCTTCAAACTAGTCAGATTCAGCTTCAACAAATGAGGAAGTACCTGAGCAGGTGTCATGTTGATGCAGGTGAATTGCCGTTGTGGCCTTTCCACCCATTGTTGATTAGGTCTCGACTGATTGTTACGAGGTTGATCATTTGAAGAGTTTTGAATCATCACGGCCCCTACAGTCGGTCGGTGCTCAGTTCTTCCCTGGCCCTTCTGAGAATACACAGCAGATGCTTCCTTCTTGGCTGGTAAGGGTTTCTTAACAACCATGGATACAGAAGCATCCTTTTGAATCTTTCCACTTTTAATACGGCCTCAACCCTTTCGCCGGTCAAAATCAGTTCAGTAAATCCCGCGGAAGAACTCCCGATTAGATGGTTGAAGAAAGGGTCAGACAGGGTCCCCATAAACATGTCGACTAACTCTCTATCTGATAGCGGTGGCTGCACCCTTCTAGCCAGATCACGCCACTTCTGGGCGTACTCTTTAAACCCTTCATTGGAAGCCATCCCCATACTTTGTAACTGAGTACGAGTGGCGCCAAATCAGCATTGTATTGATACTGACGGTAAAAAGCAGCTGCTAAGTCTTCCCAATTGTGAACCTCTGATCTCTCGAGTTGATAAAACCAGTCTAACTGCGTGCCAGACAAGCTGTCTTGGAAAAAGTGTACCCGGAGGTCTTTATCGGACGAGTGGGGTTGTATTTTTCTGACATACGACCTCAGGTGCATCTTTGGGCATGACAGGCCGTCATACTTGGCAAATGTTGGTACCTTGAACTTGGGAAGGATAACAATCCCAGCTACCAGCCCTAGTTATTCAAAATCCAACCTGGGCACCCTTTGCAACTCCATAACTGCCAGTCTATCTTCAAGGTTCTTATATTTATCATCCGCTGGTGGATACTGTTTTTCGGAGTAGTCTTCGTCTTCTTCCTCTTCCTCCTCTTCAACCTCAGATTTAGAAGGCACAGCAGTCCCTTTCCCTTTACCGGCCCCTTCGTCGGACGTTGAGGGGAACTCAAGAACTTTCCTAGCGTTGCTCTCAAACCTTCTTCCAAAAGTGGCCACCTCCGGTCTCTTTTTCTTTTTCTCTTTATTCTTCTCCAACAAAACTTTGAGGTCCTCTTGACCCTTTGCCAAGGTCATGAGGAGTTGCTGGAACTGTGAATTTTGTGCCTGCAGATCCTTTACTGTTTGCTCCAAATCCATCTTGCTGAAATAAATAGAAGAAAGATAAGGAAACCTGGCGTGAAGACCTGTTTATGCATATGATGAATGGTATGTTATTCATTTAATGCATTCAAGGGTTCAGAAATTCAAATTTGTTGCAAACAAAAAGAACGCACGTCATATTAAGAAGAAATTTGTTAGTACATAAGTGCCCCATGGGCGAAACATTACAAAATTCTTAATGTAAAAAGACATTGCGCATCCTCTTTGGCGCGATGTAAGTGTTGAGAGTTTCCTCCTCGTGAAGTCGGCGGGTAAGCTCCAAAACCTTCTTCTCACTGGCATAGAAGCTGGCTTCAAAAGTATCTCGTTCTTCCTTGAGTTGGATCCAACTCTTTTGCATTTCTTCCCATGATGTTGGCATGTCAGGATGTAGGATGGTGTATGGAACCTCTCCTTGCGTAACATGCTCTTTGATCAAGGGGAAAATGTGAGGGTATGGCATCATAAGATTCTGGGAGTGGGTTCGTACCCACTTGAGGTAAGGCTCAAGGGGGATGGAATTCTTGTGCCCCAGTGTCTTACCATCCACTTTGTTGGGCATCCTCCAAGCTCTTATGAACCTTTGTCGTAGTCCTTGCGCATCGTTGTCGAAGTCAAAAACTAGGTCTGGAATCAGCATGTCATGAGGGCCATCCCTCCGAGCATATCCAAACTGTCTCAAAGCTAGACAGGGGTTGTAGGTGATTCCTCCCCTAATGCCAAGTAGTGGGACATTAGGGAATTACCCACAACGATCAATGATGATGACATTTTCTCTGGGCCGAGAACACCAATGTACATCAGAATGTGTGAGGGTCATCAACCGTTGTGACCACCTTAAACCCTGCTCATTTTTCAGAACTGATTGTGGAAGGTGAGAAATAAACCACCTTGCTAGGAGAAGAGTACAACACATGAGAACACCTCTTTTCCTCATTGTTCGTGTGTAAAATGAGTGTAGGATGTCCCCAAGCAATGTAGGTATAGGATTCCTGGATATGAAAATCTTGACATCATTCACATTTATAAGTTGATCAGGGTTTGGGAACAAAAACAACCCATAGATAAGGAGTGCCACAATCTCTTCATAGGCTTGTAGATCAAGAGAATTCCAGCAGTCTTGTGCCTTCTCGAACAGAAACTTTTCCAAGAAACCCTTGACACCACTTATGGTTTCCCAATGTCCCTTGATGTCAGATGGTTGCAAGTGTAATGCTTGAGCAACCTCTTCAGGCTTTGGTTCTTTTTCCGTACCGTTGTAGGGTAGTTGATTAAGAATAGGAATTCTCAAGAGTTGAGAAAATTCCTCCAAAGTAGGCACCAACTGGTAATCAGGGAATGTGAAACAGTGGTGTAGGGGGTCAAAGAACTGGAAGAGAACTTTCTGTTAGAACAAAGTCTGAATCTACTACCCTATGTTTAAGTTTTGATGATAACAAAATGAAAAGATATATTATTTATATGATTCATGTATGAACTATTTGCTACCTAAAAATATTACGTTCTGCTTTGCAGAAACTCTGATAGGTATCAGCAAGAGCGCACTTAATCAGCATCAAAATATTGGTTCTTGACATCAGCATCAGAAGTTGCTATATCAAAATACCAGAATCAGAAGATTAACTCACGTTTATGCTGAAGCTTGATGAACAGAACTGCGCTCAACACTCTGATAAAGAAAACAACAGTTCATCAGCAGTTAAGCAGAGTCAGAATGAGCCAAGCCAGAACATGCATTAAGTAAGCAACGGTACTGTGCATTGAAAGCAAATTATTACCAACGGCCTCATTCCAGACAAGATCTGCTTGATAAGGAAAGTTTGTTATTAGCATTGAATCAAGAATATTGCTCCAACGTTCAACAATCTCAATGCTATATAAACAAGACTATGAAGATTGAATTGGCTAATGCTCTCCAACATTTTACACGCCTAAAAGCTAATCATAATCTTCCTTCTCTCAGTTTTCTAAACGCTACATATCTCCTTACTCAATCATTGTTTAGCAATCTAGTTTCATAAGCTTAAGTTGTGTATACATCACAGTTGTGATACAGTTTTGTAGAAAACATTCACACACCTAGATTTATCTTCTTTGTAAGAAAGTGTTTCCTTGACAAACCGGGTTGTGGTTTGCATCAAGAAGGCTTTAGCAGTTGGTAAAGCAGTTTGTAATATTCAGTTGAATATAGTGGATTAAGACCTCGTTGGAGAGAGGCGAAATCACCTTGACGGGTGGACTGGAGTAGTTTGAGATCAAACGAACCAGGATAAAAATATCTTGTTCATTGTATTGATTTTCAGTTTTACAATTCAACCCCCCCTTCTTGTGTTTTTCACTTCTTCAATTGGCATCAGAGCGCCTGGTTCTGAGCTAAAACACTTAACCGTGTCAGTACAAGATCCAGCGTCAGAAAAACACAATGGCAGGAACTTATTCTCACACCAGCAATGACAACCATGAGGACAGAGACAGATTCAGCGGCAAACCTCCAGTCTTTGATGGAGAAAACTTTGATTACTGGAAAGACAGAATTGAAAGCTTCTTTCTGGCACATGATGCTGATCTGTGGGATATGGTGACAGATGGATACACGCACCCTGTGAATGCAAGCGGTCAGAAGATTGATAAAAAAACAATGACTGATCAACAAAAGCGTGACTTCAAGAATCACCACAAGGCCAGAACCATCCTTCTCAGCGCCATCTCCTATACTGAATATGAAAAGATCTCCAACAGAGACACAGCAAAGAACATTTTTGACTCACTCAGAATGATGCATGAGGGCAACGTTCAGGTCAAAGAAACCAAAGCTCTGGCGCTCATTCAGAAGTATGAGGCGTTCAAAATGGAAGAATCTGAATCCATTGAAACAATGTTCTCAAGATTCCAGATTCTGGTAGCTGGTCTCAAGGTTCTGGACAAAGGATACTCTACTGCTGACCATGTCAAGAAAATCATCAGAAGTTTACCCAAGCAGTGGAGACCAATGGTTACAGCTCTGAAGCTAGCAAAAGATCTCAACAAAATTACTCTGGAGGAACTTATAAGCTCCCTCAGAAGTCATGAGATAGAGCTAGAAGCTGACGAGCCTCAGAAGCAAGGTAAGCCTTTAGCATTGAAATCTAACAAAAAATCTGAGTCTAAAGTTTTGCAGGCAGTTGAAGAAACATCTGATGGATCCTCATCAGAAGAAGACGAACTTTCCCTCCTCTCCAGAAGAGTAAATCAACTGTGGAAGCAGAGGCAAAGGAAGTTCAGGAATCCCAGAAGATCTGATCAGAACGAGTCTTCTTCCAGATACAGAAGGACAGATTCTTCCTCTGGATACAGAAGATCTGAAGGCTCCTCAAGTAGCAAAAACCCAAACACCAAGGACATCATCTGCTATGAGTGCAATGAGCAAGGACACTACAAGAGTGACTGCCCAAAGCTTCAGAGGGAAAAGCCCAAAAAGAAGTTTGGAAGAGAAAAGAAGAAAAGTCTCATGGCTACATGGGATGACTCTGAATCGTCTGAAGCTGACTCAGAATCAGATGATGAGAGGGCAAACATAGCTCTCATGGCTAACATTTCAGAAGATAGTGAAGCTTCTGAATCAGACTCTGAATCAGACACTGAAGAGGTATTTCCTAACTTTGCTGTTAATTTTACCAAGGCTGAACTTGCTGAAAGCCTTAATGAAATTCTGGAAAGGTATCAGCAAATTAGAGTTAAATTCAGAGACCTGAAAAGGAATCTTGAATCTGACTCTAATAAGACTGAGAGTCTCAAATTGGAGAATTCTGAGCTGAGAAATAAGATTTCAAAATTAGAAAATACTTTACAAAACTCTCAGAAGGAACCAATTTCTGAAACTCCCAGCAACGCTGATGAGATCATCAAGGAGTATGATCACAGTTTCCAGAAGTTCCTCGCTAAAAGCATAGATAGAAGCAAAATGGCTTCAATGATCTATGGAGTTAGCAGAAACGGCAAGAAGGGAATAGGATACCAAGGTAAGGTTCCTACACCAAAGAATGTCATGGATTTAACCATTAAACACACTCCTCTGAAGTCACATTTTGTGTATGGTCACACACATGATATTAAATACACTAGCAGTAAGTACTCTGTGAAACCAAAATTCAACCAGAGTTTTGGTAAAACTAACAAATCAGGACCCAAGAAAATCTGGGTACCTAAGGATAAAATAATACATGTTGCAGATATCTTTAGCAGCAAGTCAGAAACACCAGTCATGGTACCTGGACTCTGGCTGCTCGCGACACATGACGGGAAGAAGGCATATGTTCCAAAGCCTGGAACTTAAGCCTGGAGGCCACGTTGGCTTTGGAGGCAATCAGAGGGGAAAGATAATTGACTCTGGAACTGTAGGTAATGGAAATCTTCCCTCTATTAATAATGTTCTGCTAGTAGATGGATTAATGCATAATATGTTATCCATAAGTCAATTAAGTGATAACGGTTATGATATAATCTTTAATGAAAAATCATGTAAAGCTGTTAGTTAGAAAGATGGGACTATCCTGTTTAATGGTAAGAGGAAAAACAACATTTACAAAATCAAACTTTCTGAACTAAAAAGTCAGAATGTAAAGTGCCTTCTGTCTGTTAACAATGAGCAGTGGATCTGGCACAGAAGATTGGGGCATGTTAGTATGAGAAGAATATCTCAGATTAACAAACTCAATCTGGTCAGAGGACTTCCTGATTTGAAGTTCAATTCAGATGCTCTGTGTGAAGCATGTCAGAAAGGCAAGTTTGCAAAACCTTCTTTTAAATCTAAAAATGTTGTTTCTACCTCTAAGCCATTAGAACTTCTGCACATTGACTTATTTGGACCAGTTAAAACTGCTTCAGTCAGTGGCAAGAAGTATGGGTTAGTAATCGTAGATGACTATAGCAGATGGACATGGGTAAAGTTCTTAAGACACAAGGACGAGTCACACTCTGTGTTTGTTACCTTCTGTAACCAAGTTCAGAATGAAAAGGATCTTAGAATCGTTAAAGTCAGAAGTGATCATGGTGGAGAGTTTGAAAACAAAGATTTTGAGTCGTTCTTTAATGACAGAGGCATTCTGCATGATTTCTCTTGTCCTAGAACTCCCCAACAAAATGGAGTTGTAGAACGAAAGAACAGAACATTGCAAGAAATGGCCAGAACCATGATCAATGAGACAAATGTTGCTAAGATCTTCTGGGCAGAGGCAATAAACACAGCGTGCTACATTCAGAATAGAATCTCAATAAGACCTATTCTGGAAAAGACTCCATATGAATTGTGGAAGAACAGAAAGCCCAACATTTCATATTTTCATCCATTTGGATGTACCTGTTTTATGTTAAATACAAAGAATTATTTGAACAAGTTTGACTCTAAAGCACAGAAGTGTATTATGTTAGGATACTCTGAACGCTCAAGAGGGTACAGAGTATACAATACAAAAACACAGATTGTGGAAGAATCAATCAGTGTTCGTTTTGATGATAAGCTTGACTCTGAAAAGTCAAAGCAGAATGAAGTTTTTGCAGGTATGGAAATTGAATTTACAGGTTCTGAAGACAAGTCATCAGAAGCTCTCAACACAGACACTCCTTCAACGTCTGAAAGGAGCACTACTAGCAATCCTACAACAGCTGCTAATCAACCTCAGAAGAGATTACCTAGAAGCAGCTTGGATCAGCCAGAAGAGACTATCTTAGGAAGAAAGGAAGATCCAATCAGAACAAGAGCAAGCTTCAGAAACTCTGAAGAAACCCTCATGGGACTTGTGTCTCTGATTGAACCTTCTTCTATTGATGAAGCACTTCTGGATAATGACTGGATTCTGGCAATGCAAGAAGAGCTGAATCAATTCACCAGAAATGACGTATGGGATCTTGTTCCCAAACCAAAAGGATTCAACGTCATTGGAACAAGATGGGTCTTCAGAAACAAGCTAAATGAACAAGGTGAAGTCATCAGAAACAAGGCACGACTGGTTGCACAAGGTTATAGTCAGCAAGAGGGGATAGACTATACAGAAACCTTTGCTCCAGTCGCCAGGTTAGAATCTATCAGACTTTTAATTTCATTTGTTGTTAATAGAGGCATCACTCTGTATCAGATGGATGTCAAGATTGCATTCTTAAACGGTTATATAGAAGAAGAGGTTTATGTGCACCAACCCCCTGGTTTTGAAAATACAAAACATCCAGAACATGTTTTCAAACTAAAGAAGTCACTATATGGTCTGAAACAAGCTCCCAGAGCTTGGTATGAAAGTCTAAGTAACTTTCAGTTAGAAAATGAATTCACCAGAGGGAAGGTGGACACTACCTTATTCTGTAAATCAGTTAAGAATGACATCTTAGTCTGTCAAATTTACGTTGATGATATTATTTTTGGTTCTACTAATCCTTCTCTTGGAAGAAAATTTGCTAAGTGTATGCAGGCAGAATTTGAGATGAGCCTCATGGGGGAACTGAAATTCTTTCTAGGAATTCAGATCAATCAAACTCCAGAGGGAACTTACATTCATCAGAGCAAATACATCAGAGATCTTCTGAAGAAATTTGACCTCTCAGAATGTAAGCCATCAAAGATTACAATGCATCCCACGTGCATTCTGGAAAGAGAAGAGGTAAGCAAAAATGTAGAACAGAAAGTCTACAGAGGTATGATTGGTTCTCTCCTTTATCTGACTGCTTCAAGACCTGATATATTATTCATCGTTTGTATTTGTGCTAGATTCCAATCAGATCCTAGAGAATCTCACTTAACAGTAGTTAAGCGAATTTTCAAGTATCTGAAAGGTACTGCTAATCTGGGTTTGTTTTATAGAAAATCTAGTGATTACAGTTTAGTAGGCTACTGCGATGCTGACTTTGCTGGAGACAGAGTGGAGCGTAAAAGTACTTCTGGAAGCTGCCAGTTTCTGGGAGAAAATCTGATCTCTTGGTCCAGCAAAAGGAAATCAACAATTGCACTATCAACAGCAGAAGCTGAGTACATAGCAGCAGCAGGATGTAGTACACAAATGCTCTGGATGAAAAGTCAGCTTGAAGACTTCCAGATTTTTGAGAGTAACATTCCTATACTCTGTGATAATACTTCTGCTATTTGCTTAAGTAAGAATCCTATTTTACATTCTAGAGCTAAGCATATAGAAATAAAACATCACTTCATTAGGGACTATATTCAGAAAGGAATTTTGAATTTAAAATTTATAGATACAGACCATCAATGGGCTGATATCTTCACTAAACCCCTTTCTGAAGATAGGTTCAATTTCATTCTGAAACATCTCAGCATGAAAATCTGCCCAGAGTGAAAATGTTTTAATTCCATATATTTATCTGCATAATGTATCTGTTTTACTGTGAACTTATGATCAATCTCTTTTCAGAAAGATAGAACATGCAGATTGTATCAGATGCAAGTCTAAAGATGTGAGAGTCTAAGCTCAAAGACAAGACGTGCTGATCACTACATCAAACAAGTGTCATCCAATCATCAGCAAATATCTGAAGCAGAATGCGTGCACGCTTCTGAGAAAGCAAAACGCTGATTGGGTGCATTGAGACACATGTCTGGTAACTGTTTTTAAGTATCTTTCTCAAATCCCCCAAAATCAGCAAGCATTAAATGAAAGTAATCATGTTTTTAAAACGTAATCATGATTTTATTCCTCTTTATTGAAAACGTTTACAATTTCAAAATATTCTGAACCCTATTTAAACACGTTAAACCTCTCACTTTGATCTTTTACAGTTTCTCATTATTTCTCAAAGTATTCTCTGCATTTTTCTGTGTTCATCTCTTGCAAACTCTTTTTCTCAGTTTTTCTCAAAATCCCTAAGTGTGAACATGGCAACCTCCAGCAGTGCTTCTGCAGGTTCTCATAAGAAAGCATCATCTGAACAGTATCAAGTGCCATTCAGAACACTCCTCACTCCTGTGAAGAATCTTGAAGTGTTATCTGAATTGATCATTGATTTTGGAAGCCTGAAGGAAAACGGTTTTGATTTAACAGAAGAAGTTAGGGCACATAAATGGGAAAGGTATTTTGACAGGTTGGTTGGACCAACATTTCCAATGTTAGTCAAGGAGTTCTGGATTCATGCGACTGCTTCAACGCATCAAGTCACCTCCTACATTATGGGGAAGAAGATTGTGATCACTGAGGATCACATAGCAAGGTTAATTGGTTACAGTGGCGGTGGCGTCCGCTGTATTGATATGGCTGAAAGATGTGCTGACGTGGGCGTCATAGCAGAAAGGATTTTCACCCATGGGGTGCCCAGCAGCAAGATCAAAGATCTGAAGGATCATCACAGAGTTTGGGCGAAGATAATTCTGGGGTGTTTTAACCATAGGAAGCCAACTAGTTCCCCTGATTACATAAATGTAGATCAGCAGTTTCTGATCTACTTTATCAATCAGAAGGTAAAAATCAACTTCGCTCATCTTCTGTTTAATCACCTCAGAACAAGCGTGAAGGAAACCAGGGAAGAAGAAAGAACAAAGAGGGATTGGATACCCTTTGGAAGGTTGATATAAGATATTCTGACTGAGAATATGCTGATAGAGCATATGATAGAAGCTCAAGAGTTAAGCACCTTTGAACCAACGGTTGGGAAGCCTCTGAACGCGAAGAACTTGAAGAAAATGAAGTTGATAGAGAATATCAAAAAGGAACCCAGCGCTACTCCTATTGTTGATATCACCAGCAGAAGAGTCCCACTGAGTGACTTTCCTTTATTTTCTGAGATAGAATCCAAACCAGTGGTGGTTCTCAAATATCTGGACGCGTGCAAAGCTGATGGTACAGATCCCAATCTGAAGATCAAAGATCTGCACCAACCTCAACCAGAAGTGACACTGAAGAAGACGAAGAAAAGGAAGGCACCTTCAAAAGGATCATCCCAGCAGACACCCAAGAAAAGAGGTAATTTATCTGCTGCTTCTGTTTTAAATTCTTCTACTATTCCAGCATCAATTCCACCTCCAACCTCTCATAGAATCTCAATCCCCATCCCAACAATAGATGAAACTGAACCAGAAGATGACCCTTCTGAGGCACTTCAACTCAGAAGACCCCGAACCAAACATCCCAAACCAACAATTTCAATAACATCAGCAATTGACAAAGTGCTGTCTGAGATTGATCAACACACTTCTGATCACTCCTCCAATAATCCAAACTTTGAACCACAAATTGTCCACTCTCCACAACCAGAAAAACCTCTGTCACCCATTCCAGAAGAACCTCTTATCCCTGAACAACCAGAAATTCCAACAAATTCTCCACAACCAGCAATTCCGTCTCCCTCTCCTCAACCAGAAATTCATCCAACATCACCTCAACCTGAGTTTCATCACTCTGAAACTCCAACTCCTCCACCTTCTGAACCTCATTCACCTCAACCATCACCTCTGGCAATCCAGCTGCCATGTGGAACAACAGTCACAATGGCCCAGCTGCCATCCTCACCAGAATCTACACCACCAAATACTCTCAAAACCCCAAACAGTCCAATCATTATCTCTGATTCTCCCACTCCATCTCCAAAACAAACAGCTCCCAAGCAAACCACCGAAAACCCCAGCAGGACCTTCATAGATTTAACAATCCTTGACCGTCTTGCTGATCTAAAAAATAAAATAGCCATTCCAAAACCAAAACAGCCAGATGTTGGCTCTAGTATTATGAATTTTGAAACAGGTTTACAGCAGTGGATTGCTTCTCTGAAGCAAGTCTGTCCTGGAATGATTGACCCAGCTGCCTCTGACCAGCTCTGGTCACAATTCAGAATTTGGGTACGTGCTGAAGCCCTCAAGTTGCAGGATATCAACTATGAGCAGGCACAACAGAACTTCAGCAAGCTGCTGAAGGAAGTTGAAAGTCAGCTGCCACAGGAAGACGTGCTCCCTCTGGATAGTGAGCCATGGTTTGAGAAATAACCAGCTTCAAAGGTGCAACCAGAAGAAGACAAGACTATTCAAGCTAAAGCAAGTCAAGCAGAAGATGTTGCAGAAAGCTCTCAGAAGCTCCCTACTTCTGATGTTTCTCAAGCTGCCTTGGACAGGAAGACTCTGGAAGAGCTGAAGCTGAATGACATGCGTCTGCAGCAAAGAATGGATGAAAATGACCAGAAGATGAAAGAAAGGATGGATGTGCAGGATAGCAAGATAGACACAGTTGTCAGCATGGTACACAAGCAGAATGAGACTGCTGATCAGATCAAAGCCATGCTGGAGAACCTGTTCACACGCCTTCCTCCCCAACCTTAGTTTTTCATTCATGTCATTTTCATGTTTTCTTTGATTATCTGTTATACTGTTTTGTTTGATTCTGAACCTTTTAATATGACAAGTTTTTCTGCTCTAAATGTTTTAGCACATCACTTACACTTTTTGATTGCTGACAAAAAGGGGGAGAACAAGAATGATATTTTAAATAATAACGGATTACTAAGACAGAAATTCTCGAAAATTCTAACTCTGATATACTTGAATATGTTTTCTGTTTTGCTTAATTCTACAGGTACAAGAAAGCTCCATGATACTCTGAAGACTAAAGCTCTGATACTCTGACCCAAAGCAAAGCTCTGACAAGAAAAGCTCTGATACGCTGATCTAAAGCTCTGCTCTGATATGCTGATCTAAAGCTTCTGATAGTCAAAACTCTGAGAATCTGATGTTCAAAGAAAGGCAATAAAAAAATCTGATCCTGAAGAACTCTTGGAATTAAAAAGGGAAGCAATAAACTCAGGGGGAGTATCTCTCAACTCTTATCCCTTATCTTTGATAACCTCTTACTCTGATACATCTTATCATCTAGTTACCTCTGATACTTTTTCACGTTATTTTCAATTAAAAATATTTAGTTTTTATCATCATCAAAAAGGGGGAGATTGTTAGAACAAAGTCTGAATCTACTACCCTATGTTTAAGTTTTGATGATAACAAAATGAAAAGATATATTATTTATATGATTCATGTATGAACTATTTGCTACCTAAAAATATTACGTTCTGCTTTGTAGAAACTCTGATAGGTATCAGCAAGAGCACACTTAATCAGCATCAGAATATTGGTTCTTGACATCAACATCAGAAGTTGCTATATCGGAATACCAGAATCAGAAGATTAACTCACGTGTATGCTGAAGCTTGATGAACAGAACTGTGCTCAACACTCTGATAAAGAAAACAACAGTTCATCAGCAGTTAAGCAGAGTCAGAATGAGCCAAGCCAGAACATGCATTAAGTAAGCAACGGTACTGTGCATTGAAAGCAAATTATTACCAACGGCCTCATTCCAGACAAGATCTGCTTGATAAGGAAAGTTTGTTATTAGCATTGAATCAAGAATATTGCTCCAACGTTCAACAATCTCAGTGCTATATAAACAAGACTATGAAGATTGAATTGGCTAATGCTCTCCAACATTTTACACGCCTAAAAGCTAATCATAATCTTCCTTCTCTCAGTTTGCTAAATGCTACATATCTCCTTACTCAATCATTGTTTAGCAATCTAGTTTCATAAGCTTAAGTTGTGTATACATCATAGTTGTGATACAGTTTTGTAGAAAACATTCACACACCTAGATTTATCTTCTTTGTAAGAAAGTGTTTCCTTGACAAACCGGGTTGTGGTTTGCATCAAGAAGGCTTTAGCAATTGTTAAAGCAGTTTGTAATATTCAGTTGAATATAGTGGATTAAGACCTCGTTGGAGAGAGGCGAAATCACCTTGACGGGTGGACTGGAGTAGTTTGAGATCAAACGAACCAGGATAAAAATATCTTGTTCATTGCATTGATTTTCAGTTTTACAATTCAACCCCCCCTTCTTGTGTTTTTCACTTCTTCACTTTCACCATGTCTTCTTCAATGTTGGTGTTGACCAAGTTGAGGAGTCTACCATATCTTTCACTGAAGAGAGAATTCTCTGGAATCCTGGAAGTAAGCTACTTGAGTTGAGGAGGGATTCTGACAAGGTTGACTTGAATTGTTTTCCTGTGAAGAGATTCCATGATCTACAAAACAAGAACAAAGATGAAGATCCAAACCCTTGAGATGGTTAGTGGATGCATATGATGTTTAATGATGTTCATGATGTATGCACAAACACATGTACAAGAAAGTCCCACAAAACCCTAGTTTCAGGCTTGCATGAGGTTTCATAGGTAAGTACCCTCTTGAGTTTAGTTGGCTCAAACCTGTCCTATAAATAGTAACCGTGTTCTAAGGAGCTCAATATCACTGGATTGTTTTCTATGTTCATTGTTTTGGTTTAGCCACTTAACTAGCGACCAAAATATTCCGAGAAAACAATCCTCAGGGAGTGTAGTATCGAGTATCTACCAACTTCATACTGCACCAAAGCCGGTCATCTCACTACCCCTAATAAAAGGCCAAGATGGTCAAGTAAGGTTCTAAGAGTTCATTAGTGTTTCATGACATCAGTCAGCGGCCCTGTATTCTCTTTGATTCTCTTTGATTGACTCGCACTAATATAGCTATTGCTTCAACCGTGTCGGTATACCCCGCACAGTTTCCATAACGTATTGCTATTTACCTATGAATGTTTCCCAAATCCGGGTGGAGGATTTCAAGCCCAAACAAGAGAACCAAAATGTAAAGCAAGCAAAGAAAATAATAATCATGCAAAGGGTGATCTAAGCCCTAAGGTTACTCCACTTTTTAGAAAATTCCCCAGCAGAGTCGTCAGTTCTGTGATACGGTGGGAGAACTGACTTGGGATTTTGCGTTTGTGTTTGCAAATGTTTCGGTTTAGTAAGAGTCGCCATTGACTTTTTATTTTATCCTTATGAAAGGTCAAAAAGCACAGGAAAGACCTTTGAGATGTTTTCTTGGGTTCGGGGAGTAGATTATAGAAAGGGAATGTATTAACACCCTTTCTATCCATAGTTATCCATGGTGTTGTACCCCAAAATTTGCCCTCCCATATTTCTCAAAACATTTCAAGAAAAATTCACAAGTCCAACCCGGCGTGTCATATTCAAGTGTTCTTTCACCAAGATATCTCTGATAACGTATTCTCAAATTCAGGTTCAGCTCAAGAGTCAATTCTTTAAAGAAGGTATCCGAATGTGTGAGTTTTCTTGAAGAAATATAGTGAAAAAGTGTGCTGAAAGTGCAGTTTTTACGCGCTAAAAAATTCATAACTTGAAGATCGTGACTCGTTTTGAACCCGTTCCGGTGGCCAAAATTCCGTCTTGACATTATCTACGTTTTCATCTCTCACTAACCAATTAATCTTTTTTCTTAATAAAATCAAAAAAACAAAAAAATATATTTTATTTATTAAAATTAAATTCAGCACTTTATTTTTGTAAATAAATATTAATTCAATTAATTTAGTTTAATGAGGAAATAACTTTAATATTTTTTGCAATAATTAAAATTAATTTAGATAATTAGGTTTTCATTAACTTTGATTAATTTATTTTATTTCTTTAAATACTCAAAAATCCAAAAATATTTTAATTAATTAATTAGTTTATTAATTTAATTGTTAACTTAATTTAATTTCTTTTAATCCAAAAATAACCAAAAAAATCACTTTCTTTCAAAAAAGGGTCAAAACCCCAAAAAACTCGCATCCAATTTAATTTCCCGCACGCGGTCCATTTTATCATATTATTGTATCTGTTTCCCAGGTTGTAATAGATAATTAGGACTTTATTTATTTATCGCTTTTATTTACTTTTTCGCATTTACTTTTTCAAGGGTTTGTTTTTGGCGATGTAAATACCCGACGCCTTGTAATAGCTTAGTTTTATTTTCCGCAACTATTAACTGCTAGATGTATGCTAACTAGGCTATGCATGACAAGATCTCTCTTAATTTAAAATCAATCGTAGCTCACCATAACATGTACAAAGATAACATAACTGAAACCTGACACACTCGCACATGCCACTCTTAGGATACGCCTCACTTGGTAGCCTCGACGTGGTCATTGAGTATAGGGTGTTTTAGAGGTCGCCCTCCTGTCTAAAGATCAAAGTTGCCTCGAAACGGTTGCCTCGATAAAAAATGATCTAGGACATTAGGGTTACCGCTAAGGCGTCCTACCATTGCTTTAGTGACCACGTGTCCCTAAAATCGAATTGACCCGAAAACTCCAACGACGGTGCTACCTACTTCTCAATAGTGGGATAGTACTGTCTAAAGGACATTTACACGACTTAATTTCTTTTTAGTAGGTAGAGGTTCTCAGGCACTTGCTCCTTCAAAACAAAAATACTTTTCGCACTTACACTTTTCCGAACAAAGTTTTCAAACAAACACTTCATACACTCTTGAGGACAGATACAAGAGTTAAATCGAAGTTTTCAAACAAAACTTTTTTCAAAACCCACAAACACAAGAAGAGCAAAATTTTTTGAAAACATAGTGAGCAAGTATCTAAGAGCCCGTGGATAACCACGGATAGAAAGGGTGCTAATACCTTCCCTTTCTATAATCTACCTCCCGAACCCGAGAAACATCTCAAAAAGGAATTTTGTTGTGCTTTTGTCCTTTCCTTGTTGAATTAAATAAAAGACGGTGGCGAATCTTGCTTACCGCGACATTTTGCAAAAACAAACGCAAACGCGAACCAGCATTCCAAAACAGTCTGTTCTATTTCCACCGATCACAGAACTGGCGACTCTGCTGGGGATACTTTATAAGTGAGGTGTACCTTAGGATTAGACCACTATGTTTTCAATTATATGCTTTGTATGCTTTAAATTTTGTGGGCTTGTATCGGAGTTTTATAGATC
Source organism: Vicia faba (assembly GCA_948472305.1). Lineage (NCBI taxonomy): Eukaryota > Viridiplantae > Streptophyta > Magnoliopsida > Fabales > Fabaceae > Vicia > Vicia faba. The sequence continues at coordinate 725,461,418 of OX451738.1, read as the reverse complement.
CTAACCCGGGTCTGGGGGTACCCTCTTTTAGGTAAGTAGCAATAAACTGTGAGGGATCTGTCCGGCGTAGACCGACACAGATGAAGCAGTAGCTACGTTGGTGTGACACCTTGGTCTGTACCGATATCCCTTGTGTTGGAACAAGGAGAATATGGGTCTTCTGAGGAGTCATTAAGCACCAACTGACCTTAGAACCTTAAATTGACCAACTTGGCCATAGAACAGTAGCAGTATGCTACGCTCATTGAGACTAAACTCTCGCGATGGTTCCGGCCGCAAGAAAAGGTTGCCAAACAGGAATTATGACCGATTGAGGGTAGTCAGTGATATTGAGATCCTCTAGAACCCAGTTATTATTTTTAGGACAGGTCTTAACCAACTGAAACTTCAAGAGGGTAATACCTAAACTCCATGCTAGCCTAAAATCTAAGGGCTCTTTGTGTGACTTGTGTGCTTTCAAACTTGAACTACTTGCACATTCTTGTTATCTGACAGCATGAGTTCCTTGCAGGTTTTGTTTATAGTCCGTATCCAATAATTTGGACTCATTGCAGGGTTTACTTACAACACCTCACACTTTTGCTTAAACGCATAGCATACACATCATAACATCATGCCTTAACATTTACTTAACCATTTCAAGGATCTCAAGGGCTTGTGATGCAGGTCATGGTAAATCAAATGTCTAGCAAGGGGCAAAGGGGATTTATTTTCCTCTAGCCAAGGTTGTCTAGAAATCAGAACAAGATAACTTGAGTCAGGGGCTATGACCCACTCGATATGGTGAGCTTGACTCTTGAAGAAGGACTCTTAACAACATGAAGCTCCTTCAATCAAGCTACCAGATTCAGATTCTAACAATTTCTAGTTTACCCCACGAGATCCTTGAAAACATTGCATACATATATCATACATATCATTGCATAACAGGTCTTCCAGTACAGGTCTCTCATCTTCTTCGCTGTTTATTTCAGTAATGGCTCTCCAACAAGACAACCAAGATCTTCATACTCAAGAGACTCAGTTCAGGGAAATCTTCATAAACCTATACAACAGTATGAAGCAAATGGTCAAGGCTGGGGATCAAATCATTAATCAGCCTCCAAGAAGACAAGAGTTTGGTATGATGAAGAATGGACCTCTCCAAATTGCTACTACAACCAGGGTCCAACAACAACCTTGCCATAAACAACGGGTTAATCAGAGGCCGTTTACCAAGCTCAACATGCCGCTGTCCCAAGCTTTGCAACACCTGTTGAGATTGAATCTGGTGACGTTGGTAGGACCTCATCCGAATCCTAAGACTTCTTCACCCAACTACAATCCTGATGCAAGGTGTGCATACCATTCTAACAGTCTGGGGCATGATACTGACGACTGTTGGAAGTTGAAGTACAAAATTCAAAACCTGATTGATGAAGGAGCATTGGAATTCACACAAGATGGTCAGGATGAGTTCTTCTACCATCCCTCCAAGGTTCACCATTTGAAGTGACAAGTTCTGACAAGAGAGGGCTTTTTGTTCATTATAATTTTCAAGCTGTGATTTTCTTTTGATTGTTCGAACATTTATTCATGTCAAACTTTATTACTTTATCAATGCATTGCATATATCTGTTTTGAATCAACCCATTCGTATTCACTATATTCAAATTGCTTTCATATTTGTGATGATTAACTCTCGATTAAAAAATTCTAAGCCTTTAGAGGGAGGATGACGAAAACGATACCATGATCTTAACAATATGCTTTTGAACAGACCCCGCTGATGAAGTACAGGCATTGTTTCAAATCCTAAACAGTGGAGTTATAAGGAAGATAATCCCTCGTCAACCCCTTCGAGCCAAAGAAGTTGGAGTTTTTTCTTTTCACAAATTAAAACCCTTAATTATAACCTAGGGCAGGGTAGTTTTTTCAGTTGATCCACGTGCACAATGAATGGCATCAAAGAAGTCCTTCCGAGACAAAAGATGGTGATGGTTCCATATAATCGTAAGGGCAGGCAATCATTGTCTCTCAAAATAAAAGCCCAATAAGTCAAAACCTATGAAGGAGACTTACAACAAACTGGGGCATCCCGCTGACTGTAATCACAAAAGAAACAGTTCAGGCAAAAAGTCAGGGATAATAAAATCGAAAAGAAAGAGGTCCTGCAAACCCTCAACAAAAAGAAATGACTGCCTATTGAAAATAAACTATCAGTATCCGAACCATCACCGGAATATCAGAGCAAAGACTCAAACAAGATCTGATGCACGATTAGCTGAGTTTAGGATCGAAGAACATCACGAAGAACGGGTGGGTACAAATAAAATTTGAGCCCTTATCCTTTGTTTCTTAAACCGTGAACCATGCCACGTTATAACCCTTAAAAGTCCTAGCTGAAGCATGGGTTAGTTAGAAAGCATACTGTTACAAAAGGTATCCTGACTCCTGTAGGGCTTGCTGTAAAATCCTGAGTTGACATCACATTTTACAAAAAATTCACTTATTTTATTGAAAACTGCATTTTCAAAAAAAAAAAACTTCAAGACAGACATAAGCTTTGCATTCTTAAAATAACATTGTTTGCATATGGCTATTTGTTCAAACAGCAGAGAAATTCGCACGACGAATATCTAGTGAACAAAAACCTTCTCAATAAAAAGGATCACATCAAATGGAAAAACACTTCCAATCAAGGGGCACGGCATGAGCATTGTCTATCATCTGGGGAAGTCAAGTCGAGATTCAAGGAATCTCTCAAGATGCCAAACAGTCAGGGGCAGATCTCCATCTGAATCACTTGGGGCATTGGACATAAATTCCAGCAACGAATCTTGCATGATCAAACATCTTCTGGTAGTATGGCAACACAACACTACTGACAATGACAACTCCCTACACTCTGAGAGCGTGGACATAGTCAAAAAAGTACTGCGCATAGTCAAAGACCCGCTAGGTTGACACACCTAGGCAAAAATAAGGGCTTCCCGGCGAACCAAAAGGGTTCGGGCAAAAATAAGGGATGAAAATAAAAAAATTTGTACACCCGACAAGTGGAAAACCTGAAAAGGCGGCTTGGGCAAAAAGGGGTATCCCGATGGACTGAAAACCCGAAAGGGCGGTTGTGATCGGTGGATCTGGAACTGACTGTTTAACGCTGGTTCGCGAAATGTCGCGGAAGCAAGAGTCGCCACCGTCTTTTATTTTCTCCAAATGGAAAGGACAAAAGCACAGAAAAATTCCTTATAGAGATTGCTCTCGGTTCGGGAGGTAGGTTATAGAAAGGGAAGGTGTTAGCACCCTTTCTATCCATGGTTATCCATGGGCTCTTAGATACTTGCTCAATGTGTTTTCAAAAATGGTTTGTTTGCTTTTCAATGTGGGTTTAAAAAAGTTTCTTTGAAAAAATTCAGATCGACTCGTACGTCAGAGTGTTTGAAAAATTTGCTTTTGAAAGCTTTTGAAAATGTGTTGGTGTGAAAAGTATTTTGTTTTGTTTTGAAATTTAGAGCAAGTATTAAGAGTCGTCTACCTACCCTAAGGAATTCGTCTGTATAAATGTCCTTTAAAGTGGTGCCATCCCACCATTGAGAGGTAGGTAGCACCACCGTTGGAGGTGTTCGGGTCAATTCGAGTTTTAGGGACGTGGTGATCACCAGAGCAATGGGAAGACACCTTAGAAGCTACCCTCATGCCAGGTTCCCGGATCATGAGGACTTACTAAGACGTCCTCTACTCGACGATCACCTTTCGAAAGGCAACAGTGAGGCGTACCCTAGGGGTGGTGTGTGCGAATTGTGTGTCATGTTTCAGTCATTTGTCTTGTCATGTTTGTCGTGTTCTACGCTTGATTTTAATTTGTCCATTCATTCTTGTATGCATTTTTAACAGTTATAAAGTTTGCAAAAAATAAATCTAAGGCTATTACAAATGGCGCGGGTCCACATCGCCAAAATTAAACCGGACCCGATTTAGCGAAAAATAAATAATGCGAATAAATAAAAGTGCGAAAAAGTAAAGTTACATGGCTTTGGGAGATTTACATAATTACAATGAACGATAAAAATAAATCATGCGAAATTAAATGATTAAACAATGGGCGTTGGACCCGTTTGCAAAATATTAAAAGTTAATGAGAATTAAAATTAAAATGAAAATTAAATGTTTTTGATATTTTTGTATTTTTTAGATTTAATGAGGAAAAGAGTTAATTGAAATTAAATTAAACGGCAAACCCTAATTCTAATATTTTTTAATTATTAAGAAGGAATTAAAATATGATCTAAATTAAGCCCTAATTTATTTATGCACAATTTAACTTATGAAAATAAATAATTAATATTGTTATTCTGAAAAAAGGGAAAATTAAAAGAAAAATAATAAAAAAAGATATTAAACCTAAATTCTATTTTTGGTGTTTTTTATTAAAAAGATTAAAACTATAACCTAATTAAACTAAATATTTACATATATTAATTTATTGATGAAAATAATTAAAATTAAAAATTATATTTTTATTTGGACATTTTTTATTCTTTTTTTGGATTTTTATGATGTTTTTGTGTTTTTGGTTGAAAATTAAATAAAACAAATGATTAAAATAAACATAGCAATTAAAATAATAATTAAAAAGATAAGAGAAATAATTTAAATTTGGCAAACCAGGGGGGGGTAGTCCCCAATTCAGGAGGTAAGGCCCAAGGACATTGGCCCAATAAGCTGAGAATTGGTTGACTTTTCTGGATTATGTATGATGCGTTTGACTTGAGTATATGTGTTCTTCAGAATCTTGGCTTTGGATTGGTCTTAGTGCACACGTGGGTGGCCTGGATGTAGCGTGTACGGTGATCTACAAGGGGACACCTGCATAGGAACTATTATGGCAAAATAATATGGAATATTTCCAGACCTGGGACTTGAACCCAGGTCTTGAGGGTTACAAGCGTTGTCCCTGCCCACTGAGCCATTTGCTTTTCATTTAACATATAATAAACAATAAACAATATAAGAAGAAAACGTTAGTGCGTTTGGAAGTTCGCGCGAAATTCAAATGGATCAATCACGTTCTGACACGACTTCTTCTTCTTCGTTTTCCTGAAACATGAAACATATTGGCAACGGTTTTTGGGCGTGGTTTTAGACAGGCTATGGAAAAATAACGACTAGCGCTATGGTATATATAAATTGGGCGCGAGGGTCAAGACTTCTTCGTCTTGATGTGCTGAATCCAGCCATGGTCATCTTGAGCCCTAATTTCACTTGGTTGTGAAAGCCCCAATCTAGAAAACCTGTAACCCTAAAAATCGCATATGGTGGAATCGTGTATGATCAATGAAAACGCAATTAAACACCACAGTTAGCTTTAGAACATTAATATGAACATGAATCAACAAAGAAAAATGCAAAAAGATGATGGAATCATGCTGTGCGATTTCAAAAATTTCAAGGTACAGTTGGACTTAGGGGTACCAATTCAGGGCCTTTTGATTGATGTTAATGATTGAGGAACGTTCAAGGACGTCTCAGGATGATGATGGAATGAAAATTTGTGCTTGAATCGCCCTTGAAACTGGTTTTCAGTGTTTGAGTTTTTTGTGAAAAATTTCAATTTGCCAAAGGTTTCTTATGCGCAGCTTGCAGTCTAAGATCATTAGGGTTATGTTACTGAGTATGTATAGAGGCTTTTAGGTCAAGAAAGCTGTACAAAATCTCATGAATTCATTGTTTGAAGATTTGATTTGCTTAATATCTTTTTTGAATCTTTTTTCATGGTTTTTGGTTCAATCATGCTCAAATCTCATCAAAATTTGCCTAATTGGGATATGCACGGAATATTAAGAATAAACATGCATGAAAAGATTTTTTTAGGTTAAGTTTGATATTTTCCATGTATTAAAATGATTTAAATGAATATAAATTAATATAAATTCAAATAAATAATTAAAAAATATGAAAATACTTCCCTTTGGGCCTAGTGGTCGTGTATAGGCTTGGCATGAAGAGACTTGGAAGAAAAATGGGCCCATTTGCATTTTTAGGCCTTTTGCATCAATGTTGACTTTCAAAAATTTCCAAAAATTTCCCAACTTCCACAAGGCATAACTTGGTCAATTTTTAAGCTTTTCACATGTTCTTGGACATTTTGGAAAGGCATTTGAGTCCTTTAACCAATGCCTTTGGTCCCATGTCATTTTGATTTACCAATCTCAAGTTATGGCCTTTGACTTAAAGTCACTTTTTGTTGACTTTTGAAAATGACCTATAATGTTGAAATTGATAACTTTTTGTGAGAGCATTTCTTGGACTTGAAGTATGAAGATGAGTTGTAGGAAATGTCTTTCTCTTCAAAATGAGCTTTGGATGGAATTTTTCTGATAATCCATGTGAAAGTTATGCCCTGGTCAATTTCAGTTGACTTTTTCAGCTGTCCAAATATAGCAACTTTTGCATCTTTGATGATTTCTGAGCCAAATTTTGAGAATCATGATCAAGCATTGATCAAATGATGTTTATGGCTTCAAAATGATATATTGACCAAAAATTTGAACTTTTGACTGTCAAATGACCATTTTGCCCCTACAGTTGACTGTAGTGCAATCTAGGGTTTTGACTGTGCAATTTTGAGCTGAATGCCTTGAAACTTGACATGAGGATGCTTGACCACATTTGTAGGCATATGAGACTTGATTGGGCCTTTGAAAAGTTCATTTTCTTGATCAGAACACAAACCCTAGTTTTGACTGTATAGGAGACAGTTGAGCTGCACAACCCTTGGGGAATTTTGTGACCTTGACTTTGACAAATCTTGATGAATATGGGAGGGCAAATTTTGGGGTACAACAGTTGCCCCTGTTCAATCTTCTTAGACCTGAGGATGCAGATTGGCTGACGTGCCTTTCGTAATCCGAGGGTAGAAGATGATTGGACACTAGAGTGCCCAGAAATTTGCGCTCACATAGTGGCAGTGATGGGGGAATGGGCTTATAGATGCCATTTGGATGTTGCTTGGATAGGATGATGGGCTTATAGATGCCATCTGGACGTTGATCGCGTCAGAGATTCCTTCGCGAGAACCTGCATACCTGCAAAACAGAAAATGAGTACCTGACACGTTGCAGGAGCTGATTTTTAGATGCTTGGTATAGATGTGTCCTGACTGGTTACAGGAGCTGGGTCTGGAGCTTCAAACGCTGATGAATGAACCAGGAATGGTTACTGCCTTAGCATGAATGATAAGAGAACCTTGGACGATTTTAACTTCAACAACGCTCGTTGAGAAAAATCTTGGCGGGAATTACCATCTTTGCAACATCGGGAAGAGAACCATAGGCAATTATAATCTGAAAGGAATGATCACCTCACTCAACGTCGGAGAGGGAAACATCTGAAAAGGACTCACCACCTCACACACCGTCGGAGAGGGGACCATCTAAAAAGGGATTACTATCTCATACACCGCTGGAGAGGGAACCATAGGGAGAATATCACCTCACACTCATCGTCGGAGGGGGGAAACATCTGAAAAAGGGATTACTACCTCACACACCGTTGGAGAGGGGACCATAAGAGAATATCACCTCACGCTCATGCCGGAGAGGGAAACATCTGAAGAAGGAATTACCACCTCACACGCCGTTGGAGAGGGGACCATAAGAGAATATCACCTCACGCTCATGCCGGAGAGGGAAACATCTGAAGAAGGAATTACCACCTCACACGCTGTTGGAGAGGGGACCATAAGAGAATATCACCTCACGCTCATGCCGGAGAGGGAAACATCTGAAGAAGGAATTACCACCTCACTCGCCATTGGAGAGGGGACCATGAGAGAACTTCTACTGAGTCTTTATCAGAAAAATCTGCTTGGAGTCGATTTAACTGGACTAGAGAAGTCCTTGAAATATGTTTGAGAATTTCAACTGCATCTTTCCTGCAAGGTAAAGGTCAGTTATATGCAATGCATGAGATGGATCAAGCAATGATGTTCTCAATATGGATGCGATTTATATGATATGATGCGTACATGCATGCTATAATGATGTATGTGATGATTCATGTATGTTTTGTCTAGGAAAATAAATCCTTGACGGGTGCCGGGAAATCATATCCTGGGCTGATGTTGAGGAAGAGATTTTGCTTCCGCTGTGGATGATTCGTTGCAAGAATACCGGTAGGAGGAGATAACTCCGTTGAGGAATGAAATAATTCTGCGGGAGAAAAGATACTCTAGCGATCATGCTTGGGAGTGTTACTCTATGGGGATAGCGATGCTTTGCTGAGTTGATGAAGATAACTCCGCTGGGGATACCGTTGATGAGTTATGCTGGGGGTAGGAAGATACTTCGCCGAGGACGCTCTTTCCGTGGCTTTTGGCTGAGGATATACCCAGTTATATCCTGTTACGGAAATAACTCTTTAAATCAAGCCGGGACGACGCGTTCGTGCTCTGCGAGGGGATAAGCTTCCAGAATCTACTGGGGATAAGCTTACTGCTTGAGGGATATGACTTCCAACTTTGTTGGTGAAGCTGGATTGGACTCTTCTGGGGAGTTTGATATGCTGGGGAAGTGATTCCTTTGAATATTGAGATACCGCCGGGGAACAATCTTTAGACCAAGACTGCCGGGGATGCTTGTTAAGAATGCGTGCTGCTGGGGAGGTATTGAGATACTCAATTTCCTTGATATTTGATGATTTGCTTGGAGAAGAATGTATTGTTTTGTTGAACCACTCTCTGGGGAATTAAGATACACTTGGCCGTGTTCTTTAGCTGAACCTACCTTGGTACCTTGGAGGACAGAACAATTGGATTGTTTAGACAACTCTTTATTGCCCCTGTTTCTAGTGTCACCTGCAATTAATTCCTTTGTTTCGTATGCAAATATTTATGAGTTAGCAAATTATTGTCAATGCATACATCACAAATTGAACCTTGGACGTTCTTCGCAAAACAAAACAGAAAAAAGAAAAACACTTGGCACGTTTAACTGGAAATATATTTTTATTGATTTTGAATGGCCTGAAAATAGGCGTTTTGTGTACAAGAGGCTGACGTCCTAGTAAGAGGTACGCCGCCGATCAAAAGAGTTTATACAAGTTTTGTACAAAATAAAACAGCTGTGTGAAAGATGAATGATCCACTGGGTTTCAACTCTGCTATTGCCTTTATAATTCCGAGCGTCTCATCACTTGATGACCTTGGTTGAAGGTGAAGCTGACTGATCGATGCCGTTTGAACTTGATGTAGATACCGGATTCTGGATGCAAAGTGATCAATGAGACATAGTTTTACGCTTTTATCCCTAATTTTTGCCTGGACCGCCCTTTCAGGTTTTCGGTCCACCGGGATACCCATTTCTGCCCAAGCCGCCTTTTCAGGTTTTCGACTTGCCGGGTGTACAGATTTTTTCATTTTCATCCCTTCATTTTGCCCGAACCCTTTTGGTTCGACGGGAAGCCCTAATTTTTGCCTAGGTGTGTCAGCCTAGCGGGTCTTTTTTTCATGCGTAGTATTTTTTAACTATGTCTGCATTGGCGGGGTGAGGAAGGTCGTCACCATCCATGTTAGTTAAGATCATCGCTCCTCCTGAGAACACATGCTTAACCACAAATGGCCCTTCGTACGTAGGGGTCCATTTGCCCCTTGGATCACTCTGAGGAAGGATGATTCTCTTGATAACCAGATCCCCGACTTGATATTCCTGTGGTCTGACCTTTTTGTTAAATGCCCTGATCATCCGTTTCTGATACGTCTGACCATGACAGATAGCAGCAAGTCTCTTCTCGTCAATGAGGTTGAGTTGATCAAGTCGTGTCTGGATCCAATCATCTTCGTTCAGATTTGCATCCTTCATTATCCGGAGAGAGGGAATTTGCACTTCGATCGGCAAGACTGCCTCCATACCATAAACCAGAGAGAAAGGAGTTGCCCCGGTTGACGTCCTAGCTGAGGTACGGTATCCATGCAGAGCGAACGGTAACATCTCGTGCCAATCTTTGTACGTTACTGTCATCTTCTGCACGATCTTCTTGATGTTCTTATTCGCTGCTTCTACAGCCCCATTCATCTTCGGTCTGTAAGGAGAAGAATTGTGGTGCTGTATTTTGAACTGTTCGCAGAGCTCAGCGATCATTTTATTGTTCAGATTGGTACCATTGTCTGTAATAATCCGCTCAGGGACGCCGTATCGACAGATCAGGTTGTGCCGAATGAACCGTGCCACAACAGTCTTGGTTACCGTAGCATAGGATGCTGCCTCAACCCACTTTGTAAAATAGTCAATCGCCACTAGGATGAAGCGATGTCCATTAGATGCCGTAGGTTTTATCTCGCCGATCATGTCTATGCCCCACATTGCAAACGGCCAAGGCGCAGTCAGAACATTCAGGGGAACCGGAGGAACATGCACTTTATCTGCATAGATCTGGCACTTGTGGCATATCCTGGAGTGTTGGTAACAGTCAGCTTCCATTGTGGACCAGTAGTATCCTGCCCGTAGGATTTTCTTAGCCATAGTATGCCCACTGGAATGCGTACCAAAGGTCCCTTCATGTAGCTCTTCCATGATCCTTTCTGCTTCAATCTTGTCCACACAACGCAGTAGGGTTGAATCATGGTTTCTCTTGTACAAGATGCCGTTGCTTAGGAAGAACTTGGCTGCGAACCTCCTCAGGAATTTCTTATCATTGATAGAGGCACCTTCAGGGTACTCCTGAGCTTCCAGATATCTCTTCACTTCGTGGTACCAAGGCTTCTCGGTCACCAATTCGGTTTCGAGATCACAACAGTATGCCGGTTCGTCCAATTTCCAGATGATGATCCGGGGAGCTTCATTATCCCATTTAACCTTGAACATTGAAGACATTGTAGCTAACGCGTCCGCTAACTGATTCTCTTCTCTTGGAAAGTGCTCAAAGGTTATCTCTGTGAAATGGGGAATCATGGTCAACACACATTCTCTGTAAGGAATCAAGTTTGGATGTTTCGTATCCCACTCTCCGTTGATCTGATTGATCACAAGGGCGGAATCTCCGAAAACACTGAGGAACTTGATCCTTAAGTCGATCGCAGCTTGAAGACCCATGATACACGCCTCATACTCCGCCATGTTGTTGGTACAGTTGAAACACAGCCGGGCAGTGAGTGGAGTATGAGTACCTTGTGGAGATATGATAATGGCGCCGATACCATTTCCCAAAGCATTGGAAGCTCCGTCAAAGTGCATAGACCATCGGGATCCTGGTTTAGGTCCTTCATCCGGTCCAGGTACTTCACAATCAGTTACTATCATGATGCTTTCATCCGGAAACTCGAAGTTCATTGATTGGTAGTCATCTACAGCTTGATGAGCTAAGTGGTCTGCCAATACACTCCCTTTGATGGCTTTCTGGGTTGTGTACTGAATGTCGTATTCCGTCAAGATCATTTGCCATCTTGCAATTCTCCCAGACAGAGCAGGCTTTTCGAATATGTACTTTATAGGATCCATTTTTGAGATCAACAAAGTAGTGTGAGTCAGCATATACTGTCTCAGCCGGCGAGCAGCCCATACCAAAGCGCAGCAAGTTTTCTCAAGCAGTGAGTATCGGGTCTCACAGTCGGTAAACTTTTTGCTAAGGTAATAAATGGCATGCTCTTTTCGGCCAGACTCGTCATGCTGCCCCAGCACACACCCCATTGAGTTGTCAAGTACTGTCAGATATAGGATCAGAGGTCTCCCTTCAACCGGTGGCATAAGGATAGGTGGTTCTTGGAGATACTCTTTGATTCTGTCAAAGGCAGCCTGACATTCATCGTTCCAACGTACTACCTGATCTTTCTTCAGCAACTTGAAGATTGGCTCACAGGTAGCAGTCAAATGAGAGATGAATCGAGCAATGTAATTCAGGCGTCCTAAAAAGCCTCTGACCTCCTTCTCTGTCTTAGGGACTGGCATCTCTTGAATAGCTTTGACCTTAGCAGGGTCCACTTGAATACCTTTATCACTGACCACGAAGCCTAGCAACTTCCCAGATCTTACCCCGAAGGTGCACTTGTTCGGGTTCAATCTTAGCTTGTACAGTTTCAACCGGTCAAATAACTTCTGTAGATGATCTAGATGCTCTTCCTCAGTCTGGGACCTTGCGATCATGTCATCCACATATACTTCTATCTCATGATGGATCATATCATGAAATAAGGCGACCATGGCACGTTGGTAGGTTGCCCCAGCATTCTTTAATCCGAACGACATGACCTTGTAACAGAAGGTGCCCCACTGAGTAACAAATGTAGTCTTTTCCATGTCTTCAGGTGCCATCTTGATCTGATTGTAGCCTGAAAAGCCATCCATGAAAGAGAATACCTTGTGCTGAGCCGTATTATCAACAAGGACATCAATGTGAGGTAAGGGGAAGTCATCCTTGGGGCTGGCCCTGTTCAGATCCCTGTAATCAACACACATTCTGACCTTGCCGTCCTTTTTAGGTACCGGCACCACATTAGCAACCCACTGAGGGTAAGAAGTTACTGCAAGGAACCCTGCATCAAACTGTTTCATGACTTCGGCTTTAATCTTCTCGGACATCTCTGGACGCATCCGACGAACCTTTTGTTTAACTGGAGGGCAGTCTTCCCTAGTCGGCAAATGATGGACAACAATGTCGGTATCCAACCCTGGCATGTCTTCGTAGGACCAGGCAAAGATCTCCATATAATCATGCAGCATCTTGGTTAACCGTTGCTTCACGCTGAGCTCTAAGTTGGCACCAATCTTTACCTCTTTCCTGTCTGCTTCAGTACCCAAGTTTATCGTTTCCACTGGCTCCTCATGTGGTTGAATTGCCCTCTCTTCCTGAAGCAACAGTCTAGCAAGCTCGCCAGGCACTTCGCAATCATCTTCACCTTCGTCTTCGGCTAAGTTGATCGGATTTTCGAAGTCATAATTGGCATTAGCAGAGTTGTTGTCAGTAAGATCCAGAGTGGATTGGAACCTGTATGAGTGAGTGTGTGTGTAAATACAGCTGTTTTTGAAGATTATGTAAAGGAAAAGAAAGACAGAAAAGGAACACAATATTTGTAATGCGAAAAGTACGTCCAAGATTTTCATTCATGATGTATAAAATGACAGTTTGTATGCCCTCACAAATAGAACCACGGTGCCTCGGGTAAGACACCGGGCCATAGAGTTTATCATTGTTTATTACAAAATAACAAAACATGGGAATTCATTACTTAGTGTCAAAAGAAACAGAGAGATTGTCCTTGGCGCTCCAATTGTTAAGTCCACCATCAGCAGCCGGGTAGATCCAGCTATCGAACTCAGCTTCATCAACTTCCTCTTCATCTCCAATAGCATTTACTCCATGTGCAGGCAGGGGAGCTGTCACCACGTTAGGCTTGTCAGACGCCTCAAACTGTACCTCCTTAGCGTCAATGAGGTCCTGCAGCTTGTTCTTTAGTGCCCAACAGTCATCAGTGGCATGCCCCGGGCTGTCTGAATGGTAAGCACAACGGGCATTCGGGTTGTACTTAGGAGAGGTAGGGTTTGAGAACTTTGGCGCCTCCTTGACAGTCACCAAATTGGTGGATAGTAACTGTGGCAGGATTTGCGATAGGGTCATGCTTAACCGGGTAAACTCTCTCCGGGGTCTATCAGCCCTTTGAGGATTATTTGGCCGGGGAGCGGCAGCAGGCTTAGCGATCATTACCGCGCTGACAGATTGGCGGTGATCAGGTCCTTCTGATTTCCTGGAGCCATACACGGCACTAGACTCCTTTTTGAACGGCTTCTTTTCTGAGCTAGAGGATGATGCCCCCTTTGCAATCTTCCCAGATTTCAGCCCAGCTTCAATCCTTTCTCCAGTCAAGATCAAATCGGTGAAACCAGCAGAAGAATTCCCAATGAGATGGTTGAAAAATGGCCCAGACAGGGTCCCCAAGAACATGTCCACTAACTCTCGATCAGTCAATGGTGGCTGCACCCTGCCAGCCAGGTCTCTCCACTTCTGAGCGTACTCCTTAAAACCTTCGCTTACGCCCAATGACATACCCTGGAGTTGGGTACGTGTGGGGGCAAGGTCGGCATTATACTGATACTGCTTGTAGAAAGCAGTAGCCAGCTCCTCCCAGTTACGAACTTTGGTCCCATCCAGCTGATAGAACCATTCGAGATGAGTCCCTGAAAGACTCTCCTGGAAGAAGTGGATCCATAGATTCTTGTCCGCAGAGTACGGCTGAATCTTCCGAACATAGGACCTCAAATGCAGCTTGGGACAGGATGCCCCGTCATACTTGGAGAAGGTGGGTGCTTTGAATTTATGTGGAATAATTACACCAGTCGACAAACCCAGATCTCCGAAATCCAGCCCAGGTGCCTGTTGCACCTCCATAGCCTTCAACCTGTCTTCCAGTTGTTTGTACCTGTTGTCTTCAGGAGGGTACTGCTCTTCATCAAAATCTGTCTCGTTGTCGGAGACCACTGGAGTAGGAACCTTTACTTCTGCCTGAGAAGGAGTCCTGCCAACAGAAGAACCAGCCTCTTCATGGTGCAGAGTATTACCCAACCTTCGGCCCGAGTTGAATAGAACCGTTCTTCTCTTCTTCTTCTTCTCCTTTTTCAGGAGCATAGTCTTTAATTCTTCTTGGCCTTTAGCTAGACCCATGATTAGTTCTTGAAACTGCGCATTCTGCGCCTGGAGAGCCTTGATTGATGTCTCTGTTGATTCAGATCCGGGATTCATGATGCTGAAATAAACAGCGAAGAACTGTAAGCAACCTGAAAAAGGGGAAAAACCTGCTATGCACATGATGTATGAAATGCGTATGCAATGCATTCAAGGGTTCGAGAGTTCAAATTCGTTGTAGACAAAAAGGAACACACGTTATCATTAAAGAGATCATTGTTTAATACATCAAAGCCTCATGGGCAAAAGAAATACAAAAGTCAAGTCAATCCCAAAATACACTGCGCATCCTCTTCGGAGCTATGTAGGTGTTGAGATTCCTCTCCTCATGCAACAGACGAGTGAGCTCCAGGACTTTCTTTTCACTGGCATGCAGACTAGTCTCAGGAGAATTCCTTTCTTCCTTAAGCTGGATCCAGCTCTTCTGCATCTCTTCCCAGGATGTGGGCATATCAGGGTGCTGAATAACATGAGACACTTCCCCTTCCAAGACAGGTTCTTTGATTACTGGAAGCATGTGAGGATAAGGCATCACTAACTTCTGAGAGCGGGCGCGTACCCATTTGAGATAAGGCTCCAAAGGGATGGAATTCCTATGCCCCAGTGTCTTGCTGTCTATCCTACTAGGCATCCTCCAGGCTCTGATAAATCTCTGACGAAGTCCTTGAGTATCACTGTCGAAGTCAAAAACTATGTCAGGAATCAACATGTCATGAGGTCCATCCTTCCGAGCATAACCAAACTGTCTCCAAGCCAGGCATGGGCTATAAGTAATACCACCTCTGATTCCAAGTAAAGGAACATTAGGGTACTCTCCACAACGATCAATGATAGTGACATCTCCTCTGGATCTAGGACACCAATGTATATCTGCATGTGTAAGAGTCATCAACCGTTGTGACCATCTCAAACCCCGCTCATTCTTCAGGACTGATTGGGGAAGGTGCGAAATAAACCACCTTCCCAGGAGAGGAGTGCAACACATAAGGACACCTCTTTTTCTCATGGTTCGAGTGTAACATGAGTGAAGGATGTCCCCCAGCAATGTAGGTATAGGGTTCCTGGACATGAAGATCTGGACAGTACTGATATCAATAAGCTGGTATGGGTTAGGAAACAACACCAAACCATAAACAAGGAGGGCCACAACCTCTTCAAAAGCTTGCAAGTCAAGGGAGTTCCAACATTCAAGGGCTTTCTCAAACAGAAACCTGGCTAAGAACCCTTTGACACCACTTCTAACTTCCCAATGTCCCTTGAGGTCAGATGACTGTAGGTGCAAGGCTTTAGCAATCTCTTCAAGCTTAGGTTCCTTTTCTGTACCGCTGAAAGGTAGCTGATCAAGGATAGGGATCTTCAGGAGCCGGGAGAACTCCTCCAATGTAGGTACCAACTGATAGTCCAAGAAGGTAAAACAGTGATGCAGAGGGTCAAAGAACTGGAACAAGACCTTAATCATATCTTCCTCAATGTTGGTGTTGACCAAGCTGATGAGGCTTCCATGCCTTTCACTGAATGAAGAGTTCTCGGGAATCCTGGATATAAGCTCCTTAAGCTGAGGAGGGATCCTTACAAGATTGACCTGAATTGTCTTTCTACGAGCAGTTTCCATGTCCTACAAAACAAGAACAAAGATGAAAATTCGAACCCCTGAAATGGTTAGTCAATGCATATGATGCTGGATGATGTCATGACGCTATGATTAAACACACCACAGATATTTACAAAGACAAACATGTAAGGCACACAAGGCACACAAGACAAGCCCTTAAGGTTTAAGGCCAGCATGGGGTCTGGGTAGTACCCTCTTGAGTTGGTGGGTTCATACCTGTCCTAATCAAAGTAACCGGGTTCTAAGGTTCCCAATATCACGGGATTGCTTTCATTGTTCATCGTTTCGATTTAGCCACTGAACTGGCGACCGAAATATTCCAGGAAAGCAACCCTCAATTGAGCGTAGTATCGAGTATCCACCAACCTCGGACTGCACCAAAGTCAGTGATCTCACTACCCTAAAGAGGCCAAGATAGTTCAATTAAGGTTCCTAAGGTCTGTTGATGCTTCACGACACCACGCGGAGGCCCCGTACTCTCCTTGACTGAACTCAAGGGTTACCGGTACACACCAAAGTGCCACATCAACGTAGCAGACTGTTTCAACCATGTCGGTATACCCCGCACAGTTCCCTCACAGCCTTGTTGCTACTTTCTAAGAAAGGTATCCCCCAGATCCGGGTGTAGGATCTATAGAACTCCCAAGCAACCCACAATTTAAAGCACACAAGGAAAACAATTGAAAACATAGTTATAAGCTAGCCCTAAGGTACACCTCACTTTATAAGATTTCCCCAGCAGAGTCGCCAGTTCTGTGATCGGTGGATCTGGAACTGACTGTTTAACGCTGGTTCGCGAAATGTCGCGGAAGCAAGAGTCGCCACCGTCTTTTATTTTCTCTAAATGGAAAGGACAAAAGCACAGAAAAATTCCTTATAGAGATTGCTCTCGGTTCGGGAGGTAGGTTATAGAAAGGGAAGGTGTTAGCACCCTTTCTATCCATGGTTATCCATGGGCTCTTAGATACTTGCTCAATGTGTTTTCAAAAATGGTTTGTTTGCTTTTCAATGTGGGTTTAAAAAAGTTTCTTTGAAAAAATTCAGATCGACTCGTACGTCAGAGTGTTTGAAAAATTTGCTTTTGAAAGCTTTTGAAAATGTGTTGGTGTGAAAAGTATTTTGTTTTGTTTTGAAATTTAGAGCAAGTATTAAGAGTCGTCTACCTACCCTAAGGAATTCGTCTGTATAAATGTCCTTTAAAGTGGTGCCATCCCACCATTGAGAGGTAGGTAGCACCACCGTTGGAGGTGTTCGGGTCAATTCGAGTTTTAGGGACGTGGTGATCACCAGAGCAATGGGAAGACACCTTAGAAGCTACCCTCATGCCAGGTTCCCGGATCATGAGGACTTACTAAGACGTCCTCTACTCGACGATCACCTTTCGAAAGGCAACAGTGAGGCGTACCCTAGGGGTGGTGTGTGCGAATTGTGTGTCATGTTTCAGTCATTTGTCTTGTCATGTTTGTCGTGTTCTACGCTTGATTTTAATTTGTCCATTCATTCTTGTATGCATTTTTAACAGTTATAAAGTTTGCAAAAAATAAATCTAAGGCTATTACAAATGGCGCGGGTCCACATCGCCAAAATTAAACCGGACCCGATTTAGCGAAAAATAAATAATGCGAATAAATAAAAGTGCGAAAAAGTAAAGTTACATGGCTTTGGGAGATTTACATAATTACAATGAACGATAAAAATAAATCATGCGAAATTAAATGATTAAACAATGGGCGTTGGACCCGTTTGCAAAATATTAGAAGTTAATGAGAATTAAAATTAAAATGAAAATTAAATGTTTTTGATATTTTTGTATTTTTTAGATTTAATGAGGAAAAGAGTTAATTGAAATTAAATTAAACGGCAAACCCTAATTCTAATATTTTTTAATTATTAAGAAGGAATTAAAATATGATCTAAATTAAGCCCTAATTTATTTATGCACAATTTAACTTATGAAAATAAATAATTAATATTGTTATTCTGAAAAAAGGGAAAATTAAAAGAAAAATAATAAAAAAAGATATTAAACCTAAATTCTATTTTTGGTGTTTTTTATTAAAAAGATTAAAACTATAACCTAATTAAACTAAATATTTACATATATTAATTTATTGATGAAAATAATTAAAATTAAAAATTATATTTTTATTTGGACATTTTTTATTCTTTTTTTGGATTTTTATGATGTTTTTGTGTTTTTGGTTGAAAATTAAATAAAACAAATGATTAAAATAAATATAGCAATTAAAATAATAATTAAAAAGATAAGAGAAATAATTTAAATTTGGCAAACCAGGGGGGGTAGTCCCCAATTCAGGAGGTAAGGCCCAAGGACATTGGCCCAATAAGCTGAGAATTGGTTGACTTTTCTGGATTATGTATGATGCGTTTGACTTGAGTATATGTGTTCTTCAGAATCTTGGCTTTGGATTGGTCTTAGTGCACACGTGGGTGGCCTGGATGTAGCGTGTACGGTGATCTACAAGGGGACACCTGCATAGGAACTATTATGGCAAAATAATATGGAATATTTCCAGACCTGGGACTTGAACCCAGGTCTTGAGGGTTACAAGCGTTGTCCCTGCCCACTGAGCCATTTGCTTTTCATTTAACATATAATAAACAATAAACAATATAAGAAGAAAACGTTAGTGCGTTTGGAAGTTCGCGCGAAATTCAAATGGATCAATCACGTTCTGACACGACTTCTTCTTCTTCGTTTTCCTGAAACATGAAACATATTGGCAACGGTTTTTGGGCGTGGTTTTAGACAGGCTATGGAAAAATAACGACTAGCGCTATGGTATATATAAATTGGGCGCGAGGGTCAAGACTTCTTCGTCTTGATGTGCTGAATCCAGCCATGGTCATCTTGAGCCCTAATTTCACTTGGTTGTGAAAGCCCCAATCTAGAAAACCTGTAACCCTAAAAATCGCATATGGTGGAATCGTGTATGATCAATGAAAACGCAATTAAACACCACAGTTAGCTTTAGAACATTAATATGAACATGAATCAACAAAGAAAAATGCAAAAAGATGATGGAATCATGCTGTGCGATTTCAAAAATTTCAAGGTACAGTTGGACTTAGGGGTACCAATTCAGGGCCTTTTGATTGATGTTAATGATTGAGGAACGTTCAAGGACGTCTCAGGATGATGATGGAATGAAAATTTGTGCTTGAATCGCCCTTGAAACTGGTTTTCAGTGTTTGAGTTTTTTGTGAAAAATTTCAATTTGCCAAAGGTTTCTTATGCGCAGCTTGCAGTCTAAGATCATTAGGGTTATGTTACTGAGTATGTATAGAGGCTTTTAGGTCAAGAAAGCTGTACAAAATCTCATGAATTCATTGTTTGAAGATTTGATTTGCTTAATATCTTTTTTGAATCTTTTTTCATGGTTTTTGGTTCAATCATGCTCAAATCTCATCAAAATTTGCCTAATTGGGATATGCACGGAATATTAAGAATAAACATGCATGAAAAGATTTTTTTAGGTTAAGTTTGATATTTTCCATGTATTAAAATGATTTAAATGAATATAAATTAATATAAATTCAAATAAATAATTAAAAAATATGAAAATACTTCCCTTTGGGCCTAGTGGTCGTGTATAGGCTTGGCATGAAGAGACTTGGAAGAAAAATGGGCCCATTTGCATTTTTAGGCCTTTTGCATCAATGTTGACTTTCAAAAATTTCCAAAAATTTCCCAACTTCCACAAGGCATAACTTGGTCAATTTTTAAGCTTTTCACATGTTCTTGGACATTTTGGAAAGGTCTTTGAGTCCTTTAACCAATGCCTTTGGTCCCATGTCATTTTGATTTACCAATCTCAAGTTATGGCCTTTTACTTAAAGTCACTTTTTGTTGACTTTTGAAAATGACCTATAATGTTGAAATTGATAACATTTTGTGAGAGCATTTCTTGGACTTGAAGTATGAAGATGAGTTGTAGGAAATGTATTTCTCTTAAAAATGAGCTTTGGATGGAATTTTTCTGATAATCCATGTGAAAGTTATGCCCTGGTCAATTTCAGTTGACTTTTTCAGCTGTCCAAATATAGCAACTTTTGCATCTTTGATGATTTCTGAGCCAAATTTTGAGAATCATGATCAAGCATTGATCAAATGATGTTTATGGCTTCAAAATGATATATTGACCAAAAATTTGAACTTTTGACTGTCAAATGACCATTTTGCCCCTACAGTTGACTGTAGTGCAATCTAGGGTTTTGACTGTGCAATTTTGAGCTGAATGC
The DNA here is from genome assembly GCA_948472305.1 of Vicia faba. Lineage (NCBI taxonomy): Eukaryota > Viridiplantae > Streptophyta > Magnoliopsida > Fabales > Fabaceae > Vicia > Vicia faba. The sequence continues at coordinate 725,440,894 of OX451738.1, read as the reverse complement.
CTTGAAACTTGACATGAGGATGCTTGACCACATTTGTAGGCATATGAGACTTGATTGGGCCTTTGAAAAGTTCATTTTCTTGATCAGAACACAAACCCTAGTTTTGACTGTATAGGAGACAGTTGAGCTGCACAACCCTTGGGGAATTTTGTGACCTTGACTTTGACAAATCTTGATGAATATGGGAGGGCAAATTTTGGGGTACAACAGCGGTCCAGGAAAAAATTAAGGATCAAAGCGTACGGTTGTGTCCCGTCATCTCGTCACTTGCCTACCAGAAGAAGATTTGTCAATCAACAGTTTCAAGCACCTCATAGGCCTTCTTCTCCCGCAGAAACTGGGGCAATAAGAATTGTCCGAACTGTACAAGCTGCTCTGTCCTCCAGGTATAAGGTAGATTCAGTTGAAGAGTATGACCAAGATACCTTCACTTCCCGCAGAGTAAAACAGTAATGGTAGCTCTCCCCACTGAGACCTGCAACCATGGACGAATCAGCAATACTCTCCCCTAAGCAGAGTTAGTCTGCCGTCAGTCTCGAAAAGGCTCGGTATTCCCAGAAGGTCTTAATATTCCCCAGCGGAGTATAAAGATATTCCCTAGCAAGCGTAAAGAGCATCCCCGACAGTCTTAATATTTCTCAACGAAATATAAGAATGTTCCCCGGTGGAATACGAGATACCCCCAGTGGAGCCATCTCCCCAACGCAGTCTAAAAAAGTTTCCCCAATAGAGAATTGAATCATCTTACCCAGTAGATTCTGGAAGCTTGTCCCCTGCAGAATACAAATACACCTCCTCAGCCAAATTCAGAGGTTATCCCCACAAAAGTCTAACTGGGTTATCCTCAGCAAGTTGCAACTGAAAGATCATCCCCAGCGAAGTTCTTTCTATCCCCAGCGGAGTTCATCATCAAAACCCCCAACAGAGCTTATCAACGGAATCCCCAGCGGAGTTATGGTTAAAATCTCAGCAAAGCATCTCTTCCCACAGAGTAATTCCCCGCAGAGTAATCTCTTCACCAGGTTTATTCCCCAACAGAGTCATCTTCTCCTACAGGTTTATTCTTGCAACCATCTTCGTGCATCATCCCCAGTGGAAACGAAGAATTCAACCATACTCTTCAACATCAGCCCAGGATTTAACAAACTCCCCGCCATTTGTCAAGGATTTATTTTCCCAGACGAAAATACATTCATAAACATTTCACATTTCATGCCTCCTGTTTACATACATGATAAAGTGCATACGGCACAATCTCATTTATTTTGAGATTATCATGCATTTCATACATCATGACATTGCATACAACTAATGTTTTGCCTTTTCAGGAAAAGGTCAATCAAAAGATGATTACCATCAACCTTTGCAGTTCCATATCAATACCTGTAACAAGCCAGGAAAATATCTGTGGACGACTGATTGTAGATCAATACCTGTAACAAGCCAGGAAAGTTATCTACATGAAGAGATTGAAGATCAATACCTGTAACAAGCCAGGAAGACCATCTTTCTTTCTCAGGTCAGAGATTAATACCTGAAACCAGCCAGGACAACTATCTCCTCGACCAACCTTTCTTAAGTTCCAGATGAATACCTGTAACAAGCCAGGAAAATATCTGTGGACGACTGATTGTAGATCAATACCTGTAACAAGCCAGGAAAGTTATCTACATGAAGAGATCGAAGATCATTACCTGTAACAAGCCAGGAAGACTATTTTTCTTTCTCAAGTCAGAGATCAATACCTGTAACCAGCCAAGACAAATATCTCATCGGCCAACCTTTTCAAGTTCCAGATTAATACCTGTAACAAGCCAGGAAAATTCTGCGGACGACTGATTGTAGGTTAATACCTGAAACCAGCCAGGACAACTATCTCAACGGCCAACCTTTTCAAGTTCCAGATTAAAAACTGTAGCAAGCCAGGAAAAATATCTGTGGACGACTGATTGTAGGTTAATACATGTACCCTTGTTCCAAAAATCATAATTTGAGATACAAGCTTCTTTTGAGAAAACTTTGTGAATAAAATTTGTAGACTTTGTGATGGACTACAACTTTCATGTTGCAAGTTTTGTTTGAATCCATTTTCATCTTGGTGAAAAAATGGGACAAATTTTGGAAAAAATAAGAAAATTTCATAACTTAGAAAATTTCCAAGTTATGAAATTTTTCCATTTTAAACCCTAATTTGCATTTTTGGGTTTCTTGATGAACAAGTTTCATAACTTGACATGTCTTGGTGAAAAATGACTCTTGGTACTTGATTTTGACCAAAAAGTCAAAGTTTGACTTTTCAGTGTACAGTCAAATTTTGATCAGTTGACTGAAAAATTCATCTGTCAATCCTATGCACTTGAGATCTTTTGAACTTGTTAAATGGGTCAAGATAATGTCATTGAGTCCTTGAGTCCATGGTTGAGCTTGATTTTCCATTGGCTAGGTCAAACAGTCAAAAATTGCCTTTGTACAGTTAAAACCCTAAAAATGACCATTTTGCCCTTTTGGTGATCCGATCAAATTTCTTGTGGAATTGTGATCCAAACATGATCAAATGGTTCATATGAGTTCATAATGTTGACGTGGGTCAAATTTCATGAGGTTTTACTGTCAATTGGCCACAATTGACTTTTTCCTCAATACAATTGATTTCTAGGTCAACTGTCCAATTGACTGGGCAAAATTTTGGATCAAGGCTTGAAACTTGGTATGGCCAAACTTGTGGGTCCAACATGGAGTATGAAAGTAACTTTGGGCATTGTAGGTCAAAATATCCCTGTGCAAACTCAAACCCTAATTTAGGTCAACAATGTAAGGAGGTGTCTTGAGTAGAGCAAACCCTAGCTTGATCTTGAGTTCCAAGAGTCTTGTGATGAGAAATGTTGATGAAATGAGAGGGAAAATTTTGGGGTACAACAGCACCATACAGGATGTCTGCATCTGAATTGTCAGAGTTAAAGAAGCAATTGGAATAGTTACTTGAAAAGAAGTTTGTAAGACCAAGTGTATCACCGTGGGGAGCTCTAGTGTTGTTGGTGAAGAAGAAAGATGGACAGTTGAATAAAGTGACGATTAAGAACAAGTATCCGCTTCCAAGAATAGATGACTTAATGGACCAATTGGTGGATGCTCATGTGTTTAGTAAGATTGATTTGAGTTTGAGTTACCATCAGATTAAAGTGAAGGATGAAGATATCTAGAAGATGGCTTTCAGAATGCGTTATGGACATTACGAGTATTCAGTGATGCCTTTCGGCATTACTAAGGCGCTGGGAGTATTCATGGAATATATGAATCGTATCTTTCATACTTTTTGGATCGGTTCGTAGTGGTGTTTATTGGTGAAATTTTGATTTACTCTAAGTCAGAAGAAGAGCATGCAGAACACTTAAGAGTAGTATTGCAAGTTTTGAAAGAGAAGAAATTGTATGCAAAGTTGTCCAAGTGTGAATTCTGGCTAAAGGAGGTTAGTTTTCTTGGTCATGTGTTCTCAGGTAGTGGAATTATTGTAGATCCATCGAAGGTTGATGCTGTGCTGCAATGGGAAACTCCGAAGTCAGCTACTGAGATTAGAAGCTTTTTGGGATTACCTGGTTACTATAGAAGGTTTATCGAAGTTTTATCGAAGGTTTTTCTAAGTTGGCACTTCCGTTGACTAAGTTGACTTGTAAAGGTAGAGCTTTTGTGTGGGATGTTCAGTGCGAAGAAAGTTTTACAGAATTAAAGAAGAGGTTGACGTCGATTCCAATTTTGAGGTTGCCTAATCCAGGAGAGAGTTTTGTGGTGTATTGTGATGCTTCTAAGATGGGTTTAAGAGGTGTGCTTATGCAGAGTGATAAGGTAGTTTCTTGTGCATCAAGGAAGTTGAGGACTCATGAGAAGGACTATCCTACACATGATTTAGAGGTTGCTGCAGTTGTCTTTGTGTTGAAGATTTGGAGGCATTATCTTTATGGTTCTAGATTTGAAGTGTTTAGTGACCATAAGAGCTTAAAGTATTTATTCGATCAGAAGGAGTTGAATATGAGGCAACTAAGATGGTTGGAATTGTTAAAGGATTGTGATTTCGGTTTGAATTATCATCCAGGAAAAGCGAATGTGGTAGCTGATGCGTTGAGTTTAAATACTTTACATATGTCAACAATGATTGTTAAATAGTTGGAATTAATTGAGCAATTCAGAGATATGAGCTTAGTTTGCGAGGTTACTCCGCGGAGTGTTATGTTGGGTATGTTGAAGATTAATAATGAATTTCTAGACAGTATTAGAGAGGCTCAGAAGTTGGATGTGAAACTGGTAGATTTGATGGTTGGAATCGATCAGTCTGAGAATATTGATTTTAAGCTAGATGCGCAGGGTGTGTTGAGATTTTGTAACCGAATTTGTATTCCTGGTGATGCTGAGATGAAGAAAGTGATACTTGAAGAGAGTCATAGAAGTAAGTTGAGTATTCATCCAGGAGCTACAAAGATGTATCAAGATTTGAAAGGTTTGTTTTGGTGTCCTGGAATGAAGAGTGATGTGGCTCGATTTGTGTATGCATGTTTGACTTGTTAGAAGTCGAAAGTTGAACATCAGAAGCAAGCAAGGTTGATGCAACCGTTAGAAGTTCCATAATGGAAATGGGATAGAATTTCAATGGACTTTGTGACGGGGTTACCTAATACTATAAGAGGACATGATTCAATTTGGGTGAATGTTGATAGGCTTACTGTGATCGGTGGGAAAGAGAACTGACTGTTTTGGAGTGCTGGTTCACGTTTTGCGTTTGTTTTTGCAAAATGTCGCAGTGAGCAAGAGTCGCCATCGTCTTTTATTTTATCCAACAAGGAAAGGAAAAAAGCACAGAAAAATTCCTTTTTCGAGATGTTTCTCGGGTTCGGGAGGTAGATTATAGAAATGGAAGGTGTTAGCACCCTTTCGATCTGTGGTTATCCACGGGCTCTTAGGTACTTGCTCAAAGTGTTTTCAAAATTTGCTTTTCTTTGTGTTTGTGGGTTTGAAAGAGTTTTTGTCTTGAAGAGAGTGTAAGTGCGAAAAGTTTTGTTTTGTTTTAAAAGGAGCAAGTACTTAAGAACCATCTACCTAATCGAAAAGGGAATTAAAATGTGCTAATGTCCTTTAGATAATGCTAGCCCACTATTGATGAGTAGGTAGCATCGTCGTTGGAGTTTAAAGGTCAATTCGACTAAGGGACGTGTGGTCACTAAAGCAATGTTAGGACACCTTAGCGGTAACCCTAATGTCTTAGATCATTTCATCCGAGGCAACCGTTTCGAGGCAACTATGATCTTTGGACAAGAGGGCGGCCTCTAAAACTTCCTATACTCAATGACCATATTCGAAGGCAACCAAGTGAGGTGTACCCTAAGAGTGTGCATGTGCGAGTGTGTTATTTCGGTTAATTTATCTTTGTACATATCATGGGTGAGCTATGTTGATTTTAAGTTCATACATTTGATCTTGTCATGCATTCCCTATTATTCAAACATCTAACAGTGTAAAGTTGTGGAATTTAAATTTGCGGGATTTAAATCTAAACTATTACAAGGCGTCAGGTATTTACATCGCCAAAAACAAACCATTTAATTTAAATTGCAGAAAGTAAGATAAAGCGATAAATAAATAAAGTCCTAATTAAAAGATATTACATACCGGAAGCGATTACAATATTGGAAATATGAATCGCGTGCGAGAAATTAAAACGGCGCATTTTTTAGCATTTTGACCCCTTTTTATTAAAGAAAAGATTTTTGCTTATTTTTGAATTAATGGGATTAAATTAAATGAACAATTAAATTAAATTAAATAACGAACATATTTTTGGATTTTTTATATTTTAGGAAATAAAATAAAATGATTAAAAGTTGGTAAAACCTAATATTCTAAATTGATTTTAATTTATTGCAAAAATATTAAATGTTTAAACCTATTTAAAACTAAGTTAATTAATTAATATTTATTTACAAAAATAAAATAATTAAATTAATAAAAATAATATTTTTGTTTTGATGTTTTTGATTTTATTAAGAAAATGATTTAATTGGTTAATTTAAACAATAATAATAATTAGTATCAAATAAATAATAAGAAATATAAAAGAAAAGAATAACCAAGGGGTTTGGGCCAGCTTTGGAGGGTGAGATCAGCACTTCTTTGGTCCAACAGGCGCAGACCTGTATTGACTTTGCTGCTTCCATGTGACACTTTGACTAGGCCTCACCATAGACCATCATCCCTGAACTGCCAGATCTGGCCTGGGGCCATCTGGAGCCTCAAGATCTGAGGGAGTATCATGTACCACACGCCTTGCCTTGCACCAGAATATCTGAAAGAAAAAATCAAGAAATATGTGGGGGACCTGGGATTCGAACCCAGGTCCCATTAGACAATATGCTAACTTGCTTGCCAACTCAACCAACGCGTTTTTTTGTTAATGGGATACAAAACAAATATTATATTTATAAACAAACCACTATGCCTGGAAAAAAATAAAAAGCGCGCTATTTGAAATTGGCCAATGGGAAGAGGACGCGTAGTCGTCTTCTTCACAAATCCCTGGTTTTCTTACCTGCGGATTTTTATCAGCGGGAAGATTCGTGGCTTGCTTCAAAAATTCATCCTAGGCCATGTAAATACCAACTAAGACTACCAACGTGTTCGTCTCTCCTCCCTGAACACAACCATGATCATCGTTTGCCTTGATTTTGCCTGTATCAAATATGCCTAAAAACAAAGAATGGAAACCCTAGGTTCGGGTATCACGTTAGAGGCCATGAAAATGAAATCAAATATTGCACAGTGCTTAGAAATTGAATGGCAAGCATGATTATACAAAAAAAAAAGGCAAAAGGATGCAAGAAAATGGATTCACGATTCCATGTACAGGGCTATGTTCTTGAGTACTTACAGCGTGATTTAGGAGGTCTCAAGGCTTGGTTTTGATCGCTTTGGCTTCAGTGAACGTCAGGCAAGGAAGCTACGTTGAGATTTTGCCTTGAATTGAGCTCTAAGTATGATTTCAGTTTCCACTTTTTCCAAGCTTTTTTCAATTTTGGTTTGGCCGTTTCTGCAGCTCTTAGGTCGTGTCTTGTGTGTGTCTATGTTGTATATGTATCAAGCAAGCAATTAGGTTAAATCTTGGGCTTCCAATCTTTGTGCATTGAAGATTCAAGATATGACTTGATCACCATTAACAAAGCTTCCATATTTGTCTCAAATCAAATATTTTGTACATAACATGGCATGATTCGGATTTGATTTGGTCCATGATGATACTTGAAGCCTATATCAATCACAAAGATTTTATTCCATCAATTTTTTGGATTTTATTTGAATTAATATTGATTTAAAATGAATTAATTCAATAAAAATCAAATAAAATAGAAAAATAAATGAATGTCCATGAAATTGAAGATAGTACACGTGTGTGGTGTGACAAGATCAAATCAAGTGGAAAAAAGTGGGGCCTTTTGTCAAAATGTGATGTTTTGGGGATAGTTGAATTTGGCAATTTTGGAAAAATGCCCAACTTCAACAATGCATAACTTCTTAAATTTTGAACCTTTGGAAGTGTTTTTTGACTTTTTAGAAACCTTGAGATGTCCCATAACCAACCCTTTTTGTCTCATCTCATTTTGATATTCCATGCTCAAGTCATAAGCTTTGGCAAAAAAGGTGTTTTTGTTGACTTTCAAAAATGACCAATAATGTCCAAATTTGTAACTTTTTGTGAGAGCATTTCTTGATCTTGGGATGTAAAGATGGATTGTAGGGAATTGCATCCTATTAAAAATGAGATTTGGATGGGTCATTTATCATAAAGTATGAGAAAGTTATTCTTGGTCAAAGTTGAGTTGACTTTTCCTACAAAACCCTAATTTAGCAACTTTTGAATCTTGATGAATCTTGAGCAATCCTTGATGAATCATGATCAACCCTTGATAAAATGATGAATTATCCTTCAAAATGATAATGTTGACAAAAAATCTTGAGGTTTGACTATTTGTAGGTCACAGCTCACTTTTGCCCTAGCATAGTCGATTTTGGGACTTCTTGAGCAATTGACTGACCAAACTTTCTCTGCAAGGCTTGAAATTTTACATGGATGAACTTGAGAGAATATTAGGACATTGGTAAGCACTTGAGGTCATTTGGATGTAATGACCTTGATGCAACACAAAACCCTAATTTTGAATTTGACTGCCTTAGGAGGTGATTTGACTGTCCAATCTCTTGAGCTAACTTGAGTCACTTGGAGATTATTCTTGACATGTCTTGAGAAATATGGGAGGGCAAATTTTGGGGTACAACAGTTGCCCCTGTTTAATTTTCTTAAACCTGAGGATATAGATTGGCTTTCGAGCCTTTCGTGATCCGAAGGTGGAAGATAATTGAACACTAGAGTGCCCAAAAATTTGCACTCGCATGGTGTAGTATCAGCATTGTGATGTTGGGAATGGGCTTACAGATGCAATTTGGAGATTGTTGGTAGGAGGATGGGCTTACAGATGCCACCTGCAGGAGTGTCGATCGCATAAGAGATTCCTTAGCGATAACTTGCATACCTGTTGTTGTAGAAGATTCCGCTGGGGAAGCCTAACTTTTGTTGAGATTTAGGAACTTGCCTGTACTTCAACTGAGAGAATGCCTCGGATGAATCTTAAGAACTTGTCCATAATTCAATTGGGGGGAAACATCTTCATCAAGATCTAGGAACTGACTAGTGCTCAACGTAGTATACCGTTGAGGTTATAACACTCGTCCACACTATGACGGAGGAAAACATCAAGATCTAGGAACTGACTAGTGCTCAACATAGTATAACGTTGATGTTATAGCACTCGTCCATACTATGACGTAGGGAAACATCTTCATCAAGATCTAGGAACTGTCTAGTCTTCAACGGATTATACCATTGAAATTAGAGAACTCGTCCACACTATGACGGAGGAAAACATCAAGATCTAGGAACCGACTAGTGCTAAACATAGTATACCATTGAGGTTATAGTACTCATCCACACTATGACGTAGGGAAATATCTTCATCAAGATCTAGGAACTGTCTGGTGCTCAACGTAGTATACCGTTGAAGTTAGAGAACTCGTCCACACTATGACGGAGGAAAACATCAAGATCTAGGAATTGACTAGTGCTCAACGTAGTATACCATTGAGGTTATAGCACTCGTCCATACTATGACGTAAGGAAACATCTTCATCAAGATCTAGGAACCGTCTGGTCTTCAACGAAGTATACCATTGAAATTAGAGAACTCGTCCACACTATGACGAAGGAAAACATCAAGATCTAGGAACCGACTAGTGCTCAACATAGTATACCATTGAGGTTATAGTACTCGTCCACACTATGACATAGGGAAACATCTTTATCAAGATCTAGGAATTGTCTGGTGCTCAACGTATTATACCGTTGAGGTTAGAGAACTCGTCCACACTATGCGGAGGAAAGCATCAAGATCTAGGAACCGACTAGTGCTCAACGTAGTATACCGTTGAGGTTATAGTACTCGTCCACACTATGACGTAGGGAAACATCTTCATCAAGATCTAGGAACTGTCTGGTGCTCAACGTAGTATATCGTTGAGGTTAGAGAACTCGTCCACACTATGACGGAGGAAAACATCAAGATCTAGGAACTGACTAGTGCTCAACGTAGTATACCGTTGAGGTTATAGCACTTGTCCACACTATGACGTAGGGAAACTGTCGAGATTGAGAACCTTATCTGAAATTCAACCGAGGATCATTCAATTGAGATTTAAGAACTGGTCAGGTCTTCGACTAAGCTGAGAACTTAACTGCATCTTTCCTGAAAGGTAAAGGTCAGTCATATGCAATGCATGAGATGGATCAAGCAATGATGTTCTCAACATAAATGAGATTGTATGGTATGATGCGTATATGCATGCATCATGATGTATGAAAATGTGATGTTTTAGATGGGAAAATAAATCCCGGAGCTGCTGGAGAATAGAATTGAGTTCTTCGTTTCCGCTGGGGATGATGAACGAAGATGATTGTGAGAATAAGTCTGCAGGAGAAAAGAACTCCGTTGGGGAATAAACTAATGAAGAGATTACTCTGGGGAATTATTCTGTGGGTTGAGATATTCTGCTGAAGATTTTAATGATAAACTCCATTGGGGATTCCGCTGATAAGCTCTGTTGGGGATTTTAATGATGAACTCCGCTGGGGATGGATTACCTTTGCTGGTGATATTGAATCTGTTGAGGATTGAATTCTTGCTTGGGGAAAGAAAGAACTTCGCTGGGGATGATCTTTCGGTTGCAACTTGCTGGGGATAACCCTGTTAGACTCTTGTGGGGATAACCCTCTGAATTTGGCTGGGAATGATTTATTTTGTACTGCAGGGGATAAGCCTCCAGAATCTACTAGGGATGATGATTCGATCCCGTTGGGGAAGCTTTTTAGACTGTGCTTGGGAAAATTGACTCCACTGGGGTATCTTGTATTCTACCGGGGAACATTCTTATACTCTGTTGAGGAATATTAAGACTGTCGGGGATGCTCTTATACTTGTTGGAGAATATCCTTATACTCCGTTGGGGAATATTAAGACCTTCTGGGGATACCAAGCCTTTTTAGAGCTGATGGTAGACTAACTCTGCTTGGGGAGAGTATTGCTGATTTGTACATAGCTACAAGTCTCAGCTGGGAGAGCGACCATTACTGCCTTATTCTGCGGGGAGTGAAGGTATCTTGGTCATATTCTTCAGCTGAATCTACCTTTGTACCTGATGGACAGAGTAACTGTACAGTTTAGATAATTCTTATTGCCCCTGCTTCTGATATTACCAGTATTTCATCTTTCGTTTCACATGTAGATTATTTATGAGCAACAATTAATGTCAAATGCATATATCAAAAATGAACTTTGGACGTTCTTTGCAAAACAAAACAGATAAAGGAAAAACAGTTTGAAATTTGTCTGAAAATGAATTTGTATTGATTTTGAAGTTTGGCCTGTAAATAGGCGTTTTTGTACAAGAGGCTGACGTCCTAGTAAGAGAAGGCCGTCGAACAAATAGAATTTTACACAATTTGTTAAAAGAAAACAAAACAGTTATGTGAATAATCCCACTGGGTTCCAACTCTGCTATTGCCCTTATGTCCTCGAGCATCTCATCACTTTGCTACTGGTTGAAGATGAATCGGATTGATTGGTGCCGTCTGAGCTTGATAGTCGATACCGGAGTCCGGATGCAAGCTGATCCAATGAGACATAGTGTTACGCTTTAATCCCTAATTTTTGGTTGGACCGCCCTTTCGGGTTTTTAGTCCACCGGGATACCCAATTTTGCCCAAGCTGCCTTTTCAGGTTTTCAACTTGCCGAGTGTACAAATTTTTTCATTTTCATCCCTTATTTTTTCCCGAACCCTTTTGGTTCGCCGGGAAGCCCTTATTTTTGCCTAGGCTAGTCAACCTAGCGAGTCTTTGATTATGCGTAGTATCTTTTCACTATGTCTGCATTGACGGGGTGAGGAAGGTCGTCACCATCCATGGTGGTTAGAATCATAGCTCCTCCTGAGAAATTGTTCTTAACCACAAATGGCCCTTCATAAGTAAGGGTCCATTTGCCCCTGGGATCACCTTGAGGTAAGATAATGCGCTTGATTACCAGGTCCCAAACTTGATACTATTGTCATCTGACTTTCTTGTTAAATGCCTTGATCATCCGTTTTTGGTATGTCTGACCATGACAGATAGCAGTAAGTCTCTTTTCGTCGATTAGATTCAACTGATCAAGCCGGGTCTGAATCCAGTCATCTTCACTCAAACCTGCATCCTTCATGATCCTAAGAGAGGGTATCTGAACTTCGATAGGCAAGACTGCCTGCATGTCATATACCAAGGAATAGGGTGTTGCCCATGTTGACGTCCGTGCTGAGGTACGGTACCCATGAAGAGCAAATGGTAACATCTCGTGCCAGTCTTTGTATGTTACTGTCATCTTCTGCACAATCTTCTTAATGTTCTTATTAGCCGCTTCGACAGCTCCATTCATCTTTGGCCAGTAAGGAGAAGAGTTGTGATGCTGTATTTTGAATTGCTCGCAGAGCTCAGTGATCATCTTATTGTTGAGATTGGTACCATTGTCCGTAATGATCTTCTCTGGTACACCGTATCGACAGATCAGATTGTTCCGAATGAATTGTGCCACGATGTTCTTGGTTACGGTAGCAAAGGAAGCTGCTTCAACCCATTTTGTAAAGTAATCGATTGCCACCAGGATGAAACGATGCCCATTGGATGCCGTAGGTATGATCTCACCGATCATATCAATGCCCCACATTGCAAAAGGCCAAGGTGCCGTCAAGACGTTCAGAGGAACTGGAGGTACGTGCACCTTATCAGCGTAGACTTGGCATTTGTGACATGTCCGAGAATGCTGATAACAGTCGGCTTCCATTGTGGACCAATAATATCCTTCCCGAAGGATTTTCTTTGCCATGGTGTATCCACTGGAGTGAGTCCCTAAAGTACCTTCATGTAACTCCGTCATGATCCTTTCTGCTTCAATCTTATCCACACAACGCAGTAAGGTCGAATCATGGTTACGCTTGTAAAGGATGTCATTGCTGATGAAGAACTTTGCCGCGAACCTCCTCAGAAATTTCTTGTCATTAACAGATGCATCTTCAGGGTACTCCTGAGCTTCAAGATACCTCTCCACTTCATGATACCAGGGCTTTTCTGTTACCTCTTCAGTCTCAAGATCACAACAATATGCAGGTTCGTCTAATCTTTCAATAATGATCCGGGGAGCCTCGTTGTCCCAATTTACTTTGAACATAGAAGACATCGTAGCCAGCGCGTCCGCTAACTGATTCTCCTCTCTAGGGAAGTGTTCAAAGGTTATCTCCTTAAAGTGGGGAAGCAACGTCAATACATACTCCTTGTAAGGAATCAGATTTGGGTGTTTCGTATCCCACTCGCCTTTGATCTGACTGATCACGAGAGCGGAATCTCCGAAGACACTTAGAAACTAAATCCTTAGGTCGATTGCTGCTCGAATACCCATGACGCATGCTTCATACTCCACCATATTGTTGGTGCAGTTGAAACATAGTCGGGAGGTGAATGGAGTATGAGATCCTTTAGGAGATATGATCACAGCGCAAATGCCATTACCCAAAGCATTCGAAGCTCCATCAAAGTACATATACCATTGGGATCCTTCCTCAGGTCCTTCATCCGGTCCAGGTGTCTCACAATCAGTTACCAACATGATATTCTCGTTCGGAAATTCAAAGTTCATTGACTGATAATCATCCACTTCCTGATGTGCCAAATGGTCTGCCAATACACTTCCCTTGATTGCCTTTTGAGTCGTGTACTGGATGTCATACTCAGTCAAGATCATCTGCCATCTTGCTATTCTTCCGGACAAGGCAGGCTTCTCGAAGATATACTTGATTGGATCCATCTTTGATATCAACAGAGTAGTGTGAGTCAACATATACTATCTCAGCCGGTGAGCAGCCCATGCCAAAGCGCAACAAGTTTTCTCGAGCAGTGAGTATCGGGTCTCACAGTCGGTAAACTTTTTGCTAAGGTAATAATTAGCATGCTCTTTTTGGCCAGACTCGTCGTGCTGCCCCAGCACACACCCCATTGAGTTGTCAAGTACTGTCAAGTATAAGATCAAAGGTCTCCCTTCAACTGGTGGCATCGGGATGGGTGGCTCTTGGAGATACACTTTGATCCTTTCGAAAGCAGCCTGGCATTTATCGTTCCAACGTACCACTTGATCTTTCTTCAGTAACTTGAAGATTGGCTCACAAGTAGCAGTTAGGTGCGAGATGAATCGGGCAATGTAGTTCAGACGTCCCAGAAAGCCTCTGACTTCTTTCTCTGTTTTTGGAGCTGGCATCTCCTGTATAGCTTTCACCTTTGCAGGGTCTACTTGAATACCTTTGTCGCTTACAACGAAGCCCAGCAGTTTACCAGATCTCACCCTGAAGGTGCACTTGTTCGGGTTCAACCTCAACTTGTACAACTTCAACCTGTCAAACAGCTTCTGTAGATGGTCAAGGTGTTCTTCCTCAGTCTGGGACCTTGCAATCATATCATCGACATATACTTCAATCTCATGATGGATCATGTCATGAAACAAAGCAACCATGGCACGCTGATATGTTGCCCCAAAAATTTTCAGTCCAAAAGGCATGACCTTGTAGCAAAAGGTGCCCCACTGGGTAACAAAGGTTGTCTTCTCCATGTCTTCGGGAGCCATTTTAATCTGGTTATAACCGGAGAAGCCATCCATGAAGGAGAAGACCTTGTGCTGAGCGGTGTTGTCAACCAGAACGTCGATATGAGGTAGAGGGAAATCATCCTTAGGGCTTGCCTTGTTCAAATCCCTGTAATCAACACACATTCGGACCTTACCATCTTTCTTCGGCACAGGAAGCACATTGGCCACCCACTGAGGATACGAAGTAACTGCTAGAAAACCGGCGTCAAACTGTTTCATAACTTCAGCCTTGATTTTCTCAGACATCTCTGGGCGCATACGGCGAACCTTCTGTTTCACTGGAGGACAGTCTTCCTTGGTAGGCAGGCGATGAACCACAATATCAGTATCCAACCCAGGCATATCTTTGTAAGACCAGGCAAAGATCTCAACATAGTCACGCAGCATCTAAATTAACCGTTGTTTCATACTAGCTTCCAGATTTGCACCAACCCTGACCTCTTTCTTATCTGTCTCGGTACCCAGATTCATTGATTCCAACGGCTCTTCATGCGGCTGAATGGCCCTCTATTCCTGGAGTAACAGTCTTGCAAGTTCACCAGGCACTTTTCAATCATCTTCACTTTCGTCTTCGGCTAAGTTGATCGGATTTTAGAAGTCATAACTGGCAGTAGCAGAGTCGTTACCAGTGAGATCTAGAGTGGATGTGGACCTGTATATGTGAGTGTGTGTAAAATAGCTGTTTTGCAATATATAATAAAGAAAAACAAGGAGTGCAAAATTTGAAATGCAAAAAACGTCCAATGCTTTTTTTAATGATATATGTAGATGGCATACAAAAGCCCTCACAAATGAAGCCACGGTGCCCCGGGTAAGACACCGGGCCGTAAAGTTTCAAACATTGTCTGTTACAAATTTAAAACAAAAGTTTCATTACTGGGTAACAAAAGTAATAGGGATGAAGTCCTTTGCTGTCCAGTTGCTTGGTCCACCGTCGGTCGTAGGGTAGATCCAGCTGTCGAACTCAAATTCTTCCACATCATCTTCAATGGCATTCACTCCCGAGTTGCTGATGAACACGGGAGGTCTTCCGATCCTTGTATTCCGAACAACCCTTTGAGCTTCTGCAGTGAAACCCAAACCAAACTTGTTAGTCTTCTGTGTAAAATCAGGAAGTTGGCCCCAATTTGCATACTCACCCTTCTCAATAACAGCCCGGGCATCCTTTAAGGAGGCCATCTTCATAGGAGAATCTTCAACCACAGTCTCAGCTGATGCCAGTGTCTGGGGAACCTCTTCAAAGTGCTGAAATGGGGTCTCGATGAACTCCCCATCCATTTCTACATATTGGAACGAGTTGAGGTGGCTGACCATATACTCTTCCTCTCCTTGTACTGTCACAATCTTCCCTTTGTCCGGGTATTTCAACTTCTGGTGGAGCGTTGAGGTTACGGCCCCAGCTTTGTGGATCCATGGACGACCCAGCAAACAAGAATAAGATGGCCGAATGTCCATCACATAGAACGTAGATTTGAAGACCTGAGAGCCAACGTTGATCGGGATATCAACCTCTCCATGCACCATCCTTTTAGACCCGTCAAAGGCCCTGACAATAATATTACTTGGTTTTAGCTCCAACCCTTCACAATCCAACCGGTCTAGAGCTTTTTTCGGAAAAACATTCAACGAGGAACCAATATCTATGAATACATGGGTAAGAGTAGTGCCCCTGCATTCAATGGAGACATGCAAGGCATCATTATGATCCTTCCCCTTAGTGGTCGAATCGGCGTCAGAGAAACCCAACCCATTATCAGCAGTCAAATTAGCCACACAATCTGTAAACTGATCAGCTGATGTCTCTTGTGGCACGTGGGAAGTCTTCAAGAAGGTAATCAGAGCCTTGGCATGGGCCTCTGAGCACAGCAACAATGACAACATAGAAATCTTGGATGGGGTTTGCCCCAGCTGCTCAACTACGTTGTAGTCACTCTTTTTAATAATCTTCAGAATCTCTTCCATCTCTTGTTTGGAAGCTTCAACAGTAATTGTCTTCGGTGCCTCCGTCTGGGCAGGCACATCAGTGGTGATCCCTTTGCCCCGAGTGTCAGACGACTCGACGACAGGGGTAAAAATAGGAACTTGATCAGGAATAGTGGCAAGTGCACTTACAGGTGTAATGACAACAGGTCTTCGGACAGTTAGTGGAGCAATATCAGGTGAGAAAAGTCTTTCGCTGCGGGTGACTTTAGCAGGTCCAGTAATGTTGCTGATGCCGGTATCAGCATCCAACTCTTGCTTAACTCCATGAAAATAAACATCAACCCCATAGTGCCAAGGGACAGCTTTATCAGAGGTGTAGGGGATGGGCCCCAAAACAGTGATGATCACAGGTGCGATTCTCGGAACACATGTAATTCTAACAGGCTTCCTCGAGGGAGCCTTGGAAGAATTGTCGAAGATGGTAATGATGGCAACTTCTTCAGAATGAAATGAGGGAACAATAGTCTTCTCAAACAGGATCTCTTTACTATCCATCAGGTTTTGGATACCTGACTTCAAGAATGGGAAACTGGTAGGTGAAACAGAACACATATGGCAACCTTCGTCACAGCCTGGAAATAAACCGGCTAGCAAAAGGTTCTTCTTCACAGTCAACAGAGGGGTAACGATTTCATCCGCAGAAACTACAAACAAGTCTTCTTCTAGAGCATTCACTCAATGCTTGGGCATGGGAGCAGTTACAACATTAAGCCTCTCGGGCGCCTCAAACTCAATCTCCTTCGCATCAATTAAGTCTTGTACCCTGTTCTTCAAAACCCAACAATCGTTTGTATTATGCCTCGGGCTGTCAGAGTGAAAAGCACAGCGGGCATTAGGGTTATACCTCAGTGAAGTGGTATTTGGACTCTTCGGGGCTTCCTTTAGAACCACCAGATTAGTCTTCAGCAACTGTGGCAGAATTTGAGATAAGGTCATGCTGAGAAGGGTGAATTGTCTTCGAGGTCTCTCTTCTTTTTGTTGATTATTGTGCTGAGGAGCACCAGCAAGTTTTGAAATAACAACTGCATTGATAGCTTGGTGGTGTTCAGGTCTATTCTGTCTTCTCGAACTGTAGACAGCACTAGACTCTTTCTTAAACGGCTTCTTCTAGGTGATTGATGAGGCACCCTTCTGTATCTTCCCAGCCTTAATACAAGCCTCAATCCTCTCACTAGTCAAAATAAGATCTGTAAACCTAGATGAAGAGCTTCCAATCAAGTGGTTGAAAAATGGACCAGAGAGGGTCCCCAAAAACATGTCAACAAGTTCCCGATCAGCTAAGGGTGGTTGTACTCTTCCGGCGAGGTCTCTCCACTTTTGAGCATAATCTTTGAAGCCTTCACCCGTTCCCATTGACATACCCTGGAGTTGGGTACGCGTAGGAGCAAGGTCGGAGTTGTACTGATACTGCCTGTAGAATGCAGTAGCCAAATCTTCCCAGCTGCGGATACTGGCTCCGTCCAACTGATATAACCACTCAATCTGAGTCCCTGAGAGTCTGTCTTGAAAGAAATGGATCCATAGATTCTTATCAGTAGTGTAAGGCTGGATCTTCCTCACATATGACCGGAGGTGCAGCTCCGAACAAGAAACTCCGTCATACTTAACAAAGGCTGGTGCCTTGAATTTGTGGGGAATCACCACCCCAGATGATAGACCTAGATCTCCGAAGTCCAGACAAGACACCTTTTGAACCTCCATAGCACTCAACCGGTCTTCCAGTTGCTTGTATCTATCCTCGGCAGGAAGATATTTTTCTTCATCGTAGTCCGTCTCATTGTCAGAGACCACAGGGCTAGGAGCCCTCCTTTCTTGTGGACTATCTTTCCCTCCAGATGAGGTGGTCAGATCAACTTCATTCTGTAGCCTATTTCCAAACCCGTGCCCTGTGGTGAACATGATGGTCCTCTTCTTCTTCTTCTTCTTCTTCTTCTCTTTCAGAATCAGGGTCTTCAGGTCTTGCTGACCCTTAGCTAGACTCATGAACAACTCTTGGAATTGGGCATTCTAGGCTTGGAGGGCCTTGATAGCTTGCTCAGTTGAAGGTTCAGCAGACATGATGAGTTAGTGCTGAAATAAACTGCGAAGAAGATAAGAGACCTGTAAAGGGTACATGTTTATGAAGTGCATGGGATGAAATGCATATGATTTATAATTTCAAAGACGTTTGAGAGATTCAAATTTGTAAACAAGAAAGGAAACACACTTTATTAGATAAACTTTAGAATTTAAATTGTTCAACTGATGCCATTAAGGCGTTACATGAAAGGAAATACTGAAAAGTAAAAATAAGGAAAGGAAATCATCAAAGGTCCATCAATGCTCCCATGGTCTCTTCTTATCAGTGCGGACATAGTCGTTGAGATTCCGCTCGTTCTCCAGTTGCCTAGTCAGCTTCTGGATCTTTTGCTCTTGCTCATTGAACTTCTCCCGATAAGAATCCCGTTCATCCCTCAGCTGCATCCAAGACCTTTTCAGTGCCCCAATTTCAGTGGGCATATAAGGATGGAGGATGGTTGGAAGAACCCCTTCTTCATTAGCAACTTCAAGAGTGACAGGCCGGACGGCTTCATATGGCATACCCAGCTTTTGGGCACGGATACTGACCCATTTGAGATATGGCTCCATCAGGAATGAAGTCTTTGGGCCCAGCTCATGTGGATCAGATTGGTGAACTCTATCCCAAGCCCTTATGAATCTGCAACGCTACTCGTCGCTATCCCCTTGAAAATCAAAGATGATATGAGGCATTAACATCTCATGAGGTCCTTCTCTTCTGGCTCTTCCAAACTGACGGAGAGCTAAGCATGGGTTGTAAGAAATTCCTCTGTGGGTTCCTATCAATGGAACATTAGGATACTCTCCACAGCGATCAACGATAGTCACCTCATCCATACCTTTGAGAGTCCAGATAATGTCATTATAAGAAAGAGACATCACCCTATAAGCCCATCCCATTCCTTCTTTGTTCTTCAGCACTGACTTGGGGAGGTGCGAAATAAACCACCTCGACAATAATGGAGCACTACATATTAAGGTTCCTCGCTTTCGGGTAGTACGAACATAGAGCTGATGAAGAATGTCACCCAAGAGAGTGGGTACAGGGTTATGAGAGATGAAGATCTTTATCGCATTCACATCAACAAAAGTGTCAGGATTCGGAAACAATACCAAGCCATAAATCAGAAGAGCCAGAATATCCTCGAACGCCTTAAAGTCTAGGCTATCCCAGAAGTAGTTAGCCTTGCCAACCAAGAACTTAGTCAGAAATCCTTTTGCTCCACTCATAGTCTCCCAATTAGCCATTACCTCCTCTTTAGTCAAATGAAGGGCTGCAGCAATTTCTTCGGGCCTAAGGGTCTTCTCTCAACCAGTAAACGGGGTCTGCTCCAGAACAGAGATACCGAGTAGCTCAGAGAACTCTTCTAGGGTAGGAACCAGCTGGAAGTCCTGGAAAGTAAAACAATGGTACAGCGGATCATAGAATTGGACCAGGACACTCATCATTTGCTCCTCCAATTTGGAGGTGACCAAACTGAGAAGAGAACCATGCCTCTTGATGAAGGAAGTAGTGTCAGGCATCTTGGCAACCAACTCTTTAAGCAAGGTAGAGACTTGGACGAAGTTGATCCGGATGGTATTCTTACGCATGGGCATCATGATGACCTACAAAACAGGGCAAAGATGAAACCCTCCTGTCTTTGAAATAGGTTAGTCCTTATGCAAGATGTATGCAATGTTATGATGTTATGATGTCATGATAGCAGGCACACCATAAGTATCCACAAAAAGCAAACATGGTAAAGGCACACAAGTCACACAGAGAGCCCTTAGATTTCAGGCTGGCAAGGAGCTTAGGTACTACCCTCTTTCAGTTCAGTTGGTTTAAACCTGTCCTAAAAATAGTAAGTGGGTTCTAGAGGATCTCAATATCACTGACTACCCTTAATCGGTCATAATTCCAGTATAGCAACCTTTTCTTGCGGCCGGAATCATCGTGAGAGTTTAGTCTCAATGAGTGTAGCATATTGCTACTGTTCTATGGCTAAGTTGTCAATTTAAGGTTCTAAGGTCAGTTGGTTCTTAATGACCCCTTAGAAGACCCATATTCTCCTCGTTCCAACACAAGGGATATCAGCACAGACTAAAGTGCCACACCAACGTAGCTACTGCTTCAACCGTGTCGGTCTACACCGGACAGTTCCCTCACAGTTTATTGCTACTTACCTAAAGGGTGCCCCCTGATCTGGGTTAGGATCTATATAAACTCTGATACAAGCCCACAAAATTAAAGCATACAAAGCATACAATTGAAAACATAATAATCTAATCCTAAGGTACACCTCACTTATATAGTCCCCAGTAGAGTCTCCAGTTCTATGATCGGTGGGAAAGAGAACTGACTGTTTTGGAATGCTGGTTCGTGTTTTGCGTTTGTTTTTGCAAAATGTCGCGGTGAGCAAGAGTCGCCACCGTCTTTTATTTTATCCAACAAGGAAAGGAAAAAAGCACAGAAAAATTCCTTTTTCGAGATGTTTCTTGGGTTCGAGAGGTAGATTATAGAAAGGGAAGGTGTTAGCACCCTTTCTATCTGTGGTTATCCACGGGCTCTTAGGTACTTGCTCAAAGTGTTTTCAAAATTTGCTTTTCTTTGTGTTTGTGGGTTTGAAAGAGTTTTTGTCTTGAAGAGAGTGTAAGTGCGAAAAGTTTTGTTTTGTTTTAAAAGGAGCAACTACTTAAGAACCATCTACCTACTCGAAAAGGGAATTAAACTGTGCTAATGTCCTTTAGATAATGCTAGCCCACTATTGATGAGTAGGTAGCATCGTCGTTGGAGTTTAAGGGTCAATTCGATTAAGGGACGTGTGGTCACTAAAGCAATGTTAGGACGCCTTAGCGGTAACCCTAATGTCTTAGATCATTTCATCCGAGGCAACCATTTCGAGGCAACTATAATCTTTGGACAAGAGGGCGACCTCTAAAACTTCCTATACTCAATGACCATATTCGAAGGCAACCAAGTGAGGTGTACCCTAAGAGTGCGCATGTGTGAGTGTGTTATTTCGGTTAATTTATCTTTGTACATATCATCAGTGAGCTATGTTGATTTTAAGTTCATACATTTGATCTTGTCATGCATTCCCTATTATTCAAACATCTAACAGTGTATAGTTGCGGAATTTAAATTTGCGGGATTTAAATTTAAACTATTACAAGGCGTCGGGTATTTACATCGCCAAAAACAAACCCTTTAATTTAAATTGCAGAAAGTAAGATAAAGTGATAAATAAATAAAGTCCTAATTAAAAGCTATTACATACCAGAAGCGATTACAATATTGGAAATATGGATCGCGTGCGAGAAATTAAAACGGTGCATTTTTTAGGGTTTTGACCCCTTTTTATTAAAGAAAAGATTTTTTCTTATTTTTGAATTAAATGGGATTAAATTAAATGAACAATTAACTTAAATTAAATAACGAACATATTTTTGGATTTTTTATATTTTAGGAAATAAAATAAAATGATTAAAAGTTGGTAAAACCTAATATTCTAAATTGATTTTAATTTATTGCAAAAATATTAAATGTTTAAACCTATTTAAAACTAAGTTAATTAATTAATATATATTTACAAAAATAAAATAATGAAATTAATAAAAATAATATTTTTGTTTTGATGTTTTTGATTTTATTAAGAAAATGATTTAATTGGTTGATTTAAATAATAATAATAATTAGTATCAAATAAATAATAAGAAATATAAAAGAAAACAATAACCAAGGGGTTTCGGCCAGCTTTGGAGGGTGAGATCAGCACTTCTTTGGCCCAAAAGGCGCAGGCCTGTATTGACTTTGCTGCTTCCATGTGACACTTTGACTAGGCCTCACCATAGACCATCATCCCTGAACTGCCAGATCTGGCCTGGGGCCATCTGGCGCCTCAAGATTTGAGGGAGTATCATGTACCACACGCCTTGCCTTGCACCAGAATATCTGAAAGAAAAAATCAAGAAAAATGTGGGGGACCTGGGATTCGAACCCAGGTCCCATTAGACAATACGCTAACTTGCTTGCCAACTCAACCAACGCGTTTGTTTGTTAATGGGATACAAAACAAATATTATATTTAAAAACAAACCACTATGCCTGATGAAAAAAATAAAAAGTGCGCTATTTGAAATTGGCCAATGGGAAGAGGACGCGTAGTCGTCTTCTTAACAAATCCCTGGTTTTCTTACCTGCGGATTTTTATCCGCAGGAAGATTCGTGGCTTGCTTCAAAAATTCATCCTAGGCCATATAAATACCAACTAAGACTACCAACGTGTTTGTCTCTCCTCCCTAAACACAACCGTGATCATCGTTTGCCTTGATTTTGCCTGTATTAAAAATGCCTAAAAACAAAGAATGGAAACCCTAGGTTCGGGTATCACGTTAGAGGCCATGAAAACGAAATCAAATATTGCAGAATGCTTAGAAATTGAATGGCAAGCATGATTATACAAAAAAATTGGCAAAAGGATGCAAGAAAATACATTAACGATTCCATGTACAAGGATATGTTCTTGAGTACTTACAGCGTGATTCAGGAGGTCTCAAGGCTTGGTTTTGATCGCTTTGGCTTCAGTGAACGTCAGGCAAGGAAGCTACATTGAGATTTTGCCTTGAATTGAGCTCTAAGTATAATTTCAGTTTCCACTTTTTCCAAGCTTTTTTCAATTTTGGTTTGGCCGTTTCTGCAGCTCTTAGGTCGTGTCTTGTGTGTGTCTATGTTGTATATGTATCAAGCAAGCAATTAGGTTAAATCTTGGGCTTCCAATCTTTGTGCATTGAAGATTCAAGATATGACTTGATCACCATTAACAAAGCTTCCATATTTGTTTCAAGTCAAATATTTTGTACATAAAATGGTATGATTCAGATTTAATTTGGTCCATGATGATACTTGAAGCCTATATCAATCAAAAAGATTCTATTCCATCAATTTTTTGGATTTTATTTGAATTAATATTGATTTAAAATGAATTAATTCAATAAAAATCAAATAAAATAGAAATATAAATGAATGCCCATGAAATTGAAGATAGGACACGTGTGTGGTTTGACAAGATCAAATCAAGTGGAAAAAAGTGGGCCCTTTTGTCAAAATTTGAAGTTTTGGGGATAGTTGACTTTTGGCAATTTTGGAAAAATGCCCAACTTCAACAATGCATAACTTCTTCAATTTTGAACTTTTGGAAGTGTTTTTGGACTTTTTAGAAACCTTGATATGTCCTCTAACCAAACCTTTTGGTCTCATCTCCTTTTTATATTCCATTCTAAAGTTATAATCTTTGGAACAAAAGGTGTTTTTGTTGACTTTCAAAAATGACCTATAATGTCCAAATTTGTAACTTTTTGTGAGAGCATTTCTTGATCTTGGGGTTTGAATATGGATTGTAGGGAATTGCATCTTATTAAAAATGAGCTTTTGATGGGTCATTTCTCATAAAGTATGAGAAAGTTATGCTTGGTAAAAGTTGAGTTGACTTTTCCTGTAAAACCCTAATTTAGCAACTTTTGAATCTTGATGAATCTTGAGAAATCCTTGATGAATAATGATCAAACCTTGATCAAATGATGAATTATCCTTCAAAACGAGAATGTTGACAAAAAATCTTGAGGTTTGACTATTTGTAGGTCACAGTTGACTTTTGCACTAGCACAGTCGATTTTGGGACTTCTTGAGCAATTGACTGGCCAAACTTTCTCTGCAAGGCTTGAAATTTTACATGGATGAACTTGAGAGAATATTAGGACATTAGGAAGCACTTGAGGTCATTTGGATGTAAGGACCTTGATGCAACACAAAACCCTAATTTTGAATTTGACTGCCTTAGGAGGTGATTTGACTGTCCAATCTCTTGAGCTAACTTGAGTCACTTGGAGATTATTCTTGACATGTCTTGAGAAATATGGGAGGGCAAATTTTGGGGTACAACACTTACAAAGTTGGCTCATTTTATTCTTATTAACATCAGTTTTTCAGTGTCGAAGTTGGCTGAGATTTACACTAGTGTGATTATGAAGCTGCATGGTGTTCCTTTGTGCATTGTGTCAGATAGAGATCCAAGATTTACTTCTGATTTTTGGAAGAGTTTGCAAGAAGTGTTGGGTTCTAAGTTGAGGTTGAGTTCAGCGTATCATCCTTAGATAGATGGTCAGACTGAGTGGACGATTCAATCATTGGAAGACTTGTTAAGGGCATGTGTTTTTGAGCAGGGAGGTTCGTGGTATACTTATCTTTCATTGATAGTGTTCACCTATAATCAGTTACCATTCCAGTATTGGGATGGCTCCTTTTAAAGCGTTGTATGGTCAAAGATGTAGAACTCCTTTATGTTGGCATGAATCTGGAGAAAGTGTAGTACTTGGACCTGAACTTGTTCGTGAGACTACTGAGAAGGTGAAGTTGATTCGAGAAAAGATGAAAGCTTCCCAAAGTAGACAGAAGAGTTATCATGACAAGTGAAGGAAAGATTTAGAATTTCAAGTGGGTGACCATGTATTTTTAAGAGTTACATCTGTGACTGGTGTTGGGCAAGCATTGGATTCTATGAAGCTCACTTCTCATTTTATCGGACCATATCAAATTTCAGAGAGGGTGGAGAATGTTGCTTATATAGTGGCTTTACCGCCTAATCTTTCGAATTTTCATGATGTGTTTCATGTGTCGCAACTCCGGAAGTATATTTCAGATCTATCTCATGTGATTCATATGGATGATGTGCAAGTACGGGATAATCTTACAGTGGAGACGATGCCTGTACGGATCGCGGATCGTGAACTAAAGACTCTGAGGGGCAAGGAGATCGCTTTGGTTAAAGTGGTTTGGCTAGGAGCTTTCAGAGAAAGCATGACATGGGAGTTGGAGAGCAAGATGTGAGACTCCTATCCTAAGTTGTTTTATTAAGATAAATTTTCGAGGACGGAAATATTCTAAGTGGGGGAGAGTTGTAACGCCCGTAATTTAGTTAATTATTTAATTAAATTATTATTGGAATATTTATGAAGATGTGTTGTGATTAGTTGGATTTATTTATTTTATTAAGTGGTGAAATAATATTAGAAGGATAATATTATTTGATGAGGGCTTGTTTTAAAGGATAGAAGTAGTAATAAAGGGAGTTGTGATCGGTGGATCTGGAACTGACTGTTTAACGCTGGTTCCCGAAATGTCGCGGAAGCAAGAGTCGCCACCGTCTTTTATTTTCTCCAAATGGAAAGGACAAAAGCATAGAAAAATTCCTTATAGAGACTGCTCTCGGTTCGGGAGGTAGATTTATAGAAAGGGAAGGTGTTAGCATCCTTTCTATCCATGGTTATCCATGGGCTCTTAGATACTTGCTCACTTGTGTTTTCAAAAATGGTTTGTTTGCTTTTCAACTGTGGGTTTTAAAAAAGTTTTTTGAAAATTTCAGTTCGACCCTTGTATCAGTCCTCAAGAGTGTTTGAAAAGTTGCTTTCGAAAGCTTTTTGAAAAGGTGTCGGTGTGAAAAGTATTTTTGATTTGTTTTGAAATTAGAGCAAGTATCTAGAGTCGTCTACCTACCCTAAGGAATTCGTCTGTGTAAATGTCCTTAAAGTAGTGCCATCCCACCATTGAGAGGTAGGTAGCACCACCGTTGGAGGTATTCGGGTCAATTCGAAGGTTCGGGACATGGTGATCACCAGAGCAATAGGAAGATACCTTAGAAGCTACCCTCATGCCAGGTTCCCGGATCATGAGGACTTACTAAAACATTTTCTACTCGACGATCACCTTTCGAGGGGCAAGGCAACAGTGAGGCGTACCCTAGGGGTGGTGTGTGATTTGTGTGTCGTTTTCATTTGCATTTATCTTGTTCATGTCATAGGTGATCTACGCGTTGCTTTTACTTTGACATTCATTCTTTCATGCAGTTTAATTAACAGTTTAAAAGTTACGAGAAATATAAAGGTCCTACGCTATTACAAGGGCGCGGGTCCACATCGCCAAATTTAATCCAGGACCCGATTTGAAATAAAATAAAGAATGCGGAAAAGATAAATGTCTGATTTACACGGCTTTGGGAGAATTACATAAAAAGAGGAAATAAAATAAGCGCGCGAATTGGAATTACGATCGAATGCGAGGGCGTTGGACCCCTTTTTAGTAAATTCAATTACGATTAACAAATTAATTAAAATAAAAATAAAAAGAAAGATTTTTTTTGAGTTTTTTGTATTTATGGATTTTTAATGAGAGAATTAAATGAAATTAAAAAGTTAATTAACCCTAATTCTAACTATTTTTATTTATTAAGAAAATGTGAAAATTAAACCTAAAGTTAACCTAATTAATTAATTCAATTTTATTTACAAAAATAATAATTAATAATTAATATGGTGAAAAAGGCAAAAGGATAAAAATAATCAAAACCCTAATTCTATATTTTTTAAGTTTATTAAGAAAATATTAAAATTAATCCTAGAATTTAAAAAACTAAATTAATTGATAACATTTATTTACAAAATAGCATTTAAATAAAATATATTTTATTTTGTGACTTTCTGATTTTTTTTCATATTTTTTATGATTTTGAAAATAATGATTTAAAGAATTATGTTGAAACTAAATAAATAAATAAAAATAGAAAGAAAAATAATGAAAGAATGAAAGAAGACAAACCAAGGGGTGTTGACCCCAAACTGGAGGTTTTGTCCCAGCAATTAGGCCCAATGTTTCAAGGCTTTGTTTGACTTTTCAGGGCCACGTGCGTGTGCATTGACTGGTGCCCATGGTGCTCCTCAAATCTTGACCTTTGGATTTCCCTCAGTGGCCATGTGGCACGTTTGGATTATGGGTGTATGGTGAACTCTGAGGCTTGAAACTGCATGAGATTATGCTGAAACAAAATATATGAAGAAAGTGTGGGGACCTGGGAATCGAATCCAGGTTCCAGAGGTTACCAACTCAATGCTTTGACCAACCGGACCATCTGCTTTCTTTGTAATATTAATAAGATGCAATTATTATAAGAAAAAAAAGGTTAGTGGCCTGAATCAAAACAAATCACACGCCAACTTTGAATGGACCACCCAGAAGCTTCCACGCATCATCTTCTTCATATTGAACCTGCAAAATAAAAGAGATAGCGGGGGTTTTAAACCCCCACTAAATAGCAAGCATAAAAATAGCAATTAGAAACCTGTTGATCATAAATTGATCGTGAGGTATGGGAACGATTGTCCAAGAGCTTCTGATTCTGATGGTGTGGTTCTAGTTGTCTGATTTTTCCATAAAAGTAAACCCCCAATTTTACAGTTTTGTAACCCTAGCCAGCTTCCATGGTGATTTCGCGTATAGGCAAGCAAAACTCAATTAAACAATATGGTTAGCTTCAGAATGATAAGACTAGTACAAAACAAGCATTAGAACTCAAAATTATGGCATGAATGATGAAATACGATTATGCAAAAAAGATTAAACAGTTTGACTGCTAGGTACCAATTTTGGGTGCGTGAGGATTGTAAAAAAATGCAGTTAGGTTCAATGAAGCTTTTGCAAGCTATTGCAATTGGTATTTTGCCTTGAAAAGCTTTGGAATCGTGGTTTCAGTTTTTGAAAATTTGGACAAAAATGCCAATTTTGTTCTTGAGAAGAGGCGCAGCTTAGAGGTCCTTAGGCATTAGGTTTTGATCAGTATAAGTATGGGATCAGATTAGGGTTGAAATTTGGATCCAAAACCCTTTGTATTGATGTATAAGATATTTTATTTTCATGGCATATCTTCCAAATCTTTTCATGTGCTTTTGGTGCCAATTATGATCAAATCACATTGATTCTTTCCATATTAGATAGGGCACAAAATCTTGAAGGTATTACATGCATAAAAAGATTTGAAAAGCTTGTTTTAGTATTTTTCACATATTTTATTTTATTAAATGAATTAATAGTAATTAAAAATTCAAATAAATAAATAAAAATGATGAATAAATCCCCTTTGGGCCAAATGGTCGTGCATGTGCTTTGGATGATGAATCTTGGAAGAAAATGTGGCCCATTAGCAAATTTAAGGCATTTGAAGTAAAGTTGACTTTTCAAAATTCCCAAAAATTTCCCAACTTCCACAAGGCATATCTTGATCAATTTTTAAGCTTTGATCGTGTTCTTGGACATTTTGGAAAGGTATTGAAGTCCTCTAACCAATGCCTTTGGTCCCATGTCATTTTGATTTAACAATCTCAAGTTATGGCCTTTGACTTAAAGTCCCTTTTTGTTGACTTTTGAAAATGACCTATAATGTTGAAATTGATAACTTTTTGTGAGAGTATTTCTTGGACTTGAAGTGTGAAGAGGAGTTGTAGGAAATGTCTTTCTCTTCAAAATGAGCTTTGGATGTAATTTTTATGATAAACCATGTGGAAGTTATGCCTTGGTCAAGTTACAGTTGACTTTTTCAACTGTCCAAATATGGAAACTTTTGCATCTTGAGACTTTTTGAGCCAAGCTTTGAGAATCATGATCAAGCATTGATCAAATGATGTTTATGGCTTCAAAATTAGATGTTGTCCAAAAATTTGAACTTTTGACCGTCAAATGACCATTTTGCCCCTGCAGTTGACTGTAGTGCAATTAGGGTTTTTTACTGTGCAATTTTGTGCTGTAAGTCTTGAAACTTGGTATGAGGATGCTTGACCATGTTTATAGGAATGTGGGACTTGATTGGACCCTTGGAAACTTCAATTACTTTGCCAGAACCAAAACCCTAGTTCTTGACTATTAGGAGGCCCTTGAACTGTGCAACCCTTGGGGAATTTTGAAGCATGCTCTTTGCAAATTTTGAAGAATATGGTAGGGCAAATTTTGGGGTACAACAGTTGCCCCTGTTCAATCTTCTTAGACCTGAGGATGTAGATTGGCTGACGTGCCTTTCGTAATCTGAAGGTGGAAGATGATTGAACACTAGAGTGCCCAGAAATTTGCGCTCACATAGTAGCAGTGATGATGGGAATGGGCTTATAGATGCCATTTGGAGATTGATGGATAGGATGATGGGCTTATAGATGCCATGCTGAGAGATGATGGATGGTGGATGGGCTTATAGATGCCATCTGGATGTTGATCGCGTAAGAGATTCCTTAGCGAGAGCTTGCGTACCTGAAAAAGAAGAATGATTACCTGGCCTGTTGCAGGAGCTGGTCTTCAAACTCTTTGTGTAGATGTGTCCTGACTGGTTACAGGAGCTGGATCTGGAGCTTCAAAAGGTGATGAATGAACCAGGGATGGTTACTACCTCAATGGGATGGTGAGAGAACCTTGAACGATTACTACCTCAACAGGAACGCTGAGAGAATCTTGGGCGACTTCAACCTCAACAGTAACACTGAGAGAATCTGGGGGTGATTACTACCTCAACAGGAACGCTGAGAGAATCTTGGGCGACTTCAACCTCAACAGTAACGCTGAGAGAATCTTGGATGTCTTCTACTGAGTCTTTATCAGGAAAATCTGTTAGGGATCGATTTAACTAGACTAGAGAAGGCCTTTAACTGGATATGAAACAGGAAAATCTTAGGGTCGATTTAACTGAACCGGTCTAGGTCTTGAAATCTTCAACTGGATAAGAAACATGGAGATCTTAGGGTCGATCTGACTGAACCAGAGAAGGCCTTTGACTGGATAAGAAACAGAAAAATCTTAGGGTCGATTTAACTGAACCAGGCTAGGTCTTGAAATGTCTTCAACTGGATAAGAAACAGGGAGATCTTAGGGTCGATCTGACTGAACCAGAGAAGGCCTTTGACTGGATAAGAAACAGAAAAATATTAGGGTCGATTTAACTGAACCAGGCTAGGTCTTGAAATGTCTTCAACTGGATAAGAAGCAGGGAGATCTTAGGGTCGATCTGACTGAACCAGAGAAGGCCTTTGACTGGATAAGAAACAGAAAAATCTTAGGGTCGATTTAACTGAACCAGGCTAGGTCTTGAAATGTCTTCAACTGGATAAGAAACAGGGAGATCTTAGGGTCGATCTGACTGAACCAGAGAAGGCCTTTGACTGGATAAGAAACAGAAAAATCTTAGGGTCGATTTAACTGAACCGGTCTAGGTCTTGAAATCTTCAACTGGATAAGAAACAGGGAGATCTTAGGGTCGATCTGACTGAACCAGAGAAGGCCTTGAATATAGCTGAGAACTTAACTGGATCTTTCCTGAAAGGTAAAGGTCAGTCGTATGCAATGCATGATATGGATCAAGCAATGATGTTCTCAACATAAATGAGATTTGTAAGATATGATGCATATATGAATGCTATAATGTATGGAAGTGCGATGTTTATGAATGTATCTTTTCGTCTTTAGGAAAATAAATCCTTGACGGGTGCCAGGAAGTCATTCCTGGGCTGATGTTGAAGAATAGTGCTTTGCTTCCGCTGGGGATGATAGTTGCAAGCATACCGGTAGGAGAAGATAACTCCGTTGGGGAATAAACTTGGCGAATAGATTACTCTGCTGGGAGAAAAGTACTCTAACGATCTTGCTGGGAAACCATACTCTGTGGGGAGAGAGGTACTTTGCTGGAATGTTGACGGTAACTTCGCTGGGGATACCGTTATTATGTTAGAAGTGTTAATAGATTTCGCTGGGGATAAGAAGACTTTGCCGAGGACGATCTTCTCATGGCTATTGGCTGAGGATAACCCAGTTATATCCTGGTAGGGAAATAACTCTTTGAATAAAGCCGGGAGACGCGTTCGTGCTCTGCGAGGATAAGCTTCCAGAATCTACTGGGGATAAGCTTACTGCTTGGGGAGATGGATTCCAACTTTCCTTGGGAACTATATTGGACTCTCCTGGGGAAGTCTTGAGCTGTATCGGGGAAGTGACTCCATTGAATGTTTGATATACCGCCGGGGAACAATCTTTAGACCAAGATTGCCGGGGATGCTTGTTAAGAATGCATGTACTGCTGGGGAATGTTGAGATCTGCTGGAGGACACCCAACTTCCTTAAGTTTGATAATAGCTTTTCTTGGGGAGAGTGCACTGACTTGCTGGCTCACTCTCTGGGGAATTAAGATATCTGGTTATGTTCTTCAGCTGAACCTACCTTGATACCTTGGAGGACAGAACAATTAGATTGCTTAGACAACTCTTTATTGCCCCTGTTTCTAATGTTACCTGTAATTAACCCTTTGTTTCGTATGCAAATATTCATGAGTTAGCAAATTATTGTCAATGCATATATCACAAATTGAACCTTGGACGTTCTTCGCAAAACAAAACAGAAAAGGAAAAACAATTGGCAATTTTAACTGAAAAGTGATTTTTGTATTGATTTTGAATTTGCCTGTAAATAGGCGTTTATGTACAAGAGGCTGACGTCCTAGTAAGAGAACGCCGCCGAACAAAAGAGTTTATACAAATTTGTACAAGAGAAAATAAAACAGCTGTGTGAAATGAATGATCCACTGGGTTTCAACTCTGCTATCGCCTTTATGTCTTTGAGCGTCTCATCACTTGATGACCTTAGTTGAAGATGAAGTTGACTGATCGATGCCGTCTGAACTTGATGTAAATATCGGATTCTAGATGCAAAGTGATCCAATGAGACATAGTATTACGCTTTTATC
Source organism: Vicia faba (assembly GCA_948472305.1). Lineage (NCBI taxonomy): Eukaryota > Viridiplantae > Streptophyta > Magnoliopsida > Fabales > Fabaceae > Vicia > Vicia faba. Next base: position 725,408,969 of record OX451738.1, on the reverse strand, counting down.
CCTAACTTTTGCCTGGACCGCCCTTTCGGGTTTTCAGTCCACCGGGATACCCATTTTTGCCCAAGCCGCCTTTTCAGGTTTTCGACTTGCCGGGTGTACAGATTTTTTTTCATTTCATCCCTTCATTTTTCCCGAACCCTTTTGGTTCGCCGGGAAGCCCTAATTTTTGCCTAGGTATGTCAACCTAGCGGGTCTTTTTTCATGCGTAGTATCTTTTTACTATGTCTGCATTAGCGGGGTGAGGAAGGTCGTCACCATCCATGTTGGTTAAAATCATGGCTCCTCCTGAGAACACATGTTTAACCACAAATGGCCCTTCGTACGTAGGGGTCCATTTTCCCCTTAGATCACTCTGAGAAAGGATGATACGCTTGATTACCAAATCCCCAACTTGATATTCTTGTGGTCTGACCTTTTTGTTAAATGCCCTGATCATCCGTTTCTGATACGTCTGACCATGACAGATAGCAGCAAGTCTTTTTTCATCAATAAGGTTTAGCTGATCAAGTCGTGTTTGGATCCAATCATCTTCGCTCAGATCTGCATCCTTCATTATCCGGAGAGAGGGTATCTGCACTTCGATCGGTAAGACTGCCTCCATACCGTAGACCAAGGAGAAAGGAGTTGCCCCGGTTGACGTCCTGGCTGAGGTACGGTACCCATGTAGAGTGAACGGTAACATCTCATGCCAATCTTTATAGGTCACTGTCATCTTCTGCACGATTTTCTTGATATTCTTATTTGCTGCTTCTACAGCCCCATTCATCTTCGGTCTGTATGGAGAAGAGTTGTGGTGCTGTATCTTAAATTGCTCGCAGAGCTCAGTGATCATCTTTTTATTAAGATTGGTACCGTTGTCTGTAATAATTCTTTCAGGGACGCCGTATCGACAGATCAGATTATGCCGAATGAACCGTGCCACAATAGTCTTGGTTACCGTAGCGTAGGAAGCTGCTTCAACCCACTTTGTAAAGTAATCAATCGCTACCAGGATGAAGCGATGCCCATTGGATGCCGTAGGTTTAATCTCACCGATCATGTCTATGCCCCACATTGCAAACGGCCAGGGCGCAGTCAGAACATTTAGAGGAACTGGAGGAACATGCACCTTGTCTGCATATATATGGCATTTATGGCATGTCCGATAATGTTGGTAGCAGTCTGCTTCCATTGTGGACCAGAAATACCCTGCCCGAAGGATTTTCTTCGCCATATTGTGTCCACTGGAATGTGTTCCGAAGGTCCCCTGATGTAACTCTTCCATGATCCTTTCTGCTTCAGTCTTGTCCACACAACGCAGTAAGGTTGAATCATGGTTTCGCTTGTACAAGATGTCGTTGCTAAGGAAGAACTTTGCTGCGAACCTTCTCAGGAACTTCTTATCGTTGACAGACGCACCTTCAGGGTATTCCTGAGCTTCCAAATATCTCTTCACCTCATGGTACCAAGGCTTCTCAGTCACCAATTCAGTCTCGAGATCACAACAGTATGCCGGTTCGTCCAGTTTCCAGATGATGATCCGGGGAGCCTCATTATCCCATTTGACCTTGAACATAGAAGACATTGTAGCTAACGCGTCCGCCAGCTGATTCTCCTCTCTCGGGAAGTGTTCAAAGGTTATCTCTGTGAAGTGGGGGATCAATGTCAACACACATTCTCTGTAAGGAATAAGATTCGGATGTTTCGTATCCCACTCTCCTTTGATCTGATTGATCACAAGAGCGGAATCTCCAAAGACACTCAGATACTTGATCCTTAGGTCGATCGCAGCTTGAAGACCCATGATGCACGCCTCATACTCCGCCATGTTGTTGGTATAGTTGAAACATAGCCGGGAAGTGAGTGGAGTATGGGTGCCTTGGGGGGATATTATCACAGCGCCGATACCGTTACCCAAAGCATTGGAGGCTCCGTCAAAGTGCATAGACCATCGGGATCCTTCCTCAGGTCCTTCATCCGGTCCAGGTACTTCACAATCAGTCACTATCATGATGCTTTCGTCAGGAAATTCAAAATTCATTGACTGATAGTCGTCTACTGCCTGATGTGCCAAGTGGTCTGCCAATACACTCCCCTTGATGGCTTTCTGGGTTGTGTACTGAATGTCGTATTCTGTCAGGATCATTTGCCATCTTGCTATTCTCCCAAACAAAGCAGGCTTTTCAAATATGTACTTTATAGGATCCATCTTTGAGATCAACAAGGTAGTGTGAGTCAGCATATACTGTCTCAACCGGCGAGCAGCCCATACCAAAGCGCAGCAAGTTTTCTCAAGCAGTGAGTATCGGGTCTCACAGTCGGTAAACTTTTTGCTAAGGTAATAAATGGCATGCTCTTTTCGGCCAGACTCGTCATGCTGCCCCATCACACACCCCATTGAGTTGTCAAGCACTGTCAGGTATAGTATCAGAGGTCTCCCTTCAACCGGTGGCATAAGGATGGGTGGTTCTTGAAGATACTCTTTGATTCTGTCAAAAGCAGCCTGACATTCATCATTCCAACGTACTACCTAATCTTTCTTCAGCAGCTTGAAGATTGGCTCACAGGTAGCAGTCAGGTGCGAGATGAATCTAGCAATGTAATTCAGGCGTCCTAAAAAGCCTCTGACCTCTTTCTCTGTCTTAGGAGCTGGCATCTCTTGAATAGCTTTAACCTTGGCAGGGTCCACTTGAATACCCTTATCACTTACAACGAAGCCTGGCAACTTTCCTGATCTTACCCCGAAGGTGCACTTGTTCGGGTTCAACCTCGGCTTTTACAGTTTCAGTCGGTCAAACAGTTTCTGCAGATGATCTAGGTGCTCTTCCTCAGTCTGGGACCTTGCGATCATGTCGTCAACATACACTTCTATCTCATGATGGATCATGTCATGAAATAAAGCAACCATGGCACGTTGGTAGGTTGCCCCAGCGTTCTTCAGTCCAAAAGGCATGACCTTGTAGCAGAAGGTGCCCCACTGAGTAACAAAGGTAGTTTTTTCCATGTCTTCAGGTGCCATCTTGATCTGATTGTAACCTGAAAAACCATCCATGAAAGAGAACACCTTATGCTGAGATGTATTGTCAACAAGGACATCAATGTGAGGTAGGGGGAAGTCGTCTTTGGGGCTGGCCCTGTTCAGATCCCTGTAGTCGACACACATTCTGACCTTACCATCCTTCTTTGGTACCGGCACCACATTAGCAACCCACTGAGGGTAAGAAGTCACTGCAAGGAACCCGGCATCAAACTGTTTCATAACCTCGGCTCTGATCTTCTCAGACATCTCTGGACGCATACGGCGGACCTTTTGCTTAACCGGAGGGCAGTCTTCCTTAGTAGGCAAGTGATGGACCACAATATCAGTATCCAACCCGGGCATGTCTTCGTAGGACCAGGCAAATATCTCCACATAATCGTGTAGCATCTGAGTCAACCGTTGCTTCACGCTGAGCTCTAGGTTGGCACCAATCTTTACCTCCTTTCTGTCTGTATCAGTACCCAGGTTTATTGTCTCCACTGGCTCTTCATGTGGTTGAATTGCCCTCTCTTCCTGGAGCAACAGTCTTGCAAGCTCGCCAGGCACTTCGCAATCATCCTCACCTTCGTCTTCGGCTAAGTTGATTGGATTTTCGAAGTCATAACTGGCAGTAGCAGAGTCGTTACCAGTGAGATCCCGAGTGGATTGAAACCTGTATGAGTGAGTGTGTGTAAATACAGCTGTTTTGCAATATATAAAGAAAGGAAAGAAAGAAAAGGAGCATAAGATTTGAAATGCGAGAAAACGTCCAAGATCTTTATTCATGATATATGAAATGACAATTTATATGCCCTCACAAATGAAGCCAACGGTGCCTCGGGTAAGACACCGGGCCATAGAGTTTTAATTGTTTATTACAAATAACAAAACAAAGAAGTTTATTACTGCGTAACAAAAGTAACAGGAGTATGGTCTTTAGAAGTCCAATTAGTCAATCCACCATCAGTCGTCGGGTAGATCCAGCTTTCAAACTCTGACTCTTCCACTTCATCTCCGTCCCCAATAGCATTCACTCCTGTGTTGGTAATGAGTACAGGAGGTCTTCTGGTCTTTGCCTTGCGCACAACTTTCTGACCCTCTGCAGTAAAACCCAGTCCAAACTTGTCAGTTTTCTGTGTAAAATCAGGGAGCCTGCCCCAGTTAGCACATTCACCTTTCTTGACCACAGCCCGGGCATCCTTCAAGGAAGCCATCTTCAAAGGAACATCCTCTTCGACCACTGTTTCTGCTGCTGCCAAAGTTGGAGGTACCTCTTCGAAATGCTGAAAGGGGGTTTCAATAAACTCCCCGTCCATCTCAATATATCTGAAGGAATTCAAATGGCTCACCATATACTCCTCCTCTCCCTGCACAGTGACAATCTTCCCTCTGACAGGGTACTTGAGCTTCTGGTGCAGGGTAGAGGTCACTGCCCCAGCTTTGTGGATCCAAGGTCGACCCAGTAGACAAGAATATGATGGACGGGTATCCATCACATAGAAAGTAGAGTCGAATACTTGAGAACCCACCCGGATAGGAATGTCAACCTCTCCATGAACCATCCTCTTAGAACCGTCAAAGGCTCTGACGATGATATTGCTAGGTTTCAGCTTCAGGCCTTCACAATCCAAACGGTCTAAGGCCTTCTTGGGTAGCACATTCAGGGAAGAACCAGTGTCCACCAATACGTGCGCAAGAGTAGTGCCCCTGCATTCAATAGAGACATGCAGGGCGTCATTGTGGTCCCTTCCCTTAGCAGTAAGGTCAGCATCCGAGAAACCCAAACCATTGTCGGCTGTCAAATTGGCTACGCAATCAGTGAATTGGACAGCAGATGTCTCCTGTGGCACATGGGCCGTCTTGAGGAATGAAATCAGAGCCTTAGCATGGGCCTCTGAGCACAGTAGCAAGGAGAGCATGGATATTTTGGAGGGTGTATGCCCCAGCTGCTCCACAACATTAAAGTCACTCTTCTTGATTATTTTTAGAATTTCCTCCATCTCTTGTTGGGAGGCCTCAGCAGTCACAGATTTTGGCGCCTCCATCCAGGCGGGCTCATCTTCAATCCCTTTGCCCCGAGTATTAGATGACTCGGCAGCAGGGGAAACAACTTGATCAGAACTGGGAACAGGTACACTTGCAGGTGTTATAGTGAGAGGTCTTCGAATAGTTGGTGGTGCAATGTCAGGCGAGAAGAGCCTGCCACTGCGGGTAACTTTTGTTGGACCAGTGATATTGCTGATGCTGGTGCCAGTGTTGAACTCTTGCTTGATTCCATGGACATACACGTCTACCCCATAGTTCCAGGGGACAGCCTTATCAGATTCGAAGGGGAGAGGCCCCGGAACAGTAATAACAACAGGTGCGACAGACATGATTTGAACAGGCTTCCTTGGGAGAGCCTTGATTGGATTGTTAAAGATTGTAACAACAGAAACTTCTTCTACCGGAACAAACTGATCAGCAGTCTTCTTGAACAGAATCTCTTTGCTGTCCATTAGGCTTTGGATGCCCAACTTCAGCAAAGGACAACCAGATAGGGAAACAGCACAGAAAAGGAAACCTTCACTACAACCCGGAAATAAACCGGCCATCAGTAGGTTCCTCTTAACAGTCATCAGAGGAGTAGCTACATCACTCACAGAAACGGCATATACCTCTTCATCAACGGCATTTACTCCATGTTGGGGCATAGGAGCAGTCACCACATTCGGCCTCTCAGACGCTTCAAACTGTATCTCTTTTGCGTCAATAAGGTCTTGTACCTTATTCCTTAAGGCCCAACAGTCATCAGTGGAATGCCCCGGGCTATCGGAGTGATAAGCACAGCGGGCATTTGGATTGTATTTTGGAGAAGCCGTATTCACCACCTTCAGGGCCTCTCTGACAGTCACTAGGTTGGTGGACAACAACTGCGACAAGATTTGTGATAGAGTCATGCTTAGCCGGGTGAACTCCCTTCTGGGTCTTTCAGCCCTTTGAGGATTGGTTTTCTGAGGAGCGGCAGCAGGCTTAGCAATCATTACCGCGTTGACAGACTGGCGGCGCTCAGGTTTCTCTTGTCTTCTAGACCCATATACAGCACTGGCCTCCTTTTTGAAGGGTTTCTTCTCAGAACTTGAAGATGCCCCTTTCTGAATTTTACCAGACTTCATCCCAGCCTCTATTCTCTCTCCAGTCAGAATAAGATCAGTAAACCCTGCAGATGAGTTACCAATGAGATGGTTGAAAAATGGCCCAGATAGGGTCCCCAGAAACATGTCTACCAACTCCCGGTCAGTTAACGGAGGCTGCACCCTGCCAGCCAGATCCCTCCACTTCCGTGCGTACTCTTTAAAACCTTCGCTTGACCCTAGCGACATACCCTGGAGTTGGGTACGCGTAGGAGCAAGGTCGGCATTATATTGATACTGCTTATAAAAAGCAGTAGCCAACTCCTCCCAGTTACGAACCTTGGTCCCATCCAGCTGATAGAACCATTCGAGATGAGTCCCTGAAAGACTCTCCTGGAAGAAGTGGATCCACAAGTTCTTGTCCACTGAGTACGGTTGAATCTTCCGCACGTAGGATCTGAGATGTAGCTTGGGACAAGACGCCCCGTCATACTTGGTAAAAGATGGTGCCTTAAACTTGTGAGGAATGATCACACCAGTGGACAAACCCAAGTCTCCGAAATCCAGCCCAGGCACTTGTTGGATCTCTATTGCATTCAGTCTGTCCTCCAGCTGCTTGTATCTGTCTTCAGCCGGAGGATACTGTTCCTCATCGAAATCAGTCTCGTTGTCAGAGACTACCGGACTAGGACCTTTTCCCTCTTGGGGACTACTCTTGCCTATAGAAGAACCAGCCTCTTCATTCTACAGAGTGTTGCCAAACCTTCGGCCCGAGTTGAAAAGAACAGTTCTCTTTTTCTTCTTCTTCTCCTTCTTCAGGAGCAGAGCCTTCAGCTCTTCTTGGCCCTGAGCCAAACCCATGATTAGTTCCTGAAATTGCGCATTCTGCGCCTGAAGAGCCTTGATAGACATCTCGGTTGATGATGAGTCAGGATTCATGATGCTGAAATAAACAGCGAAGAACAGTAAGCAACCTGAAAAGAAGAAAACCTGCTAATGACATGATGAATGGAATGCGTATGATTTATGTTTTCAAAGACAATCGGGAATCAACTTTGTAAACAAAAAGGAACACACTTCATTAGATTCAACTTTGAAACTTAAATTGTTCAACAGGTTGCTCTTAGGCGTTACATAAATGGGAAATACTGAGAAGGGAAATAAAACTGTAAAAGAACATCCAGAGCTCCTTATTGATCCCATGGTATCCTCTTCTCAGTACTGATGTAATCATTCAGAGCTCGCTCATTCTCCAGCTGCTTGGTCAGCTTCTGGATCTTCAACTCCTACTCGTTGAACTTTTCCCGGTAAGAATCCCGTTCTTCTCGCAGTTGCGACCAAGACCTCTTTAATGTCTCATAATCAGTAGGTACCTGAGGAGGGAGGACAGTTGGAGGAACTCCATCTTTGTCAGGATACTCAAGAATGATAGGTCTGACGGCTTCGTATGGCATACCTAACTTCTGAGCCCGGATACGAACCCATTTGTAGTTGGCTTCCATAGGTAGAGAAGTCCTTGGCCCCAACTCTTGTGGGTCAGCTTTATGAACTTTGTCCCAAGCCTTGATGAACCTACGACGCAGCTCGTCACTATCCACTTGAAACTCAAAACTGATGTGAGGCACCAACATTTCATGAGGCCCTGCTCTTCTGCCTCTTCCAAACTGACGGAGAGCTAGACATGGATTGTAAGAGATTCCTCCTTGGGTACCAATCAGAGGAACATTAGGGTATTCCCCGCATCGATCAATAATAGTTATCTCATCCAAACCTCTGCAAGTCCAAATGATGTCTTTATCAGTGAGAGACATTAACCTATGAGCCCAACCTCTTCCTTCTTGGTTCTTCAGTACGAACTTAGGGAGGTGCGAAATAAACCACCTCACCAACAAAGGGATACAACACCATAGAGTTCCTCGTCTTCGGGTAGTACGAGCATAAAGTTGTTGCAGGATGTCACCCAAGAGAGTGGGTACAAGATTCTGAGACATAAAGATCCTTATGGCAGTGACATTGATGAAGTTGTCAGGATTAGGAAACAAGACTAACCCATAGATTAAGAGAGCCAAGATGTCTTCATATGCCCTAAAGTCCAGGTCATTCCAGAAGCTGTTAGCTTTACCAATCAGAAACTTGGCCAAGAAACCTTTAACTCCGCTTCTAGTTACCCAGTTATCCATTACCTCTTGATGTGTCAAGGGAAGAGCTACAACAACCTCCTCAAGCCTGAGGGTCTTTTCCCAACCAGTAAAGGGAGTCTGATCCAAGATAGGGATACCAAGCAAATCAGAGAACTCTTCCAGGGTAGGGACCAGCTGGAAGTCTTGAAAGGTGAAGCACTGGTACAGAGGGTCATAGAACTGGGTCAGAACACTCATCAACTGTTGATCCCGCTTTGTAGTGACTAAACTGAGAAGAGAACCATGCCTCTGAATGAAGGAAGTGGTATTTGGAATTCTTCTAACCAACTCTTCAAGCAACTCAGGTGAGTGAACAAAGTTGAACCGGATAGTATTTCTTCGCACAGGCATCATGGTGTCCTACAAAACAGAGCAAAGGTGAAACCCTCTTGTCTTTGAAATGGTCAGTCCTTATGCAGGATTCATGCAATGCTCATGATGTTATGATGTTATGATAAAGCACACCACAAATAGATACAAAGGCAAACATGGTAAGGCACACAAGTCACACAAGACAGACCCTTAAAGTTTAGGCCAGCATGAGGTCTAGGTATTACCCTCTTTCAGTTTGTTGGTTCATACCTGTCCTATCAAAGTAAATCGGGTTCTTAGAGGATCCCAATATCATTGACTACCCTCAATCGGTCATAACTCCAGCATCGCAATCTTTTCTTGCGGCCAGAACCATCACGAGAGTTTAGCCTCAATGGGCGTAGCATACTGCTACTGTTCTAATGGCCAAGTTGTGTCATTTAAGGTTCTAAGGTCTGTTGGTGCTTAATGACTCCTCAGAAGACCCATATTCTCCTCGTTGCAACACAAGGGATATCGGTACAGACCAAGGTGCCACACCAATGTAGCCACTGCTTCACCCGTGTCGGTCTACACCGGACAGGTCCCTCACAGCTTATGCTACCTAAACAGGGTATCCCCAGATCCGGGTTAGGATCTATGTAACTCCCATGCAACCCACAATTTAAAGCAAGCAAATCAATACAATTGAAAACACAGTGATCTTAGTCCTAAGGTACACCTCACTTTAAGTAAAGTCCCCAGCAGAGTCGCCAGTTCTGTGATCGGTGGATCTGGAACTGACTGTTTAACGCTGGTTCGCGAAATGTCGCGGAAGCAAGAGTCGCCACCATCTTTTATTTTCTCCAAATGGAAAGGACAAAAGCATAGAAAAATTCCTTATAGAGATTGCTCTCAGTTCGGGAGGTAGATTTATAGAAAGGGAAGGTGTTAGCACCCTTTCTATCCATGGTTATCCATGGGCTCTTAGATACTTGCTCACTTGTGTTTTCAAAAATGGTTTGTTTGCTTTTCAACTGTGGGTTTTAAAAAAGTTTCTTTGAAAATTTCAGTTCGACCCTTGTATCAGTCCTCAAGAGTGTTTGAAAAGTTGCTTTCGAAAGCTTTTTGAAAAGGTGTCGGTGTGAAAAGTATTTTTGATTTGTTTTGAAATTAGAGCAAGTATCTAGAGTCGTCTACCTACCCTAAGGAATTCGTCTGTGTAAATGTCCTTAAAGTAGTGCCATCCCACCATTGAGAGGTAGGTAGCACCACCGTTGGAGGTATTCGGGTCAATTCGAAGGTTCGGGACATGGTGATCACCAGAGCAATAGGAAGATACCTTAGAAGCTACCCTCATGCCAGGTTCCCGGATCATGAGGACTTACTAAAACATTTTCTACTCGACGATCACCTTTCGAGGGGCAAGGCAACAGTGAGGCGTACCCTAGGGGTGGTGTGTGATTTGTGTGTCGTTTTCATTTGCATTTATCTTGTTCATGTCATAGGTGATCTACGCGTTGCTTTTACTTTGACATTCATTCTTTCATGCAGTTTAATTAACAGTTTAAAAGTTGCGAGAAATATAAAGGTCCTACGCTATTACAAGGGCGCGGGTCCACATCGCCAAATTTAATCCAGGACCCGATTTGAAATAAAATAAAGAATGCGGAAAAGATAAATGTCTGATTTACACGGCTTTGGGAGAATTACATAAAAAGAGGAAATAAAATAAGCGCGCGAATTGGAATTACGATCAAATGCGAGGGCGTTGGACCCCTTTTTAGTAAATTCAATTACGATTAACAAATTAATTAAAATAAAAATAAAAAGAAAGATTTTTTTTTGAGTTTTTTGTATTTATGGATTTTTAATGAGAGAATTAAATGAAATTAAAAAGTTAATTAACCCTAATTCTAACTATTTTTATTTATTAAGAAAATGTGAAAATTAAACCTAAAGTTAACCTAATTAATTAATTCAATTTTATTTACAAAAATAATAATTAATAATTAATATGGTGAAAAAGGCAAAAGGATAAAAATAATCAAAACCCTAATTCTATACTTTTTAAGTTTATTAAGAAAATATTAAAATTAATCCTAGAATTTAAAAAACTAAATTAATTGATAACATTTATTTACAAAATAGCATTTAAATAAAATATATTTTATATTGTGACTTTCTGATTTTTTTCATATTTTTTATGTTTTTGAAAATAATGATTTAAAGAATTATGTTGAAACTAAATAAATAAATAAAAATAGAAAGAAAAATAATGAAAGAATGAAAGAAGACAAACCAAGGGGTTTTGTCCCCGCAATTAGGCCCAATGTTTCAAGGCTTTGTTTGACTTTTCAGGGCCACGTGCGTGTGCATTGACTGGTGCCCATGGTGCTCCTCAAATCTTGACCTTTGGATTGCCCTCAGTGGCCATGTGGCACGTTTGGATTATGGGTGTATGGTGAACTCTGAGGCTTGAAACTGCATGAGATTATGCTGAAACAAAATATATAAAGAAAGTGTGGGGACTTGGGAATCGAATCCAGGTCCCAGAGGTTACCAACTCAACGCTTTGACCAACCGGACCATCTGCTTTCTTTGTAATATTAATAAGATGCAATTATTATAAGAAAAAAAAGGGTTAGTGGCCTGAATCAAAACAAATCACGCGCCAACTTTGAATGGACCACCCAGAAGCTTCCACGCATCATCTTCTTCATATTGAACCTGCAAAATAAAAGAGATAGCGGGGGTTTTAAACCCCCACTAAATAGCAAGCATAAAAATAGCAATTAGAAACCTGTTGATCATAAATTGATCGCGAGGTATGGGAACGATTGGCCAAGAGCTTCTGATTCTGATGGTGTGGGTCTAGTTGTCTGATTTTTCCATAAAAGTAAACCCCCAATTTTACAGTTTTGTAACCCTAGCCAGCTTCCATTGTGATTTCGCGTATAGGCAAGCAAAACTCAATTAAACAATATGGTTAGCTTCAGAATGATAAGACTAGTACAAAACAAGCATTAGAACTCAAAATTATGGCATGAATGATGAAATACGATTATGCAAAAAAGATGAAACAATTTGACTGCTAGGTACCAATTCTGGGTGCGTGAGGATTGTAAAAGAATGCAGTTAGGTTCAATGAAGCTTTTGCAAGCTATTGCAATTGGTATTTTGCCTTGAAAAGCTTTGGAATCGTGGTTTCAGTTTTTGAAAATTTGGACAAAAATGCCAATTTTGTTCTTGAGAAGAGGCGCAGCTTAGAGGTCCTTAGGCATTAGGTTTTGATCAGTATAAGTATGGGATCAGATTAGGGTTGAAATTTGGATCCAAAACCCTTTGCATTGATGTATAAGATATTTTATTTTCATGGCATATCTTCCAAATCTTTTCATGTGCTTTTGGTGCCAATTATGATCAAATCACCTTGATTCTTTCCATATAAGATAGGGCACGAAATCTTGAAGGTATTCCATGCATAAAAAGATTTGAAAAGCTTGTTTTAGTATTTTTCACATATTTTATTTTATTAAATGAATTAATAGTAATTAAAAATTCAAATAAATAAATAAAAATGATGAATAAATCCCCTTTGGGCCAAATGGTCGTGCATGTGCTTTGGATGATGAATCTTGGAAGAAAATGTTGCCCATTAGCAAATTTAAGGCATTTGAAGTAAAGTTGACTTTTCAAAATTCCCAAAAATTTCCCAACTTCCACAAGGCATATCTTGATCAATTTTTAAGCTTTGATCGTGTTCTTGGACATTTTGGAAAGGTATTGAAGTCCTCTAACCAATGCCTTTAGTCCCATGTCATTTTGATTTACCAATCTCAAGTTATGGCCTTTTACTTAAAGTCCCTTTTTGTTGACTTTTGAAAATGACCTATAATGTTGAAATTGATAACTTTTTGTGAGAGTATTTCTTGGACTTGAAGTGTGAAGAGGAGTTGTAGGAAATGTCTTTCTCTTCAAAATGAGCTTTGGATGGAATTTTTCTGATAAACCATGTGGAAGTTATGCCTTGGTCAAGTTACAATTGACTTTTTCAACTGTCCAAATATGGAAACTTTTGCATCTTGAGACTTTTTGAGCCAAGCTTTGAGAATCATGATCAAGCATTGATCAAATTATGTTTATGGCTTCAAAATGAGATGTTGACCAAAAATTTGAAATTTTGACCGTCAAATGACCATTTTGCCCCTGCAGTTGACTGTAGTGCAATTAGGGTTTTTGACTGTGCAATTTTGTGCTGTAAGTCTTGAAACTTGGTATGAGGATGCTTGACCATGTTTATAGGCATGTGGGACTTGATTGGACCCTTGGAAACTTCAATTACTTTGCCAGAACCAAAACCCTAGTTCTTGACTGTTAGGAGGCCCTTGAACTGTGCAACCCTTGGGGAATTTTGAAGCATGCTCTTTGCAAATTTTGAAGAATATGGTAGGGAAAATTTTGGGGTACAACAGGAGTGTAGTAGTCTTGAGCCCATTAAGGCATAAAGAGAATAATAAGTTTATTTTATTATTATTAGAAATAATAGAAAAGAAGAAGTAGTAAGAAGAATAAGGGTTGGAAGAAGAGAACGTGAAAGCTGTTGGAAAGGTGGATAGAGGCAGAACGAAAATTCAACCGGAAAAGTTATAAAGCAACCTTCAATCCAAGGTAAGGGTGGGGTTCTGACTCTATAATATGGTTTATGATGATTGGTATGTGGGGTTAGATATGGAATTGTGTCTTGTACATGATTTGAATGTATGAGATGCAGAATTATAGGATAATTATAATTGATAATTATATGTGATTAGAGGGTGTTTTTAAGGCCTAAAGTATGGAAACCGTAGTGAAAACACAGTGAAATCGCAGAAAATATCCATGACATAGCAGTATGTGTCGACCCCAAACGCTATGTGTCGATACAAGAAGGCTTTTAGACTAAGGATGAGTCGACACGAAGGAGTCATGTGTCGATACATGAGGGCTTTTAGACTCAGGATGAGTCGATACGTAGGAGCATGTGTCGATACATGCAGTGTTGCAGGCTCAGTATGAGTCGATACAAGAGAGTATGCATCGACTCATGTAGCGTGTTCTGTTCAGTACGCGTCGACCTAAGGCATTACGCGTCGATCCATGTTGTCTGGTTTTTGACAGATTCGTTTTCCCAAAGCTGTAACTTGAGTTTTCGGACTCCGTTCGAGGTGCCGTTCAAAGCGTTGAATAGCTAACGCGATGAAATTCATTCTTAATAATTAAAATGAAGAATGGGAAGGATAACCCTAGTATCCAAATTAGGATTAGAGTTAGTTCCCGCGGTAATTGCTATGTTGGTTTTTGTGAAGAATGACGAGGATGAGATGTTTATAGATTTATATTTGGTTTATAATAGTAGGATTAACGATGATAATGATGTATTATTATATAATAGTAATATGTAGAGGTTTGGTAATTTAGAAGTAAGCCTTAGACGATTAATTAATTATAGGAAATATCATGTTGTAGGCATATGGCCAACGTTGCGAGATTGGCGAATTATTGTTGTATTATTGTTGTGGCTGAGTTGATGTGAATTATGATTTATAAATGATGTTTAATGAATTACGATTTATAAATGATGTTTGACGAATTAGATTATAAATGATGTTGATGAAAGATGTTGAGATGCCTCTAATAATTGGCAGCTATTAAGATGTAGGCTTATGGCCAACGATGATGTTTTTGTTGAAATGTTGTTAACTATGGTGTTATCATTACATTCATGATTGTGTCGCATACATTGAATTTCAAGATGGAGCTTATGCTCATTAATATGGCTTGTATTGGCGAATATTAAGATGAAGGATTATGCCTTGTTGATGCCTCTATTTATTGGCATATTTTTAAGATGGGAGTTCTGCTCCAATGGTACCACATGCATTTGCATAGTATTGAGTCGCATTATATGATTGCATAAAGAAGTTGTGTATTAATGTTGTGAATGTGTATTATTGTTGGTATTTTGTTGTGACTACTGATGTTTATAAGATGAGAAGTGGTGATGCTATGTGATCTAATTTAATATATTAATTATCATACGTTTTATTATATTGTTAGATATCTCACTCCTTCTGTTTGAATGTTACCCTTACGTTGGTAACATGCAGGTAATCAAGAGTGAAGGATGTACACCTTCAGTAGTTCGAGTCGGTGTCATTGCTCTGATATGTAACACTCGGGGGGATGAACGCTTGTTGCTTTTAATTGTTGATTATTTCAATTGTTGGACTTTAATTTGATTATTATTAAGTATGTGTTGTTTTGAAGTTGCTGTAATGATGGATAATGATGTTATTAAGAATTCCGCTGCGTAGATGTTTAAATTATTGAATTAAGAGGTTAAATTGTTATGATGATGTTTCATCAAAAGTTTTAAAGTGTTATGTATCCACGTTGAATGCAATGTGTTTTTAAAGATGAATTTGTGGCATCCTGATTCGTTTGCATGAATGTTTATAACTCTGATTTGCATATATAATTGCTGGGTAGAATTGGGGTGTTACATTCACTAAGAGATTGACTTCTTGTAGAAATGGAAATCGTGAGCCTTCGCATTAGAGTTGTCCTTTTGAATTTTTTTATGAACTTTATCCTTTCTTGCTTCCTTTCTTTTAAGAAGATGTCAGTGTCGACGTGGAAGACTCTTGTTGGGATATAAGGGTGCTTCCTATAAAGGGTTCCAAAGAAAGGATTGAGTTTCCTTGGGTAAAGTGGATGGATGTGTATAAGGATAAAAAGTTGGGTGGTTGGGGTTTAGGATCCGAGACATGTTAATTTTACCTCGGGGAGTAAGTGGCATTGGAGGCTTCTAAAGGATCTAGCTTCTTTATGGAGGGATATCATTTCTGCTAGGCATGGTTTCCACATGGTTGGGTCTCTTTCACGTGGAGATAATAGGGTCTTAAAAGGGTTTTTCATTTGTGGAGAGATGTTTCTCTCCCTTAATCCTAACTTGATGAGCCAATTGACTAGTTTTCCTCTTCTATTAGTAAGGTGGTTGAAGTTGGTTTGCAAACCAAATTTTGGCATGATGTATGGAAAATGAGGTATCCGATGAGCGTTCCTTTTGAGAGATTATTTCTTAAAACTGAGAAAAAATATCAAGCAATGGGTAGGATGGGATCCTGGGTGTGTAATGTATGGGTATGAGATTTTAGGTAGAGGCGTAGTCTGTTTTTTAGGAACAAAAACATCTGGATGTTTTGGTTATATCTATCATGGGAGTTGTGAAATTGGGTCATAAGGATGCTTGGGTTTGGAATTTTGATTTTAATTGTAGTTTTTTCGGAAAGGTAATCCTCTAATTTTCTTTATATTTTGGTGGATGTGGGAGAAAGTAGGTCGGAGCGAGTGGTTTAGGGTCAGATAGATATTGGAGAGTTTGGTGCCTTCCTATGTAACACCCCATACTTTAGAACTATCTATTTAATTGATTATTTATGGTTATCTATGTCATGTATGATGATATGATGTGGGGTAGTAGTGGATTAAGGTTCTAACTAGAACTATTTAGATTTAAAAAAATTTAGTTGATATTATTTAGAGTTATAATAATAATTAAATGGAATAATTAGTTGTGTAGAGATGTTAATGATGTGATGGTAATGTATGATGATGAGTGATAGCTTAAGGGGAATAATATAGAAATGGTATAAGAGGTAACAAAGTAAAAAAGATAAAATAATAGGGATATATTCATTCTGTATGATCGTAGAAATTGGGAGAAAGTGAAAGAAGAGGCTAGGTGTGATACAGTAGGAGAACTGACTTGAGGGTTTGCATTTGTGTTTGCAAATCTTGCGGTTAGAAAGAGTCGCCACCGAATTTTCTTTTATCCAAAGGGAAAGGTGAAAAAGCACAGGAAAGACCTTTGAGATTGTTTCTTGAGTTCGGGGGATAGATTATGAAAAGGGAAGGTATTAGCACCCTTTTCATCCATGGTTTTCCATGGGCTCTTAGTTACTTTCTAGATCACTTGCTTTTGTTGTTTGAAAATGTGTTTGGTGTGGTTTTAAAAGTATTTTGTAAAAGAGGCCATTCGTTTAGGCAATCTTTGTAATGATTCCCGTTCTTAAGAATGTATACAAAGATGTTTGTCTTTTTTGAAAAATGTTTTCAATGTTTGTAAGTTGTTTGGTGCGTGTGTATTTTCGAAAATAGCAAGGATAGTTATTTGGAAATAAGGCAAGTAACTAGAAGCAATCTACCTACTCAAATGTCTTTATGCCTTTTCTACTCCTTTGACATTGTTGTCTTACGATTGATTTGGTAAGCAACCCTATCTTTGGATGTAAACGGGACGGGCGTGGGTCATCGTATAACCATGATTAGCAATATTGCAAAGTATCTTAGTATTTTCGAGGGACTAAGATCATTTTATAAGGCAACTTTAAATAGCGTCATCGAGGGACTATGATCTTTTGATTTTGGTTGTTTTACCAAGATACTTTGCATGCGTAACATGGCTATTTTTGTATAAGGCAACCAAGTGGAGAAACCCTAAGAGTGTTTGTGTGTAAGTGTGTTTGATTGCATGCATGATTTTATCTTGAATTAGGATTTTCTATTTCATTGATTTTATCTTGCCATACATATCCTAATCACTAGCATTTACACTTGAAAGCGATAAAATGCGAAAATGTAAAGTCCTGCGCTATTACAATATTTAGGGGGTGGGGGTACAAATCTATGAATGGGGAGTACCAGCGAGAAAAATAAAGAAAATAACAAGGGGAAGAAAGAAAGAAAAAGGAAAAGAGTCAGCGTGCTGCTGAGAGGAAGTCAGAAGTTCTGACCCTGACCTGCTGCAGAACAATAACCTGTTAGTGAAAATGTATAAGTCAAAAGTTTTGACCCTGGTACGCTGCAAAACAGAAACCTGTTAGTGAAAATGTACGGGGTCAGAAGTTCTGACCCTGCTGGGCACACAGTAATTTTCAGAAGTTCTGATATTACTGATAACAAAACAGGCTCCAGAAGCGCTGGTACCAATGACAGAACTTAGTCTCCCTATGTGCTAGTCAGAACATCTGCAATTTGGTTATTTATCCACAAAATAGAAGACATGCCTAAGAAAATTTCAGCAGGTGTCATGACGTTTCAGAAGTCAGAACCAAAAATCAGAGGCAAGTTCTGAACTGATTCATTCTCTACATAAGCATACAGATGCGTGAAACTCTCAGAACATTCACACATCAGAAGCATGATATCTACATTGTATTTTTGAGCAAACAAATCTGGTGATGCTTAAGCAATGTGGTGAGGGTCAGCAAGTGCTTACCTTGCAGTTGGAAAAAGTTCTGTGAACTGGAGTTAGCCTTAACTCTGATGATGTTCTGAACAGGTTCTTTGAATGGATGGATGGAGGGTATATATATGAGTCAGAAAACTGTATGGGTGTTTCTTAGTCAAGAAATACTTTGAGAGCAAATGGGGTTTGAAAGCAGGAGATTCAAAGTTAATGGTTGGTATGCTGTGTTTATAGTTTTTGAAACTCTGGGAATTTTGGGCAGAGATTCAAAGTGTTTTCTTGCTAAAACTTTCTATTTCTTTTCAGCAATTTTTCTGAACATGGATCGGGCTTTTTCAATGGACAATGGTGTTCTATTTATAGGAAAAGCTTTGTGGTTTTTTAAAACGTTAAGCGGCGCCAATATCATGCACTAGATGCTGACTTACTCTTGAAGAAAGTTCATAAAAAGTTGTGATGATTGACAGCTTTTAGCCTAGGCTGGGTTAGTAAGCGAGGATTAAGGAAAAGTGACACCCATGAGCGAAAAGTAACGCATGAACCCATACCTAAATTTGCACAAGAGCGTTGCTATGCTGCACGTGGAGAGACCCTTTGGACAAATGCTCAAAAGTGGTTGTGAGCATTAATGAGCATTAAATGGTGATGAGATTAGTCAAGAATAAGAAATCTTGTAACATGAGATTTGCATCATTACTTAAATCTGAGCCAGCAGTTCCACTTTAGCATAATCTAAAACAATGCACCCAAGTTCTGATTTTGGTATCCTGTTGCCTCAACAAATTCTAAGGGTTCTCCAGGCTTTCCAGCATGTTTTATAATCTTCTTTACCTTGGCAAATTCTGACTGAACTTGCATAGCTGCTGAAGAGCTACATTTTGACTGAATGTTATGTGTTGAGCTAAGTTTGCAATTTCTGAATGAGCTGGCGTAGCTGCTAAAGAGCCACATTCTGACTGAATGTTATGTGCTGAGCTAAGTTTGCAACTTCTGACTGATCTGGCGTAGCTGCTGAAGAGCCACATTCTGACTGAATGTTATGTGTTGATCTAAGTTTGCAACTTCTGACTGAGCTGGCGTAGCTGCTGAAGAGCCACATTTTGACTGAACATTATGTGTTGAGCTAAGTTTGCAACTTCTGACTGAGCTGGCGTAGCTGCTGAAGATCCACATTCAGACTGAATGTTATATGCTGAGCTAAGTTTGCAACTTCTGACTGAGCTGGCGTAGCTGCTGAAGATCCACATTCTGACTGAATGTTATATGCTGAGCTAAGTTTGCAACTTCTGACTGAGCTAGCGTAGCTGCTGAAGAGCCACATTCTGACTGAATGTTATGTACTGAGCTAAGTTTGCAACTTTTGACTGAGCTAGCGTAGCTGCTGAAGAGCCACATTCTGAATGAATGTTATGTGTTGAGCTAAGTTTTCAACTTCTAACTGCTCCTTCCTGGAGGTTGGTTCAGAAGTTCTGAAGTGTCATTTTTCTTAAATACTTTAGAAAAATTCTAAGTATTTAGAATTTAACTTTTTCAAGGTAAAATTTGACTTTTGAGCTTCTTGATGAAACAAACTTCATATTCCAACATCTCTTGATGAAATATGATTTTTGTGTTTTGATTTTGATCGAAAAACCAAAGTTTGACTTTTCAGTGCACAAATGACCATTTTTCCCTTGTAAAAGGCTTGTTTCGAAAGAAATGATATTTCAAGGCTTGGATTCGTTTAAGAGAAAACTTTGAGAATCCAGGGTGATTTCCTGAAGAATGAGAGGGCAAATTTTGGGGTACAACAACCGCCCCTGTTTAATCTTCTTAGACCTTAGGAGTTATATTGGCGAGAATTGCCATTCATGACTCGAAGGTGGAAGATGATTGGACACTAGAGTGCCCGGAAATTTGCACTCAGCGGAGATAGGAGGAATGGGATTAAAAATGTCATTTAGAGAGGTAATAAAATCTTGTTAGGGATGGGCTTGTATGCCATCCAAGAATGTTTGTTGAGAAGTAGTTTGTGAGTCAAAACTCAGAATGGCGTCCGTGTCTGGAGCGTACCTGAAGGTGTCTTTGAATGAGTATCAGAATGGCTTCCGGGTATGGAGTGTATCTGAACTGTATCAGGAGTGATGAAATCTAAATGAGTATCAGAATGGCTTCCGTGTCTGGAGCATATCTGAACTATATCAAAAGTTGAATCTGAATCTGAATGAGTACCAGAATGGCTTCCATGTTTGGAGCGTATCCGCACTGTATCAGGAGGCATTTTTGAATGAGTATCAAAACGGCTTTCGGGTCTGGAGCATATCTGAACTGTATCAGGAGTTGAATCTGAATCTGAATGACTACCAGAATGGCTTCCGTGTCTGGAGCGTATCCGCACTGTATAAGGAGGCGTTTTTGAATGAGTATCAGAATGGCTTCCGGGTCTGGAGCGTATCTGAACTGTATTAGGAGTTAAATCTGAATCTGAATGAGTACCAGAATGGCTTCCGTGTCTGGAGCGCATCCGCACTGTATCAGGAGGCATTTTTGAATGATTATTAGAATGGCTTCTGGGTCTGGAGCGTATCTGAACTGTATCAGAAGTTGAATCTGAATCTGAATGAGTACCGGAATGACTTCCGTGTCTGGAGCGTATCTGCACTGTATCAAGAGGCGTTTTGTTAATGGAAGCTGTTAATCTTATCCTGAAAAGGGTACAATGTTAGCTGAAACACCAAGTTATGTTGCATGAAATATATGATGCAATGTATTGGCTTTATTGACGTTTATGATATATGGATGCAATGTATGTGTATGCAAGCTGATTTGCTGTATTATTATCTACTCGGGGAAAATAAATCCCTGACTGCTATTGAGGATATGTAAGTCTTCAGGTTTTGAAGTTGATGTGTTGATGAATTTCTGCTGGGAGAAATAAACTCTTATTGTAAGGGAAATGCCATGTATTGCTCGTAAGATCTGCTTGGGGAAACTTTGAAAATCTTGACGATTTTCACTGGGGATTATCCATTGGGAGTGTTTGTTCCGTTGGGGAGAATTGAAAACTCTTTTGGAAATAGCTTGTTCCTGTTTGGGAAAAAGTTCAGGACTTTCGGTCGTCTGTCGCTCTACCGGGGAGTTATCCTTGGTTGGAGAGAAACAAATGTTGGCTGTTATCCGGTTGGATTCCAGGCTTCAAAATAACTTGCTGGGGAATTTGGAGAAATTGGGCGGTTTCCACCAGGGATTGATAAACTAGAAGCTCCGTTCTGCTGGGTAGTTGGGAGTTTTGTTCCGCTGGGGATTTATTGAAAACTCCGTGGAGAGAGAGTTTATGGAGTGTCCTAGAGATATTTTCCTATCATTTCGACCCATCAGTAATTGTCTCTTCCTCGTTCTGTTTATCTGTAAACTATAATCATGTTCAAATGCATATGTTCATTAATGAATCATTGGACATTTTCGTAAACAAAACACAATTGTAAAGAAAAGACAAACAGTTTTTTTTTGCACTTTCAAAGGGATATTTTTGTATTGACTTTGAGTAAACATTTTGTACAAAGAAGACAAACACCCTAGTAAGAGAATGTCGTTGTAACAAGAAAAATTTAGAGAAAGAAAGACAGTTATATGCAATAATCCCATGGGGTTCCCATTCTGCTATAGCCTTCATATCTCTGAGTATCTTGTCTATTTGCCTTGTCCAAAGATAATCGAATTGATCAGAAACTCCGAATTTGTCAGTGGAAGTCAAAGATTGTCCGTAAGTGATCCGATGAGACATAGTCATACGCTTTTGTTCCCTTACTTTTTCCTGGACCTCCCTTTTGGATTTTCAGTCCACCGAGAAACCCTTTTTTGCCCAAGTCGCCCTTTTAGGTTTTCAACTTGCCGGGTGTACAAATTTTTTATTTTATCCCTAATTTTTGCCCGAACCCTTTTGGTTCGCCAGGATGCCCTTGTTTTTCCTAGGTGTGTCAACCTAGCGGGTCTCTTATGCGTAGTATCTTTTGACTATGTCCGCGTTCGCAGGGTGTGGCAGGTCGTCATCGTCCATGGTGGTTAAGATCATTGCCCCACCAGAGAATATATTTTTAATTACAAATGGTCCTTCATAGGTAGGAGTCCATTTTCCCCTTGGATCACTCTGTGGTAAGATGATACGTTTGATCACTAAATCCCTAACTTGATATGTTTGGAGTCTGACTTTCTTGTTGAAAGCCTTGATCATCCGTTTTTGATACATTTGACCATGGAAAACGACAGTAAGTCTCTTCTCGTCAATTAAGTTCAGTTGATCAAGTCGAGTTTGGATCCAATCTCATCATTCAAACCTGCATCCTTCATAATTCTTAGAGAGGGGATCTGAACCTCAATGGGTAAAACAGCTTCCATGCCATATACCAAAGAATAAGGTGTTGCCCCGATTGATGTGCGAGCCGTGGTACGATACCCGTGGAGAGCGAATGGTAACATTTCGTGCCAGTCTTTATATGTGACTGTCATATTCTGTATGATCTTTTTAATGTTTTTATTTGCAGCTTCGACATCACCATTCATCTTTGGCCGGTAGGGAGAAGAATTGTGATGCTGAATTTTGAATTGTTCACACAAGGCGGTGATCATAGTATTGTTAAGATTTGTACCATTATCAGTGAAGATCCTTTCTGGGATGTCGTACCGGCAAATGAGATTTTGCTTGATGAAGTGGGCAACAACATTCTTGGTAACGGATGTGAAGGAAGCTGCTTCAACCCACTTTGTAAAGTAGTCAATGGTCACTAGGATGAAGCGGTGTCCATTGGAGGTTGTTGGCTTAATATCTCCAATCATACCAATTCCCCACATATCAAAGGGCCACGGAGCCATCAAGACATTTAGAGGAACCGGAGGCACGTGTACCTTGTCAGCATAAATTTGACACTTATGACAGGTCTGAGAGTGTTGATAGCAATCTGCTTCCATCATGGACCAATAATAGCTTGCCCATAGGATTTTTTTCGCCATCGTATGCCCACTGGAGTGAGTGCCAAAAGTACATTCATGTAATTCAGTCATGATCTTTTCCGCCTCAATCTTATCCATACACCGAAGCAGAACGGAGTCATGATTGCGTTTGTACAGGATGCCATTACTCAAGAAGAATTTAGCAGAGAATCTCCTTAAGAACTTCTTATCGTTGATTGAGGCTCCTTCTGGATATTCTTGAGTCTCGAGATACCTCTTGACTTCATGAAACCATGGCTGGTCCACTACTCCTTCAGTGTTAATCTCGTGACAGTGAGCTAGTTCATCCATTCGTTCGATGGTGATCTAGGGAGCCTCGTTGTCCCAATTAAGTTTGAACATAGATGACATTATAGCTAGAGCATCGGCTAGCTAATTTTCTTCTCACGGGAAATGCTCGAAGGTAATCTTCTCAAAATGTGGTAGCAATGTCAAAACATGTTCTTTGTAAGGGATAAGGTTTGGATGCTTAGTGTCCCACTCTCCTTTGATCTGACTGATGACCAAAGTTGAATCTCCAAACACGTCTAAGAATTTGATTCCCAAGTCTATGGAAGCTCTGAGACCGAAGATGCATGCTTCGTACTCCGCCATGTTGTTCGTAAAGTTGAAGCAAAGTCTGGTCGTGAAGGGAGTATGACACCCTTTCGGAGATGTGAGTGCATTTCCGATACCATTACCAAGTGCATTAGATGCTCCATCAAAGAACGGGGTCCATCATGATCCTTGTTCAGGTTTGTCATATGGCCTGATTTCTTCACAGTCGTCTAATGTCATGATGTTTTCATCCGGGAATTCAAACTTCATGGACTGATAATCTTCTACAGCTTGATGAGCAAGATGATCAGCTAGCAAACTGCCCTTTATAGATTTTTGGGTAGTATATTGTATGTCGTATTCTGTTAGGATCATCTGTCATCTAGCTATTCTCCCGGAAAGAGCAGGCTTGTCGAAGATATATTTTATTGGATCCATCTTAGATATCAACAAGGAAGTATGAGTCAGCATATACTGTCTTAACCGGCGAGCATCCCATACCAGAGCGCAACAAGTTTTCTCGAGTAGTGAATATCTGGTTTCACAGTCGGTAAACTTTTTGCTCAGGTAGTAAATAGCGTGCTCTTTTCGGCCAGACTCGTCATGCTGCCCCAATACACACCCCATTGATTTTTCTAAAACAGTAAGATACATGATCAATGGTCTTCCCTCGATCAGTTGTAACAACATAGGAGGCTCTTGTAAATACTCTTTGATCTTTTCGAAGGCAACTTGGCATTCATCATTCCATCTGACTACCTGATCTTTCTTCAATAGTTTGAAGATTGGTTCACAAGTAGCTGTTAGGTGAGAAATGAATCTGGCAATATAGTTCAGGCGTCCCAAGAATCCTCTGACTTCCTTCTTAGTACGAGGAACAGGAATTTCTTGTATTGCTTTAACCTTGGAAGGATCAACCTCGATACCCTTGTTACTGACAATAAAACCTAAGAGTTTACCGGACCGTACTCCAAATGTGCACTTGTTTGGATTCAACCTCAGCTTATACTCCTTCAATCTCTCAAACAACTTTTGTAAGTGATCAAGGTGTTCTTCCTCAGTTTGTGATCGGGCTATCATATCGTCTACGTAGACCTCTATTTCATGGTGTATCATATCATGAAACAAGGCTACCATGGCGCGTTGATAGGTGGCCCCAGCATTCTTCAGTCCGAATGGCATCACCTTGTAGCAGAACGTCCCCCACTGTGTGACAAATGTAGTTTTCTCCATGTCCTCAGGTGCCATTCTGATTTGATTGTAACCTGAGAATCCGTCCATGAAGGAAATCACCTTTTGCTGGGCTGTATTGTCAACCAAGATATCTATGTGGGGAAGTGGAAAATCATTTTTAGGACTGGCCCTATTCAAATCTATATAGTCCATGCACATTCGTACTTTGCCATCTTTTTAAGGCACAGGAACAACGTTAGCAACCCATTGGGGATAGGAAGTGACAGCCAAGAATCCAGTATTGAACTGTATCATGACTTCCACTTTGATCTTCTCTAATATGTCAGGTCTCATGCGGCAGACTTTTTGTTTCACTGGTGGACAATCTTCTCTTGTTGGCAGGCGATGTACTACAATGTCTGTATCAAGTCCCGGCATGTCTTCATATGACCAAGCAAAGATCTCATCATAATCAAGCAGCAGCTGAATCAGACGCTCCTTGACGCTAGCCTCTAGATCGGCACCTACTTTGACTTCTTTTCTATTCTCCTCGGTACCCAAGTTGATTGTATCTACCGGTTCCTCATGAGGTTGAATAGCTCTTTCCTCTTGTTGTAGTAGCCTGGCCAGTTCCCCTGGTACTTCACAATCTTCCTTACCTTTGTCTTCGGCTTGGTAGATTAGATCTTCAGAGTCAATAAAGGCCATATCAGTATCGTTACCCATGGGATCCAGGATGGAGGGGTACCTGCATTTATGAGTGTGGGTGTGTGTAAGGGTATAGCTATCTTTTAAAAGGGAAGTAAATGTAAATGAAAAATAATGAGCAAAAAAGTTTGTATGCAAAATGTCTGTGATTCATTGAATGTTATATGAAGATGAAATGATAACCCTTACAAATGGACTATTGCGCCTCGGGCAAGACACAAGGTTTTAAAATATGAGAATTGTTTGTGAATATTATAAATCCAACAGAAATGTAGAAGATAAATTACTGAGGGCCGAAAGTTATCGGAACAAAGTCTCTGGCTTCCCAATTGCGAAGTCCTCCTTTGATGGTAGGAAAGATCCAATCCTCCAAGCTGCAACCCTCTTCACCTTCTTCCACTGCATTGACTTCTCGGTTTCTAATCTTCAAGGGTGGCCCTCCAGCACGGGCGTGACACACAGCTTTCTAAGCACCTGTAGCAAACCCTAAACCAAACTTTTCAGATTTATACGGAATGTCTGGAAGTTGCCCTCAGATGGTGCATCCTCCTTGCTCAACTACAGCTTTAGCGTCCTTCAGAGATGACATCCGGAGTGGAGGTTTTGTAATCTCGGGAATCTGGGACACAGTCTTGGTTACTGCTACCTCTTGGGGAACCTCTTCGAAATATTGAAAAGGAGTTTCAATGAACTCGCCATCTAATTCCACATACCTGAAGGAATTTAGGTGGCTAATCATATATTCTTCCTCTCCGTGGACAGTGATAATCTTTCCATGGACCGGATATTTCAGCATTTGGTGTAATGTAGAGGTGACAACACCGACATTATGGATCCACGGCCGTCCTAGCAGACAGGAGTAAGAGGGGCGGATGTCCATTACATAGATGGTTGAGTTGAAAGTCTGAGTTCCCATCTTTATGGGGATGTCTACCTCCCCATGGACCATCCTCTTTGAGCCATCAAATGCTCTTACGACTATGTTAGTGGGTTTCAACGTTAGTCCTTCCCAGTCAAATCTGTCAAGAGCTTTCTTCGGTAAAACGTTCAAAGATGAGCCGGTGTCCACCAAGACATGGGACATAGTTGTTCCTCTACATTCCATAGAGACATGCAATGCCTCATTGTGCTTTCTTCCCTTTGGTGTCAGATCAGCATCCGAGAAGCCTAGGTCGTTGCCTGCCGTCAAACTGGCCACACAATCTTGAAATTGGTCAGCAGACATCTCTTGAGGCACATGGACTGTCTTCAGAAACTTCACCAGGGCTTTCGCATGTGCCTCCGAGCATAGTAGTAATGCTAGCATGGATATTTTAGAGGGAGTTTGCCCTAACTATTCAACTACGTCGTAGTCGCTCTTCTTTATTATTCTCAGGGTCTCTTCCATTTCCTTTTTGGAGGTTTCAGGGATAGTCAGTGGTTGAGTCTTCATCTGGACAGGCTCTTCATGAATACTTTTTCCTCGAATTGCAGCAGTAAGAGGGATAACAGCAGGGGTTGTGTCGTCCTTGTTAACAGGAACACTTGCAGATATGATTATTGGTACGGAGGTAACCTTTGGAACAACCACTGGTCCAAAAACTGCCTTTGGAGGGGTAATTTCTAGAGAGAAGATTCTACCGCTACGGGTAATCTTACTTGTTCTGGCAATATTGCTGATGTCAGAGTCTTCTTCGGAGCTTATTTCTTTGGCGGCCATCCCATCTTGTTTGATACCATGGTAGTAGATGTCTCCACCGTAATTCCGCGGCACTGTTTTGTCTGATTCATACGGGACCAGCCCGGGCATTGTGATTATAAGAGGAGTAGTTTTTGGAACTGATGTAATCCTAACGGGTATTTTGGGGACCCTGGAAGAATTGGAGGAGATGGTTATGATTGAAACGTCTTTGACAGGAATAGGTGAAACAGGAGCACTTTCAAACAGAATCTCTTTGTAGTCTATCAAGCGTTGAATGCATGTCTTCAACAAAGGGCAAACAGTTGGTGAGGATAAGCAAAGATGGAAGTCTTCATTACAACCCGAGAATATACCGGCTTTCAACAAGTTTATCTTAACCATTGGGAGGGGAGTCAAGAGTTCATCAACTCTAGTAACAAACAAATCTTCTTCGATAGCATTGGTGTTGTGACCATGTCTAAGCATGGGAGCAAAAATGACGTTTGGTTTCTCGGGTGCATCAAACTCAATCTCTTTTGCATCTATAAGATCTTGAATCTTGTTTTTCAGGGCCCAACAGTTGTTGGTGTCATGACCCGGACTTTCGGAATGATATGCGTAGCGGGCATTTGGGTGATAACAAGGGGATGCAGTGTTGGGGTTCTTTGGAGCTTCCATCAGAGTTGTCAAATTAGATTTCAGAAGATGTGGTAAAACCTGGGCTAGAGTCATATTGATTTTGGTGAATTGTCGGACCGTCCTTTCCACCCTTGGTTGGTTACCTCTTGGTTGATCAGATGTAGGCTTTGGGATCATAACAGCTCCCACCATTGGTCGGCGTTCAGCTCTCCCTTGATTCCTTTATGGATAGACAGCAGATACATCCTTCTTCCTAGTGAAAGGATTTCTCACAACTGTAGAGGCAGATGAATCCTTCTAAATCTTTCCACTTTTTATGCCAGCTTCCACCCTCTCTCCGGTTAGTATTAATTCAGTAAATCCAGCAGATGAGCTTCCAATCAGATGGTTGAAGAAAGGACCCGACAGAGTGCCTAAGAACATGTCCACCAATTCCCTTTCAGACAGAGGGGGTTGAACTCTCCCAGCTAGATCTCTCCATTTTTGCGTGTAATCTTTGAAACCCTCATTGGAAACCATAGCCATACTCTGAAGTTGAGTACGGGTAGGTTCCAAATCTGCATTATATTGGTATTGCTTATAGAAAGCTGTGACAAGATCTTCCCAGTTGTGGACGTCGGCCCTTTCAATTTGGTAAAACCAATCGAGTTGTGTTCCAGATAGGATATCATGGAAAAAATGCACCCATAGATCCTTATCGGCGGAGTGCGGCTGGATCTTTCTCACATATGATCGGAGGTGCATCTTAGGACATGACACCCCATCATACTTTGCAAACAACGACACTTTGAACTTCGGTGGGATCACAATTCCCGACACTAGTCCCAATTCTTCAAAGTCTAGACCTGGTACCCTTTGTATTTCCATAGCGTTCAAGAGTTCCTCAATATGTCTATACTTATCATCAGCTGGCGGATACTGTTCCTTGGAGTAGTCTTCCTCTTCCTCCTCTTCTTCAGATTCTGACGAAACCGCTATTTCCTTTCCTTTTCCTTCTCTTTCATCAGATGTTGTTGCAAAATCCAAGGTTCTTCTAGTATGTCCTTGAAACCTTATCCCCATAATCACAACACCGGTTAGTTTCTTCTCTTTCTTCTTCTTCTCTTTGGACAACAGGGTCTTCAACTCCTCTTGTCCTTTGGCCAAGGTTGTGAGTAACTGTTGAAACTGCATGTTTTGAGCTTGAAGATCTTTGACTGTCTGTTAGAGATCCATCTTACTGAAATAAACAACAGAGGGATGAGGGAACTTGTTGCAAAAGACCTGTTTATGTTATGATGAATGATATGTGCATATGCAATGTTTTCAAGGATTTTTAAAGATTCAAGTTTTCTTTAGACAAAAAGGAACACACGTTATATAAGGTAGAGTTTGAGTACATAAATTTCCCTTGGGTAAAATAATACAACACTCTAAGATAAAAAAAGTAGTGCACATCCTCTTCGGTGCAATGTAGGCATTTAGAGTCTGCTCCTCGCGAAGTATCCTAGTGAGTTCTGAAACCTTCTTCTCGCTTGTGTAGAATTGGGCTTCGAAAGTATCACGCTCTCCTCTGAGCTAAATCCAATCCCATTGTAGGTCTTCAAGAGATGTGGGCATGTCAGGATGTAGGATAGTGGATGGAACTTCTCCTTCCTTAACAGGCTCAATAATTACCGGGAGAATGGAAGGATATGACATCATAAGACTTTGAGCGCAGGTTCGTACCCACTTGAGGTAAGGCTCAAGAGGGATGGAATTCTTGTGTCCGAAAGTCTTACTATCCACCTTGTTTCGCATCCTCCATGCTCA
The DNA here is from genome assembly GCA_948472305.1 of Vicia faba. Taxonomy (NCBI): domain Eukaryota; kingdom Viridiplantae; phylum Streptophyta; class Magnoliopsida; order Fabales; family Fabaceae; genus Vicia; species Vicia faba. Next base: position 725,379,601 of record OX451738.1, on the reverse strand, counting down.
GATGAATCTCTGGCGAAGACCTTGATTGTCGTTGTCGTAGTCGAAAACCAAGCCTTAAATCAGCATCTCGTGCGGGCCGTCCCTTCGGGCAAAACCAAACTGTCTTATAGCTAAGCATGGGTTGTAGGTGTTGCCTCCCCTAACGCCAAGTAGAGGGACATTAGGGAATTCCCCATAACGGTCAATAATGATAACATTCTCCTTGGATTGAGAGCACCAATGAATATCTGAATATTTAAGCGTCATTAACCTTTGTGACCACTTTAATCCTTGCTCATTCCTTAAGACTGATTGAGGAAGATGAGAAATAAACCATCTTTCCAGGAGAGGAGTGCAACACATAAGGACACCTCTCTTCCTCATTGTACGAGTGTCAAAAGAGTGGAGGATATCCCCTAGCAATGTAGGCACCAGATTGCGTGACTTGAAGATTTTGACGGCACTTATATCTATGAGTTGGTCAGGATTGGGGAACAAGACCATCCCATAGATAAGAAGAGCCACAATTTCCTTAAAGGCTTGCAAGTCTAAGGAATTCCAACAGATTTGGGCTTTCTCAAACAAAAACTTTTCTAAGAAGCCTTTGACACCACTCCTAGTTTCCCAATAAGTTGTGACATCAGACGAGTGCAAGTGCAGAGCTTGAGCAATTTCTTCTGGATTTGGGTCTCTTTCCGTACTGTTGAAAGGTAGTTGATTGAGAATGGTAATTCTCAGGAGTTGAGAGAATTCTTCCAAAATAGGCACAAGCTAGTAGTCGGGAAATGTGAAGCAATAGTGCAAAGGATCAAAGAATTGAAAGAGCACCTTCATCATATCCTCATCCGTGTTAGAGGTGATCAAGTTGAGTAGGCGACCATATATCTCGGTGAAAGGAGAGTGATCAGTTCATTTTGATGCACATCCTTTCACGATTGTACTAATGCATTTCTTTAGTTTATTGTGTTTATTTTTATGTTTTAATATGTTTTGCTAATTTATTTTATTTTTGCATTTAATTAATTTTCGTATTTTATTTTTAGCAACTGCAGCTTTCACAAAAAAATTCATAACTAATTCTATAAAAATCGGATCGAGGCGTTTCACCATACGTTGGAAAGCTAAGAAAATGGCCTACAACTTTCTAGTTTTGGCCAGAAGCTGATTCGAAGTGAATAAAGGTTGAAAAAGTCGTTGAAGTTGCAGCTTTAGACTTTTAAGTTTTTGGTTAGTAGTTTTGGGCCTGGGTTATGTTTTCAACCCAGTTGGTTTGTAAACTGAATGAATTGTTCCTCTTTAACTGGGGGGCAGCCGCATAACGGTGATTTGATCACGTTTTTACTGTAGACAAAGGGAGAAAACAATTTTGTACGAATGAGGATGGAGAACTAATCCGTTAGAGTTGATCTGCTGTAACTTGGTTTCCAAAACTTGAGGTTAATATAATTTACAATTCAATTTCTATTCATATCAATTTTGCCTTTTATATTTGTTTGCTTAATTCGAATTATCTTAGAGTAATCTTGTTGGTTCGATTGAATTATGTTTCCCAATTATAATTGCGTTATATCGTATGCTTAATTCGTTATTCCGTTTGTTGATTAACCATTTTCTTAATTCGGTGAAAAGGGAACATAATTCTTATTTTTTTCATTCTCGCTTGTTGGATGAAATTGTGATCGAATTTGAATAGGAATCCACTTAGGGAAGTTAAATTGTATTAATTGATGATAGTAGGAACCCGAAACAGTAGATCGACTTATTTCATAATCACTTATTTTAAGCGCTTATTTTCTGTTTTTTTATAAATCGTCCTTAAAACCAAACCCCCCCAATTCGATTTATGTTGTTTAATAAAATCAAGAATCCTTATGAGAACGATATCCGTGTTACAATTGTCGTTAAATACTACAGTTTTGAAAAAATACTCGTTTTGATCCGCGCGCGACAGCGGATCAGAGAGCTTTCAAGGATCCTTGAAGCTAGCTCCCTAAGTTGTGGAGGAATTCTTACGAGGTTGACTTGGATAGTTTTCCTGCGAAGAGAATCCATATCCTATAAAACAAGAACAAAGATGAATCTCCAAAAATCCTTGAAATGGTTAGTGGATGCATATGATGTTCATGATGTCCATGATGTTATGTACAAGCATGTATATACAAGCAAAGAAATCAAGTTCCTAGTTTAGGCTTGCATGGGGTTTTATAGGTAAGTACCCTCTTGAAGTTTAGTTGACTCAACCTGTCCTAGCAATAGTAACCGGGTTCTAAGGAGCTCAATATCACTGGATTGTTTCCTTGTTCATTGCTTCGGCTCAAACCTCTTTAATGGCGACCAAAATATTCTAAGAAACTAACCCTCAATGAGTGTAGTATCGAGTATCTACCAACTTCGGACTGTACCAAATCTGGTCATCTCAGTACGCCCTAAAGGCCATGTTGGTCAAGTAAAGGTTCTAAAAGTTCGTTAGTGCTTCGCGACATCACTCAGCGGCCCCGTATTCTCCTTGATTACTCAAGGGCTATCAGTACCCACAAATATGTCACACTAACATAGATATTGCTTAGACCATGTCGGTATACCCCACACAGTTTCCATAATGTATTGCTATTTACCTATAATGTATCCCCAAATCCGGGTAGAGGATTCAAACCCAAACAAAAAACTGTAATATAAAGCAAGCAAATCAAACAATGTAAGCAAGTAAATGTGATCTAGCCCTAAGGTAACCCCACTTTTTTTTCAATAATCCCCAGCAGAGTCGCCAGTTCTGTGATACGGTGGGAGAACTGACTTGAGGGTTTGCGTTTGTGTTTGCAAATGTTGCGGTTAGAAAGAGTCGCCACCGACTTTTCTTTTATCTAAAGGAAAAGGTGAAAAAGCACAAGAAAGACCTTTGAGATTTTTTCTTGAGTTCGGGGGGTAGATTATGAAAAGGGAAGGTATTAGCACCCTTTTCATCCATGATTTTCCATGGGCTCTTAGTTACTTGCTAGATCACTTGCTTTTGTTGTTTGAAAATGTGTTTGGTGTGGTTTTGAAAGTATTTTGTAAAAGAGGCCATTCGTTTAGGCAATCTTTCTAATGATTCTCGTTCGTAAGAATGTATACAAAGATGTTTGTCTTTTTTGAAAAATGTTTTCAATGTTTGTAAGTTGTTTCGTGTGTGTGTGTATTTTCGAAAATAGCAAGGATAGTTGTTTGGAAATAAGGAAAGTAACTAGAAGCAATCTACCTACTCAAATGTCTTTATGCATTTTCTACTACTTTGGAATTGTTGTCTTACCATTGATTTGGTAAGCAACCCTATCTTTATATGTAAACGGGACGGGCGTGGGTCATCGTATAACCATGATTAGCAATGTTGCAAAGTATCTTAGTATTTTCGAGGGACTAAGATCATTTTATAAGGCAACTTTGAATAGCTTCATCGAGGGACTATGATCTTTTGATTTTGTTTATTTTACCAAGATACTTTGCATGCGTACCATGGCTATTTTTGTATAAGGAAACCAAGTGGAGAAACCCTAAGGGTGTTTGTGTGCAAGTGTGTTTGATTGCATGCATGATTTTATCTTGAATTAGGATTTTCTATTTAATTGATTTTATCTTTCCATACATATCCTAATCACTAGCATTTACACTTGAAAGCGATAAAATGCAGAAATGTAAAGTCCTACGCTATTACAATATTTAGGGGGTGGGGGTACAAATCTAAAACTTTCTATTTCTTTTCAGCAATTTTTCTGAACTTGGACCGGGCTTTTTCAATGGACAATGGTGTTATATTTATAGGCAAAGCTTTGTGGTTTTTTAAAACTTTAAGTGGCGCCAATATCATGCACTAGATGCTGACTTACTCTTGAAGAAAGTTCATAAAAAGTTGTGATGATTGACAGCTTTTAGCCTAGGCTGGGTTAGTAAGTGAAGATTAAGGAAAAGTGACACCCATGAGCGAAAAGTAGCGCATGAACCCATACCTAAATCTGCACAAGAGCGTTGCTATGCTACACGTGGAGAGACCCTTTGGACAAATGCTCAAAAGTGGCTGTGAGCATTAATGAGCATTAAATGGTGATGAGATTGGTCAAGAATAAGAAATCTTGTAACATGAGATTTGCATCATTATTTAAATCTTAGTCAGCAGTTCCACTTCAGCATAGTCTAAAACAACGCACCCAAGTTCTGATCTTGGTATCCTATTGCCTTAGCAAATTATGAGGGTTCTCCAGGCTTTCCAGCATGTTTTATAATCTTCTTTACCTTGGCAGATTCTGACTGAACTTGCGTAGCTGCTGAAGAGATACATTCTGACTGAATGTTATGTGCTGAGCTAAGTTTGCAACTTCTGACTGAGCTGGCGTAGCTGCTGAAGAGCCACATTCTGACTGGATGTTATGTGCTGAGCTAAGTTTGCAACTTCTGACTGAGCTGGCGTAACTGCTGAAGAGCCACATTCTGACTGAATGTTATGTGCTGAGCTAAGTTTGCAACTTCTGACTGAGCTGGCGTAGCTGCTGAAGAGCCACATTCTGACTGAATGTTATGTGCTGATCTAAGTTTGCAACTTCTGACTGAGCTGGCGTAGCTGCTGAAGAGCCACATTCTGACTGAATGTTATGTGCTGAGCTAAGTTTGCAACTTCTGACTGCTCCTGCCTGGAGGTTGGTTCAGAAGTTCAAAAGTGTCATTTTTCTTAAATACTTTAGAAAAAATCTAAGTATTTAGAATTTAACTTTTTCAAGGTAAATTTTGACTTTTGAGCTTCTTGATGAAACAAACTTCATATTCCAACATGTCTTGATGAAATATGATTTTTGTGTTTTGATTTTGATCGAAAAACCAAAGTTTGACTTTTCAGTGCGCAAATGACCATTTTGCCCTTGTAATTGGCTTGTTTGGAAAGAAATGATATTTCAAGGCTTGGATTTGTTTAAGAGAAAACTTTGAGAATCCAGGGTGATTTCCTGAAGAATGAGAGATCAAATTTTGGGGTACAACACTAGGGCTTACAGAGAACCAAGTGGACAACTCCGTAGAACGCAAATGAAGATAATCAAATTGATATAACTACGAGGTAAGAGGTGTAATCGGGTTTATTATGATCAATATGGGGTTAAGCTAGATGTAAGGTTTGTTTGTGTGATTGGTTTGATGAAATACATGATGTAATTGTTAATGATGATGTTTGTGTATTATGATTTCTATCTATAATGATGCAATGATGTATTTTAATGTTAATATATGATGTATGGTGATTAAAATGCATTTTGGACTGATTATGATGCCTAGAATTGGAGTTGGTATGGTCTGGACAGAAGCAAAATCACAACTGAGAAATTTCTTATTCGTTAGCGTCGTCGGGCGAGTGAGTCTTCCAAACGCCACCGGACGAGGCAGTGGGAAAGCATGATGGTGGAAAAGTTGAGCTCTTGGAAAATGTTTGCAAGGGGAACGTCTCCTCAGCATCATCGGCCAAGCGGGCAGAGATGGACCCAATCGTGCCGTTCGCCGGGAAAGCATCAAGTGAAAGGGAGGTGAGCAGAGCGCTCCCAAGGTTGTTGTACGAGGCTTAGGTGACCAAACTAGAAGAAAATTTCAAATTGTCATAAATTGAGTTTTAAGACTTTGTTTAACGCGTCGTTCGAAGTGTTGGGAAGTTAACACATAAAACTATCTTATGACAGAATTATGTGATGCATTTGGTGTATTATTCCCGTGTTTATATAATTATGATTTTGAATTATTATATGTTGGAATAGTATGATGTCTCATTGAAATGACGCAATTGTATGTATTATAAAGACGTTACCATGGTGCTGGTATTTGATGATATTTGTGATGATGTTTTAATGATGTGTGTGCTTAATATATATATATATACATGTTATATGATGATGTTGTGCATCATACATTCATAGCATTTTTGGACTGTGGTTCTCTTGTGACGAGCGTCAATCCTAATATTCAGATTGAGTGTGTTTGTGATGTTCTCTGGTTCCAAGAGGGGATTGATCCTATGGTGGGGATCATGGAGGGTGATGAACCAGGTATTCATAAATTTTAGTACCACATGTATTGAGTCAGTATTGTTGCATTAACATCTTATGTGACGTTTCATGAACTTTGTTGATGAGTTGTGATGTGATAATAATTGTGAACTTTGTGATTATATAATGATTTGATGAGAAAAGATGTCTAAGTGTTATTATGATGTATCAGTGAGTAAGAAGTGTTAATGTATGATATGTGTTGTTATATGATGATGTTGTTTATTACTACTAATTTTTTCCTTATATCTTTTATAATGAATCATGATTACTCACTCTTTCTATTTGAATGTTGCCTCCATGTGGGTAACGCGTAGATGCTCATGAGTAGCTTATAGGAGTATCACAGATATCTTTGGAGTATTTCATTAGCTTTCATTTATTAGGAGTGTCTTGCTCTGATATGTAACATCGGGTTGGGAACACTATGTTTTGTGAATGTTATGTTACTTTCGTTAACATGTTTTATGAGATTTTTGGATGTTAAGATGGTTGTAAGTACAACTTTTGTTGGGATTATAATACTTGATTTCTGGAAGATGAATGGAGTTTATTTAAGATGATAAATCTGTTGCGATGTTTTTTAAAATGACGAGTTGTATTACAATCAGTAGTTATTTGTTTTTGATGTATCCTGGGTTACATAGCAGAATTCTTAATATGATGCTTTCTATGAAGTGTGACACCCTAGAGTGGTGATTTTACTTGAATTATTCCATAAATTATATGATAAATACATGTGGGGTCAGAAGGGTGTTACATTAATGGTATCAAAGCAGGTCGGTGTGTCCGGCCAAGTTTATACGATGTCTATGATTTGGTAGTCGATTTATGTGAAAACACAATCGATGTTTGTTCCTCTAATGATGTTTGCCATATGCATAGAGAAATGGATGGAGGAAGAAATGATGATGCAATTGCTGAAGCTTTGGAGTCATTGGTTCAAGCACTGTACCAGAATCAACAGATTCCCCAGAATGCTGGAGGGAATGATCAGTTCCATGCTTTGGAAGAGTTTCAGCAAAATAACTCACCGGCCTTTAAGGGAACACATGATCTTGATAATGCACATGTGTGGCTCAGAAAGATAGAGAAGATATTAAGAATGATGGCTTGCTCAGAGGAGCTGAAGGTGCAGTTTGGTACCCACATGATGGAAGCAGTGGCTGAAGACTGGTGGGATAACACACGTCATAGGATGGAGATTTCGGGTGCTGAGATCACTTGGGTTGTTTACAGAGCTGCATTCTTAGAAAAGTACTTTCCTGAAGATGTGTATGGCAAGAAGAAGGTTTAATTCCTTGAGATAAAACAAGGGAATTTGACTATGGTTGAGTATGCTATCAGGTTTGAAGAGTTGGTGAAGTGTTGACCGCATTATAATAATCCAGAAGCCGAGGCATCTAAGTGTATCAAATTTGAGAATGGGTTGCGTCCAAAGATTAAGCAGGGAATTGGATATCAAGAGATTCGGAAGTTTCCTATTCTAGTGAGTAAGTGTAGGATCTATGATCACGATATTATAGCTAAATGTTCCTTCTATAAGAGTTACAATAAGAAGAAAGGGAAGAACCAGGATCGTGGTAAGTCGTATAGTGCTCCTGCTGGAAAAAAGAAGCAAAAAGTTTCTGATGAGAAGAAGCTAAGTGGGGAGGAGCTCCCGCTTTGGTAAAGTGTTTTAAGTGTGGCGAGCAAGGCCACCATGCTGATAGTAGCAACAATAAAGTACTGAGACGTTACAAATTTGGTAAGATAGGTCATCATGCTTTTGAGTGCAAGAAAGAGGGTTTTACTTTTTCAAATGTGGTGAACAAAGTCACATCAGTAGCCATTATTAGAAGCCAAGAAGACAGATATTGTTTCTCAAACTAATGGCAGAGTGTTTACTTTGAATGATTTAGAGGTTCCCAAGAAGGATAACCTAATTCGAGGTACTTGTTTTATTAACAATGTTGAGTTGATTGTTATTATTGATATTGGTGCTACTCATTTGTTTATCTCAATTGAATGTTCCACAATGTTAGGATTGAAATTATCTTCTATAAATGGTAGTATGGTGATAAACACTCCTGCTAAGGGTTCTGTTACTACTACTTTTGTATATTCGAGTTGTCCTTTAACTATCGTTGGTAAGGGCTTCGTGATGGAGTTGGTGTGTCTACCATTGCACCAAATTGATGTTATCCTTGGAATAAACTGGTTGGAGTTCAACTATGTTCATATCATCTGTTATTATAAGACTGTGAGGTTCCCTAACTTTGGTGATAATAGAGAGTTGATGTTCTTTTCTACTAAACGGATGGAAGAACTTTTAAAAGACGAAGTCGTGATGTTTGCAATGTTTTCTATATTACAATTCAATCGTGAAGCTACGAGTGTTGAAATACCTGTTTTCTGTGAATTCCCATATGTGTTTCTAGATGACATCTTCAATATAACTTCATAGCATGAGGTAGAGTTTTCTATAGTGTTGGTATCAGGTACAAGTCCAATGTTGATGGCTCCTTATAGGATGTCAGCTTCAGAGTTGAGTGAGTTGAAGAAACAATTGGAAGAATTACTTGAGAAGAAGTTTGTTCAATCGAGTATTTCTCTATGGGGTTCTTTTATGTTGTTGGTTAAGAAAAATGATGGTAGCATGAGGTTGTGTGTGGACTACAGGAAGTTGAATAAGGTGACTATCAAGAATAAGTTTCCACTTCTGAAAATTGATAATTTAATGGATAAGTTGGTAGGTGATCATGTGTTTAGTAAGATTAATTTGAGGTTCAGTTATCATCAGATTTTTGTTAAACCAAATGATATCCCGAAGATGACTTTTAGAATAAGGTATGGTCATTATGAGCACATTGTAATATCGTTTGGCATATCTAATACACCAGGTGTTTTTATGGAGTATGTGAATCGAACTTTCCATTCGTATCTGGATATGTTTGTGGTGGTTGTAACACCCCAATTATACCCGACATATAATAATAAAATCAGAGTTCAACATGAATAGGATGCTACATTTTCATCTTAAAATCAAACTTCATTTAATCGCATATAAAATAGATACATAACACTTAATTCGGATGAACTGATGACAACCTGATTTATTCTTCAAAATCAAACAACTTTTTGTTGATAAGCAGCGGAATTTACATACTGAACTTCAATTCACCTAAAACAACCTCAACACAATAATTATTTCATGTAATAAACTTAAAAATTCAGAAACTGAAATAATAATCAACAACTAAACATCAAGCGTTCATCCCCCGAATGCTACGTATCAGAGCGACAACACCGACTCGAACTAACGAGGTAACAATTATCCTTCTTGATTACCCGCATGTTACCAACAAAGGGCAACATTAAAACAAAAGGGGTGAGATATCAAACTATATAATTAGTCATATGATAATTAATATATTAAATTAGACCATATAAAATCACCACTTCACAACTTACAAACAACATTAATCACAATAAAATATCAACACAACATAACGACTAATTCACAGCTTTTAGATAATACCGGTCACAATGAGTCAACATCAAAAAGCAACAACCAATATATCATCACCACAACTCAAGATGTAACATCAAATGCGACTCAAATACAATGCACATGTATGTGGTACCATTGGAGCAGAACTCCCATCGTAAAAACGGAGCAGAACTCCCATCATAAAAATGGAGCAGAACTCCCATCATAAAAATTGCCAATTAATAGAGGCATCAACAAGGCATAAGCCTTCTTCGCATTTTTCCATTCCAGACCATCACAGAGTATGCAAATTTATGTGACTCAATGAATGCACAATCACATACTAACAACAATCACCATTCATCGCAAGACATAAGCCCACATCACCATTATTACCAGTAAATAGAGGTAATTCATCATCATCTAAAATTCTCTACAACTTCGCATTATCAACAAGAATTTACAGAGACAATCACAACAATACAACAACTCAACATAAATCAACATTGGCTATAAGCCTACCACATCAATCAACGATTCAACATCAACTCATCACAATTCAACTTTGGCCATAGGCCTACAACTTGATATTTCAACAACAATAATTAAAACAACGTTGGCATAAGCCCACGACTTAGTACATCGTAACAACAATAGTAATTTGACAAAAACATCAACGAGAAACAACATTGGCCATAAGCCTAACAATTCAATACCACCTGAAATTCATGTTTTTCAGCAAAGTATTCAACACATTGTGTCGACTAAAATATACAACAAATGTTCCGTATAGTTATTCAGACAAATCGACTATATCCTACTAATTAATTAATCATCCACTATTATTTTATCATTAATAACCTTCTGTTACTAATTTACATCTTAGTCTCTAATTTACAGCAACTTGTACAATTCACCGTCTCAACTGTAATGTTTTACACACATTCCGCGTAATTATTCAGACAATTCAACTATATCCGACTAAATAATCCTCTGTTAAAATTGCTAGTATTTCCTGCTCTGTAGTGTAACTAAATTTCTATACTATTAACACTATTATCCTGCCAAATAATACTAGTCTTCTATTGATATATTACTTCTGCTAAATATTCTTCTATTACTACCGAATAACACTAACTCTGCATTTTTAATAAATTCAGCTATTGTCTCATATATATATATATATATATATATATATATATATATATATATATATATATATATATATATATATATATATATATATATATATATATATATATATATATATATATATATATATATATATATATATATATATATATATATATATATATATATATATATATATATATATATATAAATATATATGTATATATATATATATATATCATGGTGCCGATCGGCAGGGCCATTCCCTCTAATGCCTCTGTCGGTCGTCACTATATGCCTGCCGGTCGTCACTCTCCATTCATGCTTGCCGCTCGGCACTAGCACATGCCCTTGCCTCATACGCAGATTTTCAATGCAAATTTTCCCAGTCTCTTGCAGACACCAATACAGTATCCAAAACACAACAACACACCAACAATATTCATCATAAATAATTTCTAGGAACAACAATCCTCAGTATTGTAATAATCAGGTATGCAAACCAACAAAGATTCCGTATATTGCACAACAGAAAATCACAGACAGTGTCAATTTCATACAACCTCAATCCCACATATCATTTATCATATACCCAGTTATAGAGCAAGAACCCCATCCTTACCTTGGATTGGAGACCGTCCTATAATTTTTCCGGTTGAATCTCGATTTGCCTCTTCTCCTTATTCCTCTTTTTTGTAACTTCTCCTTCCTATAACTTCCACGATCAATCTTCCAATTCTTTATTCTCCAAATAACCTAATTTCTATTATTACTAAACTTAATAATAATAATAATAGTCTATTGGGCCTAATTTTCACACTCCCTCCTTTACTACATACGACCATATAATTAAGCCCAACAATAAATCTTATAACCATTCTAATGTTATTATTAATATTATTGCTAATATTAATCAATCAAATAACAACTTAGCAACTTAAATCAACATTTCTCGATATTCTGCAACTTCAACAAATTCAACAACATTGTTAACCATTAATCCATAATTAATTTAATTAAATAATTTATTAAATTAACAGGCGTTACAACTCTCTCCCACTTAGAATATTTTCGTCCTCGAAAATCTATTCTATACTACCACTTAGCACGAGCTTCGCATCCAACTCGTTGATTTCTAAGTTTCATTTGGCAACACTTCGACCACTGTTTTTCTGATAACTCGGTAACTTAACACGATTCAAATTGATTACACACATGCTAACAATTCAACACTTCGCGACATGATCATTACTAGCATCTCAGCTACTCAACCATAATCTGACATATCCACAATTAAAATAGAAACAACTATAACACACTTATACTTGAATATACATCATCTCAATATCATCTTAACACCCTTTTCAAACTCAAAACACATACACAATTTCATTCCCGTATGTCAATTATCAACAAAATATCAATAATTTTTTTCACATCGCCGTATCGCTCTTATAGTGACAGCAACACAACCAACATAATCAACTTCATCACGTTATGAAATATTATTCCTTACTTACTGTAATCAACAACAACAACATCATGACAACGTTAACAAAATCATCACGACATCAACTTAACTGTATACTCAGCAAGCATACCCATAGCTCACCATCAACCAACAATCCACAACAATCTTCTTATAAAATCCGCAAATATTTACTTACAAACATAATACCCTGATACATCATCCCTATATCAACAATCCACCAAATCAAACATGTAGACCAAGACATATCATTCCCATAGGCTCCTGATGTTTTAATCCTTCACCTCTAACGAGTCGTACACGCATAGCAATTACGCCATATCATACTTCAACTACGTAACTCTGATAATCCACCTTAAGTCACCGTCCTCGTTAAAATTTCCATCAACTATCTAGCTCGCAAGTTTCAATCTAGTTTCAGACTTTCCTCAATACCCACCATAAACCATTGTTCACTTGATATTCTCAATCTTTCACTTTGCAGCGTTAATTTGCATATAACTCACTACTCCGACTTGTTAAATACATCTCAACTCTTTCTTAGCCAATCTTCACACAAACTGGTGAGCGACTACCTCATGATATAACATTAACCACTTCACCCACCATTAAGATAGAAAGACAAGTCTATACAATCCAACACGATCTCGTCTACTATCAATAAGAGATTAAGGGTGATCAGTTCCTCAATTTGTCAATAGATAGCCGACAATCATAATGGAGTAAAAACTATTGTTACTAACTATAATAGTGTTCCTTTCGAATTTTTACATCAAGTCACTTAAAGCACCATAATTCAATAATTTCCAATGAGGTTTACAGACACCTCCATAATTTTCCAGTCATTCGATATTATCGATGAGACACCATGCTCAATATATTACACGGTCCACATTACAATCATCTAGTCTTACACAAAGGTTAAGGTTAAGTATCCTCGAACTCAAGAATTACTTTCTTCATCTCCGTATCATCAGGAATACAAATTCGATTATGGAGTCTCAACACACCCTGCACATCTAACTTGAAATCATCATTCTCAGACTGATCGAGTCCAACCACTGAATCTATCAATTCCACATCTAACTTCCGAGTTTCTTTGATACTGTCCAGAAAATCATTGTTATTCTTTAACATCCCCAACATAACACTATTCAGTGTCACTTCGCAAACTAAGCTCATATCTATGAGCTGTTCAATTAACTCCAATTCTTTAACCATCGTTGTCGACATATGTAAAGTCTTTCGACTTAAAGCATCATCCATGAAATTAGCTTTACCTGGATGATAATTCAAACCGAAATTATAATCTTTCAACATGAACACCACCGTTGCTAACTCTAAGTCATGTGTAAGATAATTCCTCTCATGAGCTATGGGTCATCTAAAAGCACAAGCAACAACTTGTCCATTCTACATTGGCACACCACTAAGCCCCCGCTTAGACGCATTCATAATACACTACAAATGACTCACTCGGGTTAGGCAAAACCAATACCGGAGTAGTCGTCAATATTTTCTTTAGTTCTACAAAACTTTCTCCACATGAAACATCCATGTAGGAATGCATCTACCATATTCGAAAACACTTCATAGGATAGAATACATCTCTATCTCCTCACATTTTCGATTTCGACTTGCGATTCAAACATTCTAACAACTTCAAAAAAATTTACAATCACTCACAAGGATCCCACGACAAGGTCTGCAAAAATCTGTCACTCTATCATCGTTTAAACATCGACATCTTTTGAAGGCTACTCGAACTGACAACTTCACAGTGCGCCAGCAGCGCTGAAACATCGCAACTTTCTAAATTCCATCTTCTAAAAATTATCCTTGCTACTTAGCAATCACCTTCAAAAACATCAGGGATTTACACTCTACTCGTATACCAACAACTGTTACATTGTTCCTCATCCTTCGATAACTAAACATCAACAATGTTTGATCTTCCTCCCTCAAGATGCTCCAAATTTATTAACAAAGAAAATCTTGAATCCATGTGACTTTCGGATTCGGGAAACAACAAAACTTCAACAATACTTGCACTGCCATCATAACGAACCAACATCTTACAATCGAAACACATATGAGAAGCAAGGCTTCTCCCCCACTTATCTTCAACCCAACTCCTGCATACAAGCGATTAGAAAAACAACAAGCACTGATAGTGTTTCACACACTGGTCGCACAGTAACGAATAAACAACATTAAACAACTTGGTCGGACATACCGACCTGCTCTGATACCACTAATGTAACACCCCAATTCTACCCGACGAATAATAATAAAATCAGAGTTCAACATGAATAGGATGCTACATTTTTATCTTAAAATCAAACTTCATTTAATCGCATATAAAACAAATGCATAAGACTTAATTCGGATGAACCGATAACAACCTGATTTATTCTTAAAATCAAACAACTTTTTATTGATAAGCAGCATAATTTACATACTGAACTTCAATTCACTTAACATCTTTTATTCAACTAAAATAACCTCAAGACAACAATTATTTCATGTAATCAACTTAAAAATTCAGAACTGAAATAATAATCAACAACTAAACATCAAGGGTTCATCCCCCCGAGTACTACGTATTAGAGAGACAACACCGACTCGAATTAACAAGGTAACAACTATCCTTCTTGATTACCTACATGTTACAAATAGAGGGAAACATTCAAACAGAAGGGGCGAGATATAATTAGTCATATGATAATTAATATATTAAATCAGACCATATAAAATCACAACTTCACAACTTACAAACTACTTTAATCACAATAAAACATCAACACAACATAACGACTAATTCACAACTTTTAGATAATACCCGTCACAATGAGTCAACATCAAAAATCAACAACCAATATATCATCACCATAACTCAAGATGCAACATCAAATGCGACTCAAATACAATGCACATGCATGTGGTACCATTGGAGAAGAACTCCCATCATAAAAACGGAGCATAACTCCCATCATAAAAATGGAGCATAACTCCCATCATAAAAATTGCCAATTAATAGAGGCATCAACAAGGCATAAGTCTTCTTTGCAGTTTTCCAATCCAGGCCATCACAGAGTATGCAAATTTATGTGACTCAATGAATGCACCATCACATACTCACAAAAATCATCATTCATTGCAAGGCATAAGCCCACATCACCATTATTACCAGTAAATAGAGGTAATTCATCATCATCTAAAATTCTCTGCAACTTCGCATAATCAACAAGAATTCCGAGACAATCACAACAACACAACAACTCAACATAAATCAACATTGGCTATAAGTCTACCACATAAATCAACGATTCAACATCAACTCATCACAATTCAACTTTGGCCATAGGCCTACAACTTGATATTTCAACAACAACAATTAAAACAACGTTGGCATAAGCCCACGACTTAGTACGTCGCAACATAAATAGTAATTTGACAACAACATCAACAAGAAACAACATTAGCCATAAGCCTAACAATTAAATACCACCTGAAATTCATGTTTTTCAATAAAGTATTCAACACATCGTATCGACTAAAATATACAACAATTGTTCCGTATAGTTATTCGGACAAATCGACTAAATCCTACTAATTAATTAATTCTCCTACATTATTTTATTACTAATAACCTTCTGTTACTAATTCACATCTTAGTCTCTACTTTACAGTAGCGTGTACAATTCACCGTCTCAACCGTAATGTTTTACACAAATTCCACGAAATTATTCGGACAATTCAACTATATCCGACTAAATAATTCTCTGCTAAAATTGCTAGTATTTCCTGCTCTGTACTGTTACTAAATTTCTATACTATTAACACTATTATCCTGCCAAATAATACTAGTCTGCTTTTGATATATTACTTCTGCTAAATATTCTTCTGTTACTACCGAATAGCACTAACTCTGCATATTTAATAAATTCAGCTATTGTCTCATATATATATATATATATATATATATATATATATATATATATATATATATATATATATATATATATATATATATATATATATATATATATATATATATATATATATATATATATATATATATATATATATATATATATATATATATATATATATATATATATATATATATATATATATGTGTGTGTGTGTGTGTGTGTGTGTGTATGTATATACATATACTCTGATCTAAACTAAATAAAATTTTGATACATACTTATGTTAAGCCATAATTTACAAACCTGGGCCTGAAGCACTAAATTCTTAGAGAAACACCATATGCCTATTGTCACGTCTCTCGTGCCTATCATCACCAAACTATGCATATCGTCAAACAAAAGAAAATGAAGATATATATATATATATATATATATATATATATATATATATCATGGTGTCGATTAGCACCCTTCTTACAACTATCCCTGCCGATCGGCAGGGCCCTTCCCTTTAATGCC
Source organism: Vicia faba (assembly GCA_948472305.1). Taxonomy (NCBI): domain Eukaryota; kingdom Viridiplantae; phylum Streptophyta; class Magnoliopsida; order Fabales; family Fabaceae; genus Vicia; species Vicia faba. Next base: position 725,363,023 of record OX451738.1, on the reverse strand, counting down.
TCTGTCAGTCGTCACTCTCCATCCATGCGTGCCGCTTGGCACCAGCACCTGCCCTTGCCTCATACGTAGATTTCCAACGAAAATTTTTCCAGTCTCTTGCAGACACGAATGTAGTATCCAAAACACAACAACACACCAACAATATTCACCATAATTAATTTTTAGAAACAATAATCCTTAGTATTGTAACAATCAGGTATGTAAACCAACATAGATTAGGCATATTGCACAATAGAAAATCACAGACAGTGGCAATTTCATACAACCCCAATCCCACATATCATTTATCATATAGCCAGTTATAGAGCAAGAACCCCACCCTTACCTTGGATTGGAAACCGTCTTATAATTTTTTCGGTCAAATCCCGATTTTCCTCTTCTCCTTATTCCTCTTCTTTGCAACTTCTCCTTCCTATAACTTCCACGATCAATCTTCCAATTATTTATTCTCCAAATAACCTAATTTCTGTCATTACTAAACTTAATAATAATAATAATAATAATAATAGTCTATTGGGCCTAATTTTCACACCCCCACCTTTACTACATACGACCATATAATTAAGCCCAACAATAAATCTTATAAACATTCTAATGTTATTATTAATATTATTGCTAATATTAATCAACCAAATAACAACTTAGCAACTTAAATCAACATTTCTTGACATTCCGCAACTTCAACAATTTCAACAACATTCTCAACCATTAATCCATAATTAATTTAATTAAATAATTAATTAAATTAACGGGCGTTACAGTGGTCTTCATTGATGATATTGTGATCTATTCTAAATCAGAAGAAGAGCATGATGATCTTTTGTGAATTGTGTCGTAAGTGTTAAAAGAGAAGAAGTTGTATGCAGAATTGTCAAAGTGTAAGTTTTGGTTGAAGGAAGTGAGTTTATGTTTCCATGTGATTTCAAGTGGTGGAATCTTTGTGGACCCTTCTAAAGTTGATGTTGTGTTGCAATGGGGGACTCTGAAATCTTCTACTGATATTCAAAGTTTTCTTGGTTTAGCAAGTTATTACCATAGGTTTATTGAAGAATTTTCTAAGTTGCCATTACGTTGACTCAGTTGACTCGAAAGGGTCAAGCTTACGTATGGGATGTTACATGTGAAGAAAGTTTTATGGAACTAAAGAAGAAGTTGATGACTGCTCGAGTATTGGTTTTTCCTAATTCGAATTAATCTTTTATAGTGTATTGTGATGCATCGAAGATGGTGTTGCACCCCAAAATTTGCCCTCTCATTTCTCAAGGAATCACCCTGGATCCTCAAGTTTTCTCTTATCCAATTCTAAGCCTTGAGCTATCAATTTTTCCAAGCAAAACCATTCACAAGGGCAAAATGGTCATTTGCATACTGAGAAGTCTAAGTTTGACTTTTGGATCAAAATCAAATCTCAAAAATCATATTTCATCATGACATGTTGAAATATGAAGCTTGCTTCATCAAGAGTTTCAAAAGTCAAATTTTGCTTTGGAAAAGCCAAATTCTAAATACTTAGATATTTTTTTAAGTATTTAAGAAATATGACAATGTCAGAACTTCTGGACCAATGTTCATACTCAGCAAATTCTGGATATTCTCAAGACAGATTTTTGTTAGAACTTCTGGGCCTGTATCCACGAAGGTTCAGTCAGAGTTTGCAAGGGTTAAATCAAAGAAGATAACAGAGCGTGTTGTAAGTATACCGGAAGTTCTGAAGGATCCCTCAGAACATGCTGAAGTTAGAAGATAAGGGGATCAGAAGATGAGATGCTACGCTAAAATAAAACTTCTAATCCAGAGTCAAGCAAAGATGCAGAGTTCCACATGGGAATCTATTTAATGCTCACAACCGCCTCTGAGTATTCATCCAAGGGATTCACACCACGTGTACCCCTACTACTTTGGGAAGACAAATTTCTGTTAAAAAACATGCTAGACCCACGCGCTGTCTCTACTTTTCATTAATTCACGCTGCCAGATCCAGCTGAGGCGCTGTTAACCATCCAACTTGAATACGTTGAACCCCACTGTTGTACCCCAAAATTTTCCCTCCCTTTCTTCAGGAAACCATCTTGGATTTTTCAAGGTCCCCCTGAAACAAATCCAAGTCCTGAGTTATCCCTTTGCCCAAGCAAGCCACTTACAAGAGCAAGATGATCTCACGAACTCCAGAAGCAACGCTTTTATCTTGAGAAAAATCAAATTCTAAGTACTTAGAATGCTTCTCTAAAATAAGTGTTTTTAGAAAAATCAGCGCTTCAGAACTTCTGGACCCATTCCAGATGAAAACGGTCAGAAGTTGCAAGCTTGGCTCAGCATGGTCAGAAGTTGGCTCTTCAGCAGCTACATCAGTTCAATCAGAAGTTGTAAACGTGGCTTAATATATAAGCCTCAAACAGAAGATGCCCCTTCAGCAGTTACACAAGCTCAGTCAGAATTTGCTAAAGGAATGCAAGAGAAGCAGGAAAGTCTGAAGGCTCCTTCAGAGCAGGTTGAAATCAGAAGATGAAAGATCAGAAGAGTGGGTGTTACACCGATAAATAATCTCCAGAGCTTACTAAGACAACAGGAAGCCAAGGCCAGAGCATGGTTTACGCTGCTGATTCAACGCTGGTTTCCATTACCAGAATGTTGATGTTGATAGGTCTTGTCACCATTTAATGCCCATTAATGCTTCCAACCACTCATGAGCATTCACGTGTGGCTTGGAAAACGCTTTTGCACAGATTCTGGCATGGGTCTTCACGCCACCGCACACTTCAGAGGTCACTTCTCCCCAATCTACGCCTGCTGCTGCAACCTAGGCTGAAAGCTATCTGTATCACAACTTCCCAGGAATTTCTGTCAAAGAACAAATTCAAACTCTGTTGGCGCCTTAAATGTTCAAGGCATCCACAAGAACTTTGCCTATAAATAGAGAGTCTTCACCACTACAAAAGGGCGTTCAGAAAAGGAAACAGAAAAATTGCTAAGAGAAAAACAGCAACCCTTAGCAACACAGCATTCTGAAACTCTGCCAAAATCTCCAGTTTTGTTTCATAACTTTGAGTTTCTTACCTTCAAACTTCATCAAATATCCAGTTTTTTCTGTAAACCAAAGACACCCTTTCCAAACTTCTGACCCTGCATACGTATACACCCTTACTTCCCCTTTCCAAAGAAAATCTGTCCAGAACACCACCAGAACCAAAAGCTAAACTTTCACCCACAACTTTCCCAACAATCAGGTAAGCACCTGCTGACCCTCATCACACTGTTAAGCATCATCAGCTGTGCATATTCAAATAACATAATGTAAATATCATGTTGTTGTTGTTTATGTTCTGAGGATTTTCATACCTCAGAACATTCTGAGCCAGTATAGGAATTGCCTGTGACCTTGGTGGTTCTGACCTCTGGAACATTTTTTGTATTTGCTGGACCTGTTCCAAATATGTTTCCTGTTTTGTGGAGTAACAACAGGATTGCAGATGTTCTGATTAGTACAGGGAAAAGCCAAATGCTGACTTTGACGTTAGCACATCTGAAGCCTGTTTTGCTGTCAATGATATCAGAACCTCTGAGGGTTATTGCCTTTTCAGCAGAATCAGAACTTCTGGTTTCTCCACTAACAACTTCTGTCTTGCAGCGCAGGGAAATCAGAACTTCTGATTTCCCCACTAACAGGGTTCTGTTTTGCAGGTTCCAGAGTCAGAAGTTCTGACTCATCCAGTTTCACTAACAGGTTGATCATCTGGCAGCGGATCTGAGTCAGAACTTCTGATGACCTCCCAGCAGCGCGCGGGCTCCCTCTCTCTCTCTATATATCTTGTTTTTTGCTATTTTCTTTTTTGTCTATTTTTCTCGTTGAACCCCCCATGTACAAATGTGTATCCCCCTCCCCTAATTGTTGTAATAGCGTAGGATTTTACATTTCCGCTTCTTATTGCTAGTAATTAGGACGTGTATGGCAAGATAAAATCAATGAAATAGAAAAACCTAATTCAAAGAAAAAACTCTTGTATGCAATAAAATACACTTGCACACTAACACCCCTAGGGTTACATCCACTTGTTGCCTTTCAAAAATTGGGCCATATTGCATGTTAGGTCTCTTTGGGCAAAACAAACAATTCAAATGATCATAGTCCCTCGATGACGCTTTCGAAAGTTGCCTAAAAATGATCAAGTCCCTTAAAGAAAAATTGCCCAAAGATACTTGGCACCATTGCAATTATGGTCTAAACGACGACCCGCGCCCGTCCCTTTCACATCCTAACACAAAATTGTCCACCAAATACAATGGTGGAACAAAATTGTTAAAAGGGTTAAAACATAGAGAAAACCTTTGAGAAAAATAGTGTAGACAACTCTTAGTTACTTGATCAAACTTGCAAAGAAAACATCCTTGCTACTTTTCAAAAACACACATCACAACACAATTTCCAAACAACTTTCAAAACATTGAAAACTTTTCAAAAGACAAAAACACCTTTGTATATACTCAAACACGAGTCATTACAAAGGTTGCCACAACAATGGCCTCTTTTCAAAACATCTTTCAAAACCACACACAAAGCACCATTTCAAACAATTGAAAATACAAAGCAAGTGATCTAAGCAAGTAACTAAGAGCCCATGGATAACCATGGATAGAAAGGGTGCTAATACCTTCCCTTTCTATAATCTACTCCCCGAACCCAAGAAAAATCTCAAAGGTTTTTGCTGTGCTTTTTAAACCTTTCCTTAGGATAAAATAAAAAGTCGGTGGCGACTCTTGCTCAACCGAAACATTTGCGAAACAAACGCAAAACCACGGTCAGTTCTCCCACCGTATCACAGAACTGGTGACTCTGCTGGGGAGAATTTTAAAAGTGGAGTAACCTTAAGGCTTAGATCACCCTCTTGCATGACTAATTGTTTGATTTGATTGCTTTATATTTTGGCTCTCTTGTTTGGGTTTGCAATCCTACACCCGGATTTTGGGAAACATTCAAAGATAGCAATACGTTGTGGAAACTGTGCGGGGTATATCGACACGGTCGAAGCAATAGCTATATTAGTGCGACATATTTGTGAGTACCGGTAACCCTTGAGTTCAATCAAGGAGAGTACGGGGCCGCTGAGTGATGTCACTAAGCACTAATGACCTAGAACCTTACTTGACCATCTTGGCCTTTTATTAGGGGTAGTGAGATGACCGACTTTGGTACAGTTCGAAGTTGGTAGATACTCGATACTACACTCATTGAGGGTTGTTTTCTTGGAATATTTTGGTCGCTAGTTAAGTGGCTAAACCAAAACAATGAACAATGAAAACAATCCCGTGATATTGAGCTCCTTAGAACCCGGTTACTATTTATAGGACAGGTTTTTAAGCCAACTACACTCAAGAGGGTACTTACCTATGAAACCCCATGCAAGCCTGAAACTAGGGTTTGGTGTGATTTGTTTGTACATATGTTTTGTGCATGCATCATGAACATCATAAAACATCATATGCATTCACTAACCATTTCAAGGGTTTTGGATCTTCATCTTTGTTCCTGTTTTGTAGGTCATGGAAATTCTTCGCAGAAATACCATTCAAGTCAACCTTGTGAGAATCTCTCCTCAACTCAAAGAGCTCACCTCAAGAATTCCGGAAAGCTCATCCTTCAGGGAAAGACATGGTAGACTGCTCAGCCTAGTCAACACCAACATTAAAGAAGACATGGTGAAAGTGTTATTCCAGTTCTTTGACCCTCTTCACCACTGTTTCACTTTCCCCGATTACCAGTTGGTGCCCACTTTGGAGGAGTTTTCTCAACTCCTGAGAATTCATATCCTTAATCAACTACCTTTCAATGGTACGGAAAAGGAACCAAAGCCTGAAGATGTTGCTCAAGCATTACATCTACAACCATCCGACATCAAGGGGCATTGGGAAACCAGAAGCGGCGTCAAGGGATTCTTAGAAAAATTCTTGTTTGAGAAGGCACAAGAATGTTGGAACTCATTGGACCTACAAGCCTTTGAAGAAATTGTGGCACTCCTTATCTATGGGTTGGTCTTGTTCCCAAATCCTGACCAATTGGTAGATGTCAATGCCGTCAAAATCTTCTTGTCCAGAAATCCAATACCAACATTGCTTGGGGACATCCTTCACTCATTTTACAAACGAACAATGAGAAAGAGGGGTGTTCTCATGTGTTGTACTCCTCTCCTTGCAAGGTGGTTTATTTTGCACCTTCCACAATCTGTCTTGAAGAACGACCAAGGCTCAAGGTGGTCCCAACGGTTGATGACTCTTACTCACTCTGATGTACATTGGTGTTCTCGGTCCAGAGAAAATGTCATCATCGTCGATCGTTGCAGAGAATTTACTAATGTTCCTTTACTTGGAATTAGAGGAGGTATCACCTACAACCCTTGCCTAGCTTTGAGACAATTTGGATACGCCCAGAGGGATGGCCCTCATGACATGTTGATTCCTGACCTAGTTTTTGACTTCAACAACGATGCGCAAGGACTTCGCCAAAGATTCATCAGAGCTTGGGGAAAGCTCAACAAGGTTGATAGCAAGACTCTGGGACACAAGAACTCCATCCTTCTTGAGCCTTATCTCAAGTGGGTACGAGCCCGAGCCCAAAGTCTGATGATGCCTTATCCTCATGTTCTCCCTGTGATTAAAGAGCCCGTTAAGGAAGGAGAGGTTCCCTACACCATCCTACATCCAGACATGCCTACATCGTGGGAGGAAATGCAGAAAAGTTGGATTCAGCTCAAGGAGGAACGGAATACTTTTGAAGCTAGCTTCTACGCCAGTGAGAAGAAGGTTCTAGAGCTTACCCGCCGACTCCACGAGCAAGAAGCCCTCAACACCTACATCGCACCAAAGAGGATGCGCAATGTCTTTTTGTCTTGAGAAGTTATTTTGTAATATTTGGCCCATGGGGCATTTATGTACTAACAAATTTCTTCTTATTAATATGACGTGCGTTCTTCTTTGTCTGAAACAATTTTGAATGTTCTAAATCCTTGAATGCATTGCATACATAAGCATACCATTCATCATGTGCATAAGCAGGTATCACTCCAGGTTTCCTTATCTGTCTGTTGTTTATGTCAGCAGGATGGATCTTGAGAAAACAGTCAAAGACCTACAAGCTTAAAATGCACAGTTCCAGCAACTCCTGATGACCTTGGCTAAGGGTCAGGAGGATATCAAGACTCAATTGGGGAACAAAGACCCAGTGAAAAAGAAGAAAAAGAGACTCAGGATGGCTACTTTGGGAAGAAGATTTGACGGAGAAGCTCGGAGAGTGCTTGAATTTCCTCCTATCTCTGATGAAGGAACCAGCAAAGGAGGTGGAGCCACGGTACCTTCCAAGTCTGATGCAGAAGAGGAGGAGGTCGAAGAGGATGAAGATTATACCGATCAGCAATACCCTCCAGCTGATGATAAATACAAAGGGCTAGAAGACAGGTTGGCCGCCATGGAGCTACAAAGGGTGCCGGGTTTGGATTTTGAAGACTTGGGTTTGGTTGCTGGGATTGTGATTCCCCCAAAATTCAAAGTGCTAGTGTTTGTGAGGTATGATGGGCTGTCCTGTCCCAAAATGCATCTCAGGTCCTACGTGAGAAAAATTCAACCCTATACGGCAGATAAAAACCTTTGGATTCATTTCTTTCAAGACAGTCTTTCTGGAGCTCAGTTGGAGTGGTTTTATCAGCTAGAAGGAACCAGCATTCGAAATTGGGAAGATTTGGCCACCGCTTTCTACAAACAATACCAATACAACTCTGACCTTGCCCTTACTCGTACCCAACTTCAGGGTATATCGTTAGGAACAGGCGAAGGATTCAAAGAGTACGCACAAAAATGGAGGGATTTGGCTGGCAGGGTGCAGCCTCCTTTAACCGATCGTGAACTTGTCGATATGTTTCTAGGGACCCTATCTGGACCATTTTTCAATCATCTGATTGGTAACTCTTCCGCGGGGTTTACCGATTTAATCTTAACGGGCGAAAGAATAGAAGCTGGCATCAAGTCAGGAAAGATTCAGAAGAGTATTGCTGCAAGTACTGAGAGGAGGCCTTTTAAGAAGGAAGCAAGTGCCGTCTATGGTCCTAGAAGACAAGTCAAGCCAGAAAGTCGCCTAGCCGTCAATGCTCTGGTCATTTCAAAACCTGTTGCTGCTCCTCAGCAGTACAATCAACAAAGAGGTGAAAGGCCCAAGAGGCAGTATACTCGGTTGAGTATGACCTTGTCACAAATTTTACCCCAACTGTTATCAACCAACTTGGTGACCATCAAAGAAGCTCCTAAAGTCGTGAATACTGCATCTCCTAAGTATAACCCAAATGCCCGTTGTGCTTATCATTCTGATAGCCCCGAGCATACTACTGACGATTGCTGGGCCTTGAGAAACAAAGTGCAAGATCTTATTGACGCGAAGGAAATTCAGTTTGAAGCGCCTGAAAGACCGAATGTTGTAACTGCTCCTATGCCCCAGCATAGAGTAAATGCCATTGAAAAGGAGTTGTATGTTGTTTTAGTGAATGATGTTGCTACCCCTCTTCTGACTGTTAAGAGGAACTTATTACTAGCCGTTTTATTTCCGGGTTGTGGTAAGGGTTGCCTCCTGTGTGCTGTTATCCCTACCGGTTGTCCGCTACTGAAATCAGGCATCCAAAGCCTGGTGGATAGCAAGGAAATTTTGTTCAAGAAAACTGTTGTTCCGTTTGTCTCTATTGAAGAAATATCTGTTGTCACAATTTATAATCCTGCCAAAACTCCCGTGAAGAAACCAATCCGAATTATGTCTGTTGCACCCATTACTATTACTGTTCCGGGGCCTTTCCCCTATGAATCTAACAAGGCTGTCCCATGGCACTATGGGGCGGACGTATATGTGCTCGGAGTGAAGCAGGAGTTCAACACCAATACCAGTATCAGTAACATCACTGGTCCCGCCAAGATTACCCGCAGTGGCAGGCTCTTCTCGCCTGACATTGCACCGCCAGTTATCCGAAAACCTCTCACCATCACACCCGTAAGTGTGCATGTTCCAATTCAAGTTCCTATGTCTACTACTGCCGCCGAGTCCTCTAATACTCGAGGCAAAGAAGTTGCTACCGATTTGCCTGCCAGGACGGAGGCACCAAAAAAGACTGCTGTAGAAGCCTCCCAACAAGAAATGGAGGAAATTCTTAAAATCATCAAAAAGAGTGACTTTAACGTTGTTGAACAGTTGGGGCATACTCCCTCCAAAATCTCTATGCTATCATTGCTGCTATGCTCAGAGGCCCATGCAAAAGCCCTGATTTCATTTCTGAAAACGGCCCACGTACCGCAAGAGACCTCCACGGACCAATTCACCGACTGTGTGGCTAATTTAACGGCTGACAATGGCTTGGGGTTCTCAGATGCTGACCTCTCCCCCAAAGGGAAAAATCACAATGATGCCCTGCATGTTTCCATAGAATGCAGGGGCACTACTCTCGCACACGTATTAGTGGATACCGGCTCTTCCCTGAATGTTTTGCCTAAGAAGGCATTGGATCGCTTGGATTGTGAAGGTTTGGAATTGAAACCTAGTAACATCATTGTTAGAGCCTTCGACGGTTCTAAGAGGATGGTGCATGGTGAAGTAAACATTCCTATTCGTGTGGGTTCCCAAGTCTTCGACTCAATGTTCTATGTAATGGATATTCGTCCATCTTACTCCTGCTTATTGGGTCGACCCTGGATTCACAAGGTTGGGGCAGTAACCTCCACTCTACACCAAAAACTCAAATACCCTGTCAAAGGGAAGATTGTTACCGTGCAGGGTGAGGAGGAATACATGGTTAGTCACTTGAATTCATTCCGGTATATCGAGATGGACGGGGAGTTTATTGAAACCCCCTTTCAACATTTTGAGGAAGTACCTCCAATTATGGCATCAGCTGAAGCAGTGGTTGAAGAAGACTCTCCATTGAAGATGGCATCCTTGAAGGATGCCAGGGCTGTAATCGAGAAAGGAAATTGTGCGAACTGGGGTCAGCTTCCTGACTTCACTCAAAAGAACGACAAGTTTGGGCTGGGCTTTACTACAGAGGCTCAGAGGGTTGTGCGCAAGGAAAAGATCAGAAAGACTCCAGTGTTTATCACCAGTCCAAGGGTGAATGCTATTGAGGAGGATGTAGAGGAAGCAGAGTTTGACAGTTGGATCTACCCGACTACCAGCAACGGACCAAGCAACTGGACGGCAAAGGATTTTACACCTATCACATTTGTCACGCAGTAATTAACTCTTTTGATCTTCAATTTGTAACAAACAATGTGTTAAAACTTTTATTGGCTCGGTGTCCTACCCGGGGCATCGTAGCTCCATTTGTGAGGGCTTTTTGTATGACATTTTCATATATCATCAATCAAAACATTGGACGTTTGTTGCATTTCAAATCTTGTGCTCTTTTTCTTTCTGTGTTATATATTGCAAAATAGCTATATTTACACACACTCACTTATACAGGTTTCAATCCACTCTGGATCTCACTAGTAAAAGCTCTGCTACCGCCAGTTATGACTTCGAGAATCCGATCAACTTGGCCGAGGACGAAGGTGAAGATGATTGCGAAGTGCCTGGTGAACTCGCGAGACTGCTACTCCAGGAAGAAAGGGCTATTCAACCACATGAAGAGCCTGTGGAAACAGTTAACCTGGGTACTGAGACAGATAGGAAAGAGGTCAAGATTGGTGCCAATCTAGAGCTCAGAGTGAAGAAACGATTGATCCAGATGCTACAGGATTACATGGAGATATTTTCTTGGTCCTATGAAGACATGCCTGGTTTGGATGCCGACATTGTAGTTCATCACCTGCCAACCAAGGAAGACTGCCCTCCGGTGAAGCAAAAGGTCCACCGTATGCGCCCAGAGATGTCTGAAAAGATCAAGGCCGAGGTTATGAAGCAATTCGATGCCGGATTTCTAGCAGTAACTTCTTACCCTCAGTGGGTTGCCAATGTGGTGCCAGTACCGAAGAAAGACGGTAAAGTCAGAATGTGTGTTGACTACAGGGATTTAAACAGGGCAAGCCCCAAGGATGATTTTCCTCTACCTCACATTGACGTTCTCGTTGACAATACTGCTCAACATAAGGTTTTCTCCTTCATGGACGGTTTTTCAGGGTATAATCAGATCAAGATGGCCCCGGAAGATATGGAAAAGACCACCTTTGTGACTCAGTGGGGCACCTTCTGTTACAAGGTCATGCCATTCGGATTGAAAAATGCTGGGGCAACCTATCAACGTGCCATGGTCGCTTTATTTCATGATATGATCCATCATGAGATTGAGGTATACGTCGATGACATGATTGCAAGGTCTCAAACTGAGGAGGAGCACCTTGATCATCTGAGGAAGCTATTTGACCGACTGAAATTATATAAGCTGAGGTTGAATCCCAACAAATGCACCTTTGGGGTGAGGTCCGGAAAATTGCTAGGTTTCATTGTGAGTGATAAAGGTATTCAGGTGGACCCTGCCAAGGTAAAAGCTATACAAGAGATGCCAACTCCAAGGACAGAGAAAGAAGTCAGAGGCTTTCTGGGACGACTGAATTACATTGCCCGATTCATCTCACATCTAACTGCTACCTGTGAGCCAATCTTCAAATTACTGAAGAAAGATCAAGTAGTACGTTGGAATGATGAATGTCAGGCTGCCTTTGAAAAGATAAAGGAATATCTCCAAGAGCCACCCATTCTTATGCCGCCAGTGGAAGGAAGACCTCTGATACTATATTTGACAATACTTGACAATTCAATGGGGTGTGTGCTGGGACAACATGACGAGTCCGGCCGAAAAGAGCATGCTATTTATTACTTGAGCAAAAAGTTTACCGACTGTGAGTCTCGTTACTCACTGCTTGAGAAAACTTGTTGCGCTCTAGTATGGGCTGCTCGCCGGCTGAGACAGTATATGCTGACTCACACCACTTTGTTGATTTCAAAGATGGATCCCATCAAGTACATATTTGAAAAGCCCGCTCTGTCCGGGAGAATAGCAAGATGGCAAATGATCTTAACAGAATATGATATCCAGTATACAACTCAGAAAGCAATTAAAGGAAGTGTACTGGCAGATCATTTGGCACATAAACCTGTGGACGATTACCAATCATTGAACTTTGATTTTCCGGACGAAGACATCATGGTGGTAACTGACTGTGAAGTACCTGGACCGGATGAAGGACCTGAGGAAGGATCCTGATGGTCTATGCATTTTGACGGAGCCTCTAATGCTTTGGGTAACGGCGTCGGCGCTGTAATCATATCTCCCAAAGGAACTCATACTCCACTCACCGCCCGATTATGTTTCAACTGCACCAACAACATGGAAGAATATGAGGCATGTATCATGGGTCTACAAGCTGCAATCGATTTAAGGATCAAATTCTTGAGTGTCTTCGGAGATTCCGCTCTCGTGATCAATCAGATCAAAGGCGAATGGGATACGAAACACCCAAATCTTATTCCTTACAAGGAGTATGTATTGACCTTGCTTCCCCACTTTGAAGGGATAACTTTTGAGCACTTCCCAAGAGAGGAGAATCAGCTAGCGGACGCACTGGCTACGATGTCTTCAATGTTCAAGGTTAAATGGGACAATGAGGCTCCTCGGATCATCATCTGGAAGTTGGACGAACCGGCATACTGCTGCGACCTCGAGGCCGAGAAGGCAACTGAAAAACCCTGGTATCATGAGGTGAAAAGGTACTTAGAAACTCAGGAATACCCCGAAGGTGCATCTGTTAATGACAAGAAGTTCATGAGGAGGTTTGCGGCAAAATTCTTCCTCAGTAACGGCATCCTCTACAAACGGAATCATGATTCAACTCTACTACGTTGTGTGGATAAGGCTGAGGCAGAGAAAATCATGATAGAACTGCATGAAGGTACATTCGGAACACATTCCAGTGGACATACCATGGCAAAGAAAATCCTACGGGCAGGATATTTCTGGTCCACAATGGAAGCCGATTGTTACCAACACTCTCGAACTTGTCACAAATGCCAGGTCTATGCTGACAAGGTGCATATTCCCCCAGTCCCTCTGAACGTCCTGACGGCACCTTGGCCTTTTGCAATGTGGGGCATTGATATGATCGGTGAGATCCGACCGACGGCATCCAACGGGCATCGCTTCATCTTGGTAGCGATCGATTACTTCACGAAGTGGGTTGAGGCAGCTTCCTACGCGACGGTAACCAAGAGCGTCGTGGCACGTTTTATCCGGCATAATCTGATCTGTCGGTACGGTGTCCCGGAAAGAATCATTACGGACAATGGTACTAATCTCAATAACAAAATGATCACTGAACTCTGCGAACAATTCAAGATACATCACCACAGTTCTTCTCCCTACCGGCCGAAGATGAATGGGGCTGTAGAGGCAGCTAATAAGAATATTAAGAAAATTGTGCAGAAGATGACAGTGACCTATAAAGATTGGCACGAGATGTTACCGTTCGCTCTTCACGGGTACCGTACCTCAGCAAGAACGTCAACCGGGGCAACTCCTTTCTCCTTGGTCTATGGCATGGAGGCAGTCCTGCCAATTGAAGTCCAGATACCCTCTCTCTGGATAATGAAGGATGCAGACTTGAATGAGGATGACTGGATCCAGACTCGACTTGATCAATTAAACCTGATTGACGAAAAGAGGCTCACCGCTATCTGTCATGGTCAGACGTATCAAAAACGAATGATCAGAGCATTTAACAAGAAGGTCAGACCACAAGAGTATCAGGTTGGGGACCTGGTAATCAAGCGCATCATCCTTCCTCAAAGTGATCCCCGGGGCAAATGGACCCCTACTTACGAAGGGCCATTTGTGGTTAAACATGTGTTCTCAGGAGGAGCCATGATCCTAACCACCATGGATGGTGACGACCTTCCTCACCCCGCCAATGCAGACATAGTGAAAAGATACTACGCATGAATAAAAGACCCGCTAGGTTGACATACCTAGGCAAAAATAAGGGTTTCCCGGCGAACCAAAAGGGTTCGGGCAAAAATAAGGGATGAAATGAAAAAAATCTGTACACCCGGCAAGTCAAAAACCTAAAAAGGCGGCTTGCGCAAAAATGGGTATCCCGGTGGACTGAAAACCCGAAAGGGCGGTCCAGGCAAAAGTTAGGGATAAAGCGTAACACTATGTCTCATTGGATCACTTCGCATCCGGAATTCGGCATCAACTATCTGGCTCAGATTTCGGCATCGACCAATCAGCTTCATTTTCAACTAGGCAGCAAAGCGATGAGACGCTTGGGGACATAAAGGCGATAGCAGAGTTGGAACCCATTGGGATTGTTCACATAACTGTTTTGTTTTCAAAATCGTAAATTCTGTGTTATTCAGCGGCGTCCTCTTACTAGGATGTCAGCTTCTTGTACAGAAACGCCTATTCACAGGCAAAGTTCAAATCAATACAAATTAACTTGTCCATACAAGTTGTCATTGTTGTTTTTCCTTTTTCTGTTTTGTCTTGCGAAGAACGTCCAATGTTCATTTTTGATATATGCATTTGACATTAAATTGCTAATTTATAAATGTTTGCAAAAGATCAATTACAGGTGACATCAGAAACAAGGGCAATGTAAGGTTGTCTGATGCAGTCTGGTTGCTTTGTCCGCCAAGGTACCAAGGTAGATTCGACTGAGGAACGTGACCAAATCATCTCTCTCCCCGCAGAGTAAGACAAGATTCAGCAATACTCTCCCCAAGCGGAGTTGATTCCCCGTCGATCCTGAAAAGGCACAACATTCCCCGGCAGGTCCTAAAGCTCATCCCCAGTAGATTCTGGAAGCTTGTTCCCTGCAGAATAACGGATGTCTCTCCCGAGCTTTATTCAGAGTTATTCCTCACAAGGGCTTATAACTGGGTTATCCTCAGCTAATTGCCATGGAAGATCGCCCTCGGCGAGGTTCTTTCAATCCCCGGCAGGAGTCTATCTTTGGTATTCCCCAGCGGAGTTTACCCTTGGTGTTCCCCAGCGAAGTTTATCATCATTATCCCCGGCAGAATCCATCATTGAAGTCCTCAGCAGGCCTCTCATCAAAACTTCAGCAGAATATCTCTTCCACAAGACAATTCCCCGGCCGATCGTCAAGGATTTATTTTCCTAAGACGAAAATACATTCATAAACATTTCACGTTTTCATACATCTTGCTTACATACATGATAAAGTGCATACAACACTATCTCATGTTGAACATCATGACATCATGCATATCATACATCATGACATTGCGTACAACTTATGTTTTTGCCTTTTCAGGAAAAAAGACAATCCCCAAAGACAACTACCTTCAACTGTCACAATTCCAGATTCGATACCTGTATCTAGCCAGGGCATATCTGTTGACCACATTTCCAGACTCGATTCCTGTATCTAGCCAAGGCACGTCTGAAGAGTTCGAAGATTCGATTCCTGTATCCAGCCAGGGCACATCTATCAACTACAACATTTCCAGACTCGATTCCTGTATCTAGCCAGGGCACGTCTGAAGAGTTCGAAGATTCGATTCCTGTATCTAGCCAGGGCACATCTATCAACTACAACATTTCCAGACTCGATTCATGTATCTAGCCAGGGCACGTCTGAAGAGTTCGAAGATTCGATTCCTGTATCCAGCCAGGGCACATCTATCAACTACAACATTTCCAGATTCGACTCCTGTATCCAGCCAGGGCATATCTGTTGACCACATTTCCAGACTCGATTCCTGTATCTAGCCAGGGCACGTCTGAAGAGTTCGAAGATTTGATTCCTGTATCCAGCCAGGGAATATCTATTGACGACCATTTCCAGATTCGACTCCTGTATCCAGCCAGGACACATCTATGAGCCACCGATTGTAGATTCGATACCTGTATCCAGCCAGGGCATATCTGCATAAGGAGATTGAAGATCAAACACCTGTAACAAGCCAGGAAAACATCTGCCTTTCTCAGATACATAAAGTTCTCGCTAAGGAATCTCTTGTGCGATCAACACTTCCAAATGGCATCTGTAAGCCCATTCCCGACAAAGTTCTGTCACATCTCCAGATGGCATCTATAAGCCCATCTCTCTATCCACCACCTCTCTAAATGGCATCTATAAGCCCATTCCCGCCATCACATTCGCTGATACTCCAACATGCGAGTGCAAATTTCTGGGCACTCTAGTGTCCAATCTCCTTTTACCTTCGAGTCGCGAAAGGCAAGATTGCCAATCTAACTCTTCAGGTTCAAGAAGATTGAACAGGGGCAACTGTTGTACCCCAAAATTTGCCCTCCCTTTCTTCAGGAAACCATCTTGGATTTTTCAAGGTCCCCCTGAAACAAATCCAAGTCCTGAGTTATCCCTTTGCCCAAGCAAGCCACTTACAAGAGCAAGATGATCTCACGAACTCCAGAAGCAACTCTTTTATCTTGAGAAAAATCAAATTCTAAGTACTTAGAATGCTTCTCTAAAATAAGTGTTTTTAGAAAAATCAGCGCTTCAGAACTTCTGGACCCATTCCAGATGAAAACGGTCAGAAGTTGCAAGCTTGGCTCAGCGTGGTCAGAAGTTGGCTCTTCAGCAGCTACATCAGTTCAATCAGAAGTTGTAAACATGGCTTAATATATAAGCCTCAAACAGAACATGCCCCTTCAGCAGTTACACAAGCTCAGTCAGAATTTGCTAAAGGAATGCAAGAGAAGCAGGAAAGTGTGAAGGCTCCTTCAGAACATGTTGAAATCAGAAGATGAAAGATCAGAAGAGTGGGTGTTACACTGATAAAGAATCTCCAGAGCTTACTAAGACAACAGGAAGCCAAGGCCAGAGCATGGTTTATGCTGCTGATTCAACGCTGGTTTCCATTACCAGAATGTTGATGTTGATAGGTCTTGTCACCATTTAATGCCCATTAATGCTTCCAACCACTCCTGAGCATTCACGTGTGGCTTGGAAAACGCTTTTGCACAGATTTTGGCATGGGTCTTCACGCCACCGCCCACTTCAGAGGTCACTTCTCCCCAATCTACGCCTGCTGCTGCAACCTAGGCTGAAAGCTATCTGTATCACAACTTCCCAGGAATTTCTGTCAAAGAACAAATTCAAACTCTGTTGGCGCCTTAAATGTTCAAGGCATCCACAAGAACTTTGCCTATAAATAGAGAGTCTTCACCACTGCAAAAGGGCGTTCAGAAAAGGAAACCGAAAAATTGCTAAGAGAAAAACAGCAACCCTTAGCAACACAGCATTCTGAAACTCTACCAAAATCTCCAGTTTTGTTTCATAACTTTGAGTTTCTTACCTTCAAACTTCATCAAATATCAAGTTTTTTCTGTAAACCAAAGACACCCTTTCCAAACTTCTGACCCTGCATACGTATACACCCTTACTTCCCCTTTCCAAAGAAAATCTGTCCAGAACACCACCAGAACCAAAAGCTAAACTTTCACCCACAACTTTGCCAACAGTCAGGTAAGCACCTGCTGACCCTCATCACACTGTTAAGCATCATCAGCTGTGCATATTCAAATAACATAATGTAAATATCATGTTGTTGTTTATGTTCTGAGGATTTTCATACCTCAGAATGTTCTGAGCCAGTATAGGAATTGCCTGTGACCTTGGTGGTTCTGACCTCTGGAACATTTTTTGTATTTGCTGGACCTGTTCCAAATATGTTTCCTGTTTTATGGAGTAACAACAGGATTGCAGATGTTCTGATTAGTACAGGGAAAAGCCAAATGCTGACTTTGACGTTACCACATCTGAAGCCTGTTTTGCTGTCAATGATATCAGAACCTCTGAGGGTTATTGCCTTTTCAGCAGAATCAGAACTTCTGGTTTCTCCACTAACAACTTCTGTCTTGCAGCGCAGGGAAATCAGAACTTCTGATTTCCCCACTAACAGGGTTCTGTTTTGCAGGTGCCAGAGTCAGAAGTTCTGACTCATCCAGTTTCACTAACAGGTTGATCATCTGGCAGCGGATCTGAGTCAGAACTTCTGATGACCTCCCAGCAGCGCGTGGGCTCCCTCTCTCTCTCTCTATATCTTGTTTTTTGCTATTTTCTTTTTTGTCTATTTTTCTCGTTGAACCCCCCATGTACAAATGTGTATCCCCCTCCCCTAATTGTTGTAATAGCGTAGGATTTTACATTTCCGCTTCTTATTGCTAGTAATTAGGACGTGTATGGCAAGATAAAATCAATGAAATAGAAAAACCTAATTCAAAGAAAAAACTCCTGTATGCAATAAAATACACTTGCACACTAACACCCCTAGGGTTACATCCACTTGTTGCCTTTCAAAAATTGGGCCATATTGCATGTTAGGTCTCTTTGGGCAAAACAAACAATTCAAATGATCATAGTCCCTCGATGACGCTTTCGAAAGTTGCCTAAAAATGATCAAGTCCCTTAAAGAAAAATTGCCCAAAGATACTTGGCACCATTGCAATTATGGTCTAAACGACGACCCGCGCCCGTCCCTTTCACATCCTAACACAAAATTGTCCACCAAATACAATGGTGGAACAAAATTGTTAAAAGGGTTAAAACATAGAGAAAACCTTTGAGAAAAATAGTGTAGACAACTCTTAGTTACTTGATCAAACTTGCAAAGAAAACATCCTTGCTACTTTTCAAAAACACACATCACAACACAATTTCCAAACAACTTTCAAAACATTGAAAACTTTTCAAAAGACAAAAACACCTTTGTATATACTCAAACACGAGTCATTACAAAGGTTGCCACAACAATGGCCTCTTTTCAAAACATCTTTCAAAACCACACTCAAAGCACCATTTCAAACAATTGAAAATACAAAGCAAGTGATCTAAGCAAGTAACTAAGAGCCCATGGATAACCATGGATAGAAAGGGTGCTAATACCTTCCCTTTCTATAATCTACTCCCCGAACCCAAGAAAAATCTCAAAGGTTTTTGCTGTGCTTTTTAAACCTTTCCTTAGGATAAAATAAAAAGTCGGTGGCGACTCTTGCTCAACCGAAACATTTGCGAAACAAACGCAAAACCACAGTCAGTTCTCCCACCGTATCACACCCACTTGTTTAAGCTTACTTCAAGAGTAAGTCAGCATCTAGCACATGAAAATTGGCACCACTTGACCACCCCAACTGCAAAACTTTGCCTATAAATAGAACACCATTTGCCCATAAAAATTGATAGAAAAGGGAGAGAAAATTTTGTGAAAGAGACGGGAGAATTGAGGAAGAAGGCTTTGAACCACTGCAAAAATTCCAAGAACCCAGGAAACTATAACCACAAAATACCACAAATCTTAGTATTGATTTCTTATATTCAAACTCCATTTTTCCTCAAAGTGTTCTTGACTAAAGCCATCCCAAATTCTGTAATCAAACAGTAACACATTCTCCTCCAAAATCCGTTTCAAAAGGATCAGAACTTCACCCTTTGGACTGTTCCAGAAATTACAAATTCCCCTCTTGCTGAGTACGTGAAGGAGTTACTCAGAACATCACCAGAATTCAAGAACACCCTCCAGTTCACAGAATCCTTTCCAGCAGCAAGGTAAGTTTTCTGCTCACTCTCATCATACTGATTAAGCATTGTCAGATTTTGTATACTTAGCACAATGTAGATATTCTGATTCTGATGATGTACATATTATGAAAATTCATGCATCTTCCTGCCTAAGTAAAAGAAATCCCAGTTCAGAGTTTCATAAGGAAATTAGGGCTCAGAATTAGAATTAGCAAATACACGTTGCTTCTGATTCATGCTTCTGATATTTCATGAAATTTGTCATAACTATTATACATGCAACTTCTGTTATATAAATGACTAAGCTGCAGATGTTCTGACTGGCATGGAGAGAGGCAAAGTTATGATTGTTGCGTCAGAACTTCTGAGTTCTCAGAAGATCCAGAACTTCTGAACTTCCATATTTTTGCTAACATGTTTCTGTTTGTGCAGCAAGTCAGAGTCAGAACTTCTGACCTCTTCTATTTTCAGTATTTTGCGTTGATTATGTTTTCTTTCTTTTTTACTTTTTATTTTTGCCATCATTTTATTATTAACCAAAAAATACCAAAAATATTTTATATTTGCATGTTATATTTTCTTTTAACATAAAAACACAAAAAATATTTTCTTAAACAAAGGTTATTTCCCTTTTAAACAGACAAACATTTTACATTTTCTGTATATTCTTATCTGTTTCAATGTAGTGGTAATAGTAACCTAGAATTATTTAACTTGCAACCCCCATTCATAAATATGTACCCCCATCCCCTTAAAATATTGTAATAGCGTAGGACTTTATATTTCCGCACTGGTCTTGCTTTCAATATATGCTAGTAATTAGGGCGTGTATAACAAGATATGAAAATTGACAAATAGATCACCCTAATCAAGATAAATTATGCATGCAATCAAATACACTCGCACACTTACACCCTTAAGCTAATTTCACTTGTTGCCTTATAAAAATGGCCATGTTATGCATGTGGGATGTCTTAGCACAAACAAATCGAAAAAGATCATAGTCCCTCGATGACGCTATCAAAGTTGCCTTTCAAAATGATCTTAGTCCCTAAAAGAAAAGTGATAAGTCATCTCACAGCATTTCTATCATGGTCATACGATGACCCATGCCTGTCCCTTCACATCCAACAATGAGGCTTCTTATCAAATCAATGGTAAGATAGGAACATCTAAAGGAGGAAGAAAAACACATCTAAGACCTTTTGCGTAGGTAGATTAATTTTAGTTACTTTCTCAATTTCAAAACAAACATCCTTGCTATTTTCAAAACAATCACATACACTTTCCAAACGTCTTTCCAAACTTGAAATATTTTCAAAAGCTCAACACTTTTGTATGCATTCTTACGAACGAGGATCATTACAAAAATTTGCCTAAACAATTGCACCTTTTGAAAATACTTTCAAAACCACACAAAAGCACACTTTTTAAACAAAAACAAGTGATCTAGAAAGTGACTAAGAGCCTATGGAAAACCATGGATGAAAAGGGTGCAAACACCTTCCCTTTTCATAATCTACCCCCCGAACTCAAGAAAACATCTCGAAAGGTCTTTCCTGTGCTTTTTCACCTTTCTTTATTAGATAAAAGAAAAGTCAGTGGCGACTCTTGCTAAACCGCAACATTTGCGAACACAAACACAAAACACCTCAAGTCAGTTTTCCCACCGTATCACAGAACTGCCGACTCTGCTGGGGATTATATCTTAAAAGTGGAGTTACCTTAGGGTTAGATCATATTTACTTGCTTACATTACTTGATTTGTTCGCTTTACATTTTGGTTCCTTGTTTGGGTTTGTTTTGAATCCTACACCAGGATTTGGGGATACCTTTTAGGTAAGTAGCAATAAATTGTGATGGAACTGTACTGGGTATACCGACACGGTTGAAGCAGTAGCTACGTTGATGTGGCACTTTGGTTGGTACCGGTAACCCTTGAGTCAGTCAAGGAGAGTATGGGGCCTCCGCGTGGTGTCGTAAAGCATCAACTGACCTTAGAACCTTACTTGACCAACTTGGCCATTAGGACGTAGTGAGATGACCGACTTTGGTGCAGTCCGAAGTTGGTTGATACTCGATGCTACACTCATTGAGGTTTGACTCTTGAGTTTTGTTTGGTTGTGAGTCAATCACTTATTGAACGAGACTTGGGGGAAAGATCAGTGATATTGAGATCCCTTAGAACTCGGTTACTATTAACTAGGACAGGTTGATCCAACTAAACTTCAAAAGGGTACTTACCTGAAACCCCATGCAAGCCTAAACTCAAGGACTTGTTTGCTTTGTATATATACACTTATACATAACATCATAAGCATCATAAACATCATATCATAAACATCACTAACCATTTCAAGGATTTTTGGATTTATCTTTGTTCTATTTTGTAGGACATGGCCTCCGCTCGTAGGAGCACTATCCAAGTCAGTCTTGTGAGGATACCTCCACAACTCAAGGATTTAGTATCAAGGGTCCCTGAAGATTCACCATTCACCAAAAGACATGGTCGACTCCTTAGTCTGGTTACCTCAAGTATTGAAGAAGATATGGTAAAGGTGCTTGTCCAGTTCTTTGACCCTTTGCATCATTTCTTCACTTTTCCTAATTACCAACTTGTGCCCACTTTAGAAGAATTTTCTCAACTCACGGGGATCCCTATTCTTGATCAGTTACCTTTCAACGGTATTGAAAAAGACCCTAAACCCGAAGAAATTGCTCGAGCTCTACATTTGCAACCATCTGACATAGTAGAAAATTGGGAAACGAGGAGTGGTGTCAAAGGGTTCCTAGCAAAAAAAATTTTGGAGAAGGCTCAAGAGTGTTGGAATACTTTAGATCTACAAGCCTTCGATGAAATTTTGGCTCTTCTCATCTATGGGTTGGTACTATTTCAAAATCCTGACCAATTTATAGATGTAAATGCGATCAAGGTTTTCATATCTCATGATCCGGTGCTTAAATTACTTGGAGACATCTTGCATTCTCTTCACTCTCGCACTTTGAAGAAAAGAGGGGCTTTGATTTGTTGCACTCATCTTTTGGCTAGGTGGTTTATTTCGCACCTACCTCGATTTGTGGTGAAGAATGAACAAGGTATGAGGTGGTCTAAAAGATTGATGTCACTTTCACATGCTGATATCTGTTGGTATTATCGCTCTTTGGAAGACATTACCATCATTGATCGTTGTGGGGAATTCCCTAATGTCCCTCTACTTGGCATTAGGGGAGGCATTACTTACAACCCTTGTTTAGCTTTGCAACAATTTGGATACGCTAGGAGAGATGGCCCTCATGAGGTACTCATCCAAAGAATTACATTTGACTACAAAAGCGATACCCAAGGTTACCGTCAAAGATTTATACGAGCTTGGGGTATGGTTAACAAAGTTGATAGCAAGACGTTGGGGCGTAAGAATTCCATTCCTTTGGAACCTTATCTTAAATGGGTGAGGGCTCGCGCTCAAAGTATCAAGATGCCTTATGAAGCCATCTTACCTGTTATCATGGAGCCAGTAGTTGAGGGAGACGTTCCCCGTACTATCCGCTATCCTGACATGCCTACTACTCTTGAAGATTTGCAAAACGCTTGGATTCAGTTAAAAGGAGAACAAGACACCTTTGAAGCTAAGTTCTATGAGAGCGAGAGGAAGTTATTAGAGCTTACAAGGGAACTTCATGAAGAAAGGAGCTTAAACACCTACATTGCACCAAGGAAGATGCACACAACTTTTCTGTCTTAGGAGTTTACTTTATGCTTATTTCTGTTGTTGTAAGCCCAAGAGGCATACTTGTATTCAAATCAGAACTCTTTAATGTAAGATAACATTTGTTTAATCTTTGTCTATACAAATTTAAATCCCTTAAATCCTTGAAATCATTTTCATATTGCATATTCATGCATCATGACATGACAGGTTTCCGCATAACAGGTTCCCTTATCTCTCCGCTGTTTATTACAGTCAGATGGATCTAGAGAAAACTGTGACAGAACTTCATGTCCAGAACTCTCAATTTCAGGAAGCTTTACTCGCCCTGGCCAAGGGGCAGAAAGATATGATGGCCTTGTTGGCCGCTAAGAAAAAGCCAAAGAAGAAAGTTTTTCTCAACATGGGTAAACGGTTCAAGGAGACAATCCGTCAAATTCTAATAAAGGAAGATTCATCCGAGGAGGAAGAAAACCAAATTGGTGAAGTCAAGAGTACTCAGGACGACTGTATCAATGACCAAGAATCTGATGATGATTATTTCAATGAACAATATCCACCTGCAGATATCAAATACAAGCAGCTAGAAGACAGGATGAAAGCGGTTGAAATACAAGCTATTCCTGGTTTAAATTTTGACGATTTGGGCTTAATATCTGGGGTAGTCATTCCCCACAAGTTCAAAATACCAACCTTTGCAAAATACGATGGGGTTTCTTGTCTAAATCTCCATTTGAAGTCCTATGCGCGTAAAATACAACCGCACACTGCTGATAAAAAACTCTGGATTCACTTTTTCCAAGAGAGTCTGGCTGGAACACAAGTTGAATGGTTTTATCAGTTGGATGGCTCTCGCATTAATACTTGAGAGGGCCTAGCTACTTCCTTCTACCATCAATATCAGTACAACACCGACTTGGCACCGACAAGGGTTCAATTGCAAGGCATGACTATGGGGAAGGATGAGGGATTTAAGGAATATGCACAGAAGTGGAGAGACCTTGCTAGTAGGGTCCAACCTCCCTTGACTGATAGGGAACACATTGACATGTTCATGAACACATTATCTGGTCCTTTCTTTAACCTATTGGTTGGCTGCTCTTCTTCTGGTTTCACCGAATTAATCCTAACTGGTAAAAGAGTTAAAAGTGGCATTAAAAGTGGAAAGACCTCTGTGGCATCTACTTCCACTCCCAATCCTGTCAAGAAAAATTTTGCCGCGAAGAAAGAAGTTAATAATGTGTATGGGGCAAAGGCCCACACCAAGAAGAATAATCATCTATCTGTCAATGTTGTCCAAATCTCCAACCCGACTGCTACTCAAAGACCATCTTCCAATCATCAACGTGTTGAAGCTCCAAGAAGACAATTTACAAGGTTAGGCATGTCATTATCTCAAGCCCTTTAACATCTGCTCAGGGCCAATTTAGTGACGTTGCGGGATCCTCCCGCCAACTCTGACACCTTGTCACCGAGATATAATCCAAATGCAAAATGCGCTTATCATTCAAACAGCCCCGAGCATGAGATTAATCAGTGCTGGGCTTTAAAAAACAAAATCCAGGATTTAATTGACAACAAGACTATTTAATTTGATCCTCCTCTGATGCCAAATGTAATTACTGCTCCAATGTCGAAGCACGACAAAGGTGTTAATGATGTCAAAGACACAATCTTCATTGCCTCTGTTGAAGAATTAACTACTCCGTTGAGTGTAATCAAGAGCAATCTGCTGAAATCTGGGACTTTCCCTGGTTTTGAAAAAGCCAGCGTAGGCTGTATGAGACAACCCAATGGGTGTGAGGAATTGAAGAAAGGTATACAACGTCTAATGGATGGCCGCGAAATCCTATTCGAAAAGATTCCCGTCATTAAAAATTCAATCGACAAAGCTGAAGATTTGGCCATCATAACAAATTCAAACAAACCTCTCAGGATCTCATCCAAAGGTCCTATCAGGATTTCAAACGAACCAATCATTGCTCCTCTTATAATCACTGCTGCCGGGCCTGTTCCATACACCTCTGATAAAGCGGTACCATGGAATTACGGTGTCGGGGTTTATTACCATGGGGAAAAACAAGATTCTTGGATTGATGATAATGAAGCTGGTGTTACTAATATTACCGGTTCTAGTAAAGTCACAAGAACATGAAGGGTCTTTTCCCCTGTTATCTCGCCACCAACCACAACCACAGTTCCAGTCCACATAAGCAATGACAATTCTGATGCCAGTACTAAAGGGAAAGAGAAATAAAGTGATCCTTCCATGGAAGAGGCACCAGCTAAAAAGTATGCTATGGAAGAACCATCCACTCAATAGATGGAGGAGATTCTGAAGATCATCAAGAAAAGCGACTTCAAAATAGTAGAGCAGTTGGGGCAAACCCCTTCTAAAATATCAATGTTGTCCTTATTACTATGTTCTGACGCATATGCACAAGCTTTGATTAAGTTCTTGAAAAAGGCTCACGTGCCTCAAGAAACCACAACCGACCAATTTGAGAATTGTGTAGCAATTCTGATAGCTGACAATGGTCTGGGGTTCTCCGATGCAGATTTGAATCCCATGGGAAAGAATCACAATAAAGCCTTACATGTTTCTGTTGAATATAAGGGGACCACTCTGGCACGTGTTTTGGTGGACACAGGCTCATCTTTAAATGTGTTACCTAAAGGCGCTTTAGATCGGCTAGACTGTGAAGGTTTGGTTTTAAAGCCAAGTGATATTGTTGTGAGGGCATTCGATGGGTCGAAAAGGATGGTTCATAGAGAGGTGAATCTCCCAATTAAAGTTGGTTCATAGATTTTCAACTCCACATTCTGTATAATGGACACACGGCCTACATATTCTTGCTTGCTTGGACGCCCGTGGATCCATGGGGCAGGTGCGGTCACTTATACCCTCCACCAGAAGTTAAAATATCCAGTTCAAGGGAAGGTTGTCACTATTTGCGGCGAAGAAGAATTTATGGTAAGCCATCTCAATTCTTTCAAGTACGTAGAAATGGATGGCGAATTCATAGAAACTCCTTGTCAGACGTTTGAAGTTGTGGCCACCACCAAAATCTCCTCCGCACTCCAAAAGCCGACAAAGTTATCCCTAAGATGGCTTCTCTTAAGGATGCTCGTGCTGTGGTAGAAGAAGGAAACAATGAGATGTGGGGTTAACTCCTCGATATCCCGTTCAAGGAAGACATGTTTTGGTTAGGTTTCACCTCCAAAGCTCAAAAAGAAATTAGAGGTGCTCGTACCGGAAAGCCGCCTCTCCACCTCAAGATTCATGAAGTGAACGCCATAGAGGATTCTGATGATGAGTGTTCTTTAGAAGACTGGATTTACCCGAAAACCGAAGGGAAGCTCAACAATTGGCATACAAAGGACCTTGTGCTCGTCTCTTTCATTAAGGAGTAATCTACTTGTTTTTGCTTTCTAATCAATTCAAGAACTCGTTGTCTGTAATATTTTGATATTGACTTTTTAGCCATATGCCTTGCCCGGGGAACTTTTGTCCTTTTGTCAAGGGTTTTATTTATGTTCATCAAATCATATGATTATTCAGTACATTGGACATTCTTGCATTCAAATATTTGTGTTCATTATATTTCTTTTCTTTCAAAAACGTTTCCAAATAATAGCCATGTATCTTACATGCACACACACATACTCTTGCAGGTCTACATCCACTCTGGATCCTATTGCCAATAAACCTACTATTACCGACTATGACTTTGAATGTCCTATCAACCAAGCCGAAGACGGAAGCGAGGAAGATTGTGACATACCAGGAGAACTAGCCAGGCTTCTATTACAAGAGGAAAAATCTATTCAACCACATGAAGAGTCAGTAAAAGTTATCAACTTGGGTACTGAGTTAGATAAGAAGGAAATCAGGATCGGCGCTAATTTGGAAAGCAGTGTTAAGAACATATTGGTTCAGATGTTTTTCAATTATGTGGAAGTATTTGCTTGGTCTTATGAAGATATTCCTGGGTTAGATACCGACATTGTGGTTCATCGTCTGCCAACGAAAGAAGATTGCCCTCCAGTTAAACAAAAAGTTCACTGCATGAGGCCTGACATGTCTGAAAATATCAAAGCCGAAGTAATGAAACAGTTTGATGTAGGATTCCTAGCTGTAACATCCTATCCTCAATGGGTGGCCAACATAGTTCCAGTGCCAAAGAAAGATGGGAAGTTCGCATGTGCGTAGACTATAGGGATCTGAATAGGGCAAGCCCCAAGGACGATTTCCCTTTACCACACATTGACGTCTTAGTCGATAATACTACTCAGCATAAAATCTTCTCATTCATGGATGGCTTCTCAGGCTATAACCAAATAAGGATGGCTCCCGAAGATATGGAAAAGACTACTTTCGTTACACAATGGGGCACCTTCAGCTACAAGGTCATGCCATTCGGGTTAAAAAATACAGGGGCAACATATCAAAGGGCTATGGTTGCTTTATTTCATGACATGATTCATCATGAGATAGAGGTATATGTGGATGATATGATTGCTAGATCACAAACCAAAGAAGAACATCTCAATCACCTGCACAAATTATTCGAGAGACTAAAGAAGTACAAACTGAGGTTAAACCCTAACAAGTGCACATTTGGGGTACGCTCTGGGAAGCTTCTAGGTTTTGTTGTCAGAAATAAAGACATTGAAGTTGATCCCGCCAAGATAAAAGCCATCCAAGAAATGATAGTCCCTCGTTCTGAATAACAAATCAGAGGATTCTTAGGTCGTCTCAATTACATTTCCCGTTTCATATCACACTTAACTGCTACTTGCGAGCCACTCTTCAAACTCTTGAAGAAGGATCAGGTAGTCAAATGGAACGATGAATTCCAGATTGCCTTTGACAAAATCAAGGAATACCTACAAGAACCTCCTATTCTCATGCCTCCTGTTGAAGGAAGACCCTTGATCATGTACTTGACAGTACTAGAGAATTCTATGGGGTGTGTTTTGGGCCAACATGACGAGTCTGGCCGAAAAGAGCATGCAATTTACTACCTAAGCAAAACGTTTACCGACTGTGTAACCAGATATTCACTGCTCGAGAAAACTTGTTGTGCTTTAGCATGGGCTGTTCACCGGCTAAGGCAGTACATGTTGACTCACACCACTTTGTTAATTTCTAAGATGGATCTGATTAAGTACATCTTCGAAAAACCTGCCCTTTCCGGACAAATAGCCAGATGGAAAATAATCTTGACTGAGTACGACATTCAATACACCAATCAAAAAGCCATCAAAGGAAGTGTACTAGCAGATCATTTGGCCCATCAAGCTGTGGATGATTATCAGTCAATGAACTTCGACTTCCCTGACGAGAATATTATGCTGGTAACCGACTGTGCGAAACCTAGACCGTATCACGGACCTGAACAAGGATCCCGATGGACTATGGTATTTGATGGGGCTTCCAACGCCTTAGGTAACAGAATTAGCATTGTGATCATCTCTCCTGAAGGTTGCCACACTCCTTTCACTGCAAGACTATGCTTCGATTGCACAAACAATATGGCCGAGTATGAAGCATGCATCTTAGGTCTAAAAGTTGCCATTGACTTAAGGATCAAGCATTTGGATGTGTTTGGAGACTCCGCCCTAGTGATTAGCCAAGTAAAAGGAGATTGGGACACTAAACACCCTAATCTTATCCCTTACAAGGAACTTGTGCTATCCGTGATTCCTCACTTCGAAGAGATCACTTTTGAACATTTCCATATGGAAGAAAACCAGTTGGTTGACGCTTTGGCAACCATGTCTTCAATGTTCAAGGTCAGATGGGATAACAAAGCCCCTATGATTACAATTGAAAGATTCGATGATCCTGCACATTGCTATGAGCTCGACACCGATGCGGAAATGCCATGGTACCATGAGGTAATGAGATACCTCGAAGCACAAGAGTATCCAGAGGGAGCGTCTATCAACGGCAGAAAGTTCTTACGAAGATTTGCAGCCAAATTCTTCCTAAGCAACAGGATATTGTACAAGCGCAACTATGATTCAACTCTACTCCAATGTGTGGATAAGAATGAGGCAGAGGAAATCATGGAAGATATGCACAATGGCCTTTTCGGTACTCACTCAAGTGGACATACGATGGCTAAGAAAATCTTAAGAGCAGGTTACTATTGGTCAACGATGGAGACCGATTGTCATCAACATTCAAGAACTTGTCACAAATGCCAAATCTATGCTGACAAGGTCCATGTACCTCCAATCCCTCTGAATGTCATGACCTCTCCATGGCCATTTGCAATGTGGGGTATTGACATGATCGGAGAAATCAAACCTACTGCTTCTAACAGACATCGCTTCATTCTTGTCGCCATCGATTATTTTACCAAATGGGTCGAAGCCGCCTTGTTTGCCTCAGTCACCAAGAATGTGGTAGCCAGATTCATCAGACATAACCTCATCTGCCATTATGGTATCCACGAAAGGATCATCACTGACAATGGGACTAACCTCAACAATGCCATGATCAAGGAGTTGCGCACTCAATTTTAGATCAAGCATCACAATTCTTCTCCATATAGACCAAAAATGAATGGCGCGGTCGAAGCGGCCAACAAAAATATCAAGAAGATTGTGTAGAAAATGGTAGTGACATATAAAGATTGGCATGAAATGTTACCATTTGCTCTACACGGCTACCGTACTTCAGCTAGAACATCAACAGAGGCAACTCCCTTCTCTCTAGTTTATGGCATGGAAGTTGTTTTGCCAGTAGAAGTTCAAACTCCCTTGCTAAGGATTATGATCGAGGAAGACCTAGGAGAAGACGAGTGGATTCAAATGAAATTGGATCAGCTAAACTTGATCGATGAAAAACGATTAGCCGCTATTTGCCATGGTCAAATGTATCAAAAACGAAGGATCAAAGCTTTCAACAAAAAGGTCAAGCCACGAGTATATCAAGTTGGGGACTTGGTGATAAAACGCATCATTCTACCACAAGGTGACCCCAGAGGAAAATGGACTCCCACCTATGAAGGGTCGTTTGTTGTCAAGAGAGTTTTTTCTGGCGGTGCCAGGATGCTGACCACCATGGACGGAGAAGACTTCCCGCATCCTATAAACACGAACATAGTCAAAAAATACTACGCATGAGAGACCCGTTAGGTTGACACACCTAAGAAAAAAAGGGCATCCCGGCAAACCAAAAGGTTTGGGCAAAAATTAGGGATATATGCAAAAGATTTTACACCCGGCAAGTTGAAAACCCGAAAGGGCGACTTGGGCAAAAAAGGGGTATCCTGGTGGACCGAAAACCCGAAAGGGCGGTTCAGGAAAAAACTAAGGATCAAAAGCGTACGACTATGTCCCGTGAAATCAACACAGCCAATTCTATCGCCAAGGCCCAAGTTCAAATGGTCCAGGATCAATCCAATCAATTTAGATCAACGACAAAGGATGTTCGAAGACATTGAGGCAATAGTAGAGGTGGAAGGCAACAAGATCATTTCACATGGCTATTTGTTTTCATTCTCAATTTTGTTTTCCTTTTGGCGATTTCCTCTTACTAGGATTTCCGTCCCTATGTACAAAAAACGCCTATTCATTGGCAAAATATCAATACAAACACACTTTGAAGTGTAAAATTTTCTATCTTTGTTTTGAATGCAAATTTGTCCAATGACTAAAATTGAATGAACATATGCATATGAACATAATTAAAGCTATTTGGCACATGGGTCCTGCTAAACAGTAGCATCAACAAAACATCAGTGCATAGCAACAGTGAGCATCTCTTTTAATGTATGTGAAATAGCCCCACAGAGTTATCTCATCATCATTATCCCCACCAGAGCGGTGACAATAAACCTTTCCCCAACGGAGTTGCTCATAAAATCTCCTTACACAGGATGATCCTCGGCCAGAGTCTCAACCTCTTGACATCTTTCTCCCCAGCTAAAGCCTATGAGACCTCTTCCTAAAGGGAATTCACCTGCTCAGCAGGGTTTACTTCCCCAACAGAGTTAATTCCCCAGCTGAGTTTACTTCCCCAACAGAGTTAATTCCCCAACTGAGTATACATTCCCCAACAGAGTTAATTCCCCAACTGAGTATACATTCCCCAACAGAGTTAATTCCCCGGCGGAGTCCATCTTCCCCAGCCGAGTATATCCCCCTATCTTGCCCAGCTGAGCCCATCTTCCCCAAACCGAGGTTTTTATCCCCAGCGGAGTATATCTTCCAACCAAGATAATTCCCCAGTTGAGTCCAAATTGCCCAGCTGAGTATATCTTCCCCAAATCGAGGTTTCTATCCCCAGTGGAGTATATCTTCCAACCAAGATTTTATTCCCCAAGCTGAGTCCATCTTCCCCAGCGGAGTATATCTTCTCCAGCTGAACCCAAATTTCCCAGCTGAGTACATCTTCTCTGACCAAGGTTATTTTCTCCAAATAGAATCTATCCTCCCCAACTGAGCCCATCATCCCCAGATAAGCCCATAATCCCCGGCTGAGCCCGTCATCTCCAGTTGGGTGTATCCTCCCCAAGCTGAGTCTACCTTACCCGACTGAGTCTATACTCTCCAGTCTGAATTTCCCTTTCAAATGACTGCAAATCATAGGGCCACAACCCCTGATCCCAAGTAAAGCCTTCAACAAAGCCTTTATTATTACCAAGAAATGCTATGAAGCCTGGATCCGACCATATATTAGCACAATTTTCAAAGTTATTACTGAAGCCTGGACCCGAACAGATAATAGTTTGACTTCTTCAAATTACTGAAGCCTCGACCTGACCAGATAACAGTTTGACTTTTTCAATTACTGAAGCCTGGACCCGACCAGATAACAGTATGACTTCTTGAGTTACTGAAGCCCGAACCCGACCGGATAACAGATGATCTCAAAATGCTATGAAACCTAGACCCGACCAGATAATAGCCTAACTCTCCAAAGATATAGAGGAACCTGAACTCAATCCAACCCAGGTTTAAACTTCTTTTCCCCAGTAGAGTCGTCTCTCTATCCCCAACAAAGGGATGAGAAACCTGGACCCGACCAGACATCAATCCTCATTTCTATCCTTTCAAGAAAGCCGTTGCAAAGCCTAGACCCGACCAGATAGCAATCACCCTCAGAGATTCATTGTGAAACCTGGAAACCGACCAAATAACAACTAAATCCCCAAGCAGTTTATTATGAAGCTTGGACCCCGACCAGATAACAATCAACTTCATCAAAGAAATCTGCAAAGCTTAGACCCGACCATATAACAGTTTTCAACCAGTTTATTGTAAAGCCTGGACCCGACCAGATAAAAAATTAACTTCATTAAAGAAATTTGTAAAGCCTGGACCCGACCAGATAACAGTTTTCAAGCAGTCTATTGCAAAGCCTGGACCCGACCAAATAACAGTTTTCAAATGGTGTATTGTAAAGCCTAGACCCGACCAGATAACAATTAACCATGATCCCCAGAAAGACACTATGAAGCCTGGATTCAACCAGATAATAGTACAGCTTTCCAAAAGACTATAAAGTCTGGACCCGACCAGATAACAGTCTTCAAAGAGTTACTGTGAAGCCTGGATCCGACCAGATAACAGTTAGTTCGTCCTTTCCTCCAGTAAAGTTACTGGGAAGCCTGGATCCGACCAGATAACAATTAACCTCCGCATCCCTAGCAAGTTGTTGTGAAACCTGGACCCGACCAGATGACTATTCAATTTCAAAGAATTTTCTGCAAAGCCTGGACCCGACCAAATAATAGTTAATTTATCTCTTCCCCTAGTATGTTACCATGAAGCCTGGATCCGACCAGATAACAACCGACTACTTCATCCTCAGCAACTGTGAAGCCTGGATTTGACCAGATAGCAGCTGATACTTGAGTGTGATATTCCCCAGCAAAAGCATGCCTTCAATAAAATTTGAAGATATGCATATTCTTTATTTCCAACAGGCAATCAGGGATTCAACCTCCCTGGATTTCCTCAGCAGCAGTCAGGGATTTATTTTCCCGGACGAAATCACACATTTCACATTCATACATCATAGCATATACATACCAATGCATTTAGCATGATACCACATATGGTGAACATCATGAAAGCCTCTGCATTTTACTAACCCCTTTTCACACAGGTAAACAGCAAGTTTAGTATAAATCAACAAGAGATTTGTGCTAATACTCATCCAACATTTACCAACATTCCTCCAAATGGAATCTATAAGCCCATTCACCATCCATCTTCGAGTGCAAATTTCTGGGCACTCTAGTGTTCAATCGTCTTTCACCTTCAAGTAACGAATGGCGGATCCGCCAATCTAACTCTTCAGGTTCAAGAAGTTTGAACAGGGGCAGCTGTTGCACCCCAAAATTTGCCCTCTCATTTCTCAAGGAATCACCCTGGATCCTTAAATTTTCTCTCATCCAATTCTAAGCCTTGAGTTATCAATTTTTCCAAGCAAAACCATTCACAAGGGCAAAATCGTCATTTGCACACTGAGAAGTCTAACTTTGACTTTTAGATCAAAATCAAATCTCAAAAATCATATTTCATCAAGACATGTTGGAATATGAAGCTTGCTTCATCAAGAGTTTCAAAAGTCAAATTTTGCTTTGGAAAAGCAAAATTCTAAATACTTAGAAATTTTTCTAAGTATTTAAGAAATATGACAATGTCAGAACTTCTGGACCAATGTTCATACTCAGCAAATTCTAGATATTCTCAAGACAGAGTTTTGTCAGAACTTCTGGGCTAGTATCCACGAAGGTTCAGTCACAGTTTGCAAGGGTTAAATCAAAGAAGATAACAGAGTGAGCTGTAAGTATACTGGAAGTTTTGAAGGATCCCTCAGAACATGCTGAAGTCAGAAGATAAGAGGATCAGAAGATGAGATGCTACGCTAAAACAGAACTTCTAATCCAGAGTCAAGCAAAGATGCAGAGTTTCACATGGGAATCCATTTAATGCTCACAACCGCCTCTGATTCTTTATCCAAGGGATTCACACCATGTGTACCCCTACTGCCTTGGGAAGACAAATTTATGTGCAAAAGCATGCTAGACCCACGCGTTGTCTCTACTTTTCATTAATTCACGCTGCTAGATCCAGTTGAGGCGCTGTTAACCATCCAACTTGAATACGTTGAACCCCACTTGTTTAAGCTTACTTCAAGAGTAAGTCAGCATCTAGCACATGAAAATTGGCACCACTTGACCGCCCCAACTGCAAAATTTTGCCTATAAATAGAACACCATTTGCCCATAAAAATTGATTGAAAAGGGAGAGAAAAATTTGTGAAAGAGACGAGAGAATTGAAGAAGAAGGCTTTGAACCACCGCAAAAATTCCAAGAACCCAAGAAACTATAAAAACAAAATACCAAAAATCTTAGCATTGATTCCTTATATTCAAACTCCATTTTTCCTTAAAGCGTTCTTTATTAAATCCATACCAAATTCTGTAATCAAACAGTAACACATTCTCCTCCAAAATCTGTTTCAAAAGGATCAGAACTTTACCCTTTGGACTGTTCCAGAAATTACAAATTCCCCTCCTGCTGAGTACGTGAAGGAGTTACTCAGAACATCACCAGAATTCAAGAACACCCTCCAGTTCACATAATCCTTTCCAGCAGCAAGGTAAATTTTTTGCTCACTCTCATCATACTGATTAAGCATTGTCAGATTTTGCATACTTAGGACAATGTAGATATTTTGATTCTGATGATGTACATATTCTGAAAATTCATGCATCTGCCTGCCTAAGTAAAAGAAATCCTAGTTCAAAGTTTCATAAGGAAATTAGGTCTCAGAATTAGAATTAGAAAATACACGTTGCTTCGGATTCATGCTTCTGATATTTCATGAAATTTGTCATAACTATTATACATGCAACTTATGTTATGTAAATGACTAAGCTGTAGATGTTCTGACTGGCATGGAGAGAGGCAAAGTTCTGACAGTTGCGTTAGGACTTCTGAAAACTTCTGAGTTCTCAGAAGATCCAGAACTTCTGAAGTTCCATATTTTTACTAACATGTTTCTGTTTGTGCAGCAAGTAAGAGTCAGAACTTCTGACCTCTTATATTTTTAGTATTTTGCGCTGATTATGTTTTCTTTCTGTTTTACTTTTGATTTTTTCCATCATTTTATTATTAACCAAAAAATACCAAAAATATTTTATATTTGCATGTTATATTTTCTTTTAACATAAAAACCCAAAAAATATTTTCTTAAACAAAGGTTATTTCCCTTTTAAACAGACAAACATTTTACATTTTCTGTATATTCTTATTTGTTTCAATGTGGTGGTAATAGTAACCTAGAATTTTTTAACTTGCAACCCCCATTCATAAATATGTACCCCCATCCCCTTAAAATATTGTAATAACGTAGGACTTTACATTTCCGCACTGGTCTTGCTTTCAATATATGTTAGTAATTAGGGTGTGTATAATAAGATATGAAAATTGACAAATAGATCACCCTAATCAAGATAAATTATGCATGCAATCAAATACACTCGCACACTTACACCCTTAAGGTAATTCCACTTGTTGCCTTATAAAAATGGCCATGTTATGCATGTGGGATGTCTTAGCACAAAAAAATCGAAAAAGATCATAGTCCCTCGATGACGCTATCAATGTTGCCTTTCAAAATGATCTTAGTCCCTAAAAGAAAAGTGCTAAGTCATCTCACGACATTGCTATCATGGTCATACGATGTCCCATGCTTGTCCCTTCACATCTAACGATGAGGCTTCTTATTAAATCAATGGTAAGATAGCAACATCTAAAGGAGGAGGAAAAACACATCTAAGAGCTTTTCAGTAGGTAGATTACTTTTAGTTACTTGCTCAATTTCAAAATAAACATCCTTGCTATTTTCAAAACAATCACATATACTTTCCAAACGTCTTTCCAAACTTGAAATATTTTCAAAAGCTCAACACTTTTGTATGCATTCTTACGAAAGAGGATCATTACAAAAGTTTGCCTAAAAGATGACACCTTTTCAAAATACTTTCAAAACCATACAAAAGCACACTTTTTAAACAAAAGCAAGTGATCTAGCAAGTGACTAAGAGCCCATGGAAAACCATGGATGAAAAGGGTGCTAATACCTTCCCTTTTCATAATCTACCCCCGAACTCAAGAAAACATCTCGAAAGGTCTTTCCTGTGATTTTTCACCTTTCCTTATTGGATAAAAGAAAAGTCGGTGGTGACTCTTGCTAAACCGCAACATTTGCGAACACAAATTCAAAACACCTCAAGTCAGTTCTCCCACCATATCATAGACGGGACTTAGTGGTGTGCAGATGCAGAATGGTCAAGTTGTTGTTTATGCGTCTAGACAACTGAAGATTCATGAAATGAATTATCCTACGCATGACTTGGACTTTATAGTTATGGTATATGTGTTGAAGATTTAAAGACATTATCTGTTCGCATCCAGATTCGAGGTATTAAGTGATCATAAGAGTCAGAAGTACTTATTTGATCAAAAGGAATTGAATATGTGGCAGAGAAGGTGGCATAAGTTGTTAAAAGATTATGATTTTAATTTGAGTTACCAACCTGGCAAAGCAAATGATGTGGATGATGCTTTGAGTAGGAAGTCTTTGCATATGTCTATGCTTATGGTGTGTGAGTTAAAATTGACCGAGCAATTCAGAGACATGAGTTTAGTGTGTGAAGAAACTCCTAACAATGTAAAGTTGGGGATGTTGAAGCTGACTAGGGGTATTCTTGAAGATATTAGAGAAAGTCAGAAACATGATTCGAGTTTGGTTGACCGATTGTTTCTAATTAACCAAGGTAATAGAGGTGAATTTTGAGTTGATGAAAATGGTGTAATGAGGTTTGCTGATAGGGTGTGTGTTATGGATGTACCAGACTTTAACAAGAGTATTCTTGAGGAAGGACATCGAAGTGGTCTAAGTATTCATCCTGGTGCTACAAAGATGTATCAAGATTTGAAGAAATTGTTTTGGTAGTCTGGTATGAAAAAGGAAGTTGCTAAATTTGTTTATGCTTGTTTAACGTGTTAGAAGTCAAAAATTGAGCATCAGAAGCCTTTGGGTCTAATGCAGCCGTTGAATATTCCAGAATGGAAATGGAATAACATTTCCATGGATTTTGTGTCAGTTTTTCTGAAGACTGCTAAGGGCAATGATTAGTTTGGGTGATAGTTGATAGATTGACTAAATCGGCTCGTTTCTTATTGATGAAGATCAATCATCCCATACAGGAGTTGGTTGAGATGTATATTGAGGAGATTGTGAGATTGCATGGAATACCTTCAATATATTTCAGATAGAGATCCTAGATTTACATCGAGGTTTTGGGAAAGTTTGGAGAATGCCTTTGGTACTAAGTTAAAGTTTAGTTTTTTTTATCATCCAATAGAGAGGACTATCCAGTTTTTGGAAGTTTTGTTAAGGGCTTGTGTGATACGGTGGGAGAACTGACTTGAATTTTTGCATTTTGATCGCATTTGTGCGGATAGCAAGAGTCGCCACCGACTTTTGTTTTATCCAAAAGGAAAGGTAAAAATAGCACAGGAAAGAACTTTTGAGATTATTTCTTGGGTTCGGGGGGTAGATTATGAAAAGGGAAGGTGTTAGCACCCTTTTCATCCGTAGTTATCTACGGGCTCTTAGTTACTTGCTAGATCACTTACTTTTACTTTGACAATATGCTTGTGATGTGGGCTTTGAAAGTATTTTGAAAATGTCTTTGTAATGGTTCTCGTTTCTATAAGAACGCGTACAAAGTTTTATTTCTGAAAATAGTTCAAAGATGTGTTTGTGGGATGTGTTTTTTGAAAGTGGTTTTGAAAAGACGTTTTTGCAATGGTTCTCGTCAATATAAGAACGTATACAAAATGTTTTGTTTTTTGAAAATGTTTTGAGATGAAAGCATTGGTGTGAAAATGTTTTTGTCGTGAGCAAGCAAGTAACTAGGAGAGAATCTATCTACTCGAAAGGTCTTAACTGTTCTTTTCTTCCCCCTTTAGACGTTTCTACCTTACCATTGATTTGTTAAGAAGCCCCATCATTGGATATGAAGGGACAGGCGCGGATCAAATTTACAGTCATTGAAAGAAACTTATGAGACGC
The DNA here is from genome assembly GCA_948472305.1 of Vicia faba. Taxonomy (NCBI): domain Eukaryota; kingdom Viridiplantae; phylum Streptophyta; class Magnoliopsida; order Fabales; family Fabaceae; genus Vicia; species Vicia faba. Next base: position 725,324,680 of record OX451738.1, on the reverse strand, counting down.
TTTAGCAATTTTCGTAAGGGACTAGATCGTTTCACCGGAGGCAACATCGAGGGTCATCGAGGGACTACGATCTTTTTTATTGAAGGGTATTTGCTAAAACGTCCCATATTTGAGGGACATAACTGTCTTTCCGAAGGCAACGAGCGAGGTTATCCTAGAGGTGGGCGTGTGAAAAAGTGTATTCATTTCAAATTTAATTTTATTGAAGTTAGGTTATCTAGCGATTGATTTTGAATCTTGCTATGCACGCCTAATTACTATACAGTAATAAGTAAAACAGTAAAATGCGGAAATTGAAATTATACGCTATTACAAAGCTTCGAGAATGGGTGTACAAATTAATGAATGTGGGTGATGATAAGGAATAAAAATTGAAATCATACAATACAAGTCCAAACCGTTAAATAATATTTAAGTTAAAACTCTTTTCATTTGATAAAATTAATTAATAATTTAATTAATAATGTCAAACAAAAATTATTTTAAAGTTAATAATTATTTAAAACAAATATTAACCTATTTGCAATTTTAAATATATGCTGAAATATAAAACAAAAATAAAATAATTAAAAATAAAGGATATAAGGGAAAAGTTTAGAAATGGGCCTGTATTGGAGCGAATCTGGGGGTGCAAAAATAAATCTGGTTGGCCAAAATAAAGGGAGAAGCCCAAAGCTCCTGGCTGATCAGGTGCTGCAGTCTCCTGGAGGTGCACCATGGGCATGCTCTTGTAAGGCGCTAAAGAATATTGATTGATGATGATATGAATCAGACGGAGGGATGATGAGGGTACACAAACTGTTAGCATAGGAATACAAACGCAAGATCTCTAAGGATGATTAAAGGGGTGGTGACAAGTTTCACCACCGGATTGGGCATCAGGATGTAATTAAAAAAAACAAAACTAATTAAGTGAATTAGAAAAACTCATAACTCACTTCTCTTTCTCTCTCCACCTATGATGCTCTCTCTTCTCTATTGCTGGAAGCCTTCACCGGAGAAGGCATCTTGGCTGCGCCAGAAATCGCCTTACGGCGGTGACGGCGGCAACGTGACTCCAATCCTCACTTTTCTTACATGAATCTGACCGTCTCTTCTCTCTAATTGTTAATCTGAAGTTAATTTTTGCAGATTCTCAAACTAAAACCCTAGATCTAAAGAGGGGTGAACGGAATCCTAAGTCAAACATGTAGCGAAAAATCAATGATTTATGAAGAAGGATTCAAAATGGAAAGCAAAAACCCAAAGAAAAAGGAGAAAGGAGGTCGTGTTCTCAAGATCCGTGAGCTTCCAACCTTTCTGAAATTTATCCTTCTGGTATTTATCTGAACTTTTTCTCTTCTTCTGAATCTATGTTTGTTAGAATATGTTGAAAGGATTTCTTAATAGAATAACGATGATGATTAGGGTTTGGCTTTCTTGATAGCTTGCTATGTTTTTGTGGGATTATTTGTATGTAGCTTTGAATGGATTCTGAGGAGGGAAAATGATGAACAAAACTTTGGCTTTTTGCTATTTTTCTGAGTTATTGGTTCACTGTGGATTTTTTTGGTGATGGTATTTTTGATGTTGTATACTTGCTGGCCATTTTGTGTTGTTTCGTATCTTACTGTGAAGGAGATATGGCTTTTTTGGTGATGGTCTTTGGTGATTGTATTTTGTGTTTGTAAAAGAATGCAATGGGTTTGATGGACGTATCTCTCTCTTGGTGATTTTTTCGTCGTTTTTCCTTTTGACCTCCCTCCCTCTATATTGACAGTAAAATTGAAAAGAAAAATGGGAGGGAAAAAATAGCAGTCCTTTGAAACTTGTGCTATACTGTGCTGATGTTTTTTTGTTGCAGTTTCTGGTTTTTTTACCATTTTTGTACAAGTCTTGGGCAAGATTTTGACAGTTTTTGGACAGTTGTGCAAAGCTTGTAGCAGAAACAGCAGGGCTGTCTGTTTTATGATAGCAACTGACTTGGTAACTTTAGGATTGCTAGTGGCCTAGGTGATATCTTTCTTCTTTCCCTCTTCATATTTCTATGATACAAAGCCAAATTGCTTTTTGCTTATTATATACTTTTCTGAAGGGTCTTCTAACTTAGGAAAATGATGACAATTTTTTGTTTGAGCATGCTTGCCTCCTTGCTATATTACTGCTTTTACTTGTTGCCTGCCTTGTTGACTTAAAGCAGTATTGCTACATTTTTGCACTAGCCTGCTGTTTAGACTGTGGTTTGCCTGCTGCCTATTATTTGTGTTGTGACCTGTTTGCATAATTGGAATAGTGATATTATGGGTCAAGAGGCTAGATAAGTAAAAACAAGAGGAATAAAAGAGTGTTTTTATTTTTGATCGATCGTAGAAACGAGAAAAGTAAACACGAGAAAGAGGATGAGCTAGGAAGAGACGAACCATTATTGAATATTTAAGAATCTACAATCTAAGGTAAGGATGGAATTCCGACTCTCTAATAAGTGGTATAATAATGGGTATGTGATGATATGAATGTTAGGTTTTGGGTGTAGATTGTGTTTTAAAATGATTGTTGTAATCAATTGAAATTTATGAAATTGTTGTGATAAATTGATTAGAATTGAAATGTATTGTTTGGATTGAGAATTGTAGAATTTTCCATGTTTTATTGTGTTCACAAAACTGAATTTTGGTTGAAAAAGGTTGATTTCCCGTAGCAGAAAAATTACTGGTTTTTGGCTCTGTAACAGTGAGGTAACCGATTACCATTCTGAAATAACTGGTTACATCAGAAGTTTTTTGAAAATATTGGCTATTGGTTCAGTGAAGTAACTGGTTATTATTCTGAGGTAACCGGTTACATCATCCAGAAATTATGTAATAGAGGCAAAATAGGGGTGAAGTAACTGGTTACCATTCTGAAGTAACTGATTACCTTACTGAAACTGGCATATTTTGTAAACTTGTAAAATCAATAACTTTTGACTCGGGTGTTTGATTGGCACGTCATTTGGAACATTACAAAGCTAAAAATATTTTCTATCAATTAAAACTTTTTTTTGGTACAGTAGCTGATTATTTGGATGAAGGCTTATGCTTTTTGTGTGAAAATGGTCTTTTACGTGTAAGATGAATATATGTATGTTGGTGTTGCATGTATTCATGGTGAGAGATTATGCCCTGTTGTTGTAGACTCTAGACCTATGATGGGGATCGGGAGTAGAGTGAACCAAAATTGTTCATAAATTTTGTAGACTCCGGTCCTATGGTGGGAATCAGGAGTAGTGTGAACTAAATGTTCACAAATGGTACCACATGCATTCGAGTCAGTATGTCGATCTCAGTACATTGTGTAACACCCCAATTCTACCCCAAGTGATTAGCAAAATAAATCAGAGTTATAAAATTCCAATCATGCAAATGAATCGGGACGTCACAAGTTCTTCTAACAAAATTCATTGAAATCATCGTGGATATATAACACTTTCAAAACATCAGATGAACCATCGTCATAACATCTTTAATAAAATAATTCAACATCTGCACAGCGGAATTCTTCACTAACATCTTTAAACAAAACAACAACTACAAAACATCTCATACTCAATAATCATTAATTTAAAGTTCAACAATTGAAAAACAATAGTCTAAAATCAGCAAGCGTTCATCCCCCCGAGTGTTGCATATCAAAGCAATGACACCGACTCGAACTATTGAAGGTATACAACCTTCACTCGCGATCACCTGCACGTTACCAACATAAGGGCAACATTCAAACATAAGGGGTGAGATATCTAACAATATAATAAAGCGCGTGATAATTAATATGTTAAATTAGATCAATCAACATCACCAATTCTCATCTCATAATCAACAACAATCTCAGCAATAATATACATTCATCCATATCAAAATACACTTCTTTATGAAATCATATAATGCGACTCAATATTACGCAAATGCATGTGGTACCATTGGAGCAGAACTCCCATCTCAAAAAAATTCCAATTAATAGAGGCATCAACAAGGCATGGCCTTCATCTCAAAATTTGCCAATCCAGTCCATCTCAACGAGCATAAGCTCCATCTCAAAAATGCAATGTATGCGACTCAAACATGAATGTAATATTAACACCCAAGTCAATAGCATCTCAAATCATCTCAAACATCTCAAAATAACAACATCTAAAAAAATAACAACATCTCAATCATCTCAAAATACATCTCGAATTAACATCTCAAAATAACATCTCAAAATAACATCTCAAAATAACATCTCAAATTAACATCTCAACGTCTCGTCATCAACATCTCATATCATCAAAATAATTTATTAAACATCATTTATTCATCAACGTCATTTATTCATCATAAATTATCAAACACAACTTCGTTAATAACATCTCACTAACAACTCAGTTGTACACTAATACTACAGTAATCCATACTGTTAGTCTGCAATTTTATATCGCTACTGTCACTAATCCTACTATCATAATTTGAACAATCGTCTCTAAACATCTCACATTCATCATTTTGTTCAAAAGTCAGCACAACGACCAACACGGGGAAAATAATTCTAAATACTAAATTGGCTACTAGGATTACACTTCTTATTCATCATTTTAATCATCTAGAATAAATTTCATCGCGTTAGTTAATCAACGCTTCGAACGGCACCTCAAACAGCATCCTAAAACTCAAGTTATAGCAATTGAAACTGAATCTGTCAAAAATCATACATTATGTATCGACATAAAACCTTATGGATCGACTCATCCTGCTTCATCTGTACACTATGAGTCGACACATCCTCCTTATGGATCGAATCATCCTGGCTTTAAATCACAGCATGTATCGACACATGCACCTTACCGGTCGACTCATCCTGAGTCCTGCAACATCCATGCATCGATGCAATCCCTTCTTGTATCGACTCATCTTGAGTCTATCCTTGCCTATGTATCGACTCATCCAGCTTGAGGTCGATGCATACTGACCGATTCCTGCAATATTCTGTGTTTCCTTCTGTATTCTCACTACGGAAATTATATTACCGTCCTACAAACCTTAATATAAACATGATATTTCATCTCCTAACATTATCCTCTATTACCACATCGATCAAACGATATAATAACATCATTATTCATCAGGAATTCATCAATCTTCATCATACATCATTCATAATACATCCAATTCAAGAACAAAACAACAATCCTCTAACCCCACATATCAAACATCATGAACCCAGTTATAAAGTCAGAACCACACCATTACCTTGGATTGAAGGTCGCTCTACAATTTCGGGTTGAATCTTCGTTCTTGCCGTTTTCCACATTTTCCAGCAGCTTCACGTTCTCTTCCAAATCCTTATTTTCTTCTACTGCTTCTTTCTTCTCTACCTTCTCACAAATAATAAAATAACCTAATATTCTATTATTCCTTATTTATTATTGGGCTCAAAATCTACACCCCCTTATTACTTCTACTCTCTCAAAATAGGCCCACCTTAAATAATATTACACTTCTAATATTATTTCACTACATAATGTTATATCTTTAATATTATTTCTCCACTTAATATAATAAATCCAATTTAATTATAACACAACCTCACAAATATTTCAAAAATAATTTAATTAAATAATTAATTAAATTACGGGCGTTACAACACTTCCCCACTTAGAGTATTTTCGTCCTCGAAAATTTACCTCAATCAAACAATTCAGGATAAGAGTCTTGCATCTTTCTCTCCAACTCCCAAGTCATGCTTTCTCCTGCAGCTCCTAACCAAACCACTTTAACCAAGGCAATCTCTTTGCCCCTCAGAGTCTTCATTTCACGATCCACGATTCGTACATGCATCATCTCCACCGTAAGATTATCCCGTACTTGCACATCATCCATATGAATCACATGAGATGGATCTGAAATATACTTCCGAAGTTGCGACACATGAAACACATCATGCAAATTCGAAAGATTAGGCGGTAAAGCCACTCTATAAGCAACATTCCCAACTTTCTTTGAAATCTGATACGGTCTAATAAAATGAGAAGTGAGCTTCTTAGACTTCAATGCTCTCCCAACACCAGTCACAGGTGTAACTCTCAAAAACACATGATCACCGGCTTGAAACTCTAAATCCTTCCTTCGCTTGTCATGATAACTCTTTTGTCTACTCTGTGAAGCTTTCATCTTTTCTCGAATCAACTTCACCTTCTCGGTAGTCTCACGAACAAGTTCAGTTCCAAGTACTACACTTTCACCAGATTCATGCCAACATAACGGAGTTCTACATCTTCGACCATATAACGCTTCAAAAGGTGCCATTCCAATACTAGAATGGTAACTGTTATTATACGTGAACTCTATCAACGGAAGATAAGTATCCCACGAACCTCCCTGATCAAGAACACATGCCCTCAGCAAATCTTCCAACGATTGAATAGTCCATTCAGTCTGACCATCTGTCTGAGGATGATACGCTGAACTCAACCTCAACTTAGAACCCAAAGCTTCTTGCAAACTCTTCCAAAAATCAGAAGTAAATATTGGATCTCTATCTGACACAATGCACAAAGGAACACCATGCAGCTTCACAATCACACTAGTATAAATCTCAGCCAACTTCGACACTGGAAAACTGATGTTAATAGGAATAAATGAGCTGACTTCATAAGCCTATCAACAATCACCCAAATTGAATCATGCCCTCTTAAAGTATTAGGCAATCCCGTCACAAAGTCTATTGAAATGCTATCCCATTTCCATTCTGGAACTTCTAATGGTTGCATCAATCCTGCAGGCTTCTAATGTTCAACTTTCGACTTCTGACAAGTCAAACATGCATACACAAATCGAGCAACATCACTCTTCATCCCAGGCCACCAAAATAAACCTTTCAAATCTTGGTACATCTTTGTAGCTCCTGGATGAATACTCAACTTACTTCTCTGACTCTCTTCAAGTATCACCTTCTTCATCTCAGCATCATCAGGAATACAAATCCAGTTACGAAATCTCAACACACCTTACTCATCAAGCTTAAAATCACTATTCTCATATTGATCAATCCCAACCATCAAATCTACCAGTTTCACATCCAACTTCTGAGCTTCTCTGATACTGTCTAAAAATTCATTTAAATCTTCAACATACCCAACATAACACTCTGCGGAGTAACCTCGCAAACTAAGCTCATATCTCTGAACTGCTCAATTAATTCCAACTCTTTAATCATCATTGTTGACATATGTAAATTCTTTCGACTCAACGCATCAGCTATCACATTTGCTTTTCCTGGATGATAATTCAAACCGAAATCATAATCCTTTAACAATTCCAACCATCTTCGTTGCCTCATATTCAACTCCTTCTGATCAAACAAATACTTCAAGCTCTTATGGTCACTAAATACTTCAAATCTAGAACCATAAAGATAATGCCTCCAAATCTTCAACACAAAAACAACAGCAACAAGCTCTAAATCATGCGTAAGATAGTTCTTCTCATGAGTCCTCAACTGCCTTAACGCATAAGTAACTACCTTACCATTCTACATAAGCACACCTCCTAAACCCATCTTAGAAGCATCACAATACACCACAAAAGGCTCTCCTGGATTAGGCAACGTCAAAATTGGAGTCGATGTCAACCTCTTCTTCAATTCTGTAAAACTTTCTTTGCACTGAACATCCCACACAAACGCTCTACCTTTACAAGTTAACTTAGTCAACGGAAGTGACAACTTAGAAAACGATTCGATAAACCTTCTATAATAACCAGCTAATCCCAAGAAGCTTCTAATCTAAGTAGATGACTTTGGAGTTTCCCATTGCAACACAGTATCAACCTTCGATGGATCTACAACAATGTCACTACCATAAATCACATGACCAAGAAAACTAACCTCTTTCATCCAGAATTCACACTTGGACAGCTTTGCATACAACTTCTTCTCTTTCAAAATCTGCAATACTACTCTTAAATGTTTAGCATGTTCTTCTTCTGACTTAGAGTAAATCAAAATATCATCAATGAACACCACTACGAACCGATCCAAATAAGTATGAAAGATACGATTCATATATTCCATGAATATTCCCGGCGCATTAGTAACACCGAAAGGCATCACTGGATACTCATAATGCCCATAACGCGTTCTGAAAGCCGTCTTCTGGATATCTTCATCCTTCACTTTAATCTGATGGTAACCCGACCTCAAATCAATCTTACTAAACACACGAGCATCCACCAATTGGTCCATCAAGTCATCTATTCTTGGAAGCGAATACTTGTTCTTAATCGTCACTTTATTCAACTGTCTATAATCAACACAAAGCCTCATACTTCCATCTTTCTTCTTCACTAACAACACTGGAGCTCCCCACGGTGATACACTTGGTCTTACAAACCTCTTCTCAAGTAACTCTTCCAATTGCTTCGTCAATTCTGACAACTCGGACACAGACATCCTGTATGGTGCCATAGACACAGGTCTGGTACCAGGTACAAGATCAATTGCAAATTCAACTTTCCTCTCTGGCGGTACATCATGAATCTCATCAGGGAAAACTTCAGGAAATTCACACACCACCTGCAATTCCTCAATTGTAGCTTGAGTCTCTACAGATAGCAACGCCATCAACGAAAACATCTGTACTTCCTCTTGCATCAACTTTCTCAATTGACTAGCAGACAACATACCATCTTCCTCTTCTTCAGGAGTAGAAAACTTCACCGACTTGTCATAACAGTTAATATGAACACGGTCATGCTCTAACCAGTTCATACCCAGAATCACATCCAAACCTCTTAACGGTAAACAAACCAAATCAGCACAGACACGGATTTTCTGATATCCAACTGCTTTCTTAATCTCCGGGCGCAACCCATTCTCAAACTTAATACACTTTGAAAATTCAGCATTTTCCTTAGCGTAATGCAGATAAAACTTGGCCAACTCAAAAAACTTGGCAGCATACTCAACAACTGACAAATTTCCTTGCTTCAGCTCAAGGAACTCAATTTCCTTCTTACCACAAACATCTTCAGGAAAATACTTTCTTAAAATCTCTCTACAGAACACAGCCCAAGTGACATTCTCACCTGCAGCTTCCAACTTCCGACAAGTCTCTAGCCATCAGTCACCAGCCTTGACTGCTAGCATATGAGTCCCATAACGAACCTTCTGCACTGGAGTGCAGTCCATCACGCGAAAGATTCTCTCAATCTCTTTCAACCATTCCAATGCTCCATCAGGATCATATTTTCCCTTGAACGTAGGTGGATTCTCTCTCTGGAAAGTTTCCAAGCTACGAGATCCAGCATTCCCGTCAGCATTCGGCTGATTTTCCATCGCATGAGCCATTGCTTCTAGAGCAGCAGCAAGAGCAACATCATTCCTTCCAGCCATCTCAACTTCTCACTACAACATAAACAACAATTAGAACTCAAATAACAATACTCAATTATTAGACAACTACGACTCAACGACAAGGTCGAACCAACCTTTTGCTCTGATACCAACTTTGTAACACCCCAATTCTATCCCCAAGTAATTATACAAAATAAATCAGATTTATAAAATTTCAATCATACAAATGAATCGGGACATCACAAATTCTTCTAACAAAATTCATTGCAATCATCGTGGATATATAACACTTTCAAAACATCGGATGAACCATCGTCATAACATCTTTAATAAAATAATTCAACATCTACGCAGCGGAATTCTTCAATAACATCTTTAAACAAAACAACAACTACGAAACATCTCATATTCAATAATCATTAATTTAAAGTTCAACAACTCAAAAACAACAGTCTAAAATTAGCAAGCATTCATCCCCCCGAGTGTTACATATCAAAGCAATGACACCAACTCGAACTATTGAGGGTATACAACCTTCACTCGTGATTACCTGCATGTTACCAACATAAGGGCAACACTCAAACATAAGGGGTGAGATATCTAACAATATAATAAAGCGCATGATAATTAATATGTTAAATTAGATCAATCAACATCACCAATTCTCATCTAATAATCAATAACAATCTCAGCAATAATATACATTCATCCACATCCAAATACACTTCTTTATGAAATAATATAATGCGACTCAATACTATGCAAACACATGTGGTACTATTGGAGCAGAACTCCCATCTCAAAAATTTGCCAATTAATAGAGGAATCAACAAGGCATAGCCTTCATCTCAAAATTTTCCAATCCAGACCATCTCAACGAGCATAAGCTCCATCTCAAAAATGCAACGTATGTGACTCAAACATGAATGTAATATTAACACCCAAGTCAACAGCATCTCAAATCATCTCAAACATCTCAAAATAACAACATCTAAAAAAATAACAACATCTCAATCATCTCAAAATACATCTCAAATTAACATCTCAAAATAACAACTCAAAATAACATCTCAAATTAACATCTCAACGTCTTGTCATCAACATCTCATATCATCAAAATAATTTATTAAACATCATTTATTCATCAACGTCATTTATTCATCATAAATTATCAAACACAACTTCGTTAATAACATCTCACTAACAACTCAGTTGTACACTAATACTACAGTAATCCATAATGTTATTCTGCAATTTTACGTCGCTACTGTCACTAATCCTACTGTCATAATTTGAACAGCTGTCTCTAAACATCTCACATTCATCATTTTGTTCAAAAGTCAGCACAACGACCAACACGGGGAAAATAATTCTAAATACTAAATTGGCTACTAGGATTACACTTCTTATTCATCGTTTTAATCATCTAGAATAAAGTTCACCGCGTTAGTTAATCAACGCTTCGAACGGCGCCTCAAACAACATCCTAAAACTCAAGTTACAACAATTGAAATTGAATCTGTCAAAAATCAAACATTATGTATCGACACAAAACCTTATGGATCGACTCATCCAGCTTCATCTGTACACTATGAGTCGATACATCCTCCTTATGGATCGACTCATCCTGGCTTTAAATCACAGCATGTATCGCCACATGTACCTTACCGGTCGACTCATCCTGAGTCCTGCAACTTCCATGCATCGATGCAAGCCCTTCTTGTATCGACTCATCCCGAGTCTATCCTTGCCTATGTATCGACTCATCTAGCTTGAGTTCGACGCATACTGACCCATTCCTGCATAATTCTGCATTTCCTTTTGTATTCTCACTACTAAAATTATATTACCGTCCTACAAACCTTAATATAAACATGATATTTCATCTCCTAAAATTATCCTCTATTACCACATCGATCAAACGATATAATAACATCATTATTCATCAGGAATTCATCAATCTTCATCATACATCATTCATAATACATCCAATTCAAGAACAAAACAACAATCCTCTAACCCCACATATCAAACATCATGAACCCAATTATAAAGTCAGAACCACACCCTTACCTTGGATTGAAGGTCGCTCTACAAATTCCGGGTTGAATCTCCGTTCTTGCCGTTTTCCACTTTTTCCAGCAGCTTCACGTTCTCTTCCAAATCCTTATTTTATTCTAGTGCTTCTTTCTTCTCTACCTTCTCACAAATAATAAAATAACCTAATATTCTATTATTCCTTATTTCTTATTGGGCTCAAAATCTACACCCCCTTATTACTTCTACTCTCTCAAAATAGGCCCACCTTAAAAAATATTACACTTCTAATATTATTTCACTATATAATACTATATCTCTAATATTATTTCTCCACTTAATATAATAAATCTAATTTAATTATAACACAACCTCACAAATATTCCAAAAATAATTTAATTAAATAATTAATTAAATTACGGGCATTACACATTGCATTTTCTGTTATAATCATGATGCGTTGTTTAATTGTCTATTTGTGACATAATTGTTGTTGATATTGTGAAGGTGTAAAGTGTGGAATGAATAACTATGCATGATATATGTTGTGATATCTCACCCTTCTATTGGAATGATGTTTTTTACGGTATTGCTCGGGTATCAAAGATTATAGTCGCTACTAGTTGAGAAGTCTTACCTCGTATTGCATAGATTGAGTAAGCGTCAACTCTGATATGTAACACCGGGGGGATGAACGCTTACTTGTTTTGCTTAATTGTTATTTTGTTTTGATGATTTATTGGAGTATTATAAACTCTCTTTTTATTTGATTAAACGTTAGTTTATGATTGGTTGAGGATGTTAAATAATAAACATGATTTATCTTTCGCTGCATTAATAAAGTTAAAGTTTGGGAACTATGTTGAAAATGTTGCTGGTTCATCCGAAAGTGTGTTATGTATCTGTATTTATACCCGAATATGTTTTTGATATGTTGAAAAATGTGACATCCTATTCTTGGTGTTTTGATTTAAAAATTAATTTAATCTAATTTATGTTAAATTACCGATGAAGAAATAGGGTGTTACAGTATTTACCTAAACTTTTAAAATATTTACATTTTTTTAATAAAGACATAAATGTAATTACAGTCCTCATGTAAGGGTGTCAATTTAAGATGGGAGTTTCAGGATGTTTCTTCTATTCTTTTGAATAGTAATAACAACAAGATAAAGTTCTGGAAGGATGCTTGGTGTGGCATCCCTTTTTTGGATAAAATTGATCCTCTGTTATTTGCTTCCAATGGAATTGATATGGATTTATTGGTTTGTCATTTGTTGGTTAATGGGAGTTGGAATATCCCTATTTTCTGGTTCACGTTATTCCTTTTTTCTTCTTAATGATATCCTGCAGGCTCCTTATTTTCTTAATATTCCCTACTCTATGGTTTGGCATTATGTTGTAGACGGTATGAAAGAGGCATATAGGTTCAAAGATTTCCCCTCGCTCAAATTGGGATGGGCTGACAAGATTTGGAATTCCGACATCTCTCCTTCTAAATCTTTGTTGGCTTGGAGACTCTTGAATTATAAGATCTCTTTGGATGATGCGTTGCAAATCTGCGGTTGTAGCTTATGCTCTATGTGCACTATTTGCAAGAATAATTGTGAATCAGCATCTCATATCATCTTTCATTGTCCCTATGCAGTTAAATTGTGGAGATGGTTGTGCAGCCTTTTGAATTCGACTCTCATGATTTCCTCAGTGGATAATGTTTGGGATTTATGTCGCATCTATGACTCTCCTCAAGGTTCTCTCATCATCTCTGCTGCCATAGTGTGCACTTTTGCTCTCTTATGGAAAATCTGCAATGGGGCCAAATTCCTTAGAAAATTTCCCCCTTTCCAATCTAGCATTTCCTGTATTATGGCCCAGGTTCATTTGATTGGTAACAATATTGCCCAACGTGCTTCTTCTTCCATGTCGGAGTATTGTCTACTTAAGTTTTTTAAAGTCAATATCAATTATCCTCGGGATCCCAAAATTATTGAATTTCTCTGCCACCTCTTTACTTTGAATTGGACTAAGTGTAATTGTGATGGCTCTTTTCAGATGTCTAGTGGTTGCGGTGGGATCTTCAGAGACTCTCTTGGAAATTTGTTGTTAGCTTTTGCAGAACCAACTTCGATTCCTAATTCCTTACATGGGGAATTCTCTTCTATTTTTAGAGCGATTGAGCTTGCTAGAGGTAGAGCATGGTTGAAGTTTTGGATCGAGAGTGACTCTTCCGTTGTGGTCCAAGATTTTTCAAATGAGACTTTGGTTTCTTGGCAACTTAGAAATAGGTAGTTACGTTGTAGAGTATTTGTATTAAACTAATATAATCAATTTTATTTAATTTTAAATTTTAAATTAGTAATTAAAATAATTCATTTTTTTTTTACAAAAATATTAATTTTAAATCTGATTTGATTTTTACCAAAAACTTAATTTGATTAATTTTAATTTTAAATTGATTTTAAAACTAATTAATTTTAATATTTTAAATAAAAATATTAACTTAAAATCAAGTAAGTTTTTAAATATATTTGTAAAGGGATGAAACTTTGGTGCAGTTCGAGTTATGCTGTTGATATTTTTTTCATTCCTAAGTGACAACCGTACAAAACTTAACGATCCTCCGCCAAAACATGAGCCTGCTGTATATTTTGTTTTCAAAATATTAGACATTAACTTTACGTGCTATACAGTTTTTATTATAATTTATTTTGGTTTCTTAAAAAAAAAAACATTGCTTTTATGGTTGTTGTAGTGCTATTAACTTCTTGTTTGAAATTTACATTATTGTTTCTACTCATTAAATTTTACTAATTTTCTAAATATAAATTAAAAATACAATATTTTAGTAAGATGAAATATATTAATGAAATAGAGAGAAACAATACAAATGTGGGGACATAAACCAAACCCACAAATATGTACATTATTTGAGTCAGAGGAATTAAAACAAAGTCAACAAAAAGTTATGTTCTTGTGCATGGAATTTTCTTGACATCAGCCATGAGTAGAGAAGATAGACCAGTTGGAGGCTCAAAGAAAATTCCCATGCAATCCATGAAGTTTGCACCCAATTTTGCCATAAAATCTGCACATTGATTGCCTTCTCTATAAGTGTGGCTAAACAAGATTAACCAATCTCTAGAGATAAGCTCCTTAATCTGATCAATTATATGAGAGTATTGATGTTGTTGAGGTGTTGGGTCATTGATTAATGATAATGCTTGTGTGCAGTCTGATCTACAACTCACGTTTTTAGCACCGATATCCCAAGCCACGGATAATCCTTTTAAAATTGCTAGCAATTCAACGTATAGGCTATCAGTAAATCCAACATGTTCACTAAACCCTATTATCCATTTTCCTTCGTGATCTCGAATAAGTCCTCCGCAACCTGCTCTACCAGGATTTCCATACGAACTTCCATCAACATTTAAGGCCACTTGGTTTAGATCAGGAAAAGGCCAACAAACCAACTGCAACATGAAAATAAAACAAATATTAAGTACCATGTAGACAACTCAGGTCAAGATAAACAATATCAATATAAAGTGCTATTTTAATTAAATTCTTTTATAACTTTTTCAAAATTTTAAAAATAAGAACAAGTCATCAATTTCAATCCATATCCTAAAACTTGTGTTGATGTATAAGATGAATTAGAAAGAATAATAGTTACCATATTTGTAGGTGGTGCTAACGAAAGCAGTATGTTGATGATGAAAAGCCACAAAGGCAAAAGTAACTTAGAGGCAGAGTTATTGGATGCAGTATGTCCTTCTGTTTAATTAAATTTTTTCAATAAACCTTATTAAACAAAGCCTCCGATACCCACGGCTTCAACCTTCCAACAAATATCTCAATAAAAAATGTGTAACACGTGCTTTTTTTTATGCCACGTGTCAGCTTCAGTTTTTATTTATTTTCTAATAAGTGATGATTTAATTTGGCATAAATATCTCAACAACAAATATTTATTTATATTTTTTAAACTGATTTTTTTTTTTTTATACTTAATTAAAGTATAAATTTAATTTGGACATTATTTTTTAAAGAAATAGAATATTACATTAACAATTTTTTTTGGAGGATATTGAAAAAGATTGCTTTGACTACCTTACTATTAGGTGGACCTTAATGAATAAGAAATGATCATCTATTTTTAAGGAGGAAAATGAAATAAGTAAGATAAATACGAGATAATATTTATTTTGAAGGAAAAAATGTGGGAGAAAATAAATTATGAGAAAGATAGATTGAAATTTAGAAAAAGATAAAAAATTAAAAGTTAAAGGATATAATCTCAAATATTAATACAATCATACAAATATATAACTAAAGTTAATATTAATAAATAAAAGAAAATGTTGACGAGTATTTCCGAAATACTAGTTAAGAGATTTAAAAGATAAAGTGTGTATTCAACGTATTGAAATAATATTTTTTATTTATTTAAAATTCTTAAATAATTCTCTGTTGCACGGATTAACCTAATTCATAAATAATTAATATAAATATTTTATATAATATTATAATTTAACCATTACAATAAAATAAAATAAATAATCTAGTACTTAAAAAAGTGCACTTTATTTTTTATTAGTAAAGCTCTCACAAGATTTAGAGCATAAAATTATATAGTGCATGAATAGAGAGTGTTATTCTTGACCTTACAATTTTAATTGATTAAATGACTATTCCTTGATGTCCATGGTAGCTCAGAAAGCTGATTCCCTTCATTATCATAAAAAATTGCACCTGGAAATTCCAATGGTTGACATTTCTCTCCCATTAATATGGTCTTCTTCCACAAGCATTTATCATCTTCTTGCTTCTTCATTTTCTTAAGTTTGCCATGCATTTCCTTGTAGATTTTCTTGAAGATATTCTTTGAGTTAGTTGATAGCTCCTCTTGCTGCTTTGTTTTGAAGCAACTAATAAATGAGATAATTGTCTTGCAGATCTTATTAATAATTTTCTTTGGGGTATTTATAAGTGGTGATGACATTGAGACAACTATTTGATTTCAATATAGACAAGTGATGTAAAGGGAAATTGTTGGTATGGCTAGATGCTTGTGATATGTTATGAATGGATTTATATGCTTGGATTTCGGGGAAAATAAAGTAAAAATATAAGAGGTATTTATGCATATTGAAATAAAATATTAAAAAATTGATAAAGTCTTTAACTTTTTAATTATTGTAAATTTGTTTTATAATGACTTTTGAAAAAAGAAATATACTTTTTAATATAGAAATTGACTTCCTCAGTATCATAAAAAACGTGACATTTACACTTTTCTACATAAATTATAAATGTATCTGAATTAAGTTATCCTATAATTATGTCAACAAAAACCTTTTTAAAAAATGATAAATTAAAATAAATTAATATATAATAAATTTATTTAAAAAAACAATAAATTTTAAATGTATGTATATTCAAGCAGAACATGAAATATATTTATTCTTTAGATAAATATAATATAATTTCGAAAGAAAAATAAATAGACTTGTTTTTTAAAATGAGACAACAATATATTACTGTTTTCTCCCTTGTAATAAAACTCTTTGCACAATATTATATATAGTGTTTGTTTTTTCATATTTTTGTGATAAAGTTTAAATTAAACCAAAATGAAAAATAATAGATTGATTTGGATTAGATTTATCACATACAATAGAAATAAAAGTGAAAAGATATTTTTAAAAAATATCTAATTTATTTCAACAGTTTTTGTTAGTGCAAGGTGATGAAATTGAGGAAGAAGAGATAAAGGAATAAATGCTAAAAGGCTGCCACTAATGATTGAAGGAATTGATTGTATTAAATGTAAACCTAGTACACCTATTTATACACAAATAAGAATGCCACATAGGCCCTAATCAGAAAAATATCTACAAATAATAAATACTAAATTACCCTCTAATACCATCCCGTAATTTAGTAACTTATCAGAAGTTAACAACACCAATTTCATCTCTCAAACGAAAAAATTGGTCTGTTTTTATCGCCTTTGTCAGAACATCTGCCAGCTGCTTCTGAGTGCTACAGTGCAGAACTTCTAACACTCCTTTCTGCACTTGACTTCTGAGAAAGTGATACTTCGTCTCAATGTGCTTGCTTCTTCCATGTAACACTGGATTATTTGCAAGATTAATTGCAGACTTATTATCAATCATCAGCTTCAGAGGTTCCTCAACTTCAACCTTCAGATCATGCAGCAGATTCAGAAGCCAAACTGCTTGACAAGCAGCTACAGCACCGACAATGTATTCAGCTTCACATGTTGATAAGGCCACAACAGACTGTTTCTTGGAACTCCAAGAAATTGGACCTCCCAGAAACTTGAACAAGTACCCAGAAGTACTTCTTCTGTCAACCCTATCTCCACACCAATCAGAATCAGAATAAATCAGAAGTTCTGATTTGATCTTTCCTCCAGAAGGAAATAACACTCCATATTTCAGAGTTCCTTTTACATACCTCAGAATCCTGACAGCAGCTTGGTAATGAGACCACTTTGGTTTGCTCATGTATCTGCTGACTATTCCAACTGCATAACAAATATCAGGTCTAGTATTACACAAATACCTCAGAGATCCAACCATCTGTTTGAAGGTCGTAGCATCCACATCCTCTCCATCAGAATCAGAATCCAACTTCTGATTCGTATCAGCAGGTGTGATAGCAACCTTGCAATTTGCTAGCTCAAATCTCTTCAGAAGCTCCAGTTCATACTTCTTCTGATGTAAGATGTTTCCTTTCTCAGAGTATATAAATTCCATCCCTAGAAAGAAACTCATTTTTCCAAGATCTGTCATCTCAAACGCATTCATCAGAACTTTCTTGAACTCACTGTTTCTTGTTCAGAACTTCCTGTGAGTAATATGTCATCAACATACAAACAGACCAGGATCATATTACCTTCTAAAGTATGCTGAACATAAACACCATACTCCATCTCACACTTCTGAAACCCTTGTTCCTTGAAAAATGAATCAATCTTCAAATTCCAAGCTCTGGACGCTTGCTTCAGTCCATACAGAGCTTTATTTAACCTGTATACCATCCCTTCCTGATTCTTTTTCATAAATCCAGGAGGTTGTGACACATAAACTTCTTCCTGTAATGGACCATTCAGAAATGCAGACTTCACATCCAGATGTATCAAAGGCCAATTTCTGTTTGCAGCTAAAGCTATCACCAGTCTGATTGTTTCGTGTCTAGCTACAGGCGCAAACACCTCAAAGTAATCTAGTCCAGGTTTCTGAAGAAAACCTTTGGCCACTAGTCTCGCTTTGTGTTTGCCAATTGATCCATCTGGCTTTAGCTTCTGCTTGAAAACCCATCTGACGCTGATGGCTTTCTTTCCTTTTGGAAGTTCTGTCAGCTTCCAAGTCTTGTTTCTTTCAATAGCCTCAAGTTCTTCTTTCATGGCATTCAGCCATACTTTCTTCTTGAGAGTTTCTTCAATACCCACTAGTTCGGAATCTACTAGCATGACACACTGAACGATTTCTCCTTCAGAATCTACTTCAGTATCATGCAACATGCTAAAATCTACAAACCTACTTGGTATTTGTCCGATTCTCTGTGGCCTCTGAACTTGTTCTGAAGCTTCTCCAGAACTCGGAACAATGCTAGCTTCTGGACTTTGTCCAGAATTATTTCCTTCAGAGTTACTTTTGGAAGCTTGTTCTCCAGACCCCGTGTCTTCAGAGTTTTCCCTTCCAGAAGTATAATCACCACCAGATTCTGGATCATCATCAGAATCTGGATCAGAATCAGATCCACTATCAGAATCTCCCTGAGATTTTGACTCATCTTCAGAGTCTTCATCTTCTGATTCTGACTCGTCTTCAGAACTTTCAGAAACTAACCCTGGTGTTGGCATTACACCAGAATCTGATTGAAGCTTGTTCCAATCCCATGTTTCTGACTCTTTCACAATGACGTCTCTACTGATTTCAACTTTGTTGGTTTCTGGACAATAAAGCTTATAGGCACCTGTATTGTGGTACCCCACCAGTAACATTGTTTTGCTTCTATCATCCAGTTTTTGTCTTCTAGCATCTGGAACGTGTTTGTAGCATACAGAGCCAAATACCTTCAGATGGCTAACACTTTGCTTGTCTCCAGTCCATTTTTCTAAAGGAACAGTTTCCTTCAGCTTCTTTGTTGGACACCTATTCAGAACATATGCTGATGTGGCAACAGTTTCTCCCCATAACATGTGAGGTAACTTCTTCTCTTTCAGCATACTTCTGGTCATATCAAGCAAAGTTCTGTTTCTTCTTTCAGCAAGACCGTTATGCTGAGGAGTATATGGATAAGTAACCTCATGTTCTATTCCATTCTCCTCACAGAACTTCTAGAACTCTGTAGAGTTATACTCACCTCCACCATCTGTTCTCAGAATCTTCAGCTTCTGACCACTCTGCTTCTCAGCCTTCACCTTGAACTTCTGGAACTCAGTAAACACTTCATGCTTGAACTTGATGAGTGTTACCCATGTCATTCTTGTGAACTTATCCATAAAAGACACAAAATATTTGTTTCCTCCAAGTGAAGGTACTGGAAATGGTCCACACATATCAGAATGTACTACTCCCAGAGCATGCTTGGCTCTGGGGGATACTTCTGATGCAAATGGCAATCTGGGTTGCTTGCCTTTCATGCATATCTCACATGACTTTTGAGGCTTCACAATCTTCGAAATTCCATGTACGAGCTTCTTAGAACTTAGATGCCCTAAGATTCTATAGTTCAAGTGCCCCAACCTCTTGTGCCACAGCTTACTATCAGCTTCAGCGCCTTCTGCACTAAGACACTCCGCTTCAGAGGTTTCTACATTCACCTTGAATGTTCTGTTGCTTCCCTGCTCAGACTTCATAATCAACTTCTGATTAGAATCATACAACGTCAAGAGATTATCCTTCATAACCACTGAGAAACCTTTCTCAATAAGCTGACCCACACTCATCAGATTGCTTTTAATTCCAGGAACATACCAAACATCTTTGATCAGAATGTTTCTTCCATTCTTCACTCTGACTCTAACATTTCCCATACCTTCTGCATTAAGGTACTTATCATCAACACATCTGATCTTTGTTCTCCTTATGGAGTCAAAGTCTATCAGCCATTGTTTGTTCCCAGTCAAGTGGTTTGAACAACCAGTGTCCATATACCACCAATCTCCTGAACAATTTCCATCAGAATCAGAAGCCATCAGTAGCACAGGTTCATCATCAGAGTCTTCTCTGGCTATATTTTCTTCTTCTGATTTCCTTCCTCTGTTTCTACAGTCTCTAGCAAAATGGACGAACTGTTTACAGCAGTAACATTGAACCTTCTTCTTCTCATACCTTTCCTTTCCCTTCTGATATTTCTTTTCATCAGAAGTTGAGGTTTCTGACTTCTGGAATTTATCACCATGTCTATTCTGCTTCTGGTCCTTCTTGACAAAAGAAGCCTTCAGAGCTTGCTCCACTTCCCTCTCAAAAGTTCTTTCAGTCAGACGCAACTCTTGCGCTTCTAGACTGCTTTGCAACTCTTCTATTCTCATGGTTTCCAGATTTTTAGAATGTTCAATAGAAACAACAATGTAATCAAACTGAGGAGTAAGTGACCTCAGAATCTTTTCTATGATTACCTGTTCAGAAAGTGTTTCTCCACAAGCCTTCATCTCATTAGTGATCAGAATCATTCTGGAGATGTACTCAGAAACTTTCTCACTGTTCTTCATGCTGAGGTTTTCATATTGTTTTCGCAGGGACTGAAGCTTTACCTTCTTTACTGATACGTCACCACCATAACATCTGGTCAGTATATCCCATGCCCCTTTCGACGTCGTCGAATCAACAATCTTCTCAAACACATTTTCATCCACACACTGATGGATAAAGAACAGAGCTTTCTGATCCCTCTTCCTCGTAGCTCTTTCTTCTGATTTTTGTTCTTCAGTAGCACCTGCTGCAGCTGGAACATAACCTTCAGAAACAAGATCCAGAACATCCTGAGCACCAAACAACACACGCATTTGTATCTTCCATCTGTTCCAGTTTTTGCCATCAAAAACTGGAAGTTTAGTGTTCAAACTACTGCCTCCATTCATCTTAAACCTTGCACAAAAACTCAGATCTCAGATTTTCTCACTCAGTGTTTCCCAAATCTACATAATCAGTGTGATTCTGTTTCAGATTTTTGTTCAAGATTAAAAAATCAAACACACAGCTCACTATCACTCGTGTTTCCCAGAGTTTCAGAACAAACCAAGAAGCTCTAGATACCAATTTGTTAGTGCAAGGTGATGAAATTGAGGAAGAAGAGAGAAAGGAATAAATGCTAAAAGGCTGCCACTAATAATTGAAGGAATTGATTGTATTAAATGTAAATCTAGTACACCTATTTATACACAAATAAGAATGCCACATAGGCCCTAATCAGAAAAATATCTACAAATGATAAATACTAAATTACCCTCTAATAGTTTTTTCATAATATATAAAATCTATATATTTTTTTCTCTATATAGATTGTGAATATAAGAAATGTCATTTTATTTTTTCTTCTTAAAATTAAATATTTTATTCTAATTTCTATGATAATGACGATATATATTATACGAATTAATTATGGTTGGTTCGGATAGACAGACTCGCGAGTAGAGTATTAAGAATTCGTTGTTCGAACCAATTAATATTGAATTTTATTGATTTGGTTTGGTTTTTTCCTGAATTAAAAAAAGTTCACTCAAATACTATGATTTGATTTGAAGTCCAATTTAGTTCAGATTTATCTGAATCAATAAACACTCAGATCTTATCAATACGAGATATTACCAATATGAGACCACATAAATTTCAGATAAGAACAATAGATAAAAATTTGGTGGATTATGCCTAGAGGCTGAAAAGGAATTATACGATGGTGAAAGAAGATTTTGAAAACGCCTATTGTGTGTCATGGTATTTTCTTATATACATGATAAAAACCACGAGTTTTGAAATTAAGTGGTTAGGATGGATGGAAGGTTTTGTCTTCATTTGTTTGGAGATCAGAAACTGATGTTTTAACTTTATGAAGGAATCATAAATAAAGATAGTTGAATAATTGTTGATCTTGAATAGTAGCTCTGATTTTGTTTATGGTGGAGCGGGATGAACTTATATAGTTACTACTTTAATGCCTAAGTTAGTTCAAGATTTAAGATGAGTATACCAAAATTGGAGAATAGAGATTGTATTCCTTACTCTTCGAATGTGAATTGTTTTATATTTATTATTTTATTATAAGATATTTTATTACGGTTATTGTTGTACCCCAAAATTTGCCCTCCCATTTCCTCAACATTTTCTCATCACAAAACCCTTGGAGCTCAAGATCCAGTTAGGGTTTCCTCTGCTCAAGACTTCTCCTTGCACTGTTGACCCAAATTAGGGTTTTGTGTTTGCACAAAGATGTTTTGACCTAAAAAGCCTAAGATGACTTTCATGCTTCATGTTGGACTCCCAAGTTTATCCATACAAAGTTTCAAGTCTTGATTCCAAATTTTGCTCAGTCAATTGGACAGTTGACCTAGAAATCAACTATATTGGGGAAAAAGTCAACTGTGGCCAATTGACAGTCAAATCTCATGAAAATTGACCCACATCAACATTATGAACTCACATGGACCATTTGATCAAGTTTGGATCACAATTCCACAATAAATTTGATCAGATCATCAAAAGGGCAAAATGGTCATTTTTAGGGTTTTGACTGCACCAAGGCAATTTTTGACTGTTTGACCTAGCCAATGGAAAACCAAGCTCACATATGGACTCAAGGACCCCATGGAATTATCTTGACATGCTCAACAAGTTCAAAAGATCCCAAGTACACAAGATTGACAATTGAATTTTCCAATCAATTGATCAATTTTGACTGTATACTGAAAAGTCAAACTTTGACCTTTTTGGTCAAAATCAAGGGTCAAGATTCATTTTTCATCAAAACATGCCAAATCATGAAACTTGTTCACCAAGAAATCAAAAAATGCAAATTAGGGTTTGAAATGGAAAATTTTCATAACTTAGAATTTTTCTAAGTTATGGAAAACCCTAATTTTTTCCCAACTTTGCCCCACTTTCTCACCAAGATTCATTTGGATTCAAACAAAAGTCAAAACATGAAATTTGTAGCTTGTTGCATAATCTACAATTTTTATTCACAAAGTTTTCCCAAATGAGGCTTGTATCTCAAGTTACAATTTTTGGAACAAGGGTGCCAAACCATTCTTAACTTAGTGAAAATTTGACCTATTTTGGCAAGGTTTTCTACCTAACTTCAAGGCCATTTTCCATACACTTCCACTTGGAGTTTCAATTTGCATTTCAAAGATGTATTGTAGTACACATTCTAAGCTTTCCAAAATGTCAAAGAACTTCTCAAACAACCTCATGGTTAGGGAGAATCGAATTTTGCAATATGGCAAAAACTCACTTTTGATTAGGCCAAGTTACATGTTCATAGCACTATGCATTTCAATCTTAGCTTGAACAACTTGATTACAGGCCTTTTATCTCAATTACACTCATAAATTTAATGCATATTCATTGTGGAAAGACCATGTTCTATGTGTTCTAGCATTGCATATGGATTAATCCCAAAATAGATAAAGTACTTTATCCATTTTTGTAAAAGCAAGCTTTATGTCAAATTGAAAATCCAAGCAAGTACAGTTAGGATCTCATTGGCACAAGTTTAGGAGCTAATTACACTGATCAAGACAAGGGTTTGCAGCATGTTATGGGGGCCTGCATCAGTCTAGAACACCAACTTGCCTTTTGTTTCTTAAGTAAGAAGAAACATACCATAACATACAACAACTCTCATATCAGCTCAAAAACCTTTAAGCAAACTTGTCAAGCATATTCCAAAGATCCATTCTGAGCTAACACACGACTCCAATACCTCCATTGCCCTCTAGAACTCAGAACCACTCTCAAACTGCAAAAACAGAGCTACGCCTGCAGATTGAGTTCCAAATCTCATCCCTGTCATCCTTTCTTGCTAAAAGCTCTGCACACACCTTCCCTACCATCAATGCAAGCTAACCAAAACCTAAAACACGACCTGTAATTCCTCTAACCAGTTCCACCATTTTCATTTTCTTGTTTTGCAGTTGAAGTTCTCTAGCACGATTCAAGAAGTTTCAAGACAAAGTAAAGCTTGGAATAGCATCTCTGGACCTCAAGGAAGTTATACCAATCATCACCTTGCACTGAAAGCTTCTCCATTGCCAGATACAACTTCAACTGAACAGGTAAGTTCATGGATTCGTATCTCTCTTATTAGGCATTGTTAGCTTTAGGTTTGTGAAGAGAATATGTCACATTCATAGCCCTGAACATGCCCATATAATTAGATTTCATTTATATTATGTGTGCTGCAAGAATTTTGAGTCTGAACATGGCAGAAAACTTAGGTCAGGATTTGGGAATGTTAAAATTCTCTCTCATTTCTGAGAGTTAGGATGAGTTTTTTATATATTTAGAATCGTGATTCAATGCTTAACATTTCTTATGTTGGAAGTTTGTGCAAAAAATCAAAGAATCTAGGTGTTTGAATGTGAAATACAGGCGCGCGTTTTGACATGTTTTTTTGTCTGAAGGTTGAAGAAGAAGGTTCATGGGCTGGGCCTTCTGTGCAATTTCTTTTCACACCACATTATTTCTTCTGCACCCCCTGAGCCCATTTGCTTTATTTCATTGATTTTTTGACTTTTCTTTTTTCATTCTAACTTATTTATTTTTGTTAATAATATTAAAAACATAAAAAATATTTTTTGCACCATTTTTATATTTTTAGGCATTTATTTGATTACATTGATATTTGTATGTAAATAAATACATATTATATTATTTAGAATAAATAGGAAAAATAATATAAACACTTTGTATTTTTCCATTTTTATTTTATTTTTATCTTCTTAAAATACTTTATATGAAATATACTTTTTTATAAAAATTAAATATTTTTATTTTGTGCATATTTAATATATATTTGTAAATAATAGAAATAAATACATATACATTAGTACACTTAAAATAAAAATACCAAAAATATACATATTTTTATATTTAGCACTAAAAAATGTATTTTTATAAATATACTTCATTTTCATTTTATTTTTGTATATAAATAGTAAATATTATATATATATATATATATTGAATAAATACTACATTTTATTTAATAAACTAGGGTTTTGCCCTAAATATGAAAATACTCCAAAAATAATACCTTTTTATTTTGTTTATTTGAATACATAAATAATACCTTTTTATTTTGTTTATTTGAATACATAAATAATACCTTTTCTTTTCATATACATAAAACCTTTTTGCATTTTTGCATCTTTATTATTTTCCATTTAATTTATGCAATCAATTATTTGTAAATATTCCAAAAATGATGTAATAGCTAGGTTTAATTTCTTTGTCTAAATATCCCCCCATTTGAACATTTGTATCCCCCTTCCCATATTGTGTTGTAATAGTGTAGGAATTTTACTTTTCGCACTTTAAACGCTTTCTAAATATACCATGCTAGAATTAGGGTTTGTATGCAAATAAAAAGAACAAAATAGCTTGACCTAATTTCAAGATAATCAAAGCATGAAAAATGGACAACACATATCACACTTGCACCCCTAGGGTATTCCACTTTGTTGCCTTCAAATAAATGGGCCATAATGCATGTTAGGTCTCTTTGGGCAAAACAAACAAATCAAATGATCATAGTCCCTCGATGACGCTTTCAAAATGTTGCCTAAACAAATGATCAAGTCCCTTAAATAAAATTGCCCAAAGATACTTAGCACCATTGCAATTATGGTCTAAACGATGATCTGCGCCCGTCCCTTTCACATCCTAACATGAGATTGTCCACCAAATACAATGGTGGAACAAACTTGTTAAAAGGGTTAAAACATAGCAATAAACTTTGAGAAAATTAGGAGTAGATAACCTCTTAGTTACTTGAATCAAAACTTGCAAAAACAAAACACTTGCCTATTTTCTAAAACACACCTCACAACACTTTCAAAACAACTTTCAAAAACAAAATGAAAACCTTTTTAAAAGACATACATCTTTGTATACATCCCAACATGGATTATTACAAAGGTTGCCACCACATTGGCTTCTTTTCAAAACATTTTCAAACCCACACACACAAGCACCATTTCAAACAATTGAAAACAAAAGGCAAATGATCTAAGCAAGTAACTAAGAGCCCATGGATAACCATGGATAGAAAGGGTGCTAATACCTTCCCTTTCTATAATCTACTCCCCGAACCCAAGAAAACATCTCAAAGGTTTTTGCTGTGCTTTTTAAACCTTTCCTTAGGATAAAATAAAAAGTCGGTGGCGACTCTTGCTCAACCGAAACATTTGCGAAAACAAACGCAAAACCATAGTCAGTTCTCCCACCGTATCACAGTCATTAATAACAATCGTTGTAATAGATGAAATGTTAGTTTCTTTGATTTCTAACACCAACAGTTTTTCTTCTTTCAATTACAAAAAAGTTTGGCCTTATATTTTTATAAATATATATTAAAATTAAAATGCTTATTATCACAATTATTACCAGAAACTATTGTGCATAGTACTTATATTTTATCACGATTTTGTTAATATTTGTGGTGATATAAGCGAAGTTATCAAGCTTCAGCATATAATAACCGTCACTCTCAAAATAAATCTTAACATATCTCTCTTCTACATGCAGCAAACTCGTCCTCATAAGCTTCGTCAAACTAAAAGGTATTCAAGTTCATACGCTTTATCTTTCTTTTCTTCATAAGCTTCCTTACATGTTATTCATACGTTTTCTTCCATTTTTCTCAAAATAAAACCCCAACATCTCTCTCTTCGACATGCAGTGAAATCGTCTTCAAAAGCTTCTTCAAACTAAAAGGTAATCAGTTCCATACGCTTTAAATATCTTCTTCTTCTTCATAAGCTTTCTTCCTTGTTATCCATATGCTTTCTTCTATTTTTCTCAAAATAAAACTCCTAGCATCTTTCTCTCGCTTTCACATGCAGTGAACTCGTCCTTAGAAACTTCTCAAACTAAAAGGTAATTAAGTTCATACACTTTATATTTATTCTCCTTCTTCATAAGCTTTCTTCCATGTTATTCATTCGCTTTCTTTTATTTTTATATTTGTTCTATGTATGACACTAGTTCTTATTAAAATGGATTTTTTTTCATCTGGCATACTTATCTTGTTTTTTTGGTTATCTCAACTTGGTCATTGTGATACGGTGGCAGAACCGGACTGTTTTAGTAAAATGCTAGTTTGCGTTTTGCGTTTGTGTTTGCAAAATGTCGCGATAAGGAAGAGTCACCACCGACTTTTATTTTATCCAACTGGAAAGGAAAAAAGCACAGAAAAATTCCTTTTTCGAGATTTTGAGTATGGGGGGTAGATTATAGAAAGGGAAGGTATTAGCACCCTTTCTATCCGTAGTTTTCTACGAGCTCTTAGGTACTTGCTCATTATTTTAAAAATTGCTTTCGTGTTTGTGTGTTTTGAAAAGTTTTTTTGTTTTACTTCGTTCTAACCCTTGCTTCTGTCTTCAAGAGTGTTACAAAGTCGTTTTGAAAACTTTATTTGAAAAGAGTGTAAGTGTGGAAAAGTTCGATTTTGAGCAAGTACCTACTAGCATATTCCTACTCAAAAAAAGAATGTTTCCATTCTTGTTTCCTTTAGACAGCGCTATCCTACTTATTTGAGAAATAGGAAGCACCGTTGTTGGAGTTGTAAGGGTCAATTCGAAAGGGACGTACAATCACTAAAGCAATGTTAGGACGTCTTAGTAATAACCCTAATGTCTCAAGATCATATTTGAGGCAACATTTCCGAACGGGACATTTGATCTTTGTTTAGACAAGAGGGAAACCACTAAGACACCCTATACTTAATGATCGTTTACCGAAGGCAACCGAAGCGAGAGTATACCCTAGGAGTGCGCATGTGCGAGTGATTTGATTTCAAGTTATTATCTTTGCACATTTAGGGTTTGCTAACCATTTTAAATTAACATACATTCTTGTCATGCAATCCTATTATTATACATCTAACAGTTAATATTTGCGAAAATTAAAATGCGAGAAATAAAACTACACTATTACAAGGCTTCGGGGAGGGGGATTAATTACATAGCCAAAAAACCCGTAAAACGATAAATAAATGAAAAGTCCTAATTAAACTATTACATCCCATGAGTAGTGACATTAATATTGAACAAAATAATAAATGCGCGCGATGAATCGAGAACGAGGAAAATTAGGGTTTTGACCCCATCTAAACCTAATTGAAAGAAAAATCATATTTTTGTTGTTTTTGTTTATTTTGAGAAAATAAAAATAGAAATTAAATCAAACAAACCCTAATTTCTAATTTGTTTTAAATTATTTACAAAAAGGTTAAAATTACCCTAAAATTAAATTAAAATAATTATTAAATTAAATTTGACAAAAATAAACCTAAATCTAAATTGTTGAAAATTGATTTTATGAGTTTTTGTAAAAAAGGAGTTAATTTTATGTTAGAAAATAATTTAAACAAAAAAAATAAATAAAAGAAAATATATAAAAGAATAAAGAAAAGGGCCTGGTATCAAAGCAAAAGGGGGGTGTCAATCTGACTTTTAGGCCCAAAACTCCTTGTCCCACGTTGACTTTCAGATCTTGTGTATTGGCTTGACTAGGGTGCATCATGGACCTCCAAAGGATGGGCGTTAGATCTGGCATTCTGGAGATCTTGTGGTTGAAGGATGATGACATATGATGGACTCAATGCATGCGCGTGTACCTGATGATGTAAAAGAAAATAACATTGGCAAATATGGGGACCTGGGGATCGAACCCAGGCCCTTTGGCAATTTCCCTCGCCCACTGACCAACTGAGCTAGCGTGTTCATTTGCATATGGAATAACAATCAAATATTATATTGGAAAAACAAATTAATATATCAAAACGCGTGAATTTTTGAATGGGCCAGTCAGTGGGTGCCACGCCACCCTTCTTCTTCCTCCCTCCGTTGGCAAAAGTCCAACACTTTTACCTACGGTTTTCTGGGCGTAGGCACAACCCTGTGATCTTCCAAAATTCACTATAAGCATCATAAATCAATTCCAGTGGTACCAATCAACTCGTTGCAACCTCACGAGCATCATGGTACCACTTTACATGGCCAATTTTTCCTGCAAACAAAATCCCTAAAAACGAAACCTAAACCCTAATCATGGCAACTTTCAGTATGGTTAACAAAAATGCAATTAATTATTATCATTAGCTTGCAAATGTTTCAAAGATTCATAATATATCCATAAAATATGCTAACAATGCCAGAATTATGAATTACGATTTCAAAAAAGTATGAATGTCGTGGGGTACTTACAGCGTGTTTTTGGATGTTATGAAGCTTGTTAATGATTGCAATATGCCCTGGAGATATCCAGCAAGCGATTGAGATAGCTGGGAAGGCTTGAGATGGCCTGGAAGTTGGAATTTGATTCACCACTTTTGTTGAGTTTTTGAAAGTTTGCTTTCAGTTTCTCACGCCTCTAATCCTCTCTTTTTTGGTCTGCACATGTTCTATATGTACCCTTGAATGGATTAGGGTTACAAATGTGCTTCAAATATTTTTCAATTAAGGTGATTGAATCATGATTTGATCCTTATTCAAATCTTTCTAAATCAAGCAAAACTCAATACTTTTGTATCCAAATGACCCTTGCACGATTTTATTCTCTTCCCGGCTGAATAAGAGACCTAAACATGCACAAAATCTCAAGCCTTGATTAGTTTTGATATTTTCATGATTTTATTTTGATTTAAATTAAATTAATTGAAATAAAAATCAAAATAAATGACAAAAATAAAATAAAGACAAGTGGGAAGGATCATGGGTCGTGGATCATGTTACAAACTCAATGCAAGCACAAAACGTTGGGCCCATTTGACAAAAATTGCAATTTTGGCCACTTTTGACTTTTGGCAACTTTGCAAAAAGGGTCAACTTCACCAATACATAACTCCTTCAATTTTGACCCTAGAGATGTGTTTTTGGACTTTTTAGAAAGCTCAAAATGTACTCTAAGCAACCCTTTTGGTCTCATCTCAATTGAGTCTTCCATGTTCATGTATGAAGCTTTGACATAAAAGGTGTTTTTGTTGACTTCCCAAAATGACCTATAATGTCCAAATTTATATATTCTCGTGAGCGCATATTTTGAACTTGGGAGATGAAGATGAATTTTAGGGAATTGCATCCTCTTAAAAATGAGCTTTGGATGGCTCATTTCTGATAAAGTATCAGAAAGTTATGTTTGGTCAAAGTTGAGTTGACTTTTCCTACAAAACCCTAATTTAGCAACTTTTGGGTTTTGATGAATTGTGAGAAATCCTTGAGGAATCATGATCAACCCTTGATAAAATGATGAATAATACTTCAAAATGAGGACGTTGACCAAGAATCTTGAAGTTTGACTGTATGTGGGCCACAATTAACTTTTGCCCTATCACAGTCGATTTTTAGGCATTTGGATAGTTGACTGAGCAAACTTCTTATACAAGGCTTGAAACTTGACATGGATGATCTTGAGAACATATTAGGACAATGGTGAGAATTTGGGACCCTTTTGATTCAAACATCTTGATGCAAACTGAAACCCTAACTTGGGGTAGACTGCCTTAGGAGAGAGTTTGTCTGGTCAACCCTTGGACTTCCTTGAGCAACTTGAGGACCTTACTTGGAATGTATTGAGAAATATGGGAGGGCAAATTTTGGGATACAAAAGTCATGTTTCCGTTTATGTTAACATGTTGTTAATGTCATGCTTGTTTGTGTATTCAAATTAGATTAACATTCTGAAAGTTGTTTATATTTCAAAATCATGTTCAAGAGATTATATTTCCAAATCTGATTAAGTTTCTATTTTTGAAACTGTTTATATTTGGCATGGTGTTTTTTGACATGTAGGGAAAGTGAAATTAACTTAAGAAAGTTCATATTATGGTAGTTTCTATGGAGAACAATACAAGAAGTATACAGCTATTATGGAAGTTTCATCTGTCTTGTATTTTTTATTCATAGCAACAAAAAGTATA
Source organism: Vicia faba (assembly GCA_948472305.1). Taxonomy (NCBI): domain Eukaryota; kingdom Viridiplantae; phylum Streptophyta; class Magnoliopsida; order Fabales; family Fabaceae; genus Vicia; species Vicia faba. The sequence continues at coordinate 725,293,123 of OX451738.1, read as the reverse complement.
TCAACTCCAGTTTATTCTTTAAATCTTTTAAATAAAAGGTATGTTCCTAAAATATTTTATGAGTTGATATATTATATGTTATAATGGTGCGAGAAATACAAGAAAGGAGGATCTGAATTAGGTTACACTAAATATAATCTTTTTGCAACACAAAACACAAATATAACAAGTGAATAAAAATAGATGATCACAATTATTTTTATCCTAGTTCACTGTTAACTAAGTTACTTTAGTCCATCTCGCGAGGTGATTTTCCTTATACACAAGGAATCAGTCCACTATAATCAACTAGATTACATACATCATAATAAGTCTGATCTGAAGATGTGAAGAAAATGCAAGAAAGGGGGAGTTTAAATTGAGTTTCCTTTCTTGAATAACTTTCGCTTCTAGGCATTATTCGTTGAACAATGATTTTGAGTGTTACTTATAAGTAATGCTTATAATTAAGTTAAGAAAACATAAACTCTAAAGCATAAGCAAAAGTAAAGAACACATGATATATCCTGGTTCACTTGAGAAGCCTCTAAGCTAATCCAGTCAACCCTACCAAGGTAATTTCATCTTGAACTCAAGGACTTAATCCATTATAACCAATCTGATTATAATTGCCCGAAAAACCTCTGGTGACTAACATCCAATGACGCTTTCAGGGATCTAAACTGGATATAACGTTCACTGACCCACCAAAATCTGATTCTTCAAAATCTCCTATCAGGATTTCTTTCCAATGATATCCATCAGTGATCTCAGAAGGCTGACCTTCACTCATTACCCTTAGAGATATGACTACCATTGACCCAGTAGAATCTACTACCAGGATTTCACCTACGATGACAGCAGCCAAAGTCTTCTTGATAATCCTGACTCAACCGAGTCTCTCAAGGTATCATCAAACAACTGTTTAATTTACATTTGTTTAAAATAAAATGCTTCTACACAAGCTGGATGTAAACAAAATTAAGTACATCAGAAGATCCTAATACACACTAAAAATATTACAATGTATTGTAGTTTCATGTGTGGTCTCCTTTTCTTCAAGTAGCTTCTTCTCGGACAACAACCCGAAGCACTTGAATTGCTGAAGTCTTCTTTTTAATAAGCTTTTGGAAGCTTTGTTGATCTTGATGTAGTAAAGAGAAGAACGTATTCATCTTGATTCACCTTAGAACATTCTGGACAACATCCCTAATTCTATTTTCTTCAATGATCACTTTAGAGCATAACATTCATGTTGTGGATTTGTAACAGGAGCTTTCATGATCATATTCATTATCTTCTGCGGCTTAGAAAGCTTTGTGCAACTTATGAAATTAAGCACACTGTGAATCAATTATTTCATTGTAGTGAACATGATTGAAGAATAATTTTGATAACAATTGTTCTTGATGTTGTTATAGTGGTTGATAGTTTTTTTGTTGAGTTCTAATAATGACAACTTTCATTTTTTTATTGAACACTAACAACTTATATTTTTAAACATACGATTATTTTCTTAAATAGCCAAGAAATATAGAGCCATTGGCTATTTAAAAAAGATTTGTTACAAATATTACTGCTGCGTCTTTTTCTCTTCCACAATTCAAGCTAGTGGAGAGGTAGTGGAATAAGGATTTTTCATAGTGTGTAATATTGTACCATGTTAGTGTTATATTCTTTCCTTCTGCATTTTAGAGGCTTCTGCGAGCATGAGTTTAGAAGCGGGAACATAACATAAGGACTTCAGAACTCAAGTATTCAGAGTCTTAAGAGACGTGTCTTTAGAGTCTCCATATTTTGGTTCTATAAGAATCCTTATATTTAGAACCTTGGGTCTTTAGAAGCACAAAGTCTTTAGCATCTAGACTTCAGTAGAAACATTGTATTAAGATCTTTTAACTTTGTCTTCTTTGAAATAAGTTATCTTTTAGAAACTAAGATTTTAGCATATGAACTTCAGTAGAAACTTTGTCTTCAGATCTTCTAACTTTGTTTCTTTGGAACACACTGTCTTTAGAAACTTGAGTCTTCAACATCTGGACTTAAGTGGAAACTTTTGTCTTCAGATCTTTTGAATGTTTCCTTAGAACCTGTTGTCTTCTGAAACATGAGTCTTCAGCATCTGAACTTAAGTAGCAACTTCTGTCTTCAGATCTTCTGACTGGTTTCTTTATACAAACACTATATCTAACACTTTAGATCCTTCTGGAGTATCTTTCTAATGTTCAAAGGAACTTGTGTAGCGTAGAAGGGGAACTAATCTCTTCCAATGTCTTGGTCACGCCATCCATCAGAAGCATCACCTGTTTGTTAAATACTCAACAATAACAAACATTAGTACAAAAAAATTGTTCACACAAACATACTCATTTGTTATCATCAAAACTCATAGATAATATTGCAGAACCAAATCTTGTTTTACACGATCAACCCTATTGGAACCCCCAATAAGTTTGCTGATTCTTATTGCATACCACTATGACTGCAACCAAAGTCTTCTTGAGAATCTAGACTATAGAGTCTCTCAAGAAACATATCAACAACAACTTATTACAAAGAGGTGGATACAAAAATGCGTCTATACAAGCTAATTACACAATGTTTAAGTACAACAACACTAAAGGGTTGATAGCAAGATATGAAAAAAATTTCATTGGTTATTTATGAAACTATACAAAATATTTCTCTACAGTGTTTTCGAGCAGCGGTTTAGTGTAGTTTTGTTGAACTGGTTCGTTGATTCTAAATTCTTCCAACTACTTCTTTTATAACTAAAAAGAAGAGATATGTTGTAGGGTAGAATATGAAACACAAATGCAACTGTATTATTCCTAAAGGTCATGGTGAGACTATTAGACAATAGTACAAAAAGGTATGTCCTTGCGCCACTCTAGAGAGTAGAGTTGATAGTGTAATTTTGTACTTTAATACTCATCATCACACGTAATCCCTTTAGTCTTGATCTTTGTCTTCTATGTCTTTAGAGGCTTCTGATATTTTTGTTGATGAAGCGTGTTGTAGAAGGATCATAACTATGTATCTTCCAGAACCTAAGTCATTAGAACCTTACAAGGCTTGTTAAGATAACTCTTGCCTTCTTAGTCTTCAGCATTTGGTCTTCAGAAGAATTTCTTTAGATCTTCAGAACTTGTTCAACAGAACCTTGTCTTCAACATATTTCGGACTTGGAACATCGGAAGTAAAGCTTTAGAAGGTCTCAAAAGCTTCCTTGAATAAGTTGTGATCATAAGCTTTTTTACTAACGTTTCTTAGAACTATTGCATCAGAGGCATTCCTTAATATTGAGTTAACTTGTAACACGCCAAAGGTAATCTTTTTCTGAGTGTTGAGTTCCGAACCTGATGAAATCATACACCTTCTTACTAGAGTCAAAACCTATATAGCAAAAGACACACACTAGACAGAAACCTATTAGAGTACACAATTATTCTCAAATATAACATATAAAGTTATCATCAAAAAATAAGACCAGATGTAGAACCAATTTTGTTCTTACAATCTTTCCCTATTTGATGATGACAAAACCATGTATTTTGATAGAACAATTCGAACATGGTAATCACCATGAAACATAAATTCAGTAAAGCTAACCAGCTATCCCTGAATTTGTTAATACTCAAAATTTCATTAAATCTTGTTCAGAGTCTTCTCCTGACCCCAAGACTCACAAAATGAATTTTGCAGTACACAAAGTAACATATATAAGGAATACTTCTCCATTGACGTCTCTGAAGGTTGGAAAAACACAAGAAATGGGGGTTTGAATTAGTTTCTCAAAATCTTTTTCTTTTAAAGTGTTTCACACAAATAATCAAAATAAAATCAATGTTATAAAGAGAAATAATAACACGTTTGCTTTATACAAATTCACCTTCAACAAGGCTACTCTTGTCCACCTGCCAATGTGATTTTGCCTTAGAAAAGGAATTAATCCAATAATCTTTAAAGATTACAAATCGTCTAAGAATTTATAAAAAACCTAAGCACTCTCAAGTAATCTGACTATTCACTCTAGCCACTTGAGGAATTACAACTGTCTAAGAGTTAGAAAACATCTTAGCCCTCTCAAGTATCCTGACTAGTCACTCTATCCACTTGAGGTAACAAAAATAAACTAAGATTTAGAAAAAACCTTAGCCCTCTCAAGTCTCCTGACTATTCACTCTATCCACTTGAGGAATATAATTCTTAACAAAATTACAATCAAATATTGTTTACAAAGTGCTTCTAGAATAAGAAAATTACACCAATGTTAAGTACATATTGTTTAACACAAATATGAGTAATAACTCTTTGTGTTACAACAAATAATGAAGAACACAATTTCCACACAAATAATGAGAAACACCTGTTTGTGTTTTGTCTTATCTCTTTGAATGATTTCTTCTCGTATTAATTTTGGCAGAGTTACTGTTCTTGTGATACATTCTTTTATTTTGAAATGAGATGCTTGATAATTTATGTAGGCATTGAGGAAGTAGACTGTTGTAGTAGTAGTACACAAATCAGTTTCATCTTACCAGCATCCAACAGTAGAAACCGATCATGGGAGACAAAGAGTACACAACACATCCATTTAAGTGGAATCTGTAATTGGACCTCTGTACTAACCATTCTTGCACACGTTTATGATGATACTGTCTTCTGATGAAAATTACTTATGATGATGTTGGTTGGCATTAGAAGTTATCATCTTTTGTTCTTGTCTTCTGATGGACTATATGATGTAGAATAGTGATGAGTCCATAAGATCTAACTTTCCTTGATCTTTTCTTCTGATGGAATATTTCTGATGTTGACAAGATGAGTGCATATTCCACGAAGTATCCAAGTCTTTAGAATCTTTACTTTGTCTTCGAAATTTGATGTAGCAGTTTTTCTGATGAACAAATCTTGACTTCTGACTTGGAAGTGAAATATTTTCTTTGATGTATTCAGAACCTTGACCCTGTCTTCAGAGTTAAAAGCAACATCTCCTCTTACGAACAAATCTTGACTTCTGATCTTTGAAGCAAAAGTTTGTTTTTGGTGAAATCTTGATTTCATATCTTGAAGAAGAAGCTCTAATAGAAATCCTTTCTTCTAGAACACTTATGACTTCAGAAGCAACAACTTATTGAGAAGTTCACATGAAGATTTGTCGTAACCGATTTTAAATTGAGAATCGCCACAACTAATTTTTATCCTAGGAAAGGGAATATAACAGATAACCCTAATTTGGTCAGATATTCTAAGTTGTTAACTTGTTTTTAGACGAAAGGAAGGTGTTAGGAACCCATTATCTACCTTGTTCACAAGGATACTGGGGTTTAGGTTTACGGTTTAAGAAATAGGGTTTTAATTTTTTATTAGGGGAACTCGTCATGATTTTAGTCGTATGCCTACGTATCCTCTTATGAGGATTCAGATTCCCAATTCGTAGTTCGCAGTTATTGGTTGGTGTTTTTTATGGATTACAGAAATATCTCGAACTAATCCTTGAACCAAGTCTGGGTTGAAAATAGAAGAGTGTTTAGACGAAGTTCGCAGTTAATGAGAAATATCTCCATAATCCTTTTTGAAAATAATATCTTTGATCTAATAAGTTAGTGAAAGTTGTTAGTAATTTGATTGGTTAGATATTTTTTAAATATATTAGTATATTTGGAAAATCTTTTTAATGCATGAGAAAAATAATTTTAATTCAATTAAATTTTTTTGAATGAGTTAATAATAAATAAAATAAATTTTAAAATACTGATTATGAAAATATAAAAAGTAAAATAAAAGAAATTGTAAAAAAATTTATTAATTTATGCAGGGGGTGTATTTTTAGTTTGTTTGTTAAAGGCTGAGGGTATGAATTGTATGACCCTAAATTCAGATATTGAATTTGGGCCCAAAACATAGGGGGTGTTGTTTTGAATGTGGTAGCAAAACCAGGGGTGCATGAATTAAGGGGCCCAAGTCCATATATTTGACTTGGCCCAACAATGTAGGGGGTAAGAATTGTTGTTGGCGAAGTAAAACAAGGGGTGTGGTTAGAACGGGCTTGACCCAAAACAAATGTTGATCTGTTGAACAAAGTGTAGGGGGAGTGTTGGGAGTTATGGTGGATGCGCATTTTAGGGACGTCTGATGATGATCCAAGGGACATGAAGCGAGGGCGTACGGTAAGATGGATATGTAGGATCAGAGGGCATTATAAAAACATGTTTTTGGGCCGAAGGCTCATTTTTATCTTCTCCCCCTCTCCCTATAACAAATGAAACCCTTTGTTATTTTTAGAGAGGTAGGCTCTTCCCTCTCTCTAGAAACACGGCGACCGGAAATCGCCTCTGCCTTGGGTGCCACCAACCAAAAAACCCTTTCCCCTGGCGACTGCTCCAAGGCGCTACAATATTCAATCAAACCTCCATTTGGGTTCATATGAACCCTAAGAACCCTAAAGGTTTGTGAAGAATCCTAAGCTTCCTTAACCCAAAAACCTTCAACGTGTATGAACCCTAACCCAGATTAGCATAAACCCTAAGAACCCTAACCCTAAAACCTAAGAACCCTAACCATAACCTTAGAACAAAGCCCAGAAAACCCGTATTCCAGAAAAAAACAATCCATCAACAACTACAATTTTAAACCAAGCTAAGTGTTAGGATTACCGACTGATGTAGTGAATCTTGTAGTATCAAATCCTCCTCTGAATTTCTAGTTCGTTTTTCTAATCTTCTTCTTCTTCTCTCTATTTTGCAGGTCAGAAGAATGATGGTGTATGATGGTGATTTGAAGACGATGGTGATTCAACATAGATCTAGGGTTTCAGAAATTGAAACCCATATCTTAAGCTAGATGGAGGACTCCGACTTCTGTTTCTTCTTCTCTGTTATACTTCCTTCTCCTCCAATTTCTCCGTCTTCTCCTTTTCAATTTTAACACTTGGGTTTATATAGTCTTGGGAATTAGACAGATTAGGAAGTTTTGTTTGATTGCTGTTACTTTTTAGATTGATTGTAAATTAATGTTACAATTAGAAATCAAGGATTTGATTTTTTGTACATTATATATTTGATTGAGAGTTGATTGTAAATTAGATTAGGGTTTGTATGTACTTGGATGATTTCTTGTATCCGTTTTGATTGAGTGATATTTTATTCTGTTTTCATATAGTTTCAATAAAAAATTGATTTTGTGCAGTATTTGATTTACTTATGTTACGGAGATTGATTTAGATCTTGCATTTTTTTGGGTTTGGGCTTGTTAGCGTAGAGGAACAAAGCGCTGTCGAGAGCAAATTAGGGATTCATCCCTGTTTGGTTGACTTGGTCAACATAAATAATGAAATAATAATATTAATAATAACATTAATAATAATAATAATAAAATTAATAATAAATTAAATGAAAATACTATCAATAATGATTAATATTAAAATAAAAAAGATAATCTTGAAATATTAATTTTAGTCAACCATTCTCCAACTAGGTTTGACATTCCAATGGGCCCATCCGTAGCAAAAACAACACCTTTGTAAAAACAAAAGCTAATGGGTTATTCAAATGAACAGCTGATGGACCAGCCTGGATAAAAACGTGTATAAAAAATAAATGGGCCAGCAATTTAGTGGACCTACCCAAAAAATGAAGCAACAAATTCTAAAAAAACGTACACCCTTTATTTATTTTGAACATGGCTGAATGTAATGGGCCAACGAATCAAAAACCTCTACTCCCCTCTCTTATTTTACCAAAACACAATCGTTTAATGGACCGGCATGAAAGAATTGATATGGGTCTGTCTAAAAGTGAAACAAAAATACACCCCTTTTTATAAGCAAGCCTCATGAAAAATTCAATGGGCCATCAGATTTTGATGGTTCATTTCGAAGCAATACACCCTCTTATGAATATGTACCTCTAAGAAAAAATGTAATTATACATTAATAACATAATAATATTGAAATTTAGAGAGAAAAAATATCAATGGAATTGATGGGGAAAATTTAGGGTATGACAAGATCCTCTTTCTGGAAAACATTCAGCATTCTTCAGAACTACCGATGTTTCTTCAGAAGCGGATGCATATAGTCTTTTTGATGCGTGCTTAACATATTTCTGATGATTCTTCATACAACAGTCCTGAATCAATTAGAACTTCTAGTCTGCACACTCAAGAAAATATTAGAAACAAAATTATTTACATATAAAATATATGTTTTGTTATCATCAAAATCCAAAGATTAATTGCAGAATCCAAATCTTGTTCTAACAATCTCCCTCTTTTTGATGATGACAAAACCATGTATTTTGATGTAATAATTTTATAAGGTAATATTATAATTGAATCAGAGTTAAAAAGAAAACTTCTTTTAATTAGCGTAAGCTCCCTCTGAATCTAAGACTTACAAATTTTAGAAGGAAGGGACATCTGAGCATTGTTTAAAAACACCCCATGAGTTAAACAATCTCCCCCTGAATCTAAAACTTACGACTTTATCTGAAATTAGGGTTTTCTGAGCTTGGTTATCATTGTTCAGAATTCTGATTAAAACTATTAGAAGCATTTATCATAATTGCTTTATTAAAATTTCTTTCTTCATTAGAACCTTCTAGTCATTAGAGAGGTTCATTATCATAACTTGATCTATCAAACATTCTAAATGTTTGAAGTTCGTTATCTATCAGAACATTCTACACCTTAGAATTTCTTTATCAGAGTTTGATCAACATACCCTTCCAATCATTAGAAGTTTTTCATCAAAGCTTGATTTGTTAGAACCTTTTATACTTTAGAATTTCTTATTAAAGCTTGATCTATAAGAACCTTCTCAATATCTGAAGTTCATTATCAATACCAATATATCAAAACATTCTTTTCAATAGAATTTATTTTATTAAAGTTTGATTTTAACAGAACCTTCCAAACATTAGAAGTTTTTATCAAAGCTTGATATTTTAGAATCTTCCACACATTATAAGTTCTCAATCCATTCTATCCTTTATTTTCTGAATGTACCTGAAACACATTATAAAAACTCTTTGCATATATATATATATATATATAATTCGTTAGAAATGTAAGCAATGAGATTTAGAGAACTAGGTATATTATCATAATCATCATTATGCTTTCTCCCCCTTTTTGTCATAATCAAAAATATGATTCATTAAAATAACAAATAGAGAGTACAGGAGAAAAACAAGAGAGGATAGAATAGAAAAACAAAAGGGCTGCCTAAGTGCCTAAGGGTTAGAAGATTGAAGCTTCTAAAGAATCTGCCTTAGTAAATCTGCAATCTTTTTGTTGAAGTCTTATTATTTTTCGAACCTTTCTCTGATAAGCTATTGTTCCTATTTTTAGATCTTCAAGAGTTTTCATCCATCAGAGGATTTGTAAGATTCTGCTACTTCCTTCTTAATAGCTTGATTCTCAGCTGCTTCTATCTCAACACGTTTTTGAGCGGCCTTCTCTTTAACCTTTTTCTTAGCTTCTAAGGCCTAAAATTTCTCTTTTGCTTCTTGAACAACCTTTTCTTGAATCTGAATAGAGAGTTTTTTGATTCTAAGGGCCTCAATAACTATACATGTATTGAACATGTTCCGACTAGAGTTTACACTCAAAGAGTGATGACTGATGCTAGACCCCTCATTGAGCCTCATGACTCTCCTTACTGCATTGCCTCTAAAATTATATATTACTTCATCAAGGTTAAGGCTAGGAAGTTTTAGACCAGGGTTGGTTTCCTCATTAGAATTAGTTTCACTAGAAACCGTTTTGTCAGAGTTAGGTGAATTGGAGATAATAGTGAAATCATTGTCAAGATGGGGAGATTTAGGTTTTGAACTAAAATCCAATAATCAATTATACTTGGGCTTTCAAACACAAATTTTGGGCCACGAATGATCATTTTTTGAACCAGGACAAATTTAGCGCTATGTTAAGCAATCATAAGTGAACTTATGTAGAAGCCACAACTATTTTGAGATTGGTCAATAGAATTCTATGTACTATACATGTTAGAGAAACGATATGCATATCATTCTCCAAAAACATGTAGCACAAGTAAAAACAAGAAAGAGATAAGATGAATAGGGATGGGAATGATAAGCTAATTTTGATCACAACCTCAAAATTATTTCATCTTTAAATTCAATCACTCTTCTTTGTGGATTAAAGTACTAAATATATCACTAATTCAAAGCATCAAAAATGAATTATATACTTCACTCTTAGGTATATTTGAATTAATGAACATTTATCCAACTTCATCTATACCCAAAGTCCATTGAGTTTAAAGAGATTTTTAACATTCAAAATTGACATCCAAAGCAACAACCAAAAGAAGTGAGTAAAAAAGAGAAAGGAATCAAAACAACCCCCGACCAAGGAAAAAAACATATTTTGTCCTATTGCAAATTGATTTGCATGTCTATGCAAATAGATTTGCACAACAAAATTTTCAAAATCTGCGCAAAACAACATTGTGCAAATCAATTGCATACACTGGGAGCAATCGATTGCTCACTGTGAAAAACAGAAAATCAACATTTAAAAAAGCAAAATTCTTGCTCAAACTTTTCATCAAACACCTTATGATCTTGGATTTAATTGAGCACGAAAATTCCATTAAATTCTAAGAAATTAGGACCAATGGAATAAAAAAAGTAGCTCAAAGAATTAAATCACGAAGATCAACAAGAGATCACATTGTGAAAGATGAAGATCTAACTTACCAAAGGTAGATCTAGAAAATTATCAAAACAACTTCAAGAACTTGCTTCAATTCATCCTCAAAAATCATTCTCCCAAGCTTGGATATATAGAATTAAGGAAGAAAAAGTGTTTAGATGAATGTTTAGCTCAAAGATTAGTAAGCTTCAATGAAAAACTTACTAAATTTATAAAAATGGAACTTTGAGTGAATTTGGTAGATGGAGATAATTGAGAGAATTTTTTGCAAGGTGAATTTGGGTATCAAAAGCTTGAGAATTGAATGAAATGAGGGCTCTATTTATATTGTTTAGGCTTGGGATTGGTGGCGGTTTGGAACAAAAATTAGGCTTGGTAATTGATTTATGGAGCCAAAAAATGAATCAAGTGGTGCACATGTGATCAAATGAAGGTGTATGATGGAATTTAATTTTAGGAAGTGGGGAATTATTTTTTGATAATCAAGGATATTTTAAAAAAAAAAAAATTGGAGTAAAAAATTAACAAACTTGAAGATTTCCTTTTTTTAAATTTAAATTTCGCGTATGTAAATCGATTTGCACAGCAAAAAAAAGAAATTTTTGTGCAAAAAAGAAATTAGGGAAATCGATTTTCTCAGAGAAAAATTACTAGAAAACTTCGCTTGTTGGATGCTTTGGCTTGATACCTACAAAACACTAATATACAAAAACAAAACAAATATTTTTGGTATTTTGATAAGAGGTTAGTCAACAATAAATATACACAACTAAGGTGTTTGGCGATCCCTTGAGAGAAAACTTAAAAATAGGGGAATGAACCCAAAGAGATAACCAACCTGAAAGTGTGATCTTGATGTATTAATGTTATAAGATGATGAGATGATCTTAGGGGGGAAATTTGGGGTATAACATAATGAGGTTGAAGAACTTGTCCCAAAATAACACTCGGTGTCTCCAAATCAGGATCAATCAAAAAATAATAAAATTTATTTAATATAAAACAAATTTTAAATGATTTAAAAAGGAAATAATTGGTAAAATACATAACATGTATTAAAACACCAAATAAAAATCCTGAAAAATATCAGAAGTCAAACATGAGTCAACAAGTGTTGACAAAGTTTTTTAGAATTTTTTAAATTCAGAATCTATTTTTAAAATATAAATAAATAAGCAAAATAAGCCAAAACTGGTGAAAAATAGAAAAATCAAAAATAAAAATGAAATGAGGTCACCAATATTTTCCAAGAGGCCATTGGATCCTTCCATAATTATTTTCAGAATTTTAAAATCAAGAAATGTATTTTTAAACAATTAAAACAAGTAAAATAAAGTGAAAAATCATAAAAATACCAAATCACAAAATAAAATTGTGAAAAAATAAAAATCAAAAGTATTTTTTATGAAACTTTGGCCTTTAAAACAATTAAAACAAAAATTAAAAATTAAAAATAAAACCAAAATAATGTGGTGCGTTGGATTTTAGTTGACTATGCATAGTAATCACATCAAATGGTCCACAGCGCGTGTGTACCATGGGAATTATTGCATTAAAAGCATCAAAACAATCAAAATATAACAAAAGACACGCTCCCATTAGCTAGACGAGACGCGTCATCATCTTCAACCTCCAACCACACGCGAATTGCAGTTCCTTCAAACTTTAAAATTAGAAGCTCAGATCAGTTCCATTCGCTTCGCCTCATCAAGACGATTCCAATGGTACCCTTGTGAAAAATTTATATAACTTGTAGCTCACTCGATTTGAAAAAAACCATAAGAAAAACTGAAAACGATTTTTGAAATTAAATGCTCAATTCTCCATGAAATCACACACCAGAAGAAACATGAGCTTCAGAGAAGAAGAGGCTACAACTAAGTAACTTATTTGAAGCAAAATGATAGAGAATTCTACTTGAAAAAAGTAAGATATTTTTTCTCTGAAATTGGAGTTGGATTGCTCAATTCATTGGATGACTTGGCTTGTTTTTGATGTGGTTAACTTCATAGAAGATCAATGAAGCTGAAGAGCTCAAGAATTTAGAACTAGAAGTGCTTTAAAATCAAATTCGAAGTTGCAGAATTGAGAGGTGTGGAGGAAGTTTGACAGGGGTTTTTTGGCTCTCTAAAGCTTGTAAAATGAAGTAGAGGAAGTCTCTATTTATAGGAGAATGTGATGCAATGCTGAGGGAGGGTGAATGATAAGGAATTAGATGAAATCGTGTGCACCCTGAGCATGGCAAAAGTGTGATTTCTAACTCATCAAATCTCAGCTAATTCTTGTGTTTCAACGCTTAATCTAACCTTAGAAACTTTGTTAAACAAGTTTAAGTGGAAAACACTCACAAAATTGCTGTTTAGAAGCCTTGGTGCAAGCAACTCAGAGACCTTTATGGTGCAATCTTGGTTTCTTTGGAAAGGTGAATGATCAATCTTGACAATGTTCTTTGAAAATTTTCATTTGGATGATTGAGAAAAAAGTTATTCACTTTTAAATCAAGAAATACACACAAAGTTTTATACTTACAAATATTTCTAAGTGTTGAACTTCAAAATGACCTATAATGTTCTTCAAAATAACATGTCCTTCCTTTCAAAATTAGCTCTTTATCCTTGAAGATGAAATGAAGTAGGCCTCTTGAATTGAATTGTATAATTGAGATCACTCAAAAATCATAAAAATTGAAAGAGTTATAGTCTTTGGAAGATGATGAACAAATTTGGGGAATTCACAAAATGACCTATAATCTTTTCCATTCTTAAAAAATTATCCAACATTTTAAAGTTTTGAAAAATTGAGACAAAGTTGTAGTAGACCTCCCAATGATTATTGTAGAAAAATAATGAGCTCAAGGAGATAAAAGATGATCAAGTTATGATCCTTTGAAGTCACATAAGAGAATTTGATATCCTTTTCAAAGGACTTGTAATCTTCCTTAACCATTAGTGATCTTCCACTCAAAATTAGTCTGAAACACTTGAAAAGAACTTGTTAAGGATCTTTTAAAGATAATCATGGCTTTGGAATCAATCAAAAATATCAAAAAATGAGCAAGATATGGTCCTTGGACATCAACAAACTCTAGCTCAAAGAGTGTCAAAATGACTTGGAACCCCTTCCAACTTTTGATGATTTTTTTTTCACAATTGGATCATGTCATGTGAAGAGAAGTTGTTGTATATGATTATAAGAACTCATAGCAAAAATAATCAACTCAAAATATTGAAAATTGGGATAGTTATGCACTTGTGATCACTGAAACAAGCACTTGCCCAATTAGGTCAAACTTGTTGAACCAACCTTGAATATTTTGAACATTATATGCAAAATAGAGCATGGCGGATCATATTAGACCTTGAAATGATGTTGTCTTGAAGGACACTCAAAGGTGGAGCTTGAATCTCAATGGAATTTATTGAAGAAGGCATATAAATAAACACATGAACTTATGAATCTTCTTGATGAATGCCACCACTAACTTTGAGGAAAACCTGATCTAAATAAAGTGAGAGAGCTCTTTAAACCAAAAACTTTGATATCATACACATAGACTTGAAACTTAAACTCTTGAAATCTATTGAAGAACCATTTGACTGAGGACTATCCCTAAAAATCCTAAATTGGATGGTGAGATGGATGTAATTGTGTCATCGCCTACAATATGAACATCCAAAGAAAAATATATACATATTTTGATGTTACTTAAAAGTTAATCCACCTAAAAAACACATGTACAAGATACACAACTCAAGGTGCTTGGTTATCCCTAAAGAGAAAACTTAAATATAAGATGAAGTAAAAGGGAGAGCCAACCCTAATGTATGATCTTGATGTATTGGTAATATGAGATGATAAGAGATCTTAGGGGAAAAATTGGGGTATAACACGCTCCATGCGAACAAGTTCAGATTCTCTCAAAGGAACATCTTTAGCTGTCTTTTTTCCAATTCAGGGAGGTCGGCGTCGAATTTTGACTCCTCAAGAGGGGTTGTCGCCTAGGGAATAATCTCGAATTCACCATCTAAAATTGGATGCATAGGATCTGTAGATTCGCTGATGCTTGTTGATTAGCCTTCTGCGTCGAGCATGGGTTCTTTCCCCTTCTTCTTCTGCTCTCTTAGGTCCTCATTTGTAAAGAGATTATCTAGGTTGATCGTGTTAACATGGGGCAGTGAATTTTGTTCTTCACAGTTGTCAGGGAGAGAGAGTTTGTTAGATGTTCTGGGTTGAGTACTGATGGAGCTCAAGCCTTTAGCAACTGCTTTAAAACATCTTTTGGGGTCCTTAATGTCCTTGTGCAGGGTGGCAACGAGGTCGTCAGCGGTGTAGTACTTCATTTTGAGGTGCACCATGGAGGAGACTGCTACTAGTTCGACCAAGGTGGGCCTCCCAAAGATGCACTGATATAATAATGGGAAGTCTAATACGAGAAACTAGGTCTTGGTGGACCTGGTTATCTCTCCTGCTCCAAAAGTAACGATGAACTCGACATATCCCAAAGGTTTGGTGACAAAACCACTGAATCCTATTGCAATTGGTTTTTTTTATAGAGTCTCCACCCTTAATTTTTATCCTAAAGGAAGAGAATATAAAGGAATAAACCAAAAAGAAATTCAGAGATTCTAGGTTTAGACTCAGCTCTAGACGAGGAGAAGGTGTTAGGCACCACTTATCTACCTTGTTTGCAAGGATACTAGGTTTAGAAGCGCGATGTTTAGGAAATAGGGTTTTATTATTAAAAGGGAAAAACGGTTTGAATTTTTGTTCAGGGGACTCGCCACGATTTTTAATCGTATGCATACATATCCTCTTAGGAGGAATCAGAGTCCCATTTCATAGTTCGCGGTTGGTTTGTGTTTTTTATGGTTTGCGAAATATATTTTGAATTTTCCGCATACATGGCCTAAGAGTGTGAGTAAGTGGAGTTTGTTAGACCAAGTACGCAATTAATTTAAATATATTCATATTCCTTTTCGAAGATTAATTGTTCGAATTAACTTAATTAAAAAAAAGATTGGTGTTTGGTTGAATATTTTTTATACGCAGAGCGAAGGAGTCTGATATAGCCTCCTCATCACGTGGCCAGTTATTGGCCACGTGTCGCTCACAAACGTGGTATTTTGGTGAATCGCGCGGGTTTTAATATTCTGATATAAAATATTAATTTAAAGTATATGGTGAGAAGTGTTTTTAGGTATATAATTTAAATATGTCATTTAATGTAAATAATTGTTGTATTTTTAAATGAATTTAAAAAATACTTAATTATGTATAACAATAATAATAAATATCATAGTTATCAAAATATGAATATATATATATATATATATATATATATATATATATATATATATATATATATATATATATATATATATATATATATATATATATATATATATATATATATATATATATATATATATATATATATATATATATATATATATATATATATATATATATATATATATATATATATATATATATATATATATATATATATATATATATATATATATATATATATATATATATATATATATATATATATATATATATATATATAAAAAGAAATAAAAAAGAAAATAAATAAATATAATAATTTAGTGTGGGGGGTTGGGGGGGGGTTAGAAAATTATTTTATAGAAGTAAAACCTGGGGGTGCTATTAAGAAGGACTTGAATTCAGATTTTGAATTCAGGCCCATAAGGCTAGGGGGTGCACATTTGTGTTAATTCAGCAAAAGAGGGAGTATGTTAAGTAGGAGACTTAGTCTAGATTTTTGGACTAAGTCCAAGTAGAACAGGGGGTGTATTCTTTAACGTGTCAAGTAAAAATAAGAATAATGGGAGGTGTGATTAGTCGTGGGCTTAAGGCTCGGCCCAAAAGCCATGATTCTAATCCGTTGGACCTGGTATGGCGGGAACACGATGCTATCATAGCAGCGCGCATCAGGATGTTGGATGGAAATCGCATGGCTATGGCTGATGGTACATGGTAACTACTATAAGCAAACACATATTGAACCACTTAAAAATAATAAACTTTTTTTTTATCAAATGACACATTATTTCCTTTGTTTCTGTCCCTTTCCTTGTTCTTTCTTCTTCCCTAAAAAAAAACAGCAACACAACAACCCTAATTCCAAAAACCTCTACCACCATGCAACCGCTATTACCCCGGAACCCTAACCAGAATCCACCATCCCCTTCTAAACCTTAACCCAAAATCATCCCAAATCTCCCAAACCCTCAACAATTAGAAAACGATTTTTAGCTAAGTGCTATATTACCTTTACCATCGAGATGTATATTCTTTGGTTATGATTTTTGATCCCTCTTCCTTCATGTTTTGTAGGTATCAACGATAGCTTGGTAGAGGAACAACAATGACAGTCCAGCGGCGAGACGGGTCGAGCTCGCGAAAGTGGTTCACTGTAAATTGAATTATTTTTTTATATCAATTTTAGAAACTAGTTGTTGTACCCCAAAATTTGCCCTCCCATTTATCAAGATTTTTCTCACAAGACTTCTTGGACTCAAGGCAAGATTAGGGTTTATTCAGCTCAGGACATCTAATCTTGCACTGATAACCCCAAATTAGGGTTTGAGTTTGCACAAGGATTTTTGGACCACCAATGCTTCATGTGACTTTCATACATCATGTTGGACCCCTAAGATTGCTCACAACAAGTTTCAAGCCTTGAACCACATTTTTGACCAATTAATAGGACAATTGACCTAAAAATCAGTTGTATTGGGAAAAAGTCAACCATGACCAATTTACAGTCAAACTTCATAATTTTTGATCCACAACAACATTTTAGACTCATATGTATCATTTGATCAAGTTTGGATCACAACTCCTCAAGAAATTTGATCAAATCTTTAAAAGGGCAAAATGGTCAAAATTAGGGTTTTGACTGACAAAGGGCAATTTCTGATTTTTAACTAAGCCAATGACCAATTGGGTTCAAACATGATTTCAAGGACTCAATGTCATCACCTTGACCTAATTACATGGTTCAAAAGATCTCAAGTTCATAGGATTGACAGATGATTTTTCCAGTCAACTAATCAAAAGTCAACTGTACACTGAAAAGTCAAACTTTGACTTTTTGGTCAAAATCAAGTGCCAAGGGTCATAATTCATCAAGATATGTCAAAATATAAAACTTGTTCACCAAGAAAATCAAAATTGCAAATTAGGGTTTTGAATTTGAAAATTTTCATAACTTAGAATTTTTCTAAGTATGGAAATTTTCTTATTTTTTCCCAACTTTCCACAACTTTTCTTCACAAACTTCTCCCAAATGATGCTTGGATCTCAAGTTATGAATTTGTGAATAGGGGTCCATGAACTAAATAACTTAGTGAAATTTGCCCTAATTTAGGCAGTTTTTTGACCCAACTTCATGAACATTTTCACCTAGTTCCAAGAGGTATCTCAAAATGAATTTCAAATATGGATTATAGAGCACATGACAAGATTTCCAAAATGTCAAAGAACTCTCCAAGATCATTTGTGGTTAGGGAGAATCGAAGAAGAGAAATTGGTATTTTATCACTTTTGTTCATGCCATTTTCACAAAGTATCAAGTTGCAAATCAGATCCATGATACTTGTACCTTGCATTACAGGTCCTAAAATCATTCTACACTCCATAATTAAATGCAAACTCAGTGGTTAAAGGCTTTATTTTCACTTTTGAAGCATTGTATAAGTTGTAATTCCATTTTTGGCCAAAAGTGCACAATGCCATTTTCATAAAGGTAAGCTTTTGCAATTTTGTCAACCTTGAGCCTTGGACCTGTCTCTTTGATGAAAACAATTTCCACAGGTATTAAGCAAAGTATACCAACTCTTATCAGCCCTTGAGATAGCCAGTACAAGCATGTTGCATTTGTCTTGTCACTTTTCTTCAAATGCAAGAAAAGTTGCAAAAGAAGTCAGAACTTGTACAGGAAGGGAAGAGTGGACTTTGTATCATTCTATACATATTCACAAAACTTATCACAAACCAGGACACGAATGCTGAACATCCAAAACACTCTCAAACTCAAAAACTCCATTTTTCTGTCCAAAGCATAGAAGTTCTGCAAAACCAAGGCCAAATGATTTTTGGCTCGTGCGTTTTGCCTTTTAACACTTGAAACATCTTATCCACATAATATCAAAGCTATCCAAGCCCTTGTCCTGGTACTGTAAGCTATGTTTCTGCCATTGCCATTTTCAAACTTGGAGCTTGCAACTTGACTTCTACAGAGAGTTTTGGCCATCCACAAAGCAAGCTAGGTATTGGAATAGTTTGAAGGAAGTTCAGGGAAGCTCACACGATCCTCAGGCCTCACTCAAAGTCCCCACATTGCATATCCAAATCCAGCTGAAGGAGGTATTTTTCAAATCTCTATCTCTCTATTTAGGCATCCTCAAGCCACGATTTATGAAGAAAAAATGTAGCCCTTATCTTGGTGAAGCTGTACATATGCATATTTGTCATTTATATTAACTGTGCCATGAGAATTTGAAGCTTGAAGTTCCTGGATTTTTTAGGTCACGATTTAGGGCTGATAAAATTCTCCCTGATCTTTTAGAGTTAGGTTATAAATCTTATATCATCGGAATCGTGAGATAAAATGCTACATGTTTTGTGTTATAAGTTTTTGTTTTTATGCAAGCAATAGCAAGTTACAGGTTTGAACCATAAGCGCGCAAAGGAGAAGCTGAAGGACAGGGACGAAGTGGTTGTCCTGGGCTTTTTGTTGTTTCTGGCCTTTTTGGTTTTGATATTCACACCCTCTGAATTCCTTTTGCACCCCTGACTTAATTTTATATTTTTGCATTTTTCTTTATATTTTCATATTTATTACTTGCATTTATTTTTTCTAATGATAAAACATACCCAAAAATATTTTATTGATTTTCAGACTTTCATTTTATTTTTTTATTATTTTTTGCATAAAAATAGTTTATTTAATAGAATAGAAATCATTTTCTTAAAATAACTTGTAAATAATAAAAAATACTATACATTTTTATTATGTTATTTATATACATAAAATATTTATTTTCATACATATTTTAATTTTTAATATTTGTACATAATATTATTTATTATTTTCTTGTATAAAAAATGGACAAAATAATAACATAGAAGATATATTTTATTTTAATTGAAAATTAGGGTTTCCCCCTTTCAAAAATAATAATATTATTTTTCCTTATTTTCTAGGGTTAATTAATTTTATTTTCTCATACCTTAAACAAATACAAAACATTTTTTTCCATAAATACATTGCATTGCATATTTAAATATTTGTATATTTATTTATTTTGCAAAATATTCAATTCGGTTGTAATAGTATTTTTAGGGTTTATTTTGTGCAATATCCCCATTCAAAAACTTGTATCCCCCTCCCATAATAATTGTTGTAATAGCTTAGTTTACATTTGCGCAATTTATTGCTTTCAATTACCATGTTAGTAAACTAGGGTTTGCATGACAAGACCAAAAACCAAACAAATAGAAAATACCTAATCCAAGACAAATCAAAAGCATGTAAAATGACACACATTGCACACAAACACCCTTAGGGTTTCACCCACTTGGTTGCCTAAACAAAATGGCCATGTTACGCATGCGAAGTATCTTGGCAAAACAAAACAAAATAAGATCATAGTCCCTCAATGACGCTATCAAAAGGTTGCCTAAACAAAGATGATCTTGGTCCCTCAAACATTCTAAGATACTTGGCAACATTGCTATCATGGTCATACAATGACCCACGCCCGTCCCGTTTACATCCAAAGATAAGGTTGTTTACCAAATCAATGGTAAATCAACAATGTCAAAGGAATAAAAATGCACAAGAAAGACATTTGAGTAGGTAGATAGCTTCTAGTTACTTGATCAATTTCAAAACCATCCTTGATATTTTCAAAATCAAACACACACACATTTCAAAACATTTTCCAAACACCTTTCAAAACATTGAAACATTTTTCAAAAGACAAACATCTTTGTATACATTCTTACGAACGAGAATCATTACAAAGATTGCCTAAACGAATGACCTCTTTTCAAAATGCTTTCAAAGCCACAAAGCACCATTTCAAACAATTTCAAAGCAAAGAAAGTGATCTAAAACAAGTAACTAAGAGCCCATGGAAAACCATGGATGAAAAGGGTGCTAGCACCTTCCCTTTTCATAATCTACCCCCCGAACTCAAGAAAACATCTCAAAGGTCTTTCCTGTGCTTTTTTACCTTTCCTTTTGGATAAAATAAAAGTCGGTGGTGACTCTTGCTAAACCGCGACATTTGCAAACACAAAACACAAAACACAAAACCTCAAGTCAGTTCTCCCACCGCATCACAGAACTGGAGACTCTGTTGGGGAAAAATCTAAAAGTGGGGTTACCTTAGGGTTTAATATCACATTTACATGCTTACCTTGTTTGACTTGTTTGCTTTAGAATTATGGTTTTATTGTTTGGGTTTGAATCCTCTACCCGGATTTGGGAAACATTATAGGTAAATAGAAATACATTGTGGAAACTGTGCGGGGTATACCGACATGGTCTAAGCAATAACTATATTAGTGCGACATATTTGTGGGTACCGGTAGCCTTTGAGTCAATCAAAGAGAATACAAGGCTGCTGAGTGATGTCATGAAGCACTAATGAACTTCTAGAACCTTACTTGACCAACTTGGCCTTTTAGGATGTAGTGAGATGACCAGCTTTGGTGCAGTCCGAAGTTGGTAGATACTCGATACTACACTCATTGAGGGTTGGTTCCTTGGAATATTTCGTTCGCCAGTAAAGAGGATGAATTGAAACAATGAACAAGGAAACAATCCAGTGATATTGAGCTCCTTAGAACCCGGTTACTATTTCTAGGACAGGTTGAGCCAACTAAATTTCAAGAGGGTACTTACCTATGAAACCCCATGCAAACCTAAACTAGGAACTTATGTGATTTGCTTGTACATATATACTTGTGCATAACATCATGGACATCATGAACATCATGTGCATACACTAACCATTTCAAGGATTTTGGAGATTCATCTTTGTTCTTGTTTTGTAGGTTATGGATTCACTTCGCAGGAAAACTATCCAAATCAACCTTGTGAGAATTCCTCCACAACTAAAGGAGCTAGCTTCAAGGATTCCTGAGAATTCTCCATTCACCGAGAGGCATGGTCGTCTACTCAACTTGGTCACTTCCAACACAGAGGAGGATATGATGAAAGTTCTCTTCCAGTTCTTTGACCCTTTGCATCGTTGCTTCACATTCCCTGACTACCAACTTGTGCCCACTTTGGAGGAATTTTCTCAACTCTTGAGGATTCCTTTTCTCAATCAACTACCCTTCAACGGTACGGAAAGAGATCCAAAGCCAGAAGAGATTGCTCAAGCCCTACACTTGCACTCATCTGATGCCACAACCCATTGGGAAACTAGAAGTGGTGTCAAAGGCTTCTTGGCAAAGTTCTTGTTTGAGAAGGCCCAAAGCTGTTGGAACTCCTTGGACTTGCAAGCTTTTGAGGAGATTGTAGCTCTTCTCATCTATGGGATGGTCTTGTTCCCTAATCCTAACCAACTCATAGATGTAAGCGCTGTCAAAATCTTCATGTCTCGCAACCCAGTGCCTACATTGCTTGGGGATATCCTCCACTCTTTTCACACTCGTACAATGAGGAAAAGAGGTGTTCTTATGTGTTGTACTCCTCTCCTGGAAAGATGGTTTATTTCTCATCTTCCCCAACCAGTCTTGAAGAATGAGCAAGGTTTGAGGTGGTCACAAAGGTTAATGACACTTAACCATTCAGATATTCATTGGTGTTCTCGATCCAAAGAGAATGTTATCATCATTGACCATTGTGGGGAATTCCCTAATGTCCCTCTACTTGGCATTAGGGGAGGCATCACCTACAACCCTTGCTTATCTCTAAGACAGTTTGGTTATGCCCGAAGGGATGGACCACATGATATGCTGATTCAAGGTTTGGTTTTCGACTTTGACAACAACAATTAAGGACTCCGACAAAGGTTCATCCGAGCTTGGAGGATGCCAAACAAGGTAGATAGCAAGAATATGGGACACAAGAATTTCATCCCTCTTGAGCCTTACCTCAAGTGGGTACGAACCCGCGCCCAAAGTCTTATGATGCCTTACCCCTCCATTCTCCCAGTGATTATAGAGCCTGTTAAGGAAGGAGAGGTTCCATACACCCTCCTACATCCTGACATGCCAACATCACTCGAAGACCTACAAAGGAGTTGGATACAGCTCAAGGGAGAGCGCGATACTTTCGAAGCCCAATTCTACGCAAGCGAGAAGAAGGTTATAGAACTCACTCGGCTACTTCATGAAGAGCAGACTCTCAACACCTACATTGCACCAAAGAGGATGCGCAACGTCTTTTTACCTTAGAATTTTGTATTATTTTGCCTAAGAGGCATTGATGTACTAACAATTCTATCTTATTAATATGACGTGTGTTTCTTTTTTGTTTAAAACAAATTTGAATTTCTGAATCCTTGAAAGCATTGCATGAATACATATAATTCATCATAAGCATAAATAGGTCTTCACACCAAGTTTCCTCATCTCTCTGCTGTTTATTTCAGCAAGATGGATCTTGAACAAACAGTCAAAGATTTGCAAGCTCAGAGATCACAATTTCAGTAGTTACTCATGACCTTATCCAAGGGGCAGGAGGAGCTGAAGACTTTGCTAGAAAAAGAAAAAGAGAAAAAGAAGAAGAAGCCAAATGGTATGGTTATCATGGGTAAAAGATTTCAGGGACAAGCCAGACGGACCTTAGAATTTCCAACAACATCTGAAGAAGGAAAAGGAAAAGGAACGACAGTACCATCAGATTCTGAAGAAGAAGAAGAGGAAGAAGAAGACTACTCTGAACAACAATACCCTCCGGCTGATGACAAGTACAAACACCTTGAAAAGCGACTCAACGCTATGGAAATCTAGAGAGTACCAGGGCTAGATTTTGAAGAGTTGGGGTTGGTGTCAGGAATTATAATCTCTCCAAAGTTTAAAGTGCCACTGTTTGCTAAGTATGATAGGGTGTCTTGCCCTAAAATGCACCTCAAATCCTATGCCAGGAAGATTCAACCACATTCTGCTGACAAAGATTTATGGGTCCACTTTTTCCAGGACAGTTTATCAGGAATACAACTTGATTGGTTCTACCAGTTGGAGAGGGATGAAGTTCACAACTGGGAAGACCTAGCAGCGGCTTTCTATAAAAAGTATCAATACAACTCCGACTTGGCACAAACCCGTACTCAGCTATAGAGTATGGCTATGGATACCAATGATGGCTTTAAAGACTACGCCTAAAAGTGGAGAGACCTAGCCGGAAGGGTGCAACCACCTTTGTCAGAAAGGGAGCTAGTGGACATGTTCTTGGGAACTCTTTCAGGTCCTTTCTTCAATCATTTGATTGGGAGTTCTTCTGTAGGATTTACTGAGTTGAGTTTAACTGGCGAGAGGGTGGAAGCCGGTATAAGAAGTGGGAAAATTCAGAAAGATGCATCTGCCTCAACAGCTGTAAAAAGCCCTTCACTAGAAAGAAGGAAGTGTCTGCTATCTATGCACAGAGGAATCAGGGAAGAACTGAACGACGACCAACAGTGGGGGCCATTATGATTCAAAAGCCTGCATCAGACCAGCCAAGAAACAACCAGCCGAGAAATAATCAGTAAAGGGTAGAAAGGCCAGTTCGACAGTTTACCAAGATTAACATGACTCCAGCCTAAGTTCTACCACATCTTCTAAAGTTGAATCTGGCCATGCTAAAAGAGGCGCCTAAAAATCCCAATACTGCGTCTCCATATTACCATCCCAACGCCAGATGTGCATACCATTCTGAAAGTCCAGGGCACGACACCGACAACTGTTGGGCTCTGAAGAACAAAATTCAGGACTTGATAGATGCGAAGGAAGTTGAATTTGAAGGGCCTGAGAAACCGAATGTTATTTCTGCTCCAATGCCTAGGAATGGACACAATGCCAATGCTGTGGAGGAAGACTTATTTGTTGCCACTGTGGATGAACTGATAACTCCGCTCCCGATCATCAAGTTGAATTTGCTGAAAGCTGGTATTTTCCCAGGTTGTGACAAAGATTGCCATATCTGCCTATCTTCATCATTTGATTGCCCTCTGTTGAAAAAAGGTATCCAATAACTGATTGATAATCAAGAAATTTTGTTTGAGAAAGCTCCTATTTCACCCGTTCTAGTGAAAGAAGTTTCAATAATAACCATCTACGCCAATCCTTCCAGGGCCCCTAAAAGACCCGTTAGGATTACACCCGCTCCAGTGACTACTCCATTGATGATAACAATGCTCGGGCCAGCCCCATACAAATCAGATAAAACAGTACCATGGAACTATGGTGGAGAAATCTACTACCAGGGTATTAAACAGATTGAACTGACTGTAGAAGAAGAAAGCTCCGAAGAGGACAATCCCGACATTAGCAATATTGTTGGAACTAGAAATATCACCCACAATGGTAGGATCTTCTCTCCAGAGATTTCTCCTCCAACAGCAGTCTTTGGACTCGTGGTCGTTCCGAAGATCACCTCTACACCAGTGATTGTACCTGCAAGCATACCCACCGACAAAGACAATACAATTCCTATCCCTGTTTCCACTGCTGAGAATAAAGGAAAGAATGTTCAAGAGGAGCCTGTCCCGACGAAGGCTCAATCACTAGTTATTCCTGAAACATCCAAGAAGGAGATGGAAGAAATCCTGAGCATCATTAAGAAGACTGATTATGATGTGGTTGAAAAATTGGGGCAGACCCCTTCCAAGATCTCTATGCTAGCCCTGTTGCTGTGCTCTAAAGCACATGCCAAAGCTTTGGTCAAATTTCTGAAGATAGCTCACGTGCCGCAAGAGACGTCTGTTGACCAGTTCCAGGACTGTGTGGCCAATTTGACAGCTGATAGTGGCATGGGCTTCTCCGATGCTGACTTGACACCCCAAGGGAGAAAACACAACGATGCACTACATGTCTCAGTAGAGTGCAGAGGAACAACCCTAGCTCATGTCTTGGTTGATACTGGATCGTCTTTAAACATCTTGCCAAAGAAAGCCCTTGATAGGTTGGATTGCGAGGGGCTGACTTTAAAACCCAGCAACATAGTGGTGCGAGCTTTTGATGGTTCTAAGAAGATGGTCCACGGAGAGGTGGACATCCCAATCAAGGTGGGAACCGAGGTGTTCAACTCAACTTTCTATGTGATGGACATCCGTCCTTCTTATTCCTGTCTGTTGGGACGCCCCTGGATCCACAATGCCGATGCTGTCACCTCCACTTTGCATCAGATGCTCAAGTACCCCGTCCAAGGAAAGATCATAACTGTCCATGGGGAGGAGGAGTATATGATTAGTCATCTGAATTCCTTCCGTTATGTGGAGTTAGATGGCGAGTTCATAGAGACCCCTTTCCAACATTTTGAAGAAGTCTCTCCTGAAATAGCGACAACCAAGGCGGTATCCTCGATTCCAAAGATCACAAGACCTCCACCTCGGATGTCATCTCTCAAGGATGGAAGGGCAGTAGTGGAAGAAGGGGGATGTACAATCTGGGGTCAGCTTCCAGATATTCCTTACAAATCAGACAAGTTCGGCTTGGGGTTTACTTCAACTGGTCAGAAGTTTGTGCGCCGCGCCCGTGCCGGAGGGCCACCTGTGAAGATCAGCCATCAAGGGGTTAATGCACTAGAGGACAGTGAAGAGGAGGGCAGCCTGGAAGATTGGATATTTCCTACTGTCAGCAGAGGACTGCGCAACTTGGAAGCCAGAGACTTCGTTCCGTTAACTTTCATATCCCAGTAATTTATCTTTTACATTTCTGTTGGACTGTAATAATTCACAAACAATTCGTACTTTAAAAACCTTGTGTCTTACCCGAGGCAGAATGGTCCATTTGTAAGGTTTTTTATTTCATCTACATATGTCATTTAATGAATCATGGACGCTTTTTCACATATAAACCTTTTATGCTCATTTTCTTTCTTTTTACATTTCGTTGTGTTAAGATGGATATACCCTTACACACACCCACACTCACAAATGCAAGTACCCTTCCATTCCGGATCCCATAGGTAATGATACTGTTATAGCCTTCAGTGACTCTGAAGATCTGAGATACCAAGCCGAATACGAAGGTGAAGAAGATTGTGAGGTGCCAGGGGAATTGGGCAGATTACTACAGCAAGAGGAAAGAGTTATTCAGCCTCATGAGGAGCTGTTGGATACAATCAACTTGGGAACCTAGGAAGACAGAAAAGAAATCAAAATAGGTGCCAATCTAGAGCCGAGTGTCAAGGAGCGCCTAATTCAGCTTTTACATGATTATGTTGAGATCTTTGCCTGGTCATACGAAGACATGCCGGGACTCGATACAGACATTGTGGTACACCGTCTCCCCACGAGAGAAGACCGTCCACCAGTGAAGCAAAAGGTACGCCGCATGAGACCTGGCATGTCAGAGAAGATCAAATCAGAAGTTATGAAACAGTTCAATGTTGGATTTCTGGCTGTTACTTCCTATCCTCAATGGGTTGCTAACATTGTTCCCGTGCCTAAAAAGGACGGCAAAGTGAGAATGTGTGTAGATTATAGAGATTTAAACAGGGACAGCCCTAAGGATGAATTTCCACTTCCGTACATCAACATCCTGGTTGACAACACAGCTCAACACAAAGTATTTTCTTTCATGGAAGGATTCTCAGGCTATAACTAGATCAAAATGGCACATGAGGACATGGAGAAAACTACTTTTGTCACACAGTGGGGTACGTTCTGCTACAAAGTGATGCCATTCGGACTGAAGAATTCTGGGGCAACCTATCAACGCGCCATGGTAGCTTAGTTTCATGATATGATACATCATGAGATAGAGGTCTACGTATATGACATGATAGCCCGATCACAAACTGAAGAAGAACACCTTGATCACTTGAAAAAGCTGTTTGTCAGGTTGAAGGAGTACAAGCTCAGATTGAACCCAAACAAGTGCACATTCGGAGTCCGGTCCAGTAAACTCTTAGGTTTCATTGTAAGCAACAAAGGCATCAAGGTGGATCCTGCCAAAGTTAAAGCTATACAAGAAATGCCCGCTCCTCGCACTGAGAAGGAAGTCAGAGGTTTTTTGGGACGCCTAAACTACATTGCCAGGTTCATTTCTCACGTAACGTCTACTTGTGATCCAATCTTCAAGCTGTTGAAGAGAGATCAGGTAGTCAGATGGAATGACGAATGTCAGGTTGCTTTTGTTAAAATAAAGGAGTATTTGCTAGAACCTCCTATCTTGATGCCACCCGTCGAGGGAAGACCGCTAGTGATGTATTTGACCGTCTTAGAGAATTCAATGGGGTGCGTACTGGGGCAGCATGACGAGTCTGGACGAAAAGAGCATGCCATTTATTACCTTAGAAAAAAGTTTACCGACTGTGAAACCAGATATTCACTGCTCGAGAAAACTTGTTGCGCTTTGGTATGGGATGCTCGCCGGCTAAGGCAGTATATGTTGACTCATACCACTTTGCTGATATCTAAGATGGATCCGATAAAGTACATCTTTGAGAAGCCTGCTTTGTCCGGGCAGTATATCCAAACGGAATACGACATACAATACACTACCCAAAAATCTATAAAGGGCAGTGTGCTAGCTGATCATCTGGCTCATCAAGCTGTAGAAGATTACCAGTCCATGAAGTTTGACTTCCCTAACGAAGACATCATAACTTTGGACAACATTGAAGAAATCAGGCCATATGATGGACCTGAACAAGGATCCTGATGGACCCTGTACTTTGATGGGGCCTCCAATACACTCAGTAACGGTATCGGTGTTATGCTCATATCTCCAGAAGGATGCCATACTCCTTTCACCGCCAGACTTTGCTTCAACTGTACGAACAACATGGCAGAGTACGAAGCATGCATCTTTGGTCTCAAGGCTGCCAGAGAATTAAAAATCAAATCCTTAGATGTGTTTGGGGACTCAGCTTTGGTCATCAGTCAGATCAAAGGAGAGTGGGACACTAAGCATCCAAACCTCATCCCTTACAAAGAACATGTTTTGACATTTTTACCTCATTTCGAGCAGATTACCTTCAAGCACTTCCCGCGAGAAGAAAATCAGCTAGCAGATGCTCTAGCTACAATGTCATCCATGTTTAAACTTGATTGGGATAATGAGGCTCCCCAAATCACCATTGAACGGATGGACGAACCAACACATTGTCACGAGATTAATACTGAAGAAGTAGTGGACCAGCCTTGGTTCCATGAAGTCAAAAGGTATCTCGAGACTCAGGAGTATCCAGAAGGAGCTTCAGTCAATGACAAAAAGTTCTTAAGGAGATTCTCAGCTAAGTTCTTCCTGAGTAATGGCGTCTTGTACAAGCGCAATCATGATTTTTTCTGCTCCATTGTGTGGACAAGATTGAAGCTGAAAAGATCATGGCTGAATTGCATGAAGGTACCTTTGGCACTCACTCTAGTGGGCACATGATGGCAAAGAATATTCTACGGGCAGGCTATTACTGGTCTACCATGGAAGCTGACTGCTATCAACACTCTCGAACCTGCCATAAGTGTCAAATCTATGTAGACAAGGTGCACGTGCCTCCGGTTCCTCTAAATGTCCTAACAGCTCCTTGGCCCTTTGATATGTGGGGAATCGACATGATTAGAGAGATCAAGCCTACAGCTTCCAATGGACACCGCTTCATTCTGGTCGCCATTGACTACTTCACCAAGTGGGTCGAAGCAGCTTCCTTCGCATCCGTTACTAAGAATGTTGTTTCGTGGTTCATCAAACAGAATATCATTTGCCGGTACGGTATCCCCGAAAGGATCATCACTGATAACGGTACAAACCTTAACAATACTATGATCACTGCCTTGTGCGAGCAGTTCAAGATTCAACATCACAATTCATCCCCCTATCGGCCAAAGATGAATGATGCGGTTGAAGCTGCTAACAAAAATATTAAAAAGATCATACAAAAGATGACAGTCACCTACAAGGACTGGCATGAAATGCTACCATTCACTCTTCATGGGTACCGTACCACGACACGCACATCAACTGGGGAAACACCCTATTCTTTGGTTTATGGCATGAAGGCTGTTTTACCTATCGAGGTTCAGATTCCCTCCTTGAGAATCATGAAGGATGCTGGTTTGAGTGAAGACGATTGGATCCAGACCTGACTTGATCAGTTGAACCTAATTGACGACAAGAGGCTTACTGCTGTTTTCCACGGTCAAACGTATCAAAAACGGATGATCAAGGCTTTCAACAAGAAAGTCAGACGCCGGGTATATCAAGTTGGAGATCTAGTGATCAAACGCATCATTTTGCCACAAAGTGATCCCAGGGGAAAATAGACTCCTACCTATGAAGGACCATTTGTAATCAAGAACATATTTTCTGGTGGGGCAATGATCTTAACAACCATGGACGGCGACGACCTGCCGCAACCTGCGAACGCAGACATAGTCAAAAGATACTACACATAAAAGACCCGCTAGGTTGACACACCTAGGAAAAACAAGGGAATCCCGGCGAACCAAAAAGGTTCGAGCAAAAATTAGGGATAAAAAAAAATTCTGTACACCCGACAAGTTGAAAACTCGAAAGGGCGACTTGGGCAAAAAAGGGTTTCCCGGTGGACTGAAAACCTGAAAGGGCGGTCCAGGCAAAAGTTAGGGAATTAAAGCGTATGACTATGTCTCGTCGGATCACTTTAAGGACAATCTCTTTACTGACAAACCTGAAGCTTCTAATCAATCCAATCATCTTCGGACGAAGCAACAGACAAACAAGATATTCAGAGATACGAAGGCTATAGCGGAATAGGAACCCCATGGGATTTTTACACACATAGCTATCTTTCTTTGTATAAATTTTTCTTACTTTTATTACACTATCCTCTTACTAGGATGTCTGTCTCCTTTGTACAAAATACTTATTCAAAGTAAATACAAAGATATCTCTTTCAAAGTACAGAAAACTATTTGCCTTTTTCTTTACACTTGTGTTTTTATTTGCAAAAACGTCCAATGATTCATTGAGGAACATATGCATTTGAACATAATTACTGTTTACAAATAAACAGAATGGAAAAGAACAATTATTGTCAGGTTGAAAGGATAGGAAAACGTATTTAGGCTATTCCATGAGCAATCCCTATAGTACATCATCTAGATCCCCAACGGAACTAAAATTTTAAACCTTTAATCCCCATCAGAGTTAAAACTTCAAACTCCCAATCCCCAGCGGAGCCAAAACTTCTAACTATCAATCCCCAACAGAAACCATCCAGTTTCTCTAAATTCCCCAGCAAGTTGTCTTGAAGTCTGAAAATCAACCAGATAACAGTTAACTTTTATCTCTCCCCAACCTAGGATAATTCCCCAGTAGAGTGGCAGACAACCCAAACTCCTGTACCTACTCCCCAACAGTAAGCCTTCTGCCCCACAGAGTTTTCAGTACTCCCCAACAGGATGAAGATTCTCATTCTTAATTCCCCGTAGAAATCATCAGAGTTTTCTTTATTCCCCAGCAGAATAAGGGTTTCCCATTGTGTAATCCCTAGTAGAAGTCATCAAAGTTCTATGGAATCTCCAAGCAGATTACTCAAGCAGTATATGGCATTGCTCGTAACAGAATTTTGGTCAATACTCCAACTTCAAGACATGAAGGATCCCTATATCCCCAGAGAAGTCATCAGGGATTTTTTAATCCCTAATAGTCGCCAAGGATTTCTCATCCTCAACAGTCAAGGATTTATTTTCCTCAACAATACAGTAAATCAGCTTACATGCTCATACATTACATCCATATATCATAAACATTGATGAAACACATATATTGCATCATACATTTCATGCAACATAACTTTGTGTTTCAGCTAACATTTTACCCTTTTCAGGATAAGATGAACCGCTACCGTTTAACAATATGCAATCACGATACAGTTCAGATACGCTACAGACGAGGATGCCATCCTGATACTTATTCAGATTCAGCTTTCAGATACAGTACAAATACACTCCAGATGTGGAAGTCATTCTGTTGCTCATTCAGATCTCAATTCAAGATATAGTATGGATACGCTCTAGATACGGATGCCATTCTGTCACTCATTCAAATTCTAGTTCAGATACAGTACATATACACTCCAGACACGGAAGTCATTCTGTCACTTATTCAGATACAGTTCAGATACGCTCTAGATACGGATGCCATCCTGATACTTATTCATATTTCAACTATCAGATACATATTAGATGCGCTCCAGACATGAAAGCCATTCTATTTCTCATTCAGATCAAACTTCTAGATACAGTACATATACACTCTAGATACAGAAGTCATTCTGATACTCATTTAGACCTCAACATTATGATACAGTACGGATACACTCCAGACGAGGATGCTATTCTGATACTCATTCAGATTTCCAGTTCAGATACGCTCTAGATACTAGTGCCCTTCTGTTTCTCATTCAGATTTCAAGTCTCCAAATACAGTTCAGATACGTTCCAGACGCGGACACCATTCTGATACTTATTCTTCTGACGTACAACTTACAATTCAGGAAAAATTCTTGGATGGAATCTACAAGCCCATCTCCAACAAGATTTTATCATCTCTCCAAATGGCATCTTTAAGCCCATTCCCTCAACTACACTTTGACGAGTGCAAATTTATGGGCACTCTAGTGTCCAATCATCTTTTACCTTCGAGTCACGAACGACAACTCACCAATCTAACTCTTCAGGTTCAAGAAGATTGAACAGGGGAAGCTGTTGTACCCCAAAATTTTCTCTCCCATTTATTAAGATTTTTCTCACAAGACTTCTTGGACTCAAGGCAAGATTAGGGTTTACTCAACTCAGGACATCTCATCTTGCACTGATAACCCCAAATTAGGGTTTGAGTTTGCACAAGGATTTTTGGACCACCAATTCTTCATGTGACTTTCATACATCATGTTGGACCCCTAAGATTGCTCACAACAAGTTTCAAGCTTTGAACCACATTTTTGACCAGTCAATTGGACAGTTTACCTAAAAATCAACTGTATTGGGGAAAAAGTCAACCATGGCCAATTTACAGTCAAACTTCATAATTTTTGATCCACAACAACATTTTAGACTCATATGTATCATTTTATCAAGTTTGGATCACAACTCCTCAAGAAATTTGATCAAATCATCAAAAGGGCAAAATGGTCAAAATTAGGGTTTTGACTGAGAAAGGGCAATTTCTGATTTTTAACCAAGCCAGTGACCAATTGGGTTCAAACATGATTTCAAGGACTCAATGGCATCATCTTGATCTAATTACATGGTTCAAAGGATCTCAAGTTCATAGGATTGACAGATGATTTTTCCAGTCAACTAATCAAAAGTCAACTGTACACTGAAAAGTCCAACTTTGACTTTTTGGTCAAAATCAAGTGCCAAGGGTCATAATTCATCAAGAAATGTCAAAATATGAAACTTTTTCACCATGAAACTCAAAATTGCAAATTAGGGTTTTGAATTTGAAAATTTTCATTTTTTCCCAAATTTCCACCACTTTTTCACCATGATTCAATTTGATTCAAAGAAAACTTCAAACATGAAAGTTTTAGTCCTCCATGAAATATACAACTTTTCTACACAAACTTTTCCCAAAAGATGCTTGGATCTCAAGTTATGAATTTGTGAATAGGGGTCCATGAACTAAATAACTTAGTGAAATTTGCCCTAATTTAGGCAGTTTTTTGACCCAACTTCATGAACATTTTTCACCTAGTTCCAAGAGGTATCTCAAATGAATTTAAAATATGGATTATATATCACATGACAAGCTTTCCAAAATGTCAAAGAACTCCCCAAGATCATTTGTGGTTAGGGAGAATCGAAGAAGAGAAATTGGCATTTTATCACTTTTGTTCATGCCATTTTCACAAAGTATCAAGTTGCAAATCAGATCCATGATACTTGTACCTTGCATTACAGGTCCTAAAATCATTCTACACTCCATAATTAAATGAAAACTCAGTGGTTAAAGGCTTTATTTTCACTTTTGAAGCATTGTATAAGTTGTAATTCCATTTTTGGCCAAAAGTGCACAATGCCATTTTCATAAAGGTAAGCTTTTGCAATTTTGTCAACCTTGAGCCTTGGACCTGTCTCTTTGATGCAAAAAATTTCCACAGGTATTAAGAAAAGTATACCAACTCTTATCAGCCCTTGAGGTAGCCAGTACAAGCATGTTGCATTTGTCTTGTCACTTTTCTTCAAATGCAAGAAAAGTTGCAAAAGAAGTCAGAACTTGTACAACAAGGGAAGAGTGGACTTTGTATCATTCTATATATATTCACAAAACTTATCATTAGACAAGACACGAATTTTGAACATCCAAAACACTCTCAAACTAAAAAACTCCATTTTTATGTCCAAAGCATAACAATTCTGCAAAACCAAGGCCAACTGATTTTTGGCTCGTGCATTTTTCCTTTTAACACTTGAAACATCTTATCCACATAATATCAAAGCTATCCAAGCCCTTGTCCTGGTATTGTAAGCTCTGTTTCTGCCATTTCCATTTTCAAACTTGGAGCTTGCAACTTGACTTCTACAGAGAGTTTTGGCCATCCACAAAGCAAGCTAGGTATTGGAATAGTTTGAAGGAAGTTCAGGGAAGCTCACACGATCCTCAGGCCTCACTCAAAGTCCCCATATTATCATATCCAAATCCATCTGAAGGAGGTATTTTTCAAATCTCTATCTCTCTATTTAGGCATCCTCAAGCCACGATTTGTGAAGAAAAAATGTAGCCCTTATCTTGGTGAAGCTGTATATATTCATATTTGTCATTTATATTAACTGTGCCATGAGAATTTGAAGCTTAAAGTTCCTGGATTTTTTAGGTCACGATTTAGGGCTGATAAAATTCTCCCTGATCTTTTAGAGTTAGGTTACAAATCTTATATCATTGGAATCGTGAGATAAAATGCTACATGTTTTGTGTTATAAGTTTTTGTTTTTATGCAAGCAATATCAAGTTACAGGTTTGAACCATAAGCGCGCGAAGGAGAAGCTGAAGGACAGGGACAAAGTGGTTGTCCTGGGCTTTTTGTTGTTTCTGGCCTTTTTGGTTTAGATATTCACACACCCTGAATTCCTTTTGCACCCCCTGACTATTATTTTATATTTTTGCATTTTTCTTTATATTTTCATATTTATTACTTGCATTTATTTTTTCTAATGATAAAAAATACCCTAAAATATTTTATTGATTTTCACATTTTCATTTTATTTTTTTATTATTTTTTGCATAAAAATAGTTTATTTAATAGAATAGAAATCATTTTCTTAAAATAACAAGTAAAATATGGATATGGCTCCCAATCATGGTCAGTGGAGAGCTATAACCCAGAAAGACAAGGAATCGTTCAAGGAATATACATAATGTTGGGGCGAGGTTGTTGATCGGGTTGTGTCTCTAATGGAGGAAAAGGGGATGACTAAGGTCTTTTTGAAAACTCTCGATTCATTTTACTATGAAAGGATGGTGTCTAGTGCACCCACTGACTTTACTGAGATGGTTGGTATTGGCGTCCGATTGGAAGAAGCTATTAGAGAAACAAGTTTGTCAAGGGATGAAGGTTCTAGTGGTACTAAGAAACAACCATATAGTTTATCCATAAATAAATAAGGGGAACAAATGATATTACTCAAGAGAGAAGAAGTAAGCCTCCAAGAAGGAATCACCAGCATCAGCAATATGTTTCCTTGGTAACCCCAGTTGTTAATGCAGCTCCAACCACTCTTACTTATCAGAAATAAGATCAACAAGGTAACCAAGGTCAACATCCAAAAAGAGAAGCTTTTGATCCTATCCCAATGAGATATACTGAGTTGTTTCCTGCATTAATCCAGAAGAATCTAGTTTAGACTAGGTCTCCTCCTACCATACCTCTAACACTGCCATGGTATTATAAAGCTGATCAGAATTCTGCCTTCCATTAGGAATACCCTAGACATAATATCAAAAATTATTATCCATTGAAAACTGAAGTTCAAAAGGTAGTGAGATCTAGTATCCTGTCTATCAAGGATATAGGTCCAAATGTGCAAGCCAAACCGCTACCCAAGCATGAAGGAAGGAATGTTATGAACATGGTTTTTGGATGTCCTGGGGAGTTCAATTTTTTTATGTAAGCCTGGTAAGAGGTAATCTGGTACAAATGCATGTTGATCTTTGTGAATTTAGTTAATACACACATGATCTTGCATGTTGCAGTGTTTGTAGTATAGATATTCATGTGTGATAAAGTGAGAAGCGATCTCCAAGAAATGATGGATGAGGGCCTTATCCATATCATCCGACTAAGAGATGAGTATGAAAAGGTTAGTTTAATTGAAGACCATGATGTTAAGTTTATGTCTTCTGATGAGTTTATGTCTTCTGGTGAATTTGTATCTTCTGATGAGTTTTAGTTTGCTGATGAAGGTGTGGTTTCTGATAATGATTTTATAATTCGTGTTGAATTACTTGTTGAGCGTGTTGAAGATGCTGAGGTGAATGTGATTGTCCCACATTTTGACATTCCCACTCTTGTGGAAATTGTATACTGCAGTAAGCCTGCAATAACCCCTATGGTTATCTGTTTACCTGGTCTTATTCCATAGAGTCTAACAGGGATACACGTTACAAGTATAATGCAACTTTTATGGAAGATGGTGTGGAAGTTCCAATTCAGGCTTTATCTCATGTTGAAAACATTACTGAGGCCAGTCGGGTGACCCGTAGTGGTCGTGTATTTGCTCCTACATTTCAATTAAGTGTTGATGCTGGTAAGAAAATTGTTAAAGCTAGTGCTGAACCCAAGAAGGTAAAAGGGAAGACTAGTGGCGTTGCATTGGAAAAGGATGTTGATGATCTGTTGAAAATCATTAAGATGAGTGATTATAAGATTGTGGACTAATTGCTGCACACTCCATCTAAAATTTCCATTCTAGCATTATTAATGAATTATGCAGCTTATCGGGAATCTCTGATGAGATTAATTGACCAAGCTTTTGTTGAACATGATGTCTCAATTGACAAATTTAATGGTGTTGTAGGAAATATCACGGCTTGCAATAATCTGAGTTTTTATGATGATGAACTACCTGATGAGGGAAGAAATCACAATATGGATTGCACATATCTCTGAATTGAAAAAATGATGCCTTGTCTAATATGCTGATAGATAATGGATCTACTCTGAATGTGATACCAAATATTAGTATGTAAAAGCTCAAATATCAAGGAACTCTTATGCGCTACAATGGAATTGTAGTAAAGGATTTCGACGGTTCAAGGAAATATGTCATTGGAGAGGTGTACTTGCGTATACATAAAGGTCCACACATGTTTCAAATCACTTTTCAAGTCATGGATATCTTCCCAGCCTATAGTTGTTTATTGGGACAAACCTGGATCCATGAGGCAGGAGCTGTTACACCCACCTTACATCAGAAACTGAAATTTGTCCGTGAAGGTAAAGTAGTGTTTGTGAATGGTAAACAAGCTTTGTTGGTATCCCATTTGTCTTCTTTCAGTGTTGTAGGAGCTGATGAAGCTGCTATTGGAACTCAGTTTAAAGCTTTGTCTATTGATAATATAAAGAAGAATGAAGATTGTATTACTTCTTTTAGAGATGCACAATAAGTGGTTCATAAAGGCCCTAACAATGTGTGGGGTCAGACTATTGATCCACCCGTGAATAAGAACAAGATTGGTCTGGGTTTCTCCCTAAAGAAGTATAAGAATAAAGTGGTGAAGCCAAAGTCTGCTTTTCATCCATATCAAGACTTTTTACATAGTGTCGGTTATCTTCATCTAACTACTTCAGAGGTCAGCGCTATCATTGAAGATGGGCCAGAGTAGGAGATGCCTAATTTTGTGACGCATGGAGTGAGAGTTCAAAATTGGATCACTATTGATGTTCCCAGTTTCATTCACATTTCAAAGTAATTTGTCTTTTCTTGTTTTTCAAAATCCTTCCACTCCGCTCAAGTTGAAAGTGATATTTTATGGGCATGTCTTTTATTTTGAATTTTAAAATCATTAATAAAAGTTGTTTTTGATTTCCAATTGTGTTTTTATTTTCTTCTTTTTCTTGAAAAATGGTAATAAAAAAAACTTTCAAAATAAATAATAATTGCAAATAAATCTTCATAATCACTTGTGGCATTTATCAGTTTCTAAACTCAACCATAATCATATGTGCAAATTAATTAAAAAACCTGTTGAAAATAATGACCCTGCATCCTCTCCCAACTTTGAATTTCCTGTGTATATGGCCGAAGAAGAGGAGTTTACTGAAATCCTAGAAGAGGTTTCTCAGTTGCTTGAGCGCGAGGAGAATATCATTCAGCCATACAAAGGGCCGTTGAAGATTATTAACTTGGGTTCTTAAGAGGATTTGAAGGAAGTCAAGATTATGGCACTACTTCATCAAGATGTGAATAGAAGGTTAATTGATTTGTTTACAGAATATGTTGATATCTTTTCTTGGTATTATTAAGATATGTCTGGGAGGGATACTGATATTGTGGAGCATCACCGACCGTTGAAGCCTGGATGTCAACCTATCAAACAAAAGTTAAGAAGAACTCATCCTAACATGGAAATAAGATTAAAGAGAGGGTTCTGAAACATATTGATGCTGACTTTATTATGACATCAGTATATCCTCAGTGGATTACCAATATTGTCCCTGTTCCTAAAAAATATGGAAAAGTCAGCATGTGCGTCGATTATAGAGATATGAATAAAGCTAGTCCAAAAGATGATTTCCATTTTCCATATATTGATATGTTGGTAGATAGAACATCAATATTCAAAATGTTTTTGTTCATTGACGGATTTTATGGATACAATCAAATTAAGATGATCCCGAGGACATGGAAAAAACAATGCTTATCACACCTTCGAGAACATTATATTACATAGTGATGTCCTTCGGGTTGAAGAATGCTAGTGCAACATACCAGGTGGCTATGATAACCCTATTCCGTGATCTAATGCATAAGGAAATCGAGGTAGATGTTGATGATATGATCGCAAAATCTCAAGCTGAGGAAGGGAGTTTAGAAGACTTGTTGAAATTGTTTTAGCGTTTGAGGAAGTATCGCCTCCAGTTGAATCCAAATAAGTGTACTTTTGGTGTTCGTTCTAGAAATTTGTTAGGTTTCATTGTCATCCAAAAAGGTATTGAGGTTGATCCTGATAAAGTTGGCGAAATTCAACATATGCCTTCATCTAGAACTGAAAAGCAAGTCAGGGGTTTCCTTTGACGTTTTAATTACATTCCAGGTTTATTTCTCATGTGACTTCCACTTGTGAGATGATCTTCAAGATTCTAAATAAAGATCAATGTTGTGTGTGGACGAACGATTATCATAATGCTTTTGAAAGCATTAAAGAGTATCTTTTTGAACCTCTTATATTTCTCCCTCATGTTGGAGGAAGACTATTGATTATGTTTGTGTTGGATAGCCCCATGGGTTTTATTTTGGGACAACAAGACGAAACAGGAAGAAAAGAGTATGCAATTTATTATTTGAGCAAGAAGTTCACTGACTGTGAGTCACAATATTCTATGATGGAAAAATATGTTGTGCTTTGGCCTGGGATGCGAAGCGTCTGTGACAGTATACGTTGAATCATACTCTTACTGGATCCGATTAAGTATATTTTTGAAAAGCATACTCTTACTGGAAGAATTTCCCGTTGGCAGATGCTGTTGTCTGAATATGACATTGAATACTGTACTCAGAAGGCTATTAAAGGCAGTGTGTTGGCAAAGTACCTTGTTCACCAGCCGATTGATGATTATCAGTCTATTAAGTATGATTTCCCTCATGAAGATGTGGTGTATTTGAAAGTTAAAGATTGTGATAAACCATTGCCTGAGGAAGGTTCAGATCCTGCATCCTGATGGGGTATGGTATTTGATGGATCAGTGAATTCTTATGGTAAAGTAATTGGTGATGTGATTATCACTCCACATGGATCTCATATCCATTTTATTGCAAGGTTAACATTTGATTGCACCAATAACATGGCAGGATATGAAGCATGTATTATGGGTCTTAAAGAGGCTATAGATCTCAGAATTAAGATTCTTGATGTATACGGTGATTCATCTTTATGACAAATCAAATTAAAGGAGAGTGAGAGACTCATCACCCTGGCTTGATTCCCTACAAAGATTATGCGAGAAGGTTGTTGACTTTCTTCATTAAAGTCGAATTCTATCACATTCCTCGAGACGAGAATCAGATGGCATATGCTTTAGCCACATTGTCTTCCATGTACCAAGTGAACTCTTGAAATGACGTACCTCAGATTACAATTCAACGACTTGATAGTCCAGCTCATGTATTTGATGCAGAAGTGACATAGGATGATAAACCTTGGTATTATGATATCAAGCATTTCATTCAGACTCAAGAATAGTCACTTGGTGTGTCAAATAGAGACATGAAGACATTGAGAAGGTTGGCAGGTAGTTTCTTTGTTAATGAAGATGTGTTGCTCAAAAGGAATTATGACATGGTCTTGCTCAGATGTGTGGATAGACATGAAGTAGACATGTTGATGCATGAGATCTATGAAGGTACCTTTGGTACCCATTCCAATGGATATTCGATGGCAAAAAAGATGCTTATGGGAGGTTACTGTTGGATGACAATGGAATCTGACTGTTACAAATTTTCAAAGAAGTGCCATAAGTGTCAGATTTATGCTGACAAGATTCATGTGCCTCCAATTCCTCTCAATGTTATTTCTTCCCCATGGCCTTTCTCTATGTGGGGTATTGATATGATCAGGATGATTGAACCCAAGGATTCGAATGAACATCGTTTCATCTTAGTGGCAACTGATTACTTCACCAAATGGGTGGAAGAAGCTTCCTATGCTAATGTGACCAGGCAGGTGGTGGTGCGGTTTATTAAGATCAACCTTCTCTGTCGGTATGGTGTGCCAAGAAAGATTATCACTGATAACGACTCAAATTTTAATAATAAGATGATGAAGGACCTTTGTGAAGAATTAAAGATTATTCATCATAACTTTTCTCGTTACAGACCTAAGATGAATGGGGCTATTGAAGCCGCTAATAAGAATATTAATAAAATCATTCAAAAGATGGTTGTTACATATGAGGATTGGCATGAGATGTTCCTTTTTTCTTTACACGGGTATCGTACATCCGCCCGTAGTTCAACAGGGGAAAACCCTTTCTCTCTTGTTTATGGCATGGAAGCAATGCTCCCCATCGAGGTTGAGATTCCCTCTTTGCGTGTGATAATGGAAACCAAGTTGTCAGAGTTTGAATGGGTCCAGAACTGGTTTGACTAGTTGAATTTGATTGAAGAAAAGAGAATGAATGCCTTGTGTCACAGTTAGTTATATCATAAAAGAATGAAGAAATCTTTTGATAAAAAGGTCAAACCTCATGAATTTAGAGAAGGCGACGTCATGCTAAGAAAGATCATGTATTTTAACGCAGATTTTAGGGGCATATGGAATCCTAATTATGAAGGCCCATATGTTGTCAAGAAAGCCTTATCTGGAAGTGCATTGATTCTAGAAACTATGGATGGTGAGGAATTCCCACATTCCGCGAATGCCGATGCAGTCACGAAATACTTCGCCTAAAGAAATAAAATAAATGCTCGCTAAGTTGAAAACCTGAAAGGGCAGCTTAGGCAAAAATGAGCGTCTCGGTAAGCTTAAACCCAAAAGGGAGATCTAGGAAAAAATTAGAGACAAAAAAAAATAAACCATCCTAGTATATTGAAAACCCGCAAGGGAAATCTAGGAAAAATTTAGGGATTTCTTGGCAAGTAACTACATCCGGCGAGACTTGATCATCGAAGCAACAACCTTCTCCGATTCTCATCGCTCTTCAACTGAAGCTTAAGCACATGAATTCAAAGTTCTTAGGGAGAATAGTGGTCATTGTATTTCAATATACCTTTTCCATATATTTACCATTTTTTAAATTATGTAATAATCTACGGAGTCACGCCATTTGCGGACTACCATTCTATTAATAAAGTTTGAGCTTTTGTCCAATTCTTTACAATTCTTATTTTATTCTTCTTAAAAAATTTCATTTATTTTTTAAAGTAGTTTTCAAAACAAAGAATAATTAAAAGAAATTAATAATAAAACATGTTTTTGAAAAAAAATTGCAAAAATATTTGTACTTCAATTTAGTGAAACAAAGGGATAAAAGCAGTTGTTCCAAGAATGGACGATTTCCAAAGCGTGAAATTTTCTCCTTTTCATTCAAGGAGCCTTCCTATGGTTACTCTCAAGGATTTTGTGCATGTTTTCCCCCACGGTTGTTACTCGGATGATGGGTTCCCTCCACATTGTTGTGTGACATTGGGTCTGTGATCATGTGTTCCACAGTTAAGTGTTGATTCGTATTTCTCTAGCTGAGTGTGATTCTTTCCCTAGTCAAGTTGTGATTAAGAAAAGATTGTAATATGGTTAAGATTCTACTCAGTTGTTGGTTTCCTTCTCCCTTCATAATGGAGAATCTCCTACAAGATATTACTCTTTTCCAGTTATGACATTGTTACTTCTGTGTGCTCTCCATGTAGGGGGTCAGATGTGTTATATTTTCTAAGAAGTAATGAGATAGCTATCAACTTTTGGGTTTTCTCTCACCTTGTATTGAGTTTGAATTAAGACCCTTATAAAATTGACTTCTTGTTGTAATGTTGACTTCTTAGTTTATCATATAAATCAAGGATGATGTATCCCTTTAAGTTTGTTATCCCCGTGAACTTTTTTATGGTAATCCTCGAGAAGTTTCTTTGATCTTCCCCGACTGTATTTATACAACCACTGTTCTCAGTGCATTGTGATTTCCTTCTCAGCAGTTGTGATATCATCTTCCCTAGAGAAGTTTGTATGTTACTTCCTAGTGAAGTTTAGAAGACGCTTGTTATATCCCTATAGCTTTGTGGATTATGGTTATAGGATTGTGCTTTGTTTATATTCAAGCAACATTTCCTTTCCCAGAGAAGTTAATCCTTGAAGTAGGACGTTGTCTTCTCAGTTGATTGCTTACTCTCTTACGGAATGTCCATCTTGGATGCGATTTAGTCGAGTGATGTTTTTACCCCATGTTTGCTTTGTCTGGTTATGCCCATTATAGTATGTTT
Source organism: Vicia faba (assembly GCA_948472305.1). Taxonomy (NCBI): domain Eukaryota; kingdom Viridiplantae; phylum Streptophyta; class Magnoliopsida; order Fabales; family Fabaceae; genus Vicia; species Vicia faba. The sequence goes on along the minus strand of OX451738.1, from coordinate 725,250,149 downwards.
GTTTTGTTAGCATACATATAACACATATTCATACAAACATCATGCATAGTTGAATTAAAATCCATTGCTCATTTGCATTCATTAACTGTTTTTGTTGATATTTTATCCTCTTTACAGAGTGTGTATCGTCTCAACAATAGAATGTCAACCTTAAGCTGAAAGTGTATATCCTTTCCATTTCCCCACCTAGTTTATTCCTCGTGGAAGACTTTCACTCCAGCCTTCCTACACAACTCATTACCTAGATGGAGTTAATCCTCATTTTGAGATCGTTCCTCATTAGGTAGAGTCTTATTTGACCGTTTATTTCTAGTTTATTTCTAGTTTAATCCTAGATTGAGCTTTGGTCCTGGTTGGCAATTGTTTTCTTGGTTTAAAGATTGGTTTATCCATACTTTTTTGTTTACCATTGTTAAACTATTAGATCTTTGATAGGTGGTTCTCATTCCACTCTTTTGTGTTTACCTTTGTTAAACTATAAGATACTTGATAGATGGTATTCACCTCCTTTGACTTTTAACTCCGATTTATTCCTGGTTTGAACTTTGGTCCCTTATAGCAATTTCATTATGATCTTTCTGAGTAATGAGCTCTGGATTGAGAGTGCATTTATTTTGCACATGAAGACTTTGTCTGTGCAACAAGAATGTGTTCATATTTCCCCAAGTTGTCAAAATTCATTTCCTAGCATTGTTATTACAATACTTTTCATAATAGCAAGAGGCCGTCTCTTTATTTGAGCAACCTGTATTTCCCTAGTAATTCTATTATCAGCTTTCCTCCATTAAATGAGAGTCTCTTTTGAGCAGTCTGTTAGTTCCCATGGAAGATTATATCGAAGTTTTACTCTGATTGATGGTTGGTCTCTTTAATGTGATAGAGATAGTTCGTTGGGATATCCTTACAACAATTTATTACCCTTTTCAAGTGATATATTGATCAAAGAAGAAACTATTCCCCATTCTTGGCAAAATGCAGAAGTCAGAGGAAGTTTATTACCCTTTTCAAGTGATATATTGATCGAATAAGAAGTTATTACCGTTCTCGGTTAAATCTAGAAGTCAGGTGAATTTTGACCTTTCTAGGTGGAATGCCTTGGTTAAAGAAGAAGTTGAGACTCGTTCTAGGTGGAACGCCAGAATTTTGGGAAACTTGTTATTGTTAATACCTATTCTACCTTCAGTCGAAGTTGGTAGTTCACCTTCAGTAAATTTGGGTGTATCGTTCTTATATCCTTTTGTTGTTTACCATTATTAGCCTATAAGACCTTTGATAGATGGTGCTAAGTCCACCTCTTGGTGTTTATCGTTGTTACCCTATCAGCCCTTTGATAGATGATATCCATTCTTATAACCTTTGGTTGTTTACCATTGTTAGCCTATCATAACTTTAATAGATGGTATTCAATCCACCTCTTGTTGTTTATCATTGTTACCCTATCAGACCTTTGATAGATGATATCCACTCTTATATTCTTTGGTTATTTACCATCGTTAGCCTATCAGACCTTTGGTAGATGGTACTCGGTCCATCTCCAGGTGTTTATCATTGTTACCCTATCATACCTTTGACAAATGATATTAACTCTTATATCCTTTGGTGTTTATCATTATTACCCTACCAGATCTTTGATAGATAATATTCACTCTTATATCCTTTGGTGTTTATCATTGTTACCCTATCAGACCTTTGATAGATGATATCCGCTCTTATATCATTTGGTTGTTTACCATCGTTATCCTATCAGACCTTTGATAGATGTTACTCAGTCCACCTCTAGGTGTTTATTATAGTTACCCTATCAGACCTTTGATAGATGATATTCACTCTTATATCCTTTGGTTGTTTACCATTGTTACCCTATCAGATTTTTTATAGATGGTACTCAGTGCACCTCTTAGTGATTATCATCGTTACCCTATCAGACCTTTAATAGATGATATCCACTCTTATAACTTTTGGTTGTTTACCAATATCGTTACCCTATTAGACCTTTGATAGATGTTATTCAGTCCATATTTTGGTTGTTCATCATCGTTAGCCTATCAGACATATGATATATGGTGTTCTTTCCATGTCTTGTTGTTTACCAATGTTAGACTATCAGATCTTTGATAATTGGTATTAATTCATATGTCCTTGTGTTGTCTACCATTGTTAGCCTATCATATATTTGATAGATTGTACTCACCTCATGTGGAATGTACTGAACATTTAGTCTTCCGTCCTTAATAGGGTTTGTATTACCTTCTCCTCATTGGACTTTACCCCCAACAAATTTGAGTTTTCACCAGTCTCAATACTGATGTTTACCGTCATCCCTGAGTCGGTATTATTCTTGTCTTTTCTACCTTCAACCATGAGTTGGTAGTCTATCATCGTCTATTAGTCAGTATTTTCCTCATTCTCCTCTTTGGGCTTTACCCCAATAGAGTTGAGACCTCTTTTCCCCATCGGAATTGATTTCCATCCAATGGAGTCGAGTTTCTTTCCCCAGTCGAGTTGGTAACCCTTTATTAAGGATTAACTTTTGTTGGCTTGTTGTTTGCATTGTTAAGGATTTCCCCATTTAAAATTCTTTCTTTGCATATCATTTTTTTAATTGTGATGTTGGCTTTTCCTATTCATAGTTAACCTAGGAGTCGTTTTGTTCCCCAATGACTTATTTTCCTGGTTGAACTCTCTTTCTTAGTCTATCTACATTATTTTTTTATTCCCAGTAGTGTCTTGCTTCCCTTGTGGATTTTGTCTTTTACATTCATAATCATAAACATTGCATGCATCTTAGGGCCAAAAATAGGGGTTGTTTTTAATTTAAGTATCGTCAATCGCATCGAAATGAAGGTTTTAACCTTTGTATCTCCGGATAGAAGACACTTAAATAAGGGTAATTATTATACCATAAAATTTTCCCCTAACATCCCTCATCACTTCATATCACCATAATGCATCAAGATCACACATTAGAGTTGGTTCTCATTTCTACTCTCTCCTATCTTTGAGTTTGCTCTCGAGGGATCACCAAACACCATAATTGTGTATCTTATATATATGTGTTTTATATTTTACTATCCTCTAATAGAATTACCAAAAATATATGCTTTTTTTCTTGTATATTTGTGTTTTGTAGGTATCGACAGAAAGTATCCAACCAACAAAGCTGTTTGCTATTTTTTTTCCTATGGAAATCGGTTTCCCTATATGGAGAAACTGATTTCCCTCACTCATTTTGCGCCAGCATTTCAAGTTTTTACAGTGGAAATCAGTTTCTCCTATAAAGGAAATTGGTTTCCTGGGACGAATTTGGCAAAAAAAGGGCATTTTTCAAGTTTGCAGCATGTGGCTCAAATTTCTTTTTTGAAAATATTCTTGATCATCCAAAAATAATTCCCCTACCTCATCATAATTAAATTCCATCATAAACCTTCATTTGATGACATGTGCACTACTTGATCTTAATTTTGGCTCCAAAATCAACTACCAAGCCTAACTTTTTTTTGGTTCCAAACCACCAATAATCCCAAGCCTAAACTCTATAAATGAAGACCTCATTTCTTTCACTCATCAAGATTTGGATAGCCAAATTCACCTTGCTAGAAATTCTCTCAACTTTCTTTATCTACTCAAATTCACTCAAAGTTCAATTTTGATGAATGTTTTTAAGCTTTTCATGGAAGATTACTAATCTTAGAGCTAAACCTTCATCCAAACACTTTTTCTTCATTAATTCGCTAAATCAAAGCTTACGAGATTGATTCTTGGAGTTTGATTTGAAGCATAATTCAGATTTGAATTGGTAAATTCTTTGGATCCATCATTGTTAAGCTTCATCTTCATCTCTCACAATGTGATCTCTTATTGATCTTTGTGGTTTTATTCTTTGAGCTACTTTTTTTTATTCCATTGGTGCTAATTTCTCATAATTTGATGAAATTTTCATGCTCAATTAAATCTAAGATCATAAGGTGTTTAATGAAATGTTTGATCAAGAATTTCCTCTTTAAAATGTTGTTTTTTCTGATTTTCCCAGCAAAAACCAGATTTCCTATATGAAGAAATCGATTTTCCTTATTATTTTTGTACCAGAACTGGAAAATTCACGCAGGAAACTTGTTTTACTATATGAAGAAACTGATTTCCTGAAGGCAGAACGCAATTTTTTGCTTTGTTTTGGGATTGTTTTGATTCCTTTTCTTTTTCCTACTCCCTTCTTTTGATTGTTCCTTTGAATTGCAATTTTGAATGTCCAATTTCTCTTCAAATTCAATGGACTTAAGATGTAGATGAAGTTGGATAAACATTCATTAATTCAAATCTATCTTAGAGTGAATTATTTAATTCATTATTGGTGCTTGAATATGTGATATGTTTAGTGCTTTAATCCATCAATTATGAGTGATTGAACTTGAATATGAAAGAATTTTGAGGATGTGATCCAATGTGACTTCTCATTCCCCTTTCCTATTTTATCTCATCCCTTTATTTATTCCTTTAAGTGATCATTAGTGGCCCAAGCTTTATGTTTTAAATTGTTTAAGTATGATTGAATATTGAACCATGGTTCATGACCTTTGAAGCTTATTGTTAGGAAGCTTTTATTTTATCAATCCTCTAATAAGTCTTCATCAACCTTGGCCTAAGTTTAATCTTCAATCATCATTGATCATTTATTATGGAATTCATTTCTTCTTTATTTCTATTTTTTTTTATTATTACTTGTGCTACATGTTTTAGGAGATTAAATTTTAACATGTCTCTAACATGTATGGTACATACATTTCTATTGACCGGCCTAAAAATAGGTGCGACTTCTACATAGGTCCACTTACGATTGCTTAACATAGTGCTAAATTTGTCCCGATTCGGAAAATGATCATTTGTGGCCTAAACTTTATGTTTATAAGCCCAAGTATGGTTGATTGGTCAGCTTGGGTGCAACACCCTTGAGACTTGTTGTTAGGAGGATTTTATTTTATCAATCCTCTAATAAGTTCTCATTACTTTTGGTCCAAGACTACCATTCTATCATCATTGATCATCTTTGTAGCCATTAACCATTAACAATTAACTTCTAACTTCTAACACATTAACAATTAACTTTACTTTATGTCTTTAATTTATGCATTTGTTTTATTCCTTTACTTTTATGCACTTTATCTTTAGCATTTATATCTCATGCTATTTGGCTTTTGCTCACTTGAGCATTTATTTTTTACGTCAATTTATCTTTGCTCACTAGAGCTTTTATTTTCTTTGAAGACACTTAATAACAAACTTGAACATTAAAAGAGTTAAGGCTCTTTATGGGCTATTGGTTACCATTATTTGCATATTGGAGTTGTGGACCTCCTGGAGTTAGGATTAGAAGCTTTGATACTTTGAGACCTTAAGAGCTATGGACCTTGTGTTACTTCATAGTTATTTTGCTTATATTGGAAAATCTTATGTGTGCAGGTGTTGTTATATTGGCCTTAAGTGATCTATATGGCACATGGATCAATATTGAAGACCTTGCTTTGGGGTTTTAATACCTTGGGTTTCTTTGATACTTCTTTGCTTGTGATTTATTTTACATGGACGATTGGTATGTGTGATACGGTGGGAGAACTGACTTGGTGTTTCGCATTTGTGTTCGCAAATGTTTCGGTTTAGCAAGAGTCGCCACCGACTTTTTATTTTATCCTAAGGAAAGGCCAAAAAGCACAGGAAATACCTTTGAGATATTTTCTTGGGTTCCGGGAGTAGATTATAGAAAGGGAAGGTGTTAGCACCCTTTCTATCCATGGTTATCCATGGGCTTTTAGTTACTTGTTTAGATCACTTGCTTTGTTTTTCAATTGTTTGAAATGGTGCTCTTCAATTGTTTGAAATGGTGTTTTGTGTGTGGTTTTGAAAGATGTTTTGAAAAGAGGCCATCGTTGTGGAAACCTTTGTAATGATTCTTGTTTGAATGTATACAAAGGTGTTTCTATCTTTTGAAAAGTTTTCATTGTTTGAAAGTAGGATTTTGAAATTGTGTTGTGAAGTGTGTTTTGAAGATAGTAAGGATGTTTTTGCAAGCTTTGATCAAGTAACTAAGAGTTGTCTACCCTATTTTACTCAAAGATCTTTCTTATGTTTTTAACCCTTTTAACAGTGTTGCTTCACCATTGTATTTGGTGAACAACCTTGTGTTAGGATGTTAAACGGGACAGGCGCAGGTCATCGTATAGACCATGATAGCAATAGTGTCAAGTACTTTTGGCAATTTTCTTGAGGGACTTAATCATTTTGTTTAGGCAACTCAGACAGCGTCATCGAGGGACTATGATCTTTGTTTTGTTTTTGTTTTGCCAAAGTACTTAACATGCATACCATGGCCCATTTTTGAAGGCAACAAGTGGATTGTAACCCTTGGGGTGCAAGTGTTCATTGTGTTTGTTTTTCATGCATTTTTATCTTGGATTAGGTCAAACTATTTATTAATTTGATTTTGCATACAAACCCTAAGTCTAATCATGGCATAATTGAAAATATTTAAAGGTGCGAGAATTTAAATTCTACACTATTACAACATGATATAGGGAGGGGGTACAAATTTGAATTGGGGATTATTTTGCAAGAAATTAAATCCTAAATTATTACAACTATATTGAATGTGTAAGGCATTATCTTTAAATGTACAATATTTAAATAAAATACAATAAATAAATATTAAATAAAATGTATTATACAAAAAAAAAGGTTTTTGTGTATGTAAAGTATTTTCAATGGAAAGAAAAGTAAAGAAATAAATAAAAAGGGTTATTTTTAATTTATTTTAGTTTTTAGGGCAAAAACCCTAATTCCTTAGGAAAATGAATATAATGTATTTTTTATGTACAAAAAATATTAATATGTATAAAAATGAAATACATCCAAAAAAAGGTATTTTTAGTATAAATAATGATAAAAATAAAAATGTAATATTTTTGGTCTTTTTATTCTAATTATTTAATAAAACATAGTATATGTGTGTGTATATATATATATATATATATATATATATATATATATATATATATATATATATATATATATATATATATATATATATATATATATTAAATATGTGAAAAATAAAAATAAATTATTTACAAAAATGTATGTATTTCAAGAAAATATTTTCAAATGTGAACAAAAATAATAAATAAAAATAAAAGTATTTTTTTACATTATTTTTAAATTTAAACAAAATAAATATAAAGTTTTTAATGTATTAATGCTAGAAATAATTAAAATAAATACCAAATAAATATAAAAATTTATGAAAATATTTTTTAAGTATTTTTTATATTTAGAAAATAAAATATCAAAGTCAGAAATAAAATAAAAATGCAAAAATGATAAATATACAAGAAATGGGGCAGGGGGGGGGGGGGGTGAACTGAGAATGCAAGTGTTAGAAGCAAAAATAACCAAGCCCAGCCCAAGAACTTCATCTTCTTCCTCTGTTCAAACACCAAAACGCGAGTTTTCCACACAAACTTGTATCTCCTGATTCAGTGCTTTTTTGACAAAACTCAAAACATAAAACTTGTAGAGCATCAAACAACGAATCTAACCATATAAAAAAACTTAAGCTAACTATCAAAGACCAGAGAGAATTTCTCTGGCCCTAATTTCTAACCTAGTTTTTTCAGAAAGTTCATGGATGAAATTCTCCTAGCACGATTAATATAAATGAAAACTAAGAACATGTATGGTTTCAGGACCATGAATACAACATCTTTCATTCACAAACCTAAGTCTAACTATTCCTAAATAGAGAGATAGAAGTTCATGAAATACCTGTTTCAGTTGAGTTCGAGCTGGACAATGCAGCAACTTCCAATGGTGCCTGAGGTTCTTTTGAGCTTGCCTGATGTCCACTGAACCTTTCCCAATGCTTAGTTTGTTTTGAGGTGGCCTGAATCGTGCTACAGAACTCAACCTGCAAAGCTTCCAAACAAAAATGGCAATGTGTGTTAATGGAGTTACAACAACTTGTGCATGGTCTGGATAGCTCAGGTAGATTGATTGGAATGTGTTTGCAGTAGTTTTGGATAAAACGTACGAGGGAATTTGATGGTGGCTTGCAAAATGCAAAGCTGGCCCTGTTTTGCAAGAAAATGGGGTTTTGGAGTATGAGGATGCTTTAGGGGTGAAGGGCTCGTGCTTCTGACTTGCAAGGGCGTATGAAACTTGTTTGTAATGTTTATGTAAGCTGACTATGACTGGTTTTTGAGTTTGGAGGATTTGGACAAATTTCTTCTTTGTGAAGCAAGAATGTGTAACTTGTTCTTACAGGCCTGAACTAGTCATGTATTATGCTGCATACAATCTCCTTGATACTTGCAATTTGTGGATTTGATTTTGCTTCAGAGATATGGCCTCATGCTTCAAAGGTCATGGTTTGACATAAAACATATCTTTTCAAAAATGGCAATGTACCTTTTTCTAATTAAGGATTAGTTTTGTGTGTAATGTCCAAATGGCAGAGATAAAGCATTAGCTCAGTGGATTTGCATTCAATTATGGAGTGTGAATTGGTTTAGAGGCCTGTAATTGTGTACAAAGCTAGCTTGGTCAGATTTGCAACTTGGTATGAACATGTAATGGCCATGGTTACAAAGTGAGTTTTTGCCAACTTCAAGCATTCGATTCTCCCTAACCACAAAGGTGTTTGAGGAGTTCTTGAACAATTTGGAAAGCTTGCAACATGTACTATAATCCATCTTTGAAATGAAACTTGAAACTTCAAATTGAACTATGTGAAAAATGGCCAAGAAGATGGGTCAAAATCCTGCCTAAACTAGGGCAGAATTTGTTTAAGTTAAAAGTTTTAGGTACCCTTGTTCCAAAATTCATAACTTGAGATCCAAGCTTCTTTTGAGAAAACTTTGTGAATCAAAGTTGTATACTTTGTGATGGAATACAAATTTCATGTTGTAAGTTTTGTTTGAATCCATTTTCATCTTGGTGAAAAAATGGGACAAAGTTAGGAAAAAATAAGAAAATTTTATAACTTAGAAATTTTCTAAGTTATGAAATTTTTCCATTTTAAACCCTAATTTGCAATTTTGGGTTTCTTGATGAACAAGTTTCATAATTTGACATGTCTTGATGAAAAATGACCCTTGGCATTTGATTTTGACCAAAAAGTCAAAGTTTGACTTTTCAGTGTACAGCCAAATTTTGATCAATTGACTGAAAAATTCATCTGCCAATCCTATGCATTTGGGATCTTTTGAACTTGTTGAATGGGTCAAGACAATGTAATTAACTCCTTGTGTCCATGGTTGATCTTGTTTTTCCATCGGCTAGGTCAAACAGTCAAAAATTGCCTTTGTACAGTCAAAACCCTAAAAATGACCATTTTGCCCTTTTGGTGATCTGATCAAATTTCTTGTGGAATTATGATCCAAACTTGGTCAAATGGTTCATATGAGTTCATAATGTTGTTGTGGGTCAAATTTCATGAGGTTTGACTGTCAATTGGCCACAGTTGACTTTTTCCCCAATACAACTGATTTCTAGGTCAATTGTCCAATTGACTGGGCAAACTTGGTATGGACAAACTTGTGAGTCCAACATGAAGTATGAAAGTCACTTTGGTCATTGTAGGTCAAAAAATCCCTGTGCAAACTCAAACCCTAATTTAGGTCAACAGTGCAAGGAAGTGTCTTGAGCAGAGCAAACCCTAGCTTGATCTTGAGATCCTAAAGTCTTGTGTTGAGAAATGTTGATGAAATGAGAGGGAAAATTTTGGGGTACAACAGTTGCCCCTGTTCAATCTTCTTGAACCTGAAGAGTTAGATTGGCAAGCTTGCCTTTCGCGACTCGAAGGTAAAAGAGGACTGGACACTAGACTGCCCGTAAATTTGCACTCGTCAAAATATAGCTGAGGAAATGGGCTTAAAGATGACATTTGGAGATGGTGGAATCTTGTTGGAGATGGGCTTAAAGATTCCATCCAAGAATGTTTGTTGAATTGCAATGTTGTAGGTCAGAAGAATGAGCATCAAAATGGTATCCGTGTCTGGAATGCATTTGAACTGTATCTAGAGACTGAGTCTGTATGAGCAAAAGAATGGCGTCTGTGTCTGGAGCGTATCTGAGCTTGAAGTTGATAGTTGAATTTGAATGAGAGATAGAATGGCCGCCGTGTCTGGAGCGCATCTAGTCTGTATCGGATTGCTGAAGTCTGAATGAGTAGTAGAATGACCGCCGCATTTGGAGTGTATCTGAGACTGTAATTGGAGTTGAGATCTGTATGAGTAGCAGAATGACTTCTGTGTCTGGAGTGTATCTGAGACTGTAACTGGGATCTAAATAAGTGACAGAATGACTTCCGTGGCGACTGCACTAGGGAGAATCAAACTGCTGGTGTAAAGGCTAGAATAGCATCCACGTTTGGAGCGTATCTGAACTTGAAGTTAATAGTTAAATCTGAATGAGAGATAGAATGGCCGCTGTGTCTGGAGCGTATCTAGTCTGTATCGGATTGCTGAAGTCTGAATGAGTAGTAGAATGATCGCCGTGTCTGGGGTGTATCCATACTGTATCTGAATAGTTGTTAACGATAACCTTTTAATCTTATCCTGAAAAGGGTAAAATGTTAGCTAAAACACAAAGTTATCTTGCATGATATGTATGATGTAATGAATTGTATTTCATCAATGTTTATGATATATGAATGTAATGGATGTGCATGTAAGCTGAGTAGCTGTCTTGCTGAGGAAAACAAATCCTTGATAACTGGAGATAATGAAGTCTTTGACTGCTGCCGGGGAAAGTAAATCCTTGACCGATGTTGAGGATTCAAAACTCTTTGATTGCTGAAGATGAGAAATCCCTGCTGACTGCTTGGGGATTAAAGATCTTTGATTGTTTGAGAATGAGAAATCCTGGGACCACTGTTGGGGATTGAAAACCCTTAGTGTCTTGTGGGGATTTAACAAGAGCTTTGACAACTTCTGCGGGGAATGAGAATCCTTCATAACTTTCCTGGGAAATAGGGAAAACTCTAAAAATCTCTACTGGGGAGTTAAAACCTAGGAGGCTTCTGTTTGGATAAATGAGACCGAGAATCTTCGATCTGCTAGGAGATAACTCTATGGGGAGAATGTTTACTCGGCCGGTGAAATCAGGAGCTTTGGATTGTATGCCAATCTACTGGGGAAGCCAAGAAATTAACTGTTATCTGCTTGGTTCTCAGATTTTAAGATAGCCTGCTGGGGAAATTGGGGGAAGTTGAATAGTTCCCACTGGGGGTTGATAGTTGGAAACTTGACTTCGCTGGGGAAGAAGGTTTAGAATATTCTGGCTCCACTGGGGATAGGTATTTCAGGGTCTTTGGGCTCTACTGGGGACCAGGAGTTTTTAACGCTGATGGGAACTTTGAAACTTAACTCAACTGGGGAATTAAATTTAGAATGCACTGGCTCCGTTGGGGATCTTGAAGCTTAACTCCGCTGGGGAATAATGCTCCAAATTTTTAGCTTTGTTGAGGACCTGAATGATGTACTGTAGGGGATTTCTTCTAGAACCGCACCAAGATATTTTCCTACACCTTCAACCTACCAGTAATTACCCTTTCTCAATTTCGTTTTATTTGTAAGCAGTGATTATATTCAAATGCACATGCCTATTCAACAAAACAATGGACGTTTTCAAATAAAACATAAGTGTAAAAAGAAAAGAAAAGCAAGCAAATTCCTGCACTTTGAAGTACTTTTGTATTAACTTTTGTGAGTATCTTTGTACAAAGGAGACAGACATCCTAGTAAGAGAATGTTGTCGTAAAAATTAAAAATATTTATACAAAGGAAAGATGGCTATGTGTAACAATTCCATGGGATTCCCATTCTGCTATAGCCTTCACAACTTTGAGTATCTTGTCCATTCGCTGCTTCGTCCGCCGATGACTGGATTGATCAGAAGCTTGGAGCTTGTTGGTGAAGAGATTGTTCTTAAAGTGATCCGACGAGACATAGTCATACGCTTTAATTCCCTACTTTTTCCTGGACCGCCCTTTCAGGTTTTCGATCCACCGGGAAACCCTTTTTTGCCCAAGTCGCCCTTTTGGGTTTTCAACTTGCCGGGTGTATAGATTTTTTTTGTTTTATCCCTAGTTTTTGCTTGAACCGCCCTTTCGGGTTTTCGATTCACCGGGATGCCCATTTTTGCCCAAGTCGCCCTTTCGGGTTTTCGACTTGTCGGGTCATTTTTATGTGTAGTATCTTTTGACTATGTTGGCGTTCGCAGGGTGCGTCAAATCGTCACCGTCCATGGTGGTCACAATCATTTCCCCACCAGAAAAGATGGTCTTGATCACAAATGGTCCTTCGTAAGTAGGAGTCCACTTGCCCCTGGGATCACTTTGCGGTAAGATGATCCGCTTGATTACAAGATCTCCGACTTGATATACCTGACGCCTGACTTTCTTGTTGAAAGCCTTGATCATCCGTTTTTGATACGTCTGACCATGATAAACAGCAGTAAGTCGCTTCTCGTCGATCAAGTTAAGTTTATCAAGCAGGGTCGGAATCCAATCGTCTTCATTTAAACCAGCGTCCTTCATAATCCTCAAGGAAGGAATCTGAACTTCCATAGGCAAAACAGCTTCCATGCTATACACCAAAGAAAATGGGGTTTCCCCTATTGAAGTATGTGCCGTGGTACATTATCCATGCAGAGCAAACGGTAACATCTCATGCCAGTCCTTGTAGGTGACTGTCATCTTTTGAATGATCTTCTTGATATTTTTGTTCGCGGCTTCAACAACACCGTTCATCTTTGGCCGATAGGGAGATGAATTGTGATGATAAATCTTGAACTGTTCGCATAAAGCGGTGACCATGGTGTTGATCAGATTCGTACTGTTGTCTGTGATGATCCTGTCGGGGATACCATACCGGCATATGAGGTTCTTCTTGATGAAGCGGGTGACCACATTCTTTGTAACTGAGGCATAGGAAGCCGCCTCGACCCACTTGGTAAAATAATCAATAGCCACCAGGATGAAGCGATGTCCATTGGATGTCGTAGGCTTGATCTCTCCAATCATGTCAATGCCCCATATTGCGAATGGCCAAGGAGCTGTCAGAATGTTGAGAGGAACAGGAGGAATATGTACCTTGTCGGCGTAGACTTGGCATTTGTGGCAAGTACGGGAATGTTGATGATAATCAGCTTTCATAGTAGACCAATAGTAGCTTGCCCTTAGAATCTTCTTAGCCATCGTATGTCCGCTCAAGTGGGTGCCAAATGTTCCACTATGTATCTCAGTCATGATTAACTCTGCTTCAACCTTATCCACACAACGAAGTAGAACACAATCATGGTTGCGCTTATAAAGGATGCCATTGCTTAGGAAGAACTTGGCAGAAAATATCCTTAAGAACTTTTTATCATTGACTGAAGCTCCTTCAGGATATTCTCTAGTTTGGAGATACCTTTTGATTTCATGAAACCAGGGTTGTTCCACTACTTCTTCGGTATTAATCTCATGACAGTGCACAGGTTCGTCCATTCGCTCGATGGTGATTTGGGGAGCCTCGTTATCCCAGTTGAGTTTAAACATGGAAGACATTGTAGCCAGAGCATCGGCTAACTAATTTTCTTCTCGCGGGAAATGCTCGAAGGTAATCTGCTCGAAATGAGGCAATAATGTCAAGACATGTTCTTTGTATGGGATAAGATTAGGATGTTTGGTGTCACACTCTCCTTTGACTTGACTGATAACCAAAGCTGAGTCCCCAAATACGACAAAAGATTTGATTCCCAAGTCTATAGCAGCCTTGAGACCAAAGATGCAAGCCTCATATTCAGCCATGTTGTTGGTACAGCTGAAGCAGAGTCAGGCAGTGAAGGGTGTATGGCAACCTTCCGGAGAAATGAGTATCACACCGATAACGTTGCCAAGTGCATTTGAAGCACCATCAAAGTATAGGGTCCATCGGGATCCTTGTTCAGGTCCGTCATACGGTCCGTTACCTTCAATGTTGTCCAAAGTCATGATGTCCTCGTCAGGGAAGTCGAATCTCATAGATTGGTAATCTTCGACAGCTTGATGAGCTAGATGGTCAGCTAGTACACTCCCCTTTATAGCTTTTTGGGTAGTATACTGGATATCATACTCAGTTAGGATCATCTTCCATCTAGCGATTCTTCCAGATAAAGCAGGCTTCTCGAAGATATACTTGATCGGATCCATTTTGGAAATCAGCAAAGTGGTATGAGTCAACATATACTGCCTTAGCCGGCGAGCAGCCCATACCAAAGTGCAGCAAGTTTTCTCGAGCAGTGAGTAGCGAGTCTCACAGTCGGTAAACTTTTTGCTAAGGTAATAAATAGCATGCTCTTTTCGACCAGACTCGTCATGTTGGCCCAGTACGCACCCCATTGAGTTATCCAAAACAGTCAGATACATGATTAACGGCCTTCCTTCGACGGGTGGCATCAAAATAGGAGGTTCCAGTAAATACTCCTTGATTTTATCAAAAGCAGCTTGACAATCATTGTTCCATTCAACTACCTGATCTTTCTTCAACAGTTTGAAAATTGGCTCACAGGTAGATGTCAGGTGAGAGATGAACCTTGCAATATAGTTTAAGCGTCCCAAGAATCCCCTAACCTCCTTTTCAGTGCGGGGGGAAGGCATTTCTTGTATAGCCTTTACTTTAGCTGGATCAACTTCAATGCCTTTGTTGCTGACAATAAATCCCAAAAGTTTACCAGACCTAACTCCAAAAGTGCATTTGCTTGGGTTTAGTCTGAGCTTATACTCCTTCAACCTGGCAAACAGCTTTTGCAAATGCTCAAGGTGTTCTTCTTCTGTTTATGATCGAGCTATCATGTCGTCTACGTAAACTTCGATCTCATGATGTATCATATCATGAAACAAAGCTACCATGGCGCACTGATAGGTTTCCCCTGCATTCTTCAGTCTAAATGGCATCACTTTGTAGCAGAAGGTACCCCATTGCGTGACAAAAGTAGTTTTCTCCATGTCCTCGGGGGCCATTTTGATCTGGTTGTATCCCGAGAATCCATCCATGAAGGAAAAAACCTTGTGTTAAGTTGTGTTTTCGACCAAGATGTCGATATGTGGCAGTGGAAAATCGTCTTTAGGGCTAGCCCTGTTTAAATCTCGATAGTCCACACACATTCTGACTTTGCCGTCTTTCTTAGGCACGAGCACAATGTTAGCAACCCATTGTGGATAGGAAGTAACAGCCAGAAAGCCAACGTTGAATTTCTTCATTACCTCAGCCTTGATCTTCTCAGACATGTCGGGCCTCATTCGACAGACCTTTTGCTTGACCAGTGGACAGTCTTCTCTTGTAGGGAGACGGTGAACCACAATGTCTGTGTCTAGTCCCATCATGTCTTCATAAGACCAGGCGAAGATTTCAACATATTCGTTCAACAACTGCACTAAGCGCTCTTTGACACTTGGTTCCAGGTTGGCACCCAATTTTACTTCTTTCTTGTCTTCCTCTGTCCCCAAGTTGATGGTTTCTAGCAACTCTTCATGAGGCAGAATAGCCCTCTCTTCTTGTTGCAAAAGTCTAGCTAACTCTCCCGGCACTTCACAGTCTTCGTCAACTTCGTACTCAGCATGATTGACCAAACCTTCAGAGTTATCGAAGGCTAAAGCAGAATAGTCACCCATGGAATCCGGAGTGGAGCGGTGCCTGCATTTGTGAGTGTGGGTGTGTGTAAGGGATAGCCATCCTCAAACAAAATAAAATGCAAAAGGGAAGAAAATGAACACAAAAGTTTAGATGAAGACGTCCAATGATTCATTAAAACATGGCATATGATAATGAAGAAAATCAAGCCCTTACAAATGGACCTACATGCCCCGGGCAAGGCATGAGGTGAAAATAGTGTGCAAATTGTTTAGTTATTACAGACCATAAATAGGAAATTGTTCAAAGATAAAATTACTGGTTGATAAAGGTGATGGGAATAAAATCCTTTGCTTCCCAGTTGCTTAAACCCCCTTCGACGGTTGGAAAGATCCAATCTTCAAAGTGGCCCTCTTCATCATCTTCTACAACATTGACTCCGTGGTGAGTGATTTTGACGGGTGGTCCTCCAGCCTTGGAGCGACGCATAGCCTTTTGTCCTGCAGCAGTAAACCCTAACCCAAACTTGTCCGTCTTATGGGGAAAATCAGGCAACTGCCCCCATACTGTACTCTTCCCTTCTTTGATCACCGCCTCTGCGTCCTTGAGAGATGCCATCCTAGGCACATGCTTGGGAACGATAGGCACTTCAACCATTGTCTTTGCAACTGCTACCTCAGGAGAAACTTCCTCAAAATGTTGGAAAGGCATTTCGATGAACTCGCCATCCAATTCCACATAGCGAAAGGAATTGAGGTGACTTATCATGTACTCTTCCTCGCCGTGCAACGTTATAATCTTACCCTTTAACAGGATATTTCAGCATTTGGTTCAAAGAGGAGGTAACTTCCCGAGCATAATGGATCCACGGTCTTCCTAACAAGCATGAATATGAAGGATGGATGTCCATCACATAAAAGGTGGAGTTGAAAACTTCTGTGCCTACTTTGATAGGAATGTCAACCTCTCTGTGAACCATTCTTTTGGACCCATCAAAGGCCCTGACAACGATGTTACTAGGTTTGAGGGTCAATCCTTCGCAGTCCAAACGGTCTAGGGCTTTCTTCGGCAGCACATTCAAGGAAGAACCAGTATCAACTAAGACATAGGCGAGGGTGGTTCCTCTGCATTCAACTGAGACATGTAGCGCGTCGTTGTGTTTCCTTCCTTTGGGAGTTAAGTCAGCATTGGAGAAGCCAAGGCCATTATCAGCAGTAAGACTGGCCACACACTCCTGAAACTGGTCAGCCGAAGTCTCTTGGGGTACATGTGCCACCTTCAAAAATTTGATCAGGGCCTTAGCATGGGCCTCAGAACAGAGTAGAAGAGCCAACATTGAAATCTTAGAAGGGGTATGCCCTAGCTGTTCCACGACGTCGTAGTCACTCTTTCTGATTATTTTCAAGATTTCATCCATTTCTTTCTGGGTGGTTTCGGGGATAACCACAACATGAGCCTTCGTCCTGACAAGCGCTTCTAGTATCCCCTTACCCTTATTGGTAGTATCAGCAGATGGTCTTACTTCAGGAGTATCCAATTCTTCAATCATCAGGCCTTGCACAGATGGTCTCACAGGTACAGAAGCTTTCGAGGGTCCGAAGACTGCTCGAGGGGGAGCAATCTCCGGAAAAAAAATCCGGCCGCTGCGGGTTATCTTGCTTGTTACCGCGATGTTCCCTATATCAGGGATTTCCTCTTCATAATTCTCTTGGACTGCCTCAATCTGTTTGATACCATGATAGAAGATTTCTCCTCCATAGTTCCATGGTATATTTTTGCTAGATTGATACGGGACAGGTCCCGACATGGTGATTTTTAATGGTACAAATTTAGGGTCGGGCGTAATCCTGACAAGCCTTTTGCAAGCCTTGGGAGGATTGTCGGAAATGGTTATGATTGCAATATCGTTGGTTGAAGTAGAAAAAGTAGCAGGAGTAACAGGAGTGAAGGTATCAATAGGGTTTTTTTGGAAGAGTATCTCTTGGGTATCCATCAGGCGTTGGATGCCTGATTTCAACATTGGGCAGTCAGCTCGTATGTTCAAACAAAAGTAACAGTCCTTCCCACAACCTGGGAATATCCCGGCTCTCATCAAATTCTCTTTAATCACTAGTAACAGAGTCAAAAGATCAGCAATATCAGTAATATAAAGGTCTTCCATAACGGCATGAACATTATGACTGTGCTTGGGCATCGGAGCAGATATCACATTGGGCTTCTCAGGAGCATCAAATTCTACTTCCTTGGCGTCAATCAGGTCTTGGATTTTGTTCTTGAGCGCCCAACAATTATTCGTATCGTGCCCAACACTGTCAGAGTGGTAAGCACACTTGGCATTGGAGTGGTAGTATGGAGAGGAGGTATTAGGGTTCTTTGGCGCTTCCTTCAAACTGGTAAGATTCAACTTCAACAAATGAGGGAGTACTTGAGCTGGCGTCATGTTGATTCGGGTGAACTGTCGTTGTGGCCTTTCTACCCGTTGTTGATTAGGTCTCGACTGATTGTCGCGAGGTTGATCATTTGAAAAGTTTTGAATCATCACAGCCCCTACAGTTGGCCAGCGCTCGGTTCTTCCCTGACTTTTCTAAGAGTACACAGCAGAGGCTTCCTTCTTAGTTGGGAAGGTTTTCTTAACAGCAGCAGACGCGGAGGTATATTTCTGGATCTTACCACTTTTAATACCGGCCTCGACCCTTTCGCCGGTCAAAATTAGTTCAGTAAATCCCGCGGAGGAACTCCCAATTAAATGATTGAAGAAAGGACAAGACAGGGTCCCTAGAAACATGTCAACTAACTCTCTCTCTCTGACAACGGTGGTTGCACCCTTCCAGCCAGATCACGCCACTTTTGGGCATACTCTTTAAACCCTTCATTGGAAGCCATTCCCATACTTTGTAGTTGAGTACGAGTGGGCGCCAAATCAGCGTTATTTTGGTATTGACGATAAAAAGCAGCAGCTAAGTCCTCCCAGTTATGGACCTCAGACCTCTCAAGTTGATAGAACCAGTCTAATTGCGTGCCTGACAAACTGTCTTGGAAAAAGTGTACCCAGAGGTCTTTATCAGATGAGTGGGGCTGGATCTTTCTGACATACGATCTCAGATGCATCTTTGGGCAGGACAAATCGTCATACTTAGCAAATGTCGGTACCTTGAACTTGGGAGGGATAACGATCCCAGCGACCAACCCTAGTTTTTCAAAATCTAAACCAGGTACCCTCTACAACTCCATGGCTGCCAATCTATCCTCTAGATTCTTATATTTATCATCCGCTGGGGGATATTGTTGTTCGGAGTAGTCTTCGTCTTATTCCTCTTCCTCCTCTTCAACTTCAGATTCAGACGGTACCGCAGCCCGTTTTCCTTTACCAGCCCCTTCGTCAAACGTTGATGGGAACTCGAGAACTTTTCTGGCATTGCTTTCAAACCTTCTTCCAAAAGTGGCTACTTCGGGCCTCTTCTTATTTTTATCTTTATTCTTCTCCAACAGTGCTTTCAGATCCTCTTGACCCTTTGCTAAGGTCATAAGGAGTTGGTGGAATTGAGAATTATGTGCTTGCAAATCCTTAACCGTCTGCTCCAAATCCATCTTGCTGAAATAAACAGCAGAAAGATAAGGAAACCTGGTGTGAAGACCTGTTTATGCATATGATGAATGGTATGTTATTCATGTAATGCATTCAAGGATTCAGAAATTCAAATTTGTTGCAAACAAAAAGGAACACACGTCATATTAAGAAGAAATTGTTAGTACATAAGCGCCCCATGGGCAAAATATTACAAAATTCTTAATGTAAAAAGACATTGCGCATCCTCTTTGGTGCGATGTAAGTGTTGAGAGTTTCCTCCTCATGAAGTCGGCGGGTAAGCTCCAAAACCTTCTTCTCACCGGCATAGAAGTTGGCTTCAAAAGTATTATGTTCTTCTTTGAGTTGGATCCAACTCTTTTGCATTTCTTCCCATGATGTTGGCATGTCAGGATGTAGGATGGTGTATAGAACCTATCCTTCCATAACAGGCTCTTTGATCAAGGGGAGAATGTGAGGATATGGCATCATAAGATTCTGGGTGCGGGTTCGTATCCACTTGAGATAAGGCTCAAGGGGGATGGATTCTTGTGCCCTAGTGTCTTACTATCCACTTTGTTAGGTATCCTCCAAGCTCTGATGAACCTTTGTCGAAGTCCTTGCGCATCGTTGTCGAAGTCAAAAACTAGGTCAGGAATCAGCATGTCATGAGGGCCATCCCTCCGAGCATATCCAAACTGTCTTAGAGCTAAACAGGGGTTGTAGGTAATGCCTCCCCTAATGCCAAGTAGCGGGACATTAGGGAATTCCCCACAACGATCAATGATGATGACATTTTCTCTGGACCGAGAACACCAATGTACATCAGAATGTGTGAGGGTCATCAATCGTTGTGACCACCTTAAACCCTGCTCATTCTTCAAAACTGATTGTGGAAGGTGAGAAATAAACCACCTTGCTAGGAGAGGAGTACAACACATGAGAACACCTCTTTTCCTCATTGTTCGTGTGTAAAATGAGTGTAGGATGTCCCCAAGCAATGTAGGTACCAGATTCCGGGATATGAAAATCTTGACAGCATTCACATCTATAAGTTGATCAGGGTTTGGGAATAGGACCAACCCATAGATAAGGAGTGCCACAATCTCTTCAAAGGCTTATAGATCAAGAGAATTCCAGCAGTCTTGTGCCTTCTCAAACAGAAACTTTGCCAAGAAACCCTTGACACCACTTCTGGTTTCCCAATGTCCCTTGATGTCAGATGGTTGCAAGTGTAGTGCTTGAGCAACATCTTCAGGCTTTGGTTCTCTTTTCCGTACTGTTGTAGGGTAGTTGATTAAGAATAGGAATTCTCAAAAGTTGAGAAAATTCCTCCAAAGTAGGTACTAATTGATAATCAGGGAATGTGAAACAGTTGTGGAGGGGGTCAAAGAACTGGAAGAGCACTTTCACCATATCTTCTTCAAGGTTGGAGTTGACCAAGTTGAGAAGTCTACCATGTCTTTCACTGAAGAGAGAATTCTCTGGAATCCTGGAAGTAAGCTCCTTGAGTTGAGGAGGGATTCTCACAAGTTTGACTTGAATTGTTTTCCTGTGAAGAGATTCCATGACCTACAAAACAAGAACAAAGATGAAGATTCAAACCCTTGAAATGGTTAGTGGATGCAAATGATGCTTTATGATGTTCATGATGTACGCACAAACACATGTACAAGCAACTCACACAAAACCCTAGTTTCAGGCTGGGATGTGGTTTCATAGGTAAGTACCCTCTTGAGTTTAGTTGGCTCAAACCTGTCTTATAAATAGTAACCGGGTTCTAAGGAGCTCAATATCACTGGATTGTTTTCTATGTTCATTGTTTTGGTTTAGCCACTTAACTAGCGACCAAAATATTCCAAGAAAACAACCCTCAATGAGTGTAGTATCGAGTATCTACCAACTTCAGACTGCACCAAAGTCGGTCATCTCACTACTCCTAACAAAAGGCCAAGATGGTCAAGTAAGGTTCTAAGAGTTCATTAGTGCTTTATGACATCACTCAGCGGCCCCGTATTCTCTTTGATTGACTCAAAGGCTACCGGTACTCACAAATATGTCGCACTAATATAGCTATTGCTTCAACCATGTCGGTATACCCCGCACAGTTTCCACAACGTATTGCTATTTACCTATGAATGTTTCCCAAATCCGGGTAGAGGATTTCAAGCCCAAACAAGAGAACCAAATGTAAAGCAATCAAAGAAAACAATAATCATGCAAAGGGTGATCTAAGCCCTAAGGTTACTCCACTTTTAAAGTTTTCCCCAGCAGAGTCGCCAGTTCTGTGATACGGTGGAAGAGCTGACTTGGTGTTTTGCGTTTGTGTTCCCAAATGTTTCGCTTTAGCAAGAGTCGCCACCGACTTTTTATTTTATCCTAAGGAAAGGCCAAAAAGTACAGGAAAGACCTTTGAGATGTTTTCTTGGGTTCGGGGAGTAGATTATAGAAAGGGAAGGTGTTAGCACCCTTTTTATCCATGGTTATCCATGGGCTCTTAGTTACTTGTTTAGATCACTTGCTTTGCTTTTCAATTGTTTGAAATGGTGCTCTTCAATTGTTTGAAATGGTGCTTTGTGTGTGGTTTTGAAAGATGTTTTGAAAAGAGGCCATCGTTTTGGAAACCTTTGTAATGATTCTTGTTTGAATGTATACAAAGGTGTTTTTGTCTTTTGAAAAGTTTTCAATGTTTGAAAGTAGGGTTTTGAAATTGTGTTGTGAAGTGTGTTTTGAAGATAACAAGGATGTTTTTGCAAGCTTTGATCAAGTAACTAAGAGTTGTCTACCCTATTTTACTCAATGATCTTTCTTATGTTTTTAACCCTTTTAACAGTGTTGCTTCACCATTGTATTTGGTGAACAACCTTGTGTTAGGATGTTAAACGGGACAGGCGCGGGTCATCGTATAGACCATGATAGCAATAGTGTCAAGTACTTTTGGCAATTTTCTTAAGGGACTTGATCATTTTGTTTAGGCAACTCAGACAGCGTCATCGAGGGACTATGATCTTTGTTTTGTTTTTGTTTTGCCAAAGTACTTGACATGCATACCATGACCCATTTTTGAAGGCAACAAGTGGATTGTAACCCTAGGGGTGCAAGTGTGAATTGTGTTTGTTTTTCATGCATTTTTATCTTGGATTAGGTCAAATTATTTGTTGATTTGATTTTGCATACAAACCCTAAGTCTAATCATGGCATAATTGAAAATATTTAAAGGTGCGAGAGTTTAAATTCTACACTATTACAACATGATATAGGGAGGGGGTACAAATTTGAATTGGGGATTATTTTGCAAGAAATTAAATCCTAAATTATTACAACCATATTGAATGTGTAAGGCATAATCTTTAAATGTACAATATTTAAATAAAATATAATAAATAAATATTAAATAAAATGTATTATGCAAAAAAAAAAGGTTTTTGTGTATGTAAAGTATTTTCAATGGAAAGAAAAGTAAAGAAATAAATAAAGTGTTATTTTTAATTTATTTTTGTTTTTAGGGCAAAAACCCTAATTCCTTAGGAAAATGAATATAATGTATTTTTTATGTACAAAAAATATTAATATGTATAAAAATGAAATATATCCAAAAAAAATGTATTTTTATTATAAATAACGATAAAATTAAATATATATATATATATATATTAATTATGTTAAATATGTGAAAAATAAAAATAAATTATTTACAAAAATATATATATTTCAAGAAAATATTTTCAAATGTGAACAAAAATAATAAATAAAAATAAAATTATTTTTTTACATTATTTTAAATTTAAACAAAATAAATATAAAGTGTTTAATGTATTAATGCTAGAAATAATTAAAATAAATACCAAATAAATATAAAAATTTATGAAAATATTTTTTAAGTATTTTTTATATTTAGAAAATAAAATATCAAAGTCAGAAATAAAATAAAAATGCAAAAATGATGAATATACAAGAAATGGGCCAGGGGGGGTGTGAACTGAAAATGCAAGTGTTAGAAGAAAAAATAACCATGCCCAACCCAAGAACTTCATCTTCTTCCTCTGTTCAAACACCAAAACGCGCGTTTTCCACACAAACTTGTATCTCCTGATTCAGTGTTTTTTTTGACAAAACTCAAAACATAAAACTTGTAGAGCACCAAACAACGAATCTAACCATATAAAAAACTTAAGCTAACTCTCAAAGACCAGAGAGAATTTCTCTGGCCCTAATTTCTAACCTAGTTTTTTTAGAAATTTCATGGATGAAATTCTCCTAGCACGATTAATATAAATGAAAACTAAGCACATGTATGGTTTCAGGGCCATGAATACAACATCTTTCATTCACAAACCTAAGTCTAACTATTCCTAAATAGAGAGATAGAAGTTCATGAAATACCTGTTTCAGTTGAGTTCGAGTTGGACAATGCAACAACTTCCAATGGGGCCTAAGGTTCTTTTGAGCTTGCCTGATGTCCACTGAACCTTTCCCATTGCTTAGTCTGTTTTGAGGTGGCCTGAATCGTGCTACAGAACTCAACCTGCAAAGCTTCCAAACAAAAATGGCAATGTGTGTTAATGGAGTTACAGCAACTTGTGCATGGTCTGGATAGCTCAGGTAGATTGATTGGAATGTGTTTGCAGTAGTTTTGGACAAAACGCACGAGGGAATTTGATGGTGGCTTGCAAAATGCAGAACTGGCCCTATTTTGCAAGAAAATGGGGTTTTGGAGTATGAGGATGCTTTAGGGGTGAAGGGCTCGTGCTTCTGACTTGCAAGGGTGTATGAAACTTCTTTGCAATGTTTGTGTAAGCTGACTATGGTTGGTTTTTAAGTTGGGAGGATTTGGACAAATTTCTTCTTTGTGAAGCAAGAATGTGTAACTTGTTCTCGCAGGCCTGCACAAGTCATGTATTATGCTGCATACAATCTTCTTGATACTTGCAATTTGTGGATTTGATTTTGCTTCAGAGATATGGACCCATGCTTCAAAGATCATGGTTTGACATAAAGCATATCTTTTCAAAAATGGCAATGTACCTTTTTCTAATTAAGGATTAGTTTTGTGTGTAATGTCCAAATGACCAAGATAAAGCATTAGATCAGTGGATTTGAATTCAGTTATGGAGTGTAAATTGGTTTAGAGGCCTTTAATTGTGTACAAAGCTAGCTTGGTCAGATTTGCAACTTGGTATGAACATGTAATGGCCATGGTTACAAAGTGAGTTTTTGCCAACTTCAAGCATTCGATTCTCCTTAACCACAAAGGTGTTTAAGGAGTTCTTGGACAATTTGGAAAGCTTGCAACATGTACTATAAGCCATCTTTGAAATGCAACTTGAAACTCAAAATGGAACTATGTGAAAAATGGCCAAGAAGATGGGTCAAAATCCTGCCTAAACTAGGGCAAAATTTCTCTAAGTTAAAAGTTTTAGGTATCCTTGTTCCAAAAATCATAACTTGAGATTCAAGCTTCTTTTGAGAAAACTTTGTGAATCAAAGTTGTATACTTTGTGATGGAATAAAAATTTCATGTTGTAAGTTTTGTTTGAATCCATTTTCATCTTGGCGAAAAAATGGGACAAAGTTAGGAAAAAATAAGAAAATTTTATAAGTTAGAAAATTTCTAAGTTATGAAATTTTTCCGTTTTAAACCCTAATTTGCAATTTTGGGTTTCTTGATGAACAAGTTTCATAATTTGACATGTCTTGATGAAAAATGACCCTTGGCACTTGATTTTAACCAAAAAGTCAAAGTTTGACTTTTCAGTGTACAGTCAAATTTTGATCAGTTGACTGAAAAATTCATCTGCCAATCCTATGCATTTGGGATCTTTTGAACTTGTTGAATGGGTAAAGACAATGTAATTGACTCCTTGTGTCCATGGTTGAGCTTGTTTTGCCATTGGCTAGGTCAAACAGTCAAAAATTGCCTTTGTACAGTCAAAACCCTAAAAATGACCATTTTGCCCTTTTGGTGATCTGATCAAATTTCTTGTGGAATTATGATCCAAACTTGGTCAAATGGTTCATATGAGTTCATAATGTTGATGTGGGTCAAATTTCATGAGGTTTGACTATCTATTGGCCACAGTTGACTTTTTCCCCAATACAGCTGATTTCTAGGTCAATTGTCCAATTGACTGGGCAAAATTTGATTCAAGGCTTGAAACTTGGTATGTACAAACTTGTGAGTCCAACATGAAGTATGAAAGTCACTTTGGGCATTGTAGGTCAAAACATCCCTGTGCAAACTCAAACCCTAATTTAGGTTAACAGTGCAAAGAGGTGTCTTGAGCAGAGCAAACCCTAGCTTGATCTTGAGTTCCAAAAGTCTTGTGATGAGAAATGTTGACGAAATGAGAGGGTAAATTTTAGGGTACAACAGTATGCTCTTGGTCTATTCTATGCTTGTGTCTTTAATTCAAAGGATAGAAATTCTACATTGACTTCATAATGTCAAGTGTTGTCTTATTGTTGGCTAGACCTTTCCTTACCTTAGATTTTACTATATGCTTTAGGATAATGACTTCATCTCCTCCCATTCTCCTTTAATTTTCAAAATTTTCTCCTTTTTTCAAAGGATTCTTGTTTTCTAACTTGAATCGATTTCATAAAAAACTTGGACTTAGGTTTATGCATTTTCAAACTTCTTTTCTTAATAAATTCATCAATCAATCTTAATCAAGATATGACTTCTTTCTCCAATACTTAAAAAATACAAAACAAATTCATATCTTTTTGCCGCTTTGGCTTTTCTCTTTAAAACCTTTTTCTTAAAATTAACCAACACACTAAAACTTTTCAAATTTTTTTAGAAACACTTCATTTTAGAAAATAGTAACATATGTCAAAAATAGTAAAAATGAACTCTATTGTACAGTTGGCCCTAATTTCAAGACATTTGCCTCAACATCTATCTGATATTCAATGAAAGCAAAACCTGTCATGACAATTGGTCAAGATGTTTTAACATGTTTCTCAACATCAGCTATGAACCATGTTTTAGAAATATTTATGCCAATAATAAAACCATGGATCTAACAATCTCCCCCTTGGAAAATTTTGGCTAAAACAACCTTTGCACCAACAAACTAGAGAGAGGAAAAAAACCACAATCATAAAACACAAGCTACATGAAAAAGATGTAAACTTTGTACAAAACTGCAAACATAAAAATATATTTGAGATACGTTGTAGTTACAAAGAGACCCAACCTCAAACATAACTCTTAGTCAATTATTCTAGACTTCTCCAGATATCAGATGTTAGAACATCACACATCACATCTCCAACACAACACAAGAGCTCAGTGGCTAAGAATAATACTCAACAACCTCATAAAAGACCATTACTCCCCCTATCACACATAATCAATATTCCCCCTCAAGGGAAAACGCAAATCATCATAAAATCCAAATTTACAAATATGTATAATCCAAGTTCCACATCAGAGACACATGCAACAAAAGTAAAATAATCCTCACATCATAATTCTTTATAAACACGTCAGGCAAGATGTCAGAATATTTGGTAAGACAACATGCACACATACTATCAACAACAGTAGCAGCAGTAGAAGCACCAACAAGCATGAAACACAACTATCCTTCCCCTAAATAGCTATATACAACAAGCAAACACAATAGACTACTCTTCCCTTAACAAGAGTAAAATCTTACACAATGTTAGTCAACATGTCAAGAAATGTGACATGACATCAGGACAAATAAAATACACTAACACTTTAATCCCCCTTTTTAGCCAAAAACTAACAAAAATAGAGTAAATATAAAAACAAATGGAAGCACACAAAGCATACAAGCATAAACACAGATGGAAGCATAAAATAGAAATGGAAACAAACAAAACTCAGATGGAAACACACAATCTTGATCATCTGCATGTGGTATTCCACCTCTTTCCCCTATCGAAGATCCTTTTTCACTCCTTCGTGTTGTCACATGTTGATAATTCTTTTCTTTTCAGAAGGAAATAAATTTTCTACATGTCTTTTCTTTTGTTGATTATCAAATGAATGATTAACCTTTGTATCTTCAGCCTCTTTCATCATATCAGATCCACTTTTCATTCTTCTCAAAGAATCTGTCTTGTTATTAAGATTGGAATTTAAGAGAGTTATCTCATTTTGTAGATGAGAGATAGTGCATAGAAGTTCCTTATTCTTATTGTCTAAATTAACTATGACCCTTTTCTAATCTTCAGTAATCTTTATAGAGATCATTTTCATCACAAAATTCTACCTCATCTGCCCATCTTCCAGCAATAGCAATCACAAGCTTGACAGTCTCTGAGTAAGGATCATCTTCTGACTCATCATCATCAGACCAAGATGCAAAGAGATGAGTCAGAAGATGATCCTAACTCAAAGATTGCCAAGCTAGTGATTTCTCTTATGATTCCATCCTTTCAACATAGCTTTCCATGATTTGTTGTCCATGGATCTCAAAAAGGCTACCACTCTAACCTTCCAATAGTCATAATTTGTTCCATCTAACAAACATGGTCTATTTTTATACCCTCTTTCCTTATCCATAGTACCAGAATTTATTCTCCCTAAAGCTCACTAAAAAAAATCAGAGCAGGGTGTCTGCTCTAATGCCAATTGGAATTCTAGCACTATAAAACCAAATGTCAAGACTGATGTCTCAACATCAAAACACAATGTCAAGACAGATGTTAAGACATCATCTGCTGATAGAAAGCTTTTACCAAGATAATAAATTATGCATAAGTAAATTGCATAAGGTAAAAGACATAATTAATTATTAATCTAGTTCGGTGAATCTCACATACTCTTGGGGAAACCAAGCCAAGAAGGAAATTCACTATGATAGTATTAGTTTAAAGCTAAATAACCATAGTTTACAACTTATCACCTAATCACTACCATGTGCAACTTTTACCTAGAAACCTTCTAGATATGAGACCCCCCTCTCACTTACCACAATCACCTTAGTGACAAATACCAAAAACAAAAGAACACACTTCCAATTACAATACTTTATTTTTCTTTAAAGCTTTTAACTAATAACAATAACTTGACACGCAATCCACTCTTTGATTAAAATATCATGAGTGATGGGCAAGTAACAATAAAAAATCAGTCTACCTCAATGTATCAAAAGATACATGGGTGACACACAAAAATAAACAAAACACCTAAAGTACTCTCAAAACCCTAAAGCCTTATATTTTGCACCCACGGTTTTTTGATGTGAATGCTTGATTACTTTAAGTTTAGAAAGTCCTTATAGATTGTAGTATGGCTTTGACTCTTCAATCAAATCCAATTATCCAATTATAAATTAGCTGCAAGATCTTCTCCATATAAATAGGACCGAATCTTCAAAGTTTCATAAGAAGTCTCCAAGATCCTTTTTATGAAACCAAATCAAATCTGCACAGTTCCTAAAATATCCTTGATAAGTTGTGCCTGCCTGAGAACTAAAATAATCCAGAATCTCATATTTTACAATTACATCTTCAAGGATTTATACATCTGTATTATTATGATGTTCTTGTATAAAATGTCAAACCATCTGTCAGAAGATCTGTCAAAAATAGTAACAGTAGACTTTGTTATACAGTGGGTTCAACATTTGTCTGATATTCATGACAACAGAACCTGTCATGACAATTGGTCTAGCTATTTTGACATCTTGCTCAATATCAGTTATGAACTGTTTTTGAAAAATTTATGCCATTAATAAAACCATGGATCTAACATTATGGATGTTTGGTTGAGTATTCTCCTTAAGATGACAAAATGTCTCTTCTCTCAAAATCAAGCAACAAACAACTTTGTTCTTTTTAGAAGAACTATGTGGTTCAAATTTCATCATTGCACATTAGTGGTATGTAGGCACGAGGCTCTTGAAGTCTTGCCAAAATCAAAATTGTAAAAACCATTTCTTTTCTCATATCCATAATTTTTTTTAAAAACAACACTGTTTATCCAAATACATAGATTTTCAAAGAGGTTCATGCGGAGTACCATAGATGTTTAGGGTGCTAACACCTTCCCTGTGCATAACCAACCCCCGCACCTAAATCTTTGTTTTTATTAGTTTTTGCTTTTAAAACTTCTTTGGGTTTTATTTTCTATTTTCCCATTCCTTTGGAAACAATAAAGTGTGGTGGCGACTTTCACTTTGTGAGTTAAGTTAATCAATAGCTTAATCTTAATTTTTCACCGCTACATAAATTTGGCAACTTCACTAGGGAAATAATATCTAAGAAGGTTGAGCCTATTTTTATTTATCAGTGTTGGTGCTATTATAATTGTTGTTTGCTTGTTTGTCTGGATCTTTCTGGTTTTCATGGTGATTGGTGATCTCTTAGAAGTCCTATACCCGAACTTGGGAAAACATAAGATTAGGAGGGTGGTATAGTCATATTGACTTTGAATGAGTAATCCATAAAAAGTTGACTTGAGATCCCCCGCTTAGTGGAGGCCCCTTTGACTATAGCATTTATTCATCGAGTAATTAGGAAGACATTACTACTTTCGACCTGGGAGTCTGAGAAGCTGAGGACCTTAAAGCCCTTAACCCATCTTGACCTTTTTAGGATGTAGTGTGGATGGCTATGAAGGAGTAGTCCTGAAATAGTTGATACTGGATACAACACTCAAACGAGTAGTCCTGAATATTACTAATTCCTGAGTAACAGGTGGTTGAAAACCTAGTCCATACCCCGTGGGGTACTACCCTTTGACTTTGTATTCATGATGTCGAATATTTGAACCCCTCATGTTTGTGATCTTGTATGTGATTGTTGCATAATCATGAATTCATGCATCCTAGAGAATTCTTTGACCAAGTTTTCAAGGAACTTAAGAATTCTCTTTGCAAATATCACAAGTGTATTTTACCATGGATTTTGGAAGGAGAAAGACTAAGAAGTACAACTTTAAGATTCCTAAGGTAGAAGAATTGAGAATGTTGGGATCTTTGGTTGCTAGTCCTGAGGTTTTCAAGGGTAAATATGGAAGGCTTTTGTCACTTTTGGGTACCAACACATGAAGGAAGGAATTCTCACTACTTTGGTCCAGTTCTATTATCCGTTGTATCAGTGTTTCACTTTTTTGGATTATCAACTTATGCCAATATTAGAGGAGTGTTCTTATCTTCTTGGTCTACCTATTTCTGATTAAGTTCCATTCACTAGTTTGGAAGAAGATCCTAAGCCTCAAGTTATTGCATCATCTATTCATATGAAGAAGTATGAGATTTAGGTTCATATGATTTCTAAGGAAGGTATTCTTGGGTTTCCTGGTAAATTCTTGATGGAGAAAGCTCATTCCTTTGCTAGCATGGACAATATGGATGCTTATGAGGCTATTCTAGACTTACTCATTTATGGATTGGTCTTATTCCCTAATCTTGACAATTTTTTTGACATTAATGCCATTAAGATATTCTTCATTGGAAATCTAGTTCCCGTTTTGCTTGGAGATGCTTATTATTCCATTCACCTTAGGATTTCTTATAAGGAATGAATGATTATATTTTGTGCACCTTTGCCATACAACTGGTTTATTTCTCACTTGCCTTAATCTGATACCTTTTGGGATCTTAAGGATGGATTGAGATCGTCTCAGAAGATCATTTCCCTTACTCATTTTGATATTGTATAGTTTAATTAAGTTTATGATTGAGTGACGATCATTGATAGTTACTGAAATTCTGGCACATGCAACACATGTTAATACTAATGTCCCAACATCAGAACAATGTTAAGAAAAATGTTACAACATCTATTGACAGACTGGACAAATTTATTAAGATGCAAGTGATACCGGAATTAAATTACAGAATGATAAATAACACATAGATTTGTTAACCCAGTTCGGTGCAACATCACCTACTCTAGGGGCTACCAAGTGACAAGTGAAAATTGTAGCTATTTTTGTATATACTTTTTGTTTCACTTATCAACTCTTAGTTGTTAATTTCGGTTTAATAAACCCGAATTTTGTGTAAATATGTTTAGTTTGTATATATTTGTGATTTTGATTCATTTGTGTAACGTTTGATAGATTTTACTTATTTTGTAGGTATTTATTGCATATTTGGAGCATCGAGGAATAAGGTGTCGAATATACAACTCCGGATGCATGTTTTTGGAATAAAAGACCATTTTTGAGAAATTTATGTCCAGGAAGGTGTGCTAAGCAAAATTTGTTGCGCGCTATGAGTGATTTTGTTAAGTTTGGAAGAAGAGTAGATTTTGAGCCCGCTTAACGCGGTTTATGCAGTTTAATGTGTAAATATCAGGAAGCCAGCTTAGTGCGGTGGCCGTCCTTTTTCCCTCTTTCACCAAGGCTTTAGCATAGTAAATAAAAATACTATTATTTGTCTAATAATTCTTTTGTTGTTGTTTGGACTCAATTTTGGTCCGGTAACTTGAAGATTATGAGGTAATGTTCTGATTTTGAGTGTTTCAACTCGCAAATGTATGGTAATGAAGTTGGTACATGTCAGGTATTCATTTATTGCTTTCTATAGAATAACATGTTTAGGAAACTTTTTATTTGTATAATTACTATACCATTCATTCTTTTTGCATTTCTTGCTTTTGATTGAACAATTTTAGTTCCATATTTACTCCCAAATATGAGGAAGCTTTCCATTATTCATATATGCTAGAGGCCACAATTCTTGTTTTAACTGGATTTCATTATGTTTAATATTTTGTTTTTGTTGATTGTATGAAAGCATGAAAATGATCAATAAATTTTGTTTGGTTTTGAGCATAATTACCTAGCCGAATAGTCAATTCACCTTATGAGTGTGTGAACTTTTGTTAACACCTTTTGAGTTTTTTTTTCAATGTCCATGTTGTTTTTAAACTTAATGCTTGTCTATGAGTGTTTAATTTTCCTTTTTAATGGACATTGATTCTTTGTTTTCTTAAACCCTTGACCATTGTTTTTGGTTTGAATTTTTACCTTGCCTTAGAAAGTAGGGAGTATTCACTTTGATGTTGGTTTAATTCAAGTTAGGGAGAGAATTGTTTGCTTACTTATGTTGTGATTACTATGTGGTTTTGAAAAAGAAGAAAAAATTAAAAATAAAGAAAATAAAAAGAAATAAAAAATAGAAAAGCTTTGAAAAAGAAAAACAAAAAGAGTATGGAATAATGTTGTGTTAATAAGTATTGTGATTAATTTGTGAACTTTGGGATTATGAAGAACTTGATTGAAATTTTGTGATTGAACTTTTGTGAGCTGATCACTTCCTTAGGTTTAGGCAAGTTTTTCTTTAGATTAGCTTTAGGAATTATCCCTTGTTTGTTAACCAAGCCACATTACAACCTTGAAAATTATTTTGATTCTTGTTTTGTATGTTCAATGTGAATTTTTGGATGAATGCATAATTTAATCTTTTGTTTGTAAGATTGTGGATGAGTATTTTCTGTCCTCACTTTTGTGTGTTCTTAATCTATTGATGAATTTTTGCAAGGTGTGATTCTTGATTGATCTTGTTTTGTTTTATAATGTTTTGTATGATTTTTGTACTTAGGATTCATTTCATTTACATGTTGTTGTTGTAGGATTATGGTAAGTATTTACCTTGCTTGTGCATTTTCGTTTGAATCGTACATTTGTTTTCATTTTTCAAACTTTTTTATTCATGATTCTTAGGTTGATTATTTTTTCTTCTTTAAGTTTGTTTGACCTAGTTTGAGGACAAACAAGTTCAAGTTGGGGAGAGTTTGATAAGGGAAAATTGTAGCTATTTTTGTATATACTTTTTGTTGCAATGATCAACTCTTTGTTGTTAATTTTGGTTGAATAAACCCGAATTTAGTGTAAATGCGTTTAGTTTATATATATTTGTGATTTTGATTCTTTGTGTAACGTTTGATAGATTTTAGTTCTTTTGTAGGTATTTGTTGCATATTTAGAGCATCGAGGAATAAGGGATCGAAGACATAACTCCAAATTCCATCTTCATTTTCTATCTCTAACTTGATGTCGTCTTTGGAGGCTAAAACTTGATTCATGAAGGAAGGACCCATGAATTTTGAGTTTCTGAAGACATATTTGTGTTGAACCGTAATTCATTTGTATTAATATTTAATACTGTAAAATTCATATCTCACTCAATTATTATCGTATTATGCTGGGTCAAGTGGCGTTGGTTCACAAATTTCATCTACTACAACTTATCTTCATATGATATAAGCAAACAGTGATCTGAAGGTTCTCATTTTTTATCTTCTTCGCGCGTGACGCAATAAAATTCTACGAAGGAAATTATTTTTGCCACACACAACGTCAGTGAAACTTCAAAATTCATAACTTCCTCATCATTTATCTGATTGAGCCTGCCCTTTGGATAATACATCACAAATTTGATTATCTTCATTTTTGTGTTGGAAACTTTTGAAGATCTCGTACGGAAGATGATGTGGCATGTTTGGTATGTGTCGGGCTTACGCTTTCAAGTAAGGGCCCAAGCCAATTGCACATTGTAGGCCAAATTGGCCCATATATATAACCTTGAAATCAGATTTTTCAAAGGGGAGATTCATAAATGAAAAATCTACAAAAACACTCTAATCTTTTCTCTCAAGTGGCTAAAATATCAAATCAATGTTCTACACTTTTTTGATCAAGAACACAAAGTTGGAAGAGAAATTTCTCCCCCATTCTAGCAAGAGGCGCATCCCTCTCTCTCCCTGTCTAGATCTCTGATTCTCGATCCGACATCAGTGATCTCCTCTTCTCAATCTCTTCTATGTTTCTATGGTAAACTTTCTTGATTTAAGCACTTTTGCATAATTAATTCTTGAACAAGGACGTTTCTAGAATTGATAATTAAATCAAGTTTTGATTGAGGAATTAAATTAGGATTGTGGATCCTATTGTTGAATTGTAATTCAAAGTGATCATAATGTTTAGATCCGGAATTGATTGATCAAAAATAACTTATTGATTAATTGATTTTCATAAGAAAAATGCTTATTCAAGTTGCTTATTGTGGTTACTATTTGCAATTGTTGTGAGATCTTGAACTATGTGAAATTTACCTTGATCTTGAGCTTGATACATATAAAGTAATTCATGTGCAAATTGGGGTATTCTATATGTTTGATGAAATGCTTGAGCCATCGTGCCTTAATTTTAACACATGAATCCGTTGATTTTTGGTTGCGTACAAATTTCCTTGTGCTATGGTCATAGCATAATTGATGTGAATTTGGTTTTTGATCCAATAAAAATGCGTCAAAAATCATGAAATCGAATCATGAATTCATATGTCGATCATGTCGTGCTCAGGAATTTGTCGTGTAAATTTTAGTTGTTTTGTGTTCTGCATCATTTCGTGGATATTCTACGGTATTCAAACTTCCCAACAGTCTAAACGATACGTGAAACGGTTGCCTGAGGCCCAAGTTATGGCTCCCCAAAGTTTCCAAAAATGCATAAATTTTTCAAACTAGCTCAGTGTTAACCGGTTACCACTAGGAGGGTAACCGGTTACCATAAAGCATGTTTCACTTTTGTTTATGGAAATTTTGGGGAACTCGAGTTCCCATCTAGGGGTAACCGGTTCCCCTAATTCATGTTTTAGCTTATGTTTCTCAAAATTCTTGGGTAACCGAGTGCCCAGTTAGAGGTAACCGGTTACCCGAAGCCATGCAACGCTCATTTTTTCCTTTAGAATTCAAGTTTTCTCAGTGGTTACCGGTTACCACTAGATGGGTAACCGGTTACCCAGTACAAAAATAGAACATGAATGTTTCTTGTTTGACTTACTTTGGCAAGCTTTTTCCTAAGCTTCTCTAACTCATTTCTTCATGCAATTTCATTGTTATTTTTAACATGTGTGTTAATTGTGCAAGGTACATTTAGGTATTTCTCGTTCATTTAATTATCACTTGATTATTTGATCATAAAACTTGTTTGGACTATTAATTCGTGGTCCAATTTTGCGTTCGATATGCATGCCATTATTTTGTGCCTCGTATCTTGTATGAATATATTTTTTGCAGATACTCGGTGATACGAATATGTCGATACACATTCCGTTTTGGTTTCACATAATTGTAGTTTTATGCAGGTATTTTGTGATACGGATATGTTGATACACATTCTGTTTTGGGTTGACTCGGATATGTCGATACATGTTCATTGTCTTGTGCACACGGTGTTGTGCACACTATTATCTTGCATTTCTAGGATGGTTATCCGGTGCAAGGTTTTATGTGGATATTCAGATGTGTTCTCTACACACTCCCTTCTTGCTTATTGATACTTCAAGGCATATTTTTATTGGATCTACTTTGTTGATGCTAGTAGCTTACAAAGTTCTCTAGGTTTCTTTTATTCTTTGTTTAGACTACACGGATTGTTACCCATTCGGTATTTTCCCATCCCTTTTACCACTTTCATTACCGCTTTCTAGAGAGCATGAGAAGTAGGATTTTACCGCTTTTTTGGCATAAAGGGATATGCATTGTGGAGAATGTCCGGATTCCCTCTGGTTTATTTAAAGACCTTGGTTAAGGAAATTTCGTACTATGTGCATTTGTTTGCTATCCATGTTATGATGTTTCGTCGTCCGTGTTATGATGTTTTATCATCTAAATTGTAATGTTTTGTCATTTCCTGACATGATATTTTTCTATCTTTGTGTTGATGTTTCGCTATCGCTTATGTTTGTTATCCAACTTTGATTTCCAATATCATTCTTAGTTGTGATGTTTTATCATCTAAATTGTAATGTTTTGTCATTTCTTGCCATGATATTTTTTTTATCGTTGTGTAATTGTTTCACCATCGCTTATGTTTGTTATCCTACTTTGATTTTCAATATCACTATTAAGTGTGATGTTTTATCATCTAAATTGTAATGTTATGTCATTCCTTTCCATGATATTTTGCTATCTTTGTGTCGATGTTTCTCCCTTGCGTATGTTTGATATCCTACTTTGATTTTCGATATCATTTTTAGGTGTGATGTTTTATCATTTAATTTTTGATGTTTTATCATCTCTGTTATGATATTTTGCCATCCATGTTTTTATGTTTTGCCATCCATGTTTGCTATCCATGTTGTGATGTTTCATCGTTTGTGTTGTGATGTGTTTCCATCCATGTCGTGATGTTTTGTCATCCATGCTACATTGTCTTATCATTTTTACCATTATGTGTTTCCATCTTTGTCGTGATACTTTACTATCTTTACCATAATGATTTGTCATATTTGTGCAGATGCTTCGCCATCACTTATGTTTGCTATCCTACTTTGATTGTCAATATCACTGTTAGGTGTGGTGTTTTATCGTTATTGATGTTTCACCATCTTGTTTGATGTTTTTCCATCTTGTTTAATATTTTACCGTCTTATCTGATGTTTTGTCGTCTTATCTGATGTTCTGCCATCTTGCTTGATGTTTTGTCTTTTTTAACTAAAAAACACAAAGAAACTAAAATATTTGAGCCGAACTACGGTGCTCTGATTCCAGAAAGTGGATGCATAGGCATTTGGTCACGGGGCTCAACCGAGCGAACTTTGTAATTGTTTCCTTCTTTTCCCCATGTTTTATCTTTTGCATGCATTCTCCCTTTGTATATTTCTTTTTTAGCTGTAAGACTTATACATAGATTTTAACCATACCCATTAGAGTAAGAATAACAAGAGTGGATACCGTAGAGTACTATAGGCGTATGGGGTGCTAATACCTTCCCCTCGCATAACAGACCCCTTTACCCGTATCTCTTGGTCGTTTGACATTGATATAACCTTTCTCAGGTTTACTCGATGTTTACCTTTCCCTTCCCGTGGGATATAAATGTTTGATGGCGGCTTCATTGATTTCATTATCAGTTGACTGTTCACCTGGTTGTTTCACCAGGCAGGCGCGCTAAGTGGAAATTGTAGCGCGCTATGAAGTATTTTGGGAATTTTGGAAAAAGCATAGATTTTGAGCCCACTTAGTGCGATTTAGGCAATTTAATGTGTAAATATCAGGAATCCGGCTTAGCGTGCGAGCCTGCTAAGCGTGGTCTGCTAATATTTGTTTTATAACTTAGATTTCATTCATTTCTAGGTTATGGTTTTTGGGGTGTGTTTGTTCCCTAATTCT
This sequence comes from Vicia faba, assembly GCA_948472305.1. Classification (NCBI taxonomy): domain Eukaryota; kingdom Viridiplantae; phylum Streptophyta; class Magnoliopsida; order Fabales; family Fabaceae; genus Vicia; species Vicia faba. The sequence goes on along the minus strand of OX451738.1, from coordinate 725,212,835 downwards.
ATCAACCTTATTTTTGATAGATTAGCTTAGAAAATAACACTAGGGCTTTGCCTATGGATGAATGGAGGTGGATTTCTCTCGATCTACACTGACAAACTGGAAGATTTGTGGTTTATCTTTTCTCCTCTCTATGTATTTCTATTTTTTGGGTTTTGTTTGTATTTTTACTTTGAACTCAGGTATATTTGTCGCCCATGGTGTTGTATAAAACTTTTTGTACAAATCTTTGTCGATTGTTATTCTGGATTTTTACTCTACGCTAGGGATTTGAGTTGCTATAGACATATACTACTTGGATTCTTATCTAGGATGATTATCTTTTAGTTTCTGGACTCTAGAGATATATTTAGAGTTGACATTAACTTAGGGTGACTGTGATTAATGCCTATGTGTTGGTTGTGTCGCTCTGAGAGATTGCTGACGCGACTAGCAAAATTGGCTTTTGTCTTGTTGAGGTTGGTTGAGAGATCGCCACTAAGATGATATAATGGGTTTTGTGTTTGACACGTGATGACATTGGTGAATATTGTAGGTTGAGTATAACTATTCAATAGGTTTAAGTTTGCAACGAGTAGAGTACAATCGAGTTGGATAAGTTTGTCTTTCATTTTTACACATTTATTTTCTGCTGATACCTTTCTATACAACCCAACCCATTCAAACCCCAAACTAATTAATGAGAAATTGTTGAATGACAATTCAATACCACTAATCTCTATGGACACGATATGATATAACCTAAATATCACCCGATAATTAATACTTACTTTTTGCTTGCCACTTTACCACTTCAGCACCAATCCAGGAAGGAAATTCACTATTAGTACTATCAATTCAAAGTCTAAACAGACTCAGTTTACAACTTCTCACTTAATCTCTACCCAATGCAACTTCTACCTAGAAATCACCATCTAGATATGAGAAATCCCATCTCACTTCCTAAATCACCTCAGTGATATCTAACAGTCCCAATCCCAATGACTGAATCTAAAACATCTCAACAAGAAGATTACACTTCCAATACAAAACTTAGTTACGATTCTTAACTAAGAAAAATACTTGGTGTTGCTTAAAAGCATCATCCAAGAACAATAATCAACTCATACCTAAAAGCTTCTGAGTGAGAACATTACATCTAACACAAGTATCAAAATATACAAGGTGACTTACACATATACGAGAGACTCTCAAAACTTAAGACTCTAATCTTTCCCTAATTTACAAGTTATGAAAAAATTATTTGAAAGAATTTTTTGATTTGGTTTAGGTCTTCTCTTTTAAATACACCTATGCAGTCCATGGGCTTCGAAATCTACATATAGATATTTCTTGATCCACAAGCTGAGTGATGCATCAATTGTGCAGCAAAATCTCCTTAAATCATGGAACAAACAATACAAAGTTTCCTAAATTTTCTCAAGGCCCAATTTAGTAACTTATGTATAGCGAGAGATATAAAACTTGTTCCAGATTAAATCTTCTTGACCTGCAAAATTTACTTACATATATCCAAAAGGAATATAAAAAAATCTAATTAAATCTGTCAAGATTTAAAAACAACATGTACATGTTTTGGTACAGAATGTCACAACATCTGACATAACATTTTCCTTCAATGAACCTGCCCAGCATGTTAGAACATCTCCCATGACGTCTTTGTTGTGAACCATGTTTTAGAAAAATTGTTGTCAATCCCACAACCATGGTACTAACAATTTCAGCGAGTTTCTCAATGTACCTCTTCTTGGTACAAAGGGAGGCATTAAATACATAATGTTGAGTGGTTTCTTTCTTAAAGAGGGGGAGTATAAAAAAGCATTCAAGGAGAATATTAGTCATGCTTGGCAACACATCCATAGAAAAGTGAGAGGAGTATTGGGAAAGAAACATTGTGTCTCTTTGGAACTTAAATTCAATGGGTACAAGCTAGGGAAATTTAGTTGAAGATGAATTGTACTCGTCAAGAGCCTTTACCTACAATTATAGAGCCTACTCCTATTCCCTTGACTGATGTTGAAGAACTTCATATTTCTTTGTTCAAGATACAACAAGAAAGGGATGCTTGGTAGAACAAGTATTAGGTTATTGATATGGAGAATTCAGAACTTCAAAAGAAGCTGAAAAAGAAGGATGATCTGATTGTGTTTCTTGAGCAGCATGTTATGGAGAGACAAAAGGAGCAAGAGGATGTATTTTCCTCTAGCATTCAGCATGCTCCTAGCATTCATCATTATTCTCATATTCTCCCCCTTTTTGATGTTGACAAAAACTAGGATATTTCAATCAAAATAAACAGAACATAAAGCATTATAGGGTCTCCCCCTGAGCTGAGTACTCAGATATAGATGAATTACTTCCCTGAAGTTCATTCTGGTCATAGCTTTTGATCCATCTACTTCTTTCTTCATCAGAGTTTAGTTCCTGTTTTTCTTTCAAAAAAAAAAGGGAGCGGGAAGTTATGATATTCAAAATGTTTGAGACTGTGTCTCGATATACTGTTATTAGAAATATCTTACATTCTTCCCCTTTTTGTCAAGAATAAAAAAGAAATATAAACACTAATATTCTGAATCAAAAGTTGAGTTATATTAAAATTGATTGCAATAACATGTTCAGAGGAAAACAAAAAATGAATACAGTAACGAAAATAAGTTTTAAAAACTAAGATTGAGGTGGAGGAAGTCGTGTGAACAAGGCTTCCAGCAAGCTCTTAATCTGAGTGTTTGATTCCTCTTGTTTTCCCAGCATTCCTTTGATTTCTTTGCATGTGTCATCTTTCTCGTCTAATCTCTCCTTGATCACTACATTTTCTTTCTTCAACTCCTCCAGAGTTTGCATAACCAGAGATGAAGAAGGTATATCCATAGAAGGTGCAAGCTTCCTAGAACAAGCTATAGCAGGTTCTGACTCAGTGGCTTCTTCATTCTCTTTGCCTTTGTCTTGAACAACAACCAGAGGAAGATTATCAGAGCATGGTTCATCAACTTTTGAAGGCTGGAGCTCTTTCTAGGGAGCATTATCCAGCAGAAGAATAGGTTTCTTTTCCCAGTTACGCAGAACTTGATCCTTGAAAACATTCAGCTGATCACAGAAGTTCTATTGGGCCATTTCATAGCTTAACTCCTTGAGTTTCTGGGATTCAGAGTTGTACCATTTTCTGAACTGGTTCCAGTGAGAATTAAAAGCTGCAGGATTCAGATTTTCTAAGCATGCTAGCTTCAAAGAGTTAACCCATTCAATTATCTCTGTTTCAAAATTTAGTACAGTTCTACCAACATCTGCCTTGGTGATAGTTGGTTTTGGTTTTGGCATAGCAATTTTGTGAGAGTTAGAGGAAAGGTTATCCAGTGCTTCTAAGTCTATTATAGTTCTTAGGTGATGTTCTTGAGGATTAATAGGAGAGGGAAAGGGAGAATCATAAATGATAATGGGTGATGGAGGTGTGTGTGGTGGAGTGGATTGGTAAGGAGATGGGATTTCTTGAGTGTCGTGGATTGAGAGAGGTTGTCGAACCATGAGAATTTATGTTATTCCAGGAATTGGTGTGGTGGTATCAGAGTTAATATTTAGGTTTTTCTAGTTGCGAAGCGTGAGCGTTTGGATTTTCAGAGTCGGTAGCTTGGAAGTTTGGATTATTTATGTGGGGAGCTTGAAATTTTGGATCAAATTGATCAATATAAGAAAGAACTTGAGCAAGTTCTGGCTGATTTTGGTTAAGATGTGCAATAGGGGAGTATGGTTCGTTCATAATGTTTTCTAGTGTGACTGAAGGGTCAAATTCTATATCAAAAACATCAAAGGTTTGTGGTGAGGGGTCTTCTATTAGTTTTGGAGAGGAGGGTGTTTCAGATTTTGATAAAATCACCGATTATACAACAGAAATAAAAGAAGAATTACCTTTCTTCTTAGCAGCTCTTGGTACCTTCTGAGAAGATCCTTCTCCTGCAGATTCTTAACATTGAGAGGTTTTCTAGCACATGCTTCTAGAGTGCTGATGTGCTGAGCTTCAGTCAGATATTCTACTAATTTGTTTTCAGTAAGAATATCTGATATCCGCCTACCCAGAGGTATCCAATCCCTCTTAGTTATTTCTTCTTCTCTGTTTTCCTTCACACTTGTCTTCAGATGATTGAATAGCAGATGAGGAAGATTTATCTTTTCCTTTATTGCAATGAAGTACAACAAAAATTGTTGGTCAATGTTTATATAATCAGGAGAGCTTGTGGGCTTACTGTGGTTGATACTAACCAAAATAATTTTTGCCCAAACTATGAAGTAGTCCTTAAGATCTTTAATTTTGTTTGATGGCTTACCAGAGGTAAAAATCTCTCTTGAGATTGTTGTTAGGTCAGAACATTTTTCTGCCATATCGCTGCAACGGATTCCTCCGTTGTTATGATCAACCAACTTTGTAATAAGATCTTCAGAAATTGAAATCTTCTTTCCCATCACATACGAAGGTACTTGATGGTTTGATGTAGAGGGATGTATCCAAAATTCCTTAACCAATTTTGGTAAAACTGGACCTAGAAGACGATCAAGATATCTGGTCCATCCTTGAAATTCCACATCAGGTGTAAGACCATAGCCATTTTCCTTCATGCTTTCAAAATCAATGATGAGTTTGTAGAGAACCTCTAATGAATCAATTGGGGTCAGTAGAGTTCTTGATGGTTCTTCGTATCTTTCTACAGTTAACAAAGATGAACCAGGAACACATTGAGGGTTCTGAGTTCTTGAAGATGAAGCCTTTGTTCACACAGACTGTTGAAGGTTTTTTTTTTAAAGAAATTTTTGCACACGAAAATTAGAGAGAAAAAAGTAGCGAGAAGAAGTGAGAGGGAAAGTGAATGGTGTATTTATAAGCAAATTGAAAACATAATTAGCAAGAAAAGTGTAAAAAAAATAATGATTACATAGCATTAATGATTCTTGAAAATAGGGAGATTGCGTGGAGATATAGAACATTTACCAATATAACACGAGTCTCAATGCATCCAATCAAAGCTTTAATCCCTTCAGAATTTGAACGCGTGTTCAGCCATAGAAGGACGCTTGGGAGAGGATGATAGATGTTGATGATGTGAATTGCATCCTTCTATATTTGAAATGAACCGTTTGGAAAATGTTTAGATCTTCTTGGATAGATCCTGATGCAACTGTCTTTCTAACTTCTGAAGAATTGTTGATCAGATGTTCACAGGAAAAACATAAAATTCTGAGGGTTAAAGAATATATAATAAAACTTTTATTCTGGACATAATTTCATGCTGAGATGTTTCAGAATGAAATTAAACCTATATTTAGAAAGTGGTTTATTGAAGACATCAACCCATTGATGGTCTGTGTCATTAAATTTTAAGGAAAGAATTCCTTTCTGAATATAGTCCCTAATAAAGTGATGTTTTATTTCTATATGCTTAGCCCTAGAATTTAAAATAGGATTTCTAGATAAATAAATCGCAGAAGTGTTATCACAGAATATGGGAATGTTACTCTCAAATATATTGAAGTCTTCAAGCTAACTTTTCATCCAGAGCATTTGTGTGTTACATCTAGCTGCTGCTAGGTATTCAGCTTCAGCAGTTGATAATGCAATTGTGGATTTCCTCTTGCAGTTCCATGAGATCATATTTTCTTCCAGAAACTGGCAGCTTCCAGAAATTCTTTTTCTTTCTACTTTGTCTCCAGCGAAGTCAGCATCACAGTACCCTACTAATTTGTATTCACTAGTTTTTCTTTAAAATAGACCAAGATTAGTAGTAACTTTTAGATACTTGAAAATTCGCTTAACAACTGTTAAGTGAGATTCTCTAGGATCTGATTGGAATCTGGCACATAAACATACACTATACAGAATATCAGGTCTTGAAGCTGTGTGATATAAGAGAGAACTAATCATACCTCTGTAGATCTTCTGTTCTACCTTTTTACTTACATATTCCTTTTCCAGAATGGATATAGTATGCATTGGTGTTGTACCCCAAAATTTTCCCTCTCATTTCTCAAGAAATCTCTCACAAGATCTCCATTGATTCCAGACTACACAAGGTTTGATCAGCTCAAGACACCTCCTTAAGCACTGATGACTCAAATTAGGGTTTGGGTTTGCACAAGGACAAATGGATTTTTAATGTGCCATATGACTTTCATGGATCATTTTGGACCCTCAAGATTTCTCATGTCAAGTTTCAAGTCTTGGATCACATTTTTGCTCAATCAATTGATCAGTTGACCTAAAATCAACTGTATTGGGGAAAAAGTTAACTATGGTCAATTTACAGTCAAACTTCATAATTTTTTATCCATATCAACATCATGAACTCATATATGTCAATTGATCATGTTTGGATCACAATTCCTCAAGAAATTTAATCAGATCATCAAAAGGGCAAAATGGTCAAAATTAGGGTTTTGACTGAGAAGGTGCAATTTTTGACTTTTGACCTAACCATTGACTTGTTGGCTTAAGACATGATCTTAAGGATACAAATAAATAATTTTGTCCTAATGTCATGGCTCGAAACATTTCTCAAGTTCAATTGATTGATAGTTGAATTTCAGTCAACTGATGAAAAGTCAATTGTACACTGAAAAGTCAAACTTTGACTTTTTGATCAAAATCAAGTTTCAAAGATTACAATTCATCAAGACATGTCAAAATATGAAATTGTTCATCAAGAAATCAAAAAGTCAAGATTCATCTTTGAAAAGTCAAAATTCTAAAACTTAGATTTTTTTCTAAGTGTTGAAAAATTCACTTTTTTTTCATAACTTTGAGCCAAATTTCCACCATGATGCAAGATGATTCAAGGGAAACTTCCAACATAAAAGTTGTATATCTCAATGAGATCTAAAACATTGTAGGTCGGAAATTTTCCTAAAAATTCTTGGATTTCAAGTTATGATTTTGTGAAGACATGTTCATGAAACTTTAAAGACTTAGTGAAATTTTGCCCTAGTTAGGCAGGATTTTGACCTAACTTCATGGCAATTTTTCACCGGGTTCCAATTTGAATTTTCAAAAATGTCCAACATGAAGGTTGTAGAGGATGTTACAAGCTTTCCAAAGGTCTAAGAACTCATTGAGATCATACTTGATCTAAGAGAATCGAAGCCATGAAGTTAGGGTTTCATTCTTGTATTACAAGTCAATTTTGTGATGAACACTTGATCCAATCCTCAAGCAAGTTGTACAAATCTCACTTTTAAGGCTTCTAACTTGTATTTCACTCCATAATTAAATGTCCACACAGCTGTTAGAAGCTTTAATCTAAGCATTCAATGCATTTCCCGTGCTTAATACCATTTTAGGAAGAAAGGCAACATTGCCATTTTGGAAAAGTGGCTTTTATGCACAATGTCAATTCTTGAGCCTCTCACTTGTTCCCTCGGGTCACACTTCATCTACAAGGTCAGAAGCAATGTGTTTAAAGTGATTCAACCACTCTACGTTGCTGGTACAAAAACTTTGAAACTTGATTTTCTCACTTTTCTTCAAAATCAAGCAATCTAGCCATAACCCTATAACTCGGAAATCTATTGTGAAAAAGTGCTCTAACCTTTTTCATATAACTATATAAACCATTTGCAAGCTAAGACACGAGTTCAAGCACCCTCAAAATCTCCCAAACACCCTTGCTGTACAGAACTACCCAACTTGACAGTTTTGAGCTAAAACTCATCATCTCCATTTCCACTCGTGAGTTTTGAAAACTAATCATCCAAACACCTTCCATACAACATATCAAAGTAATTCAGGTCCCTGTTTCTTGACTGTAACCCCTCCATCACCATCCACCATTTTCAAAACTGAAGCTTGCAACTTGACTTGAGTTGGGAGTTTCAGCCATCCTCAAAGCAAAGTAGGAGTTCGAATACACTCAAGGATGTCCACGCCAGCTAAACAGATCATTAGGACATCTCAAAGGTTGCTCAAACTCCATACACGATTCTCAATTCAAGGTATGTTTTTCCCAACTGTGATATCTTAATACAAGCATCTTTTGTACATACATTGTGAAGATAAAATGTAGATATCATTGCCCTGAAACTGTACATGTCCATAGATTTCATTTATATTGATTGAGCTTAGAGAATTTTAGGTTTGAATCTTTGAAAAAAAGTTAGGTAAGAATTTGGTACATTTGGAAATTCTCATTCATCTTTGATTTATAGCTTATGATATTTATATGGTTGGATTCGTATGGAAAAATGGAGCAACTTCCATGTTTACATCTTTCATTTTTGTTGAGAAATGAGCAAGTTACAGTAATCATGGCTGGAGGTTGAAGATGAAGTCATTTTCAGAACTTATTTTGTGTTATGTATTTATTATTTCACTTATGTTAACGGATGTACAGCCACCCCAGTGGCAAAGGTAGTGCACATGTATGGTAAGGGTCATGGGTTCAAGTCCCAGCGCTACCTTTTGTTTTGATTTTCAACATTTTCGTTTCTTTTTTTGCCAGCAACAAGCGCATGGGCCTCCTCTCAGTGAGCCTTCCATTTTCACTTTTCTTGACCCCCTGTCTACTTTCACATACCTTGCCCAAACCTTTTTATTATCATTTTGATTTAATTTATTTTCTTTCTCTGATTTTATTTTATTTTATTTTTCTTTATTATTTTTTTATTACAATTATTATTTTATTTTTTTATTAATAAAAAAAATCCAAAAATATTTGTATTTATTATTTTCACACTTATATTTTTTTTCTTTATAAAGACAAAAGACAAAAAAAAAACATTTTCTTAACAAATTCAATTCTTTTCTTAATAAATTAATAATTATATTTAGGTTTAATTATTTACTTTTTTATTTAAAATTAACTTAGAATTTAGGTTTCTTTTAATTAATTAATTTCCATGCTATTTTTATTAAGCTTAAAACTTTTTCATAAAAAACCCTAAAAATGATTTCTAACTTAATTTCTTTTTTAATTAATTTACGTTTAATTTTATTTAATTTTAATTAATCATTTTTCTTAATTAGGTAAAAACTAAACCTTTTCATTAAAACCAAACAAAAATCATTTTCTTTCCATTTATTTTCTTGCACATTTATTCAACTTTTGTACATTATTCAATATGGTTGTAATAGATAATTAGCTTTAATTTTCTTGCAATCCCCATTTGTAAATTTGTATACCCCTCCCCTAATGATGTAATAGCGTAGTAATTTTACTTTTCGCAATTTATCGCTTTCACATAAATGTTAGTAATTAGGGTTTGTATGGAAAGATAAAATCAACAAGTAGCAAACTCTAATTCAAGATAAACAATGCATGTAAATCAAACACACTTGCACACTTACACCCTTAGTGTAATTCCACTTGTTGCCTTACAAAAATGGTCATGTTATGCATGTGAGATATCTTATCAAACACAATAAAAAATGCAAGATCATAGTCCCTCGATGACGCTACAAATGTTTCCTTTTAAATTATCTTAGTCCCTCAAAGAAAAATGCTAAGATATCTCACAACATTGCTATCATGATTATACGATGACTCATGCTCGTCCCTTTTACATCCAAAGATGAGGCTTCTTACCAATCAATGGTAAGATATCAATATCAAAGGAAGGAAGAAATGAACAAAGACTTTTGAGTAGGTAGATTGTTCCTAGTTGCTTGCTCATTTTCAAAACAAACATCCTTTCTTATTTTCAAAACAAACACCAAACACTTTCGAAACAAACACTTTCAAAACACTTTCCAAACATGAAATATTTTCAAAAGTCCAACACTTTGTATACGTTCTTACGAATGAGAACCATTACAAAGTTTGCCTAAACGAAGGCGCCTTTTCAAAATAATTTCAAAAATCATCACAAAGCACATTTTCAAACAAAAGCAAGTGATCTGGCAAGCAACTAAGAGCGCATAAATAATTATGGATGAAAAGGGTGCTAATACCTTCCCTTTTCATAATCTACCCCCCCAAACTCAAGAAATAATCTCAAAGGTATTTCATGTTCTTTTCCATCTTTCCTTTTGGATAAAAGAAAAGTCAGTGGCGACTCTTGCTAACCGCAACAATTGTGATAAACGCAAAACATCCCAAGTCAGTTATCCCACCGTATTAAGAACTGGCGACTCTGTTGGGAATTGATTTATTATGGGGTTACCTTAGGGCTAGATCACATTTATTTTCTTTCATTATTTTACTTGATTGCTTTACATTTTGGTTCCTTGTTTGGGCTTGTTTTAATCCTCTACCCAGATTTGGGATACCTTATAGGTAAGTAGCAATACGTTGTGGAAACTGTGAGGAGTATACCGATATGGTCTAAGCAATAGCTACGTTAGTGTGACACATTTGTGGGTACCGGTAGCCCTTGAGTAGTCAAGGAGAATACGGGGCCGTTGTGTGGTGTCATGAAGCACTAATTGACTTTAGAACCTTTACTTGACCAACTTGGCCATTAGGAAGTAGTGAGATAGTCGGCTTTGGTGCAGTCCGAAGTTGGTTGATACTCGATACTACGCTCATTAAGATCAGACTTCTCGGGATATTTCGGTCACCGTGAAAGAGGCTTGCACTGAAACAATGCCCGACAAGAAAGATTAGTGATTTTGAGATCCCTTAGAACCCGTTTACTATTTCTAGGACAGGTTTGAGCCAACTAAGCTTCAAGAGGGTACTAACCTATGACATGCAATCATAAACCTAAGGACTTGTTTTCCTTGTATGTATATGCTTACTTGTACATAACATCATAAACATCATAACATCACATTCATTCTCACTAACCATTTCAAGGATTATTGGGATTTATCTTTGTTTTGTTTTGTAGGACATGGCTTTTATCCACAGGAATACCATCAAAGTCAATATCGTAAGAATTACTTCTCAACTCAAAGAGTTAGAATCAAGGGTCCCTGATAATTCTTCATTCACTGAAATACATGGTCGCCTCCTAAACTTGGTTACCTGAAACACTGATGAAGATATGATGAAGGTGCTTTTCCAATTCTTTGATCCTCTACACCATTGCTTCACTTTTCCCGATTATCAGCTTGTACCTACTGTGGAATAATTCTGTCAACTCTTGAGAATTCCTATCTCAATCAACTACCTTTCAACGGTACAGAAAGAGATCCAAAACCTGAAGAGATTGCCCGAGCACTACACTTGCAACAATATGATGTCACGACTAATTGAGAAACAAGGAGTGGTGTCAAAGGTTTCTTAGCCAAGTTCTTGTTTGAGAAAGCTTAAGATTGTTGGAATTATTTGGATTTACAAGCTTTTGAAGAAATCTTGACTCTTCTCATATATGGGATGGTTTTGTTTCCAAACCCTAACCAACTTATAGATGTAAACGCTGTCAAAATCTTTATGTCTTGCAATCCGGTGCCTACTTTATTAGGAGATATCCTACATTCTTTCCACTCTCGCACTATGAGGAAGAGAGGGATCCTCATGTGTTGCACTCCTCTCTTGGATATATGGTTTTTTTGCATCTTCCCCGGTCTGTGTTGAAGAACAAGCAAGGTTTAAAGTTCTCCCATAGGCGGATGACGCTCAGACATTCAGATATTCATTGGTGTTCTTGATCCTTGGAGAAGGTTACTATCATTGATCGTTGTGGGGAATTCCATAATATCACTTTGCTTGGAATTAGGGGAGGTATCACTTACAACCCTTACTTAGCCTTGCGACAATTTGGTTATGCCCAAAGGGATGGTCCTCATGAGATGCTCATCCAAGGAGTGGTATTCGAATTCGAGAGCAGCGATCAAGGCTACCGTTATAGGTTTATACGAGCTTGGAGGATGGTAAGAAAAGTGGATAGTAATACGCTGGGACACAACAATTACATTCCCCTTGAGCCTTACCTTAGGTGGGTATGATCTCGTGCTCAGAAACTTGTGATGCCTTATCCCTCCATCTTACCAGTTATCATGGAACCTATGGTTGAAGGAGATGTCTCGTACACTGTTCTCCATCCCGACATGCCAAATTCTCTTAAAGACTTGCAAAAGGGTTGGATTCAGCTAAAGGAATAACGAGATACCTTCGAAGCTCAATTTTATGCTAGTGAGAAATGGGTCTTGGAGCTTACAAGGCAGCTACATAAAGAGAAAAGCGTGAACGCCTACCTTGCGCTGAAGAGGATGTGTTCGGTCTTTTTATCTTAGAGATTTATGTTGTAAGCCCAAGAGGCATGATGTAATCATTTTGAACTAATTAATGAAATTTGACGTTTGTTCATTCTTTGTCTATACAAATTTAAATTTCATAAATCCTTGAAATCATTTGCATACAAATCTTCCATGCATCATAACATAACAGGTTTTCATACAACAAGTTTTCTTATCTTTCTGCTGTTTATTTCAGTAAGATGGATCTAAAAAAAATAGTGAAGGACCTACAAGCACAAAACTCTCAGTTTCAAGAGACTCTACTGACCCTAGCCAAGGGGCAACAATACTTGATGGCGTTGCTAGCAGCTAAAAAGAAACCAAAGAGGAAAGCCCTGGTCAACATGGGTAGAAGATTCAAAGAGTCGGTCCGTTAGATCCCAGTAGTGGAAGACTCACCTGAGGAAGACGAGAATCAGATTGGAGAAGCTAGGATTACCCATGCTGGGTGTATCAACGATCAAGCGTCTGATGATGATTATTTTGACGATAAATATCCTCCTGTCGATGTCAAGTACAAGCAGCTAGAAGACAGATTGAAGGCCGTCGAAATTCAAGCCGTCCCTGGTTAAGATTTTGATGATTTGGGTTTGATATCCAGGGTTGTCATTCCCCACAAGTTCAAGATACTAGTATTTGCAAAATATGATGGGGTTTCCTGTCCAAAACTTCACCAGAAATCTTATGTGCACAATATACAACCGCACACCACTGATAAGAAACTCTAGGTTCACTTTTTTCAAGAAAGCTTGGCTGGGACGCAACTAGAGTGGTTTTACCAGTTGGATGGTTCCCATATCAATACACGGGAAGACTTAGACACCACTTTCTACCACCAATACCAGTATAATACTGACTTGGCGCGAATAAGAGTTCAGTTGCAAGACATGACAATGGGGAAGAATGAATGGTTTAAAGAATAGGCCCAAAAGTGGAGAGACCTTGCCAGTAGGGTTCAACCACCTTTGACTGATAGGGAGCATATTGACATGTTTATGGGCACTTTATTTGATCCATTCTTTAACTTATTGGTTGGTTGTTCTTCTTCCGGTTTCACCGAGCTGATCTTAACCTGTGAAAGAGTTTAAAGCGGAATCAAAAGCGGGAAGATTCCCATGGCATCTGCCTCCACTTCTAATCCGTTAAAGAAACCTTTTACCGCGAAGAAAGAAATCAATGTTGCGTATGGGGAAAGGGCCCTTACCAAGAAGGACGATTGTCCATCTGTTAATGCTGTCTGAATCTCCAATCCAACTCCTGCTCAAAGACCATCTGCCAATCATCAACGATTTGAGACTCCAAGAAGACAATTCACGAGGATAGGCATGTCACTATCCCAATCCTTACAACACATACTAAAGACTAAATTGGTGACATTGCGCGATCCTCTGGCCAATCCAGATACCTCTTTATCAAAGTATAATCCGAACGCCAAATGTGCATATCACTCAAGTAGTCTCAGGCATGAGACTGACCAATGTTGGGCACTGAATAATAAAATTCAAGACTTGATAGATAACAAGACTATTGAATTTGATCCTCCTCCAACTCTGAATGTAATCACCACACCTGTGCCGAACCATGGCAAGGGTGTCAATGTTGTTGAAGATAAAATTTTTGTTTCCTCCATTGAAGACTTGACTACTCCATTGAACATCATAAAAAAGAATCTGTTGAAAGCCGGGATTTTCCCTGGATGTGTGAATGATTGTGTTTGTTGTGCCAAACAACTCAATGGATGAGAAGTGCTAAAGGAAGGCATTTAACTCCTGATGAATAGCCACGAGATCCTATTTGAGAAGACTCCTCTTGCCAAAAGTTTGACTAATAAATGTGAAGATCTCTCCATCATAACTATCTCAAATAAGCCTCTTAGGATCTCCTCCAAGGGTCCTATCAGGATTTCAAATGAACCAATTGTTGATCCTTTAGTAATTACCGCTCCTGGACCAATTCCCTACTCTTCCAACAAATCCGTGCCATGGAACTATGGTGCTAAGGTGTTTTACCACAGGATAAAGCAAGACGCATGGATTGAAGAAGACAAAGCTGGTGACGTTGGTAACATAACTGGCTCAAGTAAGGTAACCAGAACTGGGAGAATCTTTTCACCCAACATCTCACCGCCAGTTTTTACAAAGGCACATGTCCACATCACTGCTGCTAAGCCAAATACTGACACAAGTGGAAAGGAGAAGGTAGTTGAGCCTGTTGAGACGGAAATACCCGCAAAGGACGTTGCTGATGGAGAGTTCCTACTTTAGGTGAGAAATCTGTTTAAATTCCTCAAGTGAGGTGATGTTTGTTCAATTAAAGTCCTCAAAATGAGGCGATGTTTTTGTTTTCAAAAGACTCCTAAATGAGCAATTTCATGTTGATTGTTTAAAGACCTCAAAAGGGGAATTTTTGCTAAAGTCCTCGAAGAAGGAATTTCCCCTCCCCTTTTAAATTGTGCTTGTTATCGAGTCAATAAATGGAACAAAGGATTTTCAATCTACCCCCACACATTCTAGTCCATGTCGTTCCTAGCTCGTCCTATGCGTTGACACTTTGAACCGTGCTTACTCTTGTCCATTGAGTCAAATAAAGTGGAATACAGGGGTTTGTAACCAACCCCCCATGCTTTGTCATTCGTTTCAAATATATTAGCTCACGCCGCTCAATGTTGATGCTTTGATTTGTTACTCGATGTTGATTCTCGAGCAAATCAAGTGGAAAGAGTTCCTTACTCCCACTTTGAGATCCATTGGACTCATTTTTTTGTTCTTAGCTTGCACTCGATGTTTTTTTGGTTTCGGCTTATCATTGTTTGATTGCACTTGTTCTTATGACTTTCATTAGGTTATAACCTTTGTATGCTCCCTTAGGATACGCTTGTTTCGTTTTCGATGCAAATTAGACATTAGGATCGTAATCCATGCATGCAAACATAGGTAGAGATTTCCCTTTTAAACCTCGGCCTTAGGACCATCATTGTATGATAACATTAGGTATAGAGCTAGATAGTTTCCTTAGAAGTTTTATTTTCCTTTTGCATCCTTAAGACTAAAACCTTTTTCTTGGAAAATGCATAAAACACTCTAACATTATCAAATCCTTTTTCAAGGTAAAAAACATCAACCAATGTAAACTTTTTCCGCCTTTAGGCCTTTCTTCAAAACATTCAAAAGTATGTGTTAATTTTACTCTACGCAACACGACACGTAAATCCCCAAAGGTCGGGTGGCACCATGCCTAAATTTCTAGAGCGGGAATGTAGCATTATCCGCCTTCGGGAACTTTTCTTTTGAAAATAAATTTTTCAGGTAGAACATGTTAATTCCTTCCTGTGCCGATGCGTGAGTCTCTAAAGGTCGAGCTGCGGTAGAAAGCGAAATTAATATTGTTCATAAAAAACACAAAACAAACGGAACTTTTTAGCCGAACTACAGCGCTCTGATTCAATAAAAGGGATACATATGCATTTGGTCATGGGACCTAGGCGAGTGAAACTTTGTAAGTATTCCTTCTTTCCCCTGTGTTTTCTTTTGCATGCATTCCCTCTTTGCATTTTTCTCTTTATCTCTTTAGCTTTAGGTTTGAACACACCCTTTGATTAGAACAACAAGAGTGGATCCCGTGGAGTACCATAGACGTGAGGGGTGCTAATACCTTCCCCTTGCATAATAGATTCCATTACCCGTATCTCTCAAGGGAAAGACCTTGATTTCACTCTTCTCAGTTTTAGTCGATGTTTACCTTTCCCTTCCCGTGGGATAAAAAACATTTGATGGTGACTTCATGGATTTCATCTTGATGATTTATTTTGTCGGTTTTTTCATCTCTCAAATGGTAGAACATTTGATCTTACATAATTATTCTTCACACTAGAACACGTGGATTATAATAGTAATGAGTGATATTCACTCCATAAAACACGACAGAATTAGCCCATGGATTTACCTAACACTTCACCATCCCAATGATAGTTAGAAATCCTTGGGACTTTGTCATTTACTATGGTTCTGGAGACAAAAACAATAGTAATCCATACACCTATATTTGCATGGAACATATGAGAACCATACAGAAGCAGTTGATCAACTTCCAAGGCCAGATCATAGATATATGTAGCACTCCATATGTCCTTAACACTGCCTGGTACACTCTTGAAGATCTGTCCCTTAGACTTCCAAGAATCATTCAACCTTGGATGTCTTTTCCAATAGAACAAAAGTTCCATGTTCTCATAGACTTGATAATACAATCAACTTTGAGTAAACAATATTCATCCAGTTAATAGATCTAGTTAGTAGTCAGTTGTGATCGGTGGATCTGGAACTGACTGTTTAACGCTGGTTCGCGAAATATCGCGGAAGCAAGAGTCGCCACCGTCTTTTATTTTCTCCAAATGGAAAGGACAAAAGCACAGAAAAATTCCTTAAAGAGATTACTCTCGGTTCGGGAGGTAGATTATAGAAAGGGAAGGTGTTAGCACCCTTTCTATCCATGGTTATCCATGGGCTCTTAGATACTTGCTCATTTGTGTTTTCAAAATGTTTGTTTGCTTTTCAACTGTGGGTTTTAAAAAAGTTTCTTTGAAAATTTCAGTTCGACTCTTGTATCAGTCCTCAAGAGTGTTTGAAAAATTGCTTTTGAAAGCTTTTTGAAAGTGTCGGCGTGAAAAGAGTTTTGATTTTGTTTTGAAATTAGAGAAAGTATCTTAGAGTTGTCTACCTACCCTAAGGAATTCGTCTGTGTAGATGTCCTTTAAAGTAGTGCCATCCCACCATTGAGAGGTAGGTAGCACCACCGTTGGAGGTGTTCGGGTCAATTCGAGGTTCGGGACATGGTGATCACCAGAGCAATAGGAAGACACCTTAGAAGCTACCCTCATGCCAGGTTCCCGGATCATGAGGACTTACTAAGACATCCTCTACTCGACGATCACCTTTCGAGGCAAGGCAATAGTGAGGCGTACCCTAGGGGTGGTGTGTGCGATTCGTGTGTCGTTTTCATTTGCATTTATCTTGTCATGTTATTGGTGTTCTGCGCTTGTTTTTATTATTTTGCCATTCACTCTTGCATGCTTTGTTTAACAGTTAAAAGTTGCGAGGGAAAGTAAATCTAAAGCTATTACAAATGGCGCGGGTCCACATCGCCAAAATTAACCAGGACCCGATTTGACAGAAAAATAAAGAAATTAAAAGAATTAAAAGTGCGAGAAGTAATTACAAGGCTTCGGGAGAGGTACATAATTATTTAAGCAAAACAAAATAAATATGCGAAATTAAATCGAAACGAGGGCGTTGGACCCTTTTTGCAAAATATTAAAATTACATGAATTAATTAATTTAAGAAAAGAAATTGTTTTTGTTTTTTGGTATTTTATGTTTTTTAAGATTTTCATGAGAAAGGGAAATTGATTAAAATTAAATTAAAGTGCTAAACCTAATTCTAATCGTTTTTAATTTATTAAGAAGGATGTTGAAGTTTTTTAACCTAAATTAACCCTAAGTTACTTTCATGCAAATTTAATTATAAAAATAAATAAAATAAATAAATATTATTATAAGAAAGAAAAATTAAAAAGGGATAAAAACATTAATTAAACCTAATTCTACTTCTTTTTAGATTTTTTTATTAAAAGTATTAAAATTAAACCCTAATTTATACTAAATTCATTTATGTACAATTTGTTTATAAAAATATAAAAATAAAATATTTATTATAACTTTTTATCTTTTCTGAGTTTTATGCATTTTTTATGTTTATGAAAAAAAAATTAATTAACTGAACAAATAATAAAGAAAATAAAATATAAGGAAAATATGGAAAATTGCAAACCAGGGGGGGTGGTAGTCCCCAAATAGGAGGTTTGGCCTTGGTAATTCAGGCCCAATGTCCTTCAGGTCCGTTTGACTTTCCCATTAGCGTGTGGCAATGTTGACCTGAGTTTATGGTACTCCTCCACCCTATGCCTTTGGATTGATCTTGAAAGGGACGTGTCACGCTTGATTTGGAAGTGTATCATGGTCCTCAGTAAGTGAAACGGCATGTGAACCTTGTTTGAAAAATAATATGAAGAATAATGCAGACCTGGGGCTCGAACCCAGGTCTTGGACGTCAACACAATCAACGCTTGCCAGCTGAACCACTGAATCCTTTTGTTAAATAAATAAACAACAAATAATAAAATGTGAAACTACGCGTTGGTGGATTAAAGCGCGCGAATTTCAAACCAGCGTATCACGTTTTGCCACTGACTCATCTTCTTCACCATCCCTGAAACACAAAATATTAAGCAACGGTTTTATACGCGTTTTGTTAGGTGGCTTTCCAGAAAATAGCGATTAGGTCTTAGAGGGTCAATAAATTAGGCGCGATGGGTGGTTTGTGATCGTTCAGACTTGCTGATTACAACCATGGCATTCTTGAAGGCCAATTTTTCTTGGTTTTAAAATCCCCAATTCGAGGTCCTGTAAACCCTAAAACTCAAACATGGTGAAATCGTATATACAGCATAAAAACGCAATTAAATGCATTGGTTAGTTTCAGGACAAGATAATAATCATGAATCAATGAATAAAAGTTACAAAAGATGCGTAAATCATGATGCACGATTATGAGTTTTTTTCGAAACAGTTTGAACCCTATATACCGATTCTTGGAGTTTGAGTGAATGCTTGTGATTGGAATATGTCCAGGGATGCTTGAGGAAGCTATTGGAACAAGAATTGAGACCTGAATCGTCCTGGAAGGCTGTTTTCAGAATTGAGTTTTTTGACAATTTTTTCAAGTTTGTGAATGGCTTTCTTGCGCAGCTTAGTGTCTATTCTGATTAGGGTTGTGTTCTAGCATATGTAGTGAGTGCATTAGGTCAAAAAAACTCAATCAAATCCATTGCATTCATTGATTTTGAAAATTGATTTTCTAGGATCTTTTCAAATATTCTTCCATGTGCTTTTGTGCAAATCATGATCTAATCAGTCCAATTCTTTCCATTTTGTTACAAGCACGAAATCTTGAGAGTAAAACATGTATAAAAAGATTGGTTAGGTTAAGTTAAGTATTTTTCATATATTTAAATGATTTAAATGAATTAATATAAATAAAAATTCAAATAAATAAATAAAAAATGAGAAAATACTTCCCTTTGGGCCAAGTGGTCGTGCACATGTCATGGATGATGAATTGTGGAAGAAAAATGGGCCCATTAGCAATTTTAGGTCATTTGAAGTAATGTTGACTTTTCAAAATATCCAAAAATTTCCCAACTTCCACAAGGCATAACTTGCTCAATTTTTAAGCTTTTCTCATGTTCTTGGACATTTTGGAAAGGTCTTTGAGTCCTATAACCAATGTCTTTGGTCCCATGTCATTTTGATTTACCAATCTCAAGTTATGGCCTTATACTTAAAGTCCCTTTTTGTTGACTTTTGAAAATGACCTATAATGTTGAAATTGATAACTTTTTGTGAGAGAATTTCTTGGACTTGAAGTATGAAGATGAGTTGTAGGAAATGTCTTTCTCTTCAAAATGAGCTTTGGATGGAATTTTTCTGATAATCCATGTGAAAGTTATGCCCTGGTCAATTTCAGTTGACTTTTTCAGCTGTCCAAATAAGGAAACTTTTGCATCTTGATGATTTTTGAGCCAAATTTTGAGAATCATGATCAAGAATTGATCAAATGATGTTTGTGGCTTCAAAATGATATGTTGACCAAAAATTTGAACTTTTGACTGTCAAATGACCATTTTGCCCCTACAGTTGACTGTAGTGCAATTAGGGTTTTTGACTGTGCAATTTTGTGCTGAATGTCTTGAAACTTGATATGAGGATGCTTGACCATATTTGTAGGCATATGAGACTTGATTGGACCTTTGAAAACTTCACTTCCTTGACCAGAACACAAACCCTAGTTTTGACTGTATAGGAGATCTTTGCACTGTGCAACCCTTGGGGAACTTTGTAGCTTGTCTTGGCAAATCTTTGAAAAATATGGGAGGGCAAATTTTGGGGTACAACATCAGTCTACTCAACACATCCAGACATATTGAGAAAAATAAATTCTCAATTCAATGATGTCAACACATTATATCTGAAATTTCTTCAAGGCTCTCCAACTCCAGATTAAGGACTCCCCCTAAACAACTTCTAAGAGCACCTTGAGAATCATAATTCTTCCCCTCAGTAGGAGCACAATTTGTGGTTAGTGGTTAGTGCACACACACAGTGCCTCCCTTTTTCCAACTCAATTAAAACTTGTTCTAATAGAGAAAGAACACATAATTTTGGATTCCTTAAACAGAAGGATCTTCCCGATGTCATCGAGAATGTCCTTGACATTTGAACTTTCGCTCCATCTATATAGGACTAGGTTGGGATAACACACTTTTACAAAAAATTAGGGCTCAGTCTCTACACTCCTAATTACTTGGATCAGAAATAAACTGACACAATAAGTAGTTAATAGGTTGACCATCTCCTAACCATCCCACTTACCTAAGATATTTTTCTTTGATAGAAGCTCCTTAGATATACAACCTAGACGCCTCATCTGTTGATCATCCAGAGCATATGCTATGTAATTCCTTTGTCAAAAAAGGATTCAACATACTTTTCGTTTTGATGTTCCAACATCTAGTAGAGCATCAGTTCACTTTCCAATAGACACATGATTGAGTTTGGTTCTGAAGCCATTACTTCCCCATAAAATAAAAATTGTCCTTGATCACCTTCAAGTTCTTCAATAAATGTCCATTTATCAGTAAATAATATCCCTTGCCTTTCTTCACTGGTCAGTCACATTCTTCTAAGACTTCATATTATTAACCACGATTGAAAATGCCTTTAAGAGTGGACTTGAGAAGAACCTCAAGTATCTTTGGAAACTTAAATAAGTTGGTTGAAGCTATCTTCCAAGAAACACGGTAACATAGAATAAACCAGGGGTTTTAAAATAGGTACTCCTGCAGCAGAATGCAAATAAAAACTCCCCAGCAACCTTTAGCCACGACTTAATAGTCCTTGCATGCAAGCACCAAAATACAGGTGACAACCACATAGGTTTGAAAATATATCAAACACATCACCTCAACACCAAAGCAACATGCCTACCAACTTTAGACAGGATCATTACTCGCCTTTAACTAAGTGTGAACTACTCAAGTTCACCCCCATGAATATCAGAGATAGGGGCAGCAGGGTGAAACAACAAAGTATCAATTTGTGGAATCTGCAAACACACCAACACTGAGAGAAGTCTCATCTCAATCTGTCAGACATGTCAAAACTCCATGCCTGAATTTTCACCACAACAACCCAATACACAACAATCTTGATCATCTAGAGGTGGTCTTTCACCTCATTCTCCTGTCAAATAACCTCCTACACTCCTTGAATCTATTACACATTATAGGAGTGTTATCACTGAAGCCCGTTGTTATCACCTAAGAAGATGTCTTCTTAAAATGAGCCTGTTGTACCCCAAAATTTTCCCTCCCATATTTCTCAACACATGGCAAGTGAGGTCCCCAAATTGCTCAAGGAAGTTTAAAAGTTGACCAGACAAACTCTCTCCTAAGGCAGTCTTCCTCAAATTAGGGTTTCATTTTTCATCAAGATGCTTGAGTCCAAAGGATCCCAAATGCTCACCATTGTCCTAATATGTTCTCAAGATCATCCATGTCAAGTTTTAAGCCTTGCAGAAGAAGTTTGCTCAGTCAATTACTCAAAGTCCTGAAAATCGACTATGTTAGGTCAAAAGTCAACGGTGGCCCACATACAGTCAAACTTCAAGATTTTTGGTCAACATCCTCATTTTGAAGTATCATTCATAATTTGATCAAGGTTTGATCATGATTCATCAAGGATTGCTCACAATTTATCAAAACCCAAAAGTTGCTAAATTAGGGTTTTGTAGGAAAAGTCAACTCAACTTTGACCAAGCACAACTTTCTCATACTTTATCAGAAATGACCCATCCAAAGCTCATTTTTAAGAGGATGCAATTCCCTACAATTCATATTCAGCTCCAAAGTTCAAAATATGCACTCACAAAAATATATGAATTTTGACATTATAGGTCATTTTGAAAAGTCAACAAAAACACTTTTTGGGTCAAAGCTTCATAAATGAACATGGAAGACTCAATTGAGATGAGACCAAAAGAGTTGTTTAGGGGACATCCTAAGCTTTCCAAAAAGTCAAAGAACACCTCTCTAGGGTCAAAATTGAGAGAGTTATGCATTGGCCAAGTTGACCCTTTTTGCAAAATTGCCAAAAGTCAAACATTGATCAAATTTGCATTTTTTCCAAAGGGGCCTATGTTTTCTTGTTTAAAACATGTTTCTAATAGGACCCAAGACCCCTGAGCTTTTCCACCTATTATTTTATTATTTTTATCATTTATTTTGATTTTTTATTCATTTAAATTAAAATAAATCAAATTAAATGGTAAAATAATAAAATCAAATCAAATCTTGGATTTTTTGTGCATATTTTGAGTCTATGTACAGCTAGCAGGATGAACAATTCGTGCAAGATTGATTTGGGTTGAAAAATATTGGATTGAAGCAAATTTGGAAAGATATCACATGCCATGAAAGACCAAATCAAATCTTCATAATGGGCAAGATTCAATTCGTTTTTGTTGACCTAATGTGTTGCATTACATATACATAAGGAATCCAAGGCAAGAGAGGGGGTTGAGTAGTCGTGAAAGAGGCAGAACAAACTTCAAAATTTCAAAGGAAAAGTGCATATCAAATTCCAAGCTACAGGCTATCTCAAGCCATCCTAACCTTACCAATCGGTTGTTGGACGTCTCAGGAACGTGTTCTAATCACTAGCAAGCATCCCCATATCCTGAAACACTTTGTAGGAGTATCACGGTTTGCCCTATTTCTTGGAATTCGATTATCATGATTTATTCATTATAAACACATTTTGATTATGTATTTCTGTTTTTTATCATGTTTACAATATATTGGCATGCTTTGATTGAAGTTTGAGTACAGATATGGGCATCTTCCATTCCTAGGGTTTCAAGCTCCATTTTGGGGTTTCCTAATTCAAGCGAAATTAGGCCAAGAACGGGGTATTGGGATGATCGTGGCATCAAGACCAATTGATCCCTGGTCTCTAAATCCATTTATCATGTGTATTTTTTTATGTTTGATGAACGCAAGTTTTAGTTACAACCATGGTCTATAGGTATAGGTCGCATATCTAATACGAAGGAGGAAGGTAGAAGAAGATAACGTGGCAACCATCTATTTGTTTGTTTATACCCTCGCGCGCTTTTCTGATCCAATCATCTTGTTTGGTTTACTATATTGTGTTTTCATTGTATTAACAACTAATCCATGTAGCGCAACTGGAAAAGGCAATTGGTGGTAAGTGTGAGGACCTGGGTTTGATCCCAAGCCCAAACGTTTTCATATTTTCTTATCTATCTTACACATATTCCATGCATCTCCTGCCTAGGCCTATACCATACGCTCACAAGATCCAGCCAGTGAATCGTCCCTGATTCAGATCCAACGGTCCAACAAAGGCAGTGTATGGTGGACTCTCAAAAGCCAGTTGCACTGGATCCCAACTTGAGCCACCAACCTTGGGCCCATAAAATTCAAATTTCACCCCCCCATAATTGCTAGCACAGGCCTATCTTTCTTTCTTATTTCTTTTACTTTATTTATTTCTTTTATTATTCATTTTATTTACTCTTAATTCACAAATTAATCCTTTTCATAAAAACCATAAAATCAATAATTCATAAAAAATTTAGGATTAGTTTTTTTTATTATTATTATCAAACTTAATTTAATTTAGTTTAACTTAGGGAAATTGTAATTTATTTTCGTAAATAAAATCAAATAGAAATTAGGTTAAAACCATTGATTTAATTATATTTTCTCTTTTTCTCAAATAAATATAAAAATGCAAAAATAGATTTTAGAATAAATTAATTTATTTTTCTTAATTTAAAATTAATTAGAATTAGGATTTTCTTTTAATTTAACGATTTATTTAGTTTCTTAAATAACAAAACGTGACAAAAACATTTTTTTAATCAATCACAATTAGGTTTAGTCAAGGGTCAAAACCCTGATTGTCTCGTATTTGATTCGTCGCGCGCGTGTTAATTATTTTTGCCAATATTTCTGTAACTGTTCATGGTTTGTAATAGTTAATTTAGGGCTTTTACTTATCGCTTTTCCCGGGGTTTTTGGCTATGTAATTAATCCCCCTCCCCGAAGCCTTGTAATAGCGTAGATTTACTTTCTCGCATTTTAATTCCCGCAAATATTTGACTGTTTAGATGTATGCTAATATGATTGTATGAAAATAATGCATAACAAATTAATACAGTTAGAAAACCCTAATGTGCAAAGATAAATAACTGAAAACAAATCACTCGCACATATCACTCTTAGGGTATACTCTCACTTTGGTTGCCTTCGGTAAACGGTCATTAAACATAGGGTGTCTTAGTGGTTTCCCTCTTGTCTAAAAAGATCTAATGTCCCTTTCAAACGTTGCCTCAGAAATGTTGCCTCGAATATGATCTTAAGACTCTAGGGTTATTACTAAGGTGTCCTAACATTGCTTTAATGAGTGTACGTCCCTTTCGAATTGACCCTTATAACTCCAACGATGGTGCTACCTATTTCTCAATAGTAGGATAGTGTTGTCTAAAGGAAACAAGAATAGAAACGGTCTTTTTTTGAGTAGGTAGATTCTAATAGGTACTTGCTCAAATCAAAACTTTTCACACTTACACATTTCAAAACAATTTTCAAAACAACTTCGTCACACCTTTGAGGACTGATACAAGGGTTATCACGAAGTTAAAACTCTTTTCAAAAACAAAGCACATACACAAGAAAATTTTAAAAAGATGAGCAAGTACCTAAGAGCCCATGGAAAACCATGGATAGAAAGGGTTCTAACACCTTCCCTTTCTATAATCTACCCCCCGTACTCAGAATATCTCGAAAAAGGATTTTTTTCTGTACTTTTTTCCTTTCTGGTTGGATGAAATAAGAGTCGGTGGCGACTCTTGCTTACCGCGACATTTTGCAAACACAAAATGCAAAACGCAAACCAACATTCAAACAGTCGGTTCTGCCACCGTATCACAAAGCCCTTTGTAGAGATATTTTGATCACAACTCCACTTTCTATGTCCATTGTACCAGAAAGTAACTTCCCTAAATCTCACCCAGAATAGGACAAGATGCTTGATCTGATACCAATTGAAATTATGGTATTCAGATCACTGATGTCCTAAGATATGTCGAGACATTGTCATATGAATCCAACACAATGAATAGATAAACACAATTAATAGTGCAATAAGTAAACAACACGCATAATTGTTAACCTAGTTAGTTGTACAACAACACCTGCTCTAGGGGCTACCAAGCCAGGAAGGAAATCCACTAAATAGTATCAGTTCAAAGCTAAACTTCCCCGTTTACAACTTCTCACTTAATCACTACGCATGATATATTTATACCAAAGACTATCCTAGGTATGAGACCATGTCTCACTTCCTTGATAGTCATAACCACAATTCAAACGAATTAGAAAACAAACTTCACAAAAACATAATCACTCTATACTTAAAAGCTTAAGAGTGATTGATAATCAAGAATTAGACGCACTTCACAAAAACATAATTCACTCATGCTTAACAGCTTACGATTGATTCATAATTACAACTCAACTAACAGTCCGACTCAAGTATTAAACAATACAAGAGTGGCTCACAATTAACACAATATGACTCTACTCTAGAGTGTATCATAAAGAACAGATGAAGCCATAATAATTGACACCTTTACATCTGTAGCTCGTACTTGCTTTAGGTTAATAATCTTTTATTTATAACCTTTCTCTGGACAGGATTTGTGCTTCAAATACTCAACAAATTAGTTGCTAAAACTTTATAGAATCTTCTGCATATAAATAGGTCTTCTATTATAAATTTCCTAAGATGTCTCCATTATTAGAAAGATATTATTCTTCTTAAAATCAACTTGAATCTTCCAGACCTTAAAATCAGCGCCACATAGCATATCATTATATTCCCAGAATATTTTGCATCTGTTAAAACTTTAGTCAGTCCAACTATCCATCCCAACACAATCATGATGTCGAGTGACTTTGCATAGGACATCTTGTCCGACATGTTTCTTCAGTTGATGAAACATCTCAACTCATCATGTTTCTTCTCAGAAGGTTAGAACATCATTTTTAACATGTTGTTGCCATATTGTTTTACTAAAATTAATGCCAATCATAAAATCATAGAACTAATATGACTATATTATTTCTAGAAACTTGATATCTTGTTCAAGTCTCTGAGAATATGTTCAGAGCAGTTGGGGAGGTTTCTTCTAGTGAAAAAATGATAGGAAGGCTCTGGAGGATGGAGTTTTCAAGCTATAACTAGCAAAGAGAAAACTCAAAGTAACAAAAGGCTGTTTTTATCAAAAGGAAAGATGAATCAAGGATGTCAAGCTTAATGTTGCAACATTGTACTAGACATCATAATAATCATGGTAAAAGCATATACTTACACTGAGGATTTATCTTCTATGAAAAGTTGATCTTAGCAGTTTTATTTGTTTTCTTAGACTTCCTCAACGGTTAAAATCAGCATAGATTAACCATGCAGTTGTTAATACTTAGAAAAGGTGATAATTTCCATATCTCTCATACCTTTCTTAGAACTTCAACTAATATGATTGGTATTTTGGCACTTATTGTTCCAGACACTTGAATGCGGTAAAAGTGTTCATGGTGGTTTGTTTCAGTTTCATTCTAATCAATGGTTCCTTTTGTTGTTGGTGGTAAAATGGAAGTTTAAGGACATTGGATAACTAAATAATTTGGAATGTATTCTCTAACTTTTGGTAATTTTATTTTTATTCTTACTAGAGGACTGATGGCTATTGTGTTTCAGATAAGGCAGTTGTGTGATCAAGGTCTGAAGGTATATGTCATCAAAGAAGAATGTTTGTCTCTTATGAGATGTAAGAATTTATTATGAGTATTTAAAGAATTTCTATCTATGAACCCCATAAGTATTTAATTTCTTATCCTTTTACTTGATGTTCAAGGAAGATGAAGTCAAGACCTCACACCAGAAGGTACAACATCAGACAGTTGCAAAAGCTCTCAGAATTGTTCTTTGGATCTGCTTAGTTCAATGCAAGATAAGTGTCCTGATGGATAAATGCATATATGTGATTTTCTTTTGTTTTCTCTAACAAAGTGAATCTATTATATTTGAAGTCTGCAACGGTTCTTGTCTAGTCCTTGAATGAGAACAAAGTATGTTTCTGAGTTACTCTATTGAGACAGGTACTTGTAAGTGTTTAGTTATTGGCATGTATTTTTGGTAAAACCAGGTGTGTGAATGTCATGACTGATGTCATAACATTCTGGATTATTAGGTACTTTATGCAGAAAAAGTATGGCATACAGTAGCTGCTGTTTATGAGTGTGTATCTGAGCATTTTGCAATGATCACATTTATTCTTTCTACCAAAATCAGTAAACAGGAATTCTGATGTCATAACAAATGTTAAGACATCCTGTACTGATCTAACAGTTTTGCAGTTTGGTTAATTCTGAGATTTTTCAGGAAGTTGGTTCATTCCTTCCAGAACAGAATCTCACGTGGTCTTTAGGTTAACCTAGCTCAACCCTAATCTGGTTGATAAAGTCTTGTGACCAAGTCTTGAGGTTAACCCTAATTAACCCTAGCTTTTCGTGGAAGCCCTAACTGAAGAAACAGCTGCATATATATCTATTCAACAGGAAAGCTGATTGGAGATTAACTCTTTGACAGAAGATCAATTAGGAGCTGTATAGTTTTAACTGCTGTAATCCAAGCAAGTATAATTGTGATAAGTGACTTGGAATAGGTTTTGATTGTAAGGGTTTTTGCATCACTCAAAGCTTTGAAGCAAGAGTGTTTGTGTCTCTTGACTAAAGCTTTGAAGCAAAGTCAAGTTAAGTTTATGTATCACTCAAAGCTGTGAAGCACGAGTGTTTGTGTTACTTGATTAAAAAGCTGTGAAGCATAATCAAGTGTATGTTCTGAAGAGTGTCTTCATTATTTCATTAGTCAATTGTTTAAGTATCACTGCTGTGATTGAGGGGGAGTGAGTAGGAACTCAGGTTTAAGTTGAACTTAGATTGAAGTTGCATTGGGTAGGTCTTAAGTGAAGGAGATAAACTGGTTGGTTTATTCCTGAATTAATATCTCTTATAGTGGATTTCCTCCCTGGCTTGGTAGCCCCCAGAGTAGGTGTTGTTTCACACTGAACTGGGTAAACAATTGACTGTGTTCTTTACTGTTTTTATTTACTGTCTTATAGAAAGTCAGATACGGTGTCATAACATTCACTGTGACATTGAGTATCTGCTGCCAGAATTTCAATTGGCATCAGAGCAGGCACCCTGCCTGTATTACTTGGTGAGATCTAGGGATATCACTTTCTGGCACTATGGACAAAGAAGGAGTTTTTGGAAACAGACCACCCATTCTGGATGGATCAAATTATGACTACTGGAAACCTCGTATGATTGCCTTCTTAAAATCACTGGACAAAAAGGCTTGGAGAGCTGCTGACAAAGGATGGAACCATCCCACCATAACTGAGAAAGATGGGACAATTAGTCTGAAGCCTGAGGAAGAATGGAGCAAAGAAGAAGATGAGTTAGCCCTGGGTAATTCCAAAGCTTTAAATGCCTTGTTCAATGGAATTGATAGAAACATATTCAGACTAGTACATCAATGTGAACTGGCCAAGGAAGTGTGGGACACTCTCAAAACTACCCATGAGGGCACATCCAAAGTAAAAATGTCAAGGCTTCAGATGCTGACTACCAAGTTTGAGAACCTAAGGATGAAGGAAGATGAAACCATTCATGAGTTTCACATGAACATCTTGGAGATTTCCAACACCTCAGGAGCATTGGGAGAAAAGATGTCTGAAGAAAAACTGGTGAGAAAGATTCTCAGATCCCTGCCTAAAAGATTTGCAATGAAGGTAACTGCTATAGAGGAAGCCCAAGATATCAGCAAGTTAAAGGTGGATGAACTCATTGGGTCTCTTCAGACTTTTGAGATGGGGATCAGTGACAATGTTGACAAGAAAAACAAGAGCATAGCACTTGTATCCAACACTGAAGATGAAAACAAGGAGGATGAAGAAGAAAATATTTCAGAAGCTATAGCCATGCTTGGAAGACAATTCAACAAACTCATCAAGAGAATGGATCCAAAGTCAAGGTCAAATGTTAAGAACATCCCCTCTGACATTAACAGATCTTATGACTCCAACAGAAGACCAAAGTCTGAAGAGAAGGGAAATCAAGGCAGAGGAATTCAATGCCATGGTTGTGAAGGATATGGGCATATTCGAGCTGAATGTCCTACCTTTCTTAAGAAACAAAAGAAAGGAATGTCTGTTACCTGGTCTGATTGTGATTCAGAAAGTAATTCTGAAGAAGAATCTGCCAAACTAGTTACTGCACTAACTGGTGTTTGTACCTCTGAAAGTGACACTAGTGATGAGGAAGTGACATTTGAAGAACTCGCTGATACCTACAAGAAATTATGTATCAGAAGTGCTGAAATCTGTATGCAAAATGAGAGACAAACAAAACTCATCATAAAGTTGGAGGCTGAAAAAAGGGCAGACATTGAAACTATAAATCATCTAGAAGGGGAAGTTCAAATGTTGAACTCAAAACTGAACCAGATGACCAAATCTGTCAAGATGCTGACAAATGGAACTGACAAATTAGAAGAAATCCTTCAGGTTGGACAAAATGTGGGAAACAAGTCTGGTCTAGGATTTGTGGCAGCAAAGAAATCTGATGCAGACAAGAAGATCAGGCCTGATAAACAAATGTCAAAGCAGATGTCACAACATAACACTCAACATTGGGAACAGAGAAATATGAAGAAAAAGTACCAAAGATGGAGATGTCATCATTGTGGGAGGTTTGGTCACATAAAGCCATTCTGCTTCAGATTGTATGGATACCCTAATCAGAACCCAGGTGTCAAACCTAAGTCTAACAAGGTACCACATACTCCACAGTGGAAGAAAAAGGCTACTGCCCTGATAGCCCACACTTCCCTTAGAGTCTCTGCAAAGGAAGATTGGTACTTTGATAGTGGGTGTTCTAAGCACATGAATGGAATCAAGAACCTTCTCAATAATGTTAAACCTCACACCACTAGTTATGTGACCTTTGGAGATGGTGCTAGAGGAGAAATCAAAGGAGTTGGTAATTTGGACTGCCCTGGAGTTCCAAATCTAAATGAAGTACTATTGGTAAAAGGCCTGACTGCTAATCTCATTAGTATCAGTCAATTATGTGATCTAGGATTCAAGGTCAACTTCTCAAAATCTGAATGTCTTGTAACTAATGAAAAACAAGAAGTTGTAATGAAAGGAGTCAGATCTAAAGACAACTGTTACTTGTGGGAGCCTGAGAACACTAATTACTCCACTGTGTGTTCTATTGCCAAAGAAGAAAAAGAGGTGAAACTGTGGCACCAAAAACTTGGCCATCTTCATCTAAGAGGAATGAAAAGGATTATCTCCATAGAGGCAGTCAGAGGGATTCCAAGACTGCAAATTGATGAAGGGAGAGTTTGTGGTGAATGTCAGGTTGGTAAGCAGACTAGGATGTCACATCCAAAGTCAAGACATCTGACCACATCTAAGGTTCTAGAACTTCTACATATGGATCTGATGGGACCAATGCAGGTGGAAAGTCTAGGTGGAAAAAGATATGCCTATGTTGTTGTGGATGATTTTTCCAGATTCACCTGGATTAACTTCATTAGGGAAAAATCTGATGTATTTGAAGTTTTTAAAGAACTGTGCAAAAGAATTCAAAGAGAAAAAGAAGGGTGTATTGTCAGAATCAGAAGTGATCATGGCAAGGAATTTGAAAACAGTAAGTTTAACGAGTTCTGTTCCTCAGAAGGAATTAGTCATGAATTCTCTTCTCCTATAACTCCTCAACAAAATGGAGTTGTAGAAAGGAAAAATAGGACCATACAGGAATCTGCCAGAGCTATGATACATGCCAAAAGACTTCCTATTCATTTTTGGGATGAAGCTATGAATACAGCCTGTTATGTCCATAACAGAGTCACTTTGAGAAAGGGAACCTCATCCACCATTTATGAACTCTGGAAAGGAAGAAAGCCAACTGTGAAGTACTTCCATGTATTTGGCAGCAAATACTATATTATGGCAGATCGTGAACAAAGGAGAAAGCTGGACCCTAAAAGTGATGAAGGTATATTTCTAGGATACTCCTCCAACATCAGAGCTTATAGGGTATTCAATTCCAGGACCAAAGTCATGATGGAATCAATAAATGTCATAGTTGATGATTATCATGAAGAAACGGATGTCCCTTGTAATGTTGAGACATTCTTTAAGACTCCAACTCAACAGAATGACCTTCCTAACACCACTACAGCAGACTCTGAATCCAAGGAAGCTAGCAAAATCCCTTCCATCAAAATTCAGAAAGATCATCCTAAAGAACTCATCATTGGGGATCCTAATAGTGGAGTCATTACAAGATCTAGAGAAATCATCTCAAACTCTTGCTTTGTGTCTAAAATTGAACCAAGAAATGTTAAGGAGGCTTTAACTGATGAATACTGGATTGGTGCAATGCAAGATGAATTGAACCAATTTAAGCAACATGAAGCTGGGGAGTTAGTTCCTAGACCAGAGGGAACAAACATCATTGGCACAAAATGGATATACAAGAACAAATCAGATGCTGAAGGAGTTGTCACTAGGAATAAGGCAAGATTTGTTTCCCAAGGATACACTCAAGTTGAAGGGGTTGATTTTGATGAGACCTTTGCCCCTGTAGCCAGACTGGAATCTATCAGACTCCTATTGGGAATTGCTTGTCTCTTGAAGTTCAAGCTATTTCAGATGGATGTAAAAAGTGCCTTCCTAAATGGGTACTTAAATGAGGAAGTTTATGTGGAACAGCCTAAAGGTTTTGTGGATCCAAACCACCCTGATCATGTTTACAAATTGAGGAAAGCTCTATATGGCCTGAAACAAGCTCCTAGAGCATGGTATGACAGGTTAACAAAATTTCTCTCAGACAAAGGATACAGAAAAGGAGGCTTGGATAAAACCCTCTTTGTCAAAAATGAAGGAGGGAAGTTAATGGTAGCTCAAATATATGTTGATGACATAGCGTTTGGGGGAATGTCAGAACAAATGGTTAAACATTTTGCTGACCAGATGCAGGCTGAATTCGAAATGAGTCTCATGGGAGAACTGACTTATTTTCTTGGACTGCAAGTCTCACAGATGGAGGACTCAATCTTTCTATCTCAAAGCAAGTATGCAAAGAAAATTGTCAAGAAGTTTGGTATGGAGAATGCCAGTCACAAAAGGACTCCTGCACCTACTCATTTAAAGCCATCCAAAGATTCAAGTGGGGTTAAGGTGGACCAAAGTCTGTACAGAAGCATGATAGGAAGTCTGCTGTACTTAACAGCCAGCAGACCTGACATTGCTTTTGCAGTTGGATTTTGTGCAAGATACCAAGCTGATCCTAAAGTCAGTCATATCAACCAAGTGAAGAGAATTTTGAAGTATGTAAGTGGAACTTACAACTATGGCTTGCTGTACTCTCATGGTTGTGAACCAAATCTGACTGGTTATTGTGATGCTGATTGGGCTGGAAGTGCTGATGATAGAAAAAGCACCTCTGGAGGATGTTTATTCTTAGGAAATAATCTGGTCTCCTGGTTCAGCAAGAAACAACTGTGTGTCTCTCTCTACTGCTGAAGCTGAATACATTACAGCTGGTAGTAGCTGTTCTCAAATGATCTGGATGAAACAGATGCTCACTGAGTATAATGTCACACAAGATGTTATGACATTGTACTGTGACAATCTGAGTACAATCAACATTTCCAAGAATCCTATTCAGCATAGCAGGACCAAGCATATTAACATTAGACATCACTTTATCAGAGACCTTGTAGAAGAGAAGACGATTAAACTAGAACATGTTGCCACTGAGCTACAGCTGGCTGACATTTTTACCAAGGCACTTGATGCAAATCAATTTGAAAACTTGAGGGGCAAGTTTGGTATTTGCCAACATGAGGAATTGTAGCAATTAATTTTTCTTAAAACAAGGGTTGAAGGAGCTATTTTTGTTAAGTCTATTTTGATTGGGTTAATCATATGTTTTCCCATTTCTTTCAAAATTATTAAGAAGTTGAATAGACACTCATTTGCCTCCTTCCTCTCTCGACTCTGCAACAAATCCCATTCTCTCAATCAAAGTTTTCTCTCTAGTTGCTACTGGTTTTCTAAGACTATCAAAATGTCTCAAACATTATCCTCATCCAAGACGACCGTTTCATCCTCATCCTCTGATCGAGATTCTCGGGCAATCACATCATGCATGGATTCTGAAGTCCTGGAGATTACTCCTCTCAGAGAAATGGCAACTAACCCCTCCAAGGTCAAAAAGCTGAGAACAAGGCATGCAGGAAGGTCTCAAGCTACTTCATCCGGTAATCCCTCTCAACCTTCATCTTCTGTACCAAATAGGGAAGGCTCAGCTTATGTTCATCAAGAAATAGCTAGGCTTGTTACAAGAATTTTGAGTTAGAACCACTCTGTTCCTGGGATTTCTGTTCCATTAAATCAAGAATCAGCAAGCCCAAATGTTGAAGTAAATCCAGATGTCTCTGAGAATGTTGAGACTCCAAATGACAACATTCAGAAATCATCTGAAAATCTTGATGATATCCAGAACCCTTCAGAGAAGAATGTTGAACCACCTGTTATTGATGTGGATGAGGAATACTCAGACAATGACCTAATTGCAAATTTTAACCCTAGCATAGCTAGGAGAATGATGAACAGAAAGGGTAATCAGGATGCTGCAAAATGTCTGACCAAAGAGAAACCTGCTGATAAGAAAACCAGGTCTGAAGGCAAGACTGGTGTGGAAACTGTGAAGACTGGACTGTCCAAAGGGAAGGTGAAAGCCCGAGTACATGCTGGAAGTCTCTCAAAGCCTATGAGACAACCAATAGCAAAGAAGAGTAAAGAACCTGAACCTTCTGATTCTGATGAGGAATCAGAATTTGAAATTGATGCTGAAGACATTCCCCTCAGAAGGAAACTCCCTTCCAGCAAAATGGCTAGAGTTCCTGAAGTCCCCACTGACAACATTTCATTTCACCACCCTGAAAATGCCAACAGATGGAAGTATGTTTGCTTGAAGACAATAGCCTTGGAAAGAGAACTAAACAATGGTGCCATGGATTGTAAGGAAATCATGGACCTAATCAAAGCTGCTGGACTAATGAAGACTGTGGAAAAGTTTACCAAATGCTATGAAAATCTTGTCAAGGAATTCATAGTGAATTTGTCTGATGAATGTGCTGATGGAAGGTCAGCTGACTTTGAATGTGTCTATGTGAGAGGAAGAAAAGTTAATTTCTCTCCCTCTGAAATTAACAAATTCCTTGGAAGATCAAATGAGGCTTGCCCTGAACTAGAAGTTACTGACAATGAAGTATGCCAAACCATCACAGCAAGACAAGTCAAGTGTTGGCCCTTAAAAGGCAAGCTGAATGCTAGCAAGTTAAGCATAAAATTTGCCATCCTGCACAAGATTGGTGCAGCCAACTGGGTTCCTACCAACCATAAATCAACCATCTCTACAGGATTGGGGAGATTCATTTATGCTGTTGGAACCAGGACTGAATTTGACTATGGCAGGTATATATTTGATCAAACTTTAAAACATGCTGGAAGCTATGCTGTTAAAGGCCCTATTGCCTTTCCCTCCCTCCTATGTGGAATTGTCCTTGCTCAGTACCCTGACATCCTGGTGGAAAGAGATACTGCCTTCAAAAGAGCTCCTGCTCTTGGGTTACACTACAAGCTATTCCAGGGATCTCATGTTCCTGACATTGTCATGACATCAGCTGAGACATCAACTGTAAAAACTCAGTCCAAGACATCTGATGTTATAGCTGTGCTGAAGGAAACCTGCAAAGAGCTGGAGACAAGGAAAAAGACTCTTGAGAACCTAATTGCCAGATTAGAACAGGAGGAGACTGAAGGAAAAGGAAGGGAAGAGGATGCTGCTGAAAATCAGCTCAATGCTGAAGAAAGTGCCTCCTCTGAAGATGACAATGCTTAAAGTTTGGTGGAGTTGACAAGCTGGATGCTGGTTCCTGTTGATGCAAGTGTTTTCAGATTTTTTTTGTTCTTATTACTCATTTTGGATAACTTTATAACATATAAGTACATGTATCTTTGGCCTATTTGTGGCAAAAGAGGGGGAGATATTTTGTGTTAATTACTTGGTAGACATTATATTTTTCTGCAGACATATTCATTCTGCTGCTCTCTATTCTCTGATTGCTTAGGGGTTTTAGCCAAAAATCTGCCAAAGGGGGAGTTTGTAAGTGTTTAGTTATTGGCATGTATTTTTGGTAAAACCAGGTGTGTGAATGTCATGACTAATGTCATAACATTCTGGATTATTAGGTACTTTATGCAGAAAAAGTATGGCATAAAGTAGCTGCTGTTTATGAGTGTGTATCTGAGCATTTTGCAATGATCACATTTATTCTTTCTACCAAAATCAGTAAACAGGAATTCTGATGTCATAACAAATGTTAAGACATCCTGTACTGATCTAACAGTTTTGCAGTTTGGTTAATTCTGAGATTTTTCAGGAAGTTGGTTCATTCCTTCCAGAACAGAATCTCACGTGGTCTTTAGGTTAACCTAGATCAACCCTAATCTGGTTGATAAAGTCTTGTGACCAAGTCTTGAGGTTAACCCTAATTAACCCTAGCTTTTCATGGAAGCCCTAACTGAAGAAACAACTGCATATATATATTCAACAGGAAAGCTGATTGGAGATTAACTCTTTGACAGAAGATCAATTAGGAGCTGTATAGTTTTAACTGCTGTAATCTGAGCAAGTATCATTGTGATAAGTGACTTGGAATAGGTTTTGATTGTAAGGGTTTTTGTATCACTCAAAGCTTTGAAGCAAGAGTGTTTGTGTCTCTTGACTAAAGCTTTGAAGCAAAGTCAAGTTAGGTTTATGTATCACTCAAAGCTGTGAAGCACGAGTGTTTGTGTTACTTGATTAAAAAGCTGTGAAGCATAATCAAGTGTATGTTCTGAAGAGTGTCTTCATTATTTCATTAGTCAATTGTTTAAGTATCACTGATGTGATTGAGGGGGAGTGAGTAGGAACTCAGGTTTAAGTTGAACTTAGATTGAAGTTGCATTGGGTAGGTCTTAAGTGAAGGAGATAAACTGGTTGGTTTATTCCTGAATTAATATCTCTTATAGTGGATTTCCTCCCTGGCTTGGTAGCCCCCAGAGTAGGTGTTGTTTCACACTGAACTGGGTAAACAATTGACTGTGTTCTTTACTGTTTTTATTTACTGTCTTATAGAAAGTCAGATACGGTGTCATAACATTCACTGTGACATTGAGTATCTGCTGCCAGAATTTCAGTACTTTTAGTGATGATAATTTCAAAATCAAAATTAGTGATGTGTTCATTGAGGAAGATACTAATGTTCAACCAGATGTTGGAACATAAAATCTCAACAGTTTGATACTATAAATATTGTGGAAGATTCTAAAGGGCTAGGAGGCACTGAATAAGAAATCTCTCAAGGAAGCATTTTAAGAAGGAGTTCATTATTTGGAGCTTATTTTGGTTTGTGATCATTGTTTGTTTAGAGATGAAATATGCAATGATGGTGAGTCTTGGAGTAAAAACCTTTTGGCCAAGTCTGAAGAAGATTGTATTACTGGAGGATATTCTGGTCTCTTGGATTAGAATTAATTGAATCCTAGTATATCTTGAAGATTAGGTTTTGCTGAAAGAAGATGTATTTTTCAATTGGGTTGATTACTAAAAGAGTGCAGTGTCAAACTGGATGTCATGACATTGTAGTGTGACATGCTACTACAATCAAGGTACAAGGATTTTGTTCTTCTTGCAGAACAAAGTCATTGGTTATGTCAGGGATCTTGCTATCAGGAAAGTATTGACACTCTTAAGCTTAGTATGGCTAAGAAGATCTGTGAAGGATTTTATCATAACTTGAGGTGCAAGTTACAGTGAATTTATGAGGGGTAATTTTGGAACATTATTATTGAAGAACTATAGTATTAGCTGTTTCAGACGGTCTTCCAACTATATTCTTTTACCTAGTGGAGTGTGCAATATAAGAAAAATTATTTCAATGGCATGGAGAATGTCATTTCAAATGTTGTAACATTTTCAAGCAGTCAAAGCTTTGAAAGAGACAAAGTTGAGAAATAATGTCTCTCTCTCTCTCATTTGGTGATTGTTTCACTGTTACAAAAGGAGATTGATATCCTTTCAATAACACTTTCATAGACTAAAAGTGTCGTTACAAGTATGGTTTTGTTACAAACTAGGTAACTATCCTTATATTTAAAGGCCTTACTACCTCACCATCCTTACAAGTTGTGTTTCAAAGTGAGCAAATCTTCCATATTTGTTTATGCAAAGAAGACTCTTCTTCTAAAATCCAAAAAGGAAGTGGGTTCTTATTCAAATAAAGTAGTGTCCAACACTATTATAAATGTTGGAACATCTACTGGACCATCCAAGACAAAGAAAACACCTATAATCAAGGTGAAGTCCCTCAAGAAGAACCATGTGCATATAGATGATTCAGACTCGGATACTGATGAAAATTGGGTCAATTTTATTTACTCGAAAGGTTGTGTTGGATAGCTAGTGTCTGTTATCTGTTTATATAAAAAAAGGTGTGTTTTTTCTTTTCTAAGTTTGTCTTGTTTTGAGTCATTTGTTTTGAGTTATTTTTTTATAAAAACGCTTAGTATATATCTCTTTGGGTGAGTCATTTTATGTTTCTTTTTTTTTTCTTTCGAGTTAGTTTGGTGATTCTTGTCCTGCATCAAAGTATAGAGTCTTCCTTGTTTATCTTGAATCAATTCTTGCTTGTTTTGAGTATTCAGTGTCAGTTTCTTTTCACTCTGATTTTGTCAATTTTTGGCTAAAATGGGAGAGAAAATTATTAGTGTCAGTCTGTAGGTATAGGTCTCTTATAGTGTCGTTTGCTTTATGCAACACTTTAGGGGGATCATGATTGTCCATCATGTAAGTCTTGAGTCTGTTTTATTTCTGCATTTTGTGTTTGCAGGATGTTCTATAGGAAGTTATAACATCTTATTTGTTGTGTCTTATGTTCTGAGTTATGAGCATTCTTGTGTCTTGTGCTCTGAGTTATGTACGCAGCTTCTATTGTATGTCCTTCTAATGTATTATGTTCTTAAAGGGGAGATTTAACTCTCTATTTCAAGAATTGGTTATGTGTTTGAGGGGGAGTAATGTCTATATTCTTCCACATGTACAATGTTTAAATGTTTAGCATGTAGCTTGTATTGTGTAACTGATGTATCTCTGATACATGTTCTGTGTGGTTCGATTTATGGTTTTATTCTTGTGGTCTTATTCCTTTATGGTGTTATTCCTATCTCCAAGTGTATTTGGACTTTTGGTTGTTTTAGCCAAAAATTTCTAAAGGGGAGATTGTTAGTTCCATGGTTTCATGGTTGGCATAATGTTGCTAAAACATGGTTCTATACATTTTTTGATCAATATGTTGCATCATTTATATCAATTGTTATAACAACATTTGATGTTATGAGTTTTTTAGCCAGATGTCGAAGCAGATGTCATGACATCTTGGTCTAGTACAGCAGGCGCTACTGTTTTAAATCTTGACGTGTTTGATTTGATTTTGAGATATTTATTTTTGGATATATCTCAGTAAATTTAGTAGTTTAAGAAATTTAATCTAGAATAGGTTTTATATATCCAACTGTACATTAGTTACTAAATTGAGCCTTGAGACAATTTTGGAAACTTTGTATTGTTTGTTCCAAGATTTAAAGAGATTTTGCTGCACAGTTGGTGCATCACTCGGCTTATGGATCAAGAAATATTTGGATGATGATTTTGAAGCCCATGAACTGCAGATGTGTATTTAAAGTGGAATTCTAACCTAATGTAATTATTTCTTTCAACAATTGTAACATTAGAGGAAGAAAAATAATCTTAGGTTATGAGAGTCTCTTGTGTATTGTGTTGTGTAAATCACCCTTGTATATTTTGATACTTATGGTCGACATTATATTCTCACTCAGAAGCTATTAAGTGATGAGTTGAGTACTTTTCTGGAATGATTCTTTTAAGCAAATTCAAGTATTTTTCTTAGTCAAGAGTCTTGGCTAAGTATTTTAATGGAAATATGATCTTCTTGTTGAGTTATTCTTGATATAGTCATTGGGATTGGAACTATTAGATATAATTGAGGTGATTTAGGAAGTGAGATGGCTAGTTCTCATATTTATGAGGTTCCTAGGTAGAAGTTACATTGGGTAGGGATTAGGAGAGAAGTTTTAAACTGGTACAATTTAGACTTTGAACTAACACTTTTAATAGTGGACTTTCTTCCTGGCTAGGTAGCCCCCATATGCATGTGATGTTGCACTGAACTAGGTTAACAACTCTGTGTGTTATTTATCATTCTGCATTTTAAGTTTTAGTATGTATTATAACTTGGTAAATTTGTTCAGTCTGTCAAAAAATGTTATAGCATTTGTAGTAACATTGTTCTCATGTTGAGACATCAGTATTAACATGTGTTGCATGTACCAGAGAAATTTCAATATTCAAGAGTTCTTGGATGATTGATGATAAGTACAAGGATAGGTTGTTAGGCCTATGGAGAAAGGATGATGATCTTGCGGTTAATTTGAAAAGGATTGAGGTTGATTTGAAAGATTGAAGTTCCAATAGTTTAAACAATATGGAAAATCTTAAGATGAAAATTATGGCTAGAATGAATGGTGTTCAAAAGCACATGTATGGCCAGAATTACCTTCGAGGATTACATAGGTTAGAGAAGAAGTTACAGGATAATTTTAATATTATCCTGAAGCAGGAGGAACTAATGCAGTTCCAACGTTCAAGGTAAAGTGGCTATTTCTTAACTCATGGGGTTTCTATTTCTTAACTCATGTTCGCAGATGATTTGATTTGATTTGGTGAGGCCACTGAGATGCAGTTGCAATGTGTTATGGATACTTTAGGAATGTTCTACAGCATGTCGGAACATGAAGTTAGCCAAGAGAAAACAAGGATATTATTCTCAAATAATGTTGGTAGGAGTATGCAGGAGAAAATGGTAAACTTTAGAATTATAATGTGACTAGGAACTTTGGTAAATATCTTGGAGTTCTACTTAGTGGAAAGAAGCTTGACAAGAATAATTTCCAATACATTCTAGATCAAATCACGAAGAAATTCAACAGTCGGAAACATAATAATCTTTCCTTGGCAGGGAGAATAACTCTTGCTAAATGTGTGATAGAATGAGCCCCTCTTTACCCAATGATGACCACAAAACTTCCTAAATCTTGCATTAAGGAGATACATCACATGCCAAGGAAGTTTACTTAGGGAGATACTAGTGGCACGGATCGCACATGTAATATATTGAAGGCTCAAGATAAATTTTTAACGATGCTCTTTTACGTGTTGTAATAATGTTTTAATAAAACTATTAAATTTTGTCTGAATTATATTTTTTAATGCTTTATATACATTTTTTAAATTATTTATTTAATGTCCTTTAATACTACTTTTTAATTAATAATAAAATAAATTAATTTAATAATTGTTAGGAAAACATTAACTTTAAATCTAATTTAATTTTAGTTAAAAAAAGGTTTTGACTAATTTTAATTTATAATATTATAGAAAATATGGTCATTTTATTAAATAATTTTTTTAGTACTCCCTTCTGTTTCTCAAAAATAATTGTTACATTTAAAAATATTATTTATTTAAAAATATTTATCACTTTAAATTATCAATATATTTTTATTTTTAATCTTTTAATTCTATCTTTTGATAAATACGATTATTTATTATTTTTATCACTTATCATTAATATTTTGATTATATTAATAGTTAATAAAGATAATTTAGTAAAATTATTATTCTATTTTTTATTTATTACGCTTTTATATACATAAAATTATCAACTATAACAATTATTTTTAAATGAATGAAATATATTTTTTAAAAGTTAAAAGACTATTTTAGAGATTTTATTTTTGAATCATGTCATGTCACACGCAAGTATATATCTCTGAAAATATAATTGATAATTAATATATAACATGAATATTTCACAAAACACTATAATTAGACCAATTCATGAAATAGTTATATTTAACAAATTAAACATTGCACAGATTAAAATAAAAATGCTAGAAAATTCAAAAAATTATATTAAACTTTTTATTAAACAAGTCATGGAATGTAGAACACATATAAGACTAATCTTGACCTTACATTTGGGACATAGATTTACCAAAGGAAATTAAAGGACTATTCCTTGGTGTCCTTGGTGGCTCTGAAAGCTGATTCCCTTCACTATCATAAAAAATTGCACCTGGAAATTCTAGTGGCTGACATTTCTCCCCCATTAATATGGTTTTCTTCCACAAGCATTTATCATCTTCTTGCTTCTTCATTTTCTTAAGGTGGTTATGAATTTCCTTGTAGATTTTCTTCACCATATTCTTTGAGTTTTTTAATGGGATAATTGCCTTGCAGATCTTATTTATAATCATCGTTGGGGTATTAATAAGTGACGATGATATTGAAATTAAATAACTTGATTTGACGAAGATTGGTTAGGATGATTGGATGTGGTCTTATAAACATGATTCGGAAAAAGACAAGTGATGTGGATAGAGATTGTTGGTGTGCCTAGATGATTTCTGAAACCACTCAAACTAGCGATATATGTTACATATATTGTGAATAAGTTTGTATCCTTGGGGTTGGTGAAAACAAAAATAGGAATGAGAGGGGTATTTATGCATATTGGAAAATATTAAAGAATTGGTAGTATCAATATTTTTTATAAAGAGTGAGACCACATTCACAATATAAATTTTGTTCTTTTAAACGGTAACATCTCTCACCTTATTTGGGTTTGTATTATTCTCATATAATCCAAATTAACATATTCAAATGCAACTATAAGTTAATTAGAGTTTGTTATTTTATTATTTTTTTAATAGAGTAAAACTATTTTTTTTTATTATGAATTAAAAATTTAATATAAGGAAGAACATGATGAAAACTACTGCATTTAGTTTAAGAATTGATCACCTTCGTTAACGGGTGGACAACCATATATTAACGGGTGGACAATCATATATGTTTGGCGATTAATAAATTTAATTTCAAAGACTGTAAAATTTTGTAGCAACTGATTAATAACTATAATAATAATAAAATTAGGATTTGTTATTTAGTATACAAGTTAGTTGTATATAAATATACATAATGTATATCAGTTTTATTACTCAATTCAATAATAGTAATCTTTATTTCTTTATTCTCTCTCTTTTTTTCTCTCATTAAAAGTGTCTCATGCACTAACAAATTGATATCTAGAGCTTTGAGTAGATTCTTGATTGTGCTTTCAAGAATCACATGTCAGTGATCGTACTTCTGGGATTGTGGGTAGTTCATCGCTTTTGCTGCAAAGATGAATGGTAACTATGGTATTTTTAATTCTCTTCCAACTCTTGACGACAAGTATTAGATTCGATGAAGAAAACAAATGCAATCTTTGTTTGGCTTTCACTAAACCTTAGAAGTGGTTACTAATGGCGTCCATGAGATTAATGAGAACGCAACCGATGCTAAAAAAGTCACGCATAAAGAGGCCAACAAATAAGATTTCAAGGATGCATATTGCATTCAATCAGCAGTAGATTCGGCGAATTTCGACAGAATCTCTCATGCTGAATTGGCAAAGTACTATGAAGGAGGTGAGAAAGTTA
Source organism: Vicia faba (assembly GCA_948472305.1). Taxonomy (NCBI): domain Eukaryota; kingdom Viridiplantae; phylum Streptophyta; class Magnoliopsida; order Fabales; family Fabaceae; genus Vicia; species Vicia faba. Next base: position 725,169,670 of record OX451738.1, on the reverse strand, counting down.
AAGTCGTCAAATTGCAGACTTTGCAACGACAATATTAATTGTTGTAGATGGGAGAAGATGAAAAGATTGCAGGTTATGTGTCGAAGGTGCATAATCACATTCATATCATAAAGGGTTGTGGTGAAACCCTAACTGATAAGATGATATTTAAGAAGGTAATGTGTATGTTGACCTCTCACTTTGATCATATTATTGTAGCTATTCAAGAATCCAACGATATTGAAACCCTAAAACTGGAAGATTTTGTTGGTTCGTTAGAGGCGCGTGAGATTAAGATTGTTGATAGGAAAGGGGGTTCAAGAGTCTATACAAGCACTGCAGGCTCAGACATGGAAGAAGCATGGTGGTTCCAAAGTGTTCAAAGGCAAAGGTGACTAGACTCAAAGTAAGAGTCTTGGTCGAACCCTCTAAAGCACGAGGTCGATGATAAGACTTCTGAATCCTAGAAAATAGGATAAGGAAACACCTATCAAAATGATAAAGAAGAGAAAAAGGTGTGCAATGCTATAAGTGTGAAAAGTGGGGTCACTTGGATAAGAATTGTTGGTAAAGGAAAGACAAAGGATCGACAAAAGACAAGGATGAATGAGAAAACCTTTCACGCCAAGATTCAAATGATTCTAGAGACATGGTGGTTATGGCTGCAATTTTAGATAACCATGTCAAATCTAAGATCTGGTTCCTCGACTCTGGATGGCCGAATCACATGATTGGTTGAAAGGTGTGGTTGACAAATTTAGGTGAATCGAAGAAGAGCAAGGTTAAAATTATAGATAATAGCTTATTGCAAGCAGAAGGTATTGAAAACATAGTTATTCAAAGGAGGAATAGAGCGAAAGTTATGATCTAAGATGTACTCTATGTACCGTGAATAACGTGCAATCTCCTAAGTGTTAGACAATTGTTCGAAAAAGGTTTCTCAATGGTCATGAAAGAGGGAGCTTTGGAACTGTTTGATACTCAGGATAATTTGGTCTTGAAATCTCCTCTATCGAAGAATGGGACATTTAAGACCATGATTAGTTCGACTGAGGTACAATGTCTGAAAATAGTTACTGACCACAAGAATAGTTGGACGTGGCATTTGAGGTTCAACCATATGAACTTTAGGTCGCTCAATTAAATGATCACTCAAGATATGGTAACAGGTATACCAAATCTTGTGATGCTTGACAAACTCCGTGAAGGATGCTTAGTAGGGAAGCAATTAAATTGTTTTTCGACTATGCCAATGAGATCCTTCTACATACTCGAAGTTGTACATTCAGATATATGTGACCCTTTTAAGGAGCATACCATTGGTGGAAACAGGTATTTTATCTCATTTGCCGATGAGTACAGTCGAAAGCATTGGACCTATGTGATCAAACGAAAGGACGAAGTATTCAAAATCTTTTAAGATATCTAAGATGCTTGTAAAAAACCATAGTGAATAAAAGATCAAGGTTCTGCGACCAGATAGATGTGCCGAATACACATCCAAAATGTTTGAGGAGTTTTATGCTGAACATAGTGTCGATCATAAGATTCCTTATACGCCTCAACATAACAACATTGTAAAAAGAATAAACATGACCATATTGGATATAGCGAGATGCATGCTGAAGTAGAGAAATCTATTGAAATCCATATGGGGTGAAACGATCAGCACAACTGTCTATATACAGAACATATATTCTACAAAGAAGTTGAAGAACAAGGTTCTTAAAGAAGTTTGGAGTCGAAAATGATCACAAGTGAGTCATCTGAAGGTGTTTGACTCTATTTGTTACAAACATGTTTATGATGCGAGAAAAGAGTGAACATATAGTTCTGGTAGGATATCATAAAAATAAAGCATACAAGTTATTCAATCTAATTAATAAGAAGATTGTGATAAGTAGAGATATTGCGATTAATTAAAATTCTACCTGGAATTGGAATTCTGGTGATGCAATTAATAAGCCTTTGATGAGCTGTAATTGATATGAAGAAACTGATGAAGTCAAAGTCGAAGAAATTATTGATATTCCAATCGAAGTCGAAGCAGTTATTGACATTACCAACAGAGTCAAAGTCGAAGAGGGTACGACTAGAACAAGCTAAATACCTTTAAAAACTAGAGTTTGTCCAACAAGATTTCAATATTATGAAGTGACTGGTGATGATTAAGTCGCACTATATGGAGAATTAGTTCCTTTTACTTTTCTTATAGATATTGTGTGCTACATAAAATATACTTGGGTCAAAGTATGGGATGCAAGCTTGGATGAAAATAACCTTTTTGGCAAGAAAAACTAAGCCTGCATCGATGCAAACTAGCTCTGATTGACTCAAAGCATTGTGCTTCTCCCAGGTTGTGTTGCGTCGACCCCTTGGTCGACTCAACCTGATGGTCAAGAAAATTGAAGCCTGCTCCGACGCAACCCCCTGGTACGGTCGATGCATTCAAGCTATTTGGCTTATCTCCTAGGCGCGAATTATGTTGCACAGACCCAAGCCTCTAGAGCGGTCAACCGCTCACTTAACATACTCAAAATTATGTTTGTCTTATTTTCTTTCTTTCTCAAATATTATTTGTTTTACTAACATATATAAATAGAGTTTTGATTCCTTTTGAGCAGTTAACAAGAACTAGTGAAAGATACACATAATGCTCATCATCTTCATCCTCTCTTCTCAAAAATCAACATCTACACATAATCATGGTTGTTGATTCAAGAAAAGTGTTGTGGTGATAACGTTCAAATCAAAGATTCAATTCAGATTTGGGTTGAGAAATAGTGGGTTGTTCTTGAATAAAATCGTTTGGATTTTCTCCTCCAAGATTCCAATTGGTGTGGGGGTTTTTGCACAAGTCTTTGCTTCATCGAATTCAGCCGAGTGAAAGGATTAAGAAATGATGGGTTTGCTTAATCAAGTAAAGGTAACTGGAGGATTGTGAAGGAAGATTTGGGGTCAAATTTATTGCGATCTAAATCAACCGAGTGAAAGTATTGCAGAGCAAGAGTTCGTGCAATTCATGTAGCGGTAACCAGAGGTTTTTTCAAAGAATTTGGAACTTGGTTTGGCAAAAACCAAGGAAAGGGAAGAAGACTTTTACATCAGTGTTGTACCCAAAAATTTTCCCTCCCATATTTCTCAACACATGGCAAGTGAGGTCCCCAAATTGCTCAAGGAAGTTCAAGAGTTGACCAGACAAACTCTCTCCTAAGACAGTATACCTCAAATTAGGGTTTCTATTTTCATCAATATGTGTGAACCACAAAGGACTAAAATTCTCACCATTGTCCTAATATGTTCTCAAGATCATCCATGTCAAGTTTCAAGCCTTGCAGAAGAAGTTTGCTCAGTCAATTGCTCAAAGGCCTGAAAATCAACTGTGCTAGGTCAAAAGTCAATTGTGACCCACATACAGTCAAACTTCAATATTTTTGGTCAACATCCTCATTTTGAAGTATTATTCATCATTTAATCAAGGGTTGATCATTATTCCTCAAGGATTTCTCACAATTCATCAAAACCCAAAAGTTGATAAATTAGGGTTTTGCAGGAAAAGTCAACTCAACTTTGACCAAGCATAACTTTCTCATACTTTATCAGAAATGACCCATACAAAGCTCATTTTGAAGAGGATGCAATTATCTACAATTCATCTTCATCTCCCAAGTTCGGAATATTCACTCACAAAAAGATATGAATTTTGACATTATGGGTCATTTTGAAAAGTCATCAAAAACACCTTATGGGTCAAGGCTTCATACATGAACATGGAAGATTCAATTGAGATGAGACCAAAAAGGTTGCTCATAGGACATCCTAAGATTTCTAAAAAGTCCAAGAACACCTCTCTAGGGTCAAAATTGAGAGAGTTATGCATTAGCCAAGTTGACCTTTTTTGCAAAATTGTCAAAAGTCAAATGTGCTCAAATTTGCATCTTTTGCTAAATGGGCCCAAATTTTTATGCTTGCATCTCATTTATAACATAGTCCATGACCTATGGGACCCTCCATGCTTTATTTATTCATTTATTTAATTTATTTTGATTTTTATTCATTTAAAATTCAAATAAAATAAAATAAATCCTAATAAATCATATATTGCATTTTAGGGATGATCTTTTGCATTGAAAGAAGATATTATATGCTGTCAAATGAAGATAAAATCATGCAAGGCCAATGTGGTTGGAAAAGATTGGATTTGAGCAAAATTGGAAAGGAATCATATGCATTGAAAGAGCAAATCAAATCTCCATAATTTATAAAGATACAATACATTTTTATTGACCTAATGCGTTCCACTACATATACAGAAGCAAGCCAAGGCCTATGGGGGTTGGAAGTAGTCGTTCAAAGAGAAAGAAAAACTCAAAAATTTCAAGAAAAGTGGTAATCCAATTTTCATATTAGAAACCGGATCGTGCCTTTCTCACGTTGCAAAGAGGTGGCTGGACGTTCCAGGAGCAGATTCCAATCAAATTCAAGACTTTTCGCGCTTAGAGTTGTAAGTTACAGGTATCACAAGTGGCTTCCAAAATCATTTTCGTTTCCATCAATCTATACGCCATTTGCATATTTTGCCTGCATATTCTTGTCCATTAACATGTTTGCAAGCTAATCATCATATTCAATTATGTTTTTGGTGATCGTATGACAAACTGCCATGGCTAGGGTTTCGTGTTGAGTTTTAGGGCTTTGCAGGATGATTAAAATTGGATGTTGATTCTGGTACCATGAGACTCGTGAGGATGAGACAAGTTGATTGGTACCAGTCATGGCCATTTATATTGCCCGTGGACAATTTTTGAAATGCACAGGTTTGTAGCTACAACGCCATGTCTGTAGGTAAAAGTTTAGAACTTTAAATGACAGTTCCAGGGAAGAAGACAATAGTGTGGCACAACTGATTGGCTGATTCAAATTCTGGCACGTTATTCTTGCCAGAAACCCGTTGTTCTGATATATACTGTTTGTTTTTATTGTATTAATAAATTAATATCCAGCACAGTTGGTCAGAAGAAGGAAGTCATAAGCTCCTTGTTCTGGGTTCGATTCCAAGCGTGAGCTTCTAGTATCTTCTCTTTTTGTTTTCACCAGATCCAGCGCCTGCACTTTCTGAGGTTCAGTATCTTCTGGTTCATCAGCCGGAACCAGATTAATCATTATCTGGTCATCTTCTGGATCCATCATCCAGGACCAGATCAAGCATCCTCTGGGCATCATCTTCTAGATCCATCAGCCAGGACCAGATCAAGCATCCTTTGGGCATCATCTTCTAGATCCACCAGTCAGGACCATATCAAGCATCCTCTGGGTATTATCTTCTATATCCTGCAGTCAGAGCCAGATCCAGCGCACCTCACCTTCTGAAGGTCATCATCTGCTGGATCCAGCGGTCATAATCAGATCAGGCGCATACCATCTCCTGAGGGTCATCTTCTGGATCCATCAGCCAGAACCAGAGCTGCTGATCATAGGCCCATTATTCCTTCCTTTTCTTTTTCTTTTTTTTCTATTTTATCTTTTCTTTAATTCATAAAACTAATTATTTGTTTCACAAAAAACCCATAAAATCAATAATTCACAAAACTAGGATTAGTAATTTTTATTTCATCAAAATTAATTTAATCTAGTTTAAAAATAGGGATATTATAATTTGTTTTCATAAATAAAATAAAATAGAAATTAGGTTAAACTTTTGATTAAATTCAATTTTGCTTTTCTTTTCTTCTTAAATAAAAATACAAAAAAATAGATTTTAGAATAAATTAATTTATTTTTCTTAATTTAAAATTAATTAGAATTAGGATTTTCTTTTTTTTAAATTCAATTATTTCATTATTTTCTAAAATAACAAAAATGACAAAAAAAACATGTTTTCTTTAATCAATTACAAGTAGGATTAGTCAAGGGTCAAAACCCTAATCGTCTCGCATTTGATTCACCGCGCGCTTATTATTCATTTTAGCAATATTGATGTAACTGTTCATGGTTTGTAATAGTTTAATCTAGGACTTTCTTTTATTTATCGTCTGTTGCGGGTTTTTTTTGGCTATGTAATTAATCCCCTCCCTGAAGCCTTGTAATAACATAGATTTACTTTCTCGCATTTTAATTCTCGCAAATATTTGACTGTTTAGATGTATGCTAATAAGATCGTATGACAAGAATGCATGACAAATTAATACAATTAGAAAACCCTAATGTGCAAAGAGTAAATAATTGAAAACAAATCACTCGCACACGTCACTCTTAGGGTATACTCACACTTCGGTTTCTCTCGGTAAATGGTCATTAAGTATAGAGCTTCTTAGTGGTTGCCCTCCTGTCTAACAAAGATCAAATATGTTGCCTCGGAAATGTTGCTTCGGAAATGTGCTTCAGAAATGTTGCCTCGAATATGATCTTAAGACTTTAGGTTTATTACTAAGACGTCCTAACATTGCTTTAGTGATCGTACGTCCCTTACGAATTGACCCTTACAACTCCAACGACGGTGCTACCTATTTCTCAATAGTAGAATAGTGCTGTCTAAAGGAAACAAGAATAGAAACGATCTTTTTCGAGTAGGTAGATGCTAGTAGGTACTTGCTCAAATCATACTTTTCACACTTACACTTTTCAAACAAATTTTCAAAACAACTTCGTCACACCTTTGAGGACTGATACAAAGGTTATCACGAAGTCAAACTTTTCAAAAGCAAAGCACATACACAAGCAATTTTCAAAAGATGAGCAATTACCTAAGAGTCCTTGGAAAACCATGGATAGAAAGGGTGCTAACACCTTCCCTTTCTATAATCTACCCCCGTACTCAGAAACATCTCGAAAAAGGATTTTTTCTGTAGTTTTTTCCTTTCCGATTGGATGAAATAAAAGCCGGTGGCGACTCTTGATTACCGCGACATTTTGCAAACACAAAATGCAAAATGCAAACCAGCATTTTAAAACAGTCGGTTCTGCCACCGTATCACAGAACTGGAGACTCTGCTGGGGAAGAATAAGTGGGTTATACCTTAAGATCTAGTCCATATTAATTTCTTCTTTTGATTGTTTGATTGCTTTACTTTTAAAGGTTTTGTTTGGGAGTTACTATAAATCCTAACCCGGATCTGGGGACACCTTTTAGGTAAGTAGCAATAGACTGTGAGGGAACTGTACGGCATAGACCAATACGGTTGAAGCAGTAGCTACATTGATGTGGCATATTGGTTGGTATCGGTATCCCTTGTGGAGAAACGAGGAGAATACGGGGCCGCTGTGTGGTGTCGTTAAGCATCAACTGACCTTAGAACCTTTAATCGACCAACTTGGCCATTAGAAAGTAGTGAGGTAGCCGGCCTCGGTGTAAAGCTGGGAACTGGTTGATACTCGATGCTACACTCATTGAGACCATACTCTCGAGATAGTTCCGGTCAGTGATATTGAGATCCTTTAGAACCCGGTTACTTTTTCTAGGACAGGTTGAAACCAACTTAACTTTAAGAGGGTATTACCTTTGACCTCATGCATGCCTTAAACTTAAGGGCTTTGTGTGTCTTGTTTGTCTTTTTCATACCTGTTATCTGCTATACCTGTTGTTTTTATCATGACATCATGCATCATAACATGGCATTCATGCTTCATTACACTAACCATTTCAAAGACCAAGGGAATTTATCTTTGTTCCGTTTTGCAGATCATGGCTTTCATGCGTAGAAATACTATCTGAGTCAACTTTATGCAGATACCGGCCCAACTTAAAGATCTAGTCTCAAGAGTTCCCGAGACTTCTATGTTCATTAAGAGACATGGTCAGCTTCTCATCCTGGTCACTTCAAATCTTGATGAGCAGATGATGAGTGTACTTTTACAGTTCTTCGATCCTGTGCATCATTGCTTCACCTTTCCAGATTACCAGCTGGTTCCCACCTTGGAAGAGTTCTCTCACCTATTGGGCATATCCATTCTTGAGCAGGTGCCCTTCACATTTATGGAATAAGTTCCTAGACCAGAAGACATTGCCTCAGCTCTGTATTTGAAACGGGCTGATGTAGTATCCAATTGGGAAACACGAAGCGGGGTCGGAGGTTTTCTAGCCAAGTTTCTGATATACCAGGCTCAGCTATTCTGGGATAATTTGGATTTTCAAGCCTTTGAAGATGTCTTGGCTCTCCTTATCTATGGATTATTTCTCTTCTTGAATCCGGATTCTTTTGTAGATGTGAATGCTGTCAAGATTTTCCTTTCTCGCAATCCCGTGCCTACCCTGCTGGGTGATATCTTGCATGCCCTTTATACTCGTACCGTGCAAAGAAGAGGGACTCTTATGTGTTGCATACCGCTGCTGTCGAGGTGGTTTATTTCGCACCTCCCTAAGTTTGTGTTGAAGAACGAAGAAGGTTTGGGTTGGTCCTACAGGATAATGTCACTTGCCCATACAAATATTCTTTGGAGCTCCCGGGCTATGGAAGACACTGTTGTTATTGACCGTTGTGGGGGATATCCTAATGTCCCATTGCTTGGAATCATAGGGGGTATAACTTACAATCCTTGTCTAGCTTTGCGACAATTTGGTCGCGCTCGGAGAGATGGTCCCCATGAGTTACTTCTTGAGGATATTATATTTGACTACAAGGAAAATGTTAAGGAGCACCGCCGGAGGTTTATAGGAGCCTGGGGCATGGTGAACAGATCTGACCCCCAAGAGTTGGGACCAAAGACTTCCCTTCCTATGCAACCTTATCTCCAGTGGGTCCGAGCTTGTTCCCAGAAGCTTGGAATTCCCTATAAAGCCGTATTACCAGTGATTGTGGAGCCCACTAATGAAGAAGAAATCCCTTACACGGTCCTCTATCCTCACATGCCCACTGATCCCGGGGAGTTGCAGAGGTCTTGGATTCAGCTGAAGAATGAGAGGGATACTTATTGGGAAAAGTACCATGAGCAAGAAAGGAAGATTTTGAAGCTCACCAGGAAGCTCGAGGAGGACAGAGTGATCAATGACTACATCGGCACAAAGAGGAAGCGTCCATGGGACTTTTGATTTTGCTTTTTCTAGTTTTTAGAGTTTGTTTTATTTACTTCTTTGTAACGCCTTAAAGGAATTGTTGAACCTTTCAAAGTTAATCTAATAAAGTTTGGTTATTTTTGGTTTGCAAATTTAAATCTCCCAAAGTCTTTGAAATCATTACATGCGCATCCCATTATCATGCACACTATTACATGGACTATTACATGTTTCTCATGTTCTTCGTTGTTTATTTTAGCATAAATGTCTTCCAATCAAGCTATCAAAGATCTTCAAGCACAGAACGCCCAATTCCAACAGATGTTCTTAAGTCTGGCTAAAGGGAAAGAGGATCTGAAGACCCTTATTCTGAAAGAGAAGAAGAAGAAGAAGGCCGGTATTTTGAACATGGGTAAAAGATTCGGAGAAAGGTTGAGACAACCAACTGATCTGACCTCCTCATCCAAGGACGGGGAGAACCAAGAGAGGGTAAAGGACCCTAGTCCAACAGTTTCTGATAACGATACGGATTATGATGACGAGGAATATCCTCCTGCTAAGGATAGGTACGAGCAACTAGAGGACCGTCTGAGTGCTATGGAGATTCAGAAGATCCCTGGTTTGGATTTTGGAGAACTAGGACTGGTGATCCCTCATAAGTTCAAAGCTCCGGGTTTTTCCAAGTACGATGGAGTATCCTGTCTAAAACTCCATCTTCGCTCTTACGTAAGAAAAATCCAACCCCACACTGATGATAAAAATTTGTGGGTACACTTCTTTCAAGATAGTCTGTCAGGGACTCAGCTTGAATGGTTTTATCAGTTGGAAGGAGCCAGTGTCCGAAAGTGGGAAGACCTTACTGCTGCTTTTTACAGGCAGTATCAGTATAACGCCGATCTTGCTCCCACTCGTACTCAGCTCCAGGGTATGTCCATGGGTGTAGGTGAAGGTTTTAAGGATTATGCTCAGAAGTGGAGAGACTTGGCTGGAAGAGTCCAACCCCCTTTGTCTGATAGGGAGTTGGTTGACATGTTTCTAGGGACGCTATCTGGTCCATTTTTCAATCATCTGATCGGCAGTTCGTCGTCTGGGTTTACTGAATTAATTTTGATAGGAGAGAGAGTAGAAGCTGGTATCCGAAGTGGTAAGATACAGAAAATGCTTCGTCTAGTGCAGCGAAGAAGCCTTTCACCGGTAAGAAGGAAGCTAATGCAGTCAATGGACCGAGGGGCCAAAACAGACCTGAACACCGTCAAACGGTAAATGCTGTAGTGATATCAAGACCAACAGTTGCTCCACAACGCAACAATCAACAAAGAGTGGAAAGATCGCAATGGCAATTTACCCGCATCAACATGACTTTGGCTGAAGTCTTGCCTCATCTGTTAAAATCCAACTTGGAAACCTTGAAAGAGGCTCCCAAGAAAACAAACACTGCTTCTCCCAAATACAATCCCAACGCGCGGTGCGCCTACCATTCGAAGAGCCCATACCATGATACAAACGATTGTTGGGCTCTGAGGAATAAAGTGCAAGATTTGCTGGAAGCTAAAGAGATTGAGTTTGATGCTCCGGAAAAGCCCAACGTTATAACTGCTCCTATGCCCAAACATGGTCGTGGAGTCAATGTTGTTGACACCGATTCGTTTGTAACCTCTGTGGAAGAAATCTCTACTCCTTTGATGACAGTTAAGAAGAATTTTTTGTTGGCCAGTTTATTTCCGGGTTATGGTGAAGGTTGCCGCATATGTTCAATTCTTCCTTCCGGTTGCTGTTTATTGAAGTCAGGTGTCCAGCGCCTGATGGATAATAAAGAAATTTTGTTTGAGAAGACTATGATTCCGTATGAAGATGTTGCCATCCTAACCATTTCCGCCAATCCTTCCAAGGTTTCCTCGAGAAAACCTGTTAGGGTTACACCTGTTCCAAGAATTGCTCCGTTAATAATCACCGCTCCTGGCCCCATCCCATATACTTCAGAAAAGGATATCCCATGGCATTATGGTGCTGGTGTATATTACCAAGGTGTTAAACAAGATCCGAGGACTGAGGAAGCCGATATGGATATCAGTAATATTGTTGGGACAAGCAAGGTCACCAGAAGTGGAAGACTCTTTTCTCCTGAGATTGCCCCTCCGGCTGTCCACAAACCTGTTGTCACTCCGTCTGCTAGTACATCAACTACTGGCCCAGTTTCTACTCCAGTTATCACCCCTGTCACCGAGCCATCTGGGACTCGAGGCAAAGAAATCACAGGTGAGCCTGCCTGAACGGAGGCACCTAAGAAGATCATTGTAGAAACCTCGAAACAAGAGATAGAGGAAATATTGAAAATTATCAAGAAGAGCGACTACAACGTGGTCGAGCAGCTGGGGAAGACCCCGTCAAAGATCTCCATGTTGTCCCTTTTATTGTGTTAAGAAGCCCATGCGAAGGCTTTGATTGTGTTTCTCAAAACTGCGCATGTTCCGCAGGAAACTTCTACAGATCAGTTCAAAGATTGTGTGGCTAGCCTGACTGCTGACAACGGGCTGGGTTTCTCAGATACATATCTGCCTGCTAAGGGGAGAAATCATAATGATGGTCTGCACGTCTCGATCGAGTGCAGGGGCACCACTATGGCCCATGTACTGGTAGATACCGGGTCTTCGCTGAATGTTCTACTGAAGAAAGCATTAGACTGTCTGGATTGTGAAGGTTTGATTCTAAAGCCGAGTAACATTGTAGTAAGGGCTTTTGATGGATCAAAAAGAATGGTGCACGGGGAGGTGGACATCCCTATCAATGTTGGATCTCAGACTTTTGCATCCACCTTCTACGTGATGGATATCAGGCCATCATACTCTTGCTTGCTGGGTTGTCCTTGGATTCATAAGGCTGGGGCAGTTACGTCCATACTCCATCAAATGTTGAAATATCCGGTAAAGGGAAAGATTGTCACGGTGCAAGGTGAAGAGGAGTATATGGTGAGTCATCTCAATTCTTTCCGCTACGTGGAGATTGACGGGGAATTCATAGAAACGCCTTTTCAAAATTTCGAAGAGGTCCCTCAGTTCTCGACATCAACTGAAGTTGCTACCAACAAACCTCCATTGAAGAAGGCTTCTCTCAAAGACGCCAATGCTGTAATCGAAGAAGGTGGGTGTACCAATTGGGGTCAGCTTCCTGACTTCACTCACAAACCTGAAAATTTTGGTTTGGGCTTTACTACAGGGACTCAAAGGGCTGTTAGGCGTGCACAGATCAGAAGACCTCCTCTACACATCAGCAATCAGGGAGTTAATGCAATTGAAGACAGTGAAGAAGATTCAGACATCGACCGCTGGATCTACCCAACAACCAATGGTGGACTGAACAACTGGACGGCGGAGGACTTCATACCTATTTCTATTATTCTGCAGTAATTGACTTTTTGTTTTAAGATTTGTAATAAACAGTTTGAAACTTTACGGCCCGGTGCCTTGCCCGAGGCACCTTGGCTTTGCTTGTGAGGGCTTATTATTTGTCATTTCATATATCATTAATAAAGCATTGGACGTTTCTTGCATACAAATTTTGCGCTCCTTGTTTTTCTTTTCTGTCTCTCACTTTATCAAAACAGCTATTCTCTTACACACACTCACGTATCATACTGCAGATCCATATCCACTTTGGATCCCATTGATAACAGCTCTGCTACTTCCAGTTATGACTCCAAAAATCCGATCAACCAAGCCGAGGACGTAGGTGAGGATGATTGTGAGGTGCCTGGAGAACTTGCTAGACTATTACAGCAGGAAGAGAGGGCCATACAACCTCATGAAGAGTCGGTTGAGTCAGTGAATTTGGGTACAAAGGAAGACAGAAAAGAGGTCAAAATAGGTGCGAATCTGGAGCCTAGTGTCAAGCAACGGTTGGGACAAATGCTATGAGACTATGTTGAGATCTTTTCCTGGTCCTATGAAGATATGCCTGGTTTGGACACTGATATTGTGGTACACCGCCTGCCGACCAAAGAAGACTGTCCTCCGGTAAAGCGAAAAGTTCGTCGTATGCGCCTTGAAATGTCAGAGAAAATCAAAGCAAAGGTCATGAAACAATTCGACGCAGGGTTCTTAGCTGTCACTTCTTATCCGCAGTGGGTTGCCAACGTTGTTCAGGTTCCTAAGAAGGACGGTAAGGTACAGATGTGTGTGGACTATAGAGACCTGAATAGGGCATGCCCCAAGGATGACTTCCTGCTTCCTCACATTGATGTTCTAATCGACAACACCGCGCAACATAAAATCTTCTCCTTCATGGATGGTTTTTCTGGATACAACCAGATCAAGATGGCTCCTGAGGACATGGAGAAGACGACCTTCGTTATCTAATGGGGCACCTTCTGTTACAAGGTAATGCCTTTCGGGTTGAAGAATGTTGGGGCAACGTATCAGCGCGCCATGGTCACTTTGTTCCATGACATGATTCACCACGAGATCAAGGTTTATGTCGAAGAAATGATAGCCAGGTCCCAGACTGAGGAAGAGCATCTTGATCATCTCCAGAAACTGTTTGACAGGTTGAAGACCTACAAGTTGAGGTTGAATCCGAACAAGTGTACCTTCGGGGTCAGGTCTGGTAAGCTTCTGGGTTTTGTTGTCAGCGACAAAGGTATTCAGGTAGACCCCACAAAGGTAAAAGCCATACAAGAGATGCCAGCTCCCCGCACAGAGAAGGAAGTTAGAGGCTTCTTGGGACGTCTAAATTACATCGCCAGGTTCATTTCACATCTGACTGCTACTTGTGAGCCAATCTTCAAGCTGTTGAAGAAAGATCAAGTGGTAAAGTGGAATGATGAATGCCAAACCGCTTTCGAAAGAATCAAGGAATACCTTCAAAAACCACCAATCTTAATGCCTCCAGTTGAAGGAAGACCTTTGATGTTATACTTGACGGTGCTGGACAATTCGATGGGGTGTGTGTTGGGGCAGCATAACGAGTCTGGCCGAAAAGAGCACACCATTTATTACCTTAGCAAAAAGTTTACCGACTGTGAGACCCGATACTCATTGCTCGAGAAAACTTGTTGCGCTTTGGCATGGGCTGCTCGCCGGCTGAGACAGTATATGCTGACTCACACTACCTTGTTGATATCAAAGATGGATCCAATCAAGTATATTTTCGAGAAGCCCGCTCTCTCCGGGAGGATAGCAAGATGGCAGATGATCTTGACCGAATAAAACATCCAATACACAACCCAAAAATCAATCAAGGGGAGTGTATTGGCGGATCATTTGGCACATCAAGCCGTGGATGACTACCAGTCCATGAATTTTGAGTTCCCGGATGAGAATATCACGTTGGTAACTGACTGTGAAGAATCTGGACCGAATGAAGGACCCGAGGAGGGATCCCGATGGTCTATGTATTTTGATGGAGCATCAAACGCTTTGGGTAACAACATTGGCGCTATAATTATATCTCCTGAAGGATGTCATACTCCGTTCACCACCCGATTATGTTTTAACTGCACCAACAATATGGTGGAGTATGAAGCATGTATCATGGGTCTTCGAGCTGATATTGACCTGAGGATTAAGTTCTTAAGTGTATTCGGAGATTCTGCTCTGGTGATCAGTCAGATCAAAGGCGAGTGGGATACGAAGCACCCAAATCTTATTCCTTACAAAGATTATGTACTGACATTGCTCCCACACTTTGAGGAGATAACCTTTGAACATTTCCCAAGAGAGGAGAACCAGTTAGCGGAAACGCTAGCTACCATGTCTTCTATGTTCAAAGTTAGGTGGGACAATGAAGCTCCCCAGATTACCATCGAGAGGTTGGTTGAATCCGCACATTGCTGTGACATTGAGACTGAAGGTAGCGGATAAACCCTGGTTTTATGAGGTAAAGAAGTATCTTGAGGCTCAAGAATACCCTGAGGGGGCATCTGTTAATGATAAGAAGTTTCTGAGAAGGTTCGCTGTGAAGTTCTTCATCAGTAATGGAATCCCTTATAAGTGCAACCATGATTCGACCTTACTACGGTGCATAGACAAGAGAAAGGCATAAAGGATCATGACAGAGTTACATGAAGGTACCTTCAGAACTTATTCCAGTGAACATACCATGGCAAAGAAAATCCTACGGGCAGGATATTACTGGTCCACTATGGAAGCCGATTGTTATCAGCATTCTCGAACCTGTCATAAGTGCCAAGTATATGCTGATAAGGTGCATGTACCTCCGGTTCCCCTGAATGTTTTGACAGCTCCTTGGCCTTTTGAAATGTGGGGCATTGACATGATCAGAGAGATCAGACCTACTGCGTCTAACGGGCATCACTTCATTCTGGTAGCAATTGATTACTTCACGAAGTGGGTCGAGGAAACTTCCTTTGCTACAGTAACCAAGAACGTCGTGGCGCGGTTCATCCGACACAATCTGATCTGTCGATATGGTGTACCAAAGAGGATTATTATAGACAATGGTACAAATCTCAACAATACGATGATCACCGAGTTCTGCAAACAGTTCAAGATTCAGCATCATAACTCTTCTCCCTACTGGCCGAAGATGAATGGGGCTGTCGAAGCAGCTAACAAGAACATCAAGAAGATTGTGCAGAAGATGACAGTGACATACAAAGACTGGCATGAGATGTTACCATTCTCTCTTTATGGGTACCGTACCTCAGCACAAACATCAACAGGGGAAACACCCTACTCCTTGGTGTATGGCATGGAGGCAGTCCTACCCATTGAAGTCCAGATACCCTCTCTCAGGATAATGAAGGATGCAGGTTTGAATGAAGACGACTGGATCCAAACCCGACTTGATCAGCTGAATCTAATCGATGAAAAGAGACTTACTGCTATCTGTCATGGTCAGACGTATCAAAAGCGAATGAT
The DNA here is from genome assembly GCA_948472305.1 of Vicia faba. NCBI lineage: Eukaryota > Viridiplantae > Streptophyta > Magnoliopsida > Fabales > Fabaceae > Vicia > Vicia faba. Next base: position 725,153,827 of record OX451738.1, on the reverse strand, counting down.
CAAGGCTTTTAACAAGAAAGTCAGACGTCAAGAATATCAAGTCGGGGATCTGGTGATCAAACGCATCATACTACCGCAAGGTGATCCTAGGGGTAAATGGACCCCCACATACGAAGGGCCATTTGTGGTTAAGAACATTTTCTCAGGAGGAGCTATGATTTTAACCACCATGAATGGTGATGACCTTCCTCACCCCGTCAATGCAGACATAGTGAAAAAATATTACGCGTAATCAAAGACCCACTAGGTTGACTGGCCTAGGCAAAAATAAGGGCTTCCCGACGAACCAAAAGGGTTCGGGAAAAAGTAAGGGATGAAAATGAAAAAAACTGTACACCCGGCAAGTCGAAAACTTGAAAAGGCGGCTTGGGCAAAAAGGGGTATCTCGATAGGCCGAAAACCCGAAAGGGTGGTCCAGGAAAAAATTAGGGATCAAAGCGTAACACTATGTCTCATTGGATCATCTTGCAACCAGACTTCGGTATCGACTATCAAGCTCGGACGGCGCCAATCAATCTGATTCACCTTCAACCAAGCAGCAAAGTGATTAGACGCTCGAAGATATAAAGGCAATAGCAGAGTTGGAACCCAATGGAATTGTTTCACATTGCTGTTTTTCCTTCTTTTACACAAATTGTATAATTTATGTCTTTCTGCGGCGTTCTCTTACTAGGACGTCAGCCTCTTTGTACAAAATGCCTATTACAGGCCAACTTCAAAAATCAATACAATCCGTTTTTACAAGAAATTTCAAATTGTTTTTCTTTTTCTGTTTTGTCTTGCAAGAACGTCCAATGATTCATCTTTGATATACGCATTTGGAAATAATCGCTGCTCATAAATATTCACATGAGAAACAAATACAATTACTCGTAATTTCAGAAACAGGGGAAAACAAGAAGTGCCCAAACCTTACAGTTACTCTGCTCATCAGGTACAGGGATAGAGCCATCTTGAGAATATGAGTAGTGGTACATGCACTCCCCATAAAGTAAAAAGTATCCGAAGACAGTGATGATTAGCTTTCTCGAACAGGACACAAATCTCCCCAGCCGAGGTTCACAATCGCGAGTGAATTAGTAAATTTTTCCCCAGGCAGAGTTTATTTCTCTCACAAGCATAAATTCAATCTCCAACAGAATTCATTATCACCAGCAACGGGAATTCATCCCCAACTGAGTTATTTCTCCAAGACAGCAGATCTATCAACAGAGTGTTTCCTCTCTGACAGAGCTTTTCCCCACAGAGTTGTCTTCAGACAGAGTCTCGCCCGACAGAATATTTACCAATCAAGGGGAAAATCCCCAACACGATCATCTTTGTTCACCATCCCCGACAGAAGTAGAGGAACTATGGTTTTTATAGCAATCATGGATTTATTTTCCCGAACTCAGATTATTGTGTCAGCATTTCATGTTCGTACATCATGACATTTGCATACATCACATATAACATAGTCTCATTTATTTTGAGAACGTCAGCATACAATGCATCTCATGCATCGCACATAAGTAACCCTGTATTTATTTCAGGAAAAGACAGTTATTATCAACAATTTCCAGCAGGTACATGATCAACACTCGAAGCTAAATAGAGTAATCATCAGCAACAAATGCAACATCATCCAGGTTCCAGCAGCCCTACTATCCAGGCTTTCATCTCGAAGTAACCCTACTATCCAGGTTCCTTCTCACAACCCTACTATCCAGACACTCATGTCGAAGTAACCCTATGACTCAGGTTCCTTCTCACAGCCCTACTATTAAGGCTCTCACGTCGAAGTAACCCTACAACCCAGGTTCCTTCTCACAGCCCTACTATCCAGGATTTCATATCAAAGTAACCCTACTATCCAGGTTCCTTTTCACATCCCTACTTTCCAGGATTTCATATCGAAGTAACCCTACTGTCTAGGTTCCTTCTCACAGCCCTACTATCCAGGCTTTCATATCGAAGTAACCCTACTATCCAGGTTCCTTCTCACAGCCCTACTATCCAGGCTTTCATATCGAAGTAACCCTACGACCCAGGTTCCTTCTCACAGCCCTACTATCCAGGCTTTCATATCGAAGTAACCCTACGACCCAGGTTCCTTCTCACAGCCCTACTATCCAGACTTTCATATCGAAGTAACCCTACCATCCGGGTTCCTTCTCAAGCCCTACTATCCAGGCTTTCACATCGAAGTAACCCTACTATCCAGGTTCCCTCTCACAGCCCCACTATCCAGGCTTTCATCTCGAAGTAACCCTACTATCCAGGTTCCTTCTCATAACCCTACTATCCAGGTTCCTTCACACATCCCTACTATCCATGCTTTCATCTCGAAGTAACCCTACTATCCAGGTTCCTTCTCACAACCCTACTATCCAAGCTTTCATATCGAAGTAACCCTACTATCCAGGTTCCTTCTCACAGCCCTACTATTTAGGCTTTCATATCGAAGTAACCCTACTATCCAGGTTCCTTCTCACAACCCTACTATCCAGGCTTTCATATCGAAGTAACCCTATCATCCAGGTTCCTTCTCACAACCCTACTATCCAGACTTTCATATTGAAGTAACCCTACTATCCAGGTTCCTTCTCATAACCTTACTATCAGGGTTCTGCCTCTCTTATCCCCAGACAACAGTCCACAACACTGTAAGACCAGGACCCGGTCAAACACAATTGATTTCATATTTCCCCAGAAAGTCGCGGTGTAGCATATACCCCGACCAAACACACAGTTCACTTCCGCTTCCCAAACCGGAATTATTCCCCAGTAGAGTAACGGACAACTGAAGCTCCTAAAACTCTATTTCTCTCAAGACAGAAACCAATATTCCCCAGCGTAGTCCTCTTCAACAACAGGTACACGGGTTCTCGTAAAGGAATTTCTTATACGATCGACACTTCTTCGGATGGCATCTTTAAGTCCATCTCCGACAATTCTCTAGCAACTACCAAATGGCATCTATGAGCCCATTCTTGATATCACAAATCAAGTGGCACTTCATGCAAGTGCAAATTTCTGGGCACTCTATTGTTCAATCATCTTCCACCTTCAGATCACGAAAGGAAGACAACCAATCTACATCCTCAGGTTTAAGAAGATTGAACAGGGGCAGCTGTTATACCCCAAAATTTTCCCTCCCATATTTCTCAACACATGGCAAGTGAGGTCCCCAAATTGCTCAAGGAAGTTCAAGAGTTGACCAGACAAACTCTCTCCTAAGGCCGTATACCTCAAATTAGGGTTTCTATTTTGATCAAGATGTATGAACCACAAAGGACTCAAATGCTCACCATTGTCCTAATATGTTCTCAAGATCATCCATGTCAAGTTTCAAGCCGTGCAGAAGAAGTTTGCCCAGTCAATTGCTCAAAGGCCTAAAATCAACTATGCTAGGTCAAAAGTCATCTGTGGACCACATACAGTCAAACTTCAAGATTTTTGGTCAACATCCTCATTTAGAAGTATTATTCATCATTTAATCAAGGGTTGATCATGATTCCTCAAGGATTACTCACAATTCATCAAAACCCAAAAGTTGCTAAATTAGGATTTAGCAGGAAAAGTCAACTCAACTTTGACCAAGCATAACATTCTCATACTTTATCAGAAATGACCCATCTGTGATGCGGTGGGAGAACTGACTTGAGGTTTTGCATTTTTTGTTCGCAAATGTTTCGGCTTAGCAAGAGTCGCCTCCGACTTTTATTTTATCCAAAAGGAAAGGTAAAAAAGCACAGGAAAGACCTTTGAGATTGTTTTTGGGTTCGGGGGGAAGATTATGAAAAGGGAAGGTGCTAGCACCCTTTTCATCCATGGTTTTCGATGGGCTCTTAGTTACTTGTTTTAGATCACTTGCTTTTGCTTTTCCAATTGTTTGAAATGGTGCTCTTGTGTGTGGTTTTGAAAGTATTTTGAAAAGAGGCCTTTTGTTTAGGCAACATTTGTAATGATGCTTGTTTGAATGTATACAAAGGTGTTTGTCTTTTGAAAAATGTTTCAATGTTTGAAAGTTTGTTGGGAAACTGTTTTGAAATGTGTGTGATAGTTTGAAAATAGCAAGGATGGTTTGCAAATTGATCAAGTAACTAGGAGTTGTCTACCCTACTCAAAGATCTTTCCTATACATTTTTATTCCTTTGACATTGTTGTTTTACCATTGCATTTGGTAAACAACTCTATCTTTGGATGTTAAACGGGACAGGCGTGGGTCATCGTATGACCATGATAATAATATTGCCAAGTATCTTAGCAAGTTTTTTGAGGGACTAGATCATTTTGTTATAGGAAACCAAGATAGCGTCATCGAGGGACTATGATCTTTTTGTTTTGTTTTGTTTGTTTTGCCAAGATACCTAACGTGCATACCATGGCCATGTTTTTTAAGGCAACAAGTGGATGAAACCCTAGGGGTGCTTGTGTGCATGGTGTTGTCATTTTTCATGCATTTTTGTCTTGTATTAGTCATGCTATTTGTTTTGATTTTTGGTTATCATACAAATCCTAATCTTACTATCATGGCATTTGAAAGCAATAAATGCGTAAAAGTAAATCTAAGACTATTACAACATTATTATGGGAAGGGGGATACAAGTTTGAATAAGGGGATATTGCTCAAAAATAAACCCTAAAACTGTTACAACCATATTGAATTCAATGTACAAATAATAAATTGACAAATATTTAAATGTACAAATAAATATAAATATGCACAAATGTTTTTGTATTTATTTTTATGTATGTAAATATGAATTTATTTAATGTCTTAAAAAATAAGAAAAATATTAATGATTATTTTTTGGAAAGGGTGGAAACCCTAGTTTTGAAAGAAAATGCATATTCTAATTATTTATTTATGTACAAGAAAATAAATAAAAATATATACAAAAGTGTTAAAAAATTAAAATGTGTGAGAAAATATTATTTAAGTGTATAAATAATAAAAATAAAAATATATGATATTTTTGTATTATTTGTGAATTTATTTTAAAAAAATAAAAGTATATATTATTTAATAAACTATTCTTATGCCAAAAAATAATAAAATAAAAAGTGAAAATTTAAGAAAATATTTTTGGTGATTTTTAATATTTGAAAAAAATAAATAAAAGTCAGAAATGTAAAAGAAATGAAAAAATATATAAAATATAATAAATGGGCCAAGGGGGGGTGTAAAAAGTAAGCTAGGGGGTGTCAAAAGCAGAAGCAAGCAAGCCCAACCCACGTTCCAGCTTCATCCCTAACCTCTGCAAAAAAATGTGCGCGCCATGGTTCAAATCCTGTTCTCTCTTGTTCTTGCATGAAATCAAAAACTCACAACATAAAAGTTATAGCATTTTCAATCACGATTTCAATGATATAAAAAACTTGATCTAACTCTCAAAGACCAGAGAGAATTTCCTTGGCCCTAATTTCTAACCTAGTCTTTTCAGCAACTTTAACATCCAAGTTCTCCTAGCTCAGTTAACATAAATGAATTCTATGCATATGTACAGCTTAAGGACAATGAGGATTACATTTTTGCTTCACAAATCAAAGCCTAATGATTCCTAAATAGAGAGATAGAAACTTAGAAAATACCTGTTTCAGTCAAGTTTGGATATGGCAATGTAGGGGTTTTTGATGAGGCCTAAAGGTCGTGTTAGCTTGCCTGAAGTTCACTCAACCTTCCCCAATGCTTGGCTTGCTTTGAAATGGCCTGAATATGCTTGTAGAACTCAACCTGCAAAGCTTCAAAGTAAAAATGGTGAAGTGTGAAAATGGAGTTACAGTTGCTTGAGAATGGTCTGGACATCTTAGGTGTATTGTATTGAATGTGTTTGAAGTGGTTTGGGACAAAACACACGAGGCAATGTGAAGATGGCTTGAGTTCTGGAGGGCTTTCCCTGTTTTGGACAGAAGTTAGAGTTTTTATGCTTAAGGGTGTTTGAGAGGCTTGTAACTCGTGTTTTTGGATTGGCGTGATATGTTGAGGTCGTTTGAAATGTGCCCAAGACTTGGTTTTAACAGATACCAAAGTTGTGGAGTTTTTGCACACTTCCTTGTTTTTTAAGTAAAAGGTGAGTTGACAATGACAAGGCATGTACAGGCTAGCTCAAAGCCTGCACATAGTTGGTACCAATTGCCTGATATTAGTGAACTTTGTTTGCTGCAAAAGATTAGGTTCAAGGCTCAAGGCTCAAGGGAAACAAAAATGCATAAAGTGAACTTTATGGAAATGGCATTGTTATCTTTATGCCAAAAATGGAATAAACCCTTGTATAATGCTCTAAAGCTCAGAATCAAACCTTTGTCCAATGTATTTGCATTAAATTAAGGAGTGTAGCAAGGATTAAGACTTGTAAACCAAGTACAAGCATGCTTTGGACAGATTTGCAAGTTGTAACACGGTGCAAAATGCCTTGTCCAAAAGTGAGAAATTGCCATTTTCAAACTTTCGATTCTCCCTAATCATAAATGATCTTGGAGAGTTCTTGGACATTTTGGAAAGCTTGTAAAATTATCTACAATACATATTTGAAATGCATTTTGAGATTCCATTTGGAACTATGTGAAAAGTTTCCATGAAGATAGGTCAAAATCCTGCCTAAACTAGGGCAAAATTTCACTAAGTTAAAAGTTTCATGGACCCTTGTTCACAAAACCATAACTTGAGATCCAAGCATCTTTTGGGAAAACTTTGTGAATCAAAGTTGTATATTTTGTGGAGGATTACAACCTTCATGTTGGAAGTTTTCTTTGAATCAAATTTCATCATGGTGAAAAAGTTGGGAAAAGTTGGAAAAAAATAAGAAATTTTTATAACTTAGAAAATTTCTAAGTTATGAAAATTTTTCATTTTAAACCCTAATTTCCAAAATTAGGTTTCTTGGTGAACAAATTTCATGTTTTGACACATATTGATGAAAAATGACCTTTGGAACTTGATTTTTGACCAAAAAGTCAAAGTTTGACTTTTCAGTGTACAGTTGATTTTTGATCAGTTGACTGGAAAATTCATCTGTCAATCCAATGCAATTGAGATCTTTCGAACCTTGTGATTAGGTCAAGATGATTCCATTGAGTCCTTGAATCCATTCTTGAACCCAATTTTCCATTGAATAGGTTAAAAAATCAGAAATTGCCCTTCTACAGTCAAAACCCTAAAAATGACCAATTTGCCCTTTTGATGATCTGATCAAATTTCTTGAGGAGTTGTGGTTCAAACTTGATCAAATGGTTCATATGACTCTATAATGTTGATGTGGATAAAAAATTATGAGGTTTGATTGTAAATTGGCCATGGTTGACTTTTTCCCCAATACAGTTGATTTTTAGGTCAACTGTTCAATTAACTGGGCAAAAAATTTGATTCAAGGCTTGAAACTTGGTATGAGCAATCTTAGGAGTCCAACATGAAGTATGAAAGTCACATGAGACATTGGAAATCCAAAAACCCTTGTGAAAACTCAAACCCTAATTTCAGGTCAACAGTGCAAGGAAATGTCTTGAGCTGAGCAAACCCTAATCTGGTCTTGAGTCCAAAGAGTCTTGTGAGGAGAATCTTGATAAAATGAGAGGGCAAATTTTGGGGTACAACAGCTGACCCTGTTCAATCTTCTTGAACCTGAAGAGTTAGATTGGCGAATTTTGCCGTTCGTGACTCGAAGGTAAAAGATGATTGGACACTAGAGTACCCGTAAATTTGCACTCGTCAAAATGTAGTTTGAGGAAATGGGCTTAAAGATGCCATTTGGAGATGTGATAGAATCTTGTAGGAGATGGGCTTAAAGATGCCATCCAAGAATGTTTGTTGAATTGTATGTTGTTAGTCAGAAGAATAAGTATCAGAATGGTATCCGTGTCTGGAATGTATCTGAACTGTTATCTGGGGACTGAATCTGAATGAGCAATAGAATAACATCCATGTCTGGAGCATCTCTAAGCTGGGGAAAATCAGAATAAGTGACAAAATGGAAACCGTGTCTAGAGCGTATCTGGACTGAAACTGAAATCTGAATGAGCAAAATAATAGCATCCGTGTATGGAGCATCTCTAAGCTGTATCTAGAAAGGAAATATGGAATAAGTATCAGGATGGCATCCGTGTCTGGAGCGTATCTGAACTATCTCTAGAAGGAAATCTGGAATAAACAATAGAATAACACCCGTGTCTGGAGCATCTCTAAGTTATCTCTAGAAGTTTAAATCTGTACGAGCAATGGTATAGCTGCCGTGTCTGAAGCGTATCCGACCTGTAACTGGACTTTGAATTTGTACGAACAAGGGTATAGCTTCCGTGTCTGGAGTGTATCTGAGTTGTAACTGGAGTTTGAATCTGTACGAACAAGGGTATAGCTGCCGTGTCTGGAGCGTATCCGAGCTGGAACTGGAGTTTGAATCTGTAAGAATAAGGGTATAGCTGCCGTGTCTGGAGCGTATCCGAGCTGTAACTGGAGTTTGAATCTATACGAATAAGGGTATAGCTGCCGTGTCTGGAGCGTATCCGAGCTGTAACTGGAGTTTGAATCTGTACGAATAAGGGTATAGTTGTCGTGTCTGGAGCGTATCCGAGCTGTAACTTATCTGAAATCTTTGAATATTTGTTAAAGATAGTTGTTAATCTTATCCTGAAAAGGGTAAAATGTTAGCTGAAACACAAAGTTATGTTGCATGACATGTATGATGCAATAAAATGTGTTTTATCAATGTTTATGATATATGAATGTAATGTATGCGCATGTAAGCTGATTTGCTATATTGCTGAGGAAAATAAATCCTTGACAATTGGGGATAATGAAATCCTTGACTACTGCCGGGGAAAATAAATCCTGGACCGATGCTGGAGATTCAAAATCTTTGATTGCTGAGGATGAGAAATCCTTGGTGATTGTTGAGGATGATAAGATCTTTGACTACTGCGGGGAGAATAAATCCTTGACCGCTGCTGGAGATTAAAAATCCTTGACAACTGTTGTGGGGATGTGAGAATCCTTCACGACTTCCCTGGGGATAGGGATCCTTCAAGTCTTTGGAGTTGGAATATGATAATCATTCTGTTGTGAAAATAATGCCAAGTGTTGCATGAGAAACCTGCTTGGGGAATCCAGAGAACTTTGAAGACTTCTACTGGGGGTTAAATAATGGGAATCCTTACTCGGCTGAGGAATAGGGAAAACTCTGGCGATCTCTACCGGGGGTCAAAAAAAGGAAAACCTTGATCTGCTAGAGAATAAGGAAAACTCTAATGGCTTTTGCGGGGAATTAAGAATGAGAATATCCAATATGTTGAGGAGTGATGAATGAGAATCTTCGATCTGCAGGGGATTAAAAATTCTGACAAATTCATGCTGGCGAGTAATGGAGACTCTGGCAACTTCACTGGGGAATCAAGAATGAGAATCTTCATTCTATTGGGGAATTTGAATCCTTGGGGACTTCAAGCTGGGGAGTTAAGAATGAGAATCTTCATTCTGTTGGGGAGTAAAAATCCTGTAGGGAATAGCTATACTGCTGTGGAGTAGCTATCCTGCTGGAGAGTAAGTTCAGGACTCTGGGGGAAAAGCTTATTCCTTTTTGGAAGAAGTTCAGGAGTTTGGGTTGTATGCCAATCTACTGGGGAGTTATCCTAGGTTGGGGATAAAAGTTAACTGTTATCTGGTTGATTTCCATGCTTTTAGACAACTTGTTGGGGAAATTGGAAGGTTTCCGCTAGGGATTGATAGTTTTGACTTGACTGGGGAAGAAGGTTTCATCTTCACTGAGGGTCTGTAGTTCAAAGTTTTTGCTCCGTTGGGGATTGAGGGTTTGAAAAGTTTTAACTCTGGTGGGGATCTAGATGATGTACTGTAGGGGATTTCTCTTGGAATATCCCAAAGACGTCTTCCTATACTTTCAACCTGTCAGTAATTATTCCTTCCCATTTCGTTTATTTGTAAACATCGATTATATTCAAATGCATATGCTCATTAATAAATCATTGGACGTTTTCAAATAAAACACGAGTGTAAAAAAGGAAAAGGCAAATAGTTTTCTGCACTTTGAAGTATCTTTGTATTAACTTTGTGTAAGTATTTTGTACAAAGGAGACAGACATCCTAGTAAGAGAATGTTGTCATAAAAAATGAGAAAAATTTATACAAAGAAAGATGGCTATGTGTAAAAATTCCATGGGGTTCCCATTCTGCTATAGCCTTCGTAACTCTGAATATCTTGTCCATTCGTTGCTTCGTCCGAAGATGATTGGGTTAATTAGAAGCCCGGAGCTTGTCCGTGAAGAGATTGTCCTTAAAGTGATCCGACGAGACATAGTCATACGCTTTAATTCCCTAACTTTTGCCTGGACCGCCCTTTCGGGTTTTCGATCCACCGGGAAACCCTTTTTTTCCCAAGTCGCCCTTTCGGGTTTTCAACTTACCGGGTGTACAAATTATTTTATTTATCCCTAATTTTTGCATGAACCTCCCTTTCGGGTTTTCGATTCACCGGGATGCCCATTTTTGCCCAAGTCGCCCTTTCTGGTTTTCAACTTGCCGGGTAGTTTATGCGTAGTATCTTTTGACTATGTCTGCGTTCGCATGGTGCGACAGGTCGTCGACGTCCATGGTAGTTGAGATCATTGCCCCACCAGAAAATATGTTCTTGATCACAAATGGTCCTTCGTAGGTAGGAGTCCATTTGCCCCTGGGATCACTTTGCGGCAAGATGATCCGCTTGATTACAAGATCCCCGACTTGATATGTCTGGCGCCTGACTTTCTTATTGAAAGCCTTGATCATCCGTTTCTGATACGCCTGACCATGACAAACAGCAGTAAGTCGCTTTTCATCAATCAAGTTAAGTTGATCAAGTCGGGTCTGAATCCAATCATCTTCACTCAAACCAGCATCCTTCATGATTCTCAAGGAGGGAATCTGAACCTCGATAGGTAAAATAGCTTCGATGTCGTATACCAAAGAATAGGGTGTTGCCCCAGTTGATGTTCGTGCCGTGGTACGGTACCCATGCAGAGCAAACGGTAACATCTCATGCCAGTCCTTGTAGGTGTCTGTCATCTTTTGTATGATCTTCTTGATATTTTTGTTTGCAGCTTCGACAACACCGTTCATCTTTGGCCGATAGGGAGATGAATTGTGATGTTGAATCTGGAACTGCTCGCACAAAGCGATGATCATAGTGTTGTTAAGGTTTGTACTGTTGTCAGTGATGATCCTTTCGGGGATACCATACCGACAAATAAGGTTCTTCTTGATGAAGCGAGCAACAACATTCTTTGTGACGGACGCGAAGGAAGCTGCTTCGTCCCACTTGGTCAAATAGTCAATGGCCACCAGAATGAAACGGTGTCCATTGGATGCTGTAGGTTTGATCTCTCCAATCATGTCGATTCCCCACATAGCAAATGGCCAAGGAGCTGTTAAGACATTGAGAGGAACTGGAGGTATATGTACCTTGTCTGCATAGATTTGACATTTATGGCATGTTCGGGAATGTTGATAGCAGTCAGCTTCCATGGTAGACCAGTAATAGCCTGCCCGCAGAATCTTCTTAGCCATCATATGTCTGCTAGAGTGAGTGCCAAATGTACCATTGTGCAATTCTGCCATGATCTGTTCAGCTTCAAACTTGTCCACACAATGGAGTAGAATGCAATCATGATTGCGCTTGTATAGGATACCATTTCTCAAGAAGAACTTAGATGAGAATCTCCTTAATAACTTTTTGTCGTTGACTGAAGCTCCTTCAGGATATTCTTGAGCCTCGAGATACCTTTTGACTTCATGAAACCAAGGTCGGTCCATTACTTCTTCGGTATTAATCTCGTGACAATGTGCAGGTTCGTCCATCCGTTTAATGGTGATTTGGGGAGCCTCATTATCCTAGTTAAGTTTAAACATGGATGACATTGTATCTAGAGCATCCGCTAGCTGATTCTCTTCTCGTGGGAAGTGCTCGAAGGTAATCTACTTGAAATGAGGTAGCAATGTCAAGACATGTTCTTTGTAAGGGATGAGGTTTGGATGTTTAGTATCCCACTCTCCTTTGATTTGACTGATGACCAAAGTTGAGTCCCCAAACACATCTAAGGATTTGATTCCCAAGTCTTAGGCAGCCTTGAGACCAAAGATACAAGCTTCATACTCGGCCATGTTGTTGGTGCAGTTAAAGCAGAGCCTTGCTGTGAAAGGTGTATGGCAACCTTCTGGAGAGATAAGTACAACACCGATATTGTTGCCAAGTGCGTTGGAGGCACCATAAAAGTACAGGGTCCATCGGGATCCTTGTTCAGGTCCGTCATATGATCTGAAATCTTTAATGTTGTCCAAAGTCATAATGTCTTCGTCGGGGAAGTCGAACCTCATGGATTGGTAATCTTCGAAAGCTTGATGGGCTAGATGATCAGTTAGCACACTCCCCTTTATAGCTTTCTGGGTCGTGTACTGTATATCGTATTCCGTTAGGATCATCTGCCATCTAGTGATTCTTCCAGATAAAGCAGGCTTCTCAAAGATGTATTTGATCGGATCCATCTTAGAGATCAGCAAAGTGGTATGGGTCAACATATACTGCCTTAGCCGGCGAGCAGCCCATACCAAAGCGCAACAAGTTTTCTCGAGTAGTGAGTATCGGGTCTCACAGTCGGTAAACTTTTTGCTAAGGTAATAAATGGAATGCTCTTTTTGGCCAGACTCGTCATGTTGGCCCAATACGCACCCCATTGAATTCTCCAGGACGGTCAGATACATGATTAGCGGCTTTCCTTCGACGGGTGGAATCAAGATAAGAGGTTCTAGAAAATACTCCTTGATTTTATCGAAAGCAACTTGACAGTCATCATTCCATTTAACCACCTGATCTTTCTTCAGCAACTTGAAGATTGGTTCACAGGTAGATGTTAGGTGAGAAATGAACCTTGCAATGTATTTTAGGCGTCCCAAGAAACCTCTGACCTCCTTCTCAGTGCGAGGAGCATGCATTTCTTGTATAGCTTTGACTTTGGCAGGATCAACCTTGATGCCTTTGTTGCTGACGATGAAACCCAAGAGTTTATCGGATCTGACTCCGAATGTGCACTTGTTAGGGTTCAGTCTGAGCTTGTACTCTTTCAACCTGACAAACAGCTTTTGCAGATGGTCGAGGTGTTCTTCTTCCGTTTGTGATCGGGCTATCATGTCATCAACATAGACCTCTATATCATGATGTATCATATCATGAAACAAAGCTACCATGGTGCATTGATAGGTGGCCCCGACATTCTTCAGTCCGAACGGCATCACTTTGTAACAGAACGTACCCCACTGTGTAACAAAATTAGTTTTCTCCATGTCTTCAGGGGCCATTTTGATCTGGTTGTACCCTGAAAATCCGTCCATGAAAGAAAATACCTTGTGCTGAGCTGTGTTGTCAACCAAAATGTCAATGTGCGGAAGTGGAAAGTCATCTTTAGGGCTGGCCCTGTTTAAGTCTCTGTAATCCATGCACATTCTGACTTTGCCGTCCTTCTTAGGTACGGGCACAATGTTAGCAACCCATTTTGGATAGGAAGTAACAGCAAGAAATCCAGCATTGAACTGCTTTATAACTTCTGCTTTGATCTTTTCAGACATGTCGGGCCTCATGCGGCGGACCGTTTGTTTAACTGGTGGACAATCTTTTCTTATAGGGAGACGATGAACCACAATATCTGTATCGAGTCCTGGCATGTCTTTGTATGACCAGCCGAAGATCTCAACATATTCATTCAACAGCTGAATTAAGCGCTCTTTGACACTTGGCTCTAGGTTGGCACCCACTCTAACTTCTTTTCTGTCTTCCTCAGTTCCCAAGTTGATTATCTCTAACAGCTCCTCATGAGGTAGAATAGCCCTTTCTTCCTGTTGCAGCAGTCTAGCCAATTCTCCTGGCACCTCGCAATCTTCCTCACCTTCGTATTCGGCGTGGTAGACCAGATCTTCAGAGTCACTGAAGGCCATAGCAGAATTGTTACCCATGGAATCCGGAATGGAAAGGTACCTGCATTTGTAAGTGTGGGTGTGTGTAAGGGATAGCCACTTTTAAACAAATAAAATGCAAAAAGAAAGAAAATGAACACAAAAGTTTATATGTGAAAACGTCCATGATTCATTAAAATGGCATATGAAGATGAACAATAAAACCCTTACAAATGGACCTATGTGCCTCGGGTAAGGCACAAGGTTAAAAGTGTACGAAATGTTTGAGAATTATTACAAACCAACAGAAATGTTTGAAAGATAAATTACTGCGGTATGAAAGTAATCGGAACAAAGTCTTTTGCCTCCCAGTTGCACAGTCCTCCGTCAACAGTAGGGAAAATCTAGTCTTCCAAGTTACCCTCTTCTTCATTGTCCTCTAGAGCGTTGACTCCATGATGGGTGATCTTCACTGGTGGCCCTCCAACATGGGAGCGACGCACGGCCCTTTGACTAGCCGAAGTGAAACCCAAGCCGAATTTATCTGATTTGAAAGGAAAATCAGGAAGCTGCCCCCAGATTATGGATCCGCCTTCTTCCACAACTTCCCTAGCATCCTTTAAAGAAGACATCCGAGGCGGAGGTCTTGTAATCACAGGAGTTGAGGACACTGTCTTGGTCACTGCTATCTCTTCAGAAAATTCTTCAAAGTGTTGGAAAGGGGTCTCGATGAATTTACCATCCAATTCCACATAGCGGGAAGAATTAAGATGGCTTATCATGTATTCCTCTTCACCGTGAACAGTTATAATTTTCCCCTGGACAGGGTACTTGAGCTTTTGATGCAGAGTGGAGGTAACAACTCCAGCATGGTGAATCTAGGGTCTTCCCAACAAGCAAGAATAGGAAGGACGGATGTCCATCACGTAGAATGTAGAGTTGAAAATTTCAGTTCCCACCTTGATCGGGATGTCCACCTCCCCGTGGACCATCCTCTTAGAACCATCAAAGGCTCTGACAATGATATTGCTGGGTTTCAGGGTTAGGCCTTCACAATCCAACCTATCCAAGGCCTTCTTTAGCAAGACGTTCAGCGAAGAACCAATGTCTATCAGTACGTGTGCTAGAGTAGTCCCTCTGCATTCCACCGAGACATGCAAAGCGTCATTATGTTTTCTCCCTTTTGATGTTAAATCGGCATCGGAGAATCCTAGACCATTTTCAGCTGTTAAGCTAGCTACACATTCCTGGAAGTGATCCGCGGAGGTTTCCTGTGGCACGTGGGCCGTCTTCAAAAATATGATCAGAGCTTTAGCATGAGCCTCTGAACAAAGCCGTAGTGCCAACATAGATATTTTTGAGGGGGTTTGCCCCAGTTGTTCCACAACATTATAATCGCTTTTCTTGATTATTTTCAAAATCTCTTCCATTTCATTTTGAGAGGTTTCAAGGATGGTTAACGGCTGAGCCCTCGTCCTGATGGGCTTTTCTTGGATTCCTTTCCCTCTATCATCAGCGGCAGAGGGGATAACCACATGAGTTACAACTTTTTCAATAATTGGAGTTCTCGCAAATATGTTTATCGGTACAGGAGTAACCTTAGGAGCAGTTGAGGGTCCAAAGATTGCCTTTGGAGGGGCAATCTCTGGAGAGAAAATTCTTCCACTACGGATGATTTTGCTCGTTCCAGCAATGTTTCCAATGTTGGAAGTCTCTTCATCAGAACTCTCTTCAATTGATTCAATTTGTTTAATACCGTGGTAAAAGATCTCTCCACCATAGTTCCACGGTATTGATTTGTCGGACTTGTACGGGACGGGCCCGGGCATGGTTATCTTCAATGGTGCAATCTTTGGAGCAGATGTAATCTTAACAGGTCTTTTGGAGACCTTGGAAAGATTGGTGGATATGGTTATTATTGCAACATCATTGACAGGAGTCGGTGTAACAGGAGTCTTTTCAAAAAGGATTTCTTGGTTATCCATTAGGCGCTGGATGCCTAACTTTAACAACGGACAGTCGGTTGGTAAGGATGAAAAAAGGCAATAATCTTCTTCACAACCTGGGAAAATCCAAGCCTTCAGCAAGTTCAACTTGATTATCGGTAGCGGAGTCATCAAATCATCAATAGTAGCAACAAAAAGGTCTTCTTCAACAACATGGGCATTGTGGCCATGCTTTGGCATTGGAGCAGAGATCACATTCGACTTTTCAGGGGCATCGAATTCAACTTATTTAGCGTCTATTAAATCCTGAATCTTATTCTTGAGGGCCCAACAATTATTGGTGTCGTGCCCCAGGATTTCTGAATGATAAGCACACTTGGCATTCGCATGGTAGAAAGGAGAAGTTGTATTCGGATTCTTCGGGGCCTCTTTTAGACTGACAAGGTTTAACTTCAAGAGATGGGGTAGAACCTGAGCAGGAGTCATGTTTATCCGGGTGTATTTCCGTGCAGGCCTTTCCACTCTAGCTTGGTTGGTTCTGGGTTGATTGTTTCTAGGCTGATCAGCTGCAGACTTTTGAATCATTACGGCCCCCACCGCTGGCCAGCGCTCAACTCTTCCTTGACCTCTTTGAGAGTAGACAGCTGAGACTTCTTTCTTTGCTGGAAAAGTCTTTTTGATGGCAGCGGAAGAAGATGCATCTTTTTGAATTTTCCCGCTCTTTATTCCGGCTTCAACTCTTTCACCAGTTAGAATTAATTCAGTGAACCCCGCAGAAGAGCTCCCTATCAAGTGATTGAAAAAGGGACCTGACAGTGTACCCAAGAACATATCCACAAGTTCTCTTTTAGATAATGGTGGTTGTACTCGTCCCGCTAAGTCTCTCCACTTCTGGGCATACTCTTTGAAACCTTCATTTGAGACCATTCCCATACTCTGTAATTGAGTACGGGTTGGTGCTAAGTCCGCATTATATTGATATTGTCTGTAGAAGGTGGCCGCCAAATCTTCCCAATTATGCACATCAGACCTCTCTAACTGGTAAAACCAATCCAGTTGCATTGCCGAAAGACTGTCCTGGAAGAAATGGACCCACAGGTCTTTGTCAGAAGAATGTGGTTGGATTTTCTTGACATAAGATCGTAGGTGCATCTTGGAACAAGACAACCCATCATACTTAGTAAACATAGGTACTTTGAATTTAGGAGGGATCACAACTCCAGAGACCAACCTTAAATCCTCGAAATCCAGCCCAGGCACTCTCTGTACCTTTATAGCTGCCAAACGTTCTTCCAGGTTCTTGTATTTGTCATCTGCAGGAGGGTACTGCTGTTCAAAATAGTCTTCATCCTCTTCTTCTTCTTCCTCAGACTCAGATGGCACTACAACTCCCTTTCATTTTCCTACCCTATCATCAGATGTTGAGGGGAAATCCAGGACCCTTCTGGCTTGACCTTCAAATCTTCTGCCCAAGGTAGCCACACCAACTCTCTTCTTTTTCTTTTTCTATTTTTCCTTCTCTAGTAAGGTCTTGAGCTCCTCCTGCCCCTTGGCCAAGTTCAGAAGTAGCTGTTAAAACAGTGAATTCTTCACTTGCAAGTGTTTGACCGTCTGCTCAATATCCATCTTGCTGAAATAAACAACAGAGAGATAAGGAAACCTGGTGTGAAGACCTGTTTATGCATATGATGAATGATATGTATTCATGTAATGCATTCAAGGATTCATAAATTCAAATTTGTTTTAAACAAAAAGGAACACACGTCATATTAATAAGATAGAATTTGTTAGTACATCAATGCCCCATGGGCAAAATAATACAAAATTCTAAGGTAAAAAGACGTTGCGCATCCTCTTTGGTGCAATGTAGGTGTTGAGAGTCTTCTCTTCGTGAAGTTGACGAGTGAGTTCCAAAACCTTCTTCTCGCTTGCGTAGAATTGGGCTTCAAAAGTGTCGCGTTCTCCCTTGAGCTGTATCCAACTCCTTTGTAAATCTCCGAGTGATGTTGGCATGTCAGGATGTAGGAGGGTGTATGGAACCTCCCCTTCCATTACAGGCTCTATAATCACAGGTAGAATGTAGGAGTAAGGCATCATAAGACTTTGGGCGCGGGTTCGTACCCACTTGAGGTAGGGCTCAAGGGGGATGGAATTCTTGTGTCCCAGAGTCTTACTGTCCACCTTGTTAGGCATCCTCCAAGCTCGGATAATCCTTTGTCGAAGTCCTTGATCGTTGTTGTCGAAGTCAAAAACCAAGTCTGGAATCAGTATGTCATGTGGGCCATCCCTTCAGGCATACCCAAACTGTCTCAGAGCCAAGAAAGGGTTATAGGTAATGCCTCCCCTAATGCCAAGTAGAGGGACATTAGGGAATTCCCCATAACGGTCAATGATGATAACATTCTCTTTTGATCGAGAACACCAATGGATATCTGAATGTGTAAGGGTCATCAATCGTTGTGACCACCTCAAACCTTACTCATTCTTCAAAACTGATTGGGGAAGATGAGAAATAAACCATCTTGCCAGTAGAGGAGTACAACACATGAGAACACCTCTTTTCCTCACTGTTCGAGTGTGAAAAGAGTGGAGGATATCCCCAAGCAATGTAGGCACCGGGTTGCGAGCCATAAAGATTTTGACAGCACTCACTCTATAAGTTGGTCAGGATTTGGGAACAAGACCAACCCATAGATGAGAAGAGCTACAATCTCCTCAAAATCTTGTAAGTCCAATGAATTCCAGCAGCTTTGGGCCTTCTCAAACAGAAACTTTGACAAGAAGCCTTTGACACCACTTCT
Source organism: Vicia faba (assembly GCA_948472305.1). NCBI lineage: Eukaryota > Viridiplantae > Streptophyta > Magnoliopsida > Fabales > Fabaceae > Vicia > Vicia faba. The sequence goes on along the minus strand of OX451738.1, from coordinate 725,135,174 downwards.
GGTTTCCCAATGGCCTATGACATCAGATGGTTGCAAGTGTAGGGCTGGAGCAACATCTTCAGGCTTTGTATCTCTTTCTGTACCGTTGTAGGGTAGTTGATGGATAATAGGAATCCTCAGAAGTTGAGAAAATTCCTCCAAAGTAGGCACTAGCTGGTAGTCAGGAAATGTGAAGCAGTGGTGTAGGGGGTCAAAGAACTGGAAGAGAACTTTCACCATGTCTTCCTCAGTGTTGGTGCTGACTAAGTTGAGAAGACGACCATGTCTCTCGGTGAATGGAGAATTCTCAGGAATCCTTGAAGCTAGCTCCTTGAGTTGAGGAGGAATTCTCACAAGGTTGACTTGAGTTGTTTTCCTGCGAAGTGAATCCATTACCTACAAAACAGGAACAAAGATGAAAATCCAAATCCTTGAAATGGTTAGTGGATGCATGTGATGCTTCATGATGTCATGATGTTATGCACAAGTATATATGTACAAACAAATCACACAAGTTCCTAGTTTCAGGCTTGCATGGGGTTTCATAGTTAAGTACCCTCTTGAAGTTTAGTTGGCTCAACCTGTCCTAGAAATAGTAACCGGGTTCTAAGGAGCTCAATATCACTGGATTATTTTCTGTGTTCATTGTTTCAGTTAAGCCACTTTAATGGCGACCGAAATATTCCAAGAAAACAACCCTCAATGAGTGTAGTATTGAGTATCTACCAACTTCGGACTGCACCAAAGCCGATCATCTCACTACATCCTAAAAGTCCAAGTTTGTCAAGTAAAGGTTCTAAAAGTCCATTAGTGCATCATGACATCACTCAACGACCCCGTATTCTCTTTGATTAACTCAAAGGCTACCGGTACCCAAAAATATGTCGCACTAATATAGCTATTGCTTCAACCATGTCGGTATACCATGCATAGTTTCCACAATGTATTGCTATTTACCTATGAATGTTTCCCAAATCCGGGTAAAAGATTCAAACCCAAACAATAGAACCAAAATGTAAAGCATACAATTCAAACAAGATAAGCATGTAAAGGTGATCTAAAACCCTAAGGTAACCCCACTTTTAGTGTCGTCCCCAGCAAATTCGCAAGTTCTGTGATGCGGTGGGAGAACTGACTTGAGGTTTTGCGTTTTTTGTTCGCAAATGTTTCGGTTTAGAAAGAGTCGCCACCGACTTTTATTTTATCCAAAAGGAAAGTTAAAAAAGCATAGGAAAGACCTTTGAGATTGTTTTTGGGTTCGGGGGGTAGATTATGAAAAGGGAAGGTGCTAGCACCCTTTTCATCCATGGTTTTCCATGGGCTCTTAGTTACTTGTTTTAGATCACTTGCTTTTGCTTTTCCAATTGTTTGAAATGGTGCTCTTGTGTGTGGTTTTGAAAGTATTTTGAAAAGAGGCCTTTTGTTTAGGCAACCTTTGTAATGATTCTTGTTTGAATGTATACAAAGGTGTTTGTCTTTTGAAAAATGTTTCAATGTTTGAAAGTTTGTTGGGAAACTGTTTTGAAATGTGTGTGATAGTTTGAAAATAGCAAGGATGGTTTACAAATTGATCAAGTAACTAGGAGTTGTCTACCCTACTCAAAGATCTTTCCTATACATTTTTATTCCTTTGACATTGTTGTTTTACCATTGCATTTGGTAAACAACCCTATCTTTGGATGTTAAACGGGACAGGCGCGGGTCATCATATGACCATGATAACAATGTTGCCAAGTATCTTAGCAAGTTTTTTGAGGGACTAGATCATTTTGTTATAGGCAACCAAGATAGCGTCATCGAGGGACTATGATATTTTTGTTTTGTTTTGTTTGTTTTGCCAAGATACATATCATGCATACCATGGCCATGTTTTTTAAGGCAACAAGTGGATGAAACCCTAGGGGTGCTTGTGTGCATGGTGTTGTCATTTTTCATGCATTTTTGTCTTGTATTAGTCATGCTATTTATTTTGATTTTTGGTTATCATACAAACCTTAATCTTACTATCATGGCATTTGAAAGCAATAAATGCGTAAAAGTAAATCTAAGACTATTACAACATTATTATGGGAAGGGGATACAAGTTTGAATAAGGGGATATTGCTCAAAAATAAACCCTAAAACTATTACAACCATATTGAATTCAATGTACAAATAATAAATTGACAAATATTTAAATGTAAAAATAAATATAAATATGCACAAATGTTTTTGTATTTATTTTTATGTATGTAAATATGAATTTATTTAATGTCTTAAAAAATAAGAAAAATATTAATGATTATTTTTTGGAAAGGGTGGAAACCCTAGTTTTGAAAGAAAATGCATATTCTAATTATTTATTTATGTACAAAAAAATAAATAAAAATATATACAAAAGTGTTAAAAAATTAAAATGTGTGAGAAAATATTATTTAAGTGTATAAATAATAAAAATAAAAATATATGATATTTTTGTATTATTTATGAATTTATTTAAAAAAAATAAAAGTATATATTATTTAATAAACTATTCTTATGCCAAAAAATAATAAAAATAATAAAATAAAAAGTTAAAATTTAAGAAAATATTTTTGGTGATTTTTAATATTTGAAAAAAATAAATAAAAGTCAGAAATGTAAAAAGAAATGAAAAAATATATAAAATATAATAAATGGGCCAAGGGGGTGTAAAAAGTAAGCTAGGGGGTGTCAAAAGCAGAAGCAAGCAAGCCCAACCCACGTTCCAGATTCATCCCTAACCTCTGAATAAAAATGCGCGCGCCATGGTTCAAATATTGTTCTCTCTTGTTCTTGCATGAAATCAAAAACTCACAACATAAAAGTTATAGCATTTTCAATCACGATTTCAATGATATAAAAAACTTGATCTAACTCTCAAAGACCAGAGAGAATTTCCTTGGCCCTAATTTCTAACCTAGTTTTTTCAGCAACTTCAACATCCAAATTCTCCTAACTCAGTTAACATAAATGAATTTTATGCATATGTACAACTTAAGGACAATGAGGACTACATTTTTGCTTCACAAACCTAAGCATAATGATTCCTAAATAGAGAGATAGAAACTTAGAAAATACCTGTTTCAGTCAAGTTTGGATATGGCAATGTAGGGGTTTTTGATGAGGCCTGAAGGTCGTGTTAGCTTGCCTGAAGTTCACTCAACCTTCCCCAATGCTTGGCTTGCTTTGAAACGACCTGAATATGCTTGTAGAACTCAACCTGCAAAGCTTCAAAGTAAAAATGGTGAAGTGTGAAAATGGAGTTACAATTGCTTGAGAATGGTCTGGACAACTTAGGTGTATTGTATTGAATGTGTTTGAAGTGGTTTGGGATAAAACGCACGAGGCAATGTGAAGATGGCTTGAGTTCTGCAGGGCTTTCCCTGTTTTGGACCGAAGTTAGAGTTTTTATGCTTAAGGGTGTTTGAGAGGCTTGTAACTCGTGTTTTTGGATTGGCGTGATATGTTGAGGTCGTTTGAAATGTGCCCAAGACTTGGTTTTAAAAGATACCAAAGTTGTGCAGTTTTTGCACACTTTCTTGTTTTTGAAGTAAAAGGTGAGTTGACAATGCCAAGGCCTGTACAGGATAGCTCAAAGCCTGCACATAGTTGGTACCAATTGCCTGATATTAGTGAACTTTGTTCGCTGCAAAAGATTAGGTTCAAGGCTCAAGGGAAACAAAAATGCATAAAGTGAACTTTATGGAAATGACATTGTTATCTTTATGCCAAAAATGGAATAAACCCTTGTATAATGCTCTAAAGCTCAGAATCAAACCTTTGTCCAATGTATTTGCATTAAATTAAGGAGTGTAGAAAGGATTAATACCTGTAAACCAAGTACAAGCATGCTTTGGACAGATTTGCAAGTTGTAACATGGTGCCAAATGCCTTGTCCAAATGTGAGAAATTGCCATTTTCAAACTTTCGATTCTCCCTAACCATAAATGATCTTGGAGAGTTCTTGAACATTTTGGAAAGCTTGTAACATGCTTTACAATCCATCTATGAAATGAATTTTGATATTCCCTTTGGAACTATGTGAAAATTTGCCATGAAGATAGGTCAAAATCCTGCCTAAACTAGGGCAAAATTTCACTAAGTTAAAAGTTTCATGGACCATTGTTCACAAAATCATAACTTGAGATCCAAGCATCTTTTGGGAAAACTTTGTGAATCAAAGTTGTAGATTTTGTGGAGGAATACCACCTTAATGTTGGAAGTTTTCTTTGAATCCAATTGCATCATGGTGAAAAAGTTGGGAAAAGTTGGAAAAAAATAAGAAATTTTTATAACTTAGAAAATTTCTAAGTTATGAAAATTTTTCATTTTAAACCCTAATTTCCAAAATTAGGTTTCTTGGTGAACAAGTTTCATGTTTTGACACATCTTGATGAAAAATGACCTTTGGCACTTGATTTTTGACCAAAAAGTCAATGTTTGACTTTTCAGTGTACAGTTGATTTTTGATCAGTTGACTGGAAAATTCATCTGTCAATCCAATGCAATTGAGATCTTTTAAACCTTGTGATTAGGTCAAGATGATGCCATTGAGTCCTTGAATCCATTCTTGAACCCAATTTGCCATTGGCTAGGTTAAAAATCAGAAATTTCCCTTCTACAGTCAAAACCCTAAAAATGACCATTTTGCCCTTTTGATGATCTGATCAAATTTCTTGAGGAGTTGTGGTTAAAACTTGATCAAATGGTTCATATGAGTCTATAATGTTGATGTAGATAAAAAATTATGAGGTTTGACTATAAATTGGCCATGGTTGACTTTTTCCTCAATACAATTGATTTTTAGGTCAACTGTCCAATTGACTGGGCAAAAATTTGATTCAAGGCTTGAAACTTGGTATGAGAAATATTAGGAGTCCAACATTAAGTATGAAAGTCACATGAGACATTGGAAATCCAGAAATCCTTGTGCAAACTAAAACCCTAATTTCAGGTCAACAGTGCAAGGAAATATCTTGAGCTGAGCAAACCCTAATCTGGTCTTGAGTCCAAAGAGTCTTGTGAGGAGAATCTTGATGAAATGAGAGGGAAAATTTTGGGGTACAACACCATCCAAATCTAATTTTGAAGAGGATTCAATTATCTACAATTCATCTTCATCTCCCAAGTTCAGAATATGCACTCACAAAAAGATATGAATTTTGACATTATGGGTCCTTTTTAAAAGTCAACAAAAACACCTTTTGGCTCAAGGCTTCATACATGAACATGGAACACTAAATTGAGATGAGACCAAAAAGGTTGCTTATAGGACATCCTAATATTTCTAAAAAATCCAAGAACACCTCTCTAGGGTCAAAATTGAGAGAGTTATGCATTGGCCAAGTTGACCTTTTTTGCAAAATTGCCAAAAGTCAAATGTGCTCAAATTTGCATCTTTTGCTAAATGGGCCCAACTTTTTATGCTTGCTCTCACTCCTAACATAGTCCACGATCTATGGGACCCTCCATGCTTTATTTATTCATTTATTTAATTTATTTTTATTTTTATTAATTTAAAATTCAAATAAAATCAAATAAATCCTAATAAATCATATATTGCATTTTAGGGATGATCTTTTGCATTGAAAGAAGATATTATATGCTGTCAAATAAAGATCAAATCGTGCAAGGCCAATGTGGTTGGAAAAGATTGGATTTGAGCAAAATTGGAAGGGAATCATATGCATTGAAAGAGAAAATCAAATCTCCATAATTGATAAAGATACAATGCATTTTTATTGACCTAATGCGTTCCACTACATATATAGAAGCAAGCCAAGGCCTATGGGGGTTGGAAGCAGTCGTGCAAAGAGAAAGAAAAACTCAAAAATTTCAAGAAAAGTGGTAATCCAATTTCCATATTAGAAACCAGATCGTGCCTTTCTCACGTTGCAAAGAGGTGGATCGACGTTCCAGGAGCAGATTCCAATCAAATTCAAGACTTTTCACGCTTATAGTTGTAAGTTACAGGTATCACAAGTGGCTTCCAAACTCATTTTCGTTTCCATCAATTTATACGCCATTTGCATATTTTTCCTGCATATTCTTGTTCATTAACTGTTTGCAAGCTAATCATCATATTCAATTGTGTTTTTGGTGATCGTATGACAAACTTCCATGGCTAGGGTTTCGTGTTGAGTTTTAGGGCTTTGTAGGATAATTGAAATTGGATGTTGATTATGGTACCATGAGATTCGTGAGGATGAGACGAGTTGATTGGTAACAGTCATGGCCATTTATATTGCCTGTGTACAATTTTTGAAATGCACAGGTTTGTAGCTATAGCGCCATGTCTGTAGGTAAAAGTTCAGAACTTTAAACGACAGTTCCAGGGAAGAAGACAATAGTGTGGCACAACCTGATTGGCTGATTCAAATTCTGGCGTATTATTTTGGCCAGAAACCCGTTGTTCTGATATATACTGTTTGTTTTTATTGTATTAATAAATTAATATCCAGCGCAGTTGGTCAAAAGAAGGAAGTCAGAAGCTCCTTGTTCTGGGTTCGATTCCAGGCGTGAGCTTCTAGTATCTTCTCTTTTTGTTTTCACCAGATCCAGCGCCTGCACTTTCTAAGGTTCAATATCTTCTGGTTCCATCAGACGGAACCAGATCAAGCGTTCTCTGGTCATCTTCTGGATCCATCAGCCAGGACCAGATCAAGCATCCTCTGGGCATCATCTTCTGGATCCATCAGCCAGGACCAGATCAAGCATCCCCTGGGCATCATCTTCTGGATCAATCAGTCAGGACCAGATCAAGCATCCTCTGGGCATTATCTTCTGCATCCTGCAGTCAGATCCAGATCCAGCGCACCTCACCTTCTGAAGGTCATCATCTGCTAGATCCAGCAGTCAGAATCAGATCAGGCGCATACCATCTTCTGAGGGTTATCTTCTGGATCCATCAACCAGAACCAGAGTTGTTGATCACAGGTCCATTATCCCTTCCTTTTCTTTTTCTTTTTTTCTTCTATTTTATCTTTTCTTTAATTCATAAAACTAATTATTTGTTTCACAAAAAAACCCATAAAATCAATAATTCACAAAACTAGGATTAGTAATTTTTATTTCATCAAAATTAATTTAATCTAGTTTAAAAATAGGGATATTATAATTTATTTTCATAAATAAAATCAAATAGAAATTAGGTTAAACTTTTGATTAAATTCAATTTTGCTTTTCTTTTCTTCTTAAATAAAAAAAAAATATAGGTTTTAGAATAAATTAATTTATTTTTCTTAATTTAAAATTAATTAGAATTAGGATTTTCTTTTTTTTAAATTCAATTATTTCATTATTTTCTTAAATGACAAAAATGACAAAAAAACATGTTTTCTTTAATCAATTACAAGTAGGATTAGTCAAGGGTCAAAACCCTAATCGTCTCGTATTTGATTTATCGCGCGCTTATTATTTATTTTAGCAATATTGATGTAACTATTCATGGTTTGTAATAGTTTAATCTAGGACTTTCTTTTATTTATCGTCTGTTGTGGTTTTTTTTGGCTATGTAATTAATCCCCTCCCCGAAGCCTTGTAATAGCATAGATTTACTTTCTCGCATTTTAATTCTCGCAAATATTTGACTGTTTAGATGTATGCTAATATGATCGTATGACAAAAATGCATGACAAGTTAATACAGTTAGAAAACTCTAATGTGCAAAGACTAAATAATTGAAAACAGATCACTTGAACACGTCACTCTTAGGGTATACTCACACTTAGGTTTCCCTCGGTAAACGGTCATTAAGTATAGAGCATCTTAGTGGTTTCCCTCATGTCTAAAAAAGATCAAATATGTTGCCTCGGAAATGTTGCCTCGGAAATGTTGCTTCGGAAATGTTGCTCGGAAATGTTGCCTCGAATATGATCTTAAGACTTTAGGGTTATTACTAAGACGTCCTAACATTTCTTTAGTGATCGTACGTCCCTTACGAATTGACCCTTACAACTCCAACGACGGTGCTACCTATTTCTCAATAGTAGAATAGCGCTGTCTAAAGGAAACAAGAATAGAAACGATCTTTTTCGAGTAGGTAGATGCTAGTAGGTACTTGCTTAAATCAAACTTTTCACACTTACACTTTTCAAACAAATTTTAAAAAAAACTTTGTCACACCTTTGACGACTGATACAAAGGTTATCACGAAGTCAAACTTTTCAAAAGCAAAGCACATACACAAGCAATTTTCAAAAGATGAGAAAGTACCTAAGAGCCCATGGAAAACCATGGATAGAAAGGGTGCTAACACCTTCCCTTTCTATAACCTACCCCCCGTACTCAGAAACATCTCGAAAAAAGATTTTTTCTGTACTTTTTTCCTTTCCGATTGGATGAAATAAAAGTCGGTGGCAACTCTTGCTTACTGCGACATTTTGCAAACACAAAATGCAAAATGAAAACCAGCATTTCAAAACAGTCGGTTCTGCCACCGTATCACAATCAGCAACATTGGTTTGTTTGTATTGTAAACTATCGCTTCTCTTGTAGCATTTGCATCTTAATATCAAATATCTCAATTCTAAATTCTAGAATTGGGGGCAGACATACCCTACACGAGGACGAAAAGGGGAACTTCCTTAACAAATCGTGTGTTCTTCTTATTTTTCTTTACTTCCATACTTGACTACTATAATTTGTGGGAATTAAATTTTTGAATTTTCTTGTACTGAAATTGTGGTGTGCTGAGATCATTTCACAATATTGGTAACAATCCGTTTGATTGATACCTAAGAAAACTCACCGCTACAATTTAGTAAAATCAAACCTAAGGTGCTTTGCACATAAGGTGTTTGACAAATTGATTCATCCACAAATTATTAATTGTGTTTAGCTTTATCTTAGTCAAATCATTGGAAGTAATTCATACTCATTGAGGATGTTTAAGTGATTGACCAATTGAGTAAAACATATTGATTCTTACTTTGTCATCCTATCCCATACGGTTACGCATGTCCGATATTTTCAATAGATGATTGTTTAGACGATTGGATATTCCAGAAGCTTTTGCTTATATTTCTGAAAAACAATTTTAAAAAGTGCAAATAATTTTTTAAACGATCTATTCAACCCCCTTCTAGATCGATCACATCGTCTAACAAGTGGTATCACGAGCACCAGTTTATCTAGTGCTTCACATATTACTTTGTGGAATATGGAGAACGATCTAAAAGAGGCTTATACGAGAGCTTCTATTTTCACCGGTGAAAACTGTAGTTATTAGAAAGATTGTATGCGTGTGCATATTAACTCTATTAATAGAAAAATATGGAAAGTTATCGAGGATGGTCCTATACAAATAACCATGACCAATGAGGATAACATCACCATACCCAAACCGAAAGCACTATGGGATGAGGAAGACGAGAAAAAGTACAACTATGATTGGAAAGGTAGAAATATGCTTATTGCATCTTTAGGTGCTGATGAGTATTTCAGAGTTTCACATTGTGCTACTGCTAAGGCCATGTGGGATGCTCTACAAATTTCCCATGAGGGGACAAATGATGTTAAACTTGCTAGAATCAATACATTGACTCAAGAGTTTGATCTCTTTCACATGAAGCATGGTGAAACCATTGCGGATATGCAAAAGAGATTTTCTCATATAATCAATCGCTTACACACTCTTGGTCATGTTACTCCCAATGTTGTTGCTACTAACAAAATTTTGAGATGTCTTAATGCCTTGGAAGCTGCCTTGTTAACCCTATATCTCACAATTAAATATCCTCTGGGGGATGGTCGGGTTAGCGTGGTTAAGGGCGATCATGGGCTAGCCAGAAAGTGTTATAAAGATAGCTTAAAACTAAAATAAGAGCCTAGGACGGACAAAATGGGAACAATGGCGACTTCAAAGTAAACCTTGTAGACATAGATCTAAGAGATAACCAAGTAGAGGAAATCTTAACCCCTAATGAGGGAACTAAGGAGGTCAAATCGGATCACATTCCTCCGAGACTACACACATATGGGTCAACTTACCACAAGAGGAGGAGGAAGAAATTGTAAAAAAGTTAAGGGAAAATGTTGATCTATTTGCATGGAAGCCTTCAGATATGTCAGGAATAAATCTGAATATAATGTGCCATCACCTGGAATTAAATCCGAAGTTAAAACAGTGTCTTAGAGGAAACAGAAAGATGGGGAGTAGAAAAGAAAAGCAGTAGCTGAAGAAGTGGGAAAATTGTTAAAGGTCGGGTTCATCAAAGAGATAAAGTATCCCACCTGGTTGTCTAATGTGGTCATGGTCAAAAACAATTCAGTGAAGTGGAGGCTGTGTGTCGACTTTACTAATATCAACAAGGCGTGTCCCAAGGATCCATACCCCTTACTGCATATAGATCGACTCATCAATGGGGCATCGAGATTTCGACTTCACGGTTTCATGGACGCCTATTCGAGTTACAACCAAATTCAGATGAATCCACTAGGGGCTTCAAAAACGGATTTCATGACTAACTAGTGTAATTATTACTATGATGTCATGCCATTTGGGCTAAATAAGGAAGGAGCTATTTATCAGAGGTTAATGGACATGGTGTTTGCTACTCAGATTGATCGTAACTTGGAAGTGTACGTAGACGACATGGTCGTCAAATTTGCAGCAAACCAATGACACATCGAGGATTTAGAAGACACATTTACATCAGTAAGGAGCTATAACATGAGATTGAATCCCGACAAGTGCACCTTTGGGGTGCAGGCTGTAAAATTCCTCGGCTTCATGCTCACTAAATGAGGCATTGAGGCTAATCCTGATAAGTGTCAAGCAATCATTGACATGAGAAGTCCTTCATCGGTGAAAGAAGTCCAACAATTAACCAGGAGTTTAGCCGCTCTGTCACGATTTTTATCTTGCACAGGTGACAATTCCATTCATTTTTTTTAAGCCATTAAGAATTCAGATAATTTTGAATGGTTTAAGGATTGTGAGGAAGCTTTCAGAGGGGTGAAGCATTTTTTATTTGCACCTCATATCTTGGTACGACCAAAAGAGAATACCCCTCTAGTACTATACATGGTCGTCTCTGAGAAATCCATGAGTTCAGTACTAGTCCAAGATGGGGAGAAAGGTGAAAAACCAGTATATTTTGTAAGCCGAGTATTGCAAGGCGCTGAGCTGTTGTACCAGAAGATTGAGTAGTTAACATTGACGTTGGTAGTAACAACACAAAAGTTGAGAAACGCTTCTAGGGACACCCAATAGTCGTGAAGGCTAACTACCCAATTAAGAAGATATTAAAAAATTCATACTTGGCAGGAAGAATGATAACTTGGGCTATGGACTTTTAAGAATATGATATAGAGTTCATGCTGAGAACCAGCATCAAGTCTCAAGTCCTGGCCGATTTTGTGGTGGAGTTGAGCGCTCCTACATCGAAAGAATCCTCCTATCGATGGGTTGTATATGTGGATGGATCGTCAAATATGAAAGGTAGTGGAGCCAGAGTAGTGCTAGAAGGACTCAGAGACCTGGTGTTAGAATATTCTATGTGCTTTAATTTTTAGGTCAGCAAAAACTAGGCGGAGTACGAGGCGTTAATTGCATGAAAGAAACTAACAAAAGAAGTCAGAGTGGCTCATTTGTTGGTGAGAACAAATTCACAGCTAATTGACAGACAAGTTAAGGGAGAGTATCAGACCAAGGAGTCGTTTTTAATCAAGTATTTACAGCAGGCGTTAAAAATATCATAAAGTTTTGAGGAGTTTTAGGTGAGTCATATACCTAGAGAAGAGAATGTAAGGGTCGGTATCTTGGCCCGTCTGGCTAGTACAAAAGGAACCGATCTAAATAAAACAGTAATTCAAGAAACTTTTGAAGAGTCGAGTATAGAAGCATGGGAAGTCATGGTGTTATAAAGGGAGAGCGGGTGGATGAAATCCAAAATCTGGTACTTAACACAAGGTAACTTTCCAGAAGATGCAAATGAGGTAAGACACATCAGAATAATATCTACCAGGTACCTCATCATGGCCGACAAGTTATACAAAATAGGAAGTTCAACCCCTATGTTAATATGTGTTTCAGAAGTAGAGACCATCTTAATCATGAAAGAAGTACATGAAGGGGTGTGTGGCAGTCATATAGAAGGAAGGGCCTTGTTCGAAAAAATTCTCAAAGTCGGGTACTACTGGCCTCGTATGCTTCAGGATTATGCAGAGTTGGTGAGCAAGTGTGATAAATGCCAGGTGTTTTCCCCATTTATCCACTCATGCCGAGCTGTTGCACTCTGTTCTCTCTCCATGGCCATTCTATCAGTGGGGAGAAGATATTTTGGGCTTGTTTCGCGTAGCACCTGGTCAGCTCAAATTCTGATAGTGGTCGTAGACTACTTCAGCAAATGGGTGGAAGTTGAGGTCGTGGCACGCATCATGGTCGAAAAAGTATGTCACTTCACTTAGAAAAACATAAGAGTGGTAACCCCCGAGATAAAAATGAGGTTAACTCTAATTCTGGTAACTCCTAGCCGAGTTGTAACTCCCATTGTGGTAACTAATTAGTGCTAAATTGTTGTGAATTTAAGTGTGAACAATTAGCACTCAGTGGCATAATTCATTTGCTTTTCGTCAATAAACCTCAAATTTTGTGTATATTTTGTATGGTTTATGTTATATTGTATATCGTGTTATCATTCAAATATCATTGAGTTTAATTGTTTTTATCTCATTTTTGTAGGTATTCGAGCAATAATATTTAATTATTATAATATAGATCATTGAATAAGCTTTCCAACACTTTTTATTGTGCTTAAATCGAAGTTACGATTATTAAGTTATGATGAAAACAAGTGCTGAATTTTTTTGGTTGCAGCAGGGAGCGCGCTAAGTGCACTTTGTGCGGGCTTAGCGCGCCCTGCGACTTTGAAACTCATTAAATAGGGCAAAAAACACATTTTTAGGTTATGGGTTGCGTATTTTTGAGTCCCAACAACATCAACTTCATTTTTTGGTAGAGAGTTTAGAAAACTTCAATTGGGGTTGCATCTTGATGATCGGAGGTGGGTTTGCTTCAATCAGAGTGACAAACCGAGCGATTATTGTTCATCTTATTCTTTCTTCTCTTTGTACCCTCATTTTTGTGGACTTGTGTGTAAGTTTACTTTGTTTTGTATGTATATTTATTTCTCATGGTATTGTATAAAACTTCTTTTATAAATCAATGTTGATGTTTATCCTTGTGAGCTTGCTTTGTTTGGGTTTGAGTTGCTATAGACATGTATGGTTCAAATCCGGACTTAGGATGAACATCTATTAGGTTTTGGATTCTAGAAATAGATTTAGGCTCAATATTCGTGTGGGTATCAGTTCCTAATTCCTCTGTGTTGTTTGAGTTGCGTGTGACATCGCCTCCAAGAGCAATACAGTTGATATCTCACTTTGCATTAGAAATAACCTCTGTGTAGAAGATACATGATGTTTTTGACGATTGAATTAGGTTACGTATAACTGAGTAGTAAGCTTAAGTATTTTACGGGTATGTGAAATTCAATCCCAAAGGTTCACTCATTTCCAAAGAATGTATTTATTTTGTGTTAATAACTTTACTTTCTGCACCTCAAACCTTAAACCCATTATAACCCAAGCTCAAAAATGCAGAAATTAATGAATAACATTCTTTCCGTCACACCGATCTCTGTGGATACGATAAAACCCAAAATAATTCTAATCTTTTTCATGCCGCTTTACTGCGTCAACAAAATGACATTGTTACCAGGGATTGGTGTTTAGATATTTAATTGCATTGCAATCGTTTCTATGGTTTTGAGATTTATATATATATCATATATATTTTATACACACTTCTATATTTTTACTTGTCAATATTTGTGTATATGTTTACATACTTGTATATTTCTGTTTTCTTTCCCCACTTGTGTATATGTGTATTTCATATGTTCAAGTATTGTTGTAAATATGTTTGTTCTCATAACGCTTGTTTAAGTGTTTGGTTAGGACACTTTATTTAGGATTGCGCTTGAGGCGAAGCATCGGCATGTCAAAGAGGAAGTTACTAGCTAAGCACAATAAAGACGTCGAGCTAACAACGTAAAACAAGCACTTATTAAGAGGCACTCCAATATTTGTAAATTTTGTATAGTTCTATAATATTTTTATTTGTTGTTTGTATTCAAATTTTGGTTTCTATTAATTTGAAGAAGCATGGAGTGATGTTTCAAGTTTGATTGTTTCAACATGCGAATGTAAGGTAATGATGTTGTTTAAAGTTTGGTACATTTGCAAGGTACTCGTTCATCGCTTTCTATAGAATAACATGATTAGGAAACTTATAATTTATACAATTACCATTTTTCACTATTTGCTTTTGATTGAATCACTTTAGTTCCCAAATCCCAACTGTGAGGAAGTTTTACATTGTTCATATATGCAGGAGACCAAAATTCTTGTTTTAACTGGATTTTATTATGTTTATTCTTTTATTTATGTTGATTGTATGAAAGCATGAAAAAGATCAAGGCATTTTGTTTCATTTTGAGCACAACCACTTGATCAAATAGTCAATTTACCTTGTGAGTGAGCGATAATTTGAAACCCATTTGAGCCTTTTTGTCATTATCCATGTTTCTTTTGAACTTGATGCTTATCTATGAGTATTTATATCACTTATTTTGACTGGATTTTGATATTTTATTTCTTGAACCCTCAACCATGATTTATGGTTTGAATTTTTACCTTGCCTTAGACAGTTGGGAGTATTCACACTTTGATGTCAGTTGAAATCAAGTTGGGGAGAGAATGATTACTTACCTATTTGTTGGTTGGTATGAGGTTGAGAAAAAGAAAAAGAAAAGAAAAAATGTAAAAAAGAAATGAAAATAAAAAGAAAGAAAAAAGAGAAAAGCTTTGAAAAAGAAAAAAGAAAAGAATAATTGTGCTAAATAAGTAAGGTGTTTTGGTGTAACAATTGGGATAAGAGAAGAAGTTTGATTAAAATTTTGGTGTGTAAGTCTTTGTCATGTGATCACTCCCTTAGGTTTAGGCAAGTTTTTGTTTCAATTGCCTTTAGAAATTTCCCTTTGTTTGTTAACCAAGCCACATTACAAACCTTAAAGCCCTTGTGATTCTTGCTTTTGTATTTTCAATGTAAATTTTTGGATTAATTCATAATTTAATCTCTTGTTTGCAAGATTGTTTGATGAGTGTTGATGTGGTATTTTCGAAAGTATACGAAACGCGTCAGAGTAATATAAAAGATTATTGATCCCATAAAGACCAAATGTCAATCTATCGATTTTTGTTGTTACGATGTTTATCTAAGGTAAAACAATTCAGGGGTTTATGAGTACACAGTGAAAGTAAAGTACTAAGATATAAATTCATGTAAAAACAACAGGCTTGAATGTAATTCACACAGTCTGATAATATTCCAAATGATTCTAAATAGAACTACTTATAGGGAAATATTTTTCTACTCATGAAAAGAACTAATTTAACAGGAAATGTCACTTTCGCGTATTCAGAACCGAGTTTATTCTTTAATCAATCCCTCTTATTGTCACTTATAAAAAGGTGCGCATTGAATTAAAGTAATAAATCTATTTTTAAGAAATATAGTTTCTTGACTTAGTTGAAAAGTAATTTTGACTTAGAACTTCTAACCAAAAGTGGACTAGACCTTTAAACCCATAAACGCGCCCGAAAAGAGTTTTGAAATCGTTTTTCTAAAAGTGTTAAAAGATTACTACTTAATTGAACAAAGTTCTTTTGCTTCCTTTTAACAACTAAGACTACCCAAGTTTAAATGGAGGTTGGACGGCTTTCGATCTTGCCCAACCAAAATAAAGTACAAAAAACTTGTGTTAAAAACCAAAACAACCCTTAATTATTTCTACAGACACATTATATGGAACATCACTTTAACTATGATCCTTTCCTTCTAACCTTTAAAATTTATCCAGACATGGAAATGTAAACAAACATGTTAAAATATATCATGTTAAAGTAGATTCTTAAAGTAAAAAGGCTTTAAGAGACAAGTAAATAAAGCAAGTAAATAAGTGCAAGACAAGGAAATAAATAAAGTAAAGCGAGTGCGATGAAATAAATAAAGTAAAGCGAGTGCGATAAAATAAATAAAGTAAAGCGAGACATGTAAATAAAAACCTGCTCCAAATCAGAGGCTTTAAATCAGGTACAACTCGAAATAAATGCAACTGGAAATGAAAATGGCGGCAGGATTAAATTCTACCAAAGTTCTCTAACATCGATTACAGACTCTATCAACAGTGTGATAACTCCGCGATGTGAAGGGATTATCACTTACAAAATATGACAGTATATGGCTTAAGTTTGTAACTAAGCTTGGATGAAAATAAAATGAAACTAGAACCTCTTATTTATATAAGAACAATACTCTATGGAATTACCAAGGTGCCCCCCAACTCCTTTTGGATGGGATACCATTTAACAAGAGTGGCGCTTGCCATGCCCCCTTATGGCGCCCGCTATGTGTACAAGGGTGGGAAGTTGAGGAGAACGTGGCAGTTGAAGGCATTTGAGACCAATCCATGTCATGGCCTACCTTATGGTGGGCGCCATGCTGGATGCCATGTGTACAATTTGATCAAAAACTTGATTTCTTGCTCGTTTTTATTCATTTCTTTAAGAGGGGATCTAGATAATCATAGTACCTGAAAACAAAACAAAAACAATCATAAAACAAGAAAATGACAATAAAAACCATGACAAAAATGTGTAATCTGAGTCAAATATGCAATGTGTTTTAGTGTTATCAAATTCTCCCACACTTAAAACTTTGCTTGTCCTCAAGCAAAAACTCTGTATTGCTCATGAAAGAAAAACATCATCACAAAGGATTTGGGCTAAAAAGGCTTATATGTTCAAAACAGGATGTATTGATAGGTACTAATTGAATGAACCAAGGGTATCGTAACAACACTTTCCGCGAACGGACATAAACTTCGTTCCTATACAAACCAATCCATATCATGCCATTATACCTAGGCCTATATTTTCATTTCTTTTGAATCCTTTTTCATTCAGGTGCAATCACATTAAGCCCGTTATCCTTACATACCCATAGTTGAGTGACCGGTTAGTGACTCTAATCTCAAGCATGGGGTTCTGATGTATAAGTTGGTGTAACCCCTTTTCTTGACCCAATTGCAGTTGTGGGGGATCGGATCGTAATCCACCCTACCAAGTCCAGCACCAGATACCTTTGAACCAACCAACAATGGGTAAAAAATTTCTCATTATTCTTTTTGCAAGTTTTTACAACATTTTGGGTTAAATGACTGTGTGAGGTCGCCTAGCCCGGTGCTGCAGATTACCTTTTCAAAATCACAAAAAAGAAGGATCATTCACTTATTTTCATCGGTCCCCTACGTAGAGTATGCTTAAGCCGGAGCAGACTGCTAGGATAAACTACTAAAGGACTTATTCTGGGATGATAATTAAGGCCATGGATAATGGGATGTCAGGATTGATTCCTATAATTATGAAGCTTATGGTATTAAGACGATATCTATGTTTCAAAAAGATATCCCAAGTCGCCCACATCCTACCTCAAACCTCTTTTAAAGCCCAAATTTTTCAAAACATACTGTTTTCTTTTGTCAAAAAAATATTTTTTGGTAAGTCTAAAGAGATGGGGAAGTAAAGATACATCACACAGATGACTCGTCAAGCACATGAA
Organism: Vicia faba; assembly: GCA_948472305.1. NCBI lineage: Eukaryota > Viridiplantae > Streptophyta > Magnoliopsida > Fabales > Fabaceae > Vicia > Vicia faba. The sequence goes on along the minus strand of OX451738.1, from coordinate 725,117,509 downwards.
TTTATTAAAATCTAACTAACAAAACAAGATAAATATACTAGAAAGCAGAAAAAAGTAAAAATAAAGAAAAATAAAAGCAATAAAATCTCCTCCCACACTTAAATCGAACATTGTCCCCAATGTTTCGAAATAAGATAAGGAATGAGTAACCTGGATAAACTATGGCTGGCGACTGGTACCCTCGCCTCCCTGGTCTGAATGCCTAGGATGACAAGATCTGTTGTGGTGACGACCATTATCACTCTGTAGCTGCCAAAAATGACCTAGCACGGAGCCTTGAATGGCTTCCATTATGGTAAAATATCTCTGGAAGTAAACTTGCTGACGCTGCTTGTGATACGGTGGCAGAACCGACTGTTAATACTGGTTTTGCGTTTGTGTTTGCAAATGTTGCGGTAAGCAAGAGTCGCCACTGACTTTTGTTTTATCCAATAAAGGAAAGGGTGAAAAGAACAGAAAACAAACTTTTTCGATATTTTCTGAGTAAGGGGGTAGATTATGGAAAGGGAAGGTGTTAGCACCCTTTCCATCCATGGTACTTAGATACTTGCTCATTTTGAAAACTGCTTTCGTGTTTGTGTGTTTTGAAAATTGTTTTGAAAATGCCTTAGTGCGGCGATTCGCTTTGTGATAACTCCTATATTAGTCCTCAAGAGTGTTGAAAAGGCGAATGTTTTGAAAGTATTTTGAAATATTTTTGTGTAGGTGCAAAAAGTTATTTTGAGCAAGCATCTAAAAACTTATCTACTTATACTCGAAAAGGTCGTTCTTTTCCTCCTAACCTTTAGACAATGCTATCCTACTATTAGTGAGTAGGTAGCCCTATCGTTGGATGTATGAGGGACAGCCGCGGGTCATCGTTATAGTCATAGAAGGCAACATATAGGGATACCTTAGCAGTTCGAAGGGACTGTCATCATATATTCGTAGGCAACATCGAGGGACAAGATCATTTCTCGTAGGCAACTCGAGGGACATTGAGGGACTATGTTCTTTATGATGTCTTTAACCGAGGGTCTTTGCTAAGGGTATCCCTACGTTCGAGGGACATGACCATTGTTTTTCCTAAGGCAACAAGTGAGGTTACCCTAGAGGTACGAGTGTGCAAATGATTCAGTTCGGTTATTTATCTTAAAATTACAATTTTATATCATTCATTTTTATCTTTCCATACAATCCTGTTAATCTAAGCATTGCATAAATATAGTAGTTGAAGGTAAAGGCGGAAATGTAAACCTAGACTATTACAGAGCTTTGGGGCAGTTACATAATAGTGAAGAGTGCGAAAAAGAAATCCTAAAACTATTACATCCCGGAAGCAATTACATGATAATGATAAAAAAAAAGCGAAAAAAATAAAGCTACGCTATTACAGTTGAACGTGCCCTATACACTTTATCTACGAAAATAAAAATAAGATAAAAATAGCAAAGAAAATGTTTTGATGATTTTTTATGAAAAAATTATTTATGATAATTAATTAAATAAACCTAAAAAACCTAATTAATTTTAATTAATAAAAAATGTTAATTTTGAAAAAAAAGTTAATTAAAATACCTAAAACCTAATTAACTCGAATTAAAAAAAAATGGTTGATTTTGAAAAAAAAATTAATTAAAAAAACCTAAAAACCTAATTAATTTTAATTAAAAAAAATTTAAAAAAAAGCTTTTGTTTAATGATTAACAAAAAAGAATTAAGTTTACCAAAAAATAGATAGGGGAAGAAGCATCGATGGAAAATAGGGTTCGAAAATAAAAATAATGCAAATGTCAGGGGTGGGTGTTGAACCAAAAATTAATTTAAAACCTAAAATTAAATTTAAAAAATCTAAAATTAATTATTCGAGTTTATTATAAAAAATTAAAGGTTTGTGAAAAATGTTAGGTTTTATGAAAAAGGTTTTAAACAGAAAGAATGAAAATAGGTAAAAGGATAAATAGAATGGAAGAAAACCAAAACCAATAGGGGTGGGTGTTGAATTCACGCCCTTAGCCTCTTTAGGATGCCTGCCTTGCCATGAGTCGTGCATTGGTTGTTATTATGTTTTGGCCTCAGCATTTTGTAATAACCCTGCATGGGACCATTAGATGGTCTAAATCTGCAGCGTTGAATCTCATGAACACATTAAATAAATTACTATATCATGAAATACAAAGAAAGCAAATATATGAAATTTTTTAATGTTAAAACCGATATGGCATGTATTAATGCTTCTACACCCTTTTGATCATGGAAATCAAACCAGCCTTACCCTTACTGGAGAATGAGATGGCTTGTTTGTAGTGAGATGGAGGTTTGTAACAAGTACAACTTGTTTGTAGTGAGATGAAGGTTTGTAACAAGGATTTCAAGATTTCTATGGTTCTTGAAAGAATTTGATATTTTGACATAATTGTGACAAAGGTTTTTTTTGTCGTGTCCTATTTTTGTGAAAAGAATGAGATTATATAATGGAAATTAGAGCAAAATATAGGCTTTAAATGTGCAATTGGGCCTCCAATAACCACAAGCAATAGTGCAGATTTTTATTCACTTGAGTCTGACACGTTCCATGCTAAATCGCAGGGACTTAATTGCAAATTTTGAAGTTGAAATATGAAAAAAATGTAGCCGACATCGAGAACAAACTTCTGTCCGAAAATGGGCTCAATTGAATAAACGGTGAATTAGTTATGAATTTTTGAAATTTCGCCTCACACAAACTTATTTTGGGCTCCACTGTCAACTCTGACACGTTCTTCAATAAAAAACTGGTATTTATCGGAGCAGAACCCGGTCTCAACTTTGGTATAAAATTTGTAGATCTCTTAGTCAGGGACCTTGTGTAAAAAGATGGGCCCTATCCGATAAAAATTGACCGAGTTATGAATTTTCGAAGTTTCGACCTAGATGAAATAATATTCATCATTCAGGATTTTTGGCACGTCACATGCACTCTGGGAAAAAAAAGAAGGCCTTTTGGATACCGTTCGAACTCGATACCACCTATGAAAATGTATCCAACTCAATTTTTGAAATTTTGGCGCCAGAACCAGCTCAATACGGTGAAAATCGACCAAGTTATGATTTTATGAACATGACGCAAATAAACTTCTGTCACAAATTTTCTGTACGAAAATACTTGATAAATACGCATTTTTGAAGACCTTCTGATCGAAATTGGCTTCCATCCGTAAGATATGAAAACGTATATGATGTCAAGACAGAATTTTGGCCGCCGGAACGGGTTCAAAATGAGCTACGGCCTTCAAGTTATGAATTTTTTAGTGCGTAAAAACTGCACTTTCAGCACACTTTTCACCATATTTCTTCGAGAAAAAATCGCATATTCGGAGACCTTATTTAAAGAATTGGCTCTCAAGCTGAACCTGAATTTGAGAACATATTATCAGGGATATCTTGGCGAAAGAACACTTGAATATGACGCGCCGTGTTGGACTTGTGAATCTTTGAACCCCGAATCGTTGCGAAACAGTGAACCGATCTTCAGCACAGAAAATACTCTGAGAACATCCACTGGCAAAATAAACGTGACTTGTAACCTGGCGAAGCTTGCTAAATATACCTTGATTCCATAATCATAAAACCAATGATATATGTGTATGTAATAATGAAAATAAAGAGGGTAAGTTTTAGGATACAACAGCTGCCCCTGTTCAATCTTCTTAAACCTGAGGATTTAGATTGGCTTGTCTGCCTTTCGTGATCTGAAGGTGGAAGAGGATTGAACACTAGAGTGCCCAGAAATTTGCACTCGCATGAAGTAACACTGTTGGTCGATACTAGTCGGGAATGGGCTTACATATGCCATTTGGAGAAGATGACTGAAAGTCGTCGGAGATGGGCTTAAAGATGCCATCCAGAGAATATGACAGAGAGTCGTCGAAGATGGGCTTAAAGATACCATCCAGAGTAGATGCTGACTTCATAAGACGTCTCTTTGTGGGGATTCGTGTTCCTGTTTTCTGAGGAGGAGTCCACTGGGGGATGTTGATTTCTGTTGTTTTCCTGTTTGAGGAAAACTCTGTGGGGAATAGAGTCTAGGAACTTCAGTTGTCCATGGCTCTATTGAGGGGTTATCTCTAGATTGGAGAGATAAAAGTTTGTTGTTTTCTAGTTAAAATCCAGGCTTTGCGGTAATTTGCTGGGGAGAATGAAATTAACTGTTATCTGGAAATGTATCAGAAGAAACCTGTGTAGGGCTGTTTTAGGATGAGTCCGGGTAAGACTTCATCTGGAAGTGTATGAGAAGGAACCTGGGTAGGGACGTTTTAGGAGATATATGAGAGGGAGCCTGGGTAGGGCAGCTTTAGGATGAGTACGGGTAAAACTACATCTGGAAATTGTAAGAAGGAACTTAGGTAGGGTTGCCTCAGGATGAGTCCGTGTAAAACTGCATCTGGAAATTGTGAGAAGGAACTTGGGTAGGGTTGCCTCAGAATGAGTCAGTGTAAAACAGCATATGGAAATTCAAGAGAATGAACCTGAGTAGGGTTTCCTCAGGATGAGTCTGTGTAAAACTGCATCTGGAAATTCAAGAGAAGGAACCTGGATAGGGTCGCCTCAGGATGAGTCAGTGTAAAACTGCATCTGGAGATTGTGAGAAGGAACCTGGGTAGGGTTGCTTCAGGATGAGTTTGTGTAAAACTTCAGAAGGAGGGAGAAGGAACCCGTGTAAGATTGCTTCATGAATAGCCCGTATAAAGCTGTATTTGGAAGTCAGAAGAAACTCGTGTAAGATTGCTTCATGATAAGCCCGTGTAAAGTTATATTTTGAAGTCAGAAGAAACCCGTGTAAGATTTCTTCATGATGAGCCCGTGTAAAGCTGTATTTGGAAGTCAGAAGAAACCTGTGTAAGATTGCTTCATCATGAGCCTGTGTAAAGCTGTATTTGGCCGCATAGATAATTACTCTATTTTGTTTCAGGAGCTAATCATGGACCTGTTGAAAATTGTTGATGATAAATATCTGTTGATTGATCTTTCCTGAAAAGGTAAAGCATTAGCTGTATGCAATGTCATGATGTATGAAATGCATTGTGTAATGGTGTTCTCAAAATAAATGAGATTGGGATGTATGCATTTGTATTGCATATGCTATGATGTTTGTAGAATGATGTATGAATGCAATGTATGAACATATCAGTTGTTCTATTGCAGTATTGTTGAACCAGGGAAAATAAATATCTGATTGTTGTTGGCGGTGAAGAATGTAGGTCTTCAAATATGTGAATTTAAAATCTAGGAGATAAACTTCCATTGTTAGAGAAATAAACTATATTGGGGAAGGTAAACTCCGTTAACTGAAATGTTGCTAGAAGATGGTCTGGAATAAGTATCAGGATGACATCCGTCTTTGGATCGTACCTGAATCATTTCTAGAATATGGTCTGAATAAGAATCAGGATGATATCCGTTTCTGGATCGTACCTGAACTGTCTCTAAAAGATAGTCTGGAATAAGTATCAGGATGACATCCGTTTCTGGATCATACCTGAACTGTTTCTAGATGAGAATCTGAAATAAGTGTCAGGATGACATCCATCTTTGGATCGTACCTGAACCGTTTCTAGATGAGAACCTGGAGTAAGTGTCAGGATGACATCCGTCTTTGGATCGTACCTGGACCGTTTCTAGATGATAATCTGGAGTAAGTGTCAGGATGACATCCGTATTTGGATCGTACCTGAACCGTTTCTAGATGAGAATCAGAATAAGTATCAGGAAGACATCCGTCTTTGGATGGTACCTGAACCGTTTCTAGATGAGAATTTGGAGTTTTCAGAATATTTCCGTTCGGGAAGGGAAACTTTGTAATCTTCTTGGGGAATTCCGAGAAGCTTGGCGTCTTCATTGGGGAATTTTCATTGGAGAAGTAATTTGGAGATTTTTCTCTACCGAGTTTATGAGAACACCTGACATCAATAGGCTGCATGCTAAGAACATGGCAGTGACCTTATAGTAGAATGCCCTTGCCTCTGTACCTTCTGGAGAAGGTATCTGCTGGGATTTTATAGATGGTTTGACTGTTATCCCAACTCCTGAGGTTTTGAGTAGATGCAGATCAGGGTAATAAACCTCCTACTGATAGACAAGTGACGAGATGATGGGACGTAGTCGTACGCTTTAATCCCTAACTTTTTCCTGGAATGTCCTTTCAGATTTTCAGTCCATCAGGATAACCTTTTTTTCCCAAGCCACCTTTTTAGGTTTTCGACTTGCCGGGTGTACAATTTTTTCCATATGTATATCCCTAATTTTTTCCCGAACCCTTTTGGTTCACCGGGATGCCCTCATTTTTGCCTAGGCCAGTCAACCTAGCGGGTCTTTGTTCATGTATAGCGGGTCTTTGTTCATGTATAGCATTTTCCGACTATGTCCACGTTCACCGAGTACAGAGAATTGCCACTGTCCATAGTAGTAAGTGTTGCCACACTTCTAGAAGATGTTTGTTTGATCGTACATGATTCGTTGCTGGAATTCATGTCTAATTCCCCTGGTGATTCATATGGAGTTCTGCCCCTGGCTATTTTTCATTTTTGAGAGATTCTTTGCATATTGGCTTGACTGCCCCAGATTAATTAGACACCATGTCATGCCCCTTGATCATGAAAGGCTTATTATTGGGAATATTTTTTCCTTCTGAGGTGATTCTGCCATTGAAGTGGTCTTCGTTCACTGAATATTCGTTGTGTGAATTTCTCTGCCATTTGAACAATTAGCCATATGCAAACAATGTCATTTAAAGAATGCAAAGCTTATGTCTGTCTTGAAATTTTTTTTGAAAATGTTTTTTTTGTAGTAAAACAAAATTTGCAAGAATGTGATATCAACTCATGATTTATAGCAAACCTTACAGGAGTCAGGATACCTTTGTAATAGTATGCTCCCGAACTAACCCATGCTTCAGCTAGGAATTTTAAGGTTTGTAGCGTGGCCTGGTTCACGGTTTAAGAAACAAAGGATAAAGGCTTAAAATTTATTTGTACCCACTCGTTGTTCATGATGTTCTTCAGTCCTGTGCTCAATTAATTATGCATTTCGAATCCCAGTTGAGGTCTGGAATGTTTGCCCCGATATTCTGGTGATGGCTCAGAAATTGAACGTTTGTTTGAGAAAGCAGTCATTTTGTGACCTTTTCTTTTTGTTAAGGATTTGTAGGACCTCTTTCTTTTTTGATTTTTCTATCCCTGTCTTTTTCCTGAACTGTTTCTTTTGTGATTATAGCCAGCGGGATGCCCCCAGTTTTTTTCTTAAGTCTCCTTCATAGGTTTTGACTTAATGGGTTTTTATTTTGAGAGATAATGACTGCCTGTTCGTAATGATTATGTGGAACCATCATCATCTTCTACACTATTTGTCGTGTATGAAGGGAAAGCTTGCGACTGAATGCACATCTGAATTAACTGAGAAAACTATCCTGGCCCAGGTTATGATTAAGGGTTTTAATTTGTTTGAAAAGAAAACTCCTACTTCTTAGGCTCAAAGGGGTTGACTAGGGATTATCTTCCTTATAACTCCATTGTTTAGGATTTGAAACAACGCCTGTACATCATCAGCGGGGTATGTTCAAAAGCATACTGTAGAGATTATGGTATCGTTCTCGGCATCCTCCCTCTAAAGGCTTAGAGCTTTTAATCAAGAGTTGAATATCACAAAAGGGAAGTAAGAAAGCAGTGCAAGCATAGTTCAAACAAATTAATTCAAGACAAACATGTGTAATGCATTGATGAAATAACAAGGTTTGATATGAATAAATGTTCGAACAATCAAAAGAAAATTACAAATTGAAAATTCTAATGAACAAAAGCCTCTTTATATGATATTGTCACTTCAGATGGTGTGCCTTGGAGTGATAACAGAAGAATTCCAGTTGACCATCTTGTGCAAATTCCAATGCTCCCTCATCGATTAGGTCTTGAATTTTGTATTTTAATTCCCGACAACTATCAGTATCATGCCCTGGACTGTTGGAGTGATATGCACACCTTACATTTGGGTTGTACATTGGAGAGGCAGTATTGGGATTTGTAGGAGGATCCCTCAACGTGACCAAATTTAATTTCAACATGTGTTGCAAGACTTGCGACATTGGTATGCTGAGTTTGGTATATTGCATAGTGAATGAATCCCGGTTACACCGATTACCATGTGGTTGTTGGCGAGGTTGTGGTTGGGCTCATGATGTAGAAGAAAATTGGAAAGGTCCTCTCTCCACCAAGCCAACTCCTTGTCTCATCAGGGGATGATTAACTACTTGATCCTTAGCCTCGATCGTTTGTTTCATACGGTTGTGACCGTCTTGATGAAGTTTGCTGATGAGGATTCTTAAATCCTCTTATCCCTGGTCTAGGCTTTGGATAAGAGCCATTTGACTGATCATCTGGGTTCTCATCCTTGCAGTTGTTCAACCTAGTCATCCTTGTTGTTGTCAAGATGTTTCTTGTTCGAATTCCCAACGAGGAGTGCTTTCAATTCTTCCTGCCCCTTGTATAGGTTTAGGAACATTTCCATGAACTGGGCCTCTTGAGTTAGGAGATCTCTGTTGTCTTATTTGAGAGCCATTGCTGAAATAAACAGCGAGAACATGAGAGACCTGTACTGGAGACTACCTGTTATGAAATGACATGTATGATATGCAAATGTTTTCAAGGATCTCGCGGGGTAAACAAGTAAAATGTTAGGCGTTGAACTTTACAACTTTGATTGAAGCACTTCGTATCGTTAAAGTCCTTCTACAAGAGTCAAGCTCACCATATCAAGTGGGTCATAGCCCCTGACTCAAGTTGTCACTTTGGTCTTTTGACAACGTTGGCTAGAGGAAAATGAATCCCCTTTCCCCTTGCTAGACGTCTGCTTTATCATAATCAGCATCAAAGGCCCTTGAGATCCTTGAAATGGTTAAGGAAATGTTATGGTATGATTTTATGATGTGTATGTTATGCATCAAGCAAAAATGTAGGGTAAGAAACCAATTTATTGGATTTATACAAACAAGGTCTTGTAAAGAATACAAACAAATCCCTGCAATGAGTTCAAATTGTTAGGCAAAGAAAGCAAACAAGTCACACATGTAGCCTTAGGTTTAGGCTTGCATGGATTCCATAGGTAAGTACCCTCTTGAAGTTTAGTTAGCTCAACATGTCTTAGAAATAGTAACCAGGTTCTAAGGAGTCTCAATATCACTGATCTTTATTTATCGAGCATTATTTCAGCTTAGCAATCTTTTCTTGCGGCCGAAACATCCCGAAAGTTCGATCTCAATGAGTGTAGTATCGAGTATCAACCGATTCCCAGCTTTACACCGAGGCCAGCTATCTCACTACTTTCTAATGGCCAAGTTTGTTCAACTAAGGTTTTAAGGTTCGTTAGTGATTCACGACACCACACGGCGGCCCCGTATTCTCCTTGATTCAACACAAGAGATACCAGTACCAACCAATGTGTCACACCAACACAGCTATCACTTCAACCATATCGGTCTATGCCGTACAGTTTCCACGATCTATTGATGTTTACCTAAAAATATGCCCCAGATCTGGGTATAGGATCTATAGTATCCCAAGCAAACCTTTAAAAGTAAAGCAATCAAATCAAACAAGGAAAGCAATTTAGAAATGAACGAGACCCTAAGGTAAACCCCACTTTATAATTATTCCCAACAGAGTCGCCAGTTCTGTGATATGGTAGCAGAATCGACTGTTAATACTGGTTTTGCATTTGTGTTCGCAAATGTTGTGGTAATCAAGAGTCGCCACGGACTTTTTTTATCCAATAAAGGAAAGGGTGAAAAGAACAGAAAAAGATATTTTTCGAGATTTTATGAGTAAGGGGGGTAGATTATGGAAAGGGAAGGTGTTAGCACCCTTTCCAATTGTTTTGAAAATGCCTTAGTGCGGTGATTCGCTTTGTGATAACTCTTGTATCAGTCCTTAAGAGTGTTGACAAGGCGAATGTTTTTGAAAGTGTTTTGAAATATTTTTGTGTAGGTGCAAAAAGTTGTTTTGAGCAAGCATCTAAGAACTTATCTACTTATACTCGAAAAGGTTGTTCTTTTCCTCCTAACCTTTAGAAAATGCTATCCTACTATTAGTGAGTAGGTAGCCCTATCGTCGGATGTATGAGGGACAGGCGCGGGTCATCGTTATGGTCATAGAAGGCAACGTATAGGGATACCTTAGCAGTTCAAAGGGATTGTCATCATATATTCGTAGGCAACATCGAGGGCCAAGATCATTTCTCGTAGGCAACTCGAGGGACATTGAGGGACTATGTTCTTTATGATGACTTTAATCGAGGGTCTTTGGTAAGGGTATCCCTATGTTCGAGGGACATAACCATTGTTTTCCCGAAGGCAACAAGTGAGGTTAAACTAGAGGTGCGAGTGTGCAAATGATTCAGTTCAGTTATTTATCTTGAAATTAGGGTTTTCTATCGTTCATTTTTGTCTTTCCATACAATCCTATTAATCTAAGCATTGCATAAAATATAGTAGCTGAAGGTAAAGACGAAAATGTAAACCTAGACTATTACAGAGCTTTGGGGCAGTTACATAATAGTGAAGAGTGCGGAAAAGAAATCCTAAAACTATTACATCCCGGAAGCAATTACATGATAATGATAAAAAAAAAGCGAGAAAAATAAAGCTACGCTATTACAGTTGAACGTGCCCTATACACTTTATCTAGGAAAATAAAATAATAAGATGAAAATAGCAAAGAAAATGTTTTGGTGATTTTTTATGAAAAAAATGATTTACCATAATTAATTAAATAAACATAAAAAACCTAATTAACTTTAATTAATAAAAAATGTTAATTTTGTAAAAAAGTTAATTAAAAACCTAATTAAGTTTAATTACACAATGCATACATCATGACATTGCATACAACTAACTCTTTACCTTTTCAGGAAAGATCAATCAACAGATAAAGGTCATCATCTTTTGAGGTAGTAATCATCTAAGATTCCTTCATCATCCTGCTGAGGTAGTAATCTCCTAAGGTAGTAATCTTCCAAGATTCCTTCATCATCCTGCTGAGATAGTAATCGTCCAAGATTCCTCTATCATTCTGATGAGGAAGTAATCGTCCAAGATTCCTTCATCATCCTTTTGAGGTAGTAATCATCCAAGATTCCTTCATCATCCTGTTGAGGTAGTAATCGTCTAAGATTCCTTCACCATCCTGCTGAGGTAGTAATCGTAACAGATTCCTTCATCTTTCTGTTGAGGTAGTAATCATCCAAGATTCCTTCATCATCCTGCTGAGGTAGTAATCGTCCAAGATTCCTTCATCATCCTGTGAGGTAGTAATCATCCAAGATTCCTTCATCATCCTGCTGAGGTAGTAATTGTCCAAGATTCCTTCATCATTCTGCTGAGGTAGTAATCGTCCAAGATTCCTTCATCGTCCTGCTGAGGTAGTAATCGTCCAAGATTCCTTCATCATTCTGCTGAGCTTTCAAATACATTTCAGATACGCTCCAGATACGGATGCCATCCTGATACTCATTCAGATTCAGCTTTCAGATACAGTTCAGACACGCACCAGATACAGATGCCATCCTAATACTCATTCAGATTCAGCTTTCAGATACAGTTCAAATACGCACCAGATACGGATGCCATCCTGATACTCATTCAGATCTAGCTTTCTAATACAGTTCAAATACGCACCAGATACGGATGCCATCCTGATACTCATTCAGATTCAGCTTTCAGATACAGTTCAGATACGCACCAGATACATATGCCATCCTGATACTCATTCAGATTCAGCTTTCAGATATAGTTCAAATACGCACCAGATACGGATGCCATCCTGATACTCATTCAGATCTAGCTTTCAAATACAGTTCAAATACGCACCAGATACGGATGCCATCCTGATACTCATTCAGATTCAGCTTTCAGATACAGTTCAGATACGCACCAGATATGGATGCCATCCTGATACTCATTCAGATTCAGCTTTCAGATATAGTTCAGATACGCACCAGATACGGATGCCATCCTGATACTAATTCAGATTCAGCTTTCAGATACAGTTCAGATACGCACCAGATACAGATGCCTTCCTGATACTCATTCAGATCCAGCTTTCAGATATAGTTCAGATACGCTCTAGATACGAATTCCATCCTGATACTCATTTAGATCCAGCTTTCAGATACGCTCCAGATACGGATTCCATCCTGATACTCATTCAGATTCAACCTTTTGATACAGTACAGATACGCTCCAAATACGGATGCCATTTTGATACTCATTCAGATTCAGCTTTCAGATAAAGTTCAGATATGCTCCAGATACGAATGCCATCCTAATACTCATTTAGATTCAGCTTTCAGATACAATTCAGATACGCTCTAGATACGGATGCCATTTTGATACTCATTCAGATTCAACTTTCAGATACGCTCCATATACGGATGCCATCCTGATACTCATTCAGATTCAACTCTCAGATACAGTACATATACGCTCCAGATATGGATGCCATCCTGATACTCATTCAGATTCAGCTTTCAGATACAGCTCAGATACACTCCAGACGTGGATGCAATTCTGATACTCATTCTTTCAACTTACAAATTACAATTCAAAAAGCATTCTTGGATGGCATCTACAAGCCCATCTCCAACAAGATTCTATCACCTCTCCAAATGGCGTCTTTAAGCCCATTCCCCCTATCATCGCATTGCCGAGTGCAAATTTCTGGGCACTCTAGTGTTCAATCATCTTCCACCTTCGAGTCACGAATGACATATTTAACAATCTAACTCTTCAGGTGTAAGAAGATTGAACATGGGCAGCTGTTGTACCCCAAAATTTTCCCTCTCATTTCTCAATTAATATCTCACAAGATCTTGTTTGGTTCAAGACTGCACTAAGGTTGATTAACTCAAGACATCTCCTCAAGCACTGATGACTGGAAATTGAGGTTTGAGTTTGCACAAGGACAAATGGACTTTTGATGCCCCATTTGACTTTCATGGATCATTTTGGACTCTCAAGATTTCTCATGTCAAGTTTCAGGTCTTGGATCTCATTTTGGCTCAGTCAACTGATCAAATGACCTAAAATCAGCCGTATTGGTGAAAAAGTCAATTGTAGCACCAAAAGTCAAACTCTGACTTTTTGGTTAACATTAAGTTTCAAATATCACAATTCATCAATACATTAAAAAATATCAAGCTTGATCATGAAGAAGTCAAGAAAGTCAAAAGTCAACTTGAAAAGTCAAGATTTCCAAGACTTAGAAATTTTCTAAGTGTTTTTATACATGATAATTTCATCACTTCATTCCATTCTTTCACCAAGATATAAGATGATTCAAAAGAAGCTTTCAACATGAAAGTTGTAGATCTCCATGATATCTATAACATTGCTTTACACAAATTCTCCTAAATATGCTTGGATCTCAAGTTATAGATTCATGAAGTCATGACATTTTCATTAAACACTTAGAGAAATTTTCAGCAGTTTTGGTCAGGATTTTATCCCAACTTCTTGGCATTTTTCACATAGTTACAAGATGATTTTTTCAAATGGAAAACATGAAAGTTATAGAGGGTGTTTCAAGCTTTCCAAAACATCCAAGAGCATGAATTTATCATATTTGAGCTAGGAGATACAAGGATCTGAAGTTGGGCATCCACCCTTGATTTGCAAGTCATTCTATTTAAGAACACACAACAAAACCCTTATGCTATGCTACATAATCTTCATTTTTCAGGCCTCTTGACTTGCAAATCTATCCATAATATAATGTTTACATAAACTTTTGAGCTATGGTCCATTTGGTTTAAGCATTGTCCAAATGATCTTTCCATTTTTGGCACAAAGTTGACATTGCCATTCTTGCAAAGTAGCTTTAATCACAAAGTTAGCTCTCCTTGAGCCTATAACTTATCCCTTATACACACACTCAACATACAAAATCAGAAGGGCATGCTTAAATTGTCCAACAACTGTATGCAACAAAGTACAAAGCATTGGAACTATAATCTTTAAGCTTGCTTCATGTACAATCTAACCTAGCCATAACATGTGATTCAAAATCTGAGTTTTGTTTCAAGTCTCAAACCTTCTCTATAAATAGAGATGCCAATCACAAGAGAAAGAGGTTTAAAAAAAATAGAGAGAAAGACCAGAAAAATAGGAGGGGAAACTAACACTCAAAATCATTTTTGCTGTCAAAAACCAGATTTGTACACAAAACCTCCATTTTTGACCTTTGAAGTCCAAATCTTTGAATCTCATACCTTGCAAGTTTTCTCCAAACAAACCATCCAAACACTTCACATACCCCATATAGAAGTTGTTCAAACATAAGAATAACTTCTGTAACATCACTACCACCATCTTCTAAACTCAGAAAAACATACATTGCAACTTGACTTGGTTGTAGTGGTTCAACCATTTTCAGTATAAAATGAAGGTTGGAGTTACTTCAAGAAGGTTCAAAGGAGCTCGATCAATCACCAATTTGAACTCGAATACCTTTGTACGTGTCTTAAAGCTTCCACTTCGAGAGGTAAACTTTCTCAAACCGTGATCTCATTGTTCATACATCATTTTCTTGTGTGCTCAAAAGATATAACAAGACAGATCAAAGAGAAAAACCTAACAAAAAGCCAGACGAGAGGTTGACATGGGTGCCTGTGTCACACGACACGGCCCGTGTCACACAACACGGCCTGTGTCAGCTTATTTGGGTTGAAAAACATAATAAAATGCAGGTACAGAGGCTGACACGGGTGCCCGTGTCAGAGTTACTGATTCAGACACGACCAAAAAAAGATGAACAGGGGCTGACACGGGCGCTCGTGTCAGGTGACACGGTCGTGTCAGGATGGCTGGGACCAAAAAAATGCATAAAAGTCATGGACAGGTCTTGACACGGGTGCCCGTGTCCCCCGAAACGGCACGTGTCAGCTCGGGCACCAAATTTCTTGATTTTTAGAGATTTTTTAGGTTCTTTTGGACATATTGCATTTCTTGGAAGTGACCTAACTTTATAAAACCTTTTTGTTCAAATGAAACCTCATAAACACTTTTCTAAATAATTAACTTAGACTTAGGTTTTTTCTTCAATGAAATTAATTACAAAACCTTTTTCTATAAAAAAAACCCTAAAAAGCAATTTCTCTCACTTCACATCTTCTTTCATATTTTATTCTTTTTGCATTATAAATTATGTAATTGTCAAAGCCTTGTAATAGTAATTAGGGTTTACTTTACTTGTCATCCCCATTTGTACATTTGTATACCCCATCCCCATAATGATGTAATATCATAGTAATTTTACTTTCCACAATTTATAACTTTCAAATCAATGCATGTAAATAAAACACATTTGCACACTTACACTCTTAGGGTAATTCCACTTATTGCCTATCAGAAAATAGTCATGTCCCTCGAGCATGGGCGTTTTAGAAAAGACCCTCGATAAAAGATCGTAGTCCCTCGATGACCCTCAATGTCGCCTTCGGTAAACGATCTAGTACCTAAAACGATATTGCTAAAACGTCCCATATGTTGCCTTCTATGACTATACAAACGTCCCAACGCCCGTCCCTTCACATCCAACGATGGGGCTTCTTACTAATCAATGGTAAGATAGCTACATATAAAGGAGGAGGAAAAGCACATTTAAGACCTTTCGAGTAGGTAGATTCGCTCCTAGTTACTCGCTTGCTCACAAAAAGAACATTTTTATACACCCACACTCTCATCTTTGAACTATTTTCGAAACAAACAATTTGTATGCGTTCTTATAGAAACGAGAATCATTACAAAGTTACATTTTCAAAATACTTTCAAAAACACATCTCACAAACACACCTTTGAACTATTTTCGAAACAAACACTTTGAAGGCGTTCTTATAGAAACGAGAACCATTACGAAGTTCCATTTTCAAAAATACTTTCAAAACACACACCACAAGCACATTCAAACAAAAGTAAGTGATCTAGAAAGTAACTAAGAGCCCATGGAAAACCATGGATGAAAAGGGTGCTAATACCTTCCGTTTTCATAATCTACCCCCCGAACTCAAAAATATCTCTAAAGGTCTTTCCTGTGCTTTTTCACCTTTCCTTTTGGATAAAAGAAAAGTCGATGGCGACTCTTGGTAACCGCAACATTTGCGATCAAACACAAAACCCTCAAGTCAGTTCTCCCACCATATCACAGTATGTATGAATGCTTCTACACCCTTTTGATCATGGAGATCAAACCAGACGTACCCTTATTGGAGAATGAGATGGCTTGTTTGTAGTGAGATGGGGGTTTATAACAAGGATGACTTGTTTGTAGTGAGATGGAGGTTTGTAACAAGGATTTCAAGATTTCTAGGATTCTTGAAAGAATTTGATATTTTTACAAGGTTGTGACAAAGGTTTTTTTCGACGTGTCATGTTTGTGTGAAAAGAATGAGATTATATAATGGAAATTAAAGGAAAGATATGAGCTTTGAATATGCAATTGGGCCTCCAATAACCACAAACAACAGTGTAGATTTTTATTCACTTGAGTCTGACACGTTTCAGGCTAAATCGCAGGGGCTTAAGTGCAATTTTTGAAGTTGAAATATGAAAACAAAATGAAGCTGGCATCGAGAACAAACTCTTGTCCGAAAATGGGCTCAATCGGATAAAAGGTGAATTAGTTATGAATTTTTGAAGTTTCTCCTCAAACAAACTTATTTTGGGCTCCAGTGTCAACTCTGACACGTTCTTCAATAAAAAACTGGTATTGTTCGGAGAAGAACCCGGTCTCGACTTTGGAAGAAAAGTTGTAGATCTCTGAGTCAGTGGCTTTGTGTAAAATGATGGGCCCGATCCGATAAAAATTGACTGAGTTATGAATTTTCGATGTATCGACCCATATGAAATAATATTCAGCATTCAGGATTTTCGGCGCGTCACGCACACTCTGGGCAAAAACCAAAGGTCTTTTGGATACTTTTCGAACTAGATACCTCCTATGTAAATGTATCCAACTCAATTTTTAAAATTTTTGCGCCGGAAACAGCTCAATAGGATGAAAATCTACCAAGTTATGATTTTCTGAACATGACACAAATAAACTTCTATCACAAATTTTCTATATGAAAATACTTGATAAATCCGCATTTTTTTAGACCTTCTGATCGAAATTGGCTTCCAACTATTAGAGATGAAAATGTAGATGAAATCATGATGGAATTTTGGCCACCGGAACGGGTTCAAAATGAGCCATGATCTTCAAGTTATGAATTTTTTAGTGCGTAAAAACTGCACTTTCAGCACACTTTTTCACCATATTTCTTCGAGAAAAATCTCACATTCAGAGACCTTCTTTAAAGAATTGGCTCTCGAGTCGAACCTGAATTTGAGAATATGTTATCAGGGATATCTTGGCGAAATAACACCTGAATATGACGCGCCGGGTTGGACTTGTGAATCTTTGAACCCCGAATCATTGTGAAACGGCGAACCGATCTTCAGCACGGAAAATACTCTGAGAACATTCATTGGCAAAATAAATGTCACTTGTAACCTAACGAAGCTTACTAAATATACCTTGATTCCATAAACATAAAATCAATGATATGTGTGTATGTAATAATGAAATAAAGAGGGTAAATTTTGGGGTACAACACTGCTGCTCAGCAGAGATGGCAGTTTTGGAATCCATGATAATTTGGATAAAGCGATCGGTGCGTTGCTGTGATGTACGCATGAACTACATGCCATCGGTTATCTGCTGTTGCATAGCTGAAATAAGGCCATATCGCTGTTCTTCTCGAGCTAGATGCCCTCACTACATGTCCTCAGTGAAATGGAAATAAGAAGCTATACCTGCAGGAAAGTGAGAAGAAGATGGTGTTGTGTGTACAAGTGAAACATGGTGTGGGGATACAGGATGATCAGGGGACTGATTTTATTGGTCATATTCTTCTCCGGTCTTGTGCCCGTCCCCAAAAGGAACATTAGAAGGCAATGTACCTATAAAAGGTGGAGAATTTAAATTGTAGGTCCAGTTCCTCTCTTCTCGTACATCAGTACGCCTAGTGCATGGCAAAACAACAAATGGGATAGCTATTCCCTGAAGCATGAGATCAAAACCTCCCTCTTTCCTGACTTTTCATAATTTCATATCTTTCAGAAATTTTAAGTTTATTGTGCGGAGAGGTAGAGGTGTCAAGGTAGCTATCTCAGTGTCAATATTCATAGCTCTAGCAATAAACGTAATCAAACCTCCAAAAGCAATGGTACCTGTTTTCTTTAGAACAACAATCATATGAGCAAGAATAAAAGGAACCAAATTAATCCTCCTATTTGTGAGGTACCCATGCAAAAACAGAAGTTCTTTTGCATTTACTTTATTTGGATTCTCCCGGCAAAAAATGGTACAAGCCAACATATAGCGAAAAACTCGAATGGCTAGGTTATGGATTGTTGAGGTAAGAATTCCTTCAAAAGAAGTAATTATAGAATTTGACAGTCTATGCCAGAAGGAAAATGCCTCAATCGACCAATCAAAATCTAATGGTGTTTCACAAATAGCGCCATCCCTATGATGTATTCCTAACCTATTTGCTAGTTCATCGGTGGTGTATTCATATTCAACATTAAACATTTGAAACTTCACCGTACCGACTGTGCTGGCAGTGTTAGGATTTACAATGTAGATCAAGGAACTTAAAAATTCCCATGTCAACCTCTCAAAGGTAGGCTCTTTCCTAGTAAAAATATCATGCAGTCCTAAAATATCTAACATGTGAAAAATACTATGGTATAATCCTAGAGTATACAGATAGTCCTCGTCAACATACCTGGTCGAGACAATGTCTCATCCGTGCAATCTCTCGAAGATCTTCTGTTGCCTTTCCCTGGGTTTGCCTTCACGAAGAATGTAGCCATCATACTCCATTGTTGCTCTTTGGGTTGAAGAAAGAAAGTGAAAATGGAAGTTGGAATGATTAGTGGAATGGTGGGTAAATGAGAAATTTATGGACTTGAGTGGGTTCTAATGGAGGCTTGGAATGGGTAAAAATGGAGGTTTAGAGGTTGAAAGAGGCAAAAAATGGAGTTTTGGAGCATTCTGCCCCGAGTAATACCCACACCCCAAGGCGGGCGCCTAGGTCTAGGTGGTAGGCGCCATGTGTGCAATTCAGATGGGCCTAAAAACTTTTCTTATTTGTTTGG
This sequence comes from Vicia faba, assembly GCA_948472305.1. NCBI lineage: Eukaryota > Viridiplantae > Streptophyta > Magnoliopsida > Fabales > Fabaceae > Vicia > Vicia faba. Next base: position 725,098,305 of record OX451738.1, on the reverse strand, counting down.
GCCCCTTACTCCTTTCTTGGGTGGTGCAGATAGTATTTCTTTATGTTTTTCTTAAAGTGTTGGTACAAGCATGATATTTTGTTAAACCATAACAAATAAATACACAAAATAAATAAATAAACAAACAAATAAAATAAAATGACATAAAATGCATAAGTATATATATATATATATATATATATATATATATATATATATATATATATATATATATATATATATATATATATATATATATATATATGTCTGAAAACAGAAATAAAAATAGTAAGGAATGGATAAAATGAGAACAGCGACATCAGGGAGCTGAAGGCTCCTCGGCCTGATCAGAACCTCGTGATGCGGCTAACTCATGACGAAGATTTACGATCTCCTTATACAAGCAGTTAGCCTCTGTTGCATGAGTCAAATTAGATGCCTGGACCTGCAAGGTAAGGTCAACAACCTCCTGTCGAAGTTTGGCAGTTGCCATACATAGCTCAGCTAGCTGTGTGTACACGTCTGGGCAATGTAGAGAAAGATTATTCCAAGACACTATGGTCCTGGGTGAAGGTGGTGAAGGGGTATTGTTTGCCATCACATGAGGTCTAGGCTCATCAACTGTCTCTCCAAGGCTCTCCAAAGCATAAGCCCAATTAGCAGGATCATGGACACTAGTCATCATAGGATCATGCAAAGTGAAGTAATGGATGGTCTCATTGTTGATCAAGAGCCAAAACTGGTTAGGGTTGAAGGAAACCCTCCTAATCATTCCACAGTCTAAGCAGAAGTCGATATCCATCATGGTATACCTGCAGAGGAAGTCAGGTGAAGCAGCTTACTAGTAATACCCAAGGCAGAAGTAATCTGAGTTACCGTTCCTCCCACATGGATGGTGCCTTCAAAGGACTTGGCGGTGAGGCTAATATTCCAAAGCAGAAAGTTCCCACAAGCCATAGGACGGGACTGGTTCGCATAGAAAAGGTAGAAGATCTCCTCCTCACTAAAATGGACATCAGCATCAGCCTAGTTAGAACATAGTTTGATTCTATAACCCTCGTAAGACTTTGGATGATAACAAACACAAAGAACAAATATGCAATCTAAAATTATGTTCTATTTTGTATAGAAGTTCTGACGGAAGTGGATCAGAAGTTAGGCTGCAAGGATGTTCTTGCTGTAAACGTAGACTGATATCAGAATGTTCTGATGAATGAAGATCAGAACTTGCGCTAAGAGAAAGACGTTTTAACTCTGAACGGAAGTCTAACGCTGCAAACGGGACCTTATGATTCTGACCTTCCAAGTTCTGAAGCAAAGCAACAAACAAATTCCTTATGTTCTGAAGCGTTACTAATTCATCAAAGTTGTATCAATTGCAACGGCTACAAACAGACAAGGATCTTCTAATTGAGGAAAGTGCATTAACTGAAAATTATTAAGGTTCCTTTTCCACAAGATTGTTGCGCCTATTATAACAAGCAAAAAAGTTAAATCATTCACGATTTTTCAACGCTGTTATTTACATTCTCTCAATGTTGCAACTGCATATTCATATTATTCTCTAAAATTGTGTAATACATCACAAGTTTGTGATACTATTTTTGTAACGAAAAACATCCTGTACACAAATTTATTCATACTTTTGTTAGTGAAATTCCTTGAGATAAACCGGGTTATGGTTGTACTCAAGAAGACTTTGGCAGATGTCAAAGTAGTTTTTTAATCAGTTTGATTAGTGAATTAAGACCTCGTTGGAGAGAGGCGAAATCACATTGGCGGGTAGACTGGAGTAGTTTGAGATCAAACGAACCAGGATAAAAATCATCGTGTCAATTGCATTAATTTTCAAGGTTCCAATTCAACCCCCCCTTCTTGTGTTTTTCACTTCTTCAATTGGCATCAGAGCACCTGGTTCTGAGTTCAAGGACTTAACCGTGTCAGTACAAGATCCAAGCTAAGAAAAACACTATAGTGGGACCAAGTCACAACATCAGCAATGACTACCATGATGATAAAGACAGAATCAACGACAAACCTCCAATATTTGATGGAGAGAACTTTGACTACTGGAAAGACAAAATTGAAAGCTTCTTTTTGGCTCCTGATGCTGATCTCTGGGACATGGTAATTGATGGGTACATGCATCCTGTGGATGAAAGTGGTCAGAAGATTGATAGAAAAAGAATGTTTGATCATCAAAAGCGTGACTTCAGAAATCATCATAAGGCCAGAACGATTCTCCTGAGTGCCATCTGATATTCAGAGTATGAGAAGATCACAAACAGAGATACAACTTAAAACATGTTTGATTCTCTGAGAATGACGCATGAAGGAAATATCAAGTTAAAGAAACCAAAGCCCTTGCGCTCATTCAGAAATGTGAAGCCTTCAAGATGGAAGAAAGAGAAACCATTGAAGCAATGTTTTCAAGATTCCAGATTCTGGTTGCTGGGATGAGAGTTCTAGACAAAGGGTATTCAACTACTGATCACGTAAAGAAGATCATCAGAAGTCTACCAAAGCAATGGAGGCCCATGGTCACTGCTCTCAAGCTGGCAAAAGATCTTAACAAGATATCTCTGGAGGAACTTGTCAGCTCACTCAGAAGTCATGAGATAGAGTTAGAAGATGACGAGCCTCAGAAGCAAGGTAAGCCGTTAGCGCTAAAATCTAACAAAAAATATGATTCTAAAGTTTTTCAGGCTATGGAAGAAACCTTTGATGGATCCTCATCAGAAGAAGACGAACTGTCTCTTTTCTCTAGAAGAGTCAATCAGCTGTGGAAGCAGAGGCAAAGAAAGTTCAGAAACTCTAGAAGAACAGAGAATCAGAATAAATCATCCTCTGGATACAAAAAGTCTGAATCCTCCTCTTGACACAGAAAGTCTGAATCTTCTTCTGGTCACAGAAAGTCAAGCAACAGAGACATCGTCTGCTATGAGTGCAATGAACAAGGGCACTACAAAAGCGATTGTCCAAGGCTTCAGAAGGAGAAACCAAAAAATAAGTTCTTTAAGAAGAAGAATAAAAGTCTCATGGCAACATGGGATGACTCAGATACTTCTGACGCAGACACAGAGTCAGAAGATGAAAGAGCCAACATTCCTCTTATGGTCAACGTGACAGAAGATAGTGAATCACCTGGGTCAGAATCAGAAACAGAAGAGGTATTACCTGACTTTACTGTAAACTTTACTAAAGATGAATTAGTAGAAAGTCTTAGTGAAATTCTGGAAAGATATCAGCAGCTTCGAGTCAAATTCAAGAACCTGAAAAAGGATCTAGTTTCTGACTCTGAAGAAACTGAGAATATGAGATTAGAAAGTTCTGAGTTAAAAGAAAAAATTCAAAACTTGAAAATGATTTACAAAACTCTCAAAAGGAAACAATCTCAGAGGTTCCCAGTAACGCTGATAAGATCATAAAGGAATATGATCATAGCTTTCAGAAGTTTCTGGCTAAAAACATAAATAGAAGCAAGATGGCTTCAATGATCTATAGAGTTGGCAGAAATGGCAGAAAAGGTATAGGATACAAAGGTAAAGTATCCCAACCTAAGAAAGTCATGGACTTAGTTATTAAACGCACACCTTTAAAATCTCACTTTACTTATGGGCACACACATGACATAAAATATACAAGCAATGAGTTTTCTGCTAAACCAAAATTCAAACAGAATTTTGGTAACACTAATAAATAAGGACCCAAAAAGATATGGGTACCTAAGGACAAAATTATATATGTAGCAGATATCTTTGACAGCAAGACAAAAATACCTGTCATGGTACCTGGACTCTAGATGCTCTCGACACATGACGGGAAGAAAGCATATGTTCCAAAGTATGGAACTTAAACCTGGAGGCTACATGGGTTTTGGAGGCAATCAGAAAGGGAAGGTCATTGGCTCTGGAACTGTGGGTAACGGTAACCTCCCTTCTATTAATAATGTTTTGTTAGTAGATGGATTAATGCATAACCTGTTATCCATAAGTCAATTAAGTGATAACGGTTATGATAAAAATCTTTAATCAAAATTCATGTAAAGCTATTAGTCAGAAAGATGGATCTATCCTATTTAATGGAAAGAGGAAAAACAACATTTACAAGATAAAACTTTCTGAACTAAAGAGTCAGAATGTAAAATGTCTTCTGTCTGTTAACAACGAGCAATGGGTCTGGCGCAGAAGATTGGGGCATGTTAGTATGATAAGAATATCTCAGATTAACAAACTCAATCTGGTCAGAGGACTTCCTAATCTGAAGTTCAGCTCAGATGCTCTGTGTGAAGCATGTCAAAAAGGAAAATTTTCAAAACCTCCTTTTAAATTAAAAAATGTTGTTTCTACCTCTAAAACATTAGAACTTCTGCACATAGATCTATTTGGACCAGTGAAAACTGCATCCATTAGTGGCAAGAAGTATGGGGTAGTGATCGTAGATTACTATAACAGATGGACATGGGTAAAGTTCTTAAGACATAAGGACGAGCCACATTCTGTGTCCGTTGCTTTCTGTAACCAAGTTCAGAATGAGAAAGATCTTAGAATTGTCAAAGTCAAAAGTGATCATGGTGGAGAATTTGAAAACAAAAAATTTGAAATATTTTTTAATGAGAATGGCATCTCTCATGATTTCTCTTGTCCTAGAACTCCCCAACAAAATGGAGTTGTAGAATGAAAGAACAGAACTTTACAAGAAATGGCCAGAACCATGATCAATGAGACTAACATTGCTAAGATCTTCTGGGCAGAAGCAATTAACACAACGTGTTACATTCAGAATAGAATCTCCATAAGACTTATTCTGGATAAGACTCCATATGAATTGTGGAAGAACAGAAAGCCCAACATTTCTTATTTCCACCCTGTTGGATGTACTTGTTTTATGCTTAACACTAAAGAACATCTGAACAAGTTTGACTCTAAAGCACAGAAGTGTATTATGTTAGGATACTCTGAACGCTCAAGAGGCCATCGAGTATATAATACATAAACACAGATTGTATAAGAGTCAATCAGTGTTAGATTTGATGACAAGCTTGGCCCTCAAAAGTCAAAGCAGAATGAATCTCTTGCAGATATAGAAGTTGAATTCACAAGTACTGAAGGAAATACATCAGAAGTTCCCAACCAAGACTCACCAACATCATCAGAAGGAAATGTCACAAGCACTACAAAAACTTCTGAAGAACATCTCCAGAAAAGACTCTCCAGAAGCAGCCTAGCTCACCCCGAAGACAAAATTCTAGAAAAGAAGGAAGATCCAATCAGAACAAGATCAACATTCAGAAATTCTAAAGAATCTCTAATGGGATTGGTATCTCTGATTGAGCCAACCATCATTGATGAAGCTCTTCTGGACAACGAATGGATTCTGACAATGCAGGAGGAGTTAAATCAATTCACCATAAATGATGTATGGGATCTGGTTCCCAAACCAAAAGGGTTCAACGTCATTGAAACAAAGTGGGTGTTCAGAAAAAAACTTAATGAACAAAGAGAAGTCATCAGAAACAAGGCACGACTGGTTGCACAAGGTTATAGTCAGCAAGAGGGGATAGACTATACAGAAACCTTTGCTCCAGTCGCCAGGTTAGAATCTACCAGACTCTTAATTTCTTTTGTTGTGAATAATGGAATCACTCTGTATCAGATGGATGTCAAAAGTGCATCTTAAATGGTTACATTGACGAAGAGGTTTATGTGCACCAACCCCCTGGGTTTGAAAATTCCAAACATCTAGAATATGTTTTCAAACTAAAGAAATCACTTTACGGTCTGAAACAAGCTCCCAGAGCTTGGTATGAAAGACTAAGTAACGTTCTGCTAGAAAAGGAATTCACCAGAGGGAAAGTGGACACAACCTTGTTCTGTAAGACATTTAAGAATGACATTTTAGTTAGTCAAATCTATGTAGATGATATAATATTTAAATCTACTAAAGCTTCTCTGGGAAGAGAATTTTCTAAGTCTATGCAGGCAGAGTTTGAAATGAGCTTGATGGGAGAACTCAAATTTTTTCTGGGCATTCAGATCAATAGAACTCTAGAAGGAACCTACATACACCAGAGCAAATACGTCAGAGAACTTCTGAAGAAATTTGACCTATCAGAGTGTAAGCCATCAAAGACTCCAATGCATCCCACATGCATTCTGGAAAAGGAAGAGGTAAGTAAAAAGGTAGAACAGAAGATCTACAGAGGTATGATTGATTCTCTCTTATATCTTATAGATTTAAGGCTTGATATTTTATACAGTGTTTGCTTATGTGCCAGATTCCAATCAGATTCTAGAGAATCTAACTTAACAACTATTAAGCGAATTTTAAGTATATGAAAGGTACTAGTAACCTGGGTTTGTTTTATAGAAACACCAGTGCATATAATTTAGTAGGGTACTGTGATGCTGACTTCACTGGAGACATAGTAGAACGAAAAAGTACTTCTGGAAGCTGTCAATTTCTTTGTAGAAAATATGATCTCATGGACCAGCAAGAGGCAGTCCACAATTGCATTGTCAATATCTGAAGCTGAATACATAGCTGCTGCTGGATGCAGCACACAGATGCTCTAGATGAAGATTCAGCTTGAAGACTTCAACATATTTGAGAGTAACATTCCTATATTCTGTGATAATACTTCTGCAATATGTTTATCTAGAAATCCAATTTTGCATTCTAAGGCTAAGCATATAGAAATAAAACATCACTTTATTAGGGACTATATTCAGAAAGGAATCCTTACTTTAAAATTTATTGACACAGACCATCAATGGGTTGATGTCTTTACAAAACCAATTTCTGAAGATAGGTTTAATTTCATTCTGAAACATCTCAGCATGAAATTATGTCAAGAATAAGAGTTTTACTTATATATTCTTTAACCCTCAAAAATTTATGTTTTCCTTATGAACATCTGATCAACAAGTCTTCAGAAGTTAGAAGAACAGTTGCATCAGAATATATCTAAGAAGATCTGAACCTTTCATTTCAAAGATAGAGGCATGCAGTTCACACTATCAACATTTGTCATCCTCTCACAAGATACCTTTTAAGGACGAACACGCGTTCAAATTCTGAAGAGTCTAAGGCTTTGATTGGGTGCATTGAGACGCGTATCAATGGTAATTGTTTCTTATCTCCATGCAAACCCCTATTTTTAGGTTTCATAATTGCAGTGTAATCATTAATTTGTTTTCTATTTCTTACTGATTAAGTTTTCAAATTGATTATAAATACACAATCACTATCACATTCACTTCTTCTCGCTTCTAATTTTCTCTCTAGTTTTCGTTTGCAAAAACCCATTTTTCTCAGAAATCTCAAAACATTAAGTGTGAACAATGGAATCTTCCTAAAGAACTAAAAATCTTCAAAGTTCTCCTGGTTCATCATCAACAACAGAACAGTACGAAGAACCGATTAGAACATTGCTCACTCCAGTTGATTCTCTTGAAGTTCTCTGTAAGCTTGTCATCGACTTTAAAAGCTTGAAGGAGAATGGATTTGATCTTTATGAATATGTAACTGCTCAAGGCTGGAACAGGTATTTCGATCGTATTCTAGGTCCAATGTTTCCAATTCTGGTAAAGGAATTCTGGATACATGCAACTTCCTCGAATCATCAAGTCACGTCTTACGTAATAGGGAAGACAATTGTAATTACTGAAGATTTGATTGGAAAGATGATTGGGTACAATGGCGGCGGAATTAGGTGCAACGACATGGCTGAGAAATGTTCTGACCTAAAAGCCATATCAAGAGTTATCTTCACTTCTGGACAGTCATCCAGTAAGATTAGGGATTTGAAGGATTACTACAGAATCTGGGCTAAGATCATTCTGGGATGTATAAACCACGGGAAGCCAACAAACTCTCCTGACTACATCAATATTGATCAACAATTTCTGCTTTTTTTCATTTCAAAGAAGACAAGAATAAACCTTCCTCGCTTGCTTTTCAATCATCTGAGAACAAGCGTGAAGGAAACAAGATAAGAGGAAAGGACAAAGAGGGATTGGATAACTTTGGGCAGGTTAATTTCTGATATTATGACTGAGAATAGATTGATAGAGCATTTGATAGAAGCTCAATAGATAAGCACACTGGAGGCATGTGCTGGAAAACCCCTTAATGCCAAAAATCTGAAAAAGATGAAGATTATTGACAGCATTAAGAAGGAGCCAACAATTGCTACTCATGAAGTCATCACCTCAAGGATAATCCCTCTGAAAGATTTTCCTTTATTTTCTGAGATTGATGTTTCACCAGAAATTGTGGTCAGATACTTAGAAGCATGCAAGAAGGATGGAACTGCTCCAAAACATAATATTTGTGATCTGCATCAGCAAGCTCTAAATGTTGTCTTAATGAAGTCCAAAAAGAGAAAAGCTGCTGGAGAAGGATCTTCTCAAAGGACTCCAAAAGCTGCTAAAAAGAAAGGTAACACTTCCTTTATTTCTGTTGTAGAATCAATAGTTTTCCAACATCTGAAACACCCTCCTCACCAAAACCAACAGAAGATCCCTCACCTCAAACATTTGAAGATTTTGATATAGAGTTTGATCCTTCTATAACTCTAGGAAACTTCCTAAAGGAAACCTCACTCTCCCAATCCAAATCTAGAACAAAATCAGCCAAAACATGATAGAGTTCTTTCTGATATTGATCTATTTGATCAAGATTTTGTAAACTCCTATCCTAAAAACTCCAAACCTTCAAACTCCCCAAACAGAAAATCCAAACCTTCACACTCCCCACCCAGAAAATACAAACTTCGAAACCACTCACCTAAAAAATCCAAACGCTACCGCAAACCAACCACAAGATTCTTTCACAGACTCTGATACCACCAAACCTATTCGTGGAATCACAGAACCTCTCATGGTTCGTCAACCTCTCTCTATTCTAGACATTTCAGAAGAACCATCACCTTATCATTCCACTTCACCAAACACACCTCATTCACCAATCATCATTTCTGATTCACCTACTCCCTCTCCTATTAACCGTCCAGATGATCACCTCAAAACAATCATTGATTTAGAAGCGCTGGACCACCTATCCTTAACCTCTCATAAAATAGCCATTCCCAAACCTAAACCAACTATAACCAAAGCAGATGTTGGTAAGAACTTATTGATTTTTGAAACATAATTAATGGAATGGGTTAACTCTTTGAAGCAAGCAAGTCTAGAAAATTCAAATCCTGCTGCTTCTGATTCTCACTGGAATCGGTTCAGAAGATGGTTCAACTCAGAATCCCAGAAGCTCAAAGAATTACTTTATGAGCTGGCTCAATAGAACTTCTGCGATCAGCTGAAATCTTTCAAAGACCAAGTTCTGAGTCACTGGGAGAAGAAATTTATCCTTCTATTGGACAATGCTCCCTAGAAAGAGCACCAACCTTTAGAAGTTATTGAACCATGCTCTGATAGTCTTCCTCTGACTATTATTCAAGAAAAGGAAAAAGCAAATGAATCAGAAAATATTATAGAGTGTTCTGAAAGACTTGCATCTTCTAAGGATACACCAGCTCCATCTTTGGTTATGCAAACTCTGGAAGAGTTAAATAAAGAGAATGCAGTAATCACAGAAAGATTGGATAAGAAAGAAGACACGAGCAAAGAAATCAAGGAAATTCTGGGAAAGCAATAGGAATCAAGCACTCAGATTAAGAGCTTGCTGGAAGCATTGTTCACACGACTTCCCCTCCTCAATCTTTAATTTTTTTAACTTGTTTTCTGCATTCACTATCTTGTTTCATCTGGCTCTGAAAATGTTATTGAAATTTGTGTTAATATAAATCACCTTTTTAAACTCTGAATATTAGTGATTATATTTCTTTTTGATTCCTGACAAAAAGGGGGGAGAACGTAAGGTATTTTCAATAACAGTATATCAGGACAAGGTCTTAAACATTTTGAATATCTTAACTTCTCATTTTTTTCTGAAAGCAAAACATGAACAAAACTCTAATGAAGACAGAAGGAGATGCATCAAAAGCTCTGTTCAGAATGAACTTCAGGGAATTAATTCATCTCTATCTTAGTACTCAACTCAGGGGGAGACTCTCTAAAGATTTATGTTCTGTCTATTTTTATTGAAAAATCCTAGTTTTTGTCATCATCAAAAAGGGGGAGATTGTTAGAACATAGTTTGATTCTACAACCCTCTTAAGAGTTTTTATGATAACAAACACAAAGAACAAATATGCACTCTAAAATTATGTTATATTTTGTACAGAAGTTCTGACGGAAGTGGATCGGAAGTTAAGCTACAAGGATGTTCCTACTGTGAACATAGACTGATAACAGAATGTTCTGATGAATGAAGATCGGAACTTGTGCTAAGATAAAGACGTTTTAACTCTGAACGAAAGTCTAACACTGCAAACAGGACCTTATGATTCTGACCTTCAAAGTTCTTAAGCAAATCAGCAAACAGATTCCTTATGTTCTGAAGCATTACTAATTTATCAAAGATGTATAATTGCAACGGCTACAAACAGACAAGGATCTTCTAATTGAGGAAAGTGCATTAACTGACAATTATCAAGTTTCCTTTTCAACAAGATTGTTGCGCCTATTTAAACAAGATACAAATTTAAATTGTTCACAATTTTACAACGCTGCTATTTCCAATCTCTCAACGCTGCAACTACATATTCATATTATTCTCTAAAATTGTGTAATACATCACAAGTTTGTGATACTGTTTTTGGAACGAAAAACATCCTATACACAGATTTATTCATACTTTTGTAAGTGAAATTCCTTGATATAAATCGGGTTGTGGTTGTACTCAAGAAGACTTTGGCAGTTGTCAAAGTAGTTTTGTAATCAGTTTGATTAGTGAATTAAGACCTCGTTGGAGAGAGGAGAAATCACCTTGGTGGGTGGACTGGAGTAGTTTGAGATCAACCGAACCAGGATAAAAATCATCGTGTCAATTGCATTGATTTTTAAGATTCCAATTCAACCCCCCTTCTTGTGTTTTTCACTTCTTCAGGCATTTCCAAGGAAAGTATGGGCAAGGATCATCTGGAAATACCATCTGAAGATGACGTAGCCGTCCTGACCAACATATGGCTCAAAGTCAAATGAACTGAGAAATTCCAGGGTGAGGTTTATGTAGGTCATATTCAAGTCAACGACATACTCATCCCACTGGAGCTGGCCACACATAAACTTTATACTAGGCTCGAGGCCTAAAGCTTCCATGCAAGCCTGGTCAGGGTAACAGGTAGGTGCCATGGGGCGCTGAGAAAGGACCGCATAGCATTGTCTTTGTTTATCATCTCTAAAAGGGATGTGCACTTCGTCGAAGCTTTGCATCTTGAAAAAAATGGTTAAAGAGGAATGATATCAAAGTGGGACCTGAAAACACGAACATTGTAAAAGTTAGTATATAAGTAAAACTAAAATTCAATTTAAAAATAAATAAATGCAAGGAATGAAAAGATAAACCCATGGGCTGCCTCCCATGTAGCGCTTGTTTAACGTTGTTAGCTTGACGAGTAGAACTCATATATCTGAAGTAGATACCAATGGATCGATCAGAGTATGGCTGAAGTATTCGATGGGAATGTCACCTCCTTTGTAGTGTTTTAACCTATGCCCATTGACAGTGAATGAATTACAAGAGTTTTTCTTGATCTCAACTGCTCTAGATTTTAGGATTTTAGAAACCTCAAAAGGACCAGTCCATCTTGAACGCAGCTTTCTAGGAAAAAGTTGCAACCTGGAATTAAAAAGGAGAATAGGATCGCCTATTTTGAAGTCTTTCTTTACAATTATTTTATCATGCAAAGCATTGGTTCTTTCTTTATATATTATGGAATTTTCATAGGCAGATTGGCAGAGTTCTTCTAGTTTATTAATGTCTAGGATGCGCTTTTCACCAGCAGTCAAATAATCTAGGTTTAAGGTTTTAATGGCCCAATAGGCTTTGTGTTCTACTTCAAAGGGTAAGTGATAGGACTTTCCATAGATCAATTGGTAAGGATTTGTTCTAATAGGGGTTTTAAAAGAAGTTCTGTAGGCCCATAGTGCTTGTTGTAGCTTCTGAGACCAATCTTTTCCAGATACTGAAACGGTTTTTTCTAAGATCTGTTTAATCTCCCTATTATATACTTCTACTTGGCCACTAGTCTGCGGATGGTAGGGTGTTGCTACTATATGCTTAACTCTATATTTACTTAAAAGTTTTTCAAAAATCCTTAATATGAAGTGTGATCAACCATCGCTTATAACAAGACGAGGTATTCCGAATCTAGGGAACATATAATTCTTAAATAGCTTTATCACTACTCATGTGTTGCTTATAGGTGAGGCTATAGCTTCAACACATTTAGAAACGTAGTCAACAACTACTAAGATATATTTATTTCCTAGTGAGGATGGATATGGTCCCATAAAATCAATACCCCATACATCAGAAAGTTCTACTTGTTGAATGTTCCTTAAAGGCATTTCGTCACGTCTTGAGATGTTTCTTGTTTGCTGACATATGTCACATCTGACAATGTAAGCATGAACATCACACCATATAGTAGTCCAGAAGAGGCCAGCTTAGAGAATTTTAGCGTATGTTTTAGAAGTGCTTGCATGTCCTCCATAGGGTGAAGAGTAACAGTGTTCTATGATATTTCTTACCTCTTCTTATGGAACACAACGATGAAAAATACCGTCAGTACCTCTTTTGAAAATAAGTGGATCGTCCTAATAAAAATTTCTTACATCATTGAAGAACTTTTTTTTCTGTTGATAGTTTAGGTCAGGAGGTACTATATCAACAGCTAGGTAGTTAAAGAAGTCAGCGTACTAAGGTACATTGCTCACTGTTAAAGCTTCCTCAGAGTTCTTATAAGGATCCAGGTTATCTTCTCCAATGGTGTCTATTTTATCTATTAGTTTTTCATAGGAGGGATAATCATCTATGGGTACTAAATCTGGTTTTAGGTATTCAAGCCTAGAAAGGTGATCAGCAACTACGTTTTCTGTGCCTTTCTTGTCTCGATTATCTAGATCAAACTATTGTAGTAAAAGGATCCATCGAAGTAACCTAGGCTTAGAGTCCTTTTTTCTTAATAGGTAATGAATAGCTACATGATCTGTATAGACTATAATTTTAGCTCCTACAAGATAGGATCGAAATTTATCGATGGCGAAAACTACAACTAGGAGTTCCTTTTCGGTTGTTGAATAATTAAGTTGGGAAGCATCTAGGGTTCTACTTGCATAGTAAATCACATGTAATTTCTTATCTTTTCTTTGACCTAGAACAGCTCCCACAGCGAAATCGCTAGCATCACACATGATTTCAAAAGGTTCGGTCCAATCTGGGGATCGCATAACAGGTGCTGAAATTAGTGCTTGTTTCAAAAGGTTAAAGGCCTTAATAAACTTTTCATCAAAGATAAATTCAATGTCTTTCATCAAAATACCAGTTAGAGGTTTATTTATTTTAGAGAAGTCTTTGATAAAGCGTTTGTAAAAACCGGCATGTCCAAGAAAACTCTGGACTTCCCTAATGGTCTTAAGTGGTTTTAGGTTTTCTATAACTTCTATTTTTGCTCTATCAACTTCAATATCTTTTTCATAGACTATGTTTCCTAAAACTATACCTTTGGTAACCATGAAATGACACTTCTCCCAGTTTAACATAAGGTTTACTTCTACGCATCTCTCTATAATTTTCTCAAGGTTAGCGAGACAATTCTTAAAATCGGATCCGCATACCGAGAAGTCATCCATAAATGCTTCCATAATCCCATCAAGATAATCTGCGAAGATTGACATCATGCAACATTGGAAAGTAACTGGAGCATTACAGGGTCCGAATGGCATTCGTCTATAGGCAAAGGTTCTGTAAGGGCATGTAAAGGTTGACGTTCCAACATTTTGTCTATAAATGGTAAGGGAAAATGATCCTTCCTAGTTTCCTTGTTTAGCTTTCTGTAATATATGCACATACGCCAACCTCCTTCTATCCGCTTTGCTACATGTTTTCCTTTCTCGTTTAGCACGACTGTGATGCCTCCCTTTTAGGTACTACATGCACAGAGCTCACCCACTTACTATCAGAGATTTGATCAATATACCCGCCTCTAGCAACTTAAGAACTTCTTTCTTAACAACATCACTTATTATAGGATTTATCCTTCTCTGATGTTCTCTGGAGGGTTTTGAATCCCCCTCAAGTAAAATTCGATGCATACATATGGATGGACTTATACTTGTCAGATTAGAGATATTATATCATAAAGCTGAGGGATATTTTCATAAAATATCTAAGAGTTGGTTTGTTTCTTCTTGGTTTAAGGTAGCACTGACTATAACTGGACGGTTCAATCATTCATCTAGAAACTCATATCTTAGATTCTTGGGTAGTTCTTTAAGTTCTAAAGTTGGTTTCTTAGGGCATAGTATGGGATATGGAGTAAGGGCTAAACATCCGTGAAGGTTATCATCAATGTAGGATTCCATACTTTCAAATCCATCATCTCCCCTTATGAGGGTTGAAGGTAGCTGGATTGTTTCTGTGGGTTCTTCTTGATCTAGTTCCCTAACACATTCATCAATGATGTCTATTGCATAACATACATTTCCTATTAACGGTGCCATAAGAAATTTCGAAAAGAATAAATTCTATCTTTTCATCACCTACTTCAAAATTCAGCTTTCCTTTCTTGACATCTATTATGGCTCCTGCAGTTGATAAGAATGGTCTACCTAAGAGGATTTTTATATTATCATCTTCTTTTATGTCCATGACAACAAAATCAGTGGGGATATACAATTTGTCGATCCTAACCGGGACGTCTTCTAATATGATGATTGGATATTTAACAGATCTATGGGCTAATTAAAGAGACATCTTAGTAGGTTGCCATTATCCTATGTTTAATATCTCACAAATTGTGAGAGGAATTAAGCTCACACTAACTCCTAAGTCCAAGAATGCTTTGTCGACCATGTGATTTCCTAAAATACAAGGTATGGAAATGTTTCCAGGGTCTTTCTCTTTCTTAGCAAGTTTATTTCCGAAAATAGAATTGCATTCGAAGGGTTTGGGATCGTCAAGCCTACATTTGTTGGTTAGGATGTATTTGAGGAATTTAGCATATGATGGTATCTGGGTGATGACTTCAGTGAAAGGAATCTCTACATGGAGTTTCTCTATTATTTTTATGAATTTTTGATATTGGTCGTTTAGTTTGCTTAAGTCTTTACGGATATGGTATTGGTGGTTTGTATGGCGGGGTGGTACATAAGTTTTATCTATGGCTTCTCCTTTATCTTTATCTTTCGGTTTTTCAGATTCCACTGGTTCCTCTATTTCGTCCGTATGCACAACATATTTCTTAGAAGTTTTGGATTCATTCAATGCTGGGTTGACAGGTTCATTGTAAGCAGTCCCACTTTGTAAGGTAATGGCATTGGCTTGTCCTCTAGGGTTTGGTTGAGGTTGTCCAGGAAATTTCCATTTAGGCGTAGTTTGGAGGGCTTGTTCGAGAGCTACCTGAGAGATCTGGGTTTCAAGCATTTTATTATGGGTGACTATTTGGTAAACCTTGGTTCCTAATTGTGTGATTAATTCATTTACATGAATGTTTTGGTTTAGGAATTCTTTGTTTTGCTGGGTTTGGGCCGAAATGAAATATTCCATGGTTTTCTCTAGGTTCGGCTTTGGGGGTACAGCTTGCATAGGTTGGTTTTGTCTCTGGGCTTGAAAACCTGATGGTCTCGGAGGTGCTAAATTTTGGATAGGATTATTGTTTTTATAAGAGAAGTTTGGGTAATTTCTCCATCCAGGGTTGTAAGTATTTGAAAATGGGTTTCCCTGGGAATAGTTGAGTTGGTTTGTGCTTGTTTTATTTAACAGATTGCATTCAGCTGATAGGTGCCCTTTGGTTCCACATATTTCACATTCTGGGTGGACTGCTGCTACAGTAGCTGGGTTTGAAGACATATGTTCAACTTTAAGGGCTAAAGCGTCCATTTTGGCTTGCATCATGTCTATAGAACTTATCTCACGTGTTCCTCCTTGGGTAACTTTCTTCTCTACCGATGCTCATTCAGTTCCCAATTGATAATGGTTTTGGGCCATCTCTTTGATGAGAGCGCAAGCTTCAGGGTAGGGTTTGTTCATCAATGCACCGCCAGCGGCAGCGTCAATGGTCATCTTAGTGTTATAAATGAGACTACTATAAAAGGTATGAATGATTAACCATTATTCTAGGCCATGGTATGGACAAGCTCTTAATAGGTCTTTATATCTCTCCCAAGCTTCAAAAAGTAATTCTCCTTGGTTTTGAGTAAATCTGGTGATCTGATTTCGAAGGACAACAGTCTTACTCGGGGGAAAATATCTAGCAAGGAACACTCTCCTAAGGTCTTCCCAGGTTGTTATGGAATTGGATGGAAGGGAATCTAACCAAGAACATGTTTTATCTCTGAGGGGGAAAGGGAATAGTCTTAAATGAATTACCTCGGGTGTAGCTCCGTTTGTTTTAAAGGTGTCAGCTAATTGGATAAAGACTTTTAAATGCTGATTTTGGGTTCTATGTAGCTAGACCTGCGAATTGGTTTTCTTGTACTTATTTTAATAAAGAGGGTTTCAGTTTGAAATTATTAGCAGGAATAGCAGGGTTCAATATACTAGAACTGGGTTCCTCGTCAGAGGGTTGGGTGAATTCCTTAAGGGGTCTTTGGTTATGCTATTTAGCCATATCTCTCCTAACTCTTTGGAGTAAGAGACATGCTCGGGCGTAACATTCGAGTTACGCTAAAGGATCTAATAAACTTCTGGTGCTGCGAGTTCTTCGCATTTACCGGCTTAATAAAGCCTTAGTCTAGACAGGGTAACAGCAGGGTACGAAATTTGACGTAATTGGTTCCCGACAACAGCATCAAAAACTTGATGTGGTATTTTCTCAAGTATATGAAACGCGTTAGAGTAATATAAAAGATTATCGATCCCACAAAGACCAAACATCAATCTATCAATTTCTGTTGTTACGATGTTTATCTAAGGTAAAACAATTCAGGGGTTTATGAGTGTACAATGAAAGTAAAGTATGAAGATATAAATTCAGATAAAAATAACAGGCTTGAATGTAATTCACATAGTCTGATAATATTCCAAATGCTTCTAAACAGAACTACTTATAGAGCAATATTTTCTACTCATGAAAAGAACAAATTTAACAGGAACTGTCGCTTTCGTGTATTAAGAACCGAATTTATTCTTTAATCAACCACTCTTATTGTCACTTATAAAAGGTGTGCATTGCGTTAAAGTAATAAATATATTTTTAAGAAATACAGTTTCTTGACTTAGTTGAAAAGTAATTTTGACTTGGAACTTCTAACCAAAAGAGGACTAGACCTTTAAACCCTTAAACGCGTCCGAAAAGAGTTTTGAAATCATTTTTCTAAAAGTGTTAAAAGATTCCTACTTAATTGAACAAAGCGCTTTTGCTTCCTTTGAACAAATAAGACTACCCAAGTTTAACTGAAGGTTGGACGGGTTTCGATCTTGCCCAACAAAAATAAAGTGCGGAAAACTTGTGTTAAAAACCAAAACAACCCTTAAGTATTTTACAGACACATTATATGGAACATCACTTTAACTATGATCCTTACATTTTAACCTTTAAAATTTAGCCAGACATGGAAATGTAAACAGACATGTTAAAATAGATCATGTTAAAGTAGATTCTTAAAGTAAAAAGGCTTTAAAATACAAGAAAATAAAGCAATTAAATAAGTGCAAGACAAGGAAGTAAACAAAGTAAAGCGAGTGCGATGAAATAAGTAAAGTAAAGAGAGTGCAATATAATAAGTAAAGTAAAGGGAGACTTGTAAATTAAAAACCTGCTCCAAATCGGAGGCTTTAAATCGGGAACAATTGGAAATAAATGCGACTGGGAATGAAAATGGTGGCATGATTAACTTCTACCAAGGTGCTCCTAACTCGATTACAGACTCTATCAATGGTGTGATAACTTTTCGATGTGAAGGGATTATCACTTACAAAATATAACAGTATATGACTTAAGTTTTTAAATAAGCTTGGATGAAAATAAAATGAAACTATAACCTCCTATTTATATAAGAAAAATACTTCATGGAATTACCAAGGTGCCCCCCAAATCCTTTTAGGCAGGACACCATTTAACAAGGGTGGCACCTGCCATGCCCCTATGGCGCCCCCCATGTGTAAAAAGGTGGGGAGTTGAGGAGAACGTGGCAGTTGAAGGCAGTTGAAACTAATCCATGTCATAGCCTACCCTATAGCGGGCGTCATGCTAGATGCCATGTGTACAATTTGCTCAAAAACTTGATTTCTTGCTCATTTTTCTTCATTTTTTCAAGAGGGGCTCTAGATAATCAAAGTACCTGAAAACAAAGCAAAAACAAGCATAACACAAGAAAATGACAATAAAAACCCTAACAAAATGTGCAATCTGAGTCAAATATGCAGTGTGTTTTAGTGTTATCAAGTGTCAAGTCCCTCATTTTTCTGTGTTTTTCATCCCTTGATGGATTTTGCTAGGTGTGATTCATGATTGAGCTTATGTTGTTTTAGATTGTTTGGTATGATTTTTGTACTTAGGATTCGTTTCATTTTCATATTGTTATTGTAGGATTGTGGTAAGTTTTTCTTTGCATGTACATTGTTGTTTTTTGAGCCATACATTTGTTTGGTTTTTCTAAACTTTTTGATTCATGATTTCTTGTTGATTAATTTTGTTTCTTTAGGTTAATTGATTCTTGTTTGAGAACAAACAATCTAAGTTAGGGAAATTTTGATGAGTACTAATTTTTTTAAAATTTAAGTATGAACAATTAGCACTGATCTGCTTAATTTATTTTATTTTCATCAATAAACCTCAACTATTGTGTACATTTTATTTAGTTTATGTTATAGTGTATATCGTGCATTATCGTGTAAATATCATTGAGTTTAATTGTTTTATATCTCATTTTTGTAGGTATTCAAGGAAAGATATTTAATTATTGTAATATAGATCATTGAATAAGCTTCCCAATACTTCTAACCGTGCGTAAATCGAAGTTACAGTTCTTAAACTATGGGGAAAACAAGTGTTGATTTTTTTTGTTGCGGCAGGGAGCGTGCCCTGCGACTTTGAAAGTCATTAAATAGGGAAAAAACACATCTTTAGGTTATGGGTTGGTTATTTTTGAGCCTTAACACCATCGACTTTCGCTTTTGGTATAAAGAGCTTCGAAAACATCAACTGGGGTTGCATCTTGATGATCAGAGGTGGATTTGCTTCAATCTGAGTGACGAACTGAGCGATTCTTGTTTATCTTCTTCTTTCTTCTCTTTGTACTCTCATTTTTTGGGGATTTTTATGTAATTATAATTTGTTTTGTATGTATATTTATTGCTCGTGGTACTGTATAAAACTTATTTTACAAATCAATGTTGATGTTTACCCTTGTGAGCTTGCTTTGTTTGGGTTTGAGTTGCTATAGACATGTACGGTTCAAATCCGGACATAGGATGAACATCTATTAGGTTCTGGATTCTGACAATATATTTAGGCTTAACATTCACGTGGGTATCAGTTCTTAATGCCTCCGTGTTTTTTGAGTTGTGCGCGACATTGCCTCTGAGAGCAATATGATTGATATGTCACTTTGTGTTATAAATAACCTCCGTGTGGGAGATAAGTGATGATTTTGACGAGTGATTTAGGTTGTGTAAAACTGAGTAATAAGTTTAAGTATTTGACGGGTATATGAAATCCAGTCCCAAAATTTCTCTCATTTCCAAAGAATGTATTTATTTTCTGTTAACAACTTTACTTTCCACACATCATACCTTAAACCCATTGTAACCCAAGCTCTAAAATGTGGAAATTATTGAACGACATTCTTTCCCTCACACGGATCCTTGTGGATACGATAAAACACAGAATACTTCCAATCTTTTGCTTTCTATTTTACTGCATCAACACTAACTCCCTAGCTAAAGCCGATGTTAACTCCCATTGTGGTAACTCCTAGCCTATGGTAACTCCCGTTGTGGTAGCTCCCAAGCTAAAATCGAGGTTAACTTTGTAAGAACAAGATTGGTTCTGCATCTGTACTTGAGTTTTAATAAAAACTTTACATGTTATCTTAGGGAAAAATTGTGTACTCTAATGGTTTATGTCTAGTGTGTAGCTTTTGCTAAACAAGTTCTGACTCTGGTAAAAAAGTGTGTGACGTCACCAGGTTCTGAACTCAATACTATGGAAGAATACCTTTGGTGTATTACAAAGTTAAGTCAAGATTTTGGAATGCTTCTCATGCAACGGTTTTAAGGAACATTAGTACAAGAGCTTTTGATCATGACTTTGCAAATAAGCTTTTTAGGCCTTCTAAAGCTTTTCTTTTGTTGTCCCAAGTTCTGAAGATGCTGAAGACAAGATTCTGCTGAACAAGTTCTGAGATCTGAAGACATTACTTATGAAGACCAAGTCATGAAGACTTTGAAGACAAGGTTCTGTTGAACAATTTATGAAGACTCCAAAGACTTAGGCTAAGAAGATTCAATTTCTAATCCTTCTACAACATACTTCATCAACATACATTAGAAGCCTCTGAAGATATATAAGATAAAGCTAAAGACTAGCTTGCATGAGATGGTGAGTATAAATATACAAAGTACATTGTGACCACTACTCTAATAGGATGGAGTAAGGACAATACTTTTTGTACTTGTTGTCTACCATTCCCACCATGACCATTAGGGACAAAACAACCTGTTTCATGTTTCCTATTCTACCCTCCAACTGATCTCCTTTTCAGCTATAAAAGGAGGAATTGGAAGAATTGGAAAATAAAAATTTTTGTTCTACAAAATTATGCTAAAGCGTTTCATAAACTCTTTTGAGATATTATTTATTAAGTTTTGTATTTTTTGCAAGGAACTTTTGTCTGTATCTTGCTATCAACACTTTTGTGTTGTTGTACTTAAACATTGTGTAATCTTCTTGTTAGAAGCATCTCTGTGTACACATCTTTGTAAATTAATGATTTTTTATAGGTTCCTTGAGAGACTCAGTGATTCGGGATTCTCAAGAAGACTTTGATTGTGATCATCGTGGATTAGCAATAAGGATCGACACACTTGTTGGGGTTGTCAACAAGGTTGACCAGACTTATTGTGGTTGGTGGTAATTGTTTGATTATAGTGGATTAAGTCCTTGTGGATAAGGAAAATCACCTTGCAGGGTGGACTGGAGTAACTTAGTTAATAGTGAATCATGATTAAAATAATTGTGTTAATTTATTTTTATTCACTCGTTAACTCTGTTTGAGTTGCAAAAAGATTATATTTGGTTCAACCTAATTCAAACCCCCCTTTCTTGTGTTTCTCGCACCTTAGATCAATATCAGAGCTCCAGTTTTGGGATTGATTATTATCAAAACACTTAACTGTGTCAGATAAAGATCCCGACGAGTTTTAGAAACACCATGGTTGATCCTACACCACCACAACCTGCTCCAGTTTCAAATGATAACTACAATAATAAACCTCTGATTTTTGATGGTGAAAAGTTTGAATATTGGAAAGACATACTATAAAGTTTCTTTCTAGGTCATAATGTTGATCTTTTGGATATGGTAGTTGATAGCTATGATCCTCCCATAGATGTTGTTGGAAAGAAGCTTGAAAGGAAAGTTATGACTGATCAACATAAAAAGGATTATAAGAATAATCATAAAGCAAGAACCATCTTGTTGATTGCTATTTCTTATACTGAGTATGAAAATATCACAAATAAAGACTAATTTAAGTCTATATTTGACTCTCTTAGAATGACTCATGAAGGAAATGATCAAGTTAAGGAGACCAAGGCTTTGGCCTTGATTCAAAAGTGTGAAGCCTTCAAGATGAAGGATGGTGAAACAATTGAGACTATGTTCTCAAGGTTTCAAACCTTAGTTGCAGAAGTGAGATTTCTGAAAAAAAGGTTATTCTACATCAGAACACGTGAAGAATATTATCAAAAGCTTGCCATCAAAATGGAGGCCTATGGTAACTGCACTTAAGCTTGGAAAGGATCTGAACAACATTTATCTAGAAGAACTGGTGAGTTCTTTGAGAAGTCACGAGATTGAGCTAGAATAGGATGAACCTTAGAAGGGAGGAAAATCTATTGTTCTCAGATCTGTCAAAATATCTAAAAAGTCTAAAGCTCTTCAAGATTAAGAGGTTGAGGATTCAGAAGAATATTCTGATGAAGTTGAAGATGAGTTGTCTTTGTTGTCCAGAAGGGTTAACCGTCTCTGGAAGAGAAATCAAGGCATCTGATTCAAAAGTACAATAATGATTGATGGTCGCTTCGAGTCTACTTCTAATAAGAGGAAGTATAGTGTCAAAGAAGTCACTTGTTTTGAGTGTAAATGAGCTAGGACACTACAAGTACGATTGTCCTGAACTTCAGAAGGACAAGCCCAAGAAGAAAGCTCTCAAGAGAAAGAAGAAAGGACTGATGGCAACATGGGATGATTATGATTCTTCAGAAGACGACTGAGAAGAAGAACATGCTAACTTGGCGCTGATGGCTCTTGTTAAAACTTCTAATGCGAAGATCCCTCAAAGGTGAAGCAGACTCTAATTCAGACACATAAGAGGTATTTGCAAAAGCGGTATTTTCAGAACATACTCTTTCTGAATTAACTTATTCTTTACTTGAAATTCTGGAAAAACATGAGTTACTCAAGATTGAATTCAAGGAACTTAAAAATTCTTATCAATCGAGATTTTCTAAAACTGTAAGCTTAAGAAAGATCTCTTCATTATTAATGAAGACATTTTTTTCTTAAATATGAGAACTCTGCCCTCAAAGGCATGAGAACTCTTCTAGAAGCTTCTGAGAGTGTTGATGAAGTCATTAAGAAATATGACAAATCTTTTCTGAAATTTTTAGCCAGAAGCATAGGGAGAAGCATGATGGCTTCTATGATCTATGGCGTGATTAGAAATGGGACAAATGGTGTTGGTTATATTTCCTATGAGGAATCTAATTCTGATAAGGAAAACAAGCCTAATACTTTGCATTCATATTTTGTCTCTTCTAGGTTTGTACCTAAATATAAAGGAAAAGAAAAAGAGAAATATGCTTCTAAACTTAAGGCAAAACTTTTGGCTAAACCTTCTCGCTTTAATACTTGTAATATGATTATTTTGCTGCTAGACCCAAAGTTGTTAAGAACTCTAGGAAAACTAACAAGAGAGGACCCAAGAAGTTGTGAGTATGAAAGAAACATATAATCTATGTTGCAGATATTATTAGTAGCACAGTTGAAACACCAATCATGGTACCTAGACTCTGGCTGCTTATGACACATGACGAGAAGAAGACATATGTTCCCAAAGCCTAGAACTTAAGTAGAGGGATTGTGGGTTTCAGAGGTGATCAGAAGGGAAATATCATAGGCTCAGGAATAGTTGATAATGGATCTAGAAATTACCTATTCAAACGCTGAAGGTAATAAATATAGTACAAAATAACAAGAGGTCAAAGAATCTAAAGATGCTCAACCAGAAGTTGTTAAAGCACAATCACCTCTGAGGAAGAACTGACGAAGATTATCACATTATGAGGAATTGATTATGGGTGACAAGTCTAAACCCGTCAGAACTATATCATCTTTTAAATCGTCTGAAGTGGAACTTCTAGGTTTGGTGTTTATGATAAGGGCCTACATCTGTTGATGAAGCACTTCTGGACAAAGATTATTTTCTGGCTATTCAACATGAAATTTATCGCTTCTCAAAAAATTAAGACATGTATGGAAAATATTTGCTCTTAGCGTGCAGTCTTCTAGAATGATGTATGGACGTTTGAGGTACTTATTGTTCTTTTCGTTGGCTCATAGAATGTGATGCTTCAGACTAGTGAAATTCTCATATATCATGAGTATATGTCCTCTGTCCATTGATAACAAAAGATTTTAATTCATTAAATAAGATGTTAAAATAGTGAATAGTTTGTGTGTGATACGGTGGCAGAATCGACGGTTATACTGGTTTTGTGTTTGTGTTTGCAAATGTTGCAGTAAGCAAGAGTCGCCACCGACTTTTCTTTTATCCAAATTAAGGAAAGGGTGAAAAGAACAGAAAAAGACCTTTTCGAGAATTTTCTGAGTAAGGGGGTCGATTATGGAAAGGGAAGGTGTTAGCACCCTTTCCATTCGTAGTTTTCTACGGGCTCTTAGATGCTTAGCTCATTTTGTAAATACCTTGTGCTTTGTGTTTTTGAAAAATGTTTTGAAAATGCCTTAGTGCGGTGATTTGCTCTATGATAACTCTTGTATTAGTCCTCAAGAGTGTTGATAAAGCAAATGTTTTTGAAAGTTGTTTTTTTTTAAAATGTGTATTTGGAAAAATGGTTTAGTTTTGAGCAAGCATATATGAACTATCTACTTTACTCGAAAGGTCGTTATTTTCCTCGTTTCCTTTAGACAGTGCTATCCTACTATTAGTGAGTAGGTAGCCCTAGTCGTTGGATGTTTAAGGGACAGGCGTAGGGTCGTCGTTATGGTCATTGAAGGCAACATGTAGGGATACCTTTAGCAATTTGAAGGGACGTCATCATATATTCGTAGGCAACATCGAAGGACAAGATCATATACCGTAGGCAACTTCGAGGGACATCGAGGGACTAAGATCTTTTATGATGATTTATACCGAGGACCTTTGCTAATGGTATCCCTATGTTCGAGGGACATGACCATTGTTTTCCAAGGCAACGAGAGAGGTTACCCTAGAGGTGCAAGTGTGAGAAGTGTGTTCAATTCAATTATATTTATCTTGAAATCAGGGTTTTCTACTGTTTCTTTTTAGATCTTTTCATACATGCCTAATTACTAGCAGTTAAATATATACCAGTTTACAAGAAATATAAAGGCGAGAAATAAAGTTCCTACGCTATTACAGGGCTTTGATGTAGTTACATAAATAATGAAACTGCGAGAATTTAAACTACGACTATTAAAATTACTATGCGACCTATACAATTTGTCTAGTAAATATAAATAGAAAATGAATAGAAATAAAAATAAGAAAAATATTGAGAAAATAATTAAAACCTAAGATTCTAAGTGTAAGAAAATATATTTTTTGGTGTTTTTTGTTTGGAAAATAATAAAAGTGTGAATTAATAATTAAAAAAAACCTAACTCTGATTAATTTACAAGTTAATTATGAAATAAAATCAATATTGATTAAATCAAAACAACTTTTATGTCAAAAAGTATTTTAATTAATTAAAAGCCTATAACTAATATTTAATGATTTTTTTTGTGATTTTATATATTAATTAAATTAATGATAGAAAACAAATTAAGTGAAAAATAAATAAATGAAAAGGGTTAGAAAAGAAAATAGTCAAAAAAGTGAAAAATGCATGGGGTGGGTGTTGAACCCATGCCCCTTGGGTCACAGTCAGACGCCTTATCCACCAAGCCAAGCTATTGTGTGTGATTCAAACCTGTTCTACGTAACAACAAGAACTCATTTGGGCAGCTAATAAACATTAGCAATGCATGAAATTAATTATATGACTGTTTGAAAGAAAAGCAAATCGGAGAAGATGAGTATGCTTGTTTCAAGCATCAATGGCCATGACTTTCGACCTATTCTTACCCTTAGATACCTCAGGAATAATTTGTAATTGATGGATTGGACTGAAAGTGGCTGGATCTTTGGTTTTGACTTTGCCCTAGTTTTGACAAAATTTGAGGTTTTTAGAGAGTGTTCTTGGGAAGCCAATTTTGTGCCCTCTAGTGTATGAGGGTATTGTGTTTATATAGAGGAGGAATTTAAGTCAAAAACAATGGAAGAAATCTCATGGCATCAATTGCAAGATTTATTTCCAAAATTCATTTGAAAAACTTTCCAAACTTGTGAAAATCTTGTCTTAATGATATTTGCTTGGTTGTCATGATTTTGACAGCTTGCTATGAGCTATTTGGACCCCAAGAAATTCAAATCTTAAGCCTTACATGCCTTGTGCATTAATCTTTCATTTTATTTGATTTAATTTGAGTTTAAATGAATAAAATAAAAAATAAATGAAATAAAAATTAAAATAATGCATGGATCGGTTTAGGGGTTCTTAATCATGTTGTAAACGCGTTCAAACCTTAAACCTAGGCCCATTAGTCCACAAGTTCAATATTTCTCAATTTGCACTTCTTGCACTTTCTCAAAAATTTCCTAACTTGTGCAAGCCATAACTTGCTCAATTTTTATCGTTTGGAGATGATCTTTGAATTTTTAGAAATCTCATGATTTCCCCTACAACCTCTATGTTGACTATTTTTGCATTTGATGAAATTATCTTGATTTAAATGGTCTTGGAAAAAAGTGTCTTTTGTTGACTTTTTGAAAGTGACCTATAATGTATGATCTTGTATCTTTCTAATGGTGCATTTATTGAACTTGAGGGATGAATAGAAGTTGTATTGGATTGGATTCTCTTCAAAATGAGCCTTGGTGGAAAAATTTCTGATAAAGTATGAGAAAGTTATGGCTTGTCAAAGTTCAGTTGACTTTTCCTATAAAAACCCTAATTAGCAATTTTTGACTTTTGATGAATTAGGAGCATTTATTGAGGAATCATGATCAACCCTTGATAAAATTATGGATATCACTTAAAAATGTTGATGTTGACAAAAAATCTTGAAGTTTGACTGTATATAGGCCACAGTTGACTTTTTATCTAGTACAGTTGATTTTCAAGCATTTGAGCAGTTGACTGAGCAAACTTATTGTGCAGGGCATGGAATTTGGCATGGACAATATTTAAGACATATTAGGACCATGGAAAACATTTGAGACCTTTGGAGCTCACACATCTTGGTGAAAAGTGAAACCCTAATTAGAGGTTCATTGCTTAGGAGGAGAATTTGCCTGGTCAATTCTTGGTCATCCTTGAGCAATTGGGAACCTTGATGGGCATGTCTTGAGTAAAAATGGGAGGGCAATATTTGGGGTACAACAGCTTCCCCTGTTCAATCTTCTTAAACATAAGGATTTAGATTGGCTTGTCTGCCTTTCGTGATCTGAAGGTGAAAGAGGATTGAAGACTAGAGTGCCCAGAAATTTGCACTCGCATGAAATAACACTATTGGTTGATGATAATTGGGAATGGGCTTACAGATGCCATTTGTAGTAGATGACTGAGAGTCGTCAAAGATGGGCTTAAAGATGCCATCATAAGTAGAGGACTGAGAGTCATCGGAGATTGGCTTAAAGATTCCAACAGAAGTAGATGACTGAGAGTCATAAATGGTCCCTTTGTGGGGATTCTTGTTCTTGTTGTCTGAGGAGGAGTCCACAGGGGGATGTTAATTTCTGTTGTTTTCCTGTTTAAGGAAAACTCTGTGGGGAATAGAGTCTAAGAACTTTAGTTGTCCATGACTCTACTGAGGGGTTATCTCTGGATTGGAGAGATGAAAGTTTGTTGTTTTCTGGTTGAAATCCAGGCTTCGCAGTAATTTGCTATGGAGAATTAAATTAATTTCTATCTAGAAATATATCAGAAGAAACCTGTCTAGGGCTGTTTTAGGATGAGTTCTTGTAAGACTTCATCTGGAAGTGTATGAGAAGGAACCTGGATAGGGCTGTTTTAGGATATATATATGAGAGGGAGCCTGGGTAGGGCAGCTTCAGGATGATTCCGGGTAACACTGCATCTTGAAATTGTAAGAAGGAACCTGGGCAGGGTTGCCTCAGGATGAGTCCGTGTAAAACTGCATCTGGAAATTGTGAGAAGGAACCTGGGTAGGTTTGCCTCAGGATGAGTCCGTGTAAAACTGCATCTGGAAATTGTGAGAAGGAACCTGGGTAGGGTTGCTTCAGGATGAGTCCGTGTAAAACTGTATTTGGAAGTCAGAAGAAACCCGTGTAAGATTGCTTCATGAAGAGCCCGTATAAAGCTTTATTTGGAAGTCATAAGAGACCCGTGTAAGATTTCTTTATGATGAGCCAATGTAAAGCTATATTCGGAAGTCAGGAGAAACCCGTGTAAGATTGCTTCATGATGATCCCGTGTAAATATGTATTTGGAAGTCAGAAGAAATCCGTGTAAGATTGTTTCATGTTGAGCATGTGTAAACCTGTATTTGGAAGTCAAAAGAAACCCGTGTAAGATTGCTTCATGATGAGACCGTGTAAAGATGTATTTGGAAGTCAGAATAAACTCGTGTAAGATTGCTTCATGATGAGCCCGTGTAAAGCTGTATTTGGAAGTCAGAAGAAACCCGTGTAAGATTGCTTCATGATGAGCCCGTGTAAAGTTGTATTTGGTCGCACAGATGATTACTCTGTTTTGTTTCAGGAGCTAATCCTGGACCTGTTGAAAATTGTTGATGATAAATATTTGTTGATTGATCTTTCCTGAATAGGTAAAGCGTTAGCTGTATGCAATGTCACGATGTATGAAATGCATTGTGTAATGGTGTTCTCAAAATAAATGAGATTGGGATGTATGCATTTGTACTGCAGATGTTATGACGTTTGTAGAATGATGTATGAATGTAATGTGTGAATGTATCAGTTGTTCTATTGCACCACTGTTGAATTAGGGAAAATAAATCCCTGATTGCAACTGGCGATGAAGAATGTAGGTCTTCAGATTTTTTTGAAGCTGAACTGCTGGGAGATGATCTTCCGTTGTTAGAGAAATAAACTCTATTGGAGAAGGAAAGCTCCGTGCACTTCCTGAGGATTTTGTGAAATCCTATTGGGGAATCTTGAGAAGTTTGACGACTTTACTGGGGAAAACCTGATGTCGGAGCAGTAGTTAGAAATTCCTATTCTACCGGGGATACAAGAACACCTGACATCACTAGGTTGTAAGCTGAGGATATGGCGGAAAATTTTTAGTAAGATGCCTCTGCCTCTGTACCTGCTGAAGAAAGTACTTGTGGAGACTTTGTGGATGGTTTGAGTGTCATCCCAACTCCTGGGTGCTTGGTAAATGCTAATCAGGATGATGAGTCTTCTACTGATAAACAAATGACAAGATGACGGAACATAGTCGTACGTTTTTAATCCCTAACTTTTGCCTGGACAGCCCTTTCAGGTTTTCAGTCCACTAGGATACCCTTTTTTGCTCAAGCTGTCTTTTCAGGCTTTCTACTTGCCGGGTGTACAATTTTTTTGTATATATCCCTAATTTTTTCCCGAACTCTTTTGGTTCGCTGGGATGCCCTTAATTTTTCCTAGGCCTGTCAACCTAGCAGGTCTTTTTCATGCGTAGTATTTTCTGACTATGTCTGCGCTCATAAGATGTGGAGAGTTGTCACCGTCTATGACAACAAGTGTTGTAGAAATTCCAGAAAATGTTTATTTGATCGCATGTGCCCTTTCATACGTGGAAACCTGTCTGGGGCTTCTTCAGGATGGATCTGGTGCACCTGATGTTTGATTAAGTTTCTGATATCTTGAATTTCCTAGGTATCTTTTCTAAGAACTGTCATGGAAGGATTCAAAGACATGATACTAACACCATTTGATACTACTGGCACAGACAAGCAATTTGGTGGTACCAAAGATTCAAATTTCACAGTGATTTTCTATTGGAATCCCGGATCAATGTAACAACCCACGAGTAATTCAAATGGAGATCTTCCCCTGGATATTCAAAATTTTTGGAGAGATTCTTTGCATATTGGCTTGACTTCCCTAGATTAATTAGACACCATGTCATGCCCCTTGATTATGAAAGGCTTGTTATTGGGAATGTTTTTTTTGTCTGAGGTGATTCTGTCCATTGAGGGGGTCTTCGTTCACTGAATATTCATTGTGTGAATTTCTCTGCCATTTGAACAATTAACCATATGAAAACAATGTCATTTAAAGAATGCAAAGCTTATGTCTGTCTTGAAATTTTTTGAAAATGCGTTTTTTGTAGTAAAACAAAATTTGCAAGAATGTGATATCAACTCATGATTTATAGCAAACCTTACAGGAGTCAGGATACCTTTGTAACAGTATGCTCTCGAACTAACCCATGCTTCAGCTATGACTTTTAAGGGTTATAACATGGCCTGGTTCACGGTTTAAGAAACAAAGGATAAAGGCTCAAAATTTATTTGTACCCACCCGTTCTTCGTGATGTTCTTCAATCTTATGCTCATCTAATTATTCATTTAGATCCCAATTGAGTCTGGAATCTTTGCTCTGATACTTGGTGATGGTTCAGGAATTGAACGTTCGTTTGAGAAGGCAGTCATTTTAGTAACCTTTTCTTCTTTTTTTGTTGTTGAGGATTTGTAGGACCTCTTGTTTTTGTTATCCCTGTCTTTTTCCTGAACTGTTTCTTTTGTGATTACGGCCAGCAGTATGCCCCAGTTTGTTTTAAGTCACCTTCATAGGTTTTGACTTAATGGGCTTTTATTTTGAGAGATAATGATTTCCTGTCTTTAATGATTATGTGGAACCATCACCATCTTTTGGAGAGCATCTTCTACACTATTTGTCGTTGTTGTACCCCAAAATTTGCCCTCCCATATTCTTCAAGATTTGCCAAGATCAGTCTTCAGATGATTCAAAATCATTCAAAGGTTGCACAGTCCAATGGCCTCCTAACAGTCAAAAATTAGGGTTTTGGTTCTAGCAAAGAAATTAAAGTTTCCAAGGGTCCAAACAAGTCCGACATGCCTACATACATTGTCAAGCATCCATATTCCAAGTTTCAAGACTCACAGCATCAAACAACCCAGTCAAAAACCCTAAATGCTTCACAGTCAACTGTAGGGGCAAAATGGTCATTTGACAGTCAAAAATCCAAAATTTTTGGTCAACATATTATTTTGAAGCCAAAAAAATCATTTGATCAATTCTTGATCATGATTCTCAAGGCATGGCTCAAAAAGTCTCAAGATGCAAAAGTTTCTATTTTTGGACAACTGAAAAAGTCAACTGCAAATTGACCAAGGCATAACTTCCACATGGTTTATCAGAAAAATTACATCCAAAGCTCATTTTTAAGAGAATGACATTTCCTACAACTCATCTTCACACTTCAAGTCCAAGAAATGCTCTCACAAAAAGTTATCAATTTCAACATTATAGGTCATTTTCAAAAGTCAACAAAAAGGCACTTTAAGTCAAAGACCATAACTTGAGATTGGTAAATCAAAATGACATGGGACCAAAGACATTGGTTAGAGGACTTCAAGACCTTTCCAAAATGTCCAAGAACTTGACAAAATATTAAACATTGAGCACGATATGCCTTGTAGAAGTTGGGAAATTTTTGGGAATTTTGAAAAGTCAACTTTGCATAAAAGGCCTCAAAAATGCTAATGGGCCTCAATTTCTTCCATGAATCATCACCCAAAGGCTATGCACGACCCATTAAGCTAAAAGGGAGTTATTTTCTTATTTTTAATTAATTAATTGAATTTTTAATCTTATTAATTCATTTAATTAAAATTAATTATGAGAAAAATACTAAACCATGTTGTTCAAATCTTTTTGTGTAGCCAATTCACTCTTTATGAATCAAATATTTCGTGCATCACTCAAAAGGAAAGATTCTATGCAATTGGCAATAGTTTCATGGCAAAAAGATTGAAATTGATCTCATTGAAAAATAAATATCCAAATCATCAATGCATGGATTATGGGCTTGTTTTTCTTAACCTAATCATGCTCAGATACATATAGAACATAACCCTAATGCAAGAGACACAAAGAAGCTGCGCAGGAATCAAAGAACAACATTGCACTTTTTCACAAAAATATTGAAAACTGTTTTCATACCTAGAAGGTGTTTCAAAGCTTGAAAAGCATTCCAAAAGCTTGCCAAGACATCCAAGAAACGATTCCAATCAAAATCGGACCTCTATACTCAAGGAATTGGTAGAATGAAGTCACCCTGTTCATAAATTTTTTCATATTCGTGTTTGAATTTACATGCATGTTTCATACGTTTTAAATGTTGATTTACGCTAACATGATCATTCTGAAGCTAATGGTACCGTTCAATTGAAGAATGGCTGCCTAAATAGGAATTCACCATGGACGTCCTCTAGGGTTTCAGAAACTTTGATTTAGGGGTTTTCACGTCTGGAAAAATTGGCCAACCAAACCTATTCCATTGGAATCAGGACCTCTAAACGAAACTAACCCACTACTCGCGCCCTTTTTATATTGGCCTATATTCTATTCGCTATTTTTCAGGTTGAATTTAGTGGGGGTTCAAAACCCCCGCTATTTGCTTCTATTCACAGGTGCAAAAGGAAGACGAAGCCTATGTGTCTGAGCGTGATTGGCAGATTTGAATGATTAGCGCATTTTTATTCTGGTTCAACGTAATATTGCTTTTTCACATATGTTATTCATGTTCCACTAAACTAACAAAGAAACGCAGTAGCTCAATTGGTTGATGCACTGGCTTGCAGGTATTGGGACCTGGGTTCGATTCCCAGGTCCCCCATATTTCTCAATAGTTTTTGTTATAACGTGTTCAGGTGAAACTTCTCTCCAGTGGTCCACCATGTGCCCGTGTGCTTGCGCCTGCCAAGTGTCCAGGGGCTCCAATCCAAAGGCCAGAACATGCAGCTTACCATACGCATTAGTCAACTCCTCCTACGTAATCACTGAAGGTCAAAAGGGCCTGGAATCTGTTGGGCCAAATTACTCTACAAACACCTCTCAATTGGGTCAGCCACCCCCATGGTTTGCATATTTTTGTTCTTTATTTTAATTTTCCTTTTATTCTTTTATTTGTTTTATTGTTTTATTTAATTCACAAAAATAATTTTCATAATACAAAAATCAGAAATCAAAAAAATAAAATATGTTTATTTAATATTTAATCCATTAATATTTTTGTAAATAAATTTTTAATAATCAATTTAGTTTAATTTAGGGTTTTAATTTTAATTTTTTCTAAATAACTAAAATGTGTAGAAATTAGGTTTTTTTAGCATTTTTCCCCTTTTTTATTAATAAAATAATTTCCTCTTATTATTATTATTAATTATTAATTATTTTGTAAATACCCATGTAACTAAACAATTAGTATAAATTAGGTTTTAAACTTTAACTTTTTTTTAATAATTAAAAACAATTTAGAACTAGGGTTTTATTTAATTTCTAATTTTAATTAATTTTCTTTATTTCATGAATACCAAAAACCATAAAAAATAATCTCTTTTCTTTATTAAATAATTAATTAATTTTTAATTTCATTTAATTTCTTTAAAGGGTCCAACGCCCTCGAACATTTGATTCTAATTTCTTTTTGTGCATTTATTTTTATTTTCTTGTAAATACTATGTAATTGCTCAAGCCTTGTAATAATAATTAGGAAATTTATTTACTTTCTGCATTTTATTAAAAAAACGGGTCTTTGTTAATTTGGCGATGTATAGACCCGCGCCTTGTAATAGCGTAGGACCTTTATTTTCCGCATTTTAATTTCCGCACCTTTTAACTGCTAAATTTTGCATGAAAGAATGAATGGCCCAAATAAAATCAAAGTGTAGCTCACCAAATGCATGACAAGATAAAACATAACTGAAAACAATACACAAATTCACACACCACTCTTAGGGTACGCCTCACTGTTGCCTTGCCCCTCGAAACGTGGTCGTCGAGTATAGGACGTTTTAGTAAGTCCTTATGTCCATGCCCCATGGCATAAGGGTAGCTTCTAAGGTGTCCTACTATTGCTCTGGTGACCATATTGTCCCTACAAACTCGAATTGACGCGAACACCTCCAACGGTGGTGCTACCTACCTCTCAATGGTGGGATGGCACTACCTTAAGGACATTTACACAACCTAATTCCTTATGGTAGGTAGATGACTCATAGATACTTGCTCTAATTCAAAACAAATCAAAACTTCTTTTCACACCGACACTTTCAAAAAAGCTTTCAAAACAATTTTTCAAACACTATTGAGGACTGATACAAGAGTCGATCTGAAACTTTAAACGAAACTTTTTCAAACTCACTCACAATTGAAAAGCAAACAAACATTTTGAAAACACAAATGAGCAAGTATCTAAGAGCCCATGGATAACCATGGATAGAAAGGGTGCTAACACCTTCCCTTTCTATAAATCTACCTCCCGAACCGAGAAAATATCTCATAAGAAATGTTGATGTGCTTTTGTCCTGTCCATGTTGGAGAAAATAAAAGACGGTGGCGACTCTTGCTTCCGCGACATTTCGCGAACCAGCGTTAAACAGTCAGTTCCAGATCCACCGATCACAGTCGTGTATGAAGGGAAAGCTTGCGACTGAATGCAAATCTGAATTAACTTAGAAAACTACCTTGCCCCAGGTTATGATTAAGGGTTTTAATTTGTGTGAAAAGAAAACTCCTACTTCTCAGGCTCAAAGGGGTTGACTAGGGATTATCTTCCTTATAACTCCACTATTTAGGATTTGAAACAATGCATGTACATCGTCAACGGGGTCTATTCAAAATCATACTGTAGAGATTATGGTATCGTTCTCGTCATCCTCCCTCTAAAGGCTTAGAGCTTTTAATCAAGAGTTTAAAATGACAAAAGGGAAGTAAGAAAGCAGTTTAAGCATAATGAAAACAAATTAATTCAAGACAAACATGTGCACTGCATTAATGAAATGACAAAGTTTGACATGACAATAATTGTTTGAACAAACAAAGAAAATACAACTTGAGAATTCAAATGAACAAAAATGCTCTCAATCCTGGCCATGATTTGGCATGGGAGAAGTGATCACGTTGGGAGTCTCAGGAGGGTCGAACTCAATCTCCTTGGTGTCAATCATATTTTGAATCTTGTATTTCAGTGCCCAACAATCGTTAGTATTATGCCCAGGACTGCCAGAATGATAGGCACACCTTGCATCAAGATTGTAGTTAAGAGAAGAAGTCTTAGGGTTTGGATGAGGTCCTATCAACGTAATCAAATTCATCCTCAACATATGTTGTAATTCTTGAGACAACGACATGTTGATCTTGGTAAACTGTCTCTTAGGCTCGTCTTGCCTTCACTGATTACCCCGTTGTTGTGGTCGTTGCACGCATGCCGAATTAGGGACCAGCACTGCCCCTACAGATTGGTGGTAGTCTGCCTTATTACGAACCTTCTGGCTATACACAACATTGGCTTCCCTCTTTCCAGAAAATGGCTTCTTCTCAGCATTAGAAGATGCAGCCATCGGGATCTTCTCACTCTTGATACCACTTTCGATCCTTTCTCCAGTCAGAACCATCTCTGTGAGCCCAGATGAGGAACTCCCAATCAGCAGATTAAAGAACGGGCCTATCAGAGTGCCCATGAACATGTCTACCATTTCCCTATCATTAAGAGGAGGTTGTACCCTTCCAGCTAGATCCCTCCATTTTTGGGCATATTCCTTGAAGCCTTTGCTAGAACCCATAGACATGCTTTGAAGTTGTGTATGAGTTGGAGCGAGGTCAGCATTATATTGGTACTTCTTGTAGAAAGCAGCAGCCAAGTCTTCCCAGGTATGAATGTATGTTCTTTCTAACTGATAAAACCACTCCAGTTGCGTGCCAGCTAAACTTTCTTGTAAGAAATGGACCCATAACTTCTGGTCAGCAGTGTGAGGCTGGATCTTTCTGACATATGATCTCAAGTGAAGTTTAGGACAAGAGACCCTGTCATATTTGGCGAACGCGAGTGCCTTGAATTTTGGTGGGATGATCACGCCAGAAACCAACCCTAATTCTTCAAAGTCCAACGTAGGTATCTGCTGAATCTCCATAGCATTGAGACAATCCTCCATTTGTTTGTATTTATCATCAGCAGGAGGATATTGCTCCTCGGAATAATCAACTTCATCTTCATCAGCCTCTGGGTTGCTATCTTCTTCAAGATTATCCCCCTTATTTGATGGAGTTGAAAGATCTAGAGCTCCTTTAACTAGTCCTCTGAGTCTTCTTCCCATGTTCAGGTTGCCAGCCTATTTCTTTGCCTCTTCTTATTCTCTTTGATGACGAGAGCTTTCAGTTCTTCCTGCCCCTAGGCCAAAGCCATGAACATTTGTTGGAATTGAGCATTTTAAGCTTGAAGGTATTTTACTGTTTGTTCAAGGGCCATTTCTTTTGCTGAAATAAACAGCGAAAAGATGAGAAACCTGTACTAGAAGACCTGTTATGAAATGACATGCATGTAATGTTTTCAAGGATCTTGCGGGGTAAACAAGAAAATGTCAGAAGTTAAAATTTGTAGCTTTGATTGAAGAACTTCGTATCGTTGAGTTTCCTTCTATGATAGTCAAGCTCAACATATCAAGTGGGGCATAGCCTCTGACTCAAGTTGTCGCTTTGGTCTTTTGACGGTGTTGGCTAAAGGAAAATAAATCCCCTTGCCCCTTGCTAGACGTCTGGTTCATCATAACCTGCACCACAGACCCTTGAGATCCTTGAAATGGTTAAGGAGATGTTATGGGATGATGTTATGATGTGTATGCTATGCATTAATAAAAAGTGTAAGGTGATGAAGACAAGTGAACTTGTAAGAGATATAAGTTAATGAATATAAACAAATCCTGTAAGGAAATCATGTTTTTAGATAATGAAAACAAATAAACCCTGCAAGGAGTTCAAGTGGTTAGATAATGAAAGCAAACAAGTCACACAAGTAGCCTTAGGTTCAGGCTTGCAGGGAGTTTGTAGGTAAGTACCCTCTTGAAATTTAGTTGGTTCAACCTGTCTTAGAAATAGTAACCGGGTTCTAAGGAATCTCAATATCACTGATCTTTCTTTATCGGTATTATTTCAGCTTAGCAATCTTTTCATGCGGCCGCAACACCCCAAAAGTCCAATCTCAATGAGTGTAGTATCGAGTATCAACTGATTCCCAACTTTACACCGTGGTCGGCTATCTCACTACTTTCTAATGGCCAAGTTTGTTCAACTAAAATTCTAAGGTTCGTTACTGCTTCACGACACCACGCGGAAGCCTTGTATTCTCCTCGATTCAACATAAGGGATACTGATACCAACAAAAGTGTCACACCAACACAGCTATCGCTTCAACCAAATCGGTCTATGTCGTACAGTCTCCATGATCTATTTCTATTTACCTAAAAAGATGCCCCAGATCCGAGTATAGGATCTATAGTATCCCAAGCAAACCTTTAAAAGTAAAGCAATTAAAATAAACAAGGAAAGCAATTTAGAAATGAACTAGAACCTAAGGTAAACCCCACTTTTTATTTTTCCCCAGCAGAGTCGCCAGTTCTGTGATACGGTGGAAGAACCGACTGTTATACTGGTTTTGCGTTTGTGTTCGCAAATGTTGCGGTAAGCAAGAGTCGCCACTGACTTTTATTTTATCCAAATTAAGGAAAGGGTGAAAAAAACAGAAACAAACCTTTTCGAGAATTTTCTGAGTAAGGGGGATAGATTATGGAAAGGGAAGGTGTTAGCACCCTTTCCATCCGTAGTTTTCTACGGGCTCTTAGATGATTAGCTCATTTTGTAAATACCTTGTGCTTTGTATTTTTGAAAAATGTATTGAAAATGCCTTAGTGCGGCGATTTACTCTATGATAACTCTTGTATCAGTCCTCAAGAGTGTTGATAAAGCAAATGTTTTTGAAAGTTGTTTTTTGTTTGAAATGTGTATGTAGAAAAATGGTTTAGTTTTGAGCAAGCATCTATGAACTATCTACTTTACTCGAAAGGTCGTTCTTTTCCTCTTTTCCTTTAGACAGTGTTATTCTACCATTGGTGAGTAGGTAGCCCTAGTCGTTGGATGTTTGAGGGACAGTCGTAGGGTCGTCGTTATGGTCATTAAAGGCAACATGTAGGGATACCTTTAGCAATTTGAAGGGGCATCATCATATATTCGTAGGCAACATCGAAGGACAAGATCATATACCGTAGGTAACTTTGAGGGACATCGAGCGACTAAGATCTTTTATGATGATTTATACCGAGGGTCTTTGCTAATGGTATCCCTACGTTCGAGGGACATGAACATTATTTTTCGAGGCAACGAGAGAGGTTACCCTAGAGATGCAAGTGTGAGAAGTGTGTTCAATTCAGTTATATTTATCTT
Organism: Vicia faba; assembly: GCA_948472305.1. Taxonomy (NCBI): domain Eukaryota; kingdom Viridiplantae; phylum Streptophyta; class Magnoliopsida; order Fabales; family Fabaceae; genus Vicia; species Vicia faba. Next base: position 725,060,241 of record OX451738.1, on the reverse strand, counting down.
GAAATCAGGGTTTTCTACTGTTTCTTTTTAGATCTTTCCATACATGCTTAATTACTAGCAGTTAAATATATACAAGTTTACAAGAAATATACAGGCGAGAAATAAAGTTCCTACGCTATTACAGGGCTTTGGTGTAGTTACATAAATAATGAAACTGTGATAATTTAAACTACAGCTATTACGATTATTATGCGACCTATACAATTTGTCTAATAAATATAAATAGCAAATGAATAGAAATAAAAATAAGAAAAATGTTGAGAAAATAATTAAAACCTAAGATTCTAAGTGTTAGAAAATATTTTTTTTGGTATTTTTTGTTTGGAAAATAATAAAAGTGTGAATTAGTAATTAAAAAAACCTAACTCTGATTAATTTACAAGTTAATTATGAAATAAAATCAATATTGATTAAATCAAAACAACTTCTATGTCAAAAATTATTTTAATTATTTAAAAGCCTAAAACTAATATTTAATGATTTTTTTGTGATTTTATATGTTAATCAAATTAATGATAGAAAACAAATTAAGTGAAAAATAAATAAATGAAAAGGGTTAGAAAAGAAAATAGTTTAAAAAGTGAAAAATGCATGGGGTAGGTGTTGAACCCATGCCTCTTGGGTCACAGTCAGGCGCCTCATCCTCCAAGCCAAGCTATTATTTGTGATTCAAACCTGTTCTGTGTAACAACCAGAACTCATTTGGGAAATTAATAAATATTAGCAATGCATGAAATTAATTATATGAATTTTTAAAATAAAATCAAATCGGAGAAGATGAGTATGCTTGTTTCAGGCATCAATGGCCATGACTTTCGACCTATTCTTACCCTTAGATACCTCAGGAATGATTTGCAATTGATGACTTGGAGTGAAAGTGGTTGGATCTTTGGTTTTGACTTTGCCCTAGTTTTGACAAAATTTGAGGTTTTTAGAGAGTGTTCTTGGGCATCCAATTTCGTCCCCTCTAGTGTATGAGGGTGTTGTGTTTATATAGAGGAGGAATTTAAGTCAAAAATAATGGAAGAAATCTCATGGCATCAATTGCATGAGTTGTTTCCAAAATTCATTTGAAAAACTTTCCAAACTTGTGAAAATCTTGTCTTAATGATATTTGCTTGGTTGTCACGATTTTGACAGCTTGCAATGATCTATTTGGACCCCAAGAAATTCAAATCTTAAGCCTTACATACCTTGTGCATTAATCTTGCATTTTATTTGATTTAATTTGAGTTTAAATGAATAAAAGAAAAAATAAATGAAATAAAAATTAAAATAATGCATAGGTCGGTTTAGGGGTTCTTAATCATGTTGTAAACACGTTCAAACCTTAAAACCTAGGCCCATTAGTCCAAAAGTTCAATATTTCTCAATTTTCACTTTATGCACTTTCTCAAAAATTGCCCAACTTGTGCAAGCCATAACTTGCTCAATTTGTATCTTTTGGAGATGATCTTTGACTTTTTAGAAATATAAATATGTCACTTACAACCTCTATTTTGAATATTTTTGTATTTGAAGAAATTATCTTGATGTAAATGGTCTTGGAAAAAAGTGTCTTTTGTTGACTTTATAAAAGTGAACTGTAATGTATGAGCTTGTATCTTTCCAATGGTGCATTTCTTGAACTTGAGGGCTGAAGAGAAGTTGTATGGGATTGGATTCTCTTCAAAAAGAGCCTTGGTGGAAAAATTTCTGATAAAGTATGAGAGAGTTATGGCTGGTCAAAGTTCAGTTGACTTTTCCTATAAAAACCCTAATTAGCAATTTTTGACTTTTGATGAATTAGGAGCATTTCTTGAGGAATCATGATCAACCCTTGATAAAATTATGGATATCACTTCAAAATGTTGATGTTGACAAAAAATCTTGAAGTTTGACTGTATATAGGCCACAATTGACTTTTGACCTAGTACAGTTGATTTTCAAGCATTTGAGCAGTTGACTGAGCAAACTTGTTATGCAGGGCATGAACTTTGGAATGGACAATCTTGAAGACATATTAGGACCATGGAAAACATTTGAGAACTTTGGATCTCACACATTTTGGTGAAAAGTGAAACCCTAATTAGAGGTTCATTACTTAGGAGGAGAATTTGTCTGGTAAATTCTTGGTCATCCTTGAGCAATTGGGAACCTTAATGAGCATGTCTTGAGTAAAAATGAGAGGGAAAATTTTGGGGTACAACATTGTGATTCAAAATAAAGACAACTGTCTTTTCTGAAGCATCACTTAGCACTTGATGTGACACATTGAGAAACGAGATAATCTTGAGATTAAATAATAAATCACAATGTTTTACCTCTTGTCAGATTTTTGCAATATTAAATTTTTTTTCCATCATTGTAAACACTATTTAAAACTTACTCACTTTTCCTCACACACTTACGCTACATTTATTCTACACTTTCATCTTTCCAGCCCCAAAACTATTCAAACCCTAAAATCCTTCGCTCAAGTCTGTGTTTGCATATGTTCATCGTTTTCAATGACCGCTCAACAACAATCTGCCAAAGTTCAATGTCAAAATCAACAACCGGAACAGGAACAAACCTCTGATATCTTTTTATCCACTCCTATTAATGAATTGACTGTTCTTCCTGAAGCCCTGGTGGATTTCGAAAACCTTGTTGCTAATGTTTGTGATCTTCTAGATGTGGTTTCTTTTCAAGGTTGGGATATCTACTTCGATCGTCTCTATGGACCATTGTTTATTAACCTGGTTAAATATTTCTAGATACATGCCTATGTATCTATCAGCAGACATGTTTGCCCAAGTGTCTATGGAAAGAAGATCTCCATTGCTCAAGAAGATATTGAGAAACTATACCGTTATGATGGAACTAGATCCAAATTAATCAATATGTCTCCTGATGGTTTCAAGAAACCTAGAAAAGAAGATGTTATATTCAAGGAAGCTTATGAGGAAAAAAACCAAAATATCTTCACTGTAACCTTAGGGTTTTGTTCAAGATATTTTTGGGTAGCATCACTCATCAATGTGAAACTCACTCTTCAGACTACATAAATGCAAATCAAAAGTATCTTATGTATTCTATTCACACTAATGAAAAGATAAACCTTCACTGGTTATGTTCAATCATATGAACACCACTATTATCGAATCAAGGGATGGAGGACCCAAGAAGAATAAGCGCATTCCTTTTGAAAGACTTATTGCATACATTCTTCTAGAAAATAATCTTGATTATTCTTTAAATTAATAAAGTATGGTTATGGTTGTCAGATCTTTCTTAAATGGAAAAACCCTGAGAAATATTGGGATAGCTAAAGAGATAACTCTGGAATCTATGGAACCAATTGCTTATGAGGTAATGAACAGAAGGATTCATGTTGAAGGTTATCCTGAGTATTTGCTTGATCCATATTCAATGATTAATCCAAAACCCCGCGTAAGAGTTTCTCCCTTTAAGAAGAAGAGGAAATCCTCCAAGAAGCCTGAAGTTGAAGGATCACTTGCAAAAGTTCTGAAGGTCAACATTGCTAAGTGACAACTTGTGATCTCTGAAGGTCCTGATGATTCTAGACCTTCCAAAGTTTCTAGAACATCCAAAGTTGCTACTTTTTCTTCTATAGATAGAGCATCTCCCGTTGATTCCAACAAGCATGTATATTATGATAATGTGATTATTCATTCGTTCCTCCATCCACTTTCGCTATTCCACCATATATTCCATCATCTGCTTCTATTTTTGGAACAGTTTCTTCTCCCCCCAATAAAAATATAAATGTGTTGGAAGTCACTTCTTTTGATCTTACAAAAAACTTACAAAATCAAAAACCCTATGAAATCACTTCTTCACCAATCAGGTTTATCATTCCTCATTCGTCCTTTATCACTCCATATGAATCTCCCATCACACCACTTCAAGACCCTTGTACTTTATTCTCTGAACTTGAACATCACATCTCTGATGTTCAAGATATTCCTGAAGACTCTATGTCTGAAGCAGATATCTTGAAAATCATTGTTGTGCCAGATAGGGATCCCTCTCCTTACTCTGGAAAACCGTTGGCCCACTTTGCTAGAACCAACACTAGACCTATAACCTTGGATGAAAAAATGTACCATTTTGGACTCTATGCTCGAAACTCTTTAAAATTCATCTTGAGAAGATCTATTTCAAGCAGAGATCCAAAAAACACAAATGATGTTTGAGACCGCTTCATAAAATGGGTTGATGTTAACTCCAGAATAATGCAAGCCTATTGTTATTTTATAGTTGTCAGGAAACAAAAGGAATGGCTCAATGCTACAACCTCTACAATTCTTCTGTCTTTTTCTGCTCCGGAGGTTCCGGTTTCTGAACTTGAGCAACAAGGTGTTGTTATTGACGGCTCTTCAAAAGCTGCTACTACTAAAGCTTTTGGGTCTGAATTGGATTTGGTTGATGGTCAACCTTCTGGTTCAAAGGGGAAGCAAGCTAGGGAAGCTAAAGACCAGCCATCTGGGATGGCTGTTTTGGATAAATATCAAGAAGACACTCTTCTCATTCATTAACGCTTGGATAAGCAGGATGGAAGGATTGCTTCTCAGGAGGCCTCGTTCAAGCAACTGTCAGAGGGGCTGATGCAATTTATGACAAAGTTTAATAAGAAGGATAGTTAGAGCCTTAGCCCTTTGTCTTAGAACTTAAGAATATTTTTACTTTTGTTTCTAAAACAATTGTATCTTTATCCCATTGGTTTAATGAAAATTTTCTTTTGTCTCTTAAATCTTTTTGATTTCTGACAAAGGGGGAGAAAGAGTATATGATTTTAATATTATCTTATCTCAGAATCTTAATCTCAAACATGATATAATTCTTTTGCTTCTAACCATATGTTATATCTTTGAATCAATAACTTTGTGAAAGTTCACCGATTTTCATAGACAGGTTAGTTGGCTTTCAAAAGATTATCATTTGGCATCAGAAGACTTGATCAAGATGTATGACGTATGCTCTGATGAGCTAAGCATATGGGAACAATGAATTATTTAGAGCTCATGAACCTTCTTAGTGAATTAAGTTTGATCTATGTTATGATACAACACATGTTTCAGAAGTTGTGAACTTCCTGAAAATATGGTTAAATCAGGTTCTGATACCCCACACTTTTCAGAAGTTATGAACTGTCTGAAAGCAAGGTAATCATGTTTTGACAACACCTATTGTTCAGAAGTTGTGAACTTTCTGAAGGTATGGGGATCACACTTTGACGCTTTAGAAGTTGTGAACTTTCTGGAAGCATGTCAAAGTTGATCTGATCTTAAGCATTTTTCAGAAGTTGTGAACTATTGGAAAGAATGTCAATATTTGATATGATACCACAAAGCTTTTCAGAAGTTTTAAACTGTCTGAAAGTTTTGTAACCAGAACCTGATAAACCAGGCTCTGATACTTCAGTAGTTGTGAACTTTGTGGAAGTGTAGTAAGCCTGCTTTCAACCAAGTATCGCTCAGAGGTTATGGGCCTTCTGAATATCAGGCCAGAAGACATGGTCTAAATGACATAGTATAAGACATGATCTAAGACATGGAATAAGACATGGTCGGAAGACATTGTCTAAGACATGGTAAAAAGACATGGTCTAAGACATGATCTAGGACATGGTCTAATACATGGTAAGAACACATGATCTAAGACATGGTCTAAGACATGGTCACAAGGCATGATTTGAGACATGGTCGAAAGACATGATATGATATATGGGAAGAAAACATGATCAAAGACATGGTAATTTAGATAACCGGCCAGATGCTGAACCCGCTGATGACATGATGCTTTGCACCTTCTGGTGGCATGATTCAAGTTTCTGGAAGAAAAAGTGAATTAGTTTGGGTGTTTGATGTGAGGCATCAAGACAGTTACTAAATAGGTTCTAATACTTCATAGTGTTTTGATAGTAAGCCAGATCTTATATGAAGACTAAGCAGTTTAACTCAGACTCTAATGAGACAACAATGGAGAATTATTCTTACTCTATGTTACCTCATGTATTGCAAAATTCATTTTGTGAGTCTTGGGCTCAAGGGGAGACTCTGAACAAGCATAAATGAAATGTTGAGTATTAACAGATTTAAGGGGAACTGGTTAGCTTTTCTGAATTTGTGCTATATGGTGATTACCATGTATGAAATGTTATATCAAAATACATGATATTTTCGTTATCAAAAAGGGGGAGATTGTAAGAACAAGATTGGTTCTGCATATGGCCTTGAGTTTTAATGATAAATTTCCATGGTATCTTAGAGAACAATTATATACTCTAATGGTTTCTGTCTAGTGTGTAGCTTTTGCTAAATAGGTCATGACTCTGGTAAGAAGGTGTGTGACATCATCAGGTCCCGAACTCAACACTTTAGAAGAATATCATTGGTGTGTTACAAAGTTAAGTCAATATTTTGGAATTCTTTTCATGCAACTGTTCTAAGGAAAGTTGTACAAGAACTTATGATTGTGACTTTTCAAGTAAGCCATGTATGCCTTCTAAATCTTTGCTTTTGTTGTCCCAAGTTATGAAGATGCTGAAGACAAGGTTCTATTAAACAAGTTCTGAAGATCTGAAGACATTACTTTTGAAGACCAAGTGCTGAAGACTCTAAAGACCAGGTTCTGTTGAACAAGTTCTGAAGACTCCAAAGACTTAGGCTAATAAGATTTAAGTTATGATCCTTCTACAACATGCTTCATCAACATATATCAGAAGCCTCTGAGGAAATAGAAGATAAAGATTAAGACTGGCTTGCGTGAGATTGTAAAAGTACAAAGTATATTGTGAGCACTACTCTAATAGGGTGGCGTAAGGACAATCCTTTTTGTAATTGTTGTCTACCATTCCCACCATGTTCATTGGGGACAAAACAACTAGTTTTATGTTTCATATTCTACCCTCCGACTGATCTCTATTGGATAATAACACTTATTGTTCTACAAAACTACGCTAAAGCATTGCACAAACTCGTTTGAGAAATTCTTTGCATAGTTTTGTATTTTTAGAAATGATATTTTATTCGTATCTTTCTATCAACACTTTTATGTTATTGTACTTAAATGTTATGTAATCTGCTTGTTAGATGCATCTCTGTATACACATCTTTGTCAATTAAAGGTTGTTGATAGGTTCCTTGAGAGACTCAGTGAGTCAGGATTCTCAAGAAGACTTTGGTCACAATCATCGTGGATTGGAAATAAGGATAAAAAACTTGGATTGCTAACTCCTAGTTGAGTGGTAACTCCCATTGTGGTAATTCCTTAGCTAAAACCGAGGTTGACTCCCATTGTGGTTACTCTCGAGCTAAAACAGGGGTTAACTCCCATTGTGGTGACTTCTACCTGAGTGGTAACTCCCATTGTGGTAACTCACGAGCTAAAACTGAGGTTCACTCCCATTGTGGTAACTCCTACTCGAGTGGTAACTCTGATTGGGGTAACTCCTAAGCTAAAACCAAGGTTAACTCCCAGTGTGGTACATCCTAGCCGAGTGGTAATTCCCATTGTGGTAACTCCCATACTAAAGCCGAGGTTAACTCCCATTGTGGTAACTCCTAGCCGAATGGTAACTCCCATTATGGTAACTCCCGAGCTAAAATCAAGGTTAACTCCCATTTTGATAACTCCTGGGCAGAAAAGAGGCTTAAATCCTGTGACGGTAGCCGTAAACATGTCAATATCAAAGCAATTGTGTAAGGTTTATCCCATGTCGAGCCCAATATCTCGAGGCTTATTAAATCATTTGGGTTGTACGAACCCGACCCCAATAACTTGGGGATTATTAAATCATTCATTACTTTTTCAAGACAACGTTTACCAAAAACCGTAACAACTACAAACACAGCTCGACAAAAAGATTGACTAAGGGTTGTCATTTAAATGACTTATTCACAATTATCAGACTTTTGGCTCGTACTAAAGTTGAATGGGATATATTCTATGTTAGGACAATAATTAGAGTAAATTAGCATGCATATCCAAAAGGGTGTCAGATGTACTTCAAAAAGACAACACAAATACATCGGTCATGCTCATAACACGCATTTAAAATTATGTTCCATATACTAATACATATGCATATCACAGCGGAATAATTCTCTTTCATAATGATACCAATAATTGAAATCCTATAATGACTATTATATAATAAAATATTAGGCACTAAATGCCACTCATCATATAATCTCAAAATATTACATAAATAAAAGAAAGTATATCAAACATCTCTTAAAAATAACATGAGTTCAAACGTTTTCTGTGTTAAATGTCTAGAGCATGACTCACTACCTAATATGCAGATAAAATAAGAACTAGATCCTCCGACTAATCCTCGCAACAAGCACCACTATCTTCAGTACCTGAGTGATGTCGTATAAAAAATCATTCCAAGAGAAGGGTGAGAATTCACATCATTATAGAAATATATATAATAAGTAATGTATAACATACACACATCAATTAAATTCATCACACTTCATATAATCATGTATTTAACACATTCCAACACAACTCACATATTCACATATACAACATTGCTCAACAATTCATGATTCAAAGATAATCAATCACAAATACCACAAATGTAACATTGACACCAATATCACATATTGCACACAAAATCAAAATTTCATATCAACACATGTGACTCAAATGCAACTTAATGCAATATGCATGTGGTACCAATTGTTAACCTTAACATTTTTTATGTTTAAACCGTGTCCATCCCTCAGACAGATAACCACCAAAAAAATCCATCCCTCAAGCTTTCAAACCAATCCCCTAGGTTTGGGAAAATTCACTAGCTCTCGCAAAAACTAACAAACATTGTCTCTTGACAACAAATGATGCATGTGCAATCTCAACAATCATATGAAATTAAGACCATCCCTCAATTTTAATCATACAAGCATACATCACCTAATTCATCACATTTGAATTATCATCACCATTGCCACAAACATACATATCTCATGTCATCAATCACATACAATGCATTCTCATAGCATTCGTCACTTCAATACATCATAATAACACATAGAAAACAATTCCAACACATGTTATTCACATCTAACATCAATTCATGACATACATATACATAAATTCAAGTATTATGTTTTCATCAAAAAGTCATCCAAAACCTATCCAATACACATTTAATAAATTATTAAAATTCATGGAAATCCCTTATAAATCATAAGCATACAAGATTCTCAATAAACTAAAGAAAACATAAACTTTTTCATTGCAAGTCGCGCTAAACGCGCTCTTTGGTGCTAAGCGCCCTCAAGTCAGTAGCTTTCGTGCTAAGCACGAAAATTTGTGCTAAGCGTACTCTACGATTTTTGCAGAAAAATATGCCAACTCAGCAGTGCACCAGTTTGAGTTTTGACTCCAAAAACTCATTCAAACTCATATTTTCACCAATTAATCACATTACAACCTATATGTAACATATAGCTTCCATCATAAACATCAAAACATGTTGAAAACATCAACTTCATGGATTTCAACTCAAAACTCTAACATGTTAAAATCTAGAAATTGAAGAACAAAATCCCTAAATCATGGAACTACCCATTACATACTTTTATATAATTCCATAATAAGCAATTTACCCACCCTTACCTTGGATGTAGATCCTTTCTAGGATTCTATCTTCTTATCTTTTCTCCCTTTTCTCCCTTTTCTCCTCTTTTCCTCTTTCTCCTCTTCTCTTGTTTTGACAATTCTCTCTTTGTTTTACAAAACTCTTACTAACTATGCTTTCACTAATAGGCTTAATGTCTCATTCTCACACTAACCCATCACTAAGGCCCAATTACTTAATAATGATATTCTCACAATTACTAACCTAATACACATATAACACATATTAATCAGAATGATCCATATATTCACAAAATCACACAATTTATTTAATTACTATATCAAATATTAATTAATAAAATAAACAACTTATAAAATAACTAGTAAATAAAAATCGGGGTGTTACAATAACCAATACCATTGGTTCTATTTCTGCTATGCTTCTCCCTATGCTTCTGGCCAAGAATTTCTGGAAGGTTTTTTCATATTTCAGAATAACATCATCAGTACTCTCAGTAGCTTCGGGAGGAGTTCTTGTGCCTTTGAGGGCAGAATTCTCGTTTTTGAGAAATAAATTTTCTTCATTTTAAATGGAGAGATCTTTCTTAAACTTGTTGTTTTCAGAAGATATGGAATCAAAGGACTTTTTAAAATCCTTGAATTCAACTTGAGTAGCTCATGTTTTTCAGAGCTTCAAGTAAAGAGAAAGTTAATTCAGAATGAGTAAGATCAAAAAATACCTCTTTGGAGAATACGTCATCTATGTATGAATTCTGATTCTACTTCATATTTTAGAGGGATCCTAGCAACAGACGTTCCAACTTGAGCCATCAACACCATATTAGCACGTTCTTCTTCTGAGTGGTCTTCTGAAGAGTCAAATTCATCTCAGGTTAGCATCAGCCATTTCTTCTTGCTCTTGAGAGATTTATTTTTGGACTTGTCCTTCTGCCGTTCAGGACAATCATTCATGTAATGTCTTGTCTCGTTATACTCATAATAAGTGACATCTTTGCCACTAGACTTCCTCTGATTAAAAGTAGATTTGAAGCGACCACCTGTCCTTCTAGTACTTTTAAACCTATTGTCTTGATTTCTCTTCCGGATATGATTAACCCTTCTGGACAGTAGAGACAACTCATCTTGGTCTTCATTAGAATCTTCTTCCAATTCGTCATATCTTCAGCTTGAAGAGCTTTGGACTTCTCAGATCTTCTGACAGATTTGGGCGCAAAAGACTTTCCTCTCTTTTGAGGTTCATCCAGTTCTAGCTCAATCTCATGACTTCTTAGAGAACTCACCAGTTCTTCTATAGATGTTTTGTTGAGATCCTTTACAAGCTTGAGTGCAGTTACCATAGGACTCCATTTAGATGGAAAGATTCTAATAATCTTCTTCATGTGATATGTTGTTGAGTAACCTTTTGTTTATAACTCTCAGTCATGCAACTAAGGTTTGAAAATTTGAGAACACCATCTCAATTGATTCATCCTGATCCATCTTGAAGGCTTTATACTTATGAATTAAGGCCTAAGCCTTGGTTTTCTTGACTTAATCATTTCCTTCACGAGTCATTTTGAGAGAATCAAATATAGACTTAATTGAGTCTCTATTTGTGATCTTCTCATACTAAGTGTAAGAAATATCATTCAGCAAGATAGTTCTTGCTTTATAACTGTGATACGGTGCGAAGAACTGACTGTTTTTGGAATGCTGGTTTGCGTTTTGCGTTTGTTTTCGCAAAATGTCGCGGTAAGCAAGAGTCGCCACCGACTTTTATTTTATCCAACAAGGAAAGGAAAAAAGCACAGAAAAATTCCTTCTTCGAGATATTTCTCGGGTTTGGAGGGTAGATTATAGAAAGGGAAGGTGTTAGCACCCTTTCTATTCATGGTTATCCACGGGCTCTTAGATACTTGCTCAATTGTTTTCAAAATTGCTTTCTTTGTGCTTGTGGGTTTGAAAAAGTTTTGTTTGAAAACTTCGATTTAACTCTTGCTTCTATCCTCAAGAGTGTAATGAAGTGTTTTTGAAAACTTTGTTTGAAAAAGGTGTAAGTGTGAAAAAGATTTTGTTTTTTGAAAGAGCAAGTATCTAAGAACCATCTACCTACTCGAAAAAGGAATCGTTCTATGCTAATGTCCTTTAGGTAATACTATCCCATTATTGATGAGTAGGTAGCATCATCGTTGGAGTTTTAGGGTCAATCTGAATGAGGGACTTACGGTCACCAAAGCAATGTTAGGACGCCTTAGCGGTAACCCTAATGTCTTAGATCATTTATTTGAGGCAACAATATCCGAGGCAACTGTTTCGAGGCGACTATGATCTTTTAGACAAGATGACGACCTCTAAAACGACCTATACTCAATGACTGTGTACAAAGGCAACCAAGTGGGATGTACCCTAAGAGTGCGCATGTGCGAGTGTATCGTTTTCAGTTATTTTTTATTTTTGTACATGTTAAGGGTGATCTAATTTGATTTTAAGATTAACATTCAGTCTTGTCATGCAAACCCTATTATCAAACATCTAACAGTTATAATTCGCGGAAATAAAATGCAGAATTTAAATTACAAGGCGTCGGGTATTTTCATCGCCAAAGACAAACCCTTTTGAAAAATAAAATAAAGCGATAAAAATAATTAAACATCCTATTTAACTATTAAAATCCGGGAGCAAGTACCTTATTGGATAAAAATAAGTAACGCGTGCGGAAAATTAAATCGAGCGCATGATTAGGGTTTTGACCCTTTTGGTTAAAGAAAAATCTTTTTTTGTTGTTTTTATTTTAAGAAAGAAATAACCTAAATTAATTACTAAATTAAATTAAACAAATTAAATAAAAAATAAATTATTTTTGGAGTTTTTGATTATTTAGGAAAGAAATAATAATAATTAAATTAATGGTTAAAAACTAATTAAGTCTAATGAATTTTATTTATTTTAACAAAAGGAATTAAAGTTTTATAATTAAAACCTAATTAATTAATAAATTTATTAAGAAAAAAAATAAAAGTTTAAAATTTGATTTGAAATAAAAAATATTTTTTGTGATTTTATTTAATAAAACAGAATTTTGATTGGTTAGTAAATTAAATATAAATAATAAAACAAAATAGATGAAATAGAAGAGAGACGGGTTTGGGCCTGATTATATGGTGTTGATAGCAATTCTGAAGCCCAACATTGCTGGCCTTCTTTGACTTTTGGGGATCTGGTATGCACGCATGGACTTGGCCTATGGTGGACCTCCAATCATGGACCACCAGATCTGGCCTCTGGCCATCTGCCACTTGAGTGGATGGAGAATCATGGTGTACTGCAGGCTTATGCGCGCATAGGAATACCTGAAGAGAAAAAATATTGAGAAAGTGAGGGACCTGGGACTCGAACCCAGGCCCTGAAGGAGATTGTACCAACACGCTTGCCACCACGCCACGCTGCTTCATTTGTTAATATAATGCAAAGAATATATAATATAATAAAACAATTCCTATGCCAGCAAAAACAAAAAAAAGGCGCGCTTGGTTTGAATCCACCAATGGACAGATGACACGAAGTCATCCCTGTCCTCAACCCTGTAAAAGAATACCTGCGGATTTGAATCCGCAGCTAAAAACGCAAGACTATTCCAAAAGTCTCTCCAGGCCATATAAATCCATTCCAAGAAAATGGTTTGACTCGTTATGGCCTCCTGATCAAAGCCATGTTCTTCTTGAGTCTCAATTTTGCCTGAAACAAGAAACCCTAAAAACAAAACGAAGAACCCTAGCTATGGTGGTTCTCCATTCAGGCCAGATAAACACAATTGAATGATACCAATCGCTTGCAAATGTTTTGTAGATTTAAAATATGGTATTAATTCATGAAAAAGATGCTTAAATTCATAATTGCAAAATCAAGAACAGGGGTGGCTATCGCGCGACTTACAATGCGTTTGGATGTCTGAAAAAGCTTGCTTTGGATCCAGGTAGCTTGTATGAACGGTCAGGAAGCGATTGAGACCACCCTCGTGTCCTGAAACGGCCTCTAGCTTGGACTTTGATCTCTCACTTTTTTATGAATTTTTCAATTCTTGTTCTGCCTCTCCCTGCACCTTCTAACCCTGATTTTCGTCCCTTATGCTTGCTTATGTAATGCTCAGTGTATTAGGGTAACAAATTTGGTTCAAATCTTGCTCCAATAATGATTGCAAATTTGATTTGATTCTCCATGAAAAACCTTCCAAATTTGATTCATTTCAATCTTTTTGCACATGATTTTGTTTGATTCTAATTTGATGATGATAATGATTGAATGTGGAGCCTGAAATAGCCAAGAGATCATGAATTATCAATGCTTTGGATTTTTTATGATTTTATTTGATTTAAAATAAATAAATTCAATTAAAAATCAAATTAAATAATAAAAATGGAATATGGGCTCATGGCTGAAGCTAGGAAACGTGGGCAACTATGCAAGCTCAAATCAAGTGGAAAAGAATGGGCCCATTTGACAAAATTTAAAGTTTTGAGGATAGTTGACTTTTGGCAATTTTGCAAAAAAGTCCAACTTCAAAAATTCATAACTTCTTCAATTTTAAACTTTTGGAGGTGTTCTTAGACTTTTTAGAAAGCTTTAGATGTCCTCTAATCAACCCATTTGTTCTAATCTAATTTTGGTATTCCATTCTCAAGTTATAATCTTTGGTAAAAAAGGTGTTTTTGTTGACTTTCAAAAATGACCTATAATGTCCAAATTTATATCTTCTTGTGAGTGCATTTTTTGATCTTGGGGTATGAAGATTGATTGTAGGAAATTTCATCCTCTTAAAAATGAGCTTTGGATGGGTCATTTATCATAAAGTATAAGAAAGTTATGCTTGGTCAAAGTTGAGTTGACTTTTCCTAAAAAACCCTAATTTAGCAACTTTTGAGTCTTGATGAATTTTGAGCAATCCTTGATGAATCATGATCAACCCTTGATAAAATGATGAAATATCCTTCAAAATCAGAATGTTGACAAAAAATATTGAAGTTTGACTTTATTTGGGTCACATTTGACTTTTGCCCTATCACAGTCGATTTTTGGACCTTTGAGCAATTGACTGAGCAAACTTCCTCTGCAAGGCTTAAAATTTGACATTGATGACCTTGAGAACATATTAGGACATTGGGAAGCACTTGAGGTCATTTGGATTCAAGGATCTTGATGCACCACAAAACCCTAATTTGGGGTTGACTACCTTAGGAGAGAGCTTGTCTGGTCAATCTTTGAGCAACCTTGAGCAACTTGGAGATTTTTCTTGCAATGTCTTGAGAAATATGGGAGGGAAAATTTTGGGGTACAACAGCTTCCTCTGTTCAATCTTCTTAAACCTGAGGATGTAGATTGACTTTCGTGCCTTTCGTGATCCAAAGGTGGAAGATGATTGAACACTAGAGTGCCCAGAAATTTGCACTCGCATGAAGTGGTATCAACCTTGTGATGTCAGGAATGGGCTTATAGATGCCATTTGGAGATTGCTGACAAGAGGATGGGCTTATAGATTCCATCTGAAGGAGTGTCGATCGCGTAAGAGATTCCTTAGCGAGAGCTCGCATGCCAGTTGTTGTGGAAGATTCCGCTGGGGAAGCATGATCTTTGTTGAGATTTAGGAACTTGCTTGTACTTCAGCTGAGAGAACATATTTGCTGAGTTTTAAGAACTTGTCCGTAATTCACACTTGGGGGAAACATCTTCGTCAAGATTTAAGAACTTGCCTGTAATACAACTGAGAAAACTCTGCTGAGATTTAGGATCTGTCTGTACTTCGACAGAGGAGAATTGTCGAGATTTAGAACCTTATATGTAATTCAACCGAGAATAATTTCGTTGAGATTTAAGAACTGGTCAGTACTTTGACTGAGGGAAACATCTTCATTGAGATTTAGGACTTGCCCGTAATTCAACTGAGAAAACTCTGCTGAGATTTAGGAACTGTCTGTACTTCGACGGAGGAGAATTGTCGAGATTTAGAACCTTATCTGTAATTCAACCGAGGATAATTCCGTTGAGATTTAAGAACCGGTCAGTACTTCGACTGAGGGAAACATCTTCATCGAGATTTAGGACTTGTCTGTAATTCAACCGAGGATAATTCTGTTGAGATTTAAGAACTCGTCCACACTTCGACGGAGGAACTTTGTCGAGAGTTAGAACCTTATCTATAGTTCAACCGAGGATAATTCTGTTGAGATTTAAGAACTCCTCCATACTTCGACGGAGGAACTTTGCCGAGATTTAGAACCTTATATGTAATTCGACCGAGGATAATTCTGTTGAGATTTAAGAACCGGTCAGTACTTCGACTGAGGGAAACATCTTCATCGAGATTTAGGACTTGTCTGTAATTTAACCGAGGATAATTCTGTTGAGATTTAAGAACTCGTCCACACTTCGACGGAGGAACTTTGTCGAGATTTAGAACCTTATTTGTAATTCAACCGAGGATAATTCCATTGAGATTTAAGAACTGGTCAGTAGTTCGAATTGGGGAAACATCTTCATCGAGAATTAGGACTTGTCTGTAATTCAATCGAGGGTAATTCTGTTGATATTTAAGAACTCGTCCATACTTCGACGGAGGAACTTTGTCGAGATTTAGAACCTTATCTGTAATTCAACCGAGGATAATTCAGTTGAGGTTTAAGAACTGGTCAGTAGTTTGACTAAGGGAAACATCTTCATCGATATTTAAGACTTGTCTGTAATTCAACCGAGGATAATTATGTTGAGATTTAAGAATTCGTCCACACTTCGACGGAGGAACTTTGTCAAGATTTAGAACCTTATCTGTAATTCAACCGAGGATAATTCAGTTGAGATTTAAGAACCGGTCAGTACTTCGACTGAGATAAAAGCTTCATAACTTTGAATGTGATTTTGGCCGCATCTTTCCTGAAAGGTAAAGGTTAGTTGTATGTAATGCATGATATGTATCAAGCAATGATGTTCTCAAAATAAATGATATTATGTTATATGATGCGTATATGCATGTATCATGATGTATGAAAATGTAATGTTTTTAGTTGGGGAAAATAAATCCCAGATAGCTGCTGGAGAAAAGAGTAGAATTCTTCGTTTCCGCTGGGGATGGAGAACGAAGATGATTATGAGAATAAACCTGCAGGAGAGGATAACTCCGTTGGGGAATAAACTGATGAGGAGATTACTCTGTGGGGAAGAGATGCTCTGCTGAGGATTCCACCGATAAATTCTGCTGGGGATGAATTACCGTTGCTGGTGGTACAAAATCCTGTTGGGGATTTACTTCTTGTTTGTGAAGGGAAAGAACTCCGCTGGGGGGTGATCTTTCAATTGTGACTTCACTGGGGATAACCTTTTAGACTCTTATGGGGATAATCCTTTGAACTTGCTGGGGACAATCTTCCAAGGTGTACTGGGGATGATTCTCCAAATTCTACTGGGGAGGCTTTTTCAGACTGCGCTGGAAAAAAATTTCAGACTCCACTGGGGATATCTTGTATTCTGCCGGGGAATATTCTTATACTCCGCTGGGGAACATTAAGACCTTTCAGTGCTGATGGTAAATAAACTCTGCTTGGAGAGAATATTGTAACACCCCAGTTTTAATTATTTGATTTATTTAATTGGGAATTTATTTTATTAGAATTAATAAAATAAAAAGAATTATTTATTTTGGAATATTTGAAGAAAATAAAAGAAATAAGAAAATATTGGGTTTTTAAGTTATTGGGCTTGGATGTCGTTAGTAAAGAGTGGGGGTGCAAAAGAAATAAGGATATATTTTGGAACTCAAGTTATTTTCTCATTTTTTCACGATAACACAGAAGTTGGAGATATTTGGGATTGGAGCTCTGAAGAACGAAGAACGATCGCTCAAGAGTTCAAAGCTGCAATTTGATAAGGTAGGGGGGCTACTACTCAATTTATATTTGCTTATGGGTTTAGATGCGATTGGTTGGGTAATCGTAGGATAATCCCATTTTCTCTGATGTTCTTAGTGATCGATAACTTTAGGGTCGAATTTCGTTAGAAAAGATTAGGTTCCCTAAAGGTTATGAATCGATTAAGAAATTAATCACTATTGTTGATTTAGATCGAAATTGTATGATCGGGAGTTTCCCTTAGGTGTTCTAAGGATAACCTTGATGTTATCAGATTTCCCCAAAAGGACGAATAATCACTTTTAAGGTTACCTTGATAATTGTTGGTAATTATAAAATTTAGTTTTTGGATGAAATGATTTGAAAAAGGAATTCTGTTTTCCAACGATTTTAGAAAACTATAACCTCGAAGGATTTTGAGTTATTCAATTTGTGGGAAATTGATGAACATAAGTCAGAGGCATAGGAAATTGATGTTTTGGAAACTTGATGTGTATTTGGATGTTTTTGTACTGCATTGCACTGCTGTAGAAATGTATTTTCGTGCAAATATGTTGGCATATGAGCTGCTGCAGGTACAGGAAAATTTGGCACGCGCTCATCAACACGGGCCGTGTTGCACAACACGGGCACCCGTGTTGATCTTCTGTATGGGCAACACGGGCCGTGTTGCTGCACACGGGCACCCGTGTTGACCTCCTGTGTGACCTTCTGCATTGGTAAAATAATGTGTTTTCTGGACACATTACAACACGGGCCGTGTTGCACAACACGGGCACCCGTGTTGAGCCCCTGTGTTGGCTTCTGAATTCTGTTTTCTGTGCATGCTATTATGTACAGAATTGATTCTGTTTTGATGTGCAGTGTTTTATATGTTTGGAATATGCTGCTTATTGATTCCCTAGTGTTGTTTGATGCTTGTATCGAATAATGTTTGTATGTTATGATACCAACACTACGTGGATGTTATTGTCATGCTTTTAGATAATGTTATCAAGCATGAATTATGATATAACTTGATATGATTGGTTGATGTTTAATAGTATGCTGAGTGATTACATGCTATTCATATCGTGTTGTATTTGATATTGTTGATGTTACATGATATGGTTTATTGATGTTAATAGTATGCTGAGTGTTACATACTTTATATATCATGTTGCATTTGTTAATTCCCATTGTGTGGAATTAACATGGTGGCCAATATACGTGTCCGCGATTTAATGGAACGTTGAGGTGGTAGCCGTGTCCGCGATATAATGGAACGGTGAGTTATCTGTGACCCGAGATTTAATGGGGCGGTAAAATGGTACCACATGCATGGGTGTGTTGCATTACATTGAATATAACATGAATGGATGATTTTCCAATGTTGTATTTAATTGATTGTATGCATGTATTGTTGCTAAATTGTTAACGATGTTTGATGTTAATTATAAGTATGAAAAGTAAGATATTATGAATATATGAATTGTAAAGGTTTTCGTAAACTATGAAACATGCTAACTGTTTGGGTGATGCTTATGGTTTTTCTGAATTGATTTTTATGAACGTATAATCAAATGTATAGTTGAGATGCTCACCCTTACTGTTGAATATTTCAGATTGAGGAGCTTCGTTCAGGTGCTTGGCGAAGGCTTGTTGTTTCTAGTTTATTTTCGTTTAAGTATTGTCCGGGTCATGCTCTGATAGTTATAACTCCGGGAACGTTTGTTTGTCGAGCTGCTTTAGTCAGACTCATTTATTTCCTTTGTATTTGGTTATAATATGATGTTGATATATTCCAGGTGTTAATCCCTGATGATTGAAAATATTATAACTTTGGTTTTATTAAATATAATATTCCGCTGTGTAAACATGTATGAGTTGCTTCTATGTTATGCATGACAGGAACTTATTTTTATTAAAAGAGAATTGTGACATCCTCGTTAATACATGTACTCTGAAAGTATGTTTTAGTTAAAATCGCGAAATTTTATGCGGGGTTTTAAAGGGTGTTACAATAGTGGTATCAGAGCATAGTCGGTCGTTGCGACCAGAGTCTTGAGTCAGTCATTCCTTTGGTATGCGACTAGTGCAAGGTAACACTGTCGATACTGTTTTCTGATGAGCAGTATGTTTTAATTCTCAGGAATATGGCTGGAAGAGGTAACGGACGAAATGATGCTGCACTCGCTGAGGCTTTGGGGATGTTAGCTGGTGTACTTGCTGGAAATCCGAATGGAGGCGTGATTGGTGCTGATAGGCAATTGGGGAACTTCCAAAGGAACAATCCTCCGTTGTTCAAAGGTACACATGACCCTGAAGGTGCTCAGAAGTGGCTGAAAGAAATCGAAAGGATTTTCCGTGTGATTGATTGTGCTGAAGATCTGAAAGTCAGATATGGTACGCATATGTTGGCAGAAGAGGCCGACGACTGGTGGGTTGTAACAAGGACTGAAATGGTTCAGGATGTAGAGGCACTGACTTGGGCTAACTTCAGAAGGGCTTTTCTGAGGAGGTACTTTCCTGAAGATGTTCGGGGAAGAAAGGAAATTGAATTTTTGGAGCTTAAGCAGGGCAATCTGACTGTTAGTGAGTATGCTACTAAGTTCACGGAATTGGCAAAGTATTATGCGCACTACAACAGTGATGAGGCTGGAGAATTCTCTAAGTGTATCAAATTTGAGAATGGTCTCCGAGATGAGATTAAGCAGGGGATCAGGTACCAGCGTATTCGTAGGTTTTCTGATCTGGTGGATTGTAGCAGGATCTTGGAAGAAGATATTACCAAGACTAGGTCGTCTCACTCTCGTGGAGCTGTTGATAAAAGAGGAAAGCAACATATGGACCGTGGCAAGCCATATGGTAGAGGTAACCAGAAAGCAGGTGGATGGAAAAGGCCTAGTGGGGGAGATTCTAAGGCTCCTATCAGATGCTACAGGTGTGGTGAGTTTGGTCATCATATTCGAGATTGCAAGAATGATGAGAAGAAGTGCTATAAATGTGGAAAGACTGGTCATTTGTCTAGTGATTGCAAAGGGAAGTCTGTTACTTGTTACAATTGTGGTGAAGAAGGTCACATTCGTCCGCAGTGTCCTAAGCCTAAGAAGGATCAGTCAGGTGGAAAAGTGTTCGCTTTGTCTGGATCCGAGACTACTCCAGAGGATCGATTGATTAAAGGTACGTGTTTTATTCATGGCACACCTTTGGTTGCAATTATTGATACTGGTGCAACTCATTCTTTCATTTCTTTGGATTGTGCTGAGAGGTTAAAACTGGACATATCTGTTATGCGAGGTAGCATGGTTATTGATACTCCTGCATCGGGTTCAGTGACAACTTCACTTGTATGTAGGAATTGTCCTATTGAGATTTTTGGTAGAGGTTTCGGTATGGATTTAGTGTTAGAACAATGTTTGAATCTAGTACCCTATATTTAAGTTTTGATGATAACAAAGTGAAAAGATATAGTAGTTAAATATTTCATGATTGAATTATATGCTGCCTAAAATTACTATGCTCTGATTTGCAGATATGCTAATTAAAATAAGCAAGATCACGTTCTCAGCATCAGAATATGTTTTCATACACCAGCATCAGAAGTTGCTGAATCAGAACGTCAAGATCAGATGATCAACGCTTGCACATGCTGAAGCTTGATGAACAGAACTGCGCGTAAAACACTCTGATACAGAATCAAATAGTTCATCAGCAGCGAAGCAGAATCAGAATGAGCCAAGCCAGATCGTGCATTGAAGAAGCAACGGTACTGTGCATTGAACGCTAATCAATTCCAACGGCCTCATTCCAGACAAGATCTGCTCAAAAAGGAAAGCTTGTTAATAGAATTGAATCAAGAATATTTGCATCAACGTTCATCTTCTCAAGTGCTATATAAACCAAGCTTCGAAGATTATCATGGCTAATGCTTCCAAACTCTCTACACGCAAAAAGCTGAACATAATCTTCATCTACCAGTTTGCTAAACCAACAAACTCTGATACTCCATTAGCGTTTAGCATTCTAAGTTTCTAAGCTTCATTTGTGTAAACATCACAGTTGTGATATAGTTTTTTGTAGAAAACATTCACACACATTTGCTTATACCTTTGTAAGAAAGTGTTGCCTTGACAAACCGGATTGTGGTTTGAATCAAGAAGGTTTTAGCAGTTGCTAAAGCAGATTTGTATTCAGTTGAATATAGTGAATTAAGACCTCGTTGGAGAGAGGCAAAATCACCTTGACGGGTGGACTGGAGTAGTTTGAGATCAAACGAACCAGGATAAAAATACCTTGTCATTTGCTTTAAGATTCCAGTTTTACAATTCAACCCCCCCCTTCTTGTGTTTTTCACCCCTTCAATTGGTATCAGAGCGCCTGGTTCTGAGCTAAAACACTTAACCGTGTCAGTACAAGATCCAGCGTCAGAAAAACACAATGGCAGGAAACAACTCTCATTTCAGCAATGACAACAATGAGGATAGAGACAGATTCAGCGGCAAACCTCCAGTCTTTGATGGAGAAAACTTTGACTACTGGAAAGACAGAATTGAAAGCTTCTTTCTAGCACATGATGCTGATCTGTGGGATATGGTGACAGATGGATACACGCACCCTGTGAATGCAACTGGTCAGAAGATTGAAAGAAAATCAATGACTGATCAACAAAAGCGTGATTTCAAGAATCACCATAAGGCCAGAACCATCCTCCTCAGTGCCATCTCATATACTGAGTATGAGAAGATCTCCAACAGAGACACAGCTAAGAACATCTTTGATTCTCTCAGAATGACGCATGAGGGCAACGTTCAAGTCAAAGAAACAAAAGCTCTGGCGCTCATTCAGAAGTATGAGGCGTTTAAAATGGAAGAATCTGAATCCATTGAAACTATGTTCTCTAGATTCCAGATTCTGGTAGCTGGTCTCAAAGTTCTGGATAAGGGATACTCTACTGCTGACCATGTCAAGAAGATAATCAGAAGTTTACCCAAGCAGTGGAGGCCTATGGTTACTGCTCTGAAGCTGGCGAAAGATCTCAACAAAATCACTCTGGAGGAACTTATAAGCTCCCTCAGAAGTCATGAGATAGAGCTAGAAGCTGATGAGCCTCAGAAGCAAGGTAAGCCTATAGCTTTAAAATCTAACAGAAAATCTGAATCTAAAGTTTTGCAGGCAGTTGAAGAAACATCTGATGGATCCTCATCAGAAGAAGACGAGCTTTCCCTTCTCTCCAGAAGAGTAAATCAACTGTGGAAGCAAAGACAAAGGAAGTTCAGGAATCCCAGAAGATCTGATCAGAACGAGTCTTCTTCAAGATACAGAAGGACAGATTCTTCCTCTGGATACAGAAGATCTGAAGGTTCCTCTGGTAGCAAGAAGCCAAATACAAAAGACATCATCTGCTACGAGTGCAATGAGCAAGGACACTACAAGAGTGACTGTCCAAAGCTTCAGAGGGAAAAGCCCAAAAAGAAGTTTGGAAGAGAGAAGAAGAAAAGTCTCATGGCCACATGGGATGACTCTGACTCGTCTGAAGCTGACTCAGAATCAGATGATGAAAGGGCGAACATAGCGCTCATGGCTAGCATTCCAGATGACAGTGAAGCTTCTGACTCAGACTCAGAATCAGACACAGAAGAGGTATTTCCTAACTTCGCTGTTAATTTTACAAAGGCTGAACTTGCTGAAAGCCTCAATGAAATTCTGGAACGTTATCAGCAGATTAGAGCTAAATTCAGAGACCTGAAAAGGACTCTTGAATCTGACTCTAATAAGTCTGAGAGTCTCAAATTGGAAAACTCTGAGCTGAGAGATAAAATTTTAAAATTAGAAAACTCTTTACAAAACTCTCAGAAGGTACCAATTTCTGAAACTCCCAGCAACGCTGATGAGATCATCAAGGAGTATGATCATAGCTTCCAGAAGTTCCTTGCTAAAAGCATAGATAGAAGCAGAATGGCTTCAATGATCTATGGAGTTAGCAGAAACGGCAGGAAAGGAATAGGATACCAAGGTAAGGTTCCTACACCTAAGAATGTCATGGATTTAGTTATTAAACACACTCCTCTAAATTCACACTTTGTGTATGGTCACACACATGACATCAAATATACTAGTAGTAATCACTTTGTGAAACCAAAATTCAACCAGAGTTTTGGTAAAACTAACAAATCAGGACCCAAGAAGATCTGGGTACCTAAGGATAAAATAATACATGTTGCAGATATCTTTAGCAGCAAGTCAGAAACACCAGTCATGGTACCTGGACTCTGGCTGCTCACGACACATGACGGGAAGAAGGCATATGTTCCAAAGCCTGGAACTTAAGCCTGGAGGCCACGTTGGCTTTGGAGGCAATCAGAGGGGAAAGATTATTGGCTCTGGAACTGTAGGTAACGGAAATCTTCCCTCTATTAATAATGTTCTGCTTGTAGATGGATTGATGCATAACCTGTTATCCATAAGTCAATTAAGTGATAACGGTTATGATATAATCTTTAATCAAAAATCATGTAAAGCTGTTAGTCAGAAAGATGGGACTATCCTATTTAATGGTAAGAGGAAAAACAACATTTACAAAATCAAACTTTCTGAACTAAAGAGTCAGAACGTAAAATGTCTTCTGTCTGTTAACAACGAGCAGTGGATCTGGCACAGAAGATTGGGGCATGTTAGTATGAGAAGAATATCTCAGATTAACAAACTCAATCTGGTCAGAGGACTTCCAAATTTGAAGTTCAATTCAGATGCTCTGTGTGAAGCATGTCAGAAAGGCAAATTTGCAAAACCTTCTTTTAAATCCAAAAATGTTGTTTCTACCTCTAAGCCATTAGAACTTCTGCACATTGACTTATTTGGACCAGTTAAGACTGCTTCTGTCAGTGGCAAGAAGTATGGGTTAGTAATCGTAGATGACTATAGCAGATGGACATGGGTAAAGTTCTTAAGACACAAGGACGAGTCACACTCTGTGTTTGTTACCTTCTGTAACCAAGTTCAGAATGAAAAAGATCTTAGAATCGTTAAAGTCAGAAGTGATCATGGTGGAGAATTTGAAAATAAAGATTTTGAGTCATTCTTTAATGACAAAGGCATTCTGCATGATTTCTCTTGTCCTAGAACTCCCCAACAAAATGGAGTTGTAGAACGAAAGAACAGAACATTGCAAGAAATGGCCAGAACCATGATCAACGAGACAAACGTTGCTAAGACTTTCTGGGCAGAGGCAATAAACACAGCGTGCTACATTCAGAATAGAATCTCAATAAGACCTATTCTGGAAAAGACTCCATATGAATTGTGGAAAAACAGAAAGCCCAACATTTCGTATTTTCATCCATTTGGATGTACTTGCTATATGTTAAACACTAAGAATTATTTGAACAAGTTTGATTCTAAGGCACAGAAGTGTATTATGTTAGGATACTCTGAACGCTCAAGAGGGTACAGAGTATACAATACAGAAACACAGATTGTGGAAGAATCAATCAGTGTTCGTTTTGATGACAAGCTTGACTCTGAAAAGTCAAAGCAGAATGAAAATCTTGCAGGTATAGAAATTGAATTTGCAGGTTCTGAAGACAAGTCATCAGAAGCTCTCAACACAGACATTCCTTCAACGTCTGAAAGAAGCAATGCTAGAAATCCTTCATCTGCTGCTGATCAACCTCAGAAGAGAGTACCCAGAAGCAGTTTGGATCACCCAGAAGAGACTATTCTAGGAAGAAAGGAAGATCCAATCAGAACAAGAGCAAGCTTCAGAAACTCTGAAGAAACCCTTATGGGACTTGTGTCTCTGATTGAACCTTCTTCTATTGATGAAGCACTTCTGGACAATGACTGGATTCTGGCAATGCAAGAAGAGCTGAATCAATTCACCAGAAACGACGTATGGGATCTCGTTCCAAGACCAAAAGGATTCAACGTCATTGGAACAAGATGGGTGTTCAGAAACAAGCTCAATGAACAAGGTGAAGTCGTCAGAAACAAGGCACGACTGGTTGCACAAGGTTATAGTCAGCAAGAGGGGATAGACTATACAGAAACCTTTGCCCCAGTCGCCAGGTTAGAATCTATCAGACTCTTAATCTCATTTGCTGTTAATAGAGGCATCACTCTGTATCAGATGGATGTCAAAAGTGCATTCTTAAATGGTTATATAGAAGAAGAAGTTTATGTTCACCAACCCCCAGGTTTTGAAAATACAAAACATCCAGAACATGTTTTCAAACTGAAAAAGTCACTGTATGGTCTGAAACAAGCTCCCAGAGCTTGGTATGAAAGGCTAAGTAACTTTCTGCTTGAAAATGAATTCACCAGAGGGAAAGTGGACACTACTCTATTCTGTAAAACAGTTAAGAGTGACATTTTAGTCTGTCAAATTTATGTTGATGATATAATCTTTGGTTCCACTAATCCTTCTCTTGGAAGAAAATTTGCTAAGTGTATGCAGGCAGAATTTGAGATGAGCCTCATGGGGGAACTGAAATTCTTTCTAGGAATTCAGATTAATCAAACTCCAGAGGGAACTTACATTCATCAGAGCAAATACATCAGAGATCTTCTGAAGAAATTTGACCTCTCAGAATGTAAGCCATCAAAGATTCCAATGCATCCCACGTGCATTCTGGAAAGAGAAGAGGTAAGCAAAAGCGTAGAACAGAAAGTCTACAGAGGTATGATTGGTTCTCTCCTTTATCTGACTGCTTCAAGACCTGATATTTTATTCAGTGTATGTATTTGTGCTAGATTCCAATCAGATCCTAGAGAATCTCACTTAACAGCTGTTAAGCGAATTTTCAAGTATCTGAAAGGTACTACTAATCTGGGTTTGTTTTATAGAAAATCTAGGGATTACAGCTTAGTAGGCTACTGTGATGCTGATTTTGCTGGAGACAGAGTGGAACGCAAAAGTACTTCTGGAAGCTGCCAGTTTCTGGGAGAAAATCTGATCTCGTGGTCCAGCAAAAGGCAATCAACTATTGCTCTGTCAACAGCAGAAGCTGAGTACATAGCAGCAGCTGGATGCAGCACACAGATGCTCTGGATGAAAAGTCAGCTTGAAGACTTCCAGATTTTTGAGAATAACATTCCTATTCTTTGTGATAATACTTCTGCTATTTGCTTAAGTAAGAATCCTATTTTACATTCTAGAGCTAAGCATATAGAAATAAAACATCATTTCATTAGGGACTATATTCAGAAAGGAATTTTAAACTTGAAATTTATAGATACAGACCATCAATGGGCTGATATCTTTACTAAACCCCTTTCAGAAGATAGGTTTAATTTCATTCTGAAACATCTCAGCATGAAAGTATGCCCAGAATGAAAATGTTTTAATTCCATATTTTTATCTTTCAGAATGTATTTATATTACTGTGAACTTCTGATCAATCTTCTTTCAGAAAGTTAGAACATGCAGATTGTATCAGAGGCAAGTCTAAAGATCTGAGAGTCTAATCTCAAAGACAGACGTGCTGATCACTACATCAAACAAGTGTCATCCAATCATCAGCAAATCCCTGAAGCAGAACGCGTGCACGTTTCTGAGAAAGGAAAGCGCTGATTGGGTGCATTGAGACACATGTCTGGTAACCGTTTTTAAGTATCTTTCTCAAATCCCCCAAAATCAGCAAGCATTAAATGCAAAAGTAATCACGCTTGTTAATGGCAATCATTATTTTTTTCTCTCTCTTAAAAACGTTTTATTTTTCAAAATAATTTTTGAAAATTCTATTTAAGCACATTACTCTTCATTCTTAATCTTTACGCTTTCTCATAATCTCTTAAGAATTTTTCTGCATACTTCTGAGTTTACCATCTTCAAACCTTTTTTTTTTTCAAATCACTCTCACGCATGCCCCCACAACCTTGAAATTTTTCTCATGCATGACATTCTCTATATTTTCTTCATTTTCTGATGTACTTTTGACTATGTTTTGACTATGTGTGTGTAATGTTCTTTTGCTCTGAACTATTTTAATATAACTTGTTTTTCTGATCTAAATTGTTTTAGCACATCACTAACACTTTTTGATTGCTGACAAAAAGGGGGAGAACAAGAATGATATTTAAAATCAATAACGGCTAACTAGACAGAAACTATCAAACATTCTAACTCTATTACTTGAAATGTTTTTCTGTTTTGTTGTTAAGTCTACAGGCACAAGGAAGCTCCGAACACTATGAAGACTAAGAACTAGAAGCTCATGTTGCTCTGATCAAATATGAAGTTCTGATATATGAAGCTCTGATTGTCCTAACACTCTGATCCTAAGCAAAGCTCTGACAGGAAAAGCTCTGAAGCTCTGCTTTCTGATAAGTCAAAGACCTATAATCTGATGCTCAAAGATAGAAAAAGATCTGACTCTGAAGAACACGCATATCAAAGGGAAGTAACAAACTCAGGGGGAGTATCTCTTAAACTCTGAATTCTCCGCACTTCTTATTCTGATACATAGCTCTGATAACTTTTCAAGTTATTTTTCATCTAAAATATCCAGTTTTTGTCATCATCAAAAAGGGGGAGATTGTTAGAACAATGTTTGAATCTAGTACCCTATATTTAAGTTTTGATGATAACAAAGTGAAAAGATATAGTAGTTAAATATTTCATGATTGAATTATATGCTGCCTAAAATTACTATGCTCTGATTTGCAGATATGCTAATTAAAATAAGCAAGATCACATTCTCAGCATCAGAATATGTTTTCATACACCAGCATCAGAAGTTGCTGAATCAGAACGTCAAGATCAGATGATCAACGCTTGCACATGCTGAAGCTTGATGAACAGAACTGCGCGTAAAACACTCTGATACAGAATCAAATAGTTCATCAGCAGCGAAGCAGAATCAGAATGAGCCAAGCCAGATCGTGCATTGAAGAAGCAACGGTACTGTGCATTGAACGCTAATCAATTCCAACGGCCTCATTCCAGACAAGATCTGCTCAAAAAGGAAAGCTTGTTAATAGCATTGAATCAAGAATATTTGCATCAACGTTCATCTTCTCAAGTGCTATATAAACCAAGCTTCGAAGATTATCATGGCTAATGCTTCCAAACTCTCTACACGCAAAAAGCTGAACATAATCTTCATCTACCAGTTTGCTAAACCAACAAACTCTGATACTCCATTAGCGTTTAGCATTCTAAGTTTCTAAGCTTCATTTGTGTAAACATCACAGTTGTGATATAGTTTTTTGTAGAAAACATTCACACACATTTGCTTATACCTTTGTAAGAAAGTGTTGCCTTGACAAACCGGATTGTGGTTTGAATCAAGAAGGTTTTAGCAGTTGCTAAAGCAGATTTGTATTCAGTTGAATATAGTGAATTAAGACCTCGTTGGAGAGAGGCAAAATCACCTTGACGGGTGGACTGGAGTAGTTTGAGATCAAACGAACCAGGATAAAAATACCTTGTCATTTGCTTTAAGATTCCAGTTTTACAATTCAACCCCCCCCCTTCTTGTGTTTTTCACCCCTTCATTTAGTGTGCCTACCGCTTGAACAAATTGATATTATCCTTGGGATGAACTGGTTGGAATTCAATCGGGTTCATCTGAACTGTTTTGCTAAGACGGTGATTTTTCCAGAAACAGTTGGTGTCGAGAATTTGACTATGACTGCTAGGCAGGTACAAGAAGCAATGGAAGACGGTGCTAATGTGTTTATGTTAATTGCTTCGTTAGATGCAACAGGAAAGGTCAGGAGTGATGAATTGCCAGTGGTGTGTGATTTTCCAGAAGTCTTTCCTGATGATGTTGTGAGTTACCTCCTGAGAGAGAAGTGGAATTTTCTATAGATTTGATTCCTGGTACGAGACCGGTGTCGATGGCACCATATCGTATGTCTGCATCTGAGTTGGCTGAATTGAAGAGTCAGTTGGAAGATTTACTGGAGAAGAAGTTTATTCGTCCAAGTGTTTCGCCTTGGGGTGCTCCGGTATTGTTGGTCAAGAAGAAAGAAGGTTCTATGAGACTGTGTGTTGATTACAGGCAATTGAACAAGGTAACCATTAAGAATCGGTATCCATTACCGAGGATTGATGATTTAATGGATCAGCTAATTGGAGCCAGTGTATTCAGTAAGATTGACTTGAGATCTGGATATCATCAGATTCGTGTGAAAGCGGAAGATATTCAAAAGACTGCTTTTCGAACGAGGTATGGGCATTATGAATATTTTGTTATGCCGTTTGGAGTTACTAATGCACCTGGTGTTTTCATGGAATATATGAACAGGATTTTTCACCCGTATCTGGATAAGTTTGTTGTGGTTTTTATTGATGACATTCTGATTTATTCCAAGAATGACGAAGAACATGCGGAACATCTCAGAATTGTGTTAGAGTTGTTGAGAGATAAGAAGTTGTATGCAAAGTTGTCCAAATGTGAGTTCTGGCTGAATGAAGTTAGTTTTCTTGGACATGTGATTTCTAAGGACGGTATTGCAGTGGATCCTACAAAAGTAGAAGCAGTATCTCAGTGGGAAGCGCCGAAGACTGTTTCTGAAATCAGAAGTTTTCTTGGTCTTGCAGGTTATTACAGAAAGTTTATCGAAGGATTCGCAAAGTTAGCATTGCCGTTGACAAAGTTGACTCGTAAAGGACAAGCGTTTATTTGGGATTCCGATTGTGAGAAAGGTTTCCAAGAATTGAAGCGGAGATTGACTAGTGCTCCTATTCTGATTTTGCCGAATCCAGTGGAATCTTTTGTGGTTTATTGTGACGCATCTCTAATGGGATTAGGTGGTGTTTTAATGCAGAATCAGCAGGTAGTTGCGTATGCTTCGATACAGTTGAAGGTTCATGAAAGGAACTATCCTACTCATGACTTAGAGTTAGCAGCAGTTGTGTTTGTCTTGAAATTGTGGAGACATTATCTGTATGGTTCGAGATTTGAAGTGTATAGTGATCATAAGAGTTTGAAGTATCTTTTCGATCAGAAAGAGCTCAATATGAGGCAAAGAAGGTGGTTGGAATTTCTCAAAGATTATGATTTTGGTTTGAATTACCATCTTGGTAAGGCAAATGTGGTTGCAGATGCTTTGAGCAGGAAATCCTTGCATATGTCTATGATGATGGTTCATGAATTGGATTTAATTGAACAATTCCGAGATTTGAGTTTAATTTGTGAAAGTACTCAGAAGTGTGTTCGTTTGGGTATGTTGAAACTTACTAGTGGTATTCTAGAAGAGATCAGGATCGGGCAGAAATCTGATGTTAATTTAGTTGATAAATTGACATTGATCAACCAAGGTCAAGGTGGTGAGTTTAGAATTGATGAAAATGATGTTATGAGATTTGGCGATAGAGTTTGTGTTCCTGATGTTGCAGAAATCAAGAAGAGTATATTAGAGGAAGGACATCGCAGTGGGATGAGTATTCATCCGGGTGCCACGAAAATGTATCATGATTTGAAGAAATTGTTTTGGTGGCCGGGAATGAAAAAGGAAATAGCTGAATTCGTGTATGCATGTTTAATCTGTCAGAAATCGAAGATTGAGCATCAGAAGCCGTCTGGATTTATGCAACCGATGTTTATTCCAGAATGGAAGTGGGATAGTATTTCTATGGATTTTGTATCCGGGTTGCCGAGGACTCCTAAGAATTGTGAAGCGATATGGGTTGTTGTGGATAGACTGACTAAGTCTGCTCATTTTATACCAGTGCGAATGGATTACTCAATGGAGAGATTGGCACAGTTGTATATTGAGAAAATAGTGAGTTTGCATGGAGTTCCTTCTAGTATTGTGTCAGATAGAGATCCGAGGTTCACTTTGAAGTTTTGGGAAGGATTGCAGAAGGCTATGGGTACTAAATTGAGGTTGAGTTCAGCTTACCATCCTCAGACTGATGGACAGACGGAGAGGACGATTCAATCGTTAGAAGATTTATTGCGTGCTTGTGTTTTAGAGAAGGGTGGAGCTTGGGATAGCTATTTGCCATTGATTGAATTTACTTATAACAATAGTTACCATTCGAGTATTAGTATGGCTCCGTTTGAGGCATTGTATGGTAGACGGTGTAGAACGCCTTTGTGTTGGTATGAATCTGGAGAGAGTTCAATAATTGGGCCAGAGATTGTTCAGCAGACTACTGAAAAGATCAAATTGATTCAAGAAATGATGAGAGCTTCTTAGAGTCGTCAGAAAAGTTATCATGATAAGAGGAGGAAGAATTTAGAATTCAGTGCTGGAGATCATGTGTTTATGAGAGTTACTCCGATGACGGGTATTGGTCGAGCGTTGAAATCCAAGAAGTTGACTCCGCATTTTATTGGTCCGTTTCAGATTACGGAAAGAGTTGGAGAAGTTGCTTATCGTATTGATTTACCTTCGAGACTTGCGAATTTGCACGATGTTTTTCATGTTTCTCAGTTGAGGAGATACATTCCAGACCCATCTCATGTAATCCAAATAGATGATGTGCAGGTGAGAGATAACCTGACAGTAGAAACATTGCCTATGAGGATAGAAGGTCGGGAAGTGAAACAGTTAAGGGGTAAAGAGATAGCATTAGTGAAGGTTGCTTGGGGAGGTCCAGCAGATGGAAATGTTACTTGGGAACTGGAGAGCCATATGAGAGAGGCTTATCCGGAACTGTTCGTCTAAGGTATGTTTTCGAGGACGAAAACTCTTTTAGTGGGGGAGAGTTGTAACACCCCAGTTTTAATTATTTGATTTATTTAATTGGGAATTTATTTTATTAGAATTAATAAAATAAAAAGAATTATTTATTTTGGAATATTTGAAGAAAATAAAAGAAATAAGAAAATATTGGGTTTTTAAGTTATTGGGCTTGGATGTCGTTAGTAAAGAGTGGGGGTGCAAAAGAAATAAGGATATATTTTGGAACTCAAGTTATTTTCTCATTTTTTCACGATAACACAGAAGTTGGAGATATTTGGGATTGGAGCTCTGAAGAACGAAGAACGATCGCTCAAGAGTTCAAAGCTGCAATTTGATAAGGTAGGGGGGCTACTACTCAATTTATATTTGCTTATGGGTTTAGATTCGATTGGTTGGGTAATCGTAGGATAATCCCATTTTCTCTGATGTTCTTAGTGATCGATAACTTTAGGGTCGAATTTCGTTAGAAAAGATTAGGTTCCCTAAAGGTTGTGAATCGATTAAGAAATTAATCCCTATTGTTGATTTAGATCGAAATTGTATGATCGGGAGTTTCCCTTAGGTGTTCTAAGGATAACCTTGATGTTATCAGATTTCCCCAAAAGGACGAATAATCACTTTTAAGGTTACCTTGATAATTGTTGGTAATTATAAAATTTAGTTTTTGGATGAAATGATTTGAAAAAGGATTTCTGTTTTCCAACGATTTTAGAAAACTATAACCTCGAAGGATTTTGAGTTATTCAATTTGTGGGAAATTGATGAACATAAGTCAGAGGCATAGGAAATTGATGTTTTGGAAACTTGATGTGTATTTGGATGTTTTTGTACTGCATTGCACTGCTGTAGAAATGTATTTTCGTGCAAATATGTTGGCATATGAGCTGCTGCAGGTACAGGAAAATTTGGCACGCGCTCATCAACACGGGCCGTGTTGCACAACACGGGCACCCGTGTTGATCTTCTGTATGGGCAACACGGGCCGTGTTGCTGCACACGGGCACCCGTGTTGACCTCCTGTGTGACCTTCTGCATTGGTAAAATAATGTGTTTTCTGGACACATTACAACACGGGCCGTGTTGCACAACACGGGCACCCGTGTTGAGCCCCTGTGTTGGCTTCTGAATTCTGTTTTCTGTGCATGTTGTTATGTACAGAATTGATTCTGTTTTGATGTGCAGTGTTTTATATGTTTGGAATATGCTGCTTATTGATTCCCTAGTGTTGTTTGATGCTTGTATCGAATAATGTTTGTATGTTATGATACCAACACTACGTGGATGTTATTGTCATGCTTTTAGATAATGTTATCAAGCATGAATTATGATATAACTTGATATGATTGGTTGATGTTTAATAGTATGCTGAGTGATTACATGCTATTCATATCGTGTTGTATTTGATATTGTTGATGTTACATGATATGGTTTATTGATGTTAATAGTATGCTGAGTGTTACATACTTTACATATCATGTTGCATTTGTTAATTCCCATTGTGTGGAATTAACATGGTGGCCAATATACGTGTCCGCGATTTAATGGAACGTTGAGGTGGTAGCCGTGTCCGCGATATAATGGAACGGTGAGTTATCCGTGACCCGAGATTTAATGGGGCGGTAAAATGGTACCACATGCATGGGTGTGTTGCATTACATTGAATATAACATGAATGGATGATTTTCCAATGTTGTATTTAATTGATTGTATGCATGTATTGTTGCTAAATTGTTAACGATGTTTGATGTTAATTATAAGTATGAAAAGTAAGATATTATGAATATATGAATTGTAAAGGTTTTCGTAAACTATGAAACATGCTAACTGTTTGGGTGATGCTTATGGTTTTTCTGAATTGATTGTTATGAACGTATAATCAAATGTATAGTTGAGATGCTCACCCTTACTGTTGAATATTTCAGATTGAGGAGCTTCGTTCAGGTGCTTGGCGAAGGCTTGTTGTTTCTAGTTTATTTCCGTTTAAGTATTGTCCGGGTCATGCTCTGATAGTTGTAACTCCGGGAACGTTTGTTTGTCGAGCTGCTTTAGTCAGACTCGTTTATTTCCTTAGTATTTGGTTATAATATGATGTTGATATATTCCAGGTGTTAATCCCTGATGATTGAAAATATTATAACTTTGGTTTTATTAAATATAATATTCCGCTGTGTAAACATGTATGAGTTGCTTCTATGTTATGCATGACAGGAACTTGTTTTTATTAAAAGAGAATTGTGACATCCTCGTTAATACATGTACTCTGAAAGTATGTTTTAATTAAAATCGCGAAATTTTATGCGGGGTTTTAAAGTGTGTTACAAATATTACCGATTCATTCACAGTTTCGAGTCTCTGCTGGGGAGAGCTAACACTACTGTCTTTCTTACTCTGCGGGGAGTGAAAGTATTCCAACCGTATGCTTCAGCTGAATCTACCTTTGTACCTGGTGGACAGAGTAACTGTATAGTTTGGACATTTTTCATTTGTCCCTGTTTCTGATATTACAAGTAATGGTCTTTTGTTTCGCATGTAAATATTCATGAGCAGCAATTAATGTCAAATGCATATATCAAAAATGAACATTGGACGTTCTTTGCAAAACAAAACAGATAAAGGAAAAAACATTTTGAAATTTCTCTAAAAATGAATTGTATTGATTTTGAAGTTTGGCCTGTGAATAGGCGTTTTTGTACAAGAGGCTGACGTCCTAGTAAGAGAACGTCGCCGAAAAATAGAATTTATACAATTTGTAATAAATAAAGAAAAACAGCTATGTGAATAATCCCACTGGGTTTCAACTCTGCTATTGCCCTTATGTCCTCGAGCATCTCATCACTTTTCTACTTGGTTGAAGGTAAATCAGATTGATTAGCGCCGTCTGAGCTTGATAGTCGATCCTGAAGTCTAGTTGCAAGGTGATCCAATGAAACATAGTGTTACACTTTGATCCCTAATTTTTGCCTGGACCGCCCTTTCGGGTTTTCAGTCCACCGGGATACCCTTTTTTTCCCAAGCCGCCCTTTCAGGTTTTCGACTTGTCGGGTGTACAGATTTTTTTAATTTTCATCCCTTATTTTTGCCCGAACCCTTTTGGTTCGCTGGGAAGCCCTTATTTTTGCCTAGGCCAGTCAACCTAGCGGGTCTTTGATTATGCGTAGTATCTTTTTACTATGTCTGCATTGACGAGGTGAGGAAGGTCGTCACCATCCATGGTGGTTAGAATCATAGCTCCTCCTGAGAAAATGTTCTTAACCATAAATGGCCCTTCGTAAGTGGGGGTCCATTTTCCCCTGGGATCACCTTGAGGTAAGATGATGCGCTTGATAACCAGGTCCTCAACTTGATACTCTTGTCCTCTGACTTTCTTGTTAAATGCCTTAATCATCCGCTTCTGATACGTTTGACCATGACAAATAGCAGTAAGTCTCTTTTCGTCGATTAAATTCAGCTGATCAAGCCGGGTCTGAATCCAGTCATCTTCTCTCAAACCTGCATCCTTCATAATCCGAAGAGAGGGTATCTGAACTTCAATAGGCAAGACAACCTCCATGCCATAAACCAAGGAATAGGGTGTTGCCCCTGTTGACGTCCGTGCTGAAGTTCGGTACCCATGAAGAGCGAATGGTAACATCTCATGCCAGTCTTTGTATGTCACCGTCATCTTCTGCACAATCTTTTTAATGTTTTTATTAGCTGCTTCTACAGCCCCATTCTTCTTCGGTCGGTAGGGAGAAGAGTTGTGATGCTGTATCTTGAACTGCTTGCAGAGCTCGGTGATCATCTTATTATTGAGATTGGTACCATTGTCTGTAATAATCCTTTCTGGTATACCATATGGACAGATCAGGTTGTGCTGAATGAACCGTGCCACGACGTTCTTGGTTACAGTAGCAAAGGAAACTGCTTCAACCCACTTCGTAAAGTAATCAATAGCTACCAGGATGAAACGATGTCCGTTAGATGTCGTAGGTCTGATCTCGCCGATCATGTCAATGCCCCACATTGCAAAAGGCCAAGGAGTTGTCAAAACATTTGTATCTTTGATATTAATAGGGTAGTGTGAGTCAGCATATACTGTCTTAGCCGGCGAATAACATGTGCCAAAGTGTAGCAAGTTCTCTCGAGCAGTGAGTATTGAATCTCACAGTCGGTAAACTTTTCGCTAAGGTAGTAAATAGCATGCTCTTTTCGGCCAGACTCGTCATGCTGCCCCAACACGTATCCTATTGCATTATCGAATGCGGGATTAAGGGTCTCCCTTCAACTGGAGGCATCAGAATCAGTGGCTTTTGCAAGTTGTATGGCTCTTTCTTCCTGTAGTAACAGTCTAGAAAACTCCTCAGGCACTTCACAATCGTCCTCACCTTCGTCCTTGGCTTGGTTGGTCGGACTTTCGAAATCATAACTGACAGTAGCAGATTCGTTATCAGTAGGATCCAGAGTGGATATGGATCATGATATGTGAGTGTGTGTAAAATAGCTGTTTTGTAATATATAAAAATAAAAACAAGGAGCGCAAAATTTGAAATGCAAGAAAATGTCCAATGCTTTTATTAATGATATATGGAAATGACACACATAATGCCCTCACAAACAAAGCCACGTTGCCCCGGGTAAGACACCGGGCCGTAAAGTTTTAAAACATTGTCTGTTACAAATACAAAACGAAAGTCTCATTACTGGGTAATAAAAGAAATTGGGATGAAGTCCTTTGCTGTCCAATTGCTCGGTCCACCATCGGTAGTAGGATAAATCCAACTGTCGAACTCAGATTCTTCAACACCGTCTTCAACGGAATTCACTCCTGAATTGTTGATAAACAAGGGGGCTCTTCCAATCCGTGCACTCCAAACAGCCTTTTGAGCTTCTGCAGTGAAACCCAAACCAAACTTGTTAGTCTTATGTGCAAAATTAGGGAGTTGGCCCCAATTTGCACACCCACCTTTCTCGACAACAGCTCGGGCATCCTTGAAGGAAGCCATCTTCATTGGAGGATCTTCAAAAATAGTTTCAACTGACGCCAATGTCTGGGGAACCTCTTCAAAATGTTGAAACGAGGTTTTAATGAACTCCCCGTCCATCTCTATATATCGGAAAGAGTTGAGGTGGCTCACCATGTACTCCTCCTCCCCTCGCACTGTCACAATTTTCCCCTTGATTGGGTATTTCAGCATCTGGTGGAGCGTAGAAGTCACTGCCCCAGCTTTGTGGATCCATGGGCGACCCAGCAAACAAGAATAAGATGGACGAATTTCCATCACATAGAATGTAGATGTGAAAACCTGAGAACCAACCTTAATCGGAATATCCACTTCTCCAGGTACCATTCTATTTGACCCATCAAAGGCCCTGACAACAATGTTACTTGGCTTCAACTCTAAACCTTCACAGTCCAACCGGTCTAGAGCTTTCTTAGGTAAAACATTCAATGAGGAACTAGTATCCACCAATACATGGGCAAGAGTAGTGCCCCTGCATTCAATGGAGACACGCAGGGCATCATTGTTATCCCTCCCCTTAGCAGGCAAGTCGGCGTCAGAGAAACCCAACCCATTATCAGTAGTCAGACTAGCCACGCAATCTTTAAACTGATCAGCCAATGTCTCCTGTGGCACGTGCGTAGTCTTTAGGAAAGAAATCAGAGCCTTGGTATGGGCTTCTGAGCATAGCAACAGAGACAACATAGAGATTTTGGATGGGGTTTGCCCCAGCTGCTCGACTACATTATAGTCGCTCTTTTTGATGATCTTCAAAATTTCTTCCATCTCTTGTCTAGAGGCTTCAACAGTAATCCTCTTTGGTGCCTCCGTCCGGGCAGGCTCATCAGTGGTCCCTTTGCCCCGAGTATCAGATGACTCGGCAACAATGGTAAGAATGGGAACTTGAACAGGAATGGTATCAGGTGCACTAGCAGGCGTAATGACAACAGGCATCCGAACAACTGGCGGAGAGATCTTAGAGGAGAAAAGTCTTCCGCTGCAGGTGACTTTGGCAGGTCCAACAATATTGTTGATGTCAGTATTAGCCTTTTCAGCATTCAAATCTTGTTTAACTCCGTGATAATATACGTCAGCCCCATAATGGCACGGGACAACTTTATCAGATGTATAGGGGATAGGCCCAGGAACAGTGATGATCAAGGGCGCGATTCTTGGAACAGATGTAATTCTAACCGGCTTTCTCGAGGAAGCCTTGGAAGAATTGTCGAAAATGGTGATTATAGCAACTTCTTCAGTAGGAACCAAAGGAACAAAAGTCTTCTCAAACAGAATTTCCTTATTATCCATCAGGCGTTGGACACGTGACTTCAAAAGATGGCAACCGATAGGTAGGACGAAACACATACGGCAACCTTCGTCACAGCCCGGAAATAAACCGGCTAACAGAAGGTTCTTCTTTACAGTCATTAAGGGAGTAACAATGTCTTTCACAGAAACCACAAACGAGTCTTTATCTATAGCATTTACTCCATGCTTGGGCATAGGAGCAGTCACAACCTTAGGCCTTTCTGGTGCTTCAAATTCAATCTCTTTTGCATCAATCAAGTCCTGTACCTTGTTCTTCAAGACCCACCAGTTATCCGTATCATGCCCCGTGCTATCAGAGTGAAAAGCACAGCGGGCATTCGGATCGTACATCGGTGATGTTGTATTTGGATTCTTCGGGGCCTCCCTTGGAATCACCAAACTGGTCTTTAATAACTGTGGCAGAATTTGGGATAAAGTCATGTTAAGCTGAGTCAATTGCCTTTGCGGTCTCTCGGCCCTTGGCTGATTGTTGCGCTGAGGAGCAACAACAGGTCTTGATATAACCACCGCATTAACAGCTTGGCGGAGTTCCGGTATATTATGGCTCTTTATGCTGTAAATAACACTCGAATCCTTCTTAAAGGGCTTCTTCTCGGTGCTTGATGAAGCACCCTTCTGTATCTTGTCGGATTTGATACCAGCCTCAATTCTTTCCCCGGACATGATCAGCTCTGTAAACCCAGACGATGAACTTCCAATCAGATGGTTGAAATACGAACCAGACAAGGTCCCCAAAAACATATCCACTAGCTCCCTATCAGCCAAGGGAGGTTGCACTCTACCAGCAAGGTCCCTCCACTTCTGAGCATAATCTTTGAAACCTTCACCCGCACCCATAGACATACCCTAGAGTTGGGTACGCGTGGGAGCAAGGTCGGCATTGTATTGGTACTGCTTGTAGAAAGCAACAGCCAAGTCCTCCCAATTACAGATCCTAGCTCCTTCCAGCTGGTAAAACCATTCAAGCTGAGTCCCTGAGAGACTGTCTTGAAAGAAGTGGATCCAGAGATTCTTGTCAGCAGTGTACGGCTGGATTTTTCTAACATACGAACGGAGGTGTAGCTTCGGACAAGAAAATTCGTCGTATTTAGCAAAGGCTGGTGCTTTAAACTTGTGGGGAATCACCTTCCCAAATGACAAACCCAGATCACCAAAGGCCAACCCAGGGACCTTCTGAATCTCCATCGCACTTAGCCGGTCTTCAAGCTGTTTATATCTATCCTCAGCCGGAGGATACTGGTCTTCGTCAAAGTCTCGTGGTCAGATACCACAGGGCTAGGAACCCTCCTTTCTTCTTGGTTTTCGCCCCTCCAGATGAGTGGGATAGATTGACTTCATCTCGCAGCCTGTTTCCAAACCTGTGACCCATGTTCAGGAGGATTGTCTTCTTCTTCTTCTTCTTCTTCTTCTTCTTCTTCTTCTTATCTTTCAAAATAAGAGTCTTCACATCTTGCTAACCCTTAGCCAAATTCATAAACATCTCTTGAAATTGAGCATTTGAGCTTGTAGAGCTTTGATAGCCTGATCAGTTGATGTTTCAGCAGACATGATGTACTGAAATAAACAGCGAAGAAGATAAGAGACCTGTAATAGGTACCTGTGATGAGGTGTATGGAATGAAATGCGTATGATATGATTTCAAAGAGGTCGAGAGATTCAAATTCATAAACCAAAATGAAACACACTTTTATTAGATAAACTTGAAACAATGTTTGATAAATGCCTTTAAGGCGTTACAAAGGGAAAAAACTGAATAGTAAATCAAAACTAGAAATAACAAAAAACATCAGCCCTCCCATGGTTGTTTGCTTTTGATACTGACATAGTTGTTGAGGATCTGCTCATTCTCCAGCTGCCTTGTCAACTTTAGGATTTTCCGCTCTTGTTCGTGATACTTTTCTCTGTAAGTATCTCGCTCTTCTCTTAGCTGCATCCAAGACCTCTTTAGTGCCCCAATGTCAGTAGGCATGTGTGGGTGGAGGATGGTAGGAGGAACCCCTTCTTCATCAGCAAGTTCAACTATCACAGGCAAGACAGCTTCATAGGGCATTCCCAGCTTTTAGGCACGGATACGAACCAATCGGAGATATGGTTCCATTGGAAGAGAAGTCTTTGCACCCAGCTTGTGCGGATCAGACCTGTGTACCCTATCCCAAACTCGTATGAACCTGCGGCGTTGCTCGTCACTATCCCCTTGGAAATCAAAGACAATACTTGGCATTAGCAACTCATGAGTTCCTTCCCTCCTAGCTCGCCCAAACTAACGTAAGGCCAAACACAGATTCTAAGTGATTCCTCCATGGGTTCCTAGCAGTGGAACATTGGGGTATTCCCTACAGCGATCAATAATGGCCACATCTTCCATACCCTTAATAGTCTAAATGATGTCATTATGAGAGAGAGACATAATCCGGTAGGCCCAACCCATGCCTTCCTTGTTCTTCAAAACAGATTTGGGGAGGTGAGAAATAAACCACCTCGCCAGCAATGGTGCACAACTCATAAGGGTTCCCCGTTTCCGAGCGGTACAGGCATAAAGAGAGTGTAAAATGTCACCCAAAAGAGTGGGTACCGGATTACGGGAAATGAAGATCTTCACCGCATTGACGTTGACAAAAGAATCTGAGTTAGGAAATAACACCAAACCATATATGAGAAGAGCCAGAATGTCTTCAAATGCCTAAAAGTCTAGGCTGTCCCAGAACTGATTAGCCCGATCAACCAAGAATTTAGCCAAGAAGCCTTTTGTCCCACTTCTAGTTTCCCAATTAGACATTACCTCAGCCTTTGTCAGGTGGAGGGCTGAAGCAATCTCTTCCGGCCTAAGGATCTTCTCCCAACCTGTAAACGGGGTATGCTCTAGAATGGAGATACCAAGCAGATCAGAGAAGTCTTCCAAGGTAGGGACCAACTGGTAGTCCGGGAAAGTAAAGCAATGGTACAGTGGATCAAAGAACTGGACTAAGACACTCATCATCTGTTCATCCATCTTGGAGGTGACCAAACCAAGGAGGTGCCCATGTCTTCTGGTGAAGGAGGAAGTATCTGGAATCTTTGCAACCAATTCCTTAAGCTGAGTGGGAATCTGGACAAAGTTGATCCGAATAGTGTTTCTACGCATGGGTGCCATGACCTACAAAACAAAACAAAGATGAATCCCCTCTTTCTTTGAAATGGGTTAGCCCAATGCAATATGCATGCAATGTCATGATGTCATGATGTCATGATAGAAACACATCACAGGTATTCACAAATAGCAAACATGGTAAAGGCACACAAGTCACACAGATAGCCCTTAGATTTCAGGCTGGCAAGGAGTTTAGGTACTACCCTCTTTCAGCTTAGTTGGTTTAAACCTATCCTAAAATAGTAACCGGGTTCTAGAGGATCTCAATATCACTGACTACCCTCGATCGGTCATAATTCCAGTTTGGCAACCTTTTCTTGCGGCCGGAATCATCGCGAGAGTTTAGTCTCAATGAGTGTAGCATACTGTTACTGTTCTATGGCCAAGTTGGTCAATTAAAGGTGCTAAGGTTAGTTGGTGCTTAATGACCCCTTAGCAGACCCATATTCTCCTCATTGCGCCACAAGGGATATCGGTACAAACTAAAGTGCCATACCAACGTAGCTACTGCTTTAACCGTATTGGTCTACGTTGTACAGTTCCCTCACAGTTTATTGCTACTTACCTAAAGGGTGTCCCCCAGATCCAGGTTAGGATCTCTAGTAACTTCGATTCAACCCACAAAGATAAAGCATACAAGTCAACCAATTGAAAACATTATGAACTATTCCTAAGGTACACCCCACTTATATAACAGTTCCCCAGCAGAGTCGCCAGTTCTGTGATACGGTGGGAAGAACTGACTATTTTTGGAATGCTGGTTTGCGTTTTGCGTTTGTTTTCGCAAAATGTCGCGGTAAGCAAGAGTCGCCACCGACTTTTTTTTTATCCAACAAGGAAAGGAAAAAAGCACAGAAAAATTCCTTCTTCGAGATATTTCTCGGGTTCGGGGGGTAGATTATAGAAAGGGAAGGTGTTAGCACCCTTTCTATCCGTGGTTATCCACGGGCTCTTAGGTACTTGCTCAATTGTTTTCAAAATTGTTTTCTTTGTGCTTGTGGGTTTGAAAAAGTTTTGTTTGAAAACTCTGATTTAACTCTTGCTTCTGTCCTCAAGAGTGTAATGAAGTGTTTTTGAAAACTTTGTTTGAAGAAGGTGTAAGTGTGAAAAAGATTTTGTTTTTTGAAAGAGCAAGTATCTAAGAACCATCTACCTACTCGAAAAAGGAATCGTTCTATGCTAATGTCCTTTAGGAAATACTATCCCACTATTGATGAGTAGGTAGCATCGTCGTTGGAGTTTTAGGGTCAATTCGAATGAGGGACTCACGGTCACCAAAGCAATGTTAGGACGCCTTAGCGGTAACCCTAATGTCTTAGATCATTTATTTGAGGCAACAATATCCGAGGCAACCGCTTCGAGGCGACTGTGATCTTTTAGACAAGAGGACGACCTCTAAAACGACCTATACTCAATGACCGTGTACGAAGGCAACCAAGTGGGGTGTACCCTAAGAGTGCGCATGTGCGAGTGTATCGTTTTCAGTTATTTTTTATCTGTGTACATGTTAAGGGTGATCTAATTTGATTTTAAGATTAACATTCAGTCTTGTCATGCAAACCCTATTATCAAACATCTAACAGTTATAATTCGCGGAAATAAAATGCGGAATTTAAATTACAAGGCGTCGGGTATTTACATCGCCAAAGACAAACCCTTTTGAAAAATAAAATAAAGCGATAAAAATAATTAAACATCCTATTTAACTATTACAATCCGGGAGCAAGTACATTATTGGATAAAAATAAGTAACGCGTGCGG
Organism: Vicia faba; assembly: GCA_948472305.1. Classification (NCBI taxonomy): domain Eukaryota; kingdom Viridiplantae; phylum Streptophyta; class Magnoliopsida; order Fabales; family Fabaceae; genus Vicia; species Vicia faba. The sequence goes on along the minus strand of OX451738.1, from coordinate 725,016,952 downwards.
GAAATTAAATCGAGCGCATGATTAGGGTTTTGACCCTTTTGGTCAAAGAAAAATCTTTTTTGTTGCTTTTATTTTAAGAAAGAAATAACCTAAATTAATTACTAAATTAAATTAAACAAATTAAATAAAAAAATAAATTATTTTTGGAGTTTTTGATTATTTAGGAAAGAAATAATAATAATTAAATTAATGGTTAAGAACTAATTAAGTCTAATGAATTTTATTTATTTTAACAAAAGGAATTAAATTTTTCTAATTAAAACCTAATTAATTAATAAATTCATTAAGAAAAAAAATAAAAGTTTAAAATTTGATTTGAAATAAAAATTATTTTTTGTGATATTATTTAATAAAACAGAATTTTGATTGGTTAGTAAATTAAATAAAAATAATAAAACAAATAGTAAAACTAAATAAATGAAATAGAAGAGAGAGGGGTTTGGGCCTGATTATGTGGTGTTGATAGCAATTCTGAAGCCCAACATTACTGGCCTTCTTTGACTTTTTAGGATCTGGTATGCACGCATGGACTTGGCCTATGGTGGACCTCCAATCATGGACAACCAGATCTGGCCTCTGGCCATCTCGCACTTGAGTGGATGGAGGATCATGGTGTATTGCAGGCTTATGCGCGCATAGGAATACCTTAAGAGAAAAAATATTGAGAAAGTGGGGGACCTGGGACTCGAACCCAGGCCCTGAAGGAGATTGTACCAACACGCTTGCCACCACGCCACGCTGCTTCATTTGTTAATATAATGCAAAGAATATATAATATAATAAAACAATTCCTATGCTAGCAAAAACAAAAAAAAAGTCGCGCTTGGTTTGAATCCACCAATGGACAGATGACACGAAGTCATCCCTGTCCTCAACCCTGTAAAAGAATACCTGCAGATTTGAATCCGCAGCTAAAAACGCAAGCCTATTCCAAAAGTCTCTCCAGGCCATATAAATCCATTCCAAGAACATTGTTTGACTCGTTATGGCCTCCTGATCAAAGCCATGTTCTTATTGAGTCTCAATTGTTCCTGAAACAAGAAACCCTAAAAACAAAACGAAGAACCCTAGTTATGATCGTTCTCCATTCAGGCTAGATAAACACAATTGAATGATATCAATCGCTTGCAAATGTTTTGTAGATTCAAAATATGGTATTAATTCATGAAAAAGATGCTTAAATTCAGAATTGCGAAATCAAGAATAGGGGTGGCTATCGCGCGACTTACAATGCGTTTGGATGTCAGAAAAAGCTTGCTTTGGATCCAGGTAGCTTGTATGAACGGTCGGGAAGCGATTGAGACCACCCTCGTGTCCTGAAATGGCCTCTAGCTTGGACTTTGATCTCTCACTTTTTTATGAATTTTTCAATTCTTTGTCTGCCTCTCCCTGCACCTTCTGACCCTGATTTTTGTCCCTTATGCTTGCTTATGTAATGCTCAGTGTATTAGGGTAACAAATTTGGTTCAAATCTGGCTCCAATAATGATTGCAAATTTGATTTGATTCTCCATGAAAAACCTTCCAAATTTGATTCATTTCAATCTTTTTGCACATGATTTGGTTTGATTCGAATTTGATGATGATAATGATTGAATGTGGAGCCTGAAATAGCCAAGAGATCATGAATTATCAATGCTTTGGATTTATTATGATTTTATTTGATTTAAAATAAATAAATTCAATTAAAAATAAAATTAAATAATAAAAATGAAATATGGGCTCATGGCTGAAGCTAGGACACGTGGGCAACTATGCAAGCTCAAATCTAGTGGAAAAGAATGGGCCCATTTGACAAAATTTGAAGTTTTGAGGATAGTTGACTTTTGGTAATTTTGCACAAAAGTCCAACTTCAACAATGCATAACTTCTTCAATTTTGAACTTTTGGAGGTGTTCTTTGACTTTTTAGAAAGCTTGAGATGTCCTCTAATCAACCCTTTTGGTCTCATCTCATTTTGGTATTCCATTATCAAGTTATAAGCTTTGGAAAAAAAGGTGTTTTTGTTGACTTTCAAAAATGACCTATAATGTCCAAATTTATATCTTCTTGTGAGTGCATTTTTTGATCTTGGGGTATGCAGATGGATTGTGGGAAATTTCATCCTATTCAAAATGAGATTTGGATGGGTCATTTCTCATAAAGTATGAGAAAGTTATGCTTGGTCAAAGTTGAGTTGACTTTTCCTACAAAACCCTAATTTAGCAACTTTTGAGTCTTGATGAATTTTGAGAAATCCTTGATGAATCATGATGAACCCTTGATCAAATGATGAAATATCCTTCAAAATGAGAATGTTGACAAAAAATCTTGAAGTTTGACTGTATTTGGGTCACATTTGACTTTTGCCCTAGCATAGTCAATTTTTGGACCTTTGAGCAATTGACTGAGCAAACTTCCTCTGCAAGGCTTGAAATTTGAGCATTTGGATTCAAGGATCTTGATGCACCACAAAACCATAATTTGGGGTTGACTGCCTTAGGAGAGAGCTTGTCTGGTCAATCTTTGAGCAACCTTGAGCAACTTGGAGATTTTTCTTGCAATGTCTTGAGAAATATGGGAGGGAAAATTTTGGGGTACAACAATAACGATTCTTACAATTCTTAGTTTGTTGATCAGTCATAGATTTTCTTGCAAGCTTCTTTCAATTATCATTTGTAGGATGTTTGTTGCCATCAACTAACATATCCCAAAGATCAATATCATGACCTAGAAAGAAACTTTTTAGTCTGTCTTTCCAGTACTCAAACTTTTCATCATAAAAAATTGGAGGTTTATCATTGTAGTTATCTTTATCAGAAACTGGAGCGGCTAGTGGTGGAATAGGATCAACCATATTGTTTCTAAAACTCATCTGGATCTTTATCTGACACCGTTAAGTGTTTGATAGAAATCAATACCAGAATTGGAGCTTTGATGCTAATTGATGGTGCGATAAACACAAAAAATGGGGGTTTGAATTGTGTTGAACCAAATATATAATCTTTTCGCAACATAAACACAAAGATAACAAGTGAATACAAATAGATCAACACAATTATTTTATCCTGGTTCATTGTTAACTAAGTTACTCCAGTCCACCCCCCGAGGTGATTTTACTTATACACAAGGACTTAATTCACTATAATCAACCAGATTATAGACAACCATAATAAGTCTGATCAACCATATTAGAACCCCAAATAATTCTATTGATCCTTATTGCAAACCATAATGACCGCATCCAAAGTCTTCTTGAGAATCCAGACTTCACAGAGTCTCTCAAGGAACCTATCAACAACAGTTGATTACAAAGATATGTATACAAAGATGCTTCTACACAAGAAGATTACACAATTTTTAAGTACAACAACATAAAAGTATTGATATCAAGATACGAGCAAAAGCTCCTTTCTTATTTACAAAGCTATATAAAATATTTCCCTATAGATATTTTGTGCAACGATTTAGTGCAGTTTTGTAGAATTGATTCGTTGATTTCAAATTCTTCCAAGTACTTCTTTTATAGATGAAAAAAGAGATTCGTTGGAGGGTAGAATAGGAAACACAAATACATCTTTATTATTCCCAACAGTCATGGTGAGATTGGTAGACAATAGTACAAAAAGGTCTATCGTTGCGCAACTCTAGAGAGTAGAGGTAACAATGTAATTTTGTACATTTATACTCACTATCATACACAACCCCTTAGTCTTAATATTCGTCTTATATGTCTTCAAAGGTTTTTGATATGTTTCTTGATGAAGCAAGTTATAGAAGCATCAAAACTATGTATCTTACAAAACCTAAGTCTTTAGAACCTTACAGGGCTTGTTCCGAGAACTCTTGCCTTCTCAGTCTTCAGCACTTGGTCTTCATAAGAATGTCTTCATATCTTCAGAACCCGTTCAACAGAACCTTGTCTTCAGCATCTTCATGTGAGTGCAACTTGCCTTTGGATATGTTTTGCATGATGTCAAAACTATAAGAATATAGAATTTCTGTATATTGGGTGGTATTTCTAATTTTATATGGCACCCTATGCATTTAGAAGTCTTAGAAATTAGTTGAAACATAGTCAAAACCATCCATGACTTGAAAAAAACAATTTTGCACTGCAAATTACTTTTTAGGATGACTCATAAAGCCTTACAGGTCGGCACATTTGCTACTTTAGATAAGAAATTTTGATGCTGACTTGATCAGGCCAACACATATATTGCTCTAAAAAGTATTTTTGCCTCTATTTTGTGTAGGCCGACTCATAGGCCATTTCAGGTCGACTCATACTATTAAAATTAACACTATGAGTCGACTCATCCAAACTACAGTCTGACTCCTACTGTCCCAAGAGACAAATTTTCTATTTCCTTTTAATTCATAAGTTTCCTCTTTTGCCCTAATATTTCCATAACTATAAAAACATATTTCATGCATCATTCCAACTTGATGATACCATAAAAATGTCCTACAATTGCTCTTCACCTTCAACCTCCAACCTATGCATACACACTAACATTACATTGTAACGATATTTTGTTGGGGTGCCATCTAGACGAGGTTTGATAACATCCAATTAGGTTCTTGTGTAGCCAAGAATATTGGGTTGAGATTTGAAGGGGTCTTCATCCGTAAAACCTGCGGGTCTGTCCTCCAAGATCATTGATTGATTTGGGGGTTTTCGTGCAAGACATTCAAGAGAGGGTTGCTGCCTAGTGAAAGTATTTGGAGATAAAGAATGCAAAATATTATTTGGAGATAAAGAACTCAAAGGAAGTAGCGCGAGAATGACGTGTCGAGTTAAAGTCTTGTGTTACAATAGTTGAAATTGGTGGTGCACGAAAGCTTTGGAGATAAAGTACGCAAAGGAGTAGAAAGATCCAAATAACCAATTGGAAGCTATTGTGTCTTGGTCTTTCTCAAGATCAAAGGAAGAGAAAGTGTTGAATCAACAACAAGAATTAGGGTTTGTGCAGTTTCTCTTGAACACTTCTCTTGTATCAACTTTTAGCATAGTAAGAATTATCCTAATTCTATTGGAATTAGGCGCAGACGTACCCACACGCGAGGACGAAAGTGGGGAACTGTGAAGACAAATCCTCGTGTCTCATTTCTCTTATTTCTTTACTTGATTTAATTTTCATACATCAATCTATCAAATAGAATTGAGTAATCTATCGACGTGTAGGATTTTTTCGATATTGTTTTTTATTTTGAATTGTGTGTTGATTTGCTTATAATCACTTTTGAATATAATTGTTTTTTCATATCAACATAACTCAAAGGAAAATTCTGAAACTTTGACTGCACACCAAGTATTTGAAAAATTGTGTAGCTTGTTTAATTCAAAAGAAAATTCTGAAAAATCTATTACACGCCAAGTGTTCGACAAATTATTCAGTTTAGTCTTTTGATTGTTTTCATTGGAAATAACATTACTAGTAACTTGCTATAAACGTTAAATTAGTTATAAATTAATTAAAGCATATTAATTCCATAATTGATTTGTTATATTTGTATATCTGACTTCCAATAAGGGTTTGTATAGACGACTCATTTTGAAAACCTTCCGCTCAAACTCTTTGATACATAAATTTTTCAAAACTAGAATTTTTTTGGAATTTTAATTGGGTATATATCCACCCCCCCCCCCTCTAGATACGTTGTCATCGTCTAACACTTCAGAACTTAGAACATCAGAAGTAATGATTTAGAAGGCCTCAAAAGCTTCCTTGAATAAGTCATGATCAGAAGCTCTTTTACTGACGTTTCGTATAACCGTTGCATAAGATGTATTCCTTAACATTGACTTAACTTGTAACACACCGTAGATATTATTCTAGAGTATTCAGTTCAGAACCTGATGACGTCACACGCCTTCTTACTAGAGTCAGGACTTGTATAGCAAAAGCCACACACTAGACATAAACTGTTAGAGTACATAATTGTTGTCAAAGATAACATTTAAAGTTATCATTAAAACATAAGGCCAAATGTAGAACCAACCTTGTTCTTACATATACATGATAACCATTTCATGTTATCATCAAAACATGAGGCAGGATCCATTGACATCAGGTGTAAGTCTAAAAGACTTACACCAAATATCAACCGTTAAAAGCACTTGATCAAACAGTCATATAAATAGCCTATATACGTTTTGGACTTGGCCTGCACTTGAACTACCGTTGGGAAAGGTCCAACCCAACTCTGCATCAAGGAAGGTCCAACAAGCCTGTTGAGGACTGAACCTGCACTCGGTCCCCCGTTGGGCAAGGCTAGCCCAACGCTGCTACGAGGAAGGCCCAATAAAGTGGCCCAGGATTCCATGACCATTGCGGAATGGATCCTCCCCTTTCTCGTCGAGGACGTCTTCCCCATGTGCCCGTCGAGGACACGTAGCCAATGATTCTCTGAATATCTCAGAGTACTCCTTCCCCTATAAATATTGGGTCTTCTACCTCTGAAGATTAGAGAATAGTTAAACCGGGATAGAGACCACAAACTGGCCTCCTCTACCCAAGTAGGATCCTGGAAATCTCCATTATGGGCCTGGGCATCCAACCTAAACTGGGGATCTAGGCCCAGGGCTACGGGCTATAAATATCCTATTTCACTAGAGGGTTAGGTATTCAATTCTACTCACTTAAACTCTGTACTTGCCTTCTTTGCTCTGAACCTTACTTTGGCATCGGAGTACCTTGTAGGGATACCCCCTTATTCACTTCAACAATAATACAAGTCTAATTGTTGCAGACCCTTGTAGATCCTTCTGATCCCGGTAAGATAAGTGGCGCCGTTTATGGGAACCCCTTGCTTCCCCGTCTTTTTCTTAACCTAAAGACCAAAGAAAACTTATTAATACCTACCAATCCTCATGGCCAGCAAAGACAACAACAATGCTAACACCAACGAGACAGTTTTCCCCATATTCACTGATGGTGACAACCTTAACAATAATGAAATAGTCGGTCAGGAGCAAGGTGACCCCCGGGAAGGAAAAACTGCATCCTCCTCTTCCAGGGAGCACCCCCTTGACATCCATCAGTAGGTCGAGCAGGCCAGAGCGTATCAAGAAATATCTGATTCAACTAATGCTGATCCCATCATTGTCACCCTGTTCGCGGATGTCAACCTAACTCACTGCCTGATTTTTCAATAGAACAAGCGCATTGGAATGTTAGAGAAGGGACGAAAAATCAAGCTTCCCCATGAGAAGACGTCGTGGACCCGAGTCTCACAGCTCGTCCTGTTCCCATTCTCCTCTACAGAGACACCGACATCATAAATCCTAGAGACTCTCTCCTTGTCGAACCGAGTGAGACCCTCAATTGGAGAGATTGCAATCTATAGTCGTCAAGAAGCACGATCGCACCCCACTGTGCAGGAGACGAAGACCCCCTAGTGCCAAAAGGATCAAGGCTGGAGGGAAGCCAGAAAAGCAAATGAGTAGACCAAGAAATTCACCACGCCATAAAGGCCATCAGTTCGATTCCTTCATGTCGCGCTCGCCATACCGAAGTGACGAAGATGACCCTCGCAGTCCATTCTCCTGGGAGATTATGGAGACCCCACTCCCCGTCGGGATGGAGAATCCATTACCCTTGGCGATCTACGATGGCGAGACATACCCCATATTGAGAGCTTTAATGTGATGCTCAACTACAAAAATGTTGAGGTATGGTACAAAAGCCCCACCCCAGAGTCGATCACCTATTGGAGGGATCTGAAGACTCAATTCACTAAGAATTTCACTGCCTCTCGATGACACCCAAAGACTAAAGCATCGCTCGAGGCTATCATCCAAGTGAACAATGAACCCTTCCAAGCATACATCGAGCAGTCTAATAGAGAGGCCATCCAAGTCTAACGACTGACCGGATGAAGAGATACCTGCTCGAGAAAGGATTGCGTCTTGGTAGCGATTTCAGAAGGGCAGTCGGCATCGAGACTCCCAATTCGTTAGATGAACTCTTCCACAAGACTCGATCCTACATCATATACAAGGAGAAAGAGGCTGGCAATATTGTTCTTGACTAGAAAAATCATGAAAGGTCCAGGGACCCTAAGTACGACGACGTCATGGCTCCTCGACAAGGTGGAGACAAGAAAAGAGATGAGAGGCCCCACAACTCTCACGAGCATAGAGGTCTAGCGAGCCGCTTTACTGAATACACTTTATTAGCCGCTCCACGTGAGTGCATCCTTTAACACACTTCTAAAACTCACATACATTTTGCATATATTTTACGAAATTAAATCAAATAAAATCACCAATAAGGGTGTCACATATCATATAAAACACCCTGCTCCGTAACACAAGTTTTTAAAACATCTAAAACAAATAATTCTTTAATATCATCGAATATCAAAAATTCAGATTATTGCAGCAGAATCATAGTCTTAAAATATCTTTATTGAAAATACTTCACAGAGTCTTCCTCACGTCATCGTTCATGATTCATAAATCAAACAACTAAGTACAATGAAAGGTAACTCATCGTCTCAAAATAAACAAGTGAACATAATAGTTTTAGAACAAACATTCTCAACCCCGATGTTACATACCAGAACAAGACCCTCTTATTCGATAGAAATAAATGACGCACTCTGAAGCTAATCCTCTAAGCTTCAATGGACTAATCAGGATCACCTGCAAGTTACCCACATATAGAGGAAACATTTCCAAGCAGAAAGGGTGGGTAATCATAATCATTATAAAAGACATAAGGAATATATATAGTAGTTACAACATAATAGAAAAACATCACACACCATCAAAACTTCATGTTATACACACACCTTCAGTTCATCATTTATTCATAGCATCATCGTATCACTAGTCAACAATCATCACCAAGACATCATTAGTTCACATATTCACAAATCATCACTTAATCAACCATTATGCAATGCCATAAAAAATGTAATGCAACTTCATTAGGCTTATGCATGTGGTACCAAAACTTCACTGATGACTCAGCCATCGTTTCTCCAAAGATCCCCGCTAATGAGATCGATTCCCGCTTGGAACCAAAGCACATCATAATATTTCACTCAACCCACACTATGGGATTGAGGCCATCAATGGACTATCGTCCTATTATCACCACTGGACCAATTGTTCTAACAACATCACTGGACCGAAGTCCTAAAATATGACATGAATACATGATGCACAACAACACAATAAAAATGACCACGACTAGTCAAAACGCATCATTCATTTATGTAATCATAATAAGGTCATCACATACATTATATATATATATATATATATATATATATATATATATATATATATATATATATATATATATATATATATATATATATATATATATATATATATATATATATATATATATATATATATATATATATATATATATATATATATATATATATATATATATATATATATATATATATATATATATATATATATATATATATATATATATATATATATATATATATATATATATATGGCATCATCACGACATCATCAGATCATCATAACAACAATATAGTATCACCCTAGTATCAATAACTCATCAAACAATGCACGTTTTTGTAGTGCATCACAGAGAAGTATAATTTCATCATAGCATAGATACTATAATTCTAAATCTTATTACTCATTTTATTCCACCTAATTAAAGTTCATCGTGTTAGGTACGCGAAGCTTCAAACGGTGCATCAAAGGGAGTCCTGAAACTCAAGTTACGACACTTTAAAAATTTTACATCTATCTCTCGCCTGAGGCTCACCCGACGAAGCAGGTTGCTCGCCTGAGGCTCACCCGATGAAGACGGGGCAAAAGACCTTCCCCATAAAAATTCCATGAGCATTGTTTTTCTTCATCCACCTTCACCCGTTGAAGCAAGTAGCTCGTCCGATGAACTCCGCACACTTCCATACAAAATTCCAGGGGCTCTGCCTAACTCAAGTTTATCATGCCTCGCTCTCTCCTGGCGCTTCATGGGAGATTTCTTCTTTTAAAATAATAATTTCTTCCATTAGCTTACTGATTTCAACAGATACAGATTCATGGGTCTTTTTGAGATCCTTGAACTGAATCTTGAGTAACTCATGTTTTTCTAGAATTTTGACTAAGGAGAATGTTAATTCAGAATGAGTAAAATCAGAGAATACCTCTTTGGAGTATACTTCTTCCATTTCTAAATCATCTTCATCTTCTGAGGGGAATAATTCACTAGATGTTCTAAAATGAGCCGTCAACGCCATGTTAGCATGTTCTCCATCTGAGTCGCGGTCAGACGGGTCTGAATCACCCCATGTTGCCATTAGCCCTTAATTCTTGGTATGTCCTTTTGAAGCTGAGGATAATCATTCTTGTAGTGTCCTGGCTCATTGCATTCATAACAAATGAATTTGTTACCGCTAGACTTCCTCTGACCAAATGATGATTAGAAGCAACCTCCAGTCCTTCTTGAACTTCTCAATCTGTTTCCTTGATTTCTCTTCTAGAGACGGTTAATCCTCCTGGTTAGCAAAGACAACTCATCTTCTTCATCATCAAAATATTCTTCTGAATCCTCAATCTCTTCTGCTTGAAGAGCTTTGGACTTCTCATATTTTCTGACAGATTTGAGAGCAATAAACTTTATCTTCTTTTGTGGTTCATCTTGTTCTAGCTCAATCTCATGACTTCTTAGAGAACTTATCAGTTCCTCTAGAGAAGTGTTGTTTAGATACTTTGCAAGCTTGAGTGCAGTTACCATAGGCCTCCATTTGGATGGAAAGCTTATGAGAATATTCTTCATGTAATCTTCTGTTGAATAGCCTTTGTTCAGAATCTTTGGTCCTGCAACTAAGGTTTGAAATCTCGAGAACATGACTCCAATGCTTTCATCATCCTCCATTTTGAAAGCTTCATATTTCTGAATCAAGGCCAACGCCTTGGTTTTCTTGACTTGATCATTTCCTTCATGAGTCATTTTGAGAGAATTAAATATAGACTTTGAAGAGTCTCTATTTGTGATCTTTACATACTTAGTATAAGAAATCGTATTCAGCAACGTGATTCTTTCTTTATAATGATTCTTACAATCTTTATTTTTTTGATCAGTCATAGCTCACCTAGCTATCTCTTTTCAAGTATTATTTGGGGGAGGTACGTAGCCATCGACTACCATATCTCAAAGATCAATATCATGACCTAGAAAGAAACTTTCTAGCTTATCTTTCCAATATTCAAACTTTTCTCCTTCAAAGATGGGAGGTTTAACGTTATAACTTTTATCGTTTGAATCTGATGCAGCAACAGCTAGTATAGGTTCAACCATTGTGTTTCTTCAATGAAAAACTCGTCTGGATCTTTATATGACACGATTAAGTGTTTGATAACTATCAATACCATAACCGGAGCTCTGATGCAAATTGAAGGTGTGAGAAACACGAGAAATTGGGTTTCACCAAATAAAATCTTTTCGTTGGTGACAATCTAAGTATGCTTAGAACATAAAACAGTAAATGAACACAATTATTTTTATCCTGGTTCACTGTTAACTAAGCTACTCCAGTCCACCCTCACAATGATGATTTCACCTTCAACAAGGACTTAATCCACTATGACCCAACCGATTATAGAAAAACCCACAACAAGTCTGATCAACCTTATTGGCACCCCCAAGAAGTCTGTCAATCATTACTTTAAATCCACTCAAGCCGCAACAGGAGTCTTCTTGAGCTAAGACCTATACTCAGTCTCTTAAGGTAACATTCGACAATAATTGAGTACTTTTAGTGTATTACAGATTCACTTCTCGTAAGTAGATTACACAAACTTTTCAGAATAATGAAGAACACCTAAGTGTTCTACTGCAATATACGAGCAACAACTCCTTGCTTATTTACAAAAATATACACAAATGATTTCTTATAGAGTTTGCACAACTCTTTGGTGTAGTTTTGTTGAGCTTGATTTGAACCGATAGATTTGTCTTTGTAATGTAGTTTGTTACTTTTCTTCAGCTTCCAAGTCATCCTTTTATAGCTTGTAAAAGAGATCCGTTGAAAGGGTATAAAGGTAAATCGGAAATCTAGATGTTAGTTCTCAACAGTTATAATGAGAGTAGTAACTGTCAAGTACAAAAGAATTGTCCTTGCACCACTCTAGAAGAGTAAAGGTCATGGTCACTTTATGTACCTTTTGTACACTATCACACGTTAACCATTTTGAACTTTTCTTCTTGATCTCCAGAGGCTCATATATTTTAATGTTGAGTGTTGAATCTTGTTGTACAAGAATCTTTCTTGAGCCTTAGAACATAAGTCTTGGAGTCTTCAGAACTTGTCACATAGAACCTTGTCTACAGAGTCTTCAGCACTTGGTTGTAAGAACTTCCTTTTCTTCAGATCATTAAAACTTGTTTAGAAGAACCTTGTTCTTCATAATCTTCAGAACTTGTAACACACATAAGTAAAGATTTAGAAGGCCTCCAAAGCTAAACCACAAAGCCACAATCATAACATCTTGTACTAACGTTCCTAAGACATGTTGCAGAAGATCAATTCAGAACCTTGACTTTACCGAAACATGTAACCACATGTTTTCTTGAAAAGTGTATGTTCAGAACCTGATGATGTCACACGCCTTGTACCAGAGTCATAACATTATAACAGCAGCTAAACACTAGACGAAACCATTTAGTGTATACAATTTTTCTCTAAGATAACATGTGAAGTTATCATCAAAATCTTAAGGCCAGATGTCGGAAACACTTCTTGCTCTTACATTAGATACACCAAATGACATCACAGTGTACTCGTAATGACCATACCTTGTTCGAAAAGCCGTCTTCAAAATATCATCGAGTTTAATACAAATCTGATGATAACCAGACCTCAAATCAGTCTTACTTAAAACTCACGCTTCCACTAACTGATCCATCAAATCATCAATCCTCAGGAATGGATACTTATTCTTAATAGACACTTTATTTAACTTTCTGTAATCTACACACAGTCTAATACTTCCATCTTTCTTCTTAACTAACAACACAGGTGCACCCCAGGGGAAACACTCAATCGAACAAACTTCTTCTCAAGCATTTATTCCAGTTGTTTCTTCAACTCATTCAGCTATGAAGCTGACATTCTGTAAGGAGACATTGAAACTAGACTCGTACCTGGAACCAACTCTATAAAAAACTCCACTTCACATTTTGGAGGAAAATCACTTATATCGTCTAGAAAATACCTCTTGAAATTCATAGACAACATGTAGTTTAACACTCACAGCTTCATGATCAACTAGCAACGACGCAAACATTGAAAACATCAAAGCTTCGTCTTCCTGGAGTTCATCCACTTGCTTTGCAAGCAACAAAATCAGTTCTCCATTATCATCGAACTTATGGAACCTCAAAGTCTTATTATAACAGTTGATATGAACATAGTTGAACTCCAACCAGTTCATTCCAAGAATAACTTCAATTTGGTGTAAGGGTAGATACATTAAATCCATCACAAAACTCTTACCATAAATGGTTAGAGGACATCTTGAACAAACATAAGCAGTAGTAACAAAACCACTAGTAGGAGTATCTATTACTATACTACCATTCATATCAGACAACTTCAATCCCAACATGTTAGCACATTCATGCAAAATAAACAAATGAGTAGCACTACTATCAATAATCATAACCAATTCAACATTGTTATTAAAAAATTACCTCGAATCAAGTTGTCCTTCTTGGAATCCTTTGATCCACTCAAAGCGAACATTATACCATTAGTTTGGGCAGCAACGTCCTTCCTCAGCTTCTGACACTAGATACTGATATGACACTACTCTCCATGATTGAAGCAGGTTGGACCATCGTTCTTGCAATCAGGAGCAAGATGACCCATCTTACAACATTTGTAACATCTCAGAACCTTATTCTCACATTCATTCATTGGAACGGTGACCTGGCTCACCACACCTATAACACATGATATGAGTGAGAGCTCCTCCCCCACTTGTCTTTTTCCCATCGGAAACCTTCTGTTTCCCTTTATCAGCTGAAGCATCATAAGGCTTTCTACAATCTTGATATGGTTTTCCTCTTTTCTTATTCAGACTCTTGTAATGTGCCAAATGAGATTTGCTATCTTCTTCATAGATTCTACAATTGTTCACCAAATCTGGAAACCTACGGATCTGCTGATATCTAATTGCCCGTTTGATCTCCAGACGCAAATCGTTATCAAACTTGATGTAATTTGAGAAATCAGCGGTCGCTTCCCTGTAATGTGGATAATACTTTGCCAGTTCCAAAAACCTTGAAGCATACTCGGTCAAACTCAAATTTCCTTGTTTCAACTATAGGAACTCGATCTCTTTCTTCCCATGCACATGCTTTGGGAACTACTTCCTCAGAAACTCCCTGCTAAACATAACCCAGGTAATGACTTCATCTTCCATTATCAGTCTCTGATGCGTGCCAACCCACTAGTCATCGGCTTCCTCTGCTAGCATATGCGTACCAAACCACACCTTCTAGGCTTGTGATAAATCCATGACTCGAAAGATCCTTTCAATCTCGTTGATCCAAGTTTCCGCTCCATCAGGATCACACCTACCTTTGAAAATAGGAAGGTGGTTCCTCTGAAATGTCTCCAAAACACGGGATCCACCATTCCCGCCAGAATTAGGCTGATGTTGCACAACTTGAGCAACAACCTGCAAAGCAGCAGTAATCGCAACATCATTCCTTCCAGCCATTTCTCTATTCCATTTCAATAACAATCACAATGGTTAGAAACTATCTCGAAATTATTCCACTTTTAAACACTACAGACTCAACAACCTTGTCGGACAGACTGACCTGCTCTAATACCACTAATGTAACACCCTTCTAAAACCCACATACATTTCGCATATATTTTACGAAATTAAATCAAATAAAGTCACCAACAAGGGTTTCACATCTTCATAAAGACATCATATAAAACATCATGCTCCATAACACAGGTTTTCAAAACATCTAAAACAAATAATTGTTTATTATCATCTGCCCCTGTTCAATCTTCTTATACCTAAAGAGTTAGATTGGCATGTCAGCCACTCGTGACTTGAAGGTAGAAGATGATTGAACACTTAAGTGCCCAGAAATTTGGACTCACATGTGCACTAAGTAACACTGTTGGTTGATTATACCGGGAATAGACTTAAATAAGCCATTTGGAGAGGTGGCAGAGAGTCGTCGGAGATGGGATTATAGATGCCATCCAGAGTAACTATTGATAGGAATATCAGAATAAGTATACACCTGACTTTGTCTTAGAATATGTATTTGGAATGAGTCTACGCCCAACTTTGTCTAAAAGAATATCAGAATAAATCTAAGTTTGATTTTATCCGAATGATATACTAGAATGAGTCTACGCTCAACTTTATCTAGAAAAGAATATCAAAATGAATCTACGCTTGATTTTATCTGAACTAGAAGGTGTCTACGCATGACTTCAACTAGAAGAGGTATTGGAAGGAGTCTACGCCTGACTTTTTTCCAAATGAGTTTCAGAAGGAATCTTATCTTGATTTCATCTGAACTAGAAGATGTTTATGCTCGACTTCAACTAGAGGAGGTATTGGAAGGAGTCTACGCCTGAATTTTTCCAAAAGGAATATCAGAAGGAAATCTACGCTTGATTTCATCTGAACTAGAAGATGTCTACGCCTGACTTCAACTAGAGGAGGTATTGGAAGGAGGCTACACCTGAATTTTTTTCCAAAAAGAGTATCAGAAGGGAATCTACTCTGACTCCTCCTGAATGATTCACTAGAAGATGTCTACGCCCGTCTTAAACTAGAAGAGTTATTAGAAGGAATCTACGCCTAAATGTTTTCCAAAAAGAGTATCAGAAGGAAATTTACGCCTGACTCCGTCTGAATGATGCACTAGAAGATGTCTACACCCGACCTAATCTAGAAGAGATATTTTTCAGAATGACTCTTTGGGTAAATTTCTTAGGTAGCTACTTGCCAGATTTGGTCTCTGAAGGGAATATTTGTCTGGTCATGTAGATAGTTTCCCCGTCCTGTTTCGGGAATTAATCTACAATCTGTTTGAAATTTTTTGATGATATTCATTTTTTTATAGACTTTACCTGAAAAGATAAAGAGTTAGTTGTATGCAATATCATGATGTATGAAATGCATTGAGTAATGATATTCTCAAAGTAAATGAGGTTGTGCTATATGTGTTTCGTATGCATATGCTATATGCTCGTAAATGATGTATGAATGTGAAATGTCATATGTGATCGGTGGAAATAGAACTGACTGTTTTTTAAGCTGGTTTCGCGAAATGTCGCGGTAAGCAAGAGTCGCCACCGTCTTTTATGTTCTCCAACATGGAAAGGACAAAAGCATAGCAAAATTCCTTATTTGAGAATGTTTCTCGGTTCGGGAGGTAGATTTATAGAAAGGGAATGTGTTAGCACCCTTTCTATCCGTGGTTATCCACGGGCTCTTAGATACTTGCTCTTATGTTTTCAAAATGATGTTTGCTTTTCAAAATGTGAGTGGGTTTGAAAAAGTTTCTTTGAAAGATTTCTGAATAACTCTTGTATCTGTCCTCAAGAGTGTTTGAAAAATTTGTTTTGAAAGCTTTTTTGAAAGTGTTAGTGTGAAATGATTTTTGATTTGTTTTTTGAAGAGAGCAAGTATCCATGAGTCATCTACCTACCCTAAGGAATTAGGCTGTGTAAAAGTCCTTAAGGTAGTGCCATCCCACCATTGAGAGGTAGGTAGCACCACCGTTGGAGGTGCTCGGGTCAATTCGATTTTAGGGACAGTGTGGTCACCGAAGCAACAGTTAGGACACCTTAGAAGTAACCCTAGTGTCCTAGATCCTTTTTAATCCGAGGCAACCGTTTCGAGGCAACTGTTTCGAGGCAACTGGATCTTTGGACTAAGGGTGACCTCTAAGACGTCCTATACTTGATGACCACGTTCGAGGCAACCAGTGAGGCGTACCCTAGGAGTGGCATGTGTTTTGTGTGTTGTTTTTTCAGTTAATTATCTTTGTACATGTTATTTGTGAGATACTGATTAATTTTATTTACATACATTCTTTCATGCATTTAACAGTTAGGGGTGCGGAAAGTAAATTGCATAAATGTAAATTCTAACTATTACAAGGCGCGGCTCTATACATCGCCAAAGACAAAAACCCATTTTGGTAAATAAGTATGAGAAATTAAATAAAGCGGTAAAAACCTATTTAACTATTACATATCTGGAGACAGTTACATAAATAATAAAAATAAAAATAAATGCGCGCGAAAGAATTAAATCGGGAAGTCTTTAGGGTGTTGACACTTTTAAGAAAAGAAATGAATTTTTTTGTCCTTTTTTGTAATTAAATGAAATTAAAATTAATAACTAATCTAATTAATTAACTAAGAAAATATTTTTTTGTGTTTTTATGTTTTTAATGAAAATAAAACAAAAGGAATTAAAATTAAAAGAAGAAAAAATCTAGTTCTAAGTTTATTTTAGTTATTAAGAAAAAGATTAAAGTTTCCTATTTAAACTAACTAATTAATTATAATTTATTTACAAAATAAGTTAATAAATAATAAAATGCTTTTTTGGTTTTTTTGAATTTTATGGGAAATTTAGTTATGTTAATTTAATGATAATAATAATAATGATAATAATTAAAAAAAGAAATTATAAGGAAAAGAGAATAAAAAAAGTAACAAAACCATGGGGGTGATGACCCATGTCTCCTGATCACGTTGATGCTTATGGTCCGTCCCAATTTCACCTGTAGAAAAAATACCTAAAAACAAAGCAAACAAACCCTATGCATGGGTATTGTCATACGAAGCCTAAAAATGAAATTGAATATAACCGTTGCATTGGAAATCAGGCTTGGAGTATGAATATGCTATTATTTTCCAGAAAAAGTGCAAGAATGGAGAAATACGACTCCATGTTCAGAGGTGATTTCGTGAGTACTTACAGCGCTATTCAGTGGACCTTAGGACGCGTTTGTGGCTGCTTTGGCTTCAGTCAGTGGCAAGGAAGAAAGCTACGTGCTTGCTTTGATCTGAAAACGCTTGCAACTATGTTTTTGGTCTCACACTTTTTTTGACAAATTTTGAACTTTGCTCTGGCCGTTTGTGCACTTTTTCTAGGTTGTGAATGAGGCTTGCAAGGCTTGTATATATAGTAATGAGTGAGAATCAATCACATTTAGGAGCCTTTAACCCTTGCAATCAAGTTTTAAGATTTCTCCATAACCACCATTAAAGCAACTTGCCAATTTTGTTCAAATTTGAATTATGCTTAAAATGGACTTGGCACGGTTTTGGTATGTGTATTATGACGCATCAAGGCCATTCAAACCACAAGATATCACTTAATTAATTTTTTTGACTTTTATTTGAATTTTATGGATTTAAAATGAATTAAATCAATAAAATTAAATAAAAATAGAAAAAATAAATGTTTAATCTTGAATTTAATCATGGGACACGTGGGTGGCATGACAAGGATGAATCAAGTGGAAAGAAGTGGGCCCTTTTGTCAAAAATTGAAGTTTCAAGGATAGTTGACTTTTGTCATTTCACAAAAATTTCCAAACTTCTCCAATGCATATCTTACTCAATTTTGATCATATGAACATTATCTTGGACATTTTGGAAAGGTCTTGAAGTCCTCTAACCAATGCCTTTGGTCCCATGTCATTTTGATTTACCAATCTCAAGTTATGGTCTTTGACTTAAAGTGCCTTTTTGTTGACTTTTGAAAATGACCTATAATGTTGAAATTGATAACTTTTTGTGAGAGCATTTCTTGGACTTGGAATGTGAAGATGAGTTGTAGGAAATTTCCTACCCTTCAAGATGAGCATTGGATTGGATTTTTATGATATTTTTATGATAAACCATGAAAAAGTTATGCCTTGGTCAAGTTACAGTTGACTTTTTCAACTGTCCAAAAATGGAAACTTTTGCATCTTGATGATTTTTGAGCCATTCTTGTGGAATCATGATCAAGATTTGATCCAATGATGATTGTGGCTTCAAAATAAGATGTTGACCAACAATTTTGACTTTTGACTGCCAAATGACCATTTTACCCCTACAGTTGATTGTGAAGCAATTAGGGTTTTTGACTGTGCAACTTGACCTTGTGAGCCTTGAAACTTAACATGTAGGTGCTTGACAATGTATATGAGCATATGGGACTTGATTGAGCCCTTGAAAACCTCAACTTCCTTGCAAGAACCAAAACCCTAATTTGATTGGCTTAGGAGGGTGCTTGACTGTGTAGCCTTTGAGTAGACTTTGAACCATTTGAGGTGATGCTTGTCAAAACTTTAAAGAATATGGGAGGGCAAATTTTGGGGTACAACAGTTGCCCCTGTTCAATCTTCTTAGACCTGAGCATGTAGATCGGCTTGTGTGCCTTTCGTGATCCGAGGGTGGAAGATGATTGAACACTAGAGTGCCCAGAAATTTGCACTCACATAGTAGATTATCAGCAGTGTGATGGCGGGAATGGGCTTACAGATGCCATTTGGAGAGATGGTGGATAGGAGGATGGGCTTATAGATGCCATCTGGAGATGTGACAGAACCTTGTCGCGAATGGGCTTATAGATGCCATTTGGAACTGCAATAGGAGGATGGGCTTATAGATGCCATCTAGGTGTCGATCGCGTAAGAGATTCCTTAGCGAGAACTTGCATACCTGAGAAAGAAAGATAATTACCTGGCCTGTTACAGGGGTTGATCTTCACTCAGTCGCTCACAGACATGCCCTGGCTAGATACAGGTATCGAATCTGGAACTTCAAAAGGTTGACGGGTTGTCTCTACTGACAGGTTATCTCAGAAAAATCTTTGGGATTTAACCGAACCAGAGGAGGTTTTGTCTTTCTTGACGAGTTTTCTCTTTGGACGGGTTATCTTCATGGACGGGTTGTCTTCAACGACGAGTGATCTTCAATGACGAGTTGTCTTCAATGACGAGTTGTCTTCAATGACGAGTTGTCTTCAATGACAGGTAGTCTTCAATGACGAGATGTCTTCAATGACGGATGTCTATACTGACGGGTTGTCTTTAATGACGGGTGTCTATAACGACGGGTTGTCTTCAATGACGAGTGTATATAACGACGGGTTGTCTTTAATGATGAGTTGTCTTCAATGACGGGTTGTCTTCAATGACGGGATGTCTTCAATGACGGGTGTCTATACTGACGGGTTGTCTTCAATGACGAGTTGTCTTCAATGACGGGATGTCTTCAATGACGGGATGTCTTCAATGACGGGTGTCTATAACGACGGGTTGTCTTCAATGACGGGTGTCTATAACGACGGGTTGTCTTCAATGACGGGTGTCTATAACAACGGGTTGTCTTCAATGACGAGTGTCTATAACGACGGGTTGTCTTTAATGACGAGTTGTCTTCAATGACAGATTGTCTTCAATGACGGATGTCTATACTAACGGGTCGTCTTCAATGACGGGTGTCTATAACGACGGGTTGTCTTCAATGACGAGTGTCTATAACGACGGGTGTCTATGAAGACGGGTGTCTATGATGACGGGTGTCTATGACGACGGGTATCTATAATGATGGGTGTCTATGACGACGGGCTGTCTTCAATGACTTTAGGAATTAATTTTAACTGGACTTGTCTTCTTTGACTGGATGAGCATCAGAAAAACCTTTGGGATTTAGCTGGACTTGTCTTCTTTGACTGGATTTGTCTTCTTTGACTGGATTGGTCTCTTTTGACTATATTTGTCTACTTTGACATAGCTGATCATTTAACTGCATCCTACCTGAAAGGTAAAGGTCAGTCATATACAATGCATGATATGGATCAAGCAATGATGTTCTCAACATAAAATGAGATTGTATGATGCGTATATGCATGTATCATGACGATGCGATGTTTATGAATGTATTCTCGTCTAGGAAAGTAAATCCTTGACGGATGTCGGGAGTTTATTTAATCCTGGGCTTGATGTTTGAAGAGTGGAGTTCTTCGTTTCCGCTGGGGATGATGGTTGCAAGAATAAACCGGTAGGAGAAGATGACTCCGTTAGGGTAATAACCTTGTTGGAGAGATTACTCTGCGGGGAATACTCTGTGGGAAGAGATACTTCGCTGAGGTTTTGGAATTGATGATAACTCCGCTGGGGATACCGTTGATATGTTATGTTGGAAGATTTGATGAACTTCGCTGGGGAATAAACTTGTTGGAGAGATTATTTTGCGGGGAATTACTCTGTGGGAAGAGATGCTTCGCTGAGGTTTTGATGATAACTCCGCTGGGGATTCCATTGATGTGTTTTGTTGAAAGATTTGATGAACTCCGCTAGGGGATAGGAAGAACTTCGCCGAG
Organism: Vicia faba; assembly: GCA_948472305.1. Taxonomy (NCBI): domain Eukaryota; kingdom Viridiplantae; phylum Streptophyta; class Magnoliopsida; order Fabales; family Fabaceae; genus Vicia; species Vicia faba. The sequence goes on along the minus strand of OX451738.1, from coordinate 724,995,580 downwards.
GATGATCTTTCTGTGGTAATTAGCTGAGGATAACCCAGTTATAAGCCCTGGTGGGGAATAACCTTTGGATAAAGCCGGGGAGACGCGTTCGTGCTCTGCAGGGGATAAGCTTCCAGAATCTACTGGGGAGGATGATTCAACTCTCCTGGGAGACTTGAGACTGCATTGGGAAATGGATCCACTAGGATGTCTGTATTCCACCGGGGAACAATCTTATATTAAGACTGTCGGGGATGCTTGCTTAGGAACATCTGTAGACTCCGCTGGGGAAGGTTGAGATCTTCTGGGGGATGCCCAACTTCCTTAAGGCTGATAGTAGACTAACTCTGCTTGAGGAGAGTGTTGCTGACTTGCTAGGGATGTTGTGCCTTCTATAGGGCTGATGGGAGACCAAACTCTGCTTGAGGAGAGTGTTGCTGATTCGTGTCTTACCCTGCGGGGAGTGGAGATATCTTGGCCACATTCTTCAGCTGAACATACCTTGGTACCTTGGTGGACAGAGCAACTAGATCGCTTAGACAACTCATATTGCCCCTGTTTCTGTGGGAGAAGATACCTGTGGAGGCGCTTGATGACTGCCGGTTGACAAATCTTCTTCTGGTAGGCAAGTGACGAGATAGTCGTACGCTTTTGATCCCTAAATTTTGCCTGGACCGCCCTTTCGGGTTTTCAGTCCATCGGGATACCCATTTTTGCCCAAGCCGCCTTTTCAGGTTTTCGACTTGCCGGGTGTACAAATTTTTTTGTTTTCATCCCTTATTTTTGCTCGAACCCTTTTGGTTCGCCGGGAAGCCCTTATTTTTGCCTAGGTGTGTCAACCTAGCGGGTCTTTGATTATGCGTAGTATTTTTCAACTATGTCCGCGCTCTCAGAATGCAGGGAGTTGTCATTGTTAGTAGCATTGTGTTGCCATACCACCAGAAGATGTTTGATCGTGCAAGATTCGCAGCTGGAATTCATGTCTAATGCCCCAAGTGATCCAGATGGAGATTTGACCCAAGCTGGTTGGCCTTTTGAGAGATTCTCTGAATCTTGACCTAACTGCCCCAGATGTTGGACAATGATCATGCCATGCCCCTTGATTGGAGGTGCTTTTGTTCATTAGACATTCGTCGTGCGAACTTCTATGATGTTCAAACAAATAGTCACATGCAAGCAATGTTATATTAAAAATGCAAAGCTTATGTCTGTCATGAAGTTTTTGAAAATGTATTTTTTCATAAAAACAAGTGAATTTTTTTTTTTGTAAACGGTGATGTCAACTCGTTATTTTATAGAAAACCTTAAGGAGTCAGGATACCTTTGTAACAGTATGCTTTTGAACTAACCCATGCCTCAGCTTGGACTTTTAAGGGTTATAACGTGGCCTGGTTCAATGGTTTAAGAAACAAAGGATAAAGGCTCAAATTTTATTTGTACCCACCCGCTCTTCGTGATGTTCTTCAAACCTAGACTCAGCTAATCGTGCATTAGACCTTGTTTGAGTCTTTGCTCTGATGTTCCAGTGATGGTTTGGACATTGACAGTTTATTTTGAAGTAGGCAGTTATTTCCTTTTGTGTGGAGGGTTTGTAGGACCTCTTTCTTTTTTGATTTCGTTATCCCTATTTTTGCCTGAACTGTTTCTTTTGTGATTACAGTCAGCGGGATGCCCCAGTTTTGTAAGTCTCTTTCATAGGTTTTGACTTAATGGGCTTTTATTTTGAGAAATGATGACTGCCTGTCTTTATGATCATTCAGAACCATCACTGTCTTTTTGTTTTGTAAGGACTTCTTTGGTGCCATTCGTTGTGCACTTGGATCAGCTGAGAGAACTACCCTGCCCCAGGTTATGATTAAGGGTTTTAATTTTCGAAAAGAAAACTCCTACTTCTTTTGCTCAAAGGGGTTGACGAGGGATTATCATCCTTATAACTCCAGTGTTTAGGAATTGAAACAATGCATGTACCTCATCAGCGGGGTCTGTTCAAAAGCATACTGTAGATTATGGTATCGTTTTCGTCATCCTCCCTCAATAGGCTTTAGAATTATTAATTGAGAGTTGACATCAAAAAATGAAAGTAGTTTGAATATAGAGAATGCAAATATATTGATTCAAAACAGACATATGCGATGCATTAATGAAATAACAGCGTTTGACATGATAATTGTTTGAACAATCAAAAGAAAATTACAACTTGAAAATTCGAATGAACAAAAGTCTTCTAGTCTCAGGGCTTGTCACTTCAAATGGTGAACCTCGCAGGGATAGTAGAAGAACTCGACCTGACCATCTAGGGTGAATTCCACAGCTCCTTCATCAATCAGGCCTTTGGATTTTGTACCTCAACTTCCAACAGTCGTCAGTATCATGCCCCGGGCTATTAGAATGGTATGCGCACCTGGCCCCAGGATTATAGTTGGGTGAAGAAGTCTTAGGATTAGGGTGAGGTCCTATCAACGTCACCAGATTCAACTTCAACAGGTGTTGCAAAATTTGGGACAACGACGTGTTAAGCTGGGTGAATTGCCTCCTGGGTTTTCTCTGATCAACCTGTTGCTCTAGGCGAGGTTGTGGTTGGACCTGTGAAGTGGTAGCAATTTGGAGAGGTCTATTCTTCACCATACCAGACCCTTGTCCTCTTGGAAGCTGATCAGTGACCTGGTTCCTGACTTGGACTGGTTGCTTCATGTTGTATCTGTCTTGATGAAGCTGGTTGACCATGGCTTTCAACTCTTCTTGCTCCCGAGCCAAACTTTGGATAAGGGCCATGTGCCCCAACATCTGAGTCTTCATTGCATCTACCTCAGCTTGCAGACGTTTCAGCTGTTCGTCCTTATCATCTTCGGGACTTTTCTTGGCCAAGTTCCCCATGAGGAGTGTCCTCAAATCTTCCTGCCCCTTGGATAGGCTTAAAAAGATCTCTCTGAACTGAGTCTCTTGAGCATGAAGACCCTGGTTGTCTGGTTGGAAGGCCATTGCTGAAATAAACAGCGAAGATGGTAAGTGACCTGTAGCAAGGGTACCTGTAATGCAATGATATGTATGTATGCATGCGATGTTTTCAAGGGTCTCGCAGGGTAAACAGAGAAACTTGTTAGAATTTGAATTCGGTAGCTTGATTGAAGGAACTTCGTGTTATTGAGAGTCCTTCTTCAAGAGTCAAGGCTCACCATATCTAGTGGGTCATAGCCCCGGACTCAAGTTATCAACCTTGGCTAGGGGAAAATAAATCCCCTTTGCCACTTGCTAGACATTTGATTCATCATGACCTGCATCACAAACCCTTGAGATCCTTGAAATGGATTAGTCCTTATGTAGGATGTATGCAATGGTATGATGGTATGATGCTATGCTATGCGTGGAGTAATATAGGTAAACCCTGTTATGAGTCCAGATTAATGACTGCAAACAAACCCTGCAAGAAACTCATGTGTCAGATAACAAACATGCAAGTAGTCAAATTTTGAAGGCACACAAGTCACACAAAGAGCCCTTAGAGTTTAGGCCAGCATGAAGTTTGGGGTACTACCCTCTTGAAGTTGGTGGGCTCAAAACATGTCCTATCAAAAGTAACCGGGTTCTAAGGAGCTCAATATCATTGGTTTATTTTCTGTGTTCATTGTTTTGATTTAGCCATTGAACTGGCGATCAAAATATCCCAAGAAAACAACCCTCAATGAGTGTAGTATCGAGTATCAACCAACTTCGGACTGCACCAAAGTCAGTCATCTCACTACCCCTAAAGAGGCCAGGATGGTCAAGTAAGGTTCCTAAGGTCAGTTGATGCTTCACGACACCACGCGGCGGCCCCGTACTCTCCTTGACTTGACTCAAGGGTTACCGGTACTCACCAAAGTGCCACATCAATGTAGCCAACTGCTTCAACCGTGTCGGTATACCCCGCACAGTTCCCTCACAGTTTGTTGCTACTTTCTAAGAGGTATCCCCCAGATCCGGGTTAGGATCTATGTAACTCCAAAACAAACCCACAATATTAAATTAAGCAAAGCAAGCAATTGAAAACATGATGATGAACTATTCCTAAGGTACACCCCACTTATATATCCCCAGCAGAGTCGCCAGTTCTGTGATCGGTGGAAATAGAACTGACTGTTTTTTAAGCTGGTTTCGTGAAATGTCGCGGTAAGCAAGAGTCACCACCGTCTTTTATGTTCTCCAACATGGAAAGGACAAAAGCACATCAAAATTCCTTATTTGAGAATGTTTCTCGGTTCGGGAGGTAGATTTATAGAAAGGGAAGGTGTTACCACCCTTTCTATCTGTGGTTATCCACGGGCTCTTAGATACTTGCTCTTATGTTTTCAAAATGATGTTTGCTTTTCAAAATGTGAGTGGGTTTGAAAAAGTTTCTTTGAAAGATTTCTGAATAACTCTTGTATCTGTCCTCAAGAGTGTTTGAAAAATTTGTTTTGAAAGCTTTTTTGAAAGTGTCAGTGTGAAAAGATTTTTGATTTGTTTTTTGAAGAGAGCAAGTATCCATGAGTCATCTACCTACCCTAAGGAATCAGGCTGTGTAAAATTCCTTAAGGTAGTGCCATCCCACCATTGAGAGGTAGGTAGCACCACCGTTGGAGGTGTTCGGGTCAATTCGATTTTAGGGACAGTGTGGTCACCGAAGAAATAGTTAGGACACCTTAGAAGTAACCCTAGTGTCCTAGATCCTTTTTAATCCGAGGCAACCGTTTCGAGACAACTGTTTCGAGGCAACTGTTTTGAGGCAACTGGATCTTTGGACTAAGGGTGACCTCTAAGACGTCCTATACTTGATGACCACGTTCGAGGCAACCAGTGAGGCGTACCCTAGGAGTGGCATGTGTTTTGTGTGTTGTTTTTTCAATTAATTGTCTTTGTACATATTATTTGTGAGCTACTGATTAATTTTATTTACATACATTCTTTCATGCACTTAACAGTTAGGGGTGCGGAAAGTAAATTGCAGAAATGTAAATTCTAACTATTACAAGGCGCGGGTCTATACATCGCCAAAGACAAAAACCCATTTTGGTAAATAAGTATGAGAAATTAAATAAAGCGGTAAAAACCTATTTAACTATTACATATCTGGAGACAGTTACATAAATAATAAAAATAAAAATAAATGCGCGCGAAAGAATTAAATCGGGAAGTCTTTAGGGTGTTGACCCTTTTAAGAAAAGAAATGAATTTTTTTGTCCTTTTTTGTGATTAAATGAAATTAAAATTAATAACTAATCTAATTAATTAATTAAGAAAATATTTTTTTGTGTTTTTATGTTTTTAATGAAAATAAAACAAAAGGAATTAAAATTAAAAGAAGAAAAAATCTAGTTCTAAGTTTATTTTAGTTATTAAGAAAAAGATTAAAGTTGCCTATTTAAACTAACTAATTAATTATAATTTATTTACAAAATAAGTTAATAAATAATAAAATGCTTTTTTGGTTTTTTTGAATTTTATGGGAAATTTAGTTATGTTAATTTAATGATAATAATAATAATAATGATAATAATTAAAAAAAGAAATTATAAGGAAAAGAGAATAAAAAAAAGTAACAAAACCATGGGGGTGATGACCCATGTCTCCTGATCACGTTGATGCTTATGGTCCGTCCCAATTTCACCTGTAGAAAAAATACCTAAAAACAAAGCAAACAAACCCTAGGCATGGGTATTGTCATACGAAGCCTAAAAATGAAATTGAATATAACTGTTGCATTGGAAATCAGGCATGGAGTATGAATATGCTATTATTTTCCAGAAAAAGTGCAAGAATGGAGAAACACAACTCCATGTTCAGAGGTGATTTCGTGAGTACTTACAGCGCTATTCAGTGGACCTTAGGACGCGTTTGTGGCTGCTTTGGCTTCAGTGAGTGGCAAGGAAGAAAGCTATGTGCTTGCTTTGATCTAAAAACGCTTGCAACTATGTTTTTGGTCTCACACTTTTTTTGACAAATTTTGAACTTTGCTCTGGCCGTTTCTGCACTTTTTCTAGGTTGTGAGTGAGGCTTGCAAGGCTTGTATATATAGTAATGAGTGAGAATCAATCACATTTAGGAGCCTTTAACCCTTGCAATCAAGTTTTGAGATTTCTCCATAACCACCATTAAAGCAACTTGCCAATTTTGTTCAAATTTGAATTTTTATGCTTAAAATGGACTTGGCACGGTTTTGGTATGTGTATTATGATGCATCAAGGCCATTCAAACCACAAGATATCACTTAATTAATTTTTTTGATTTTTATTTGAATTTTATGGATTTAAAATGAATTAAATCAATAAAATTAAATAAAAATAGAAAAAATAAATGTTTAATCTTGAATTTAATCATGGGACACGTGGGTGGCATGACAAGGATGAATCAAGTGGGAAAAAATGGGCCCTTTTGTCAAAAATTGAAGTTTCAAGGATAGTTGACTTTTGTCATTTCACAAAAATTTCCCAACTTCTCCAATGCATATCTTGCTCAATTTTGATCATATGAACATGTTCTTTGACATTTTGGAAAGGTCTTGAAGTCCTCTAACCAATGCCTTTGGTCCCATGTCATTTTTATTTACCAATCTCACGTTATGGTCTTTGACTTAAAGTGCCTTTTTGTTGACTTTTGAAAATGACCTATAATGTTGAAATTGATAACTTTTTGTGAGAGCATTTATTGGACTTGGAATGTGAAGATGAGTTGTAGGAAATTTCCTCCCCTTCAAGATGAGCATTGGATGGGATTTGTATGATGAACCATGAAAAAGTTATGCCTTGGTCAAGTTACAGTTGACTTTTTCAGCTGTCCAAAAATGGAAACTTTTGCATCTTGATGATTTTTGAGCCATTCTTGTGGAATCATGATCAAGATTTGATCCAATGATGATTGTGGCTTCAAAATAAGATGTTGACCAAAAATTTTGACTTTTGACTGCCAAATGACCATTTTACCCCTACAGTTGATTGTGAAGCAATTAGGGTTTTTGACTGTGCAACTTGACCTTGTGAGCCTTGAAGCTTGACATGTAGGTGCTTGACAATGTATATGAGCATATGGGACTTGATTGAGCCCTTGAAAACCTCAACTTCCTTGCAAGAACCAAAACCCTAATTTGACTGGCTTAGGAGGGTGCTTGACTGTGTAGCCTTTGAGTAGACTTTGAACCATTTGAGGTGATACTTGTCAAAACTTTAAAGAATATGGGAGGGCAAATTTTGGGGTACAACATCATGGAAGCGTATTGGTAGCTCTATATATCATTTATGACTGGGGAAAATAAATCCCTGATTATTGCTGGGGATGACGAATATGTGTAATCTTCAATCTTGTCTAGAATTTCATCCAATTGGGATTTCTGCTTTTTGTTTGAGGAAACTCCGCTGGGGAATTTGACTTCTGTTTGGGGAGAGGAGTTCAAAAATTTAATTCTTATATAATTCTTCTACTGGGGAATTTAATTCTTATATACCCTGGCTGGGGATAAAAGATATGGATAACCTTTCGAGGTGATGTTTGACCGAGTTTCCGATATGGATGCCAACTCGTATGGGGAGGATAAGGTTAAATGATACCTGGTCCGGTTTCAGATTTTGTAGAGACTCTTTGGGGATAGCAACCTGGACTACCCTTTGCTGGAGAAAGGAATTTTTTCGGTGATCTGTAGTAGTCAAAGGAATAGACTAAAGCTGGGGAGATTGTAACATATTGGGGAAATAAACCTTGTTGGGGAAATAAACCCTGTTGGGGAAATAAACCCTAAACCTGCTACAAAAATACTTTGCTGGGGAGATACTCTTGTTGAGGAGATGAGCTGGAGAAGAGAATTTTGCAGGGGATTTTACACTTTTGGAGAAATAAATCTCTGTTGGGGAAGAGAATTCATATGCATTGTGCTAATAATATAATCTTTGATTGGGATTTCATGGGTTGGAGCGACATTGTTGGGGGAAAGAACATACTCCTTTATCCGCTAGGGGGATCTGCTGGTGAGTAAGATTAGATTAAATCTGGGAATGTATCCTTGTTGAATATGAGCTTGTGAAGATGACTCTGTGGGGATAATCCCAGGGAAGTTACTTTTTGGAGATCCGTGGATGACTTGAACGTTATCCCAACTCCTAGAGTCTTGAGTAAATGCTTATTCTTGTTTTTATGCATATATTTGTTAACAGTAATCATATTCATATGCATATGTTCATTCAATTTAGTCATTAGACGTTTTTGCAAACAAAACAGAAAAAGTAAAACAAAAATTTGAATTTTGAAATGGTTTTTATATTGATAGTTTGCCTATAAACAGGCGGTCTTTTGTACAAAGAGACGGAAATCCTAGTAAGAGGAAATCACCGTGAAAATGAAGAGAAGATTACAAAGTGAAAACATATAGCTATATGGAAATAATCTCGTCTAATTTCAACTTTGCTATTGCCCCTATGTCTTCAAGCATCTCATCCCTTGCTGTCAGAAGATGTTGACTGAATTGATTTGTATTGTTCGAACTTAACGTTGGTAATAAAGCTTGTTGTAAGTGATCTAACAGGACATAGTCGTAAGCTTTAATCCCTAACTTTTTCCTGGACCGCCCTTTCGGGTTTTTAGTCCACCGGGTGTACGATATTATATATATATATATATATATATATATATATATATATATATATATATATATATATATATATATATATATATATATATATCCCTAATTTTTGCCCAAAAGGACTCTCAATAGTATCTTCTTGACTAATATGGCCCTTCATAGGTGGGAGTCCATTTTCCCCTGAGATCACCGTGTGGTAGGATGATGTGCTTTATTACCAAGTCACCAGCCTGATATACCTGATGCTTGATCTTCTTGTTGAATGCCTTGATCATACGCTTCTGATACATCTGACCATGATAAACAGCCGCAAGCCTTTTCTCGTTAATTAAATTCATATGTTCCAGCCTAGTCTGAATCCATTCGTCTTCATCTAAATATGCATCTTTCATAATTCTCAGTGAAGGAATCTGAATTTTAACAGGTAGGACCACCTCCATACTGTAGACCAGAGAGAATGGGGTTTCCCCAGTTGATGTTCATGCTGAAGTGCGATGACCATGGAGAGAAAATGGTAACATCTTGTGCCAGTCTTTTGTAGGTCACAACCATTTTTTTTACAATCTTCTTTATGTTCTTATTGGCGGCCTCCACTGTGCCATTCATCTTTGGTCGATATGGAGACGAGTTGTGGTGCTTTATCTTGAACTACGTGCAGAGTTCCGTGATAATAATGTTGTTGAGATTGGTACCATTATCTTTAATAATTCTCTCGAGGATGTCGTACCAACAAATAAGGTTATACTTAATGAACCGGGAAACAAAATTCTTGGTAACTGAGGCAAATGAGGCTTCTTTAACCCACTTTGTGAAATAATCAATGGCGACAAGAATGAAGAGATGTTCGTTAGAATCAATAGGCTTGATTCCTCCAATCATATCAATGCCCCACATTGCAAACAGCCAAGGAGCAGTCAAGACATTCAGAGGAACCGGAGGCACATGTACTTAATCAGCGTAGATCTGGAACTTGTGACAAGTTCTGGAGTGGTGGTTGTAATCAGTTTCCATAGTTGACCAATAGTAATCTGCTCTTAGAATCTTCTTAGCCATAGTATGCCCACTGGAATGAGTACCAAAGACACCTTCGCGCATATCTTCCATAACCTTTTCTGCTTCCTTCTTATCCACATAGTGAAGCAGAGTCGAATCATGGTTGTGCTTGTATAAAATCCCATTGCTCAGGAAGAACTTAATAGAGAACCTCCAAAGGAATTTCTTGTCATTGATCGATGCTCCTTCAGGATACTCTTGAGCCTCAAGGTATCTTTTCACTTCATGAAACCAAGGTTTCTCTTCCACTTCGTCAGTGTCAACATCGAAACAGTGTGTTGGTTCATCTAATCTTTCAATGGCAATCTGAGGAGCTTCGTTTCCCCATATGACCTTGAACAAAGATGACATTGTAGCCAATGCGTCTGCCAACTGGTTCTCTTCTCTTGGGATGTGCTCAAAGGTGATCTCCTCGAAGTATGGAATTAAGGTCAACACATGCTCTCTATAAGGAATGAGATTTGGATGTTTCGTGCCCTATTCTCCTTTAACCTGACTGATTACTAGGGATGAATCAGCATATACACTTAAGAAATTGATTCTCAGGTCAATAACATCTTTAATACCCATGATGCACACTTCATATTCAACCATGTTTTTGATACAGTCAAAGCATAATCTGGCGGTGAAGGGCGTATGGCAACCCTGAGGAGAGATAATTACAACACCAATTTCGTTGCCAAGTGCATTAGAAGCTTCTTCGAAAACCATGGTCCATCGGGATCCTAGCTCAGGTCCTTCATACGGTCTAGGTTCTTCACAATCTGTAACTAGCATAATATTCTCGTCCGAGAATTCGAAGTTCATAGATTGGTAGTCATCTATGGCTTGGTGAGCCAAATGGTCCGCCAATACACTTCCTTTAATCTCTGTCTAAGTGGTATACTAAATATCATATTTTGTTCACACCATTTGCCATCGGGCGATTCTTCTGGAGAGAGCTGGTTTCTCGAATATGTATTTGATGGGATCCATTTTAGAGATCAATAAGGTAGTATGGGTCAACATATGCTGCCTTAGTCGGTGATAATCCCATGCTAAAGTGCAGCAAGTTTTCTCAAGCAATGAATATCTTGTATCACAGTCGGTAAACTTTTTGCTAAGATAGTATATTGCATGCTCTTTTCGACCAGACTCGTCATGTTGTCCCAGTACATACCCCATTGAATTCTATAACACTATTAGGTACATGATCAGAAGTCTTCCTTCAACTGGTGGCATTAGAACTGGAGGTTCTTGTAGGTACTCCTTGATTTTGTCAAAAGCTATATGGAAGTCGTCGTTCCATTCTACTACCTGATCTTTCTTCAACATCTTGAAAATCGGCTCATAAGTAGCGATTAGATGAGAAATAAATCGGGCAATGTAATTCAGTCATCCCAAGAAACCTCTGATTTCCTTCTCAGTATGGAGAGCTAAAATTTCGTGAATAGATTTAACTTTTGCAGGATCAACTTCAATGCTTTTACCACTGACGATGAAACCAAGGAGTTTAGCGGACCTCACCCCAAAGGTGCACTTGTTCATATTTAACCTTAGCTTGTACTTCTTCAGTCTCTCAATCAACTTGCGTAGATGGTCTAGATGATCTTCTTCATTTTGGAATCTGGCTATAATGACGCCGACGTAGACTTATATTATGTGATGAATCATGTCATGGAATAAGGCTACCATGGCAGCTGATAAGTTGCATCGGCGTTCTTCAACCCAAAAGGCATAACCTTGTAGCAAAAAGTGTCCCACTGTGTGACAAAGATAGTTTTCTCCATGTCTTCAGGCGCCATCTTGATCTGATTATAACCCAAGAAACCATCCATGAAGGAGAATACCTTGTGCTAAGCGGTGTTGTCGACCAAAACATTAATATATGGAAGTGGGAAGTCATCCTTGGGGATCGCCCTGTTCAGATCCCTATAGTCTATACACATACCTACCTTGTCGTCTTTCTTTGGTACCAGAACAACATTATCAACCCATTGAGGATATGATGTCACTTCTAAGAAGCCTGCATTGAATTTCTTCATAACCCCGGCCTTAATATTCTTTGACATTTCGGAACGCATGCGACGAACTTTATGCTTTATCGGAGAACAACCCTCTTTCATCGCCAGACGGTGAACAACAATATCAGTATCGAGCCATGGCATGTCTTCGTATGACCAAGCAAAGATCTCAGCATGTTCATGCAACATCTGAATCAACCTGTTCTTGACATGGCCCTCTAAGTTAACACTTATCTTGACTTCTTTCCTGTCTATTTCAGAACCCAAGTTTACCACTTCGACCGACTCTTCATGTGGTTGGATAGGATTTTATTCTTGTATTAAGATTCTGGAAAGTTCTCCAGGTATTTCAAAATCTTCCTCATCTTTCTCCTCAACTTGGTAGATCGGATTTTCAAAGTCATAAGTGGCAATAGCAGAATCATTATCAACGAGATCCAGAGTGGATGGGGACCTGCAATTTATTGTGTGGGTGTGTGTAAGAACACATAGCTATTTTGAAAGCGCAATAATGTAAAAGAAAGACAGAGAGCGTAAAATTTGAATGCAAAATATCCAATGTTTTTATTAAATGAAAATATATTTATGAAATGACAACCCTTAACAAATGAACCATTGTGCCCCGGGTAAGACACAAGGTTTAAAGTCATCATTTAAACATTAAATAACCAAAATCTTTTAAAGCAATAAAACAGAAATTGTTATTACTCCTACTAAAGGAGATAAAGATAATGTCTTTCGTGTTCCAGTTGTTGAGTTTGTTGCTAATGGTATGAAATATCCAGCTGTCTAGGTCACAATCACTGTTAGCGTCTTCTATCACATTGACTTTGTGGTTGCTGACACGGAATGGAGGTCTTCCAGCATGAGCGCGGTGCACAACCCTTTAACCCTCTGCAGTAAATCCAAAATCAAATTTGTCAGATTTATAGGAAATATCAGGAAGCTGACCCTAAATAGTATAACCACCTTCTTCTATAGTAGCTTTAGCATCTTTCAAGGAAGCCATCTTGTGCGAAACCTTGGTAACTTTGGGGATTGTAGAAACGTCTTCAGTAGCGGAAGGGAAAATCACTTCAAAAGTATGACAAGGAGTCACGATGAGTTCTCCGTCCATCTCTAAATACCTGAATGAGTTCAGGTGACTAACCGTATACTCCTCTTTGCCACATACAATAATAACCTTTTTGTTCATGGGGTACTTTAACTTCTGGTGCAGGGTACACGTAACAGCTCCTGCCCCATGGATCCAGGAGCGTCCAAGTAAGAAAGAATAAGTTGGCCGAATTTCTATTACTTAGAAGGTAGATTCAAAGATCTGCGAACCTACCTTGATCGGAAGATCCACTTCTTCGTGTACCATCCTCTTTGACCCGTCAAAGGCTCGGACTATAATATCACTATTGTAATAAGGTGGGAGAACTAACTTTTGGTTTTGCATTTTATCTCAAATGTTACGGATAGCAAGAGTCACCATCGAATTTTCTTTTATCCAATAAGGAAAGGGTGAAAAGAATAGGAAATACTTTTGAGAATTTTCTGAGTAAGGGGGGTAGGTTATGAAAAGGGAAGGTATTAGCACCCTTTTCATCTATAGTTATCTATGGCTCTTAATCGCTAGCTCACTTTTGAAAATGCTTTGTATTTGTGTGTTTTGAAAGAATTTTGGAAATGTGTAAGTGCGGAAAACTTTGTAATGATTCTCGTATCGTTGAGAATGCATACAAGGTGTGTGTTTTGAAAATATTTCAGAAGAGAAGTGTGTTGTGTGAATAAAGTTTTGAAATGTTTGCGAGAAAGCGATTAAGAACTATCTACCTACTCAAAAAGTTTTGTTCTTTTCCTCTTCCTTTAGATAGTTCTATCCTACCATTAGTTAGAAGGAAGCCCTATCGTTGGATGTTTGTGGAACAAGTATAGGTCATCGTACAGTCATAAAGGCAACATGTAGGGATACCTTTAACAATTCGAAAGGACTGTCATCATGTATTTGTAGGCAACATCGAGGGACATGATCATTTACCGAAGGCAGCATCGAAGGGTCATCGAGGGACTATGATCTTTGTGATGATTTTTAACCGAGGGTCTTTGCTAATGGTATCCCTACATTTGAGGGACATGAGTGTTTTCCAAAGGCAACAAGTGGAGTCACCCTAGAGGTGCATGTGTGAATAGTGTTCTATTTTCAGTTAATTTATCTTGCATATTAGGGTTATCTAGCATTTGTTTTAGATCTTACCATACAAACCCTATTTAGCATACATCTAACAATTATAAGGAAAGCGGTAAAGACAGAAAATAGATTTCCTACGCTATTACAAAGCTTCGGGGAAGACGGATATAAAAAACAAAATTAGGGGAAATAGAAAGCAAAATAAAAACCTATTTAATCTATTACAACTTTTAGCAGTTACAATATTATAAATCAACTAATGCGAAAAATAAAGAGTGCACGGAGATTGTAAGAAGAAACTGGGAGATTATTTGATGGAAAAATAATTGATGATTAATTGATTTTTTTTTATTTTGAGAAAAGGGAATTAAAACCTAATAAAAACCTGTTATTTTTAATGGAAAATAATTTAATGATAAAACATAAAGAAAATAATTTAATTAATACAATTAATTTATTTACAGAAAAATTAATTTCATTTAATTAAAAAAAAGTCAAGTTGATTTAATCAAAGAAAACCGAAATCTAAATTAATTTTAATTAATTGATTAAAAAATGTTAATTATTAAAAAGAAATTAAAATGAAATAATAAAAAGAATGAAGAGATAGACCTGAAGAAGCAAGTTGAGGGGGGGGGGGGGGGAGAAATAGATTTGTTAGGCCCAAAATAAAGATTCCTTAGGCCCAAAATAATGCCAGCCTAGATATGGTGAATGATCTTGTATGGCTGATTCTAAGGACTCCATGGTGCACATGCAAGTCTGGGACGCTAGATCTGGTCCTGTGATGTTCAAGTGGTGAGGAAGTGAGGCACATGATGAGCGCTCTAGGATGGCTTATACTAGATTTGCAAGCAAGAAAACATGAAAATGAAAATACCAATGGCAGGGATCAAACCCATGCCCTGGTATACTAACACCTTTATAAACACACTCCTACAGTGGGTTGGCCTATACATCCAGTTATATAAACCAATTCATAATATTAAATACAAAACTTGGTTTTAATGACCGGAGAGGCGCTAGAGCCCTAGCTCCGATCGTCTTCTCCGGTAGCATCCTTCCTTAGAACCTGTAAAACATGCATGATCAATGATCCAAAAACACTATACCCCCCTAATTCAAGGGCGGAAAATCCAATGGAGGTATTTTCATGGGCTAAATCGTGCTAATTTGAGAGCTATAGAAAAAATATCTTAAGTCGGTATTGAAATGGCTATGCCCTTTCCAGCCATCATGAGACTCCCACGATAGGTCATTTCTGCACATTGACATCTTATGAACAGATAAGTGTAGTTAGTCTGTCTTAAAATATAATAAAACACAAAATGCAAAACCATGTGATATTGAGAAACCAGGAATGCGTGCTAGCGGATTCTAGGAGTTTTGGATCATCTAGTTTGATCCATACTTACTCTGTGGAGTTGCTGGAAGCGAAATGAATGGATATTTCACAATGAGGAGGCTTGTAATAAGAACCTTGAAGCTCTAGGGTTTCTTACAAGAATTTGGATGTTTTTAGATGCAAGGAGGCCCCCCTTTTGCTTTTGATCTTGTGTATATATTTAGAGGGAGGAGTAGGGTGGACAAGTATGGAAAGAAAACAATGCATTCATGGCCATGAGATTAGAATCAAACACACTTATAACCTTCCATTTTTGAGATTTTTCTTGCCAATTTCAAGTTCACACGGTTTTGGCATATTCCCCATGTGTTCTTGGGCCTCCATGTGATTGAAATTCAAAGCCCACGTGCCTTGGCCCAATGATTTTGTATTTCATTTAATTTAATTGAATTTAAATGAATAAAAATTCAAATAAAAGATAGAAAAATCATGAAAAATATGTGCATGGATTTAAAGGTCCTATAACACATTTTGAACATGTTTGAACATCAAAAGTTAGGTCCACTAGTTCAAAATTTCAAGTTTGCTCACTTTGCACTTCATGCATTTTCTCAAATTTTCCCAACTTGCACTGGTCATAACTCTCTCAATTTTCATATTTTTAAGGTGATCTTTGACTTTTTGGAAAGCTTAATATGTCCTCTGCAATTACTATTTTTTTTTTCATTTTTGCATTTCGAGATTTATCTTGATGTAAGTTGTCTTGACAAAAAGTGTCTTTTTGTTGACTTTTGAAATGACCTATAATGTATGGGCTCATATCTTTTAGATGAAGCACTTTTTAGACTTGATCATACATATAAAAAGTTGTAGAGAATTTAATTTCCTTCAAAATAGGCTTTGGTTGGGGAAAAGTTGATAAAGCATGTGAAAGTTATGCTTGGTCAAAGTTTTGTTGACTTCTCCTAAAGAAACCCTAATTTGGCAACTTTTGATTTTTGATGATTTGAGGGCTTTACTTGAGGAATCATGATAAACACTTGATCAAATGATTAATATCACTTCAAAATGTTGATGTTGACCAAAAATCTTGAAGTTTGACTATATGTTGATCGCAGTTGACTTTTTATCCAATATAGTTAATTTTCAATCATTTGAGCCATTGACTGAGCAAACTTGTGATGCAAGGCTTGAAACTTGATATGAGTATCCTTTAAGACATATGAAGAACCATGGAAACCATTTAATACCTTTGAAACCCAATATTTCTTGAGAAACTCAAAACCCTAGTTGTAGACCCATTGCTTAGGAGTAGCATTTGTCTAACCAACTCTTGATCCATCTTGAGCAAATGAGGACCCTAGAAGAATGTCTTGAAGAAAAATAATGGGAGGGAAAATTTTGGGATGCAACAGCATCCCCTGTTCAATCTTCTTAAACCTCAAGAGTTAGATTGGCATGTCCGCCATTCGTAACTTGAAGGTAGAAGATTATTGAACACTTAAGTGCCTAGAAATTTACACTCGCATGTGCATGAATTAACGTTGTTGGTTGATTGTACTATAAATGGGCTTAAAGATGCCATTTGGAGAGGTTACAGAGAGTCATCAAAGATGGGCTTATAGATTCCATCCAAAGTGAATGTCGATAGAAGTATCAGAAGGAGTCTACGCTTTACTGCATCTGAGGAATGCTTTTCAAGATAAACCTATTTGATCCCGTCTGAAGGAGATGCTTTTTAGAATGAACTTCTGAAGGAAAGTGATTTTCATAATGAATATCCTTAAGGGGAGTGTTCATCATGTAGATAGTCGCCTTGTCCTATTTCGGGAATTGATCTATAATCAGTTTTTTTGTAAACCCATCCTGTTTCAGGAGTTCATATCGTTAGTGATAAAGATAGCCGGCCCGTCCTGTTTTGGGAATTGATCTTCATCTAACCATAAAGAAATAAATATAGTTCCCCCGTCCTATTTCAGGATTTAATCTTCGATCTGTTTATGTAGATAGTCACTATGTCTTATTTTTGGAATTGATCTACAATCAGTTTGTTGGTAAACTCGTCCTGTTTCAGGAGTTCATATCGTTAGTGATAAAGATAGTCGCCCCATCCTGTTTTTGGAATTGATCTTTATCTAACCATAAAGAAAGAAGTATAGTTTCCCCATCCTGTTTCGGGAGTTATTCTTCGATCTGTTCATGTAGATAGTCACCCCGTCCTATTTCAGGAATTGATCTATGATCTGTTTGTTGGTAAACCTGTCCTATTTCAGGAGTTCATACCGTTGGTGATAAAGATAGTCGCTCAGTCCTATTTTGGGAATTGATCTTTATCTGACCATAAAGAAAGGAAGATAGTTTCCCCGTCCTATTTCGGGAGTTAATCTTCGATCTGTTTGAAAATTGTTGATGATGTTCGTCTATTTGTAGAATTTACTTGAAAGGATAAAGAGTTAGTTATATGCAATATCACAATGTATGAAATTCATTGTGTAATGATGTTCTCAAAGCAAATGATATTGTGTCATATGTGTTTCGTATGCATATGCTATGATGTTTGTAAATGATGGATGAATGTGAAATGTCGTTGAAGTGTAGCTCTGTATAACATCTAGATGGGGAAAATATATCCCTGAATGGTGATGGGGATGAAGAATATGTGTAATCTTCAATCTCATCTGGAATGTTGCCTATGGGTACTTCTTCTCTCTGTTTGAGGAAACACCGCTGGGGAACATTGATTTCTGCTTGGGGAGAAGAGTTCAAAATCATTGGTCGTTCATCGCTTTACTGGAGAATTTAATTATTATATACCCTGACCATGGATAATAGATATGGATAACTGTTGTACCCCAAAATTTGCCCTCCCATATTCTTCAAGATTTGCCAAAGATCATGGCTCAAAATCTCTCAAAGATTGCACAGTCCAAATGCCTCCTAAGCCAGTCAAAATTAGGGTTTTGGTTCTTGCAAAGAAATTGAGGTTTCCAAGGGTCCAATCAAGTCCCACATGCCTATATACATTGTCAAGCATCCATATGCCAAGTTTCAAGACTCACAGCATCAAATTGCACAGTCAAAAACCCTAAATGCTTCACAGTCAACTGCAGGGGCAAAATGGTCATTTGATAGTCAAAAGTCAAAAATTTTGGTCAACATCTTATTTTGAAGCCACAAACATCATTTGATCTATTCTTGATCATGATTCTCAAAGCATGGCTCAAAAAGTCTCAAGATGCAAAAGTTTCTATTTTTGGACAGTTGAAAAAGTCAACTGCAAATTGACCAGAGCATAACTTCTTCATGGTTTATCAGAAAAATCCCATCCAAAGCTCATTTTGAAGAGAATGACATTTCCTACAACTCATCTTCACACTTCAAGTCCAAGAAATGCTCTCACAAAAAGTTATCAATTTCAACATTATAGGTTATTTTCAAAAGTCAACAAAAAGGCACTTTAAGTCAAAGACCATAACTTGAGATTGGTAAATCAAAATGACATGGGACAAAAGACATTGGTTGGAGGACTTCAAGACCTTTCCAAAATGTCCAATAACATGATCAAAGCTTAAAAATTGAGCAAGATATGCCTTGTAGAAGTTGGGAAATTTTTGGGAATTTTGAAAAGTCAACTTTGCTTCAAAAGCCTCAAAATTGCTAATGGGCCTCAATTTCTTTCATGAACCATTACCCAAAGGCTATGCACGACCCATTAAGCTAAAAGGGAGTTATTTTATTATTTTTAATTAATTAATTGAATTTTTAATCTTTTTAATTCATTTAATTAAATTTAATTATGAGAAAAATACTAAACAATGGTTTTAAATCCTTTTTGTGCAGCAAATCCTTCCATTATGAGATAAATATTTCGTGCACCTTCTCAAGGGAACAAAATCATCCATAATTGGCATAATTGGCATGGAAAAAGATTGAAAAAGATTGGATTGGAAATCAAATATTGAATCATTAAATCAATGGACTTTGGGCTGTTTTTTTAACCTAATTCCATCCACATACATATGGACAATTGAAACCTAAGGCATTAGACACAAAAGCTGCGCAGAAACACCAAGAACAAAAGTGCATTTTTTTCACAAAAAGTTGAACACTGAAATCCTAATTAAAGGACGATTCAAGGCTTGAAAAGTATTCTAATACACTCCTGACACTACTAGGAGGCGATTGCAATCAAGAATAGGTCCATAGACTCCCAGAATTGGTAAAACCGGATTTCACTTTTCATAAAATTGTCCATAATAGTGTTTCAATTTTCATGCATTGTTCATGTATTTTAACTGTTGATTCTTACTAACAATGATGTGCTGAAACTTTTGGCATAGTTTAATTGTCCTAATATCGCCTAAAACGAAATCTGCCATGGTTGAAGCTTAGGGTTTCAGAAGCTCTAAGTTGGGGTTTCCTTCATATGGAAAAATTGGATCTCAAGACTTATGCCATTAAACTCAGAAGCTTCATACGAACACAACCATTACCTCGCGCCCTTTTTATGTTTATCTATGTGCTAATCGCTATTTTCTGGCATATGTTTTTGTGGGGGTTTAAAACCCCCGCTATTTTCTTTTATTTACAGGAAAAAGATGAAGACGATGCATGCGTGTCTGGACATGGTTGGAGGATTTGAACATTGGCGCGTTTTTTTGAGTGCTTCAGCATAATGTTGATTTTTCATGTATATTATTTATGTTCCATTATACTAACAAAGAAACGCGTTAGTTCAACTGGTTGGTGAGTTGTCATGCAGGTACTGGGACCTGGGTTCGATTCCCAGGTCCCCCCATATTATTCATAATTTTGGTTATAGCGTGTTCCTATGCAATTCCTCTCCAGTGGTCCACCATATGCGCATATGCTTATGCCTGCCAAGTGTCCCAGAGGATCAATCCAATGGCCAGAACGTGGATTCCACCATGAACGCTAGTCAACCACTCCACACACGCACTAGAAAGTCAAAAAGGGCCTCATTCTGATGGGCCAAATTACTCTATACAAACCTCCAAAAAGGGCCAGACACCCCTCCTTGTTTGTATTTCTTCTTTTAATTTTCTTTTTTAATTGTTTTCTTTAATTTCATAAATTAATTTTTTACAATATAAAATACAGAAAAACTAAAAATATGTTTATTTAATATTTAATTCATTAATATTTTTGTAAATAAATCTTTAAACCATTAATTTAGTAAAATTAGGTTTTCAATTTTAATCTTTTCTTAAATAACTAAAATATATAGAAATTAGGGTTTTTAGCATTTTTATCCTTTTTCTTAATAAATAATTTTTTTCTTATTATCATTATTATTAATTATTAATTAATTTTGTAAATAAACATGTAATTAATTAATTAGGGTAAATTAGGTTAAACTTGAATATCTTTCATAAATAATTAAAAACACCTTAGAACTAGGGTTTTATTTAACTTCTAATTTTAATTAATTTTATTTATTTTCATTAAATACAAAAAAACATAAAAAAACAATTCCTTTTCTTAATTTAATAATTAATTAACTTTTAATTTCAATTTAATCTTTAAAGGGTCCAACGCCCTCGAACATTCGATTCTAATTTCTTTTCGCGCATTTATACTCATTTACTTCCTTTGCAAATATTATGTAATTGTTCAAGCCGTGTAATAGTCATTAGGAATTTATTTACTTTCCGCATTTTTATTCAAAACGGGTCTTTGTTAATTTGGCGATGTATAGACCCGCGCCTTGTAATAGCGTAGGACTTTATTTTCCGCATTTAAATTTCTGCACTCTTAAACTATTAAACTTTGCATGAAAGAATGTATGGCCTAAAATAAAAACAAGCGTAGATCACCGTGATGCATGTAAAAGATAAAACATAACTGAAAGCAATACACAAATTCACACACCACTCTTAGGGTACGCCTCACTGTCGCCTTGCCCTCGAAACGTGGTCGTCGAGTATAGGACGTTTTAGTAAGTCCTTATGTCTATGACCCATGGCATAAGGGTAGCTTATAACGTGTCCTATTGTTGCTCTGGTGACCACACTGTCCCTACAAACGAATTGACCCTAACACCTCCAACTGTGGTGCTACCTACCTCTCAATGGTGGGATGGCACTACCTTAAGGACATTTACACAGCCTGATTCCTTAGGGTAGGTAGATGACTCATAGATACTTGCTCTAAAAAACAAATCAAAACTCTTTTCACACCGACACTTTCAAAAAAGCTTTCAAAACAATTTTTCAAATACTCTTGAGGACTGATACAAGAGTCGATCTGAAATCTTTAAACGAAACTTTTTCAAACCCACTCACAATTGAAAAGCAGACATTTTGAAAACACAAATGAGCAAGTGTCTAAGAGCCCATGGATAACCATGGATAGAAAGGGTGCTAACACCTTCCCTTTCTATAAATCTACCTCCCGAACTGAGAAACAATCTCATAAGGAATTTTGCTGTGCTTTTGTCCTGTCCATGTTGGAGAAAATAAAAGACGGTGGCGACTCTTGCTTCCGCGACATTTCGCGAACCAGCGTTAAACAGTCAGTTCCAGATCCACCGATCACAGAACTGGAGACTCTGCTGGGGAAAATTTTTAAAGTGAGGTGTACCTTAGGACTAAGATCACTTGTGTTTTCAATTGCCTGAATTGTTTGCTTTAAATTGTGGGTTGCATCGGAGTTACATAGATCCTAACCCGGATCTGGGGATACCCTGTTAGGTAGCATAAGTTGTGAGGGACCTGTCCGGCGTAGACCGACATGGGTGAAGCAGTGGCTACGTTGGTGTGACACTTTGGTCTGTACCGATATCCCTTGTGTTGCAACGAGGAGAATATGGGTCTTCTGAGGAGTCATTAAGCACCAACCGACCTTAGAACCTTAAATGACCCAACTTGGCCAATAGAACAGTAGCAGTATGCTACGCCCATTGAGGCTAAACTCTCGTGATGGTTCTGGCCACAAGAAAAGATTGCGATGCTGGAGTTATGACCGATTGAGGGTAGTCAGTGATATTGGGATCCTCTAGAACCCGGTTACTTCTGATAGGACAGGTTTTAACCAACAAACTGAAAGAGGGTAATACCTATACCCCATGCTGGCCTAAACCTAAGGGCTTGTCCTGTGTGACTTGTGTGCCTTATCATGTTTTCCTTTGTGAATATTTTTGGTATGCTTTATCATAACATCATGCCATCATAACATTGCATGCATCCTGCATAAGGGCTGACCATTTCAAAGACAAAAGGGTTTCACCTTTGCTCTGTTTTGTAGGATATTATGATGCCTATGCGAAGGAACACTATCCGGTTCAATTTTGTTCACCCACCTGAGTTGCTTGAAGAATTGGTTAGCAGAATTCCAAATACTACTTCCTTCATCCAGAGGCATGGTTCTCTTCTCAGTTTAGTCACGGAAAAGTGGGACCAACAACTGATGAGTGTCCTGACACAGTTTTATGATCCCTTATACCAGTGCTTCACCTTTCAAGACTTCCAGTTGGTCCCTACCCTGGAAGAGTTCTCTGATTTGCTTGGCATCCTTATCTTGGATCAGACTCCCTACACTGGTTGGGAAAAGACTCTTAGGCTTGAGGAGATTGCTGCAGCTCTTCCCTTGACCCACAAGGAGGTAATGGACAACTGGGTGACTAGAAGCAAAATTAAGGGTTTCTTGGCCAAGTTTCTGATTGGTAAGGCTAACAGTTTCTGGAATGACCTAGACTTTAGGGCGTATGAAGACATCCTGGCTCTCTTAATCTATGGTCTAGTCTTGTTTCCTAATCCTGATAACTTCATTAACGTCACTGCCATAAGGATCTTCATGTCTCGGAACCCTGTGCCCACTCTCTTGGGTGATATCCTGCAACAACTTTATGCTCGTACTGCCCGAAGACGAGGAACTCTGTGGTGTTGTATTCCTTTGTTAGTGAGGTGGTTTATTTCGCACCTCCCTAAGTTCGTGCTGAAGAACAAAGAAGGAAGAGGTTGGGCTCATAGGTTAATGTCTCTCACTGATAAGGACATCATTTGGACTCTCAGAGGTTTGGAGGAGGTAGTTGTTATTGATCGTTGCGGAGAATATCCTAATGTTCCTTTGATTGGTACCCAAGGAGGAATCTCTTATAATCCATGTCTAGCTCTCCGTCAGTTTGGAAGAGCCAGAAGAGCAGGGCCTCATGAGATGTTGGTGCCCCACATCAGTTTTGAGTTTCAGGTGGATAGTGACGAGCTGCGTCATAGGTTCATCAAGGCTTGGGACAGAATTCACAAAGCTGACCCACAAGAGTTGGGACCAAATACTTCTTTACCTATGGAAGCTTACTACAAGTGGGTCCGCATCCGTGCTCAGAAGTTAGGTTTGTCGTACGAAGCTGTCAGACCCATCATTCTTGAGTATCCTGATGGAGATGGGACTCCCCCAACAGTTCTCCCTCCTCAAATACCTACTGATATTGAGACACTAAAGAGGTCTTGGGCGCAACTGCGAGAAGAACGGGATTCTTATTGGGAAAAGTTCAACGAGCACGAATTGAAGATCCAGAGGCTGACAAAGCAGTTGGAGAATGAGCGAGCTCTGAATGACTACATCCGTACTGAGAAGAGGAGACCCTGGGATCAATGAGGAGCTTTGGATGTTCTTTTACAGTTTTATTTCCCTTTTCAGTATTTCCATTTTATATAATGCCTAAGGGCAATCTGTTGAACAATCTAAATTTCAAAGTTGAATCTAATGAAGTGTGTTCCTTTTTGTTTACAAAGTTGATTCCTGATTGTCTTTGAAAACATAAATCATACGCATATCATTCATCATGTGCATAGCAGGTACTCTTCTTTTCAGGTTGCTTAATGTTCTTCGCTGTTTATTTCAGCATCATGAACCCTGAATCATCTACCGAGCAGTCCATCAAGGACCTTCAGGCTCAGAACACCCAATTCCAAGAGCTGATCATGAGTTTGGCACAAGGTCAAGAGGAGTTGAAGGCTCTGCTGGTTAAGAAAAAGAAGAAGAGAACTGTTCTGTTCAACACGGGCCGGAGGTTTGGCAACACACTGCAGAATGAGGTTGAGCAAGCAGGTTCTTCTGTAGGCAAGGGAAGTCCCCAGGGGGGAAGGGTTCCTAGTCCGGTAGTCTCTGACAACGAGACTGATTTTAATGAGGAGCAGTATCCTCCAGCTGAAGACAGGTACAAGCAGTTGGAAGACCGTCTGAATGCCATGGAAATTCAACAAGTGCCTGGGTTGGATTTCGGAGACTTGGGTCTATCTTCTGGTGTGGTCATCCTGCACAAGTTCAAAGCACCATCTTTCGTAAAGTATGACGGGGCATCCTGCCCTAAGCTACATCTCAGATCTTATGTGGGGAAGATTCAGCCGTATACCGTGGACAAGAACTTGTGGATCCACTTCTTCCAGGAGAGTCTTTCAGGGACTCATCTCGAATGGTTCTATCAGCTGGATGGAACCAAGGTTCGTAACTGGGAGGAGTTGGCTACTGCTTTTTACAAGCAGTATCAATATAATGCCGACCTCGCTCCTACACGTACCCAACTCCAGGGTATGTCGCTAGGATCGGGAGAAGGTTTTAAAGAGTATGCGCAGAAGTGGAGGGACCTGGCTGGCAGGGTGCAGCCACCATTAACAGACCGTGAGCTAGTGGATATGTTCTTGGGGACCCTATCCGGGCCGTTCTTTAATCATCTCATTGGCAATTCGTCTGCAGGGTTCACAGACCTCATTCTGACTGGGGAAAGGATAGAGGCTGGTATGAAATCAGGAAAGATTCAGAAAGGTGCGTCCTTAAGTTCTGAGAAGAAGCCTTTCAAAAAGGAGGCCAGTGCTGTGTATGGGCCTAGGAGGCAAGACAAACCAGAGCGCCGCCAAGCTGTCAACGCGGTGGTGATTGCTAAGCCTGCTGCCGCTCCTCGGCAATCCAACCAACCAAGGGGTGAGAGACCCAGAAGAGAATATACCCGGCTGAGTATGACCTTGTCACAGATCTTGCCGCAACTGCTATCGACCAACTTGGTGACCGTCAGAGAGGCTCCGAAGGTTGTGAATACTGCATCTCCTAAGTATAATCCAAATGCCCACTGTGCGTATCACTCCGATAGCCCGGGGAATTCTACTGATGATTGTTGGGCCCTGAGAAATAAGGTTCAAGACCTTATTAATGCGAAGGAGATACAATTCGAAGCGCCTGAGAGACCGAATGTGGTGACTGCTCCTATGCCCCAGCATGGAGTAAATGCCATTGATGAAGACTTGTATGTCGTTTCTGTGAATAATGTTGCTACCCCTCTGTTGACTGTTAAGAGGAACCTGCTGCTGGTCGGTTTATTTCCGGGTTGTAGCAAGAGTTGCCTCCTGTGTGCTGTTTCCCCTACCGGTTGTCCATTGCTGAAATCAGGCATCCAAAGTCTGATGGATAGCAAGGAGATTTTGTTCAAGAAGACCGTTGTTCCTTTTGTTCCCGCTGAAGAAGTATCTGTCGTTACAATTTTCAACAATCCAATCAAGGCTCCCCCGAGGAAGCCAGTCAAGATCATGTCTGTTGCACCCATTATTATTACTGTTCCGGGGCTTCTCCCCTATGAGGCTGACAAGGATGTCCCATGGCATTATGGGGAAGATGTGTATGTGCTTGGAGTGAAGCAGGAGTTCAACACTGGTACCAGCATCAGCAATATCACCGGTCCAGCTAAAGTTACCCGCAGTGGCAGGCTCTTCTCGCCTGACATTGCGCCACCAGTTATCCGAAGACCTCTTACAATAAAGCCCGCAAGTGCGCCTGTTTCCACTTCTGATCCAGTTCCTACCCCTGCTGTCGAGTCATCTAATACTCGGGGCAAAGGGATTGATGATGAGCCTGCCCGGATGGAGGCACTGAAAACCGTGAATGTTAAAGCCTCCCAGCAAGAGATGGAGGAAATTCTTAAGATAATCAAGAAGAGCGACTTCAATGTCGTTGAACAGCTGGGGCATACCCCCTCCAAGATCTCTATGCTGTCATTGTTGCTGTGCTCAGAGGCCCATGCCAAGGACCTGATTTCATTTCTGAAGACGGCCCATGTGCCACAAGAGACCTCTGCAGATCAATTCACTTACTGTGTATCCAATTTGACAGCTGGCAATGGCTTGGGTTTCTCGGATGCTGATCTTGCTGCTAAGGGAAAGAACCACAATGATGCCCTGCATGTCTCCATAGAATGCAGGGGCACTACTCTTGCACACGTGTTGGTGGACACCGGTTCTTCCCTGAATGTATTACCCAAGAAGGCCTTAGACCGGTTGGATCGTGAGGGCCTGAAATTGAAGCCTAGTAACATCATTGTTAGAGCCTTCGACGATTCTAAGAGGATGGTGCATGGTGTGGTAGACATCCCGATTCATGTGGGTTCTCAAGTATTTAACTCAACATTCTATGTGATGGATATTCGTCCATCTTGTTCCTGTTTGCTGGGTCGACCTTGGATTCACAAAGCTGGGGCAGTGACCTCCACTCTACACCAGAAGCTCAAGTATCCTGTCAGAGGGAAGATCGTTACTGTGCAGGGGGAGGAAGAGTACATGGTTAGTCATCTGAATTCCTTTCGGTATATTGAGATGGACGGGGAGTTTATTGAAACCCCCTTTCAACATTTTGAAGAGGTACCTCCAACATTGGCAGCAGCAGAAGCAGTGACTGAAGAGAGTTCTCCTTTGAAGATAGCCTCCTTAAAGGACGCCCGGGCTGTAATTGAGAAAGGTGAATGTGCTAACTGGGGCAGGCTCCCTGATTTCACTCCTAAAACTGACAAGTTTGGACTGGGTTTTACTGCAGAGGCTCAGAGGGCTGTGCGCAAAGCTAGGATCGGAAGACCTCCTGTGCTCATCACCAATCCAGGAGTGAATGCTATTGGGGATGAAGACGAAGTGGAAGAATCAGAGTTCGATAGCTGGATCTACCCGACGACCGACGGTGGACTGACCAATTGGACCACAAAAGATCATATACCTGTTACTTTTGTTACGCAGTAATGAATTCCTTTGTTTTTCTAATTTGTAATAAACAATAAACTGAAACTTTATGGCCCGGTGTCTTACCCAGGGCACCGTTGGCTTCATTTGTGAGGGCTTATAACTGTCATTTCCATATATCATGAATAAAGACATTGGACGTTTTCGTATTTCAAATCTTGTGTTCCCTTTCTTCCTTTCTTTCTTTATATATTGCAAAACAGCTATATTTACACACACTCACCTATACAGGTTTCAATCCACTCTGGATCTCACTGGTAACGACTCTGATACTGCCAGTTATGACTTCGAAAATCCGATCAACTTAGCCGAAGACGAAGGTAAGATGATTGCGAAGTGCCTTGCGAGCTTGCAAGACTGTTACTCCAGGAAGAGAGGGCCATTCAACCACATGAAGAGCCAGTGGAAACGGTAAATCTGGGTACTGAGACGGACAGAAAGGAGGTTAAGATTGGTGCCAATCTGGAGCTCAGCGTAAAACAACGGTTGACTCAGATGTTACATGATTATGTGGAGATCTTTGCCTGGTCCTACGAAGACATGCCTGGGTTGGATACTGACATTATGGTCTATCACTTGCCTACCAAGGAAGACTGCCCTCCGGTTAAACAAAAGGTCTGCCGTATGCGTCCAGAGATGTCCGAGAAGATCAAAGCTGAGGTTATGAAACAGTTTGATGTCGGGTTTCTAGCAGTGACTTCTTACCCTCAGTGGGTTGCCAATGTGGTACCGGTACCGAAGAAAGATGGTAAGGTCAGAATGTGTGTTGACTACAGGGATCTGAACAGGGCCAGCCCCAAGGATGACTTCCCCTACCTCAAATTGACGTGCTGGTTGACAATACTGCTCAGCACAAGGTGTTCTCCTTCATGGATGGTTTTTCAGGTTACAATCAAATCAATATGGCTCCTGAAGATATGGAAAAGACTACCTTTGTCACTCAGTGGGGCACCTTCTGCTACAAGGTCATGCCTTTTGGACTGAAAAATGCTGGGGCAACCTACCAACGTGCCATGGTTGCTTTATTTCATGACATGATCCATCATGAGATTGAAGTGTATGTTGACGATATGATTGCAAGGTCCCAAACTGAGGAGGAACACCTTGACCATCTGCAGAAGCTGTTTGACCATCTGAAGTTATACAAGCTGAGGTTGAACCCGAACAAGTGCACCTTCGGGGTAAGATCTGGAAAGTTGCTAGGCTTCGTCGTAAGTGACAAGAGTATTCAAGTGGACCCTGCCAAGGTTAAAGCCATTCAAGAGATGCCAGTTCCTAAGACAGAGAAAGAAGTCAGAGGCTTTCTAGGACGTCTGAATTACATTGCCCGGTTCATCTCACACCTAACTGCTACTTGTGAACCAATCTTCAAGCTGCTGAAGAAAGATCAGGTAGTACGTTGGAATGATGAATGTCAGGCCGCTTTTGACAGAATCAAAGAGTATCTCCAAGAACCACCCATTCTTATGCCACCGGTTGAAGGGAGACCTCTAATACTATACTTGACAGTACTTGACAGCTCAATAGGGTGTGTGATGGGGCAGCATGACGAGTCTGGCCGAAAAGAGCACGCCATTTATTACCTTAGCAAAAAGTTTATCGACTGTGAGACCCGATACTCACTGCTCGAGAAAACTTGTTGCGCTTTGGTATGGGCTGCTCGCCGGCTGAGACAGTATATGCTGACTCACACTACCTTGTTGATCTCAAAGATGGATCCAATAAAGTACATATTCGAAAAGCCTGCTCTGTCTGGGAGAATAGCAAGATGGCAAATGATCTTGACAGAATATGACATCCAGTACACAACTCAGAAAGCTATCAAAGGAAGTGTATTGGCAGACCATTTGGCACACCAGGCAGTAGATGACTACTGTTGTACCCCAAAATTTTCCCTCCCATATTCTTCAAAGATTTGCCAAGTCAAGCTTCAAAATCTCCCCAAGGGTTGCACAGTCAAGGGCCTCCTAAACAGTCAAGATTAGGGTTTTTGTTCTGATCAAGAAAATGAAGTTTCCAAAGGTCCAATCAAGTCTCACATGCCTATAAATATGGTCAAGCATCCTCATATCAAGTTTCAAGACTTTCAGCACAAAATTGCACAGTCAAAACCCTAATTGCACTACAGTCAACTGTAGGGGCAAAATGGTCATTTGACAGTCAAAAGTTCAAATTTTTGGTCAACATATAATTTTGAATCCACAAACATCATTTGATCAATGCTTGATCATGATTCTCAAAGCTTGGCTCAAAAATCATCAAGATGCAAAAGTTTCCTTATTTGGACAGTTGAAAAAAGTCAACTGTAAATTGACCAGGGCATAACTTTCACATGGATTATCAGAAAAATTCCATCCAAAGCTCATTTTGAAGATAAAGACATTTCCTACAACTCATCTTCATACTTCAAGTCCAAGAAATGCTCTCACAAAAAGTTATCAATTTCAACATTATAGGTCATTTTCAAAAGTCAACAAAAAAGGACTTTAAGTCAAAGGCCATAACTTGAGATTGGTAAATCAAAATGACATGGGACCAAAGGCATTGGTTAGAGGACTCAAAGACCTTTCCAAAATGTCCAAGAACATGAGAAAATCTTGAAAATTGAGCAAGTTATGCCTTGTGGAAGTTGGGAAATTTTTGGATATTTTGAAAAGTCAACATTGGTTCAAATGACCTAAAATTGCTAATGGGCCCATTTTTCTTCCATAATTCATCATCCATGGCATGTGCACGACCACTTGGCCCAAAGGGAAGTATTTCTTCATTTTTTATTTATTTATTTGAATTTTTATTAATAATAATTCATTTAAATCAAATTAAATACATGAAAAATATTTAACCTAAGCTTTACAATCTTTTTGTGCATGAAATCTACTCAATAATTCGTGCATGATCCAATATGGAAAGATTTGGAGAGAATTGATCATGATTTGTACAAAAACACATGGAAAAAGATTGAAAAAGATCTTTGAAAATCAAATTTCAAAAACCATGAATGCCAAGGATTTGGAGTGTTTTATTTGACCTAAATCATTACTACATATACAAGGAACACAACCCTAATGCCATTGACCATTGAGCTGCGCAGGAACCTGAAGATCATACTCACACTTTTTCTTAAAAAATCTCAATTCTGAAAACACCTTTGCAAGGCGATTCAAGACAAAATAGTGATTCCTTTAGCTTCTTTGAGGATTATAGGACATATTCCAATCATTCCCCAAGCCCCATACTCAAGAAAACGCAAGATCACCATTGAAGTTGGTAAAGAAAATTTCTGAAACGGTTTCTATCATACATGCATTGTTAACATATTTTGTTGTTATTTTTGTGTTTAGAATAATGTTTGCAAGCTAATCATGTGCTTTGATTGAAGTTTTACGCCCTGTATGCCAAGATGCCATTATTGTTTTCTAGGGTTTACAGGACTTGGAATTAGGGGTTTTTGAATGAGGAAAAATTAGAACCCCTGAGTACCACCATTGACACGAGCGCGTTTGGACGAAGAAGACGGCACCCTCGCGCTCAATTTATGAGCATCCATGGCTTAATCGTTATTTTTTGATATGTTGTCTTAGGCAACGCGTGAAAACCGTTGCCAATGTTTTATATGTTTCAGGAAAAAGAAAACCACGCGAAGAAGATGATATCGTGGCATAAGTTGGTTGGCTAGTTTAAAATTCGCGCGCAAAGTCCACTAACGCTTTTGTTTTCTTTTATAATGTTTATTCGTTATTATATGTTAACAACGCGTGAATTGGTTCAGTGGTAAAGTTGGTGAGTATTAATCTCCATGACCTGGGTTCGAGCCCCAGGTCTTCACAATCTCCATATTATTTTTCAATCAAAGTTCACGTGCAGTTTCACATGCTGGAGACCATCATGCGCCTCTCCATCAAGCCATCCACTTGGTCAATATCAGTCATCCAAGGGTTCAGAGCTAAAGGACAGGGTAGGTCCTAGTCAAAGATGCCACACGGTGTCTGGAAAAGTCAACGGACCTGAAGGTCATTGGGCTCACATTCATGGGCTATACCTCCACATTGGGGTCTGATACCCCCCTAGGTTTGCCATTTTTAATATTTTCTTTTGCATTATTTCTATTTTTATTTTAATTATTGTGTTTAATTAATTAATTATTTTCACAAAAAATATAAAAAATACATAAAAATCAGAAAAGAGAGAAATAATAATTATTTTTATTTTTAGTGTTTTCCTAAATAAATTATATTAATTCATAAATTGATTAGTTTTAAATTAGGTTTTAAATTTTAATTCTTTTGATAAAAACCTAAAAAATATAGAATTAGGGTTAATTAATTTTTCATCCTAATTATTTTTTATTTCATAATAATTAAATATTTATTTTTACAATTAAATTTGCATGTAAATTAATTAGGGTTAATATTAGGTTTTAATCTTCTTTTCTTAATAAATTAAAAAACAAATAGAATTAGGGTTAGCATTTAATTTCAATTAATTCTTTTTTCATTTAAATCCTAAAATACTAAAAAATACCTAAAACATCTCCTTTTCTTTTTTAATTAATTAATTCCATGTAATTTTAATTTTGCAAAAAGGGTCCAACGCCCTCGTTTCGATTTAATTCTTAATTCGCATATTTATTTTATTTCGTTTAAATATTTATGTACCTCTCCCAAAGCCATGTAAATTATCTGTCGCATTTTAATTCTTTATTTTTCTGTCAAATCGGGTCCTGGAAATTTTGGCGATGTGGACCCGTGCCGTTTGTAATAGCTTAGAATTTACTTTTCTCGCAATTTTTAACTGTAAATAAAGGCATGAAAGAATGTATGGACAAAAATAAAAACAAACGCTAGATCACCAATAACATGACAAAGGACAAAATATCTGAAAACGACACACGAATCGCACACACCACCCCTAGGGTACGCCTCACTGTTGCCTTACCTCGAAAGGTGATCGTCGAGTAGAGGATGTCTTAGTAATTCCTCATGATCCGGGAACCTGGCATGAGGGTAGCTTCTAAGGTGTCTTCCCATTGCTCTGGTGATCACCATGTCCCGAACCTCGAATTGACTCGAACACCTCCAACGGTGGTGCTACCTACCTCTCAATGGTGGGATGGCACTACTTTAAAGGACATTTACACAGACGAATTCCTTAGGGTAGGTAGGTTCTCATAGATACTTGCTCTAAATTTCAAAACAAATCAAAAATACTTTTCACACCGACACCTTTTCAAAAAGCTTTCAAAAGCAATTTTTCAAACACTCTGGAGGACCGATACAAGAGTCGAACTGGAATTTTCAAAGAAACTTTTTAAACCCAGAATTGAAAAGCAAACAAAACATTTTTGAAAACACAAATGAGCAAGTATCTAAGAGCCCATGGATAACCAGGGATAGAAAGGGTGCTAACACCTTCCCTTTCTATAATCTACCTCCCGAACCGAGAGCAATCTCTTTAAGGAATTTTTCTGTGCTTTTGTCCTTTCTATTTGGAGAAAATAAAAGACAGTGGCGACTCTTGCTTCCGCGACATTTCGCGAACCAGCGTTAAACAGTCAGTTCCAGATCCACCGATCACAACTACCAATCAATGAACTTCGAGTTTCCAGACGAGAGCATCATGATAGTGACTGATTGTGAAGTACCTGGACCAGATGAAGGACCTGAGGAAGGATCCCGATGGTCTATGCACTTTGACGGAGCCTCCAACTCTTTGGGTAACAGTATCGGCGCTATGATCATATCCCCTCAAGGCACTCATACTCCACTCATTGCCCGGCTATGTTTCAACTGCACCAACAACATGGCGGAGTATGAGGCATGCATCATGGGTCTTCAAGCTGCGATTGACTTAAGGATCACGTTTTTGAGTGTCTTCAAAGATTCCGCTCTCGTGATCAATCAGATCAAAGGAGAGTGAGATACGAAACATCCGAACCTTATTCCTTACAAAGAATGTGTGTTGACATTGATCCCCCATATCACAGAGATAACTTTTGAACATTTCCCAAGAGAGGAGAATCAGTTGGCGGACGCGTTAGCTACGATGTCTTCCATGTTCAAAGTCAAGTGGGATAATGAGGCTCCCCGGATCATTATCTGGAAACTGGACGAACCGGCATATTGTTGTGATCTGGAGGCTGAGGTAGTAATTGAAAAACCCTGGTACTATGAAGTGAAGAGGTACCTAGAAGCTCAAGAATACCCTGAAGGCGCATCCATCAATGATAAAAAGTTTCTGAGAAGGTTCGCAACGAAGTTCTTCCTTAGCAACGGCATTCTGTACAAGCAAAACCATGATTCGACCTTACTGCGTTGTGTGGATAAGACTGAAGCAGAAAGGATCATGGCGTAGCTGCATGAAGGCACCTTCAGAACGCATTCCAGTGGACACGCCATGGCAAAAAAAATCCTTCGGGCAGGATATTTCTGGTCCACTATGGAAGCTGACTGTTACCAACATTCTCGGACATGCCATAAGTGCCAGATTTATGCAGACAAGGTGCACGTTCCTCCAGTTCCTCTGAATGTCTTGACATCACCTTGGCCTTTTGCAATGTGGGGCATTGATATGATCGGCGAGATTAAACCTACGGCATCCAACGGGCATCGCTTCATCCTGGTAGCGATTGATTACTTCACGAAGTGGGTTGAAGCAGCTTCCTACGCTACAGTAACCAAGAATGTTGTGGCACGGTTCATTCGGCACAATCTGATTTGTCGATGCGGCGTCTCAGAAAGGATCATTACAGACAACGGTACCAATCTTAACAACAAGATGATCACTGAGCTCTGCGAGCAATTCAAGATACAGCACCACAACTCTTCTCCCTACCGGCCGAAGATGAATGGGTTTGTAGAAGCAGCGAATAAGAATATCAAGAAAATTGTGCATAAGATGATAGTTACTTACAAAGATTGGCACGAGATGTTACCGTTTGCTCTCCATGGGTACCGCACCTCAGCAAGGACTTCAACCGGGGAAACACCCTTCTCCTTGGTTTACGGCATGGAGGCAGTCTTACCGATCGAAGTGCAGATACCCTCCCTCCGGATAATGAAGGATGCAGATCTGAGCGAAGATGATTGGATCCAGACACGACTTGATCAGTTAAACCTAATTGACAAAAAGAGACTCGCTGCTATATGTCATGGTCAAACGTATCAAAAACGGATGATCAGGGCATTTAACAAGAAAGTCAGACCACAAGAGTATCAAGTTGGGGATCTGGTAATCAAGCGCATCATTCTTCCTCAAAGTGATCCCAGGGGAAAATGGACCCCCACATACGAAGGGCCATTTGTGGTTAAACATGTGTTCTCAGGAGGAGCCATGATCCTAACCACCATGGATGGTGACGACCTTCCTCACCCCGCCAATGCAGACATAGTAAAAAAATACTACGCATGATAAAAGACCCGCTAGGTTGACATACCTAGGCAAAAATTAGGGCTTCCCGGCGAACCAAAAGGGTTAGGGCAAAATGAGGGATGAAATGAAAAAATCTGTACACCCGGCAAGTCGAAAACCTGAAAAGGCGGCTTGGGCAAAAATGGGTATCTCGGTGGACTGAAAACCCGAAAGGGCGGTCCAGGCAAAAGTTAGGGATTAAAGCGTAATATTATGTCTCATTGGATCACCTTGCATCCAGAATCCGGTATCAACTATCAGGTTCAAACGGCATCGATCAATCAGCTTCATCGTCAACTGAGCAGCAAAGTAATGAGACGCTCGAAGATATAAAGGCGATAGCAGAGTTGGAACCCAGTGGGATTATTCTTTTCACATAGCTGTTTTGTTTTCCCTTTTCACAAATTGTATAAATTCTTTTGTTCAACGGCATTCTCTTACTAGGACGTCAGCCTCTTGTACATAAAACGCCTATTTACAGGCAAATTCAAAAATCAATATAAATTCACTTTTCAGACAAATTGCCAATTGTTTTTCCTCTTTCTGTTTTGTTTTGCGAAGAACGTCCAAGGTTCAATTTGTGATATATGCATTTGACGCTAATTGCTAACTCATAAATATTTGCATGCGAAACAAAGGATTAATTACAGGTAACATCAGAAACAGGGGCAATAATGAGTTGTCTAAGCGATCTAATTGCTCTGTCCACCAAGGTACCAAGGTAAGTTCAGCTGAAGAACATAACCAATATATCTTAACTCCCCAGAGAGTGAGCCAGCAAGTCAACGGTATTCTCCCCAAGCAAAGTTAAGCTACAGTTAGCCTTAAGGAAGTTGGATTATCCTCGGCAGATCTCAACATCCCTCAGCAAAGTATACAAACATTCTTAACAAGCATCCCCAACAGTCTTGATCTAAGATTGTTCCCCGGCAGTATACGGACATTCAGTGGAGCCACTTCCCCAATACAACCTCAAAAAAATTTCCCCAGGAGAGTCCAGTCCAAAAGTTTCCCCAGGAAAATGGAATCCATCTCCCCAGCAGGTCTTAAAGCTTATCCCCAGTAGATTCTGGAAGCTTGTCACCTGCAGAGCACGAACGTCTCCCCCGGCTTTACTCAAAGGTTATTTCCCGCTAGGATATAACTGGGTTATCCTCATCCAATTACCATGGAAAGATCGTCCCCGACGAAGTCTTCCTATCCCCCAGTGGAGTTCATCAATTCCTTCAACAAAACTCAACAATGGTATCCCCAGCGGAGTTGTCATCAACATCTCAACAAAGTATCTCTCTCCCCACAGAGCATCTCCCCGCAGAGTAATCTATTCGCCAAGTTTATTCCCCAACGGAGCCATCTTCTCCTACCGATATTCTTGCAACTACCATCCCCAGCGGAAACAAGGAACGCTACTCTTCAACATTAGCCCAGGATTCAAACTTCCCGACACCCGTCAAGGATTTACTTTCCTAGACAAAAACATATATTCATAAACAACACATTTTCATACATTACAGCATGCATATACGCATCATGAACATACAATCTCATTTATTCTGAGAACATCTCGCATGTCATACATCATGACATTACGCAC
Organism: Vicia faba; assembly: GCA_948472305.1. NCBI lineage: Eukaryota > Viridiplantae > Streptophyta > Magnoliopsida > Fabales > Fabaceae > Vicia > Vicia faba. The sequence continues at coordinate 724,959,434 of OX451738.1, read as the reverse complement.
AACTAACATTTTGTCTTTTCAAGACAAAGGTTAATACAAAGATAATTGCTATCAACTGTCGCAACTAAAGATCTGATTCCTGTATCTTGCCAGGGTGTATCTGTTGACGACTATATTCTAGACTCGATTCCTGTATCTTTCCAGGGCACGTCTGAAGGGTTCGAAGATCCGATTCCTGTATCTCGCCAGGGTGTATCTGTTGACGACTATATTCCAGACTCGATTCATGTATCTTGCCAGGGCACGTCTGAAGGGTTCGAAGATCCGATTCCTGTATCTCTCCAGGGTGTATCTATTGACGACCAACATTACCAGACTCGATTCTTGTATCTTGCCAGGGTACGTCTGAAGGGTTCGAAGATTCGATTCCTGTATCTCGCCAGGGTGTATCTGTTGACGACCAACATTACCAGACTCGATTCCTGTATCTTGCCAGGGCACGTCTGAAGGGTTCAAAGATCCGATTCATGTATCTCGCCAGGGTGTATCTGTTGACGACCAACATTACCAGACTCGATTCCTGTATCTTTCTAGGGCACGTCTGAAGGGTTCGAAGATCTGATTCCTGTATCTCTCCAGGGTGTATCTGTTGACGACCAACATTACCAGACTCGATTCTTGTATCTTGCCAGGGCACGTCTGAAGGGTTCGAAGATCCGATTCCTGTATCTCGCCAGGGTGTATCTGTTGACGACCAACATTACCAGACTCGATTCTTGTATCTTGCCAGGGCACGTCTGAAGAGTTTGAGGATCCGATTCTTGTATCTTGCCAGGGTGTATCTGTTGACGACTAACATTACCAGACTCGACTCCTGTATCTTGCTAGGGCACGTCTGAAGAGTTTGAGGATCTGATTCCTGTATCTTGCCAGGGTGTATCTGTTGACGACTAACATTACCAGACTCGATTCTTGTATCTTGCCAGGGCATGTCTGAAGAGTTCGAGGATCCGATTCCTGTATCTCGCCAGGGTGTATCTGTTGATGACTACATTCTCCGGACTCGATTCCTGTATCTCGCCAGGGTGTATCTGTTGACGACTATATTCCAGACTCGATTCATGTATCTTGCCAGGGCACGTCTGAAGGGTTCGAAGATCTGATTCCTGTATCTCTCCAGGGTGTATCTGTTGACGACCAACATTACCAGACTCGATTCTTGTATCTTGCCAGGGCACGTCTGAAGGGTTCGAAGATTCGATTCCTGTATCTCGCCAGGGTGTATCTGTTGACGACCAACATTACCAGACTCGATTCCTGTATCTTGCCAGGGCACGTCTGAAGGGTTCAAAGATCCGATTCCTGTATCTCGCCAGGGTGTATCTGTTGACGACCAACATTACCAGACTCGATTCTTGTATCTTTCCAGGGCACGTCTGAAGGGTTCGAAGATCTGATTCCTGTATCTCTCCAGGGTGTATCTGTTGACGACCAACATTACCAGACTCAATTCCTGTATCTTGCCAGGGCACGTCTGAAGGGTTCGAAGATCCGATTCCTGTATCTCGCCAGGGTGTATCTGTTGACGACCAACATTACCAGACTCAATTCCTGTATCTTGCCAGGGCACGTCTGAAGAGTTTGAGGATCCGATTCTTGTATCTTGCCAGGGTGTATCTGTTGACGACTAACATTACCAGACTCGACTCTTGTATCTTGCTAGGGCACGTCTGAAGAGTTTGAGGATCTGATTCCTGTATCTTGCCAGGGTGTATCTGTTGACGACTAACATTACCAGACTCGATTCCTGTATCTTGCCAGGGCATGTCTGAAGAGTTCGAGGATCTGATTCCTGTATCTCGCCAGGGTGTATCTGTTGATGACTACATTCTCCGGACTCGATTCCTGTATCTTGCCAGGGCACGTCTGAAGAGTTTAAAGATTCGATTCCTGTATCCAGCCAGGGCACATCTACATAAAGAGTTTGAAAATCAACTCTTGTAACAGGCCAGGTAATCTTTTTCTTTCTCAGGTACGCAAGTTCTCGCTAAGGAATCTCTTACGCGATTGACAACCTCCCGATGGCATCTATAAGCCCATCCTCCTATCCACCAGTCTCCAAATGGCATCTATAAGCCCATTCCCTGCATCATGTTGCTGACACTCTACTATGTGAGTGCAAATTTCTGGGCACTCTAGTGTTCAATCATCTTCCACCCTCGGATTACGAAAGGCACGCCAGCCAATCTACATCCTCAGGTCTAAGAAGATTGAACAGGGGCAACTGTTGTACCCCAAAATTTGCCCTCCATATTCTTCAAGATTTGCCAAAGATCATGGCTCAAAATCTCTCAAAGATTGCACAGTCCAAATGCCTCATAAGCCAGTCAAAATTAGGGTTTTGGTTCTTGCAAAGAAATTGAGGTTTCCAAGGGTCCAATCAAGTCCCACATGCCTATATACATTGTCAAGCATCCATATGCCAAGTTTCAAAACTCACAGCATCAAATTGCACAGTCAAAAACCCTAAATGCTTCACAGTCAACTGTAGGGGCAAAATGGTCATTTGACAGTCAAAAGTCAAAATTTTTGGTCAACATCTTATTTTGAAGCCACAAACATCATTTGATCAATTCTTGATCATGATTCTCAAAGCATGGCTCAAAAAGTCTCAAGATGCAAAAGTTTCTATTTTTGGACAGTTGGAAAAGTCAACTGCAAATTGACCAGGGCATAACTTCTTCATGGTTTATCAGAAAAATCCCATCCAAAGCTCATTTTGAATAGAATGAAATTTCCTACAACTCATCTTCACACTTCAAGTCCAAGAAATGCTCTCACAAAAAGTTATCAATTTCAACATTATAGGTCATTTTCAAAAGTCAACAAAAAGGAACTTTAAGTCAAAGACCATAACTTGAGATTGGTAAATCAAAATGACATGGGACAAAATACATTGGTTATAGGACTTCAAGACCTTTCCAAAATGTCCAAGAACATGATCAAAGCTTAAAAATTGAGCAAGATATGCCTTGTAGAAGTTGGGAAATTTTTGGGAATTTTGAAAAGTCAACTTTGCTTCAAAAGCCTCAAAATTGCTAATGGGCCTCAATTTCTTTCATGAACCATTACCCAAAGGCTATGCACGACCCATTAAGCTAAAAGGGAGTTATTTTCTTATTTTTAATTAATTAATTGAATTTTTAATCTTTTTAATTCATTTAATTAAATTTAATTATGAGAAAAATACTAAACAATGGTTTTAAATCCTTTTTGTGCAACAAATCCTTCCATTATGAGATAAATATTTCGTGCACCTTCTCAAGGGAACAAAATCATCCATAATTGGCATAATTGGCATGGAAAAAGATTGAAAAAGATTGAATTGGAAATCAAATATTGAATCATTAAATCAATGGACTTTGGGCTGTTTTTTTAACCTAATTCCATCCACATACATATGGACAATTGAAACCTAAGGCATTAGACACAAAAGCTGCGCAGAAACACCAAGAACAAAAGTGCATTTTTTTCACAAAAAGTTGAACACTGAAATCCTAATTAAAGGACGATTCAAGGCTTGAAAAGTATTCTAATACACTCCTGACACTACTAGGAGGCGATTGCAATCAAGAATAGGTCCATAGACTCCCAGAATTGGTAAAACCGGATTGCACTTTTCATAAAATTGTCCATAATCGTGTTTCAATTTTCATGCATTATTCATGTATTTTAACTGTTGATTCTTACTAACAATGATGTGCTGAAACTTTTGGCATTGTTTAATTGTCCTAATATCGCCTAAAACAAAATCTGCCATGGTTGAAGCTTAGGGTTTCAGAAGCTCTAAGTTGGGGTTTCCTTCATATGGAAAAATTGGATCTCAAGACTTATGCCATTAAACTCAGAAGCTTCATACGAACACAACCATTACCTCGCGCCCTTTTTATGTTTATCTATGTGCTAATCGCTATTTTCTGGCATATGTTTTTGTGGGGGTTTAAAACCCCCGCTATTTGCTTTTATTTACAGGAAAAAGATGAAGACGATGCATGCGTGTCTGGACATGGTTGGAGGATTTGAACATTGGCGCGTTTTTTTGAGTGCTTCAGCATAATGTTGATTTTTCATGTATATTATTTATGTTCCATTATACTAACAAAGAAACGCGTTAGTTCAACTGGTTGGTGAGTTTTCATGCAGGTACTGGGACCTGGGTTCGATTCCCAGGTCCCCCCATATTATTCATAATTTTGGTTATAGCGTGTTCCTATGCAATTCCTCTCCAGTGGTCCACCATATGCGCATATGCTTATGCCTGCCAAGTGTCTCAGAGGATCAATCCAATGGCCAGAACGTGGATTCCACCATGAACGCTAGTCAACCACTCCACACACGCACTAGAAAGTCAAAAAGGGCCTCATTCTGATGGGCCAAATTACTCTATACAAACCTCCAAAAAGGGCCAGACACCCCTCCTTGTTTGTATTTCTTCTTTTAATTTTCTTTTCTTTTATTTTTTTCAATTATTCTTTTTTAATTGTTTTCTTTAATTTCATAAATTAATTTTTTACAATATAAAATACAGAAAAACTAAAAATATGTTTATTTAATATTTAATTCATTAATATTTTTGTAAATAAATCTTTAAACCATTAATTTAGTAAAATTAGGTTTTCAATTTTAATCTTTTCTTAAATAACTAAAATATATAGAAATTAGGGTTTTTAGCATTTTTATCCTTTTTCTTAATAAATAATTTTTTTCTTATTATCATTATTATTAATTATTAATTAATTTTGTAAATAAACATGTAATTAATTAATTAGGGTAAATTAGGTTAAACTTGAATATCTTTCATAAATAATTAAAAACACCTTAGAACTAGGGTTTTATTTAACTTCTAATTTTAATTAATTTTCTTTATTTTCATTAAATACAAAAAAACATAAAAAAACAATTCCTTTTCTTAATTTAATAATTAATTAACTTTTAATTTCAATTTAATCTTTAAAGGGTCCAACGCCCTCGAACATTCGATTCTAATTTCTTTTCGCGCATTTATACTCATTTACTTCCTTTGCAAATATTATGTAATTGTTCAAGCCGTGTAATAGTCATTAGGAATTTATTTACTTTCCGCATTTTTATTCAAAACGGGTCTTTGTTAATTTAGCGATGTATAGACCCGCGCCTTGTAATAGCGTAGGACTTTATTTTCTGCATTTAAATTTCCGCACTCTTAAACTATTAAACTTTACATGAAAGAATGTATGGCCTAAAATAAAAACAAGCGTAGATCACCGTGATGCATGTACAAGATAAAACATAACTGAAAGCAATACACAAATTCACACACCACTCTTAGGGTACGCCTCACTGTCGCCTTGCCCTTGAAATGTGGTCGTCGAGTATAGGACGTTTTAGTAAGTCCTTATGTCCATGACCCATGGCATAAGGGTAGCTTCTAAGGTGTCCTATTGTTGCTCTGGTGACCACACTGTCCCTACAAACGAATTGACCCTAACACCTCCAACGGTGGTGCTACCTACCTCTCAATGGTGGGATAGCACTACCTTAAGGACATTTACATAGCCTGATTCCTTAGGGTAGGTAGATGACTCATAGATACTTTATCTAAAAAACAAATCAAAACTCTTTTCACACTGACACTTTCAAAAAAGCTTTCAAAACAATTTTTCAAACACTCTTGAGGACTGATACAAGAGTCGATCTGAAATCTTTAAACGAAACATTTTCAAACCCACTCACAATTGAAAAGCAGACATTTTGAAAACACAAATGAGCAAGTGTCTAAGAGCCCATGGATAACCATGGATAGAAAGGGTGCTAACACCTTCCCTTTCTATAAATCTACCTCCCGAACCGAGAAACAATCTCATAAGGAATTTTTCTGTGCTTTTGTCCTGTCCATGTTGGAGAAAATAAAAGACGGTGGCGACTCTTGCTTCCGCGATATTTCGCGAACCAGCGTTAAACAGTCAGTTCCAGATCCACCGATCACAATAACCTTTCGAGGTGTTGTCTAACCGAGTTTTTGATATAGACGCTTACTCGTCTAGAGAGGATAAATTTGAACAATATCTGGTCCGATTTTAGATTCTGTAGCAGCTTTCTGGGGATAGCAACTTGGACTACCCTTTGCTGGAGAAAGGGATTTTTCTGGTGATTTGTAGTAATCAGATAAATAGGCTCAAGCTGGGGAGATTTTTTTCTGTTGGGGAAATAAAATCGATTGGGGGGAGATAAACCTTGTTGGGGAAATAAACCCTAAAACTGTTGGAGAAACACTTTACTGAGGAATACTCCTGGAGAAAAGAATTATGCAGGGGATTTTACAATTTCGGAGGAATAATATTGGTTGGGGAAGAGAATTGCTATGAACTGTGTTGACGTTATAATCTCTGTCAAGGATTGGGACTCTGTTGGTTAGAGATGTTATCGGGGAAAAGATCATATTCCCTAATTTTCTAGGGAAATATGCTGGCAAATTAATATATTTCAGCCTTGTGGGGAGTGTATCTTTGTTGAAAATAAGCTTGTGAATATGATTATGTAGGGATAATCCTGTGAGGATTTATAGGCGACTTGAACATTATCCCAACTCCTAGAGTCTTGAGCAAATGCTTATTCCTGTTTTTATGTGTATATTTGTTAATAGTAATCATATTCATATGCATATGTTCATTCAATTTAGTTTATTGGATGTTTTTGCAAACAAAACAGAAGAAAAAAAAACGTTTGAATTTTTTAAATAGTATTTGTATTGATAGTTTTCCTATAAACAGACGAGTTTGTATAAAGACACAAAAATCCTAGTAAGAGAAAATCCTCGCAAACATTAAGAAAGATTACAAAGTGAAAACATATAGCTATGTGAAAATAATCTCGTCGTGTTTCAACTCTGCTATTGACCCTATGTCTTCGACCATCTCATCCCTTGTTGTCGGAATAAGTTGATTGAATTGATCTATACCATTTGAACCTGATGTTAGTAACAAGGCTTGCTGTGAGTGATCTAACGGGACATAATCATACGCTTTAATCCCTAAATTTTTCCTAGACTACCTTTTTGGGTTTTCAGTCCACCGGGATACCCTTTTTTGCCCAAGCCACCTTTTCAAGTTTTCGACTTGCCGGGTGTACAATCTGTTTATATTCTTATCCCTAATTTTTGCCTGAACCCTTTTGGTTCGCAGGGATGCCCTTATTTTTTCCTAGACCAGTCAACCTAGCGGGTCACTTTTTCATGCGTAGTATTTTTTTACTATGTCCGTGTTTACAGGGTGCAAAAAATCTTCACCATCCATGGTTGTTAGTATCATGGCACCACCTAAAAATATCTTCTTGACTACAAATGGCCCTTCGTAGGTTGGAGTCCATTTGCCTCGGGGATCACCCTGCAGTAGGATGATGTGCTTTATTACCAAGTCACCAGCCTGATATACCCGATGCTGGATTTTCTTGTTGAATGCCTTGATCATACGCTTCTGATACATCTAACAGTTGAAGACAGCCGTGAGCCTCTTCTCGTCAATCAAATTCAACTTATCAAACCTAGTGTGAACCCACTCGTCTTTTTCTAAGTATGCATATTTCATAATTCTCAGAGATGGAATCTGAACTTTAACAGGTAGTACGGCTTCCATACTGTAGACTAGAGAGAAAGGGATTAACCTAATTGATGTTCGAGCTGAAGTGCGATAGCCATGGAAAGATAATGGTAACATCTTGTTCCAGTCTTTATAGGTCACAACCATTTTATGCACAATCTTCTTAATGTTCTTATTTGCGGCTTCCATTGTGCCATTCATTTTTGGTCGATATGGAGAAGAGTTGTGGTGCTTAATCTAGAACTGCGTGCAGAGTTCCGTGATCATAGTGTTGTTGAGATTGGTACCATTATTCATGATAATTCTCTCAAGCATACCATATCGATAGATAAGATTATGTTTAATGAAACGGGCGATAACATTATCGGTAACTGAGGCGAATGAGGCTGCTTCAACTTACTTTGTGAAATAATCAATAGAAACCATGATGAAATGATGTCTGTTAGAAGCAGTGGGCTTTATTTCTCCAATCATATCAATGCCCCACATTGCAAACGTCTAAGGTACAGTTAAGACATTTAGAGGGATTATAGGCACGTGTATTTATCAACGTAGATCTAGCATTTATGACAAGTTCTCAAGTGGTGGTGCTAGTCGGTTTCCATATTCGACCAATAGTAACATGCACTCAAAATCTTCTTAGCCATAATATGCCCACTAGAATGAGTGCCAAAGATGCCTTCGTGCATATCCTCCATAATCTTTTATGCTTCTTTCTTGTCCACACAATGAAGAAGAGTCGAATCATGATTGTGTTTGTATAAAATTCTGTTGCTCAAGAAGAACTTAGCTGAGAACCTCCGTAGGAATTTCTTGTCATTGATCGATGCTCCTTCAGGGTACTCTTGAGCCTCAAGATACCTCTTCACTTCATAAAACCAAATTTTCTCTTCTACTCCGTTGGTATCAACTTCGTAACAGTATGATGGTTCATCTAATATTTCAATGGTGATTCTGGGCACCTTGTTATCTCATCTGACCTTGAACATAGATGACATTGTATCTAATGCATCCGCTAGCTGATTCTTTTCTTGCAGGATGTGCTTAAAAGTAATTTCCTCGAAATACGGGATTAAGGTTAACAAATTATCTTTATAAGGAATGAGATTCTGGTGCTTCCTATCCCATTCTCCCTTGATCTAACTGATCACTAGGGTTGAGTCCCTATATACATCCAAAAATTTATTTCTTAGGTTAATAGCAGCTTTAATACCCATAATGCATGCTTCGTATTCAACCATGTTATTGGTACAATCAAAGCATAATCTTGTGATGAAGGGTGTATAGAAACCTTGAGGAGAGATAATTATAGCACCAATTTTGTTGCCGAGTGAGTTGATAGCTTCGTCGAAAACCATAGTCCATCATGATCCTGGCTCAGGTCCTTCATATGGTCCAAGTTCTTCATAATTTGTAAATAGCATAATGTTCCTGTCCGGGAATTCGAAATTCATAGACTGATAGTCGTCTACGGCTTGATGTGCCAAATGATCTGCCAGTACACTTCCTTTGATTTCCTTTTGAGTGGTGTACTGAATGTCGTATTCGGTCAAGACCATTTGCCGTCGGGCTATTATTCCAGAGAGGGTTGGTTTGTCAAATGTGTACTTGATGGGATCCATTTTAGAAATCAACAAGGTAGTATGGGTCAACATATACTGTCTTAGTCGACGAGCATCCCATGCCAAAGCGCATCAAGTTTTCTCAAGAAGTGAATATCTGGTTTCACAGTCGGTAAACTTTTTTCTAAGGTAGTATATTGCATGCTCTTTTCGACCAGACTCGTCATGTTTCCCTAGTACACACCCCATTGAGTTCTCTAGCACTGTTAGGTACATGATTAGAGGTCTTCCTTCAACTATTGGTATCAGAACTAGAGGTTCTTGTAGGTACTCCTTAATTTTATCAAAGGCTATTTGACAGTCATCGTTCCATTTTACTATTTGATCTTTCTTTAGCAGCTTGAAGATTGGCTCACAAGTAGTAGTCAAATGAGAAATCAATCGGGAAATATAATTCAGTCGTCATAAGAAACGTAGACCTATTTCTCAGTACGGGGAACTGGAATTTCTTGAATAGCTTTAACTTTTGCAGAATCAAATTCAATGCCTTTACCACAAACGAAGAAACCCAGGAGTTTACCGAATCTTACCCCAAAGGTGCACTTGTTCGGATTCAGTCTCGGCTTGTATTTCTCAAGTATTTTAAATAGTTTATGTAGATGAGCAAGATGCTCTTCTTCAGTCTGTGATCTGGCTATTATATTGTCGATCTCGACCTCTATCTCGTGATGAATCATGCCATGGAATAAAGCTACCATGGCACGCTGATAAGTTGCACCAATGTTCTTTAACCCAAAGGCATAACCTTGTAGCAGAAAGTGCCCCATTGTATGACGAAGTTAGTTTTCTCCATATCTTCAGGCGCCATCTTAATATGATTATAACCTGAGAAACCATCCATGAAGGAGAATACCTTGTGTTGAGCGGTGTTGTCGACCAAAACATCAATATGTGGAAGCGGGAAGTCATCTTTGGGGCTTTCCCTGTTCAGAACCATGTAGTCTATACACATGTGTACCTTGCCGTCTTTCTTTGGTACCAGAACAATATTAGCAACCCATTCAGGATATGATGTCACTGCTAAGAAGCCTACGTTGAACTGCTTCATAACCTCAACTTTTATCTTCTCTGACATCTCGGGATGCATGCGGCGGACCTTCTGTTTAATTGGAGAACAACCCTCTTTCATTGTAAATCGATGGACCCCGATATCAGTGTAGAGCTCGGGCATGTCTTCGTACGACCAAGCAAATATCTTAACATAGTCATGCAACATTTAAATTAACTTGTTCTTGACACTACTCTCTAAATTAGGGCCTATCTTGACTTCTTTCCAGTCTGTCTCAGTACCCAAGTTTACAAATTTGATTGGCTCTTCATGTGGTTGGATAGCCTTTTCTTCTTGTATTAAGAGTCTGGTAAGTTTTCCCGGTATTTCACAATCTTCCTCACCTTCGTCCTCGGCTTAGTAGATCGGATTTTCAAATTCATGAGTGGAAATAGCAGAATCAAAATTGACGGGATCTAGAATGGATGTAGATCTGCAATGTAGTGTGTGGGTGTGTGTAAGAAACACATAGCTATATTTGAAAGTAATAAAGTAATGAAAAGACAGAGAGCTCAAAATTTGAATGCAAAAACGTCCAATGTTTTATTAGATGAGCATATGCAGATGAAAGATAACAACCCTAAAGAGTGAACTGTTGTGCCTCGGGTAAGCACAAGGTTTAAATTTATTGTTTTAAAAAATTACATATCCCAAAAACTTGAAAGCAAATAACAGGAAATAGCCATTACTCCTGACTAAAGGAGATTGGTATAAAGTCTTTAGCCTTCCTGTTGTTGAGTCCACCACCAGTAGTAGGGAATATCCAGTTATCCAAATCACAATCACTATCAATGTCTTCTATAGAAGAAATAACATCAATAGCATTCACACCTTTATTGTGCTTCCGCATTGGTGCAGTGATTACATTCGGAGTCTCTGGTGGATCAAACTCAATCTCTTTGTTGTCAATCAGATCTTAGATTTTGTTTTTCAGATCCCAGTAGTTGTTGGTGTCATGCCCAGGACTATTAGAATTATAGGCACACTTCACATTTGGATTGTACTTAGGAGAGGAGGTGTTGGGATTATGAGGAACATCATATAGTGTTATCAATTTGGCTTTCAACGATTTTTGTAATTCCTGAGACAAAGGCATAATAATCCTGGTGAACTGCCTCCTCGGCGCGTCCGACCTATGCTGATTCCCCCGTAGTGGTTGTTGAACAGATGCAGGATTAGAAATCATTGCCACTCCCACAGACTGATGGTGATCATTTTTACCATGGCTCATCTTGCCATAGACAACATTTGTTTATTTCTTATTGTTGAACATCTTCTTTACAACACTAGAAGACGTGGCCACCAGAATCTTTCTGCTCCTGATACCGCTTTCAACTTGCTCCCCAGTCAGGATTAACTCAGTAAAACCAAATGATGAACTCCCAATTAGCAGATTAAAGAATGGACTCGTTAGAGTGCCTATGAACATATCAGTAAGCTCTCGATCAGACAAGGGAGGTTGGACCCTTCCATCTAAGTCTCTCCAGTTCTGTGCATATTCCTTGAAACCATCGTTCAGGCCGATAAACATGTTTTGCAATTGCACTTGATTCGGTGCAAGGTCAGCATTATATTGATATTGCTTATAAAAGCAGCAGCCAAGTCTTCCCACGTATGGATGTTGGTTCCTTCTAGCTGATAAAATAATTCGAGATGAGTGCCAGATAAACTTTCTTGAAAGAAGTGGACCCATAACTTCCTGTCAGCAGTATGAGGTTGGATCTTTCGGACATACAATCTCAGATAAAGCTTAGGACAAGACACACCATTGTATTTAGAAAAGACGGGGGCCTTAAACTTTCGGGGGATAACAACCCCTGAGATAAGACCCAGCTCTTCGAAATCCAACCCAGGAACCCTCTGGATCTCCATAGCATTGAGACGATCTCCCATTTTCTTGTACTTGTCGTCAGCCAGAGGATATTGTTCATTTGAATAGTTCGCTTCTTCTCCATCAGAACTCTGGTTGTCAGCCTTCATAATTTTGTCATGTTCTTCTGGGTCATCATTTTCTTCTTCAAACTCCAAAGCTCGCTTGATTGGACCTTTGAGTCTCCTACCCATGTTGAGGATGCCAGTTGGTTTCTTGACTTTCTCCTTCTTCTCTTTAGTGATGATGTCCTTTATCTCTTCCTGCGCCTTGGCTAGACTCAAGAACATTTTCTGGAACTGAGTGTTTTGTGCCTGGAGATTCTTAACTGTTTGTTCAAGAGCCATTCTTTCTGCTGAAATAAACAACAAAAATATAAGAAACCTGTCTTGAAACACCTGTCATGTAGTGATATGCATGATATGTATATGCAATGTTTTCAAGGACCTTATGATATTTACATTTTCTAACTAAGAGGAAATAAAAACAAATATTTTTATGAATAAGTTTATGTGAATACAAAAGATTACAAAGAAATAAATAAAAAAACTCCTAAAATTCTAAGTTTCCCATGGACGCCTCCTCTTCGTGTTGATATATGTGTTAAGATTTTTCTCCCCGTGAAGTTTCTTCTTGAGCTCCAACAATTTCTTCTCACTTGCATAGAGTTGAGTCTCGAAGGTGTCCCATTCTTCCTTGAGTTAAATCCAGGACTTTCTCAATTCTTTAAGGTCAGTGGGCATGTCTGGATGGAGGATGGTGCAAGAAACGTCTCCTTCGATAACAGGCTCTATGATCACCGGTAGGACATTTGGATATGTCATCATAGGGTTTTGAGTACGAGTTCGTACCCATTTGAGATAGGGATCCAGAGGGATGGACTTCTTTTGTCCTAAACCCTACCTATCAATCTTTCTCACCATGCCCCAAGCTTGTATAAACCTTTGACGATAACCTTGAGGATCATTCTCGTAATCAAATACAATACCCTGGATAAGCGTTTCATGAGGACCTTCTCTTCGAGCATAACCAAATTGACGTAGAGCTAGAGAAGGATTGTAAGTAATACCTCCCCTAATTACAAGGAGTGAAACATTAGGTAATTCCCCACAGCGGTCAATGATAGTGATATCCTTATGAGATCAGGAATACTAGTAGATGTCTGTATGAGAGAGTGACATTATTCTTTGTGACCACCTCAAACCTTGTTCATTCTTCATTACCAAGCGGGGAAGGTGCAAAATAAACAACCTGGATAGCAGAGGTATACTAGACATTAGAGTTCCTCGCCTCTTCATAGTACGAGTGTAAGGAGAATGCAAGTCATCTCCAATTAAGGTAGGTACGGGATTACGAGCAAGAATTATCTTGATGGCGGTCACATCTATGAGTTGATCTGGGTTAGGGAACAATACCAATCCATAGAATAACAAAGCCAAGATCTCCTCGAAGTCCTGAAAACTCATAGCATCCAAAAACAGTTGGGCCTTCTCTATCAGAAATTTAGCAAGAAAATCTTTGACTCCACTTCTTGTTTCCCAATTATATATAATGTCGGACCGCTTCAGATGTAAGGCTGTTGCAATTTCCTCTGGTTTCAGAGCTTCTTATAAACCGGTGAAGCGTGTCTGATCAAGAACAGGTACTCCCAATAGTTGAGAGAACTCCTCCATTATGGGTACTAGCTGATAATCTTGAAAGGTGAAGCAGTGATATGTAGGGTCAAAGAACTGGAATAGAACACTCAACATGTCTTCGTCAAAACCTGGGGTAACCATACTGAGTAGTCTTCCAAGCCTTTAGATGAATGGAGAACTTTCGGGAACCTGTGAGACTAACTCCTTAAACTGAGGAGGCTCCCTTACAAAGTAGATCCAGATAGTGTTTCTGCGAGCGGAGGCCATAACCTACAACAAATAACAAAGATAAATCCCTTGGTCTTTGAAATGGTTAGTAAAAATGATATGGTATGATGTCATGATGTTATGATGTCATGTTCGAACAATTAATCATACATAAACAAAACACATAAGACCTTAGGTTTAAGCTTTCATGGAGTTTATAGGTAAGTACCCTCTTAAAGTTTTATTTGGCTCAACCTGTCCTAAAAGAAGTAATCGGGTTCTAGGAGCCTCAATATCATTGATCTTTCTCCAAGGAATTGTTTTAGCACAAGCATCTGATTTGCGACCGAAATATCCCGAGAGTCCAATCTCAATGAGTGTAGAATCAAGTATCAAGCAACTTCAGTCTGCACCAAAGCCGGCTATCTCACTACTTTCTAATGGCTAAGTTATGTCAACTAAGGTTCTACGGTCAGTTAGTGCTTTATGACACCACCGGCAGTCCAACATTCTCCTTGACTTAACTCAAGGGACACCGGCACCAACCAATATGTCACACTAACGCAGCCATCTCTTCAACCGTATCGGTATACACCATACAATTTTCATGATCTATTGCTACTTACCTAAAATTCCCCCAGATCCGGGTATAGGATCTTTACAAAAACCTGAGCAAAACCTTGACATGTAAAGCATACAAATCAAGCAAGTAAAGCATTTTAAATGTGATCTAACTTTTAAGGTAACCCCACTTTTAGTTGTCCCCAGCAGAGTCGCTAGTTCTGTAATACGGTGGAAGAACCAACTTTTGGTTTTGCGTTTTATTGCAAATGTTGGAGATAGCAAGAGTCGCCACCGACTTTTCTTTTATCCAATAAGGAAAAGGTGAAAAGAACAGGAAAGTCCTTTGACAATTTTCTGAGTAAGGGGGGTAAGTTATGAAAAGGGAAGGTATTAGCACCCTTTTCATCCGTAATTATCTATGGGCTCGTAATCGCTAGCTCACTTTTGAAAATACTTTGTGTTTGTGTGTTTTGAAAATATTTTGAAAATGCCTAAGTGCGGCAAACTTTGTAATGATTCTCGTATCGTTGAGAACGCATACAAAGTGTTTGTTTTGAAAATATTTAAGAAGAGAAGTGTGTTGTGTGAAAAATGTTTTGAAATGTTCGTGAACAAGCGATTAAGAACTATCTACCTACTCAAAAAGTTTTTTTTCTTTTCCTCTTCCTTTAGATAGTTCTATCCTACCATTAGTTAGAAGGAAGCCCTATCATTGGATGTTTTAGGGACAAGCGCGGGTCATCATGCAGTCATAAAGGAAACATATAGGGATACCTTTAGCAATTCGAAGGGACTATCATCATGTATTCATAGGCAACATCGAGGGACAAGATCATTTACCGAAGGAAGCATCGAAGGGTCATCGAGGAACTATGATCTTTGTGATGAGTTTTAACTGAGGGTCTTTGTTAATGGTATCCCTACATTCTAGGGACATGACTATTTTCTGAAGGCAACAAGTGGAGTCACCCTAGAGATGCATGTGTGAATAGTGTTCTGTTTTCAGTTAATTTATCTTGCATATTAGGGTTATCTAGCATTTGTTTTAGATCTTACCATACAAACTCTATTTAGCATACATCTAACGGTTATAAGGAAAGCGGTAAAGACAGAAAATAGATTTCCTACGCTATTACAAAGTTTCGGGGAAGGGGGATACAAACCACAAAATTAGGGGAAATAGAAAGCAAAATAAAAACCTATTTAATCTATTACAACCTTTAGCAGTTACAATATTATAAATCAACTAATGCGAAAAATAAAGAGTGCGCGGAGATTGTAAGAAGAAACGGGGAGATTATTTGATGGGAAAATAATTTATGATTAATTGATTTTTTATTTTATTTTGAGAAAAGGGAATTAAAACCTAAGAAAAACCTAAGTTATTTTTAAAGAAAAATAATTTAATGATAAAACCTAAAGAAAATAATATAATTAATTCAATTAATTTATTTACAAAAAAATTAATTTGATTTAATTAAATAAATAAAAAAAGTCAAGTTGATTTAATCAAAGAATACTTAAATCTAAATTAATTTTAATTAATTGATTAAAAAAGTTAATTATTAAAAAGAAATTAAAATGAAATAATAAAAGGAGTGAGGAGATGGGCCTGAAGAAGCAAGTTAGGGGGTGTGAGAAACATATATGGTAGGCCCAAAATAATGCCAACCCATATATGGTGAATGATCCTGTATGGCTGATTCCAAGGACTCCGTGGTGGGTATGCAAGTGGTGAGGAAGTGAGGCACATGATGAGTGCGCTAGGCTAGCTCGTTCTAGATCTGCAAGCAAGAAAACATGAAAATTAAAATACCAGGGACAGGGATCGAACTCATGCTCTGGTATACTAACGTCTTTGCAAACATACTCCTACCGTTAGGGAGGCCTTTACATACAGTTATATAAACCAATTCATAACATTAAATATAAAACTTAGTTTTAATGACTAGAGAGGCGCCGGAGCCCTAGCTCCGGTCGTCTTCTCCGGTAGCATCCTTCCTCAGAACCTGCAAAAAAACACATGATCAGTGATCCAAAAACACTATAGCCCCTAATTCAAAGGCTGCAAATCCAATAGAGGTATTTTCATGGGTTGAATCGTGCTAATTTGAGAGCTGTAGCAAAAATATCTTAAGTCGGTATTGAAATGGCTATGCCCTTTCCAGCCATCATGGGACTCCCACGATGGGTCATTTCTGCACATTGACATATTATGAACATATTATTGTAGTTAGTTTGTCTTAAAATACAATAAAACACAAAATGAAAAATCATGTGATATTGAGAAACCGGAGATACATGCTAGCGGATTCTGGGAGTTTTGGATCATCTAGTTTGATCCATACTTACTCTGTGGAGTTGCTGGAAGCGAAATGAATGGATATTTCCCAATGAGGAGGCTTGTAACAAGAACCTTGAAGCTCTAAGGTTTCTTACAAGAATTTGAAAGTTTTTAGATGCAAGGAGGTCCCCCTTTTTCTTCTGATCTCGTGTATATATTTAGAGGGAGGAGTGGGATGAACAAGTATGGAAAGAAAACAATGCATTCACGACCATGAGATAAGAATCAAACAAACTTCTAACCTTCCATTTTTTAGATTTTTCTTGCAATTTTCAAGTTCACACGGTCTTGGCATATTCTTCATGTGTTCTTGGGCCTCCATGTGATTGAAATTTAAAGCCCACGCGCCATGGCCAAATGATTTTGTATTTCAATTAATTTAATTGCATTTAAGTGAATAAAAATTCAAATTAAACAAATGAAAATCATGAAAAATATGTGCATTGATTTAGAGGTCCTCTAACACATTATTAACATGTTTTAACAACAAAAGTTAGGTCCACTAGTTCAAAATTTCAAGTTTGCTCACTTTGCACTTCATGCATTTTCTCAAAATTTCCCAACTTGAACTGATCATAACTCTCTCAATTTTCATCTTTTGAAGGTGATCTTTGACTTTTTGGAAATCTCAAGATGTCCTATACAACCTCTCATTTGATCATTTTTATATTTGGATACTTTATCTTGATATAAGTTGCCTTGACAAAAAGTGTCTTGTTGTTGACTTTTGAATTGACCTATAATGTATGGGCTCATATCTTTCAAATGAAGCACTTTTTAGACTTGAGCATAAATATACAAAGTTATAGAGAATTGAATTTACTTCAAAATAGGCTTTGGTTAGGGAAAAGTTGATGAAGCATGTGAAAGTTATGCTTGGTCAAAGTTCAGTTGACTTCTCTTAAGGAAACCCTAATTTGGAAACTTTTGATGATTTGAGGGCTTTCCTTGAGGAATCATAATCAATCCTTGATCAAATGATGATATCACTTCAAAATGTTGATTTTGACCAAAAATATTAAAGTTTGACTGTATGTAAACCACAATTGACTCTTTACCCAATATAGTTAATTTTCAATCATCTGAGCCATTGACTGAGCAAACTTGTGATGCAAGGCAGGATACTTGATATGAGTATCCTTGAAGACATATGAAGAACCATGGAAACCATTTAAGAGCTTTGAAACCTAATCTTTCTTGAGAAACTCAACACCCTAGTTGTAGACCCATTGTTTAGGAGGAGCATTTGTCTAACCAACTCTTGATCCATCTTGAGAAAATGAGGACCCTAGAAGAATGTCTTGAAGAAAAAAAATGGGAGGGAAAATTTTGGGGTGCAACAGCTGAGTTTCAATGTAACCCCCTCGCAATCATATCTGTAAAGAGAGCCCTTCGGAAGAAAATTCAACGAGGAACCAATATCAACCAATACATGAGCCAAAGTAGTGCCCCTTCATTTAATGGAGACATACAGGGCCTTATTGTGATTTCTTCCTTCCGGAGCCAGATCAGCACCATAGAAACCTAACCCATTATCAGTCGTTAAGCTAGAAACATAAATTCCAAATTGATTTGCAGAAATCTCTTATGGTACGTGAGCATTCTCCAAAAATTTCACTAAGTCTTGTGCATGAGCTTCAGAACACAATAGCAGGGATAAAATGGAGATCTTGGAAGGAGTCTGCCCCAGTTGTTCAACAATTTTGTAGTCTCTCTTGCGGATAATCTTTAATACCTCCTCTAACTCTTGTCTATAGGTGTCTTCAATTGTATCTTCTTTGGGTGCCTCCATCTAGGAAGGCTCTGTTATTGGCTCTTTACCTCGAGCCTCAATAGTTGACTCAGTGGTTGTAACTCTAACAGGTGTGGCAATAGTCTTCGGAGAGATTTCTGGAGAGAAAAGCCTTCTGCTTCTAGTAACCTTATTGGTCCTCGCAATATTGTCAATGTCGGGATCAATAACTTCATCTTAATCAGTTGATAACTCTTGCTTAACGCCCCGGTAGTAGACGTCAGATCCATAATTCCACGAAATAGCTTTATCCTAAGAATATGGGATGGGTCCAGGTGTAGTGAATATCAAAGGAGCAGCTTTCAGATTGGTTGTAATCCTCTCAAGACCTTTGGAGTTAATCCTGACAAGAGTGTTGAATATTACAGATAAGTCTTAACATAAATTCTCAGCAGTCAGAGCCTTCTCGATCAGAATTATATGGTTGTCCATTAGGTGTTGAATGTCTTCCTTCAGTAACTTGCAGCCTTTGGGTTGGACTTCCCAACAGTAACACCTTTTAATACAGCTCGGAAATAAACCGGCCTGTAACATATTCTTCTTGATAATCGGTAGAGGAGTAACCAATTCACTTACAGTAGCCACATAAAGAACATCGCCAATTGCACTTATTCCGTTTTCATGCTTCGTCATAGGCGCAATAATTATATTTGGAGTCTCCGGAGGATCAAACTCAATTTCCTTGTTGCCAATCATATCTTAAATTTTGTTTTTCAGAGACCAACAGTTATTGGTGTCGTGCCCAGGATTGTTATAATGATAGGAGCATTTCACATTCGGATTGTACTTAGGAGAGGAGGTGTTAGGGTTCTGAGGGGGATCCCTTAGCGTAATCAGTTCCACTTTTAGTAAATGTTGTAATGCTTGAGACAATGGCATATTAATCTTGGTAAACTTCCTTCCCGAAGCGTATGGCCTACGCCTATTGCCCTGTTGTTGTTGTTGAATAGGTTCAGGATTAGAAATTAGTACCGCTCCCACAGACTGATTGTGGTCATTTTTACCACGGTCCTTCTGGCCATAAACAACATTGGTTTCCTTCTTATTATTAAACATCTTCTTTATAGCACTAGAAGACGCAGCCACCAGAATATTTCTACTCTTGATACCACTTTCAATTTGTTCCGCAATCAGAATCATCTCAGTAAAACTAGATGAAGAACTCCTAATTAGAAGGTTAAAGAATGGACTTTTCAGAGTGCTCATGAACATATCAACTAGCTCTCGGTCAGACAAGCGAGGTTGCACCTTTAAATCTAAATCTCTCCACTTCTGGGCATACTCTTTGAACCCTTCATTCGAGCCCATAGACGTATTTTGTAATTGCATGCGAGTTGGTGCAAGGTCACCATTATATTCATACTGCTTGTAAAAAGTAGTACCTAAGTCTTCCCAAGTACGAATATTGGTTCCTTCCAACTGATAGAACCACTCGAGTTGTGTACTAGACAAACTATCCTGAAATAAGTGAACCCATAATTTTCTATCAGCAGTATGGGGTTGGATCTTCCGCACATAATATCTCAGGTGAAGCTTGGGACAAGAAACACCATCATATTTAGCAAACACATGGACTTTGAACTTGTGAGGGATAACCGCCCCCTGAATAAGACCCAACTCTTCAAAATCCAATCGTGGCACTTTCTGGATCTCCATAGCCTTGAGACGATCTTATAACTGTTTGTATCTGTCATCCGCTGGAGGATACTACTCATCAGAATAGTCTTCATCCTCAGGGATTTTCTCAGAACCTTGGTGGCTTCCACTCTTAGCCCTGACACTTCTACCATCTTCCTCTTGGTTGTCGTCTTCATTAGAGGAGATATCAGCCGTTTGAACTGGTTTGGAGGGACCTTTGAACCTTCTCCCCATGTTGAGGATAGCAATTGGCTTTCTAGTCTTCTTTTTCTTGGCGATGAGCGCCATCATCTATTTTTGTCCTTGGGCTAACTTCAGGAGAGTTTCCTGGAATTGGGTGTTCTGAGCTTGGAGTTCCTTGACAGTCTGTTTTAGATCCATCTTTTACTGAAATAAACAGCAAGAAGATGAGAAAACCTGTATGGGAAAACTTGTTATCTGATGATTCATAATATGTGGATGAAATGTTTTCAAGGATCTCGCGAGATAAATAGAATAAAATGTTAGAAATTGAGTTTTGCTGCAGCTTTGATTGAAGAACTTTGTGTCGTTGAATGTCCTTCTACGAGAATCAATCTCACCATGTCGAGTAGGTCCTAGCCTTTGACTCAAAATAGTGTACTTCAGTCTTTGACGACATTTGATTAGAGGAAAATAAATCCTCCTGCCCCTTGATAGACGTCTGGTTCATGATAGCCTACACCACAGGCCCTTGAGATCCTTGAAATGGCTAGTGAAAATGATATGTTTAATGATGCCATGTTGTTATGATGTTATGTTCGAACAGTTAATCAAACACAAGCAAAGCACACAAGGCCTTAGGTTCAGGCTTGCATGGAGTTTTTAGGTAAGTACCCTCTTGAGTTTAGTTGGCTCAGCCTGTCCTATGAAAAGTAACTGGGTTCTAGGTGTAGCGGTAGAAATGTTTAAGACTAAGCCATTGGATTTACTAGACTTATACAAATCAAAATCAAAATTTCCATCGTGCTTTATTGTTTCCAAAGGAATGGGAAAAGAGCGAATAACCCAAAAATAAGGTGAAAGATTCTAGGTAAGGGGGTTGGTTATGCAAGGGGAAGGTATTACCACCTCAAACATCTAATGTACTCTGTAGGAACCTCTTTGAAAAATCTGTATATTTTAGCTATAAAAATGTTGTATAAAATAGATGGTGGAGGTGGGAAAAGAAACATATTTTTTATGATTTTTGCACCCGCCACGGTTGTGAACCTTTAGTGCCTACGTACCACCTTTTCGTGCAATAGGGGATCAGGGTACACGTAGTTCCTCTTTTAAAAAATTTAAAACACAAATGTGTTGGTCAATTTTATGAGATAAAACATCGTCGTCATTGTCCGTGTGGAAAACATACCTACTATCCACAATCATGAGAAAGGAGAATTTGCACCATCTCAAAGTGGAGGATATGGCTTGGATTATAAAATCAACAATGCCTCACTCAACACCCAAGTGGAAAATATCTCTCTTTACTACATATTGTAGAAGTATAGTTGTTTGCATCACTACAAGGATTGAAAAGAGTTCAATCTTTTGAGAAAAGTTTAAAGATAAAAGCCAAAGTGGCAAGATGGTTTGAAATGAGATTGATTGACTTTTATTCTTATCACAAAAATGTCAAAGTATTATTAAGTTTATTGGAGTTTATTTATGAAAATGTTTGAAAATGCATGGACCTAAGTCCAAGTTTATTATAAAAGTAATTCAAGTTTAAAACAAGAAGAGTTTTCAAAAGGGGGAGAAGATTTTTGAAATTAAATAAGATGGGAGGAGAAGAAGAGGCTATCCTAAAGCATAAGGTAAAAGCTAGGGATAAGAACCATCTAACCAACAAGAAGCCAATACTTGACACTATGAGCCAAAATAGAATTCTCATTCTTTGGATTGAAACCAACAAGCAAATGATACTAGACCTCTTGGGAAATCCAAACTTCAACTGTATTAAGTCTTCACAAAAATTGGGCAGAGTAACGGTTGTATACGGGTGATATCAAAATTATAAACCAAGGGTGTAATCACAATAACCTGCACACAAAACAAACAAGCAACCCAATGTCTTTAGGTAAACCTCACGAGCTCCAAACAAAATAATCAGATAAGATCACAAGGTCTCCACTCACAGGCCAAGGTTTCTAATCCTAAGTCCAAAAAGTCCAATGCTCCATAATGCCAAGGATAGTAACCAAATAGTCCAAGTATCATTAAAGATTTTTAGGGTTTATGTTGATTATTAGATGTTTTGAAAAAAAAGAAAAGTAAAGCCCAAGTGAGCAAAAATAAAAATGATAAGAAAGTAAATGCTCAAATGAGCAAAGATAAAAAATGGCATGAAATGTAGATGCTAAAAAATAAATAGTGCATAAAAATAAAAGGGGAATATAAAAGAATAAAGGATAAAGTCAATTATTAGTGATTAGTGGTTAGTTTGATGATCATCTTGAAACTTTCATTTGGAACTCATTAGAGGATTGGGAGAACCAAAGCCTCTACACAACAAGTTGCATTTTCTTTTTGTCAAGTATATCATCCATTTGGAATCCTTATGAATATCATTTAATGATCAACGATGTTTAAGTGATCCGCGTTGACCAAAGGTGTTGTAGATCCATTAGAGGATTGGTAGAACCAAAGCCTCCACACAATGAATTTCAAGGTTATTGGATCAAAGAGATCAAATTAACATACTTGGGCTTGCAAACATAAGTTTGGGCCACGAATGATCATTTATTCGAATCGGGACAAAATTTAGCGCTATGTTAAGCAATCGTAAGTGGACTTATATAGAAGTCGCACCTATTTTGAGGCCGGTCAATAGCAATCTATGCACCATTTGTTTTGAGACATGATATAGAGATCATACTCCAACAACATTTAGTGCAATAATAATGGGATGAGATGAAGAGGGATGGAAGAGATATACAAACCACTTTTAAATTAAATTTAATCAAACTATTATTAAAATCATTCATCCATTTTTGTGGAGTTAGACTCAACACCATGGATCCAATGATGTTAATAAAGTTCATGATCAAAAATATAATCCAAGATCAGCCAGAAAATAATCACAAAATAATATTACATTTTAATATATACAAAAAGGTTTAAAAATAATGTTTAAAAATAGAAATAAAAGAGAAAAATATCAACTATGTTCAAATTAATCAAGAAATAAAAAGTAAGACCATAGAAAAAATCAGAAATGAACTAAAATAATTTTATAAATTTTTTGGAAATTTTTTTAAGTCAGAAACTATTTTTAAAATTAAAAGAAAAGGGTAAAATAAAACAAAAATTATTAAAAAATAGCAAAGTCAGAAACAAAAATAAAATAACGTCACCAATATTTGTCATAATATCATTAGATTATTCCATAATTTTTTCAGAATTTAAAAATGCATAAAAGTATTTTTAAATATTTAAAAAAAATCAAATAATGTGTAAATTTATTAAAAAAATACCAAAACACAAAATTAAATTGTGAAAAAATAAAAATCATAAAGAGAATAATCAAAAATATTTTTCATGATTTTTTCAGATTTTTTGGACTTAAAATGAATTTTCTATGATTTTTTGAAGTTTAAAACAATTAAATATAAAAAATCAGAAAAGAAAATAAAAGTCAAAAATATGTGGACCATTGGATGAGAGTCAAAACGCGTTAGTAATCAAATCCAAGGGATATGGCGCGCTGTGCATATCATGGTCATTAGTGAATAAAGCACTGAATCAATTATTAAATTAGAATTCAAAAATAACAAGTGGCGTGCCATCATTGGTTGGAAGATGACACGATGGTCATCTTCAACCTCCAGCCAACGTGAATTGCAAGTCTCTCAAACTGTAAAATCAGAAGCTCGGACATATGCCATTCGCTTCGTCTCTTCAAGACGAAGACAACCACACCCTCGCGCCAAATTTATATAAATTGTAGCTCAAGCAATTTGGAAAGAAAGTTTTGAAAAGAGATTTGAAATTTCATGGTCAAAACGTGTTTCCAGTAAAAAGCAAGTGTTGCGGCTAGAACCAGGGCAATGAGAGCATCACAATGATATCAAAGTTTTGAAGAATTGGTGAAGGAATCTACCTATTGAAGTTGAGATGCAGAGCTCTGAAACTGGACTTCTATGGAGCAATATAGAGCACGATTCTTGAATGTAATTATATGGTTAGCTTTAGGGAAGATCAAGGAAGGTGAATTGATGAAAAAATTGGATTGAAAAAGGCTTGTATATGGATTATGAAGTTGCTGAATTTTGAGTTATGGAACAAGTTTGGCAGGGTGATTCTGGCTATCCAAGCTTGAGAAAATGAATGGGATAGTTCATGTATTTATAGGAGAAACAAATGGGATCAAAAGGAAGAGTGAATGATGCATTTTGGAGGGAATTCGTGTAAACCTGATGCACGAGTGAAGTGTGATCTAATTTTCACCAAAAGTCATCCAATCCTTGCGTTTTGAGGTGCTAAACACTTCTGGCGAGTTTGTTAATCAAGTTTAAATCAAAAACGCGTGTAAATCTTGTGATTAGAAGCCAAAACAAAGATTTCAAACTTCTGACTTGGTGAAAAATTCAGTTTCAAAGTGCCAACTTCTAACCAATGGCATTTTCAGCTCAAGGAGTCTTAGGGCATGATTCTTGATGCTTCAGAAAGATGAGGTTACAAGCTTTGCAATGGAAAAAGAATGGAATCAAATGGATGCTTGAGCTGAAAGTTGTGTTGAGTCAAAGTTGGAGAAAAAATGTTGACTTTCCATACTTAGAAATATTTCAAATTCTTCTTCAAAAGTGACCTATAATGTCTTGCATCCAAACATAGCCTTCTACTTGGAATTTGTTCTTGACCAAAAAATATGGCATGAATTAGATCTATTGAATGACATTTTGGAACTTGAACCATTCAAAATCTCCAAAAATAGAGAGAGATATGAATTGTTGAAGTGGACAAAAAATCATGAAATGACCTATAATCTTTTGTATCCTTAAGGAAATTTACACTCATTTTCTCACTTTGCACATAAAATAAGGCATAAATTTCACATCTTCAAGATCATTATGGAAAAATAATGGGCTCAAGGTGATAAAAATTGACCAAGTTATGATCATTTGAAGTCACACATGGAAAAATGGGGATTCATCTGGAGGACTTGTAATCTTTCTTCTTCATCAAGTTTCTTCCACATGAAAACTCCTTGGAAATTTTGAAGTGATTTGTTGATAACCCTTTGAAGATAAGGATATATTTGGAATCACTCAAAAATACTAAAAGATGAGCAAGATATACTCCTTTGAAGTTCAAAACCCTAGCTCTTAGATTAAGGAACATGCTTTGAGGAACTTTGACAATTTTAAACAAACTTCTTGTACCAAAACAAATGCTTTGTAAATATAAGTTGTTGAGGATGATAATGAGAACTCATAGCAACCACAACCACTTATATATCTTGAGAATTGAGAGAAATATGCACTTGTGATCAATGGGAACAAGGCCTTGTCCAAGCATGACAACTCCTTCAATCAACCCCTTGTACTTTTGAATCAATCTTGATAATTTGGAAATGTAGTGAACCAAAATAACCTTTCCATGCCATCCCTTCCAAAAAAACTTCCATGGTGAGGTTTGAACTTCTCAAGATTCATTGACTAGGTCATGGAAATAAACTCATGAACCCATGGATCAACTTGATAAGCCTCATTGTCTTTACCTACATTAGTAGCAATTAAGACAAAACAACATTGCATTCTATTAATTAAAAGGAAAAATCAAGACAAAATATTCTGATCACAAAAGAAAACAAGTCAAGGTGCTTGGTGATTCCTCAAAGAGCAAAGCTAAAGATAGGGAGGAGAATCAAGAACCCTAATGTGATCTTGTTGTGATGGAATCAATATGGTATGATAAAGGAATATTAGGGGGGGGGGGAATTGGGGTACAACAGCTGCCCTTATTTAATTTTCTTCTATCCAGAGATACGATGGTTAAAAATATTCGTGTCGACGCAGTCAAAGATACTTAAATATAAAAAAAAAACCTATTTTTTTCCCTAAGATGCCATGCAATGATTATGAATATGAGTGCACATGGACAAATCCAAAGGGACGCAAAACACCATTGGGGATGTAACAATAATAAAGAAACAAGAGAGCGACCCGACCAGGAAAATAAATCACTGGTGGATCAAAAGACCTGAGCCAGAGAGGATGGTAAAATGGTCAAAGGATACACCAACTCCTACTGGAGGTAAAGCTACCAACGTTCACTAAAGCTAGAAGGAAAAGAAAAAACAACACCGACATTCACTGAAGGTGAGCTACCAATGGTCACTGAAGGTAGAAGGAAAATAAATATCAACACCGACATTCACTGACGGTGAGCTACCAAAGTTCACTGAAGGTATAAGGAAAAGAAATATCATAGCATCGCCGTTCACTAACGATGAACTACCAACATTCACTGAGGGTAGCAAAAAGATAACAAACACCAACTTTCACCGATGGTGATCTACCAACTTTCACTGAAGGTAGAGAGAAAATATCATAACATCTCCGTTCACTGACGATGAACTACCAACGTTCACTGAGGGTAGCAAAAAGATAACAAGCACCAACTTTCACTGATGGTGATCTACCAACTTTCACTGAAGGTAGAAAGAGAAAATATCATAGCAAAAAGATAACAAGTTTCCCTAGAATTCTGGTATTTCTCCTAGAACGGGTCTCAACTTCTTCTTTAACTGAGGCAATTTGCCTGGAAAGGGTAAGATGTAGGCTGTCTCAAATAAAGAGACTTCCACTTGCAAAGATTTCACAACGAGTTGTTTCTGTGAATTTAAAAGTCTTGCCCTCCACTGGCGTAAACTGATGACGGACTGCAAACTGTCCACTCATAGAGGAGATGGCAAAAAGGTTACGTCGACTTTTATAGGGAAGCACAAGTTGCTCAAATAAAGAGACCTTCTACTTGTTATCATAGAGGATTGTAAAAAGAAATGACTTTCCGGGGATAGAAATATGGCTTCCTGGGGAAAGAAATATGACTTCCTAGGGAAATGCCATGATATTCTTGCTGAGGGGATAAAGTCTTCTTGTGCAAAATAAATGCACAAACTAAAACTCGAAGCTTTCAGAAATCCAAAGTAAATAATATTGTTGTGGAACCACAGATTCAAACCAGAAATAAACTGGAATGGAACAGTCAACCAAAATACATCCTTTGAGAAATAAACTTAAGAGGGAAAACCAAATGCATCCAAACAAGGAGCTGTATAGGAAGGCTAAAGCAAAAATCTTCCACGGGAGACAACTCAGTGGGGAAATTGAAAGAATATATGCTTTCTGCTTAGGGCCAACACTCTATTGAAGAGAGGACAACGCAACTCTGCAAAACAGGGTGATATGTCAACAAAACATTAAAATGTCAACGAACAATGATTTGCCAATTTTAGCTATGCGTGTTTTATAAATGAATGTATGAGTGTTATCTTGCGTATGCTGACAAAACAAATACACAACCCTGGGAGTAACCAAGCAAAACAAACTTTGGCACAAACAAAACTCGGCTAAACCACATCCAGGATGATCATTCCAAGAAAAAGTAAATATCAACTGAGGAAACAAAACCTACTGCATGCTTTAGCTTTACTGGGGAGAAACACAATCCGGAAGTAAACAAATAAAAATGATTAAATAGTACAGATATAGGGATAGAATATCCTTCTCCAGGCTTCACCGGGGAAACAAACGTTTTCAAAAGTAACACTTCTACTGGGGATTGCAAAACCAGTCTCAAGTAAAGAAGATGGACACCAAATCATCAAAACATTCACTGGGGAATTCAGGTCTACTTCATTGGGGAGATTAACACCATATCTTCAAAGGGAAAACCATAATACGTTCTTCACTAGTGAAACCAGGGACCTGCGCTCTTCAAGAGTGATTATGGTACCAACTTCTCGGGAAAATAACTTCCATTAGATCGAACGAAAACTTCACCGGAGAAATCTTGGATTGAAACTTCACATCATGAAAATTCAAAAAAGAGGAGAAATGAATCCAAATTTGACCGAGGATACTAGAGTCACGAACCCAATACAGCGAATCATCTTGAGTAAACCTTCCCGAGGGGAACAAAAACTTCTTAAAATAAACTGGAGTTTGTCCATTCCTGGATCACCATTTTTGTTGCCATTATTTCATCACAAATTCCAAGGTAGAAGCGAATTGTATATTCTTTTTGAAAAATCGATTTTGTTGTTTAATCTTTTTACTTTGAAAGTTATTATCAATAATAAATGGAGTCTTTGCAAGCTAAATAAAATAAGAAATACAAAGAATTGGGTAAAAGCTCAAATTTCATTAATCGAATGGTAGTCTATGAATGGCGAGACTCCATGGATAATTACAAAGTTTGGAAAATGGTAATATATAATGGAAAAGATACATTGAGATACAATGACCACTATCCCCTCTAACAACTTTTGAAATCCTGAGTAATAACTTATGTTGAAGTGTGATGAGAATCCGAGAAGATTGTTGCTCCAATGATCAAGTCTCGTCTGATGTAGTTACTTGCCAAGAAAGTCGCTCACTTTTGCCTAAGCTGCCCTTGCGGGTTTTCAAATTAGCGGGAAATTTATTCTGTTTATGTCTCTAATTTTTGCCTAGACCGCCCTTTTGGGTTTTCGGCCTACCGATACGCTCTTTTTTGCCTAAGTCTCCCTTTCGGTTTTTCAACTTAGCGAGCTGCTCTTTTATTTCTTTAGGCGAAGTATTTCTTGAATGCATCAGCATTCATGGGACGTGGGAACTCCTCGCCATCCATAGTTTTAAGAATTAATGCACTGCCAGAGAAGGCTTTCTTGACAACATATGGGCCTTCAAAGTTAGGAGTCCACTTGCCCCTAGAATCAGTGTTGAAAGACATGATCTTCCTGAGCACGAGGTCGCCTTCTCTAAATTCACGAGGTTTGACCTTCTTATCAAAATCCTTCTTCATCTTTTTCTGATATAACTGTCCATGACACAAAGA
This sequence comes from Vicia faba, assembly GCA_948472305.1. Lineage (NCBI taxonomy): Eukaryota > Viridiplantae > Streptophyta > Magnoliopsida > Fabales > Fabaceae > Vicia > Vicia faba. Next base: position 724,930,093 of record OX451738.1, on the reverse strand, counting down.
TGTCATTCTCTTCTCTCCGATCAAATTTAATTGGTCAAACTGGTTATGGGCCCATTCAGCCTCTGACAACTTGGTTTCCATTATCACACGCAAAGAGGGAATCTCAACCTCGACTGGGAGTACAACTTCCATTCCATACACCAAGGAGAATGGGGTTGCTCTTGTTGAAGTGCGGAAAGATGTTTGATATCCATGTAGAGCAAAAGGGAGCATTTCATGCCAATCCCTATAAGAAACAACCATTTTCTGGATAATTTTCTTGATATTCTTATTAGCAGCTTCAACAGGCCCATTCATCTTTGGCCTGTATGGAGATGAATTGTGATGAACAATCTTGAATTCTTCGCACAGTTCTGTCATCATTTTATTGTTCAAATTCGAGCCATTGTCGGTGATAATTCTGCTCGGCACATTATACCGGCATATAAGATTATTCTTGATGAAACGCACAACCACCTTCTTAGTAACATTGACATATGAAGAAGCCTCCACCCATTTGGTGAAGTAATCAATTGCTACCAAGATGAAACGGTGTCCATTCGACGCTTTGGGTTCTATCATCCCAATCATGTCAATACCCCACATAGAGAAAGGCCATGGGGAAGAGATCACATTGAGAAGTGTCGGAGGAACATGGACCTTATCTTCATAAACCTGACATTTATGACACTTCTTTGCAAATTTATAACAATCAGATTCCATTGTCAGCCAATAATAACCTGCCATTAGCATATTTTTAGCCATCGAATGTCCATTGGCATGAGTGCCAAATGAACCTTCATGAATCTCATGCATCAACATGTCTGCTTCGTGTCTATCCATGCATCTGAGCAAGACCATGTCATAATTTCTTTTATACAACACATTTTCACTGAGGAAGAAACTGCCAGCCAATCTTCTTAGTGTCTTTTTATCTTTCTTCGAAGCACCAATCGGGTTTTCCTGAGTCCAAAGAGAATGCTTGATGTCATGATACCAAGGATTTTCATCTGCTACCTCCTCTGTTGTAAACACATGAGCGGGCCTATCTAGTCGTCGAACCGTAATTCGAGGTATATCATTCCAAGTATTTATTTGGTACATAGAAGCCAGAGTTGCCAGAGCGTGTGCCATTTGATTTTCATCTCTAGGAATCTGATGGAATTCAACTTTGTTAAATAAGGGTAACAATCTTCTAGAATAATCTTTGTAAGGGATCAAACCGGGGTGACGAGTATCCCATTCTCCTTTAATCTGATTTATTACCAAAGATGAATCACCATACACATCTAGATTTTTAATTCTGAGATCAATAGCTTCTTCGAGACCCATGATGCAAGCCTTGTATTCTGCCATATTATTAGTACAATCAAACGTTAACCTTACGGTAAAAGGAATGTGCGATCCATGTGGAGTGACAATCACAACACCAATTCCTTTACCATAAGCATTCATAGCTCCATCAAATATCATACTCCAATGAGATTCAGGGTCAGGAACTTCCTCAAGCAATGGTTCATCACAATCTTTCACTTTCAGGAACATTACATTCTCATCAAGGAATTCATACTCTACAGACTGATGATCCTCCACTGGTTGGTGAGCAAGATAATCTTCTAACACACTGCTTTTAATAGATTTTTGAGTGTGGTATTCGATATCATATTCAGATAGCAACATCTTCCAGCGGGCAATTCTCCCAATAAGAGCAGGCTTTTCAAAAATGTACTTGATTGGATCCATTTTGGAGATCAACCAAGTAGTGTGATTCAACATATACTGCCGCAAACGCTTTTCCGCCCAGGCCAAAGCACAACATGTCTTTTCCAGCATGGAATACTGCGACTCACAATCAGTGAACTTTTTACTGAGGTAATAAATGGCGAAATCTTTCTTCCCTGTTTCATCTTGTTGTCCTAGAATACAACCCATGGAATTATCTAACACTGTCAGATACATAATCAACGGTCTTCCTTCGACAGGAGGGAGCAAGATAGGAGGTTCAAGCAGATATTCTTTAATAGTTTCAAATTCCCTTTGGCAGTCATCCGTCCATACACAACCTTGATCTTTCTTTAACAACTTAAAGATCAGTTCATATGTTGCAGTCATGTGGGAAATGAATCTGGAAATTTAATTCAAACGCCCGAGGAAACCTCTGACTTGCTTTTCAGTCCTTGGTGCTGGCATCTCTTAAATTTCTTTGAATTTATCAGGGTCAACTTCAATTCCTTTCTGGCTAATAATGAAACCCAACAATTTCCCTGATCGAACACCGAAGGTGCATTTATTTGGATTTAAGAGGAGACGATACTTCCTCAAATGCTGAAACAACTTTAACAAATCTTCTACATGCCCTTCTTCAGTATGGGATTTAGAAATCATATCATCAACATATACTTCGATTTCCTTGTGCATCAGATCATGGAATAGGGTTGGCATAGCCCTCTGGTACGTTGCACCAGCGTTCTTCAACCCGAAGGGCATCACTCTGTAACAGAATGTTCCCCAGGGTGTGATAAACGTTGTTTTTTCCATGTCCTCAGGCAGAATTCTTATTTGATTATACCTGGAAAATCCGCCCATGAACGAGAATACTTTGAATTTTGTTGTGCTATCCACTAACATATCAATGTGTGACAATGGAAAATCATCTTTTGGACTAGCTTTATTTAGATCTCTGAAATCTATGCACGTGCAGACTTTTCCGTCTTTTTTCGGTACTGGGACAATATTGGCAATCCATTGAGGATACACTGACGTCACAAGAAAACCAGTATTAATCTTCTTTAGAACCTCCTCTTTGATTTTCAATGCCATATCTGGGTGAGTTCTTTTCAACTTCTGTTTGATTGGCGGACACTCTGGCTTCAACGGTAAATGGTGCTCCACAATATATGTATCTAGACCAGGCATATCTTGATAAGACCAAGAAAAAATATCCACATACTCTTTCAACAACTCAATCAACCTGCTCTTTACATCAGGATGCAACAATTCTCCAATCTTGACTTCCTTCGAATCTTCTTCTGAACCCAAATTGATCACTTCCAATGGCTCTTTATATGGCTGAATGGTATTTTCCTCGTGCTCAAGCAACCGTGAGACCTCTTCTAGAATCTCATCATAATCTTCTTCGTCAGCCCCATACACAGGACATTCAAAGTTGGGAGAGGGTGCAGGGCCATTGTATTCAACGGGTTTTTTAATTAATCTGTACATATGATTTATGATTGCTTTTAGAAACTGACACATATAACAAGTGATCATGCAGATTGAATTTCAGTTATTATTTATTTTGAAGGGTTTTTTTTATTATCATTTTTCGAGAAAAAGCAGAAAATAAAGACACAATTTGGGAAACAAAGGTGACTTTTATTATTGATTTTAAAAGTCACAGCAACATATAAGCCCTATAACATTAATACTTCCACCTTGGGCAGAGTGAAAGCTTTTCAAAAAGATTAACAAAAAAAATTACTTTGAAACATATATGCAAGAAGGAACATCAATGGTGATCCAGTTCTGGACCCTAACTCCGTGCGTCACATAATTCGGCCTTTCCTGCTCTGCTTCATCTTCCACAATGGCATTGATCCTGGAAACAGTTGGATGAATATAACCCCCGCTACAGAAGATGTCTTGATATTTGCTTGCAGCTGACTTCAGCTTCATGCCCTTACCTATGTCATTCCTCAAAGAGAACCCCAAGCCAGCTTTGTTCTTGTTCACATGTGGATCCACAATCTGTCCCCACACTTCACTATGACCCTTACGCACAACCTGTTGCACATCTTTAAGCGAAACCATGGAATTATCATTTCCTCTTATATTATCAATGGATAAGGCTTGGAAATGGGTTCCAACAACAGCTACATTCATCTCCACAATGCTGAAAGAGGACAAATGAGATATCAATAATGCTTGTTCTCCATTTACGATCACTACTTTCCTTTCATGTACAAACTTCAGCTTCTGGTGTAAAGTTGAAGTGACAGCCCCTTGCTCATGTATCCATGGTCTTCCTAGCAAACATCTATAAGCGGGTACAATATCCATTACCTGGAAAGTAATCTGAAACAAATGTGGTCCTATATGAATAGGCAAGTCCCCCTCACCAATAACAGATTTCCTTGATCCATCAAACGCTTTCACAATGATGCCACTCGGGTGCATAGGTGTTCCTTGATATTTCAACTTCATAAGCGTACTCCTCGGTATAACGTTCAAAGCAGATCCATTATCAATCAGCACATTGGATAGTGAATCATTCTTGCAATTCATAGAGATGTGGAGGGCCAAGTTGTGATTCCTTCCTTCATCTACTAATTCATCGTCGCAGAAGCTCAAGTTATTACATGATGTAATGTTCCCTATTACACTGCTGAATTAGTCTATTGGCATATCACTCTCCATAAAAGCTTGGTCTAATACCCTCATCAAGGATTCTCTGTGAGCATAGGAGTTCATCAATAGAGCCAAGATAGATATATTTGAAGGAGTCTGCAGTAGCTGATCTACAATTTTGTAGTCGCTCATCTTGATTATCTTGAAAATATCATCCACTTCTTTCTCTAACGCAGCCCCACTAGTCTCACCCGTAGCCTTCTTGGGTTCAACATTCTCACCAATTTTCTTTCCAGCACTAACATCTCTTCGAATAACTGGTGCAAACACACGACCGTTGCGGGTAACCCTTCTATTTTCAACAATATTCCCAACATCAGGCATTGGCTGGATGGGAACTTCCACTCCATCCTCTAAGATTATAGTGTTGTATTTGTAAGGTACAACCTTGTCTGACTTGTAGGGGATAGAACCCAGTAAACTAATCACCAATGGGGTAACAACTGGCTTTCTATAATACTCAACTTCAAGATGGGCGGGTGACCCAAAACAAGGTACAATGATGTTTAACCCTTCTTCAACACAATCAGTCATTATTGAGTCATTTCTAGAAAACAAATCCTCATCTGAGGAGAAATACTCATCTGCGGAGACATACTCTTCATCCGACTCTTATGCCATCAAACAAACCTCGACCATATCAACTTCATGGTAATCATCCCTTTGACTTATAACCTTGATAATTCTGTTATCTAACAACGACTGAACACCCTTCTTTACGATTGAACATCCTCCAGAATCTTGGCAGCAAACTCGGCAAGATCCATATTGGTGTTCCACCTGACCAGCCTTATGGCTAAAGGTAGCATGAAATTTCACAAGGTCCTCATTCATATACTCTACATCAAAAATTCTGAATTCTCTAGGACATCCAGAAACCATATTCACCTCCTCGTCATACTCCTCTTGTAAATCAGCCTTCATCTTATCGCAACCATGTATGTCTGTACTGCAAATAGCACAACCAACATGGTCATGCGTATAGTAGCTAAATTCACAAAGGTATGCATGCATCCTCACCAAATATCCTCTAACTAGATTAATATAAAAAATCTGAAAGTTTCCTGGACAACCGGCCACCATATTCACAGCATTTACTCCCCCATGCTTTGGTAGAGGATTGTCTTTCACATTAGGTCCCACATCTTTGAAAGATAGAACACCAGACTTCACCAACTTATGAACCTCAGTCTTTGAAGGATAACAATTCTCAACATTATACCCTGGTGCTCCCTGATGATAAGCACATGTTTGATCTGCTTTGTAGTACCAAGGCAATGGTGATCGTACGGCGGGAGGTGGTCGGGTCTGAACCAACTTCTTTTAAATCAATGCCAGTAGTAACTCTGTATAGCTCATAGGAATAGGGTTATAACTCTCCCTTCTCTGATTATACCCTTGATTCCCCTGCTGGGATGGTCTTTGATAAGCAACAGTAGTTGGAGTTGCACCCACAACTGGAGTAACTGAGGCGACCTGCTGATGACGCTGATAATTCCCTCTAGGAGTATTAACCCTCCTCTCTTGCATAATAGCATTTGAATCCCCTTCCTTCTTCTTGGTAAACCCATAAGATGGTTTCTTCACACCTCCGGAACTTTCACTCTTCATTAATTAGCCTTCTCTTACAGCCTCTTCTAAGCGGATACCCATTCCTACCATTTTAGTAAAGTCACTTAGCGCACTTGCCACCATCCTTTCATAGTAGAAAGCACCTAGCGTTTTCAAGAAAATATTAGTCATCTCCTTCTCTTCCATGGGAGGAATCACTTGGGCGGCTACCTCACGCCATCTCTGTGCTTATTCTTTGAATGATTCCCTGTCTTTCTGACCATGGCCCTGAGTTGATCACGGTCAGGCGCCATGTCCATGTTGTACTTGTATTGTTTGATGAATGCTTCTCCCAAATCATTGAAAGTATGGATATTGGCGCTGTCCAAACTCATATACCACTTCAGCACAACACCGGTCAAACTATCCTGAAAAAGTGAATCAGCAGACGTTGATCATCAGTATGGGTAGACATTCTCCTCATGTATATCACCATATGAGCACGAGGGCAAGTGTTGCCCTTGTACTTCTCAAACTCCGGGACCTTAAACTTAGCAGGTATCTTAACATTCGGGACCAATCATAGCTCATTCACATTCTGCCCAAATAGCTCTTTTCCCCTAAGGGCCTTCATCTCTCTTTGCATCTTGTCAAACTACTCTTGAAAATCATCCATTCTATCATAAAGACCCAATTCTTCACTCGGTGGAGGGAAAGGACGACACACAGCATCATTAACAAACAGAACCATATTCACCGACAGATGCGCAGCAGGAGCAGCATGCACCATAGGAGGTGTCGGAGTAATAATAGTCTGAACAATTAGAGTATCTTGAGGACCAAGATTAAAACCTTCAGGTGAAAAAATCTCTTGCATTCCCCATGGATAACCTTGAGGCATGCGATTCTGAACAGCAGCTGGAGTAGCAGATACGGGAACAGTCAGAGCTTCAGTAGGTTCCCTTGTTGGTTGAGGTTGAACACTCGGTGGCTGATTCTGAGCAGCCACCAGAGCTTCCATCAGAGTAGGCAGATTGGCCATGACAGCCTTCAAAGCAGAAACCTCCTCGCACAGCTCGCGATTCTCTTGTTCTAGGTTGTCCATCTTCTTTCTGAAATTAGCCCGAGTGTTGTAATGGTGAGTCAGCTTGTTGGACGAAGTAAAGAAGCTTAATAAGACACTTGGATATGCATAACAAATGCAAGAAATATGTACAATATGATGCATGATATGCAATGCACATGATTTTATTTAATATTTCAAGGGATTTAAAATTTATGGACATATTGCAAATATCAAAGTAATAATGCATTTTAAATACTGAAAAATTTTATTATAACAATTCCAAAATGGATTACAAGTTTCAATGATCCCAAGTACAAGATGAAATAAAAATCTAAAACCCTGAGAAGTAAAACTGATGTAGATCACCCTATACGCTGGCGCTTCCCTGTGAGCCTGGCAATCTGAGCCTTCAACCTCTGGTTTTCTTCCGCATGTCTGATGGCAACCTCCTTCCAATCACCTAAATCAGGAAGTGAGTGATCAGCATCTGATTGAGGCTTAGGAGAAAATAAATCCCCTTGCCTCTCCATAGTCTCTATCGCTCGACTCTCAAGGATCTCAATCAAGTCGTCTTTCTCCTTCAAGTCTTCTCTATAGGAAATCTCTAAAGTTTGGAACTTCTTCTTCCAAGCATCCTTTTCCTGTTGCATCCTAACCAAAGCAAGTTGCAGCTCTTCTAGATCATCTAATAAGGGAGGAATGGTCTTCACAAATAGATCATGCATAGGTGTTTCCCGGGAATATGACATCTTCAACTGAATAGCTCTCGTTTGGACCCTTTGAAGATATGGCTCCAAAGAAACAGCACCCCTAGGTCCCAAATCCTTCCTACTCTTCTTATGAATGTGACGCCAGGCCTTCGCAATCTTCTCCCTAGCTTCCCTATGGTCTTCTCCTTCCTTCGGAAAGAAACTACTCAAATGAATACTATTTGGTTTATGCCTCATCAGATAACCAAGCTGTCGTCGTGCAAGAACAGGGTTATAGTTAATTCCTCCCTTTGTACCAAGAAGAGGTACATTAGGGAAACTACCACAACTGTCAATAATCTCTATATCCTGGTAAGCTCAATGATACCAATCAATATCCGAGTGAGTAAGTGCCATGATCTTAGGAGCCCAACGGGGTTCCTTCTTGACATCCCAAAAAGCATCAGACTGAGGCATATGAGAGATAAACCACTGGTACCACAGAGGCGTGCAACAAATAATCATCTCCCCATGATAAGAATTCCGAAGATGAATAGAGTAATAAGCATCACCCAACAAGGTAGGAACTGGGTTTCCAATCATGAAGATCCTGATAGCATTAATGTCAACAAACTTGTCCATATTAGAAAATAAGAACAACCCGTAAGCAAGTAGAGCAAAGATGGCCTCAAAAGCGACTATACTCTTCATCCTAGCAAAGTAACAAGCTTTCTCCAATAAGAACTGAGTTGGTAATCCTCTAATCCCTCCTTTAGTAGTCATATGGGCTTCCACCTCAGACTTCCCCAGATGAATCAAAGCAGCAACCTCATGTGGTTTTGGCTCACCCTCCAAACCAGTAAAAGGAACACGATCGGTAACAGGTAAATCCAATAAATAAGAATACTCCTCCAGTGTGGGCATCAACTGATAGTCGGGAAAAGTAAAGCAATGATACATCGGATCATAGAACTGGACCAAGGTCGAGAGAATACCCTCCTTCATCTTCAGCTTCATGAGAGGAATAATGGATCCATACTTCTTCTGAAAGTCTACAGAACACTCGATCTCGGGAATTAGACCGATCAACTCATCTATCTTGGGATCCTTGAAACTGTACTTCCTGGTCTTTATCTTTCCCGAATCCATGGTTAAAAAGTACCTGAGATATTCATAAATGGTCAACTTTTAAATCCCTTGAAATAAGATTTCTCCAAAAGATGCTTATGAGTGCATGGATGCATGGATGCATGATGCAGCAATCACATACAAGTTCACACATATAGGGTTCATAGGTCCAACGTAACGAGCATGAGGTCGAAGGTACTACCCATAAGGTATTGGTCTAAAAGTTATCACCTTCCGAACAAGGTTCTAGAGGTTCCCAGAGTCTACATCCTTCCTTCGGATATTACCAACTTCCCGATTAACTCGGTAATTAGTAATATTCTCAAGAAAAACTTGTCCGAGCGTAGTATCGCGTGACAACTATTTCCGGATTACTCTATCATAGCTTCCGCACTACACCTAAAAGGCCAAGATGGGTTTGGTATTCTACGGTCCTCAGCTTCAGCAGGCTCCCAAGTCGAAAGCAGCATGTCTTCCCGATTACTCGGTAAACGACACTACAGTCAAAGGGGCCTCCACTGAGTGGGGGATATCATGCCTCCTTTTTTGGGATTACTCCCTCAAAGTTAACATGACTATACCGCCCGTCCTATCTTAAAGTTTTCCCAAGTCCGGGTATAGGACTTATGAGTAATCACCAAGCACCTTGAAAACCAGGAAAATCCACACAAACATATATACAACATGTAACACAAAAACAACAATAACACATATACAGATATAAAAAAAGATAGGCTCAACCCACTTAGGGATGGACCAGTAAAAGGTCAATCTTTCCCCAGTGAAGTCGCCATTTTTCTGTAGCGGTAGAAATGTTTAAGACTAAGCCATTGGATTGACTAGACTTATACAAATCAAAATAAAAATCGCCACCGCGCTTTATTGTTTCCAAAGGATTGGGAAAAGATCGAATAACCCAAAAAGAAGGGGAAAGATTCTAGGTAAGAGGGTTAGTTATGCAAAGGGAAGGTATTAGCACCCTAAACATCTACGGTACTCCGCAGGAACCTCTTTGAAAAATCTGTATATTTTGGCTATAAAAAATTTTGTATAAAATAGATGGTGGAGGTGGGAAAAGAAACATATTTTTTATGATTTTTGCACCCGCCACGGTTGCGAACCTTTAGTGCCTACATACCACATTTTTATGCAATAGGGGATCAGGGTACACGTAGTTCCTCTTTTAAAAAATTTAAAACACAAATGTGTTGGTCAATTTTATGAGATAAAACATCATCGTCATTGTCCGTGTGGAAAACATACCTACTACCCACAATCATGAGAAAGGAGATTTTGCATAATTTCAAAGTGGAGGATATAGATTGGATTTTAAAATCAACAATGCCTCACTCAACAACCAAGTGGAAAATATCTCTCTTTACTACATATTGTAAAAGTATAGTTGTTTGCATCACTATAAGGATTGACAAGAGTTCAATATTTTGAGAAATGTTTAAAGATAAAAGCCAAAGTGGAAAGATGGTTTGAAATGAGATTGATTGACTTTTAGTCTTCTCACAAAAATGTCAAAGTATTATTAAGTTTATTGGAGTTTATTTATGAAAATGTTTGAAAATGCATGGACCTAAGTCCAAGTTTATTATAAAAGTAATTCAAGTTTAAAACAAGAATAGTTTTCAAAAGGGGGGAGAAGATTTTTGAAATTAAAGAAGATGGGAGGAGAAGAAGAGGCTATCCTAAAGCATAAGGTAAAAGCTAGGGATAAGAACCATCTAACCAACAAGAAACCAATACTTGACACTATGAGACAAAATAGAATTCCCATTCTTTGGATTGAAACCAACAAGCAAATGATACTAGACCTCTTGGGAAAACCAAATTTCAAGTGTATTAAGTCTTCACAAAAATTGGGCAGAGTAACGACTGTATACGGGTGATTTCCATATTACAAACCAAGGGTGTAATCATAATAACCTGCAAACAAAACAAACAAACAACCCAATGCCTTGAGGTAAACCTCAAGAGCTCCAGACAAAATAATCAGATAAGATCACAAGGTCTCCACTCACAGGCCAAGGTTTCTAATCCTAAGTTCAACAAGTCCAATGCTCCATAATGCCAAGGATAGTAACCAAATAGTCCAAGTATCATTAAATATTTTTAGGGTTTATGTTGATTATTAGATGTTTTAAAAAAAAAGTAAAGCCCAAGTGAGCAAAAATAAAAATGACAAGAAAGTAAATGCTCAAATGAGCAAAGATAAAAAAAATGGCATGAAATGTAGATGCTAAAAAATAACTAGTGCATAAAAATAAAAGGGGAATATAAAAGAATAAAGGATAAAGTCAATTATTAGTGATTAGTGGTTAGTTGGATGATCATCTTGAAACTTGCATTTGGAACTCATTAGAGGATTGGTATAACCAAAGCCTCCACACAACAAGTTGCATTTGCTTTTTGTCAAGTATATCATCCATTTGGAATCCTTATGAATATCATTTAATGATCAACGATGTTTAAGTGATCCGCATTGACCAAAGGTGTTGTAGATCCATTAGAGGATTGGTAGAACCAAAGCCTCCACACAATGAATCTCAAGGTTATTGGATCAAAGAGATCAAATTAACATACTTGGGCTTGCAAACATAAGTTTGGGCCACGAATGATCATTTATTCGAATCGGGACAAAATTTAGCGTTATGTTAAGCAATCGTAAGTGGACTTATATAGAAGTCACACCTATTTTGAGGCCGGTCAATAGCAATCTATGCACCATTTATTTTGAGACATGATATAGAGATCATGCTCCAACAACATTTAGTGCAATAAGAAGGGGATGAGATGAAGAGGGATGGGAGAGAATATACAAACCACTTTTGAATTAAATTTAATCAAACTATTATTAAAATCATTCATCCATTTTTGTGGATTTAGACTCAACACCATGGATTCAATGATGTTAATAAAGTTTGTGATCAAAAATTTAATCCAAGATCATCCAGAATATAATCACAAAATAATATTAAATTTTAATATATATATATATATATATATATATATATATATATATATATATATATATATATATATATATATATATATATATATATATATATATATATATATATATATATATATATATATATATATATATATATATATATATATATATATATATATATATATATATATATATATACAAAAAGGTTTAAATAGGATTGAGCATGTACTTGAACCCCAGGGTACAGGGTTCGATTCCCAAGGAAGGCAAAAACTCTACTAGTAAGGGGGATAGAGAAGATCGTGAGGTAATAATGTCGGGAACACTGAAGGCTCGGGCTGTTACACACGGAAGCGATGACGATCTTGCTCCGATCTTTATTTTCTTTACATCATCTTGCTCACCTTGACTTTCTAAACACTATTCTGATGTTTGATTTCACAGGTTCTGAAGGATTTGGTGTAGATCTTGAAAGGGGGAATCGAAACCCTAGGTCTCAGACTTGCGATTTTCGGCCTCTTTCGGGTGAGACCACTCTTATCTCTTCTTATGAACCCTTTGCGACCTCTTTTTTATCTTCATCTTTCTCTGTAATCAGAATTCATAATTTCTGAAACGAAAGTTTCTGAAGAGTTTGAGTTTTTGAAGATGATGATAGCTTAGGGATTGTGTGATGTTGCTTGTGTAGCTTTTCATTTCTGTGTATCTCCTCCCCTGATTTCAGTGCCCTTGAATGGTTTTATAGCTGAGATATCAGTTAGGTTTTTTTTGCTGTGATTTTCCTTGACAGGCTTGCTGATTTTGTTTGTTATCAGGCTCTGAATGAATTTTGACGTGGGCTTTAATCCATCTGATCTGTTATTCTTTTTTTGATATCTGATATTTATTTGTTTTTGTGATAATTTGTGATATTTTATTTGATGAGATGTGATCCTATTGCTTGTTGTTGGGCCCTGATTTCTGATACGTGACTTATTTTGTTGGATTTGTGATATTTCTGATGTGTGATAACAAACTGTTTGTTGGGTTAGACCATTGCAATTCTGAATTTGTTTTTATTTTTTGATATTTGCCTTGCAATGTTGTGATGATGTACTATTGAGTTTTACTGCTTGCTGCATCTGTTATTGGGATTAAAATGTGATTCTGACTTGTGATTTCTTTGGGGCCTTAATTGAGTTTGCAAATCTGTTGGGCTAAGACTTGATTTTGACTTGCTATGAACCAAATTGAGTTTGTGATTTGTAGTATATAAAACAGGCCCATGATTGCCTGCTTGGAAACTAATTATGTTGTTTTAATTTTCTGATGTTGGAATTCTTTTGTGGACCAAACTGGTTTTGAAATTTGCAATAGAATTTTGCCCATGATTAGCATTGAAATCCTGATTTTATGAGGTTTTAATGTATGCTTGAATCTTGATTGAGAAACACCCTTAATTCTCTGATTCAAAACTCAAAGCCCTAATGATGAAACATGAATAGAAAACTCCTTGAAAACTCTTTTGCTTGTGTTCATGTTCGATTTTCTTTGCTAACCGTGTCTCTTTCTTATTTCTTTTCATGTGAGCTTGAGAATGGTGATGAGGGAAGATGAAGAAGATGGCATGGAGCTTCACATGAAGGAAATGAAGACCAAGAGCTTGTAGAAAAGACTTTAGTTCATGGCTTCACAAGTAGCTTAGGACCTTTGTGTAATTTTCCTCATGTAATAAAACTTGCAAAATTTTAGAATGGAATCTTCATTACAAATCAAGCTTGTAACCTAAAAATTGATGTAATAATCTTATCAATTTGATAAATTTTGAATGTCTTTTTAAACTTTGAGAAATTTGTAAATCCTTGTATTTTGAAGCTTGGACATAGGACTTGAATGAATGGGTGATTAATTTGTGTGGAATTCCAATCAAAACTTGAATGAAAATGCTTGATGAATTTCCAAAAACAAGCCTATTTGAATAAACGTGTAACCAAAGTGTGTGTCTTTCACTCTGTGATCGGTGGAAATAGAACTGACTGTTTTTTAAGCTGGTTTCGCGAAATGTCGCGGTAAGCAAGAGTCGCCACCGTCTTTTATGTTCTCCAACATGGAAAGGACAAAATCACATCAAAATTCCTTATTCGAGATGTCTCTCGGTTCGGGAGGTAGATTTATAGAAAGGGAAGGTGTTAGCACCCTTTCTATCCGTGGTTATCCACGGGATCTTAGGTACTTGCTCTTATGTTTTCAAAATTTGTTTGCTTTTCAAGTGTGTGTGGGTTTTGAAAAAAAGTTCGTTTGGAAAACTTCTAAGTAACTCTTGTATCAGTCCTCAAGAGTGTATGAAGTGTTTTGTTTGAAAACTTTTTGAAAGTGTAGGTGCGAAAAGTTGTTTTTGTTTATTTTGAAAAGAGCAAGTACCCATGAGAATCTACCTACTCTAAGGAATTAGGCTGTGTAAGAGTCCTTTAGATAGTGCTATCCCACCATTGAGAGGTAGGTAGCACCATCGTTGGAGGTGTTCGGGTCAATTTGATTATAAGGGACATGTGTGGTCACCAAAGCAATGGTAGGACGCCTTAGCGGTAACCCTAATGTCCTAGATCCTTTTATCCGAGGCAACCGTTTCGAGACAACTGGATCTTTAGACAGGAGGGCGACCTATAAGATACCCTATACTTGATGACCACGTCGAGGCAACCAGTGAGGCGTACCCTAGGAGTGGCATGTGCATGTGTGTTTGTTTTCATGTTATGTTTATCTTGTACATGTTATTTGTGAGCTACGGATTGATTTTATTATTCATACATTCTTGCAGGAATTGTTAACAGTTAGGAGTGCGGAAAATAAATTGCGAAAATGTAAATCTAGCTATTACAAGGCGCGGGTCTATACATCGCCAAAAACAAAAACCCGTTTTGAAAAAATAAAGTGCGAGAATTTAAATAAGGCAATAAAATCCTAATTAACTATTACATACTCTGTACAGATACATAAATATAATCAAAATAAATAAATGCGCGCGAATAGAAATTTAATCGGGAACGTCCTAAGGGTTTTGACCCTTTTTAGAATTAAATTAAACATTAAACCTAATTAACTAATTAATTATTTAATTAAAGAAAAAAATGTTTTTTTTTGTGTTTTTTATATGTTTTTAATGAAATAAAATAAAAAAGAAATTAAAAATTGAAAGTGAAAGACCTAATTCTAAATTAATTTTATTTATTGAAAAAAATGTTAAAATTGTCCTAATTACACAACTAATTAATTAATGTTAGAATTTATTTACAAAATAAGTTAATAAATAATAAAAATGTTTTTTTGGTTTTATTGTGAAAAAGGTTAATTGGTCAATTAAATACTTAATAAAACTAATAATTAATAAAAAGGGAAATTATGAAAGAAAATAAAATAAAAAAGAGAAAAAGGAAAAGAAAATAAGAACCCAGGGGGGTGTTTGGGCCAGGATGGGAGTTTGTTTAGAAATCTGAGGCCCAGTTTGTTGCCAAGCACGTTTGACTTTTGCAATTGTCCATGGCATAGTTGACTGGGGAGTATGGTGTTCCCTCTCTCCTGATCTTTGGATTGCTGCTTGGAGACACTTGGCACGCTGGATGGGCAAGGTGCATGATGGACCTTCTTTTGGAACCTACACACAAGCATGTAAAGAAAAAATGTATAAAAATTTTGGGGGACCTGGGAATCGAACCCAGGTCCCAATACCTATTGCACGCTTGCCTTAACCACTCCACCACTTTGCTTTAGTCATCCATAAAACAAACAAAAATTAATATATTCAATAATCAATTCCAATGCTGTAAAACTAAAACGCGCGCATATTATTTGAATGGACCAATAGCTGGCTCCCACGTCTTGTCTTCTTCACCTGGCCTGTAAAAAAAATAAAGCAGATGGCGGGGGTTTTTAACCCCCACAAACTGCAAATGTAAAAAATAGCGATTAGCAGTACGTGTTATATAAAAAGGGCGCGATGGTTGGGTTGAATTCGTCTGGCCTTGACGAATTCAACCATATGCGTTATGAGGTCCAATTTTGCTGTATGTGAAAAGCCCTAATCTGAGAGCTCTGAAACCCTAGCATTCAATAATGGTGTCTTTTGATTCATGGCTCTATAACTCAATTCACCTATTGTTGGCTGAAGATTTTGATAATATTATTAGAAGCCAAATAAGTTGAACGTTTCGATCGAAATGAAACAAAGCGTCATGTTTCGAAGTAGCAGAAGCAATGTTTCGAATAAGCATATCAAAGCTTGAAGCTTCGAGTGGAAGTTATGGGAACATATCTAAAGAAGTCTCGAAATGACAACAAGGCTGTGTCTGAGAAGTGCATTCGAAACGGAGAAGTACCAAAACATTTGAAATTCAAATGAAAGCGGGACATTCGAAGTTTGAAATTTATGTGCTGGAGCATTTGGAGACACGTGGAAACAAGAGAGAGGCATTGTTCTGCATGTTCTGAACGTGGCATAATCTTATAGCAAGACCGTTATGGTCGAATTAGTATAAATAGAAGTCTTAGTATTAGGATTTCGGGTGTCATATCTATTGTACTAAATACTCAGTAACATTCTAATTACCACATGGCTAGGGAAACGAATGCAAGAGCAATGTACGTATGATAGCACCACATGTTTATGATTTAATGAAAACCTTTTATCATTTCCAGCACTTTCCTTTATCTTTCTGCCAAATACCATTTACAAGTTTTCTCATTTAAAGTCTTTTATTCGAAATCTCTTCATTAAAGCCTTACATTTTAATGCTTTCTTTACATTTCAAACACTTTACATTTCAGAAAACTGTCATACTTTTCATGCCTTTATCTTCAAGTTTTATCCTTCGAACGCCTGTTTTTACTTAAATTCATTTTATAGATTTCTTGCATTAAACGCTTTCTTCATATTTCGAATCTTTTACGTTCCAGAACATCTTTTACATTAATTGTTTTTATAATTCGAAGCCATTTACTTGCCTGTTATGCAATTTTACATGTCTTTACAATTAACATTTATTCATGCAATTTAGATTCGTGCACATGTATTTTGATTACACCTTTAGATCTTTAAGAGAGAAATCGAAATAAGTCAAACACCTATACAACACTCAAATACCAACCATGAATATATGTTCGATCATGAGAGTTACCCTAATGACCAAGGAATCCTAGGATCAATCTAGTCGATCCTGTGAGTTACCAGAGAAATTGAATAACAGTCAGTAAGTTTATTCGATAGTTTGGAAGACTAGCGGTTGTTTACCAGAAATCACTGGAAACACCTATACCATCAGCTTCAGAAAGGTCATAGCAATGCAAAGCAACAATTATATCATGTTAAATATGCAAGAATTATGAGTTTCGATTCTAGAAAAATTAGGCAAACCGTGTGACTGAAGTGGGTGATTCTATGAGTGCTAGGGCTTGTTCTTGATTGCATATCGTCCCTGGGAATGTCAGCAAGGTGTTTGAGTCACTCTAAGGCTTTGAATCGTGCTGGAAGGTTGATTTCAGATTTGACTTTTTGCTTGATTTTTTTGAATGTGGTTTGGCCGTTTGTGCAAGGTTCAGGTCGTGAATGAGGCTTGGTTTGCTTGCATATGTACATGTGAATGATATTAGGTCACATTATGAGCCAATGATCCATTGCAATTAAGTTTTTGGATTTTGCTTTATCATCATTAAAGAACATTCCAAGTTTGAAGCAAAACCATGATTTTGTGCTCAAAATGGCTTGGCACGAATTTGGTAGCTTGTTCATGACACATAAAAGTCATTCAAATCAAAAGATGTTATTTAATTAATTTTTTTGATTTTATTTGAATTTTATGGATTTAAAATGAATTAAATCAAATAAAATTAAATAAAAATAGAAAAATTAATGTTTAATCTTGAAATTGATCATGGGACACGTGGGTGGCATGACAAGGCTGAATCAAGTGGAAAAAAGTGGGCCCTTTTGTCAAAAATTGAAGTTTTAAGGATAGTTGACTTTTGCCATTTCACAAATATTTCCCAACTTCTCCAATGCATATCTTGCTCAATTTTGATCACATGAACATGTTCTTGGATATTTTGGAAAGGTCTTGAAGTCCTCTAACCAATGTCTTTGGTCCCATGTCATTTGGATTTACCAATCTCAAGTTATGGTCTTTGACTTAAAGTTCATTTTTGTCGACTTTTGAAAATGACCTATAATGTTGAAATTGATAACTTTTTGTGAGAGCATTTCTTGGACTTGGAATGTGAAGATGAGTTGTAGGAAATGTCATCCCCTTCAAAATGAGCATTGGATGGGATTTTTCTGATGAACCATGAAAAAGTTATGCCTTGGTCAAATTACAGTTGACTTTTCAGCTCTCCAAAAATGGAAACTTTTGCATCTTGATGATTTTTGAGCCATGCTTGTGGAATCATGATCAAGACTTGATCAAATGATGATTGTGGCTTAAAATAAGATGTTGACCAAAAATTTTGACTTTTGACTGCCAAATGACCATTTTACCCCTACAGTTGATTGTGGAGCAACTAGGGCTTTTGACTGTGCAAACTGGCATTGTGAACCTTGAAACTTGACATGTAGATGCTTGACAATGTATATAGGCACATGGGACTTGATTGAGCCCTTGAAAACCTCAACTTCCTTTCAAGAAACAAAACCCTAATTTTTACTGCCTTAGGAGGCAATTGGACTGTGTAACCCTTGAGAGATTTTGAACCATTTGGAGATTGATCTTGACAAATCTTGAAGAATATGGGAGGGCAAATTTTGGGGTACAACACACTCCCAATAACCAGTATCACAAGTAAATCCTATGATGCTTACACCTTAACAAACTTGCGAGAACATTGTTCAAATTAAGTCTTCAAACTCTCCATGGATCCTTATCTCAATTCAAATTTCAATCTAAACCAATATTTGTGTGTCAAGCAACAAATACTAGGAGGACTGGAATCTTTAGCACGAAGAATCTCTAAGCTCAACACATTATGGCTCACACTTTATATCTCAAACAGACGAAATCCTAACAAGAAGAAGCAGTGCCTCTAAAGGAGAAAAGATCCATGATAGGCGGTTGTATCACAACCCTTAGGAGGTATATTGGACGCAGAAGTAACTTAACATCAAAGCCAAAGTCTGAAATCTTCTTAATTGGAAGAAAAAAAACTAGCATCCAACTGAAAACCCTAACAACTTTTCAAACCCCTTTGATGAGACAAGGAGTCAAATGATGTGTCTGGAAGTATAAGAAACCATGGTAGCCTTGACCCCGTCACCATGCATGGTTATGTATGATGAAACATAAGCCATAAAAAGATGAAGAGGGGAAATTTTTGGGTGCAACAGTTGCCCCTATTCAATCATCTTAAACCTGATAAGTGAGAAAAAGAGAGAGATTTCGAACGTCCAAGGATGAAGATGATTGAATACTAAAAGAACCCGAAAATTTTCACTCTGAATCAAATAGAAGCGCAGAAACACTGGTAATTGTATATTGCAAGGATGACACCAAACACGAGGAAATAGTGATGATAAATTTCGGGAGAACGAGCCAGGGCAAGATTGGAACACATATATTAACTCTTAACTACAAGATAAAAACTCAAACTAGGAAGACTAGATTAGACTAGATTTCAAAAGGAAAGTTCCCGGACAAAACTGGGATACAAATCACAAAATTAAGACGAAACTCAACCCGGGACGACTATATGATACTAGGCTTCAGAAGGATGCGCCAGGACAAAATTGGAGCATGAATTACAAAAACGGGATAAAACTCAAACCAAACAGAGAATAGGCAAAACTAAAATCTAGAAAAAGTACGCGGGGCAGAGTGGCTAGAGTGCGTGATTCTAGGAGCACCTGCTAATCTCAACCTAAGATAGACAGTATGAAGGAACCGAAAGAATCCCAGGAGTGAGGAACAAAACGAGATGAAACTCGACCCAATAACTAGTCAGACGAAACTAAACTAGATGAGTATCAGGACAAAACTGGATTTCACGCACGGGTAACGAGGCGAAACTCGACCCAAAGCAAAATGATGAGAGCGCGTGTTTCTCAGAGCACCTGCTGGTCTCAGATTAATGGATAAACAGTAACAAAAACTGATAGAAGAATCCAAGGAACAAAAGAGACTGATTTTTAACCAGGGACGCAGTACAAACACTGCAAAGAGACTCGGTAAATGAAAACCGATAAAAGGTCCAAGGTATGAAAACAAAACGAGATGAAACTCGACTCATTATAACTAGTTAGAAGAAACTAATTTAGATGAGTACCAGGACGAAATTGGATTTCATGCACAGGCGAAGAGATCGAAACTCAGCCCAAAGCAAAGTTATGAGAGCGCGTGTTTCTCAGAGCACCTACTTGTCTTAGATCAATGGATAAACAGTGACGAAAACTGATAGAAGAATCCAAGGAACAAAAGAGACTAATTTCAACCAGGGACGCAATACGAACACTGCAAAGAGACTCGGTAAATGAAAACCGATAAAGGGTCCAAGGTATGAAAACAAAATGAGACGAAACTCGACTCATTATAACTAGTTAGAACAAACTAAACTAGATGAGTACCAAGACAAAACTGTATTTCATGCGTGGGTGAGGAGACGAAACTCAAAGCTCGATGCAAAGCAAGGTGATTAGGGCGTACAACTAAAAACCTGCTAAAAGTGAATATCAGGACGAAACGGGTATTTG
Organism: Vicia faba; assembly: GCA_948472305.1. Lineage (NCBI taxonomy): Eukaryota > Viridiplantae > Streptophyta > Magnoliopsida > Fabales > Fabaceae > Vicia > Vicia faba. Next base: position 724,909,604 of record OX451738.1, on the reverse strand, counting down.
AAAGATAAATCAATAGACATTGGAACGAACGGACGAGAGTAGTGAAGACTAAACCCGAGAAATTGCGCCAGGGAAAAAATGAACTACAATCAAGAGTAGACACTCAACCATTCAAATGATTAACATCAAAAGGATATTTGTATGAGGTGAAGCTAAGATATTGAGGATGAAAACATCGTATGGGATATTATCCGAAGTTTTATCAAATTCACTGGGGAAAACAGAAACAGTAATGGCTTATGTTCCGGTGCATGTTTGAAATTTTTTTATAGCGTAATGCTCCATATAATGGAAATGCCACGCGTTTTGGTATATACAATGTAATGATGCATGTTTAAATGTTTCTCCGTGGAATTGCCAATCGAGAAGCCAACAACCAAGAGGTCAAAATCTGAAAAGACTTGCAAAAATAAATTGCAAATTTTGCTGGAGAAAAGAAGATATAAGGAACCGCTGGAAAGACAACCCTTGAAGAGATGAAACTACATGGGGAGTAACAAATGAGTAACTGGAATAAACATGCTACAAACACTGAGAGGAGTTGCAAAAATAAATTGCAAACTCTGCTGGAGAAGACCGGGTCGAAACTGATCAACTGCAAGAAGGAATGCCAAATGAAGATTGGGCGTTGTGGGAGAAGATCAGGGCGAGACTGTAGCTTCTGAAGGAGAATGCCAAATAGAAATTGACTGTTACTGGAGGAGATCAGGGAAAGACTATAATCTCTGGAAAAGACGGCGTGCGGCCGTGTTAAGGATGATACCAAGATAATAAATCAGATGTGGGAATCAAAACCCTCACTGGGGAAACTTTCATCGAAAAGTCCTCTACTGTTTACCAAAGATTAACAAAACCTCAATTAATCGACCATCAATGACTACGCTGAGGATAAGGAAAGATCCTTAAATAAAGGATTCCCCAAGCAACAAATTAGTTGGGAAATGAGAGATCAGGACGAGGAATCTCTGATTGGCAACTCCTCTAGGGAGTTTAAACTTCTTTAGACTTTGAATTCTCATCTAGGAAACTCCACTGGGAACATGAGACGTCTTCAAACATGAAGTCTCATAATGAAGCCTTTCTCTCGAAAAAGATTTATAGGCAACAAAACTCTACTGAGGATACAAAACTCCACTGAGGATACCAAACTCTGTCGAGGAGTATTTTGCTGGGGATGAGAGATACCAAACTCTAAAAGCGGCAACCCTACTGGGAATGCTTATGCAATGAATTTCTTCACAAAGTACCCGACTACAAGGGATTAAAGGAACCTTGGATATGCAGTCATAAAAAAGACCATGAAGATAATCAAACAATATCGACTTTACTGGGGAAGCGGAAATCTCAGCCAACATCAACCCTACTGAGGATGATAAAAGATTCTTTTGATATTGAATGCCCCAACAAATAACTCAGATGGAAAAATGAAAATTTCTGAATGCAAACTTCAAAGAAAATTCATATTGGAATGTAAACTCTATTGGGAATAGTCTTTATTGAGAAACGAGATAATGCTCATCCAGACTTGGTTGGGGAATGAAAGTATCCAAAAAACTTATCCGCCTAGAGAATCCCTCACATGACAATGCTGAGGAGAACTAAATCTACAGGGAATTCCCTATTCCAGCATTCAAAAGTTAGAGGTAAGACTCTTGCATGGGTGCTGACAAGCTGCAACTTACAGAGTGAACGACAATTCCTTGAGAGGACTTCATGGGATCCGTACCATCATTGATATGATGCCCCAAGGTAGTGGAACTTTGAGAGATTTATCCTCTACTTGACTTCCCCAGATTAGCAAAACATAAAAAACAATAACCACAGGCCAAATCCTGATAAAACTTGCAAAAATAAATTGCAGATTCCACTAGAGAAGATCAGATCAAAACTGTAACATCTACAAAGAAACACCAAATGGATACTTGACGTTGCTAGAGAGAACATTAATAAAATGGGGTCAGTGGGAAATCACCATTCACCTGACTTTTGTTTAATAACTTATCAATTTATCATTGGGGATAACTTCTTGGGGAGAATACTGCAAAAAATAAATTGTAGTGCAGAAGAAATCTTGACCTATGTTTCACCTCTTAACCTTCTGGGAAAAAGATCCAATATCTCCTTCCACGGCTAAAGAGAACATTACTGGGAGTTAGGACCTTCTGATGTAAGTCTTTAATGAAAGCGACTTCGAATGGGGAATTGTAGAAATTCTTAGACAAAAGAATTCTAACCAGACCAACCCGGGGATACTACCTCTGGGGAGTAACAATATTTACTTGGGGAAGAGGAGAGTATCTTTGAACCATAAGCTTGAGGTTCAGAACCCGACTGAGGAAATATTTCAGCCATACTCTATCACTAGGGATAAAGAGACCTTATACTACCAAGGATATGAAGATCCATGCTAGGGTAAGCGACCTTAGAAGATATGTTATTGTTGGAAATATGAGAATCTTCGGCTCCACAAGGGAATAAGAATGTGCTTCAACCAGAATGAAATCTGCTATGATGCTTTATCCCAGGGCTAGCAACCACAATAGCGTACTCTTTTAGAGAAGTAACACTTATCAACATCCAGTATTGAGATCTACCGGGAAAAGAGAGAATTTTGTGAATAAGTACTTTCGATGAAACAACTCCATTGGAGAAATGAGAATTCCTGAATAGGAGATTTCTTAATAAGGCAACTTCACAGGGGAGATGAGGATTTCCAAGTAAGATATTTCCGAAGGCAGCTCCGCTGGAGAAAGGAGAAATTTTGCATAAGAGATCTCAGACAGTGGTCTTTACTGGAGACATGAAATAAACCTCAACACAAATTAGTTGGGGGAATGAAAATTCTCAAGAATGAGATCTCAAATAAGGCGGTTCCATTGGGGAATAAGAAATTTTGGACAAGAGATCCTTATTGGGGAATAAGAATGAGATCTCAAATAAGGCGGTCCCATGACTTTACTAAGAAACAAAACATACTTGAATAGCCTTTACTGGGGATAATAAAAGATTCTCAACATGACGAACTTCAAACCATGCTTCTGCTATGGGTATTAGAGAATTCTTGAATAAGAAATCTTTATGAAGTGACCTCACCGTGGAGCAGGAGAAATTTCTGAAGGAACTCTCGACTTCGGCTGGGGATGAGAACACCCCACTTCAGGGAATAGACATTCTCTTTTGCTATGTGATGTTGGGGAGACAATACTTCAAGCACTTGGAGAATAAGACTCTCTTAATCTGAAATTCCAATTAGTCAAAATATTCTCCACTTTGGAGAGATTTACTGGGAAGCAATAGAAACTTCAGATCTCTGTAGAAACCCGTGATTAATCTCAAATAGATTTGGTATTCTTGAAGCGACTTCATCGGGGAATAAGAAGATATTCAACCGAATCTTCAGTAAGGGTAAAGATGCTCTTCTCTGAGGAATAGATATTCTCTTACGAACATAAACATGTTAGATTTACCGAAAATGGAAAATCCATATCAAAAGATCACAACTTTTAGTCAAAATACTTTCTGCTAGGTGATATCGAAAGACAAATCTTTATGCATCCAGAGAAAGAGACTCTTTTAATGCAAAATTCCAATTGGTCAATCTTAAAATTTCTCATTTGGGAAGACTTACTTGGGAGAAGTAGAAACTTCAATGTTGCTCGGAGGAAACGACCCAAGTTAGGGACACTTTAATTATCTTGAAGGATGTTGCTCTGGTAATGGAGAATTACGCAGATAAGCAAAGCACATGAAAACTCATGCGAAACAGATCACTTAACGTGCCCCAGGCATAGTGTGACAACCTCACTGGAGAGGGCCCTTTTGACTTGAGATAACCGGCCCCAGATTATTCGAGCTTTGGATAATTCTCTAATACAACAGGTCCATGGAGAGATTCGTCGAATTTTGATGTAACTGCTTTAGGTTGACTAACCTTTGAAGAGATTCTCCTCGAGAGGACTTCCCGAGATCCGTGCTGAGAATATCACTCCTGTCTTTAGTTGGAGATGTAGATCTCCACTACTGATGAAGGAACAACAATTCATAGACTTTAAATTCTAATAAGTGGAGGATAACAATCTCGACTTCTGATCATGCTCTTCAAATTCACAAGTTGTTTAGCCTGCGACTGGACTTAACCTGATCAACTCTAAGGTGGAGCAATGCCCTTTTATAATGTCTTGCCCAAGTCTGTATGGTTGTTAAAGAACGTTCCTTGAAAGGACTTCCTGAGATCTGTACCACCCAGATAAACTGCCTCAGTGTTACAAAATTTGAAACACGGCTTCCAACTAATCAATATTAGAAGTGGCTCTAATAAATCTTGGGTAATGAACCCTGATCACTCGGCACTTTGAGAGATTTGTCGAATCTCGATATGACGGCCTCAAATTGACGAAACTTTGAGAGTCAATGGATCTTGACTTGATTGCCCCAGATTAGAAGAATCTTGGAAAACCATTTCCTTACCTCATGCTCACAACGGAATGAGAAGTTCACGAAGTTTGGAAGATAACACCTTCTCGGGATAATTGACTTATGTATTAGAACAAGCTAGTACACAATCATACTTGTAAACTCAAATTGTTTCGCGCGTGTAGCAGTAGAAATGTTTAAGACTAAGTCATTGGATTGAATAGACTTACACATATCAAAAATAAAAAATCGCCACCGTGCTTTATTGTTTCCAAAGGAATGGGAAAAGAGCGAGTAACCCAAAAAGAGGGGGAAAGATTAAAGGTAAGGGGGTTGGTTATTCAAAGGGAAGGTATTAAAACCCTAAATATCTATAGTACTCCGCAAGAACCTCTTTGTAAAATCTGTATATTTTGGCTATAAAATGTTGTATAAAAAATAGATGGTGGAGGTGAGAAAAGAAATATATTTTTTATGATTTTTGCACCCGTCGCGGTTGCGAACCTTTAGTGCCTACGTACCACCTTCTGTGCAATAGGGGATCAAGGTACACGTAGTTCCTCTTTTAAAAATTTTAAAACACACATGTGTTGGTTGATTTTATGAGATGAGACATCACCGTCATTGTCCGTGTGGAAAAACATACTTACTACCCACAATCATGAGAAAGGAGAATTTGCATCATCTCAAAGTGGAGGATATAGCTTGGATCTTAAAACCAACAATGCCTCACTCAACACCCAAGTGGAAAATATCTCTCTTCACGACACATTGTAGAAGTATAGTTGTTTGCATCACTACAAGGATTGACAAGAGTCCGATCTTTTGAGAAAAGTTTTAAAGTAAAAACAAAACCAAAATGGTTTGAAATGAGATTGATTGATTTTTAGTCTTCTCACAAAAATGTCAAGGTATTACTAAGTTGATTGAAGTTTGTTTGTGAAAATGTTTTGAAAATGCACGGACCTAAGTCCAAGTTTATTATGAAAGTGGTTCAAGTCTAAAAAAGAACAAGAAGTGTTTTTCAAAATGAGGGAGAAGATTTTTTAAATTAAAGAAGATGGGAGGAGAAGAAGGGACTATCCTAAAGCATAAGGTAAAAGCTAGGGATAAGAACCATCTAACCAACAAGAAGCCAATACTTGACATTTATGAGTCAAGATAGAATTCCCATTCTTTGGATTGAAACCAAGTAAGCAAAGATACTAGACCTCTTGAGAGAACTAAACTTCAAGTGCATTAAGTCTTCACAAAAATTGGACAGAGTAACGACTGTATACGGGTGAATTCCAGATTACACACAAAGTATGTAATCACAATAACCTGCACACAAAACAAACAAACAACCCAATGTCTTGAGGTAAACCTCAAGAACTCCAGATAAAATATCAATTAAGGTCACAAGGTCTCCATTATAGGCCAAGGTTTATATTCCTAAGTCCAAGATGTCCAATACTCCATAATGCCAAGGATAGTAACCAAATATGTTAGAACAAAGTTTGAATCTACTACCCTAAGTTTAAGTTTTGATGATAACAAAATGCAAAGATATATTAATTGTATGATTCATGAAAGAACTATTTGATACCTAAAAATTACATTCTGTCTTACAGAAACTCTGATGCGTATCAGCATGAGAACAGCCTCATCAGCATCAGAAAATTGGATATCAACATCAGCATCAGAAGATGTTATATCAGATACCAGAATCAGAAGATCAACTTGCACTTATGCTGAAGCTTGATGAATAGATCTACGCTTAACAATCTGGACTCTGATTAAGACAATAGTTCATCAGCACCTAAGCAGCGTCAGAATGAGCCAAAGCCAGAACACACTTAAGTGGCAACGGTACTGTGCATTCAAGATGATTTATTGCCAACGGCCCTATTTCAGACAAGATCTGCTTAATAAGGAAAGAATGTTATTGGCATTGAAACAGAATTATTACTCCAACGTACAATATTTAAATGCTATATAAACAAGTCAATGAAGATTGAATTGGCCAATGCTCTACAACAATCTACACGCCTAAAGCCATTCATCATCTTCCTCACTCTCAGTTTGCTAAAGCTCTCAAATTCTTCATTCAATTACTTTAGCACTCTAGTTCTCATAAGCTTAAATTGTGTAGTATCACAGTAGTGATAAACAGTTTTTGTAGAAAACATTCACACACCTAGATTTCAATTCTTTGTAAGAAAGTAATTCCTTGAGAAACCGGTTTGTGGTTTGCATCAAGAAGGCTTTAGCAGTTGTTAAAGCGGTTGTAATATTCAGTTGAATATAGTGGATTAAGACCTCGTTGGAGAGAGGCAAAATCACCTTGACGGGTGGACTGGAGTAGTTTGAGATCAAACGAACCAGGATAAAAATACCGTGTTGACTGCAATTGATTTCCAATTTTTACAATTCAACCCCCCTTCTTGTGTTTTTCACTTCTTCAATTGGCATCAGAGCGCCTGGTTCTAAGCTAAAACACTTAACCGTGTCAGTAAAAGATCCAGCGTCAGAAAAACACAATGGCAGGAATTTATCAACACACCAGCAATGACAACAATGAAGACAGAGACAGATTCAGCAGCAAACCTCCAGTTTTTAATGGAGAAAATTTTGATTACTGGAAAGACAGAATTGAAAGCTTCTTTCTGGCACATGATGCTGATCTTTGGGACATGGTGACAGATGGATACACGCACCCAGTGAATGCAAGCGGTCAGAAGATTGACAGGAAAGCAATGTCTGACCAACAAAAGCGTGACTTCAAAAATCACCACAAGGCCAGAACCATTCTTCTCAGCGCCATCTCTTACGCTGAATATGAAAAGATCTCTAACAGAGATACAGCAAAGAACATGTTTGACTCACTCAGAATGACGCATGAAGGGAACGTTCAGGTCGAAGAAACTAAAGCTCTTGCGCTCATTCAGAAGTATGAGGCATTCAAAATGGAAGAAAGTGAATCCATTGAAACAATGTTCTCAAGATTCCAAATTCTGGTGGCTGGTCTCAAGGTTCTGGACAGAGGATACTCTACTGTTGATCACGTCAAGAAGATCATCAGAAGCTTACCAAAGCAGTGGAGGCCAATGGTTACAGCTCTGAAGCTAGCAAAAGATCTCAACAAAATTTCTCTAGAGGAACTTATCAGCTCCCTCAGAATTCATGAGATAGAGCTAGAAGCTGATGAACCTCAGAAGCAAGGTAAGCCTTTAGCATTAAAATCTAACAAAAAATATGAGTCTAAAGTTTTGCAGGCAGTTGAAGAAACATCTGATGGATCCTCATCAGAAGAAGACGAACTTTCTCTCTTCTCCAAAAGAGTGAACCAACTGTGGAAGCAGAGGCAAAGGAAGTTCAGGAATCCCAGAAGATCTGATCAGAATGAGTCTTCTTCCAGATATAGAAGGACAGATTCTTCCTCTGGATACAGAAGATCTGAAGGCTCCTCAGGAAGCAGAAAGCCAAACACCAAGGACATCATCTGCTATGAGTGCAATGAGCAAGGACACTACAAGAGTGATTGCCCAAAGCTTCAAAGGGAAAAGCCCAAAATGAAGTTTGGAAGAGAAAAGAAGAAAAGTCTCATGGCTACATGGGATGACTCTGACTCGTCTGAAGCTGACTCAGAATCAGATGATGAGAGAGAAAACATAGCTCTCATGGCCAACATTTCAGAAGACATTGAAGCTTCTGAATCAGATATTGAAGAGGTATTTACTGACTTTGCAATTAATTTTACTAAGGCTAAACTTGCTGAAAGCCTTAATGAAATTCTGGAAAGGTACCAGCAGATTAGAGTTAAATTCAGAAACCTGAAAAGGAATCTTGAATCTGACTCTGATAAGACTGAGAGTCTTAAATTGGAAAATTCTGAGCTGAGAAATAAAATTTCAAAATTAAAAAATGTTTTACAAAACTCTCAGAAGGAACCAATTTCTGAAACTCCCAGCAGCGCTGATGAGATCATCAAGGAGTATGATCACAGTTTCCAGAAGTTCCTTGCTAAAAGCATAGATAGAAGCAAAATGGCTTCAATGATCTATGGAGTTAGCAGAAACGGCAGGAAGGGAATAGGATACCAAGGTAAGGTTCCTACACCAAAGAATGCCATGGATTTAACCATTAAACACACTCCTCTAAACTCACATTTTGTGTATGGTCACACACATGATATTAAATACACTAGCAGTAAGTATTCTGTGAAACCAAAATTCAACCAGAGTTTTGGTAAATCTAACAAATCAGGACCCAAGAAAATCTGGGTACCTAAGGATAAAATAATACATGTTGCAAATATCTTTAGCAGCAAATCAGAAACACCAATCATGGTACCTAGACTCTGGCTGCTCGCGACACATGACGAGAAGAAGGCATATGTTCCAAAGCCTGGAACTTAAGCCTGGACGCCACGTTGGCTTTGGAGGCAATCAGAGGGGAAAGATCATTGGCTCTGGAACTGTAGGTAATGGAAATCTTCCCTCTATAAATAATGTTCTGCTAGTAGATGGATTAATGCATAATCTGTTATCCATAAGTCAATTAAGTGATAACGGTTATGATATAATCTTTAATCAAAAATCATGTAAAGCTGTTAGTCAGAAAGATAGGACTATCCTGTTTAATGGAAAAAGGAAAAACAACATCTATAAAATCAAACTTTCTGAACTGAAAAGTCAGAATGTAAAGTGTCTTCTGTCTGTTAACAACGAGCAGTGGATCTGGCACAGAAGATTGGGGCATGTTAATATGAGAAGAATATCTCAGATTAACAAACTCAATCTGGTCAGAGGACTTCCTAATCTGAAGTTCAATTCAGATGCTCTGTGTGAAGCATGCCAGAGAGGCAAGTTTGCAAAACCTTCTTTCAAATCTAAAAATGTTGTTTCTACCTCTAAGCCATTAGAACTTCTGCACATTGACTTATTTGGACCAGTTAAAACTGCTTCAGTCAGTGGCAAGAAGTATGGGTTAGTAATCGTAGATGACTATAGCAGATGGACATGGGTAAAGTTCCTAAGACACAAGGACGATTCACACTCTGTGTTTGTTACCTTCTGTAACCAAGTTCAGAATGAAAAGGATCTTAGAATCGTTAAAGTCAGAAGTGATCATGGTGGAGAGTTTGAAAACAAAGATTTTGAGTCATTCTTTAATGACAGAGGCATTCTGCATGATTTCTCTTGTCCTAGAACTCCCCAACAAAATGGAGTTGTAGAAAGAAAGAACAGAACATTGCAAGAAATGGCCAGAACCATGATCAATGAGACAAATGTTGCTAAGATCTTCTGGGCAGAGGCAATAAACACAGCGTGCTACATTCAGAATAGAATCTCAATAAGACCTATTCTGGAAAAGACTCCATATGAATTGTAGAAAAACAGAAAGTCCAACATTTCATATTTTCATCCATTTGGATGTACTTGTTTTATGTTAAATACAAAAAATTATTTGAACAAGTTTGACTCTAAAGCACAGAAGTGTATTATGTTAGGATACTCTGAACGCTCAAGAGGGTACAGAGTATACAATACAGAAACACAGATTGTGGAAGAATCAATCAGTGTTCATTTTGATGATAAGCTTGACTCTGAAAAGTCAAAGAAGAATGAAGTTTTTGCAGGTATAGAAATTGAATTTATAGGTTCTGAAGACAAGTCATCAGAAGCTCTCAACAAAGACACTCCTTCAACATCTGAAAGGAGCACTGCTAGCAATCCTACAACAGCTGCTGATCAACCTCAGAAGAGACTACCCAGAAGCAGCTTGGACCACCCAGAAGAAACTATCTTAGGAAGAAAGGAAGATCCAATCAGAACAAGAGCCAGCTTCAGAAACTCTGAAGAATCCCTCATGGGACTTGTGTCTCTGATTGAACCTTCTTCTATTGATGAAGCACTTCTGGACAACGACTCGATTCTAGCAATTCAAGAAGAGCTGAATCAATTCACCATAAATGACGTATGGGATCTTGTTCCCAGACCAAAAGGATTCAACGTCATTGGAACAAGATAGGTGTTCAGAAACAAGCTAAATGAACAAGGTGAAGTCATCAGAAACAAAGCACGACTGGTAGCATAATGTTATAGTCAGCAAGAGGGGATAGACTATACAGAAACATTTTCTCCAATCGCCAGGTTAGAGTCTATCAGACTTTTAATTTCATTTGCTGTTCATAAAGGCATCACTCTGTATCAGATGGATGTCAAGAGTGCATTTTTAAATGGTTATATAGAAGAAGAGGTTTATGTGCACCAACCCCCTGGTTTTGAAAGTACAAAAAACCCAGAACATGTTTTCAAACTAAAGAAGTCACTATATGGTCTGAAACAAGCTCCCAGAGCTTGGTATGAAAGACTAAGTAACTTTCTGTTAGAAAATGAATTCACCAGAGGGAAGGTGGACACTACCTTATTCTGTAAGTCAGTTAAGAATGACATCTTAGTCTGTCAAATTTACGTAGATGATATTATTTTTGGATCTACTAATCCTTCTCTTGGAAGAAAATTTTCTAAGTGTATGCAGGCAGAATTTGAGATGAGCCTCATGGGAGAACTGAAATTCTTTTTGGGAATTCAGATCAATCAAAACCCAGAGGGAACTTACATTCATCAGAGCAAATATGTCAGAGAACTTCTGAAGAAATTTGACCTCTCAGAATGTAAGCCATCAAAGATTCCAATGCATCCCACGTGCATTCTGGAAAGAGAAGAGGTAAGCAAAAAGGTAGAACAAAAGGTCTACAGAGGTATGATTGGTTCTCTCCTTTATCTGACAGCTTCAAGGCCTGATATCTTATTCAGCGTATGTATTTGTGCTAGATTCCAATCAGATCCTAGAGAATCTCACTTAACAGTTGTTAAGCGAATTTTCAAGTATCTGAAAGGTACTACTAATCTGGGTTTATTTTATAGAAAATCTAGTGATTACAGCTTAGTAGGCTACTGCGATGCTGACTTTGCTGGAGACAGAGTAGAACGTAAAAGTACTTCTGGAAGCTGCCAGTTTCTGGGAGAAAATCTGATCTCTTGGTCCAGCAAAAGGCAATCCACAATTGCGCTATCAACAGCAGAAGCTGAGTACATAGCAGCAGCTGGATGTAGCACACAAATGCTCTGGATGAAAAGTCAGCTTGAAGACTTCCAGATTTTTGAGAGTAACATCCCTATACTCTGTGACAATACTTCTGCCATTTGCTTAAGTAAAAATCCTATTTTGCATTCTAGGGCTAAGCATATAGAAATAAAACATCACTTCATTAGGGACTATATTCAGAAAGGAATTTTGAATTTAAAATTTATTGATACAGATCATCAATAGGCTGATATCTTCACTAAACCTCTTTCTGAAGATAGGTTCAATTTCATTCTGAAACATCTCAGCATGAAACTCTGCCCAGAGTGAAAATGTTTTAATTTTATATACTAACCTTCAGAATGTGTTTTTCCTTTTACTGTGAACTTCTGATCAATCTCCTTTCAGAAAGATAGACATGCAGATTGCATCAGATTCTATGCTTAAAGATCTGAGACGGTTCAGCTCAAGGATAGACGTGCTGCTCACTAAATCAAACAAGTGTCATCCAATCATCAGCAAATCTCTGAAGCAGAACACACGTGCACGCTTCTGAGAAGGCAAAACGCTGATTGGGTACATTGAGACACATGTCTGGTAACCATTTTAAGTATCTTTCTCAAATCCCCCAAAATCAGCAAGCATTTAATGCACGTAATCATGAGTTAAACAGTAATCATGAATTATTTCTCTTTCTTAAAACCGTTTATGTTTTCAAAACCTATTTTGAAATCTATTTAAGCACATTAACATCTTTCATTAAACCTTTACCATTTCTTACAATCATCCAAAGCTTTTCTGCATTTTTACTTGTGCAATCATCTTTCTCAAAAGAAACCCTTTTTCTCAAAAATTCTTCTCTCAGAAAACCCTAAGTGTAAACATGGCATCCTCTAGCAATGTTTCTGCAGGTTCTCAGAAGAAGGCTTCATCTGAACAATACAAGATTCCCTTCAGAACTCTCCTTACACCAGTGAAGAACCTGGAAGTTCTGTCTGAACTGATTGTTGATTTCTCCAGTCTGAAAGAAAATGGATTCAATTTGACAGAAGAAGTTAGGGCTCAAGGATGGGAGAGATATTTTGATAGGTTGGTGGGTCCAACATTCCCAGTGTTGGTCAAGGAGTTCTAGATTCATGCGTCCTCATCAACACATCTTGTTACCTCCTTCATAATGGGAAAGAAGATTGTGATCACTGAGGATCACATTGCAAGATTGATCGGATACAACGGTGGTGGCATCCGCTGTATCGACATGGCAGAAAGATGCTCTGACGTTGCTGTCATTGCAAGGCAGATTTTCACCCATGGGGTGCCCAGCAGCAAAATCAGAGACTTAAAGGATCAGCACAGAATATGGGCGAAGATTATTCTGGGGTGCTTTAATCACAGGAAGCCCACAAGCTCTCCTGATTATATAAATATAGATCAGCAGTTTCTGATCTATTTTATTAATCAGAAGGTAAAGGTTAACTTGGCTCATTTTCTATTTAATCACCTCAGGACCAGCGTCAAGGAGACAAGGGAAGAAGAAAGGACAAAAAGGGATTGGATACCCTTTGGCAGGTTAATATCAGATATTCTGACTGAGAATAGGCTGATAGAACACCTTACAGAAGCTCAGGAATTAAGTTATATTGAACCTACTGTTGGCAAGCCTTTGAACGTCAAGAATCTGAAGAAAATGAAACTGATAGAGAATATCAGAAAGGAGCCCAGCGTTACTCCTCTTGCTGACATCACCAGCAGAAGAGTCCCTCTGGACGACTTTCCAATATTCTCTGAGATTGACTCTAAACCAGTCACTATTCTTAGATACTTGGACACTTGCAAGGCTGATGGCACAGATCCCAAACTTAATATTAAAGATCTACACCAACAAAATCCAGAAGTTACTGTGAAGAAGACGAAGAAAAGAAAGGCTACTTCAGAAGGACCATCCCAGCAGACCCCTAAGAAGAGAGGTAATCTATCTGCTGCTAATGTTTTAAATTCTTCTGCTATTCCAACATCAATCCCAACCCCAGCTTTCCATGAACTTCCAATCCCCATACCAACAATTGATGAAACCGAACCAGAAGATGACCCTTCTGAGTCACTGACTCTCAGGAGATCCCGCAACAAAAATCCAAAACCCACACCATCAACAGAATCAGAACTTGACAAAGTTCTTTCTGAAATTGATCAACGTGCTTCCACTCCCCTCTCAAATAATCCAAACACTCAACCAGATATTGCCCACTCTCCTCAACCAGAACATACTCTTTCACCCATACCAGAACAACCAGAAATTCCACCTCCTTCTCTATAACCAGCAATTCCTCCTCCCTCTCCACAACCAGAACTTCATCCACCTTCACCTCAACCAGAACTTCATCCACTCTCACCTCAACCATCACCTCCACAACCTGAGTTTCATCACTCTGAAACTCCATCACCTGAACCTCATTCTCCTCAATCCTCTGAACCTCAACCCTTGGCAATCCAACTACCATGTGGTACAACTGTAACCATGGCCCAGCTGCCATCCTCACCAGAAACTACCCATCCAAATACTCCAAACAGTCCAATTATCATTTCTGATTCTCCCACTCTATCTCCCAAACAAACTACAGAAGACCACAGCAGGACCTTCATCGATTTAACAATCCTTGACCGTCTTGCTGATCTCAAAAATAAAGTAGCCATCTCCAAACCAAAACAGCTAGATGTTGGCTATGGCATTGTGAATTTTGAAACAGGCTTGCAGCATTGGATTACGTCTCTTAAGCAGGTTTGTCCTGGAATGATTGATCCTGCTGCCTCAGACCAACTCTGGACACGTTTCAGAATGTGGGTACGCGCTGAAGCCCTCAAGTTGCAAGACATCAATTATGAGCAAGCACAACAGAACTTCAGCAAGTTGTTGAACAAAGTTGGAAGTCAGCTGCTGAAAGAAGAAGTGCTCCTTCTAGATAGTGAGCCATGGTCTGAGAAGCGTCCAGCTTTAAAAGTGCAGCCAGAAGAGGATCAGACAACTCAAGCTGAAGAGGTTAGTCAAGCTGAAGATGTTGCAGAAAGCTCTCAGAAGCTTCCTGCTTCTGACGTTTCTCAAGCTGCCTTGGACAGGCAGACTCTGAAAGAGCTGAAGCTGAATGATATTCGCCTACAGCAAAGAATGGATGAAAATGATCAGAATATGAAGGAAAGGATGGATGTGCAAGACAGCAAGATAGATACAGTAGTCAGCATGGTGCACAAGCAGAATGAAACTGCTGATCAGATCAAGACAATGCTAGAGACTCTGTTCACACGCCTTCCACCCCAACCTTAGTTTTTCATTCTTGATATTTTCATTATTTTCTTTGCATTTCATCTGTACTGTTTGTCTGGCTCTGAATTTAATATAACAAGTTTTTCTGCTCTGATCTGAATTTAGCTTATATTACTTACACTTTTTGATTGCTGACAAAAAGGGGGAGAACAAGAATGATATTTTTCAATAACGGATTACTGAGACAAAAAGTCTCAAACATTCTAACACTCTGATATACTTGAATGTTTTCTGTTTTTGCATAAGCTTACAGGTACAAGAAGTTAATCATCTCTGATACTCGCTCTAATATTCTGTACAAGAAGTTAATCAGCTCTGATATTCTGATCTGAAGCTCTGATATTCTGATGTTCAACGAAAGTCAATAAAGATCTGATCCTGAAGAACTCTTGGAATTAAAAAGGGAAGTAATAAATTCAGGGGGAGTATCTCTGATCTAAACTCTGGTATCTCTTTATCCCTTATCTTTGATAACTTCCTGATTAATTCTGATACAACTTATTATTTAGTTATCTCTGATACTTTTCACGCTAATTTTCAATTAAAAAATATCTAGTTTTTGTCATCATCAAAAAGGGGGAGATTGTTAGAACAAAGTTTGAATCTACTACCCTAAGTTTAAGTTTTGATGATAACAAAATGCAAAGATATATTAATTGTATGATTCATGAAAGAACTATTTGATACCTTAAAATTACATTCTGTCTTACAGAAACTCTGATGCGTATCAGCATGAGAACAGCCTCATCAGCATCAGAAAATTGGATATCAACATCAGCATCAGAAGATGTTATATCAGATACCAGAATCAGAAGATCAACTTGCGCTTATGCTGAAGCTTGATGAACAGATCTGCGCTTAACAATCTGGACTCTGATCAAG
The DNA here is from genome assembly GCA_948472305.1 of Vicia faba. Taxonomy (NCBI): domain Eukaryota; kingdom Viridiplantae; phylum Streptophyta; class Magnoliopsida; order Fabales; family Fabaceae; genus Vicia; species Vicia faba. The sequence continues at coordinate 724,893,922 of OX451738.1, read as the reverse complement.
ACAACAGTTCATCAGCACCTAAGCAGCGTCAGAATGAGCCAAAGCCAGAACACACTTAAGTGGCAACGGTACTGTGCATTCAAGATGATTTATTGCCAACGGCACTATTCCAGACAAAATCTGCTTAATAAGGAAAGAATGTTATTGGCATTGAAACAGAATTATTACTCCAACGTACACTATTTCCAATGCTATATAAACAAGTCAATGAAGATTGAATTGGCCAATGCTCTACAACAATCTACACGCCTAAAGCCATTCATCATCTTCCTCACTCTCAGTTTGCTAAAGCTCTCAAATTCTTCATTCAATTACTTTAGCACTCTAGTTCTCATAAGCTTAAATTGTGTAGTATCACAGTAGTGATAAACAGTTTTTGTAGAAAACATTCACACACCTAGATTTCAATTCTTTGTAAGAAAGTAATTCCTTGAGAAACCGGTTTGTGGTTTGCATCAAGAAGGCTTTAGCAGTTGTTAAAGCAGTTGTAATATTCAGTTGAATATAGTGGATTAAGACCTCATTGGAGAGAGGCGAAATCACCTTGACGGGTGGACTGGAGTAGTTTGAGATCAAACGAACCAGGATAAAAATACCGTGTTGACTGCAATTGATTTCCAGTTTTTACAATTCAACCCCCCTTCTTGTGTTTTTCACTTCTTCAAAATAGTCCAAGTATTTTAAAGGTTTTTATGATTCATGTTGATTATTAGGTGTCTTAGAAGAGAAAAGAAAAGGCTCAAGTGAGCAAAATAAAAATGACATGAAATGTAATTCTTAAAGTAAATGGTACATAAAGCATAAAAAATAAAAGGGCATAAAGTAAAAACAATTTAATAATTAGTGGTTACTTGGATGACCATCTTGAAACTTACATTTGGAACTCATTAGAGGATTGGTAGAACCAAAGCCTCCACACAACAAGTTGCATTTGCTTTTTGTCATGCATATCATCCATTTGGAATCCTCAAAAGTACCATTTAATGATCAACGATGTTTAAGTGATTCGCATTGACCAAAAGTGTTGTAGATCCATTAGAGGATTGGTAGAACCAAAGCCTCCACACAATGAATCTCAAGGTTATTGGATCGAAGGGATCAAATTAACATATTTGGGCTTACAAACATAGGTTTGGGCCACGAATGATCATTTATTCGAATCAGGACAAAATTTAGCGTTAGGTTAAGCAATCGTAAGTGGATTTATATAGAAGTCACACCTATTTTGAGGTCGGTTAATAGCAATCTATGCACCATTTATTTTGAGACATGATATAGAAATCATGCTCCAATAACACTTAACGAAATGAGAAAGGGACAAGATGAAGAGGGGTGGGAGAGAATATACAAACCACATTTGACTTAAATTTAAATCAAACTATTATTAAAATTATTCATCCATTTTTATGGAGTTAGACTCAACACCATGGATCCAATGATGTTAATAAAGTTCATGATCAAAATTCAACCCAAATTCAGCCAAAAAATAATCACAAAATAATATTGCATTTAATATATATATTAAAAAGGTTTTAAAAATTTTTTAAATGGAAATAAGAAAGAAAAATATCAACTATATTCAAATTAATCAAGAAAAATTAAGACCATAGAAAAATCAGAAAAGGACTCAAATATTTTTATAAAATTTTTGGCAATTTTTAAAAGTCAGAAACTATTTTAAAACTAATGAAAATTGTTCAACCAAATAGAAAATAGGTCAAAAATAGTAAACATCAATATAAAATTCCATAAAATTTTCAAAAAGTCAGAAATTTGCAAAATGATATTTAGGAATTTTTTTTAGAATTCAAAAATGTCAGAAAGCATTTTTAAGGTAATTAAAACAAAGCAAACAATGCAAAAAATATAAAAAATATCAATTGTCAAAATGAAAATATGAAAAAAATTCATGAGATCAGAAATAATTCAAAGTATTTTTTTGAATTTTTTTTCATAATTTGTGGATAAAAAATAAAAGAGTTATGAATTTTTGAAAATTAAATCAATTAAAATATGAAAATCAGAAAATAAAATAAAACCAAAAAGATATGGGTCATCAGATCATAGTCAAAACGCGTTAGTAAGCTAATCCAATTGACCAGAGGCGTTGTGCTTGATATGGACCTTAGCAAGATGCGCAGGGAATCAGAAAAAAGCCAACCAATGAAATTAAACTGTTTGGCACGCTATCATTGGCTGAGACGAGACATGTCATCGTCTTCAACCTCCATCCACCCTGCAATGGAGAATTTATGAGATCTTTCAAACGGTAAAATTAGGATCTCAGACCAGTATCATTGGATTCGTCTCTTCAAGACGATCCTAACACCACCATCGCGCCAAATTTATATAAAGTATACAAAGAGATATGCATAAAAAACCCAGAAAATAGCGAGCACCTTCAATTTGAGATTTCTCTCTCAATTCTCAGTGGATTTAAAAATTGTAAGAAGAACTAGAATCAGGAGAAAGAGTAGAACATGTTAGTGCTTTATTTGGATCCAAATGGTAGAGAATTCTACCTTTTCGAAGTTCAAGAAAGAAGCTCTGAAACTGGACTTCTGTAGCTTAGATTATAGCTCGTTTTGCTCGGTTTAAGTGATGGAGAGTTTGTATGATGCTTAAGGAAGATGAATGTGCAAAGAATTTTGGAAGAAAATGCTGGAATCTCATAAACTGATTTCAAAATTTTGAAATTCGTGTGAGGTTTTGACATAGTGTTTTTGGCTCTCAAAGCTTGAGGAAATGAATGGGGGATGACCCTCTATTTATAGGGAACCAAGCGAAATGTTCAAGTGCGTGAAATGATGAATTTTTGAGGGAAATCGTGTGAACCTGATGCACGAGCAAAGTGTGATCTGATTTCCATCAAAACTCATCCAATCCTTGCGTTTTAAGGCTCTAATCCACTTTGGAATCTTGGTTAAACATGTTTAGATCACAAACGTGTGCTAATTTAATGTTTAGAAGCCAAAACATGAATTTTAAATTCTGACTTATGAAGAAACTTCAGTTCCAAGTTACCAAGTTCAATCCAATGGCATTCTCATCTCAAGGGGTCTTAAGGCATGATTCTTGATGCTTTAGAAAGATGAGGTTACAAGATTTGCAATGGAAAAAGAATGGAATCAAATGGAAGCTTGAGCTAAAATTTGCATTGAGTCAAAGTTGGGAAAAAGAAGTTGACTTTCCATACTTAGAAATATTTCAAAATTTTCTTCAAAAGTGACCTATAATGTTTTGCATCCAAACACGGCCTTCCACTTGGAATTTGCTCTTGACCAAAAAATATGGAATGAAATAGACCTCTTGAATGACATTTTTAAACTTGAATCATTCAAAATATCCAAAAATTGAGAGAGTTATGAATTGTTGAAGTTGGCAAAAAATCATGAAATGACCTATAATCTTTTGTATCCTTAGGGAATCTTCCATACATTTTATCACTTTGCATATAAAAGAAGGAATAAGTATCACATCCTCAAGATCATTGTGGAAAAAGAGTGGGCTCAAGGTGATAAAAATTGACCAAGTTATGATCGTTTGAAGTCACACATGGGAAAATGGGGGTTCATCTGGAGGACTTGTAATCTTTCTTCATCATCAAGTTTCTTCCACATGAAAACTCCTTGAAACTTTTGAAGTGATTTGTTGATAACCATTTTAAGATAAGGATGTCTTTGGAATCACTTAAAAATACCAAAATATGAGCAAGATATGCTTCTTTGAAATTCAAAACCCTAGCTCCTAGATCAAGAAAATGCTTTAAGGAACTTTGACAATTTTGAACAAACTTCTTGTACCAACACAAATGCTTTGTAAATAGAAGTTGTTGAGGATGAAAATGAGAACTCATAGCCACCAAAAACACTTCCATGTCTTGAGAATTGAGAGAAATATGCACTTGTGATCAATGGGAACAAGACTTTGTCAAACCATGACAACTTCTTCAATCAATCCCTTGCACTTTTGAATCAATCTTGATAGCTTGGGAATGTAGTGAACTAAAATAACCTAGCCATGACATTCCTTCCAAAACAACTTCAATGGTGAGGTTTGTACTTCTCAAGCTTTATTGCCTAGAGCATGGAAATAAACTCATGAACCCTGGAGCAACTTGCTAAATCTCATTGCCTTTACCTACATTAGTAACAAGCAAGACAAACCAACATTGTATTTTATTAATTAAAAGGAAAAATCAAGACAAAATATTCATGACCACAAAAGAAAACAAGTCAAAGTGCTTGGTGATTCCTCAAAGAACAAAGCTAAAGGTAGGGAGGAGAATCAAGCACCCTAATATGATATTGTTGTGATTGAATCAATATGGTGTGATGAAGGGATCTTAGGGGGGGAAATTGGGGTACAACAGCGCGCAAGAAGATGCTTTAAGAAAGTTGTGCTTCGGAACCAACTGGAAATGATACATCATTGCTCAAACAGAGATTTGGGGGCAGAAAAAATTGTCGCACAATCATTAAACAAATAGTTCTTGATCAATCTCCCAAACTAGTCTTCTTCAATTCAAAGGAGTAGCTAGAAAGCATGCCCCAGATTAAGATCATTATTTTCAACAGATCCCAGAAGCAATTCGTCCCTCGGGATAATCAAACTCTTCATCTGATGCTCATTATGCAAGCTCGCTTGATGTTTAAGCGCTTTTTCATATGAAAATAATGTTTTATCCTATGAATGATAATTCTAATGCAAATCATATACTTGTCTTGAAGTTAGAAAACTTTTATTGAAAAGATGCTGAAACATCGAAAAAATTTATGTATGAAGAAAATAAAAGAGGGAGTGATACCAACTCAAAAAAATTTTAGCAAGTCCCCTAGGAGTCAGGTTACTGTATTCTCGTAACAGTTTTGCTTTCGAATTAACCCATGCTTCAATTAGGGCTTTTAAGGGTTGTAACGTGGCCTGGTTCACGGTTTTAGAAAAAAGGATTTAAGGCTCAAAATTTTTGGTGCCCACCCATTCTCCATGATGTTCTTCAGTCCTACATTCAGTTAATTCAACACGAGCATTCATCTCTCAAAAGAGTTCATGATGGTTGAGGAACCACAACAATTTTTGGACACGACAGTCACTTAACCTTTGGTTTTTAGGTGTTCGATCACACGACTTTTCTTTTGATGAGGATTTTTGGTTATCCTTTTCTGCCTTTCAGGATTTTCAAATTCCTTTTAGATTTCCCTAACTTTTGCCTGGACAAATTCTTTTGAATTTCAATTTGGAAGTCCAGCGGGATGCCCTAACTTTTTCCTAAGCGACTTGTTTTCAAGTTTTGACTTAGCGGGGATTTTTTTGTTTCTTTCTTATTCATTTCCTTTTCTTTCCTTTTGAACAAGTCGTGTGACCCTAAGTCTTTCAACTCTTTGGAAGAAAGTGAGTTCCTCATTCCTTGGCCGGCGAGGGATAACCATTGTTGTATCGATTTGATCTCGACCTCAGGATTTTGTGAGGAAATAACCATTATGGTTTTGATATTTTCCCGACCTCATAATGCGAGGGATAAAATGCAGTGATCCTCAGATGGGACACTCCTTCTGAGATTTTGAATGTTCGATCAAATTAATTGAACATCTACCTTGCCCCAGGTTAAAAATAAGGGTTTTTTCTGAACAGAAAAGAAACTCCTACTTCGAAGGCTCAGAGGTGTTAATGAGGGTTTATATCCCTTATATCTTTGGTGTTTGGAGATTGAAACAAGGCCTGTACATTGTTGGCAAGGTTTTTACTCGAAAGCATACCATTAGAGATTCCAGGTAAATTTTCGTCACCCTCCCTCCAGAGTCACTGCTTTGTTAACAAAAGTTATGTATCAAAAGCATAGTAAAACAAATAAAAGTGATAATGAATGGATTAATTCAAGACAAATATGTTCAATGCATTATGATTAACATTCCAAAAGATGAGCAAGTTTACATGCAAGAAAGTACTAAACAAAACAATTAAGATTGCGAATGAAAATGCAAATGAAATTTGAAATTTCCATGTTGAGGAGACTTGACTCCGTATGGACTGATTGCTTTGAACGATCTTTAGAAACCTTGAGGCTCACTTGGATAAGAGATTCCCCACTGATCTGGACACCACAATCTCTAAAGTGATCCAAGCTTGGACTTTATCTCTGGATGACAAACCGTCTTTAACTGAATAGCTGAGTGCCCCAAAATATACTTACAGAATATTCTCTTAAAGATTCTCTTAAAATAGAAGGTGAATGATGTACCAAGTGAAGTTGCATATCCTGAATCACCAAGTATCTTCTACCACACAGGAAAGGCGCAACCCATCTTCTTTTGCAATCTTCAACATCATGGCTAAATGCCCCAGAATGGGAGACACACTTCTTTGTCTTCTTCTATCTTTTCTTAAAAGCCCTACCCTATGGATTCACTTGAGGGAACAAACACTGACTGCTGAAGAGAAGATCAGGTAGCCCAAAGTTATAGAGAGTGCACCTGATTGAATAATCGGGTGCCCCAGCGTGGTAACCATATCTGACATTGGTAACAGGATTTGGAAGGGGAATTTGTAGACGATACTGAAGCACGGAGCCTAACCCGCTGAAGCTTAAATAAGAATGGAAACAAATGTGAATAAAGCACTAAGATGGGATCAAAACTGTTCTCCAAACCTATTCCGCCCTTGCTGATAAAACATATCCTCTTGAATTCCACTGGGGAATAGGAATCATCTGCTGATAAAACGTTCTAGGTGCTCAAGATAGTGAGTGAAACCCAAAAGGCACTCCATGGTTTGAAAGAAATCCCAAATGATGAGGAGAAGAGAATGACTCATGTTGCAACATCCGGTGTAGGATTGTTGACGCTATCATCAAGACTTCCATGACCTGAGTCAATTGGGTCTTCAACTGATTATCTTCCTTCTAGAAGAGTTCCCGATGACGGGCCAAGGCTTGCATGTATACCATAAACAACCACATCTGAATCTTCATATCGGACGATACCCCAAAAAGTTGTTCCATAACTGATCTCTGAACACATGACAACAAGAGTTCAAGTCTGTATATATGAAGAGAGCACCAAATCTGAATATGAATCTCCAACTATGAGTACCTATTATGAACGCATGAATATGCATGAAGTGCGTGAGTGGATTCAATTCCATGTTTGATCATTTCCAAGGAACTCACGTGCTTTTAATTTTGATTTTAAACCAGTAAAAGATGGATAAGTGCAACATAAAGCTCACAAGCTTGGTTCTTTGGAAATGGAAAAAACATGTGTGTTAAAATGATATTAACATGTAGTACGTGCAATAACATAGGGTAAAGGTTCCATAAACATGTAAAATGGTTGCACTATCTCTAAAATGAATGATGAATATCACCAGATCAAAGGTCTGGCACCATCTCGGAACACAAAAGAATCAAGTACCAAGTGGATCAACAACTGCATGAGACCAAAATCTCCCTGTCATAAAATATAACTGTAGAACTGCCAAAATAAATGGCCATCACAAGGTGAGAAGCTCAGAGCAAAACTGAGAGAACACATAGTCACCGATAGTATCAAGTCACCATAAAAAACACACAATAACTATCAGAACATGGTCACCAACAGAACTCAAGTCAGCAACATAACCAAAGTCACCGTCAGAACTAGAGTCAACATTTGTACCTATAAGAATCAGTCATCCCTTCCCACTCACGGGCAAAACTAGGTCAGGGTAAGGCACGGGTAACTCAGAATCATGGGTACGCCTGAAGCCACTATCGTTGAAACACCTATGTGAAACGATAGCACCCCATTTGTAATCTCATCTGAGCGTAGACAACATGAGCGCACTAGCAAACCAAAGTCGACTAGTAGTTCATGTTCCACTCTATTACTAAGGTTCCTATGGTTGTTACTTGGCCTAGGCATTGGTACTTTTACCTCTTGTAACACCCACCCAATCATGAAAACAGAGCCAGTACAGCAGTATCACAAATATATGGAAATCGATAAAATGCATTCACAAACATATGCAAGCTGTGTATATAAAGCTGTAAATAACTGGAAATAAATAAACAAACAAGAGCTAGGATCGACTCCAGGATGGACCAGCAATAGGTCAATCTTTCCCCATTGAATTCGCCAGTTGAAACAATTGGTCGAACTATCATCTAATAATAAAATCAATGAAGTCGCCATCGAACTTCTTTTATCCCGCAAGAAGGGAAAGGTAAACATCAAGAAAACCTAAAAAGGTGAAATCACGGTCTTACAACCGAGAGGTCAAGTAAGGGAGTCTGTTACGCAAGGGGAAGGTATTAGCACCCCACACGCCTGTAGTACTCTATGGTATCCACTCTTGTTGTTATAATCTAAGGGTGTGTAAGAATCTATATCTAGGTTGTACAAGGAATGCATGCAAAATAAAGGAGAAAATAGTGTAGAGAAAATAAAAGTTGTGCTCGTTCAGGCCCTACCCCAATGCCTACGTATCCCTTTTAAGGAATCAGAGCAATCGTAGTTCGGCTCATATATTTTGGTTGGTTTGTGTTTTTTAGTTAAGAAGACAAAAGCAACAATCAAGATGACAAAACATCAGATAAAATGACAAAACATCAACAATGATGATAAAACTACAAAAGATATGACAAGACATCGCATGGCAACATAAACTCAGGAAAGATGATAAAACGTCAGCATGATAACAAAATATCAGACAAGAGGATGAAACAATACACCTAACAATGATATCGAAAATCAAAGTAGGATAACAAACATGTGTGATGGCGAATCATCGGCAACAAACATATGCGATGGCGAAACATCAGCTAAAAGATAACAAAATAACATGGCAAAGATGGTGAAACATCAATAATCCAGATGAAAAAACATCACACCTAACAGTGATATTGAAAATCAAGGTAGGATAACAAACATGTGCGATAATGAAACATCGGCTGCAAACATATGCGATGGCGAAACATCGGCTAAAAGATAACAAAATAACATGGAGAAGATGGAGAAACATCAATAATCCAGATGATAAAACATCACACTTAACAATGATATTGAAAATCAAGGGAGGATAACAAACATGTGTGATGGCGAAACATCGGCTGCAAACATATGTGATGGCGAAACATCGGCTAAAAGATAACAAAATAACATGGCAAGGATGGAAAAGCGTCAACTTGAAAAGGTTTAAAACAAAGCCAAAAGGCGCACAAAAAATTAAGATTGGTTTGTATTTTTTACCTTGAAGAAGGATTTAAGTTCATTAGAGATATTTTATGATTTTCCAAGAAGAAGTTTTAGTTTTAAGATGCAATATGCAAAGAAAAGAAAACAACTAAGGGAGACTATCCTAATCTCTAGCCCTAATGTTATCATACAATGATTGACTTTAAGGTTGAGGATGAAAAGGGGAAGTTTCTACCCTATGTTAGAATACATGGACATCTATCCTGATGTCTAGCTCGAGGACTAACCCTACATGAGCAATCCTAAGGGAGCATGGTAAATACCAAACAAGGGAGAAAATAAGTGCATTTGGCAAAAGCAAACAAACATGAGTAACAAACAAGGCACATATACGGAATTGCCTTAAACAGGTCTTAAAATAAACCAGAGGAATTCCTGACATATATCAGCAACGGAGGTCCCTTTCATGCATCTCTAATCCTGCTTGACATGATCTCTATAAAGCATTAAAATGTAGAGATAAGAATGAGGTCACAATGATACCTAATGGAGTAGGTCTGTTTCCTCTTCGAAGCGCATGAGATAAGACAACTCTACAGAATGACTCCTTGAACCTCCTTAATCAACCATTAATTAGGCATACCCGGGTTGCATCAACAATCACAAGGTCATAACACAAATGTCTATAAGATAAGGAGAGTGTTTGGGGTATAGGAGTTGAATCGGATTATGATTAAACAAGGGGTGTACTTGATTAATCTCGTGAGAGTAGGTGCTCCTACCCCAACCATGAGACCCTTTATGCATGGAAACACTTGGTATATGGACCAAAGTGGTTGGTTCGGGTTATGGTTAACCAAGGGAAAAAACTTGATTAACCTCGTGAGAATGGCCATGCCCAAACTCAACTATCAAACCCTTTATGAAGATGCTTGGTATATGGACCAAGGGGAGAGAAGAGAGTTGATTCAATGTATATGATAAAAATCAAAATCCCATACAAGGTGGCTATATGCATGCTCTTAGAAAGTGGGACTGGCGTGGCACTAGTATTCTAAATGACCAATTGAAACAATTGATTGAATAGTTGTCACTGTAGAAAAGCCCACGACCAAACTATGAAACGTGTGCAAGTGTGCATTCGTAGGTGGATACCTTTTCATTGATGATGAGCCCAAGAGGAGGCCATGTGTTCTAATTTAAACAAAATATGCATGATAGCAATTTAAACATGTAAAGAAAATAGCAAAGAAAAAAAATTCTAAACTATTACAAACCATATGGGAATGGGGGTACAAGTTTACGAATGGGGATGAGTCAAATCGATAATACGATAAAAAGTCTAAATAAACAAACAATACAACCCAATTGAAATTAATTTAAATAACTAATTAAATTAAATAATCATATTTAATATAATTAATTAATAAATTAATTAATAATATTAAATAAAATTTCTCAATTTAATTGATTATTCAAAACAAATGATATTTTTGTATTTTTATTTAATAGAAAACCTAAATAAACAAAACAATACAACCCAATCGAAATATTAAACAACTAATTAAATTAAAACAATTTACCTAATAAAATTAATTAGTAACATAATTAATAATATAAAAATTATATTTTTTTAATTTAATTATTTATGATAAGAAAATATATTTTGTATTTTTATATTTTTTATTTGATAAAAACCAAAATAAATAACAAAATAAAATAAAATAAGAACATATAAAGAAAATAAACCCAATGGGCCTGATATTTGAAGTAAACTGAGGGGGGAGAATAGAAATTTGTCCTAAGCCCAACAACAGAAACCCAAGTTGGCTGAGGGTCATGTGTGTATCCTTCAGGGGGGTGCTGTAAGCAAGACGAGTTAAAGCCCAATATGAGGTATGCACAATCCTACGTACATCGATCCAGGGAGTCCACCATAAGTTTGCTTTTTAGAGCGTCTGATCTGGGTTTGTGGGGACCTGACGATGATTATTGAGAGGGTGCATGGTTTCTATGATGAGATGCCTGTATAGAAACAAACGGTGTCCATAAGGGTGGGGACAAGTGTCACCGCCAGATTAGTTGTTAATCCAAACTTAATTAACAAAACTTAAAAATTAAATGGAAAACAACACAAAAGATATTAAACAGTCTCCTCTCAAACCTTCGTTCTCTCATTATGTTAAACACATAAACTCCAGAAATTAATCAAAACCAAGATCCAACACGGTGTCTTAGGAAGAACAAAGACGGCGGTCATGATAAACATGCGGTGGTAGGGATGAAGATCAATGGCGACGCTGATGAACTTCCACGGTGGCGCTGATGAAGATCAACGGAGGTTGTGATCAACACACGGTGGCGCTGACAATCTTGCTCTGATCTTGATTTTCTTTACATCATCTTGCTCACCTTGTCTTTCTAAACACAATTCTGATGTTTGATTTCACAGATTCTAAAGGATTTGCTGTAGATCTTGAAAGGGGGAATCGAAACCCTAGGTCTCGAATTTGCGATTTCCGGACTCTTTTGGGTGAGACCACTATTATATCTTCTTCTGAACCCTTTGTGACCTCTTTTTTCTCTTCATCTTTCTCTGTAATCAGAATTCATAATTTCTGAAACGGAAGTTTCTGAAGGGTTTGAGTTTTTGAAGATGATGATAGCTTAGGGATTGTGTGATGTTGCTTGCGTAGCTTTTAGTTTATGTGTATCTCTTCTCCTGATTTCAGTGCCCTTGAATGGTTTTATAGCTGAGATATCAGTTAGGGTTTTTCTGCTGTGATTTTCTTTGATAGGGTTGTTGATTTTGTTTGTTATCAGGCTCTGAATGAATTTTGACGTGGCTTTGATCCATCTGATTTGTAATTCTTTTTCTGATATCTGATATTTATTTGTTTTTGTGATAATTTGTGATATTTACTTTGCTGAGATATGATCCTGTTGCTTGTTGTTGGGCCCTGATTGCTGATACGTGACTTATTTTGTTGGATCTATGATATTTTTGATGTGTGATAACAAACTGTTTGTTGGGCTGGACCGTTGCAATTCTGAATTTGTTTTTATTTTCTAATATTTGCCTTGCAATGCTGTGATGATGTACTGTTGAGTTTTGCTGCTTGTTGCATCTGTTATTGGGCTTAAATGTGATTCTGACTTGTGATTTCTTTGGGGCCTCAACTGAGTTTGCAAATCTGTTGGGATGAGACTTGATTTTGACTTGCTATGAACCAAATTGAGTTTGTGATTTGTAGTATATGAAACAAGCCCGTGATTTCCTGCTTGGAAACTGATTATATTGTTTTAATTTTCTGATGTTGGAATTCTTTTGTGAACCAAACTGGTTTTGAGATTTGCAATAGAATTTTGCCCATGATTAGCATTGAAATTCTGATTTTATGAGGCTTTAATGTATGCTTGAATCGTGATTGAGAAACACCCTTAATTCTCTGATTCCAAACTCAAAGCCCTAATGATGAAACATGAATAGAAAACTCCTTGAAAACTCATTTGCTTGTGTTCATGTTCGATTTTCTTTGCTAACCGTGTCTCTTTCTTATTTCTTTTCATGTGAGCTTGAGAATGGTGATGAGGGAAGATGAAGAAGATGGCATGGAGCTTCACATGAAGGAAATGAAGACCAAGAGCTTATAGAAAAGACTTTAGTTCATGGCTTCACAATTAGCTTAGGACCTTTGTGTAATTTTCCTCATGTAATAAAACTTGCAAAATTTTAGAATGGAATCTTAATTACAAATCAAGCTTGTAACCTAAAAATTGATGTAATAATCTTATCAATTTGATAAATTTTGAATGTCTTTTTAAACTTTGAGAAATTTGCAAATCCTTGTAATTTGAAGCTTGGACATAGGACTTGAATGAATGGGTGATTGATTTGTGTGGAATTCCAATCAAAACTTTAATGAAAATGCTTGATGAATTTCCTAAAATAAGCCTATTTGAATAAACTTGTAACCAAAGTGTGTGTCTTTCACTCCAAATAACCAGTATCACAAGTAAATCCTATGATTCTTACACCTTAACAAACTTGCGAGAACATTGTTCAAATTAAGTCTTCAAACTCTCCATGGATCCTTATCTCAATTCAAATTTCAATCTAAACCAATATTTGTGTGTCAAGCAACAAATACTAGGAGGACTGAAATCTTTAGCACGAAGAATCTCTAAGTTCAACACATTATGGCTCACACTTTATATCTCAAACAGACGAAATCCTAACAAGAAGAAGCAATGCCTCTTAAGGAGAAAATATCCATGATAGGCGGTCGTATCACAACCCTTAGGAAGTATATTGGACGCAGAAGTAACTTAACATCAAATCCAAAGTCTGATCTTCTCAACTAGAAAAAAACCTAGTATCCAACTGAAAACCCTAACAACTTTTCAAACCCCTTTGATGAGACAAAGAGTCAAATTAAGTGTCCATAAGTATAAGAAACCTTGGTATCCTTGACCCCATCACCATGCATGAATATGTATGGTGAAACATAATCCATAAAAAATATGAATAAGGCAAATGATGCGGTGCAACACTTGCACCAAACTACTCCATATTCTACACAAATCCAAAACAGTACAGGTTCCAAATCATCATAACTTCACATAGTTTCATCATACATCAACAACACATTCTAATATACATCATATACATCAATTTATGGTAAAATAACATCACAATTTTATCAATTCTCATCAAATCATCATAATATCATCCTCAACCAAAACCACAACACAAACCTACAATTATCTTAGCCCTAAATCAATTATAATAACAATGATAGAATCCCTTTATCTTAGATTCCTAGCATCAATCTATTCCTATTCGCGTTCTACATAACCTTTTGAGTTCCTCAGTGCCCTAGCTCTCTTCACAACATTTTTCTCACTTTCACGATCGTAGAATGAACACTGACACTCACTTTTCCTTGTTAAACCCTTGGACCCTTTCTATGATCTCCCCATCTTACCTCTACTTACTTCACAATATTACTACCTTGTCCTCATAGTGTCTACCTCTTATTATTTTATTTATTTTATTACCAACAATTCTAAATAATTGAAACTAATTATCTAAAATTACTAAAACACCCAATATCACATCACGTGCATCAAAACATCACATATACTCATAGATACATCACAAATACACACAATATTTCCAATTAAATAATTAAATAAATAATCTAATTATTTTGGGGTGTTATACATCCTCGCGGAGTGTATCAACTTTGAATTCAAACAAGGTGGTTTTCGGTTTCCCAGGCCTACACCCTCTAAGGAAAATGTTGACAAGACTAAGTACTTCCGTTTCTAAAGGAGCCACGGGCATGTCACTGAATATTGTGTCCACCTCAAGGATTCAATCGAAACCCTCATATAAGAAGATCATTTAAGGTAGAACACTAAGAGGAGTGAGCTCCTTGACAGGACGATTGCAAGACTAAGAGGGTCAAGGAAGAAACACCATCATCTGACGATGCTCTTAATTTATAGGTCGCCTTGTGCGTCTCCCGACTTGAGTACTTCTTCGTCCCCAAGAAGGAAGACCTGCTCATCTCCACTTATAGTACCTAAGAAAGATTCTGAAGATGTGAAAAACACAAGAAGGGGGGTTGAATTGTTAAAACTTGAAATCAAATGCAGATAACACGTTATTTTTATCCTGGTTCGTTTGATCTCAAACTACTCCAGTCCACCCGTCAAGGTGATTTCGCCTCTCTCCAATGAGGTCTTAATCCACTATATTCAACTGAATACAAAACTGCTTTAACAACTGTTAAATCCTTCTTGAGTCTAAACCACAGACCGGTTTCTCAAGGAAATTCTTTTACAGAAAAATGAACAAATGTGTGTTGAATGTTTTCTAGAAAAAACGATATATCACAACTGTGATAATACACAAAATAAAGCTTAGATGATACTAGATTGCTAGAGCTATAGAATAATCAATTGAGAGCTTTTAGCAAAAGTGAGAACGAGCTTGATGATGATTGCTTTTGGCGTGTATATGCGTGTAAGGTACTGTAGAGCATTAGCCATTTCACTTCTCACTGATTTGTTTAAATACTTCTTGGAAAAGATACGTTGATGCCAATAATTCCATTTCAATTCTCATTACGTTCTTTCCATTTTGAGAAGATCTTTCTCTTGGAATAAAGCCGTTGGTAATTAATCTGCCTTGAATGCAGTAACGTTAACGCTTCAGAATGTTCTGCTTGATTAAGATCAGAGCATTCTTTGGCTTTTAGTTTATTCTAAGTGCTGATGACATTGATAAGATCCTAATCAGATTCAGAGTGTGTTGAGCGTAGATTCTATTCATCAGACTTCAGCGTAGCGCATGTATTGATCTTCTGATGCTGTTGTTGATACTGATGTTCTGATGCTGATTCCATCAGAGTTTCCTGTAAATACACAACATAATTTTAAGTAGCATATATGTCTTATATAACACTCATAATTCATTTAATCTTGTATTTTGTCATCACCAAAACTCTAACTGAGGGTTATAGAATCAAACTATGTTCTAACAGATTCCCCGCCGCCATGGTCATATATGTTGTACCCCAATTTTTTCCCCTAAGATTCCTCTATCATCTTATATCAACTCAATCACAACAAGATCACACTAGGGTTTGGTTTTTCTCCCTATCTTTAGGTTTGCTCATGAGGGATCACCAAGCACCTTGATTTGTATATTTTGATCATATATGGTTTTTATTGATTAATGTTTAACTAATAAATACAATTAATGTGTGCTCTAATTGATGATACTATAGGTGAGGGAATAACATATTTCATCAGATTGATTTATAGGTTCATGAGTTTATTTCCATGTCTTCTTCAACAAAGCTTCATTGAGATTCAAGCTTCATCATTGAATATGCTTTAAAGTGACATCATGACAAGGTCTATTATGATTCGTCATGCCTCAATTTTTCAAAGAAATTCAAAAGATACAAGGGTTGATTGAAGAAGTTTGACCTAATTGGACAAGTTCTTGATTCCTTGATCACAAGTGTATAACTCTTTCAATTCTTAATATTTGGAAGTGGCTATTTTTTCTATGGGTTCTTATTATCATCCACAACAACTTCTATTCACATAGCAAAAGTAATTGTGCAAGAAAGATTATTAAAATTGAAAGGGGTTTCCAAGTCATTTTAATGCTTTAGCAGCTAGGGTTTTGAGCTTCTAAGAGCTATATCTTTTTCATCTTTTGATATTTTTAAGTGACTCCAAAGATATGCTTCTCTTATAAGGGTTATAAAAAAATTACTTCAAGAGTTTCAAGAAAATTTTGTATGGAAAATTCTTAATGATGGAGAAAGATTAAAAGTCCTCTAAAGAGGCTATCAAATTCCCTTATGTGATTCCAAAAGATCATAACCTGGTCAACTTTTATCTTCTTGAGCCCATTCTTCTTCCACAATGATCTTAAGGATGTGAACTTCAACTCTTCTTTCATGTGCAAAGCTTGAAAATAAGTGGAAGATGCCCTAAGAACTCAAAAGATTATAGGTCACCTCATGAATTTTCACCAATTTCACAAACCCATAACGTTTTCAATACTTAGTCACTTTTGAAAATCTTCGTGCCTCATGAACTCAAAACATTATAGGTCACTTTTGAAGAAAAACTTATAATTTTTCTAAGTACAAAAAGTCAGCATCTTTTTCTCAACTTTGACTCATCACAACTCTTAGCTCAAGCATCCAATTGATCTCACTCTTTTCACATTATAAAGATTGTGACCTTATCTTTCAAATGCTTCAAGAACTATGCCTTAAGACCACTTGAGCTGTGAGTACCATTGGTTCAAAATGGGTACCTTGGAATTGAAGTTTCACTTCAAGTCACAATCCCAAATCAATAATCCAGCTTCTAAACACCCAAATCAACACGCATTTTTTATTTAAACATGTTTAACCAAGTTCCCAAAGTTGAATTAAGGTTCAAAATGCAAGAGTTAGCTGAGTTTTGAGCAAATTCAAGTCACACTTTTCTCACTTCCTGGATTCCTTCGTTTTCCCTCCAAACCTCACTATTGCTTCCCATTCTTTTCACCATTCACTCTTATATAAATAGAGGGACATGTTGCATTCATTTTCTCAAGCTTGAACAGCCAGAATCACCCTGCCAAACTCTCTCCCTAACCCATATTTCTGCAACTTCGAATTTGGTTTTACAACCTTCTTCAATCCATTTTCTTTCCTAATTCTTCATCCTTGAACATCATTGAAGCTAACAGAAGAAGAACCAACCCTTAAAGTATCCTAAATCGTGCTAGCCAAGTTAAGTTTCAGAGCTCTGAATTTGAACTCCAATAGGTAGATTCCTTCATCAATTCTCTCAAAATTTGTTACTACAACGAAGCTCTCATCATTCTGATACTCGTCACTTCATTTGTTTTCAACTGGAAGTGAGTTTTGGCCATGAATTTTCAAAACCCTATTCAACTTTTTCCTTCTGGTTTTTTGCAAATCGACTGAGCTACACTTTAAATAAATTTTTCGTGAGGGTACGATTGTCTTCGTCTTGATGAGATGAAGCGAATGGCATAGGTCTAAGCTCCTGATTTAGTATTTTCCTGATTTAGTATTTTAATGTACTTTGAGTATTTTACCAATTATTTTCCTTTTATTAACCATTTTAATTTTGTTTTATATAATATTATTATATTATTTTCTTTATTTGGTTCTGACTTGGACTCCATTTGGTGACAAATTCCTCAACCTCATTGAATCTTGGGTGTTGATAGGTTGAGAATCCAAATCCACCAAAATGGATTAATGATGTTCATGATATTTCAAACCATAATTTCATACATTGCATCCCCTCCCTCTTTATCTTATCCCTTTCTCATTTGTGCTACATGTTGTTAGAGGATGATCTACATATCATCTCTCCAACCATATGGCACATATATTGCTATTGACCGACCTCAAAATAGGTGTGACTTCTATATAAGTACACTTACGATTGCTTGACATAGCGCTAAATTTTGTTCCGATTCGAGAAATGATCATTCGTGGCCCAAACCTATGTTTGCAAGCCCAAGTATGTTTAATTTGAAACCTTTGATCCAATAAACTTGAATCTCATTGTTAGGAGGATTTGGTCTTATCAATCCTCTAATTAACTTTTACAAAATTTGGTCTAAGTGAGTCATTTAAATATCATTGATCATTTGTTATTGCCTCGAGATTTTGAAATGAATGATATACTTGTAAAAAAGAAAATGAAACTTATTGTTAAGAGGCTTTGATTTTATCAATCTTCTAATGAGTTTTCAAATGCAAGTTTCAAGATGGTCATTCAACTAACCTCTAATTTCTAACTCATTAACAATTGACTTTTATTTTTTATGCATTTACTTTACGCCTTTACTTTTATGCACCATTTATTTTAGCATTTTCGTTTCATGCTATTTTTATCTTTACTCACTTGAGCATTTATCTTTATGTTATTTTTATTTTGCTCACTTGAGATTTCATTTTATTTTTGAAGATACCTAATAACTAACTTGAACTATAAAAAGCTTTAATGTTACTTGGACTATTTGGTTACTATCCTTGGCATTTTGGAGTTATGGATTTCTTGGACTTAGGAGTAGAGACCTTGACCTACCATAAGACCTTGGTGACTTCTATTGTTATTTTGTCTAGAGTTATTGTGGTTTACCCTAATACATTGGGTTGTTTGTTTTCTTTATGTGTAGGTTATTCTGATTATATGATTTGTCTGTGATCGGGAATTCGTCTGTATACAAACGTTACTCTGCCCAATTTTTGTGAAGACTTAATGCATTTTAAGCTTGGTTTTCTTAAGAGGTTTATTATCTTCGATTGTTTGATTTTAAATCCAAAAGATGGGAATTCTACATTGACTCATTGTGTCAAGTGTTAGCTTCTTGTCGGTTAGACAGTTCTTTTCCCTAGCTTTTACGTTATGCTTTAGGATATCCCTTCATCTCCTCCCATCTTCTTTAATTTCAAAAATCTTTTCCCTCCTTTTCAAACTATTCTTGTTTTCTAAACTTGAACCGCTTTCACAATAAACTTGGACTTAGGTTCATGTATTTTCAAAAAATCATTTTCTTAATCAAACTTTAACCAACTTAATAATACTTTGACATTTTTGTGAGAAGACTAAAAGTCACTCAATCTCATTCGGATCATTTTGCCACTTTGGCTTTTTACGTTAAAATTTTCTCAAAAGATTAGACTCTTGTCAATCCTTGTAGTGACGCGATCTACTATACTTCTATGATATGTAGTGAAGTGAGATATTTTCCACTTGGGTGTTGAGTGAAGCTTTGTTGATTTTAAAATCCAAGTTATATCCTCCGCTTTGAGATGACGCAAATTCTCCTTTCTTGTAATCGTGGGTAGTAAGTATGTTTTCCACTCGGATATGACAATGGCATCTCGTCTCTTTAAAATAACCAACACATTTGTGTTTTAAAAATTTTAAAAGGTGAACTACGAGTACCCTGATCCCCTGTTGCACGGAATGTGGTACGTAGGCACTAAAGGTTCGCAACCGCGGCCGGTACAAAAATAAAAAATATATTTCTTTTCTCATCCCCACCATCTATTTTATACAACACTTATAGCCAAAAATACACAAATTTTCAAAGAGGTTTCTACGGAGTACCGTAGATGTTTAGGGTGCTAATACCTTCCCTTTGCATAACCAACCCCCGAACTTAGATTCTCTCCCCCTCATTTTTTGGGTTATTCACTCTTTTCCCATTCCTCTAAAACAATAAAGCGCGGTGGCGATTTTTATTTGATATGTGCGAGTCAAGTCAATCCAATGGCTTAGTCTCAACATTTCTACCGCTACAATATCTGCAGAGGATTCAATAAGACCACCTTCGGGTCGGTGAAGAGAAAGTTTTAGGATTTGATTGATGCGAGCTCAGCTTAAAACACACCCTCGACAAGTTCCGGGGAAAATATGATCCCATCATCTTTTATCTCAAAGAACTGTCAGGTAGGGAACCAAACTCCAGCATCCCTCTTCTAGCAAGGGAAAAGATGGAAAACTTTGAAGTTCGTAGAATCCTGGTCGATCAAGGGAGCTCCATCGATATAATGTACGCACACCTATTCACCACTCTCCAGCTTGACCACACCCACTTAACACCATACATGGGCTCTGATCTACATGGTTTTAATAGCACGACCACCAAGCCTTGGGTTTACATCGAGCTACTACTCACCTTCAGGGAAGAAGCAATGGACAAACAAGTCATCGTCTACTTCCTGGTCATTGAGTGTTTGTCTTTGTACAACTGCATCTTGGGGAGGCCAACACTGGCCAAACTGACTGTCGTGCCATCCACGGTCCATTTGAAGATGAAGTACTACACAAAGAGGGGTCATATCATCACCATGCACGGGGATATTGAGGCCACAAGAAGATGTTTCTAAGAAGCCGCTAAGGGATATAACTCAATTGACCCAATGCCCAAGACTGCTTCCAGAAAACACGCCCGACCAACAGGCGATAAGCTAGCGCTAGAAACAGGACAGAAGCCACCTCATGTCAGCTCAGTAGACCTCGACATTCACTTCACTAGAGATGAGCTAAAGAAATATAAAGCGGAAGGAGATGACTGAATCGCTGACAACAGGGAGCCTCTCCATCACGTGCGCCCCATCCTTGATGGAGACTTTGAAGTCACCCTCCTCGGCAACGATTCTGGAAAAGGTGTGAAGATTGGATTAGGGCTCCCCAGCATGGTGAGGAAATAGCTCAAAGCATGCTTGAGGGAGAACACTGACCTGTTCGTGTGGAGCGCTGCTGAGATGCCCAACTCGACCCCGAGGTCGCCTGCCATTAGCTGACCATAAATCATGCCGCTAGGGCAGTAGTTCAACATAGGCATATGCTGTCTCCTGAAAAAGCGGAGGCTGCTAAAAAACCTGTAAAAGACCTCCTAGAGCCAAAAAAAATTTCTGAGGCCAAGTACACAACCTGGCTGTCTAACATTGTATTTGTTAAAAAATCTAATGGAAAATGGAGAATGTGCATTGACTATTCCGATCTCAATATGGCTTGCCCCAAATATGCATATCCACTGCATAACATTGATAGACTGGTAGATAATTTGGCAGGTTAAAAACATTTATTATTCATGGATGCATATTCAGGTTACAATCAGATCCCAATGGCGAAGAACAATAAATAGTGCACCATGTTCATGACCCAATCGGGAAACTATTACTACAATGTAATGCCCTTCGGTCTGAAGAACGTCAGCGTTACTTATCAACGAATGATGAACAATGTTTTCCGAGGAGAGATCATGGATATGTTCGAAGTATACATAGATGACATGATCGTGAAGTATAGAGAAGAGACTAACCACACTGCCCACCTTAAGAAGGTCTTCGACTAGACAAGGAAATGTAGGATGTGGTTCAATCCGGAGAAGTGCACTTTCAGCATATGTGCCGGTAAATTCCTCGATTTTTACATAACTGAGCGGGGAATTAAAGATAAACCCGACAAGTGCAGGGCCTTCTCCGAGTTCCCAACTCAAAACTTGAAAAAAATCCATCCAATCCCTGAATGAGATGCTCACCTCGCTGTCTCGCTTCATGGCCAAATCCGCCCAGCATGCACTCCCATTTTTTAAACTACTGCACAAGGAAGCAACGTTCGAATAGACAGAAGAGTGCAAACAAGCTCTCCTCCATCTCAAACAAACTCTTTCACAACCACCAATCCTTTCACGACCGAAATACGGAGAGACCATGTACCTTTACTTGATCATCTCGACCGAAGTCATCAGCGCAAAACTCATCCGTGAAACCCCTGACAGAGAGAGGCCAATATACTTCACGAGAAAGGCCCTGTAAGGCCCATAAATAAGATACCAACAAATCGAGAAGGTTGCATTGACCCTTATCAATGCATCAAGGATACTGAGACACTACTTCCTGGTGCACATAGTTATCGTACGAATGAATTAACCCGTTAAGCAATTTCCCGGTCATCCAGACATGGCTGGTAGAATTCTTAAATGGTCGCTAGAACTAACAGAGGTTGATATTAGATACGAGAGCAGGAAGGCCCTCAAAGCCCAAGTCCTGTCTGACTTTGTGGTTGAGATGACCGTGCCCATGGACTATCTTTGTAGACGAGGCATCTACCTCGACAGGAAGCGGCACAAGCATCATTCTTAAGAACGAGGATGGCATCCTAATTGAAGTCTCCCTTGCTCTATCCTTCCCGATGTCAAACAACCAAGCCGAGTACGAAGCTTTCCTCGCGGGACTACGACTGGCCGAGGACTTAGGTGCGCAGGTGTTAAACCCCAAAATTTACCCTCTTCACTTTAACCTATTTGGCTTATATTTCATTACCATATGCATGCATGCATGCATATCATTAGTTTTGTGGTTACCGGATCAAGATATTTCTCTCAAGCTTCGTCAGGTTACCGAAGACATTTATTTCGTCATTCGACACATTCATAGCCTTCTCTAGGTTATTCAATCAGTGTATAATCAAGTCATAATCATGCCAAGTTCGCGTGTGTTCCAACGCGCATTGGACGGAAGAGAAAATCAAGAGTTTCGCCTAGTCCTGAACAATTTAAATTTAAAGTTTATTTGTTAGGGTGGGTTTCAGAAATTAATAACTTTTGGTCAGAAGAAGATTTTTCAATGGTTCTTTGGACATTAGAATCGTCTCGGTGTTCTTTATTTGTTGTATGTTCAGACCGAATGTCAATTTTGTGAAGAAGACCGTTGAAGGTTTAAATAACCAGAGTTTTGGGTTTGTTGGTCAATTATGGCTCAGATGTCTCAAAATTCGTAACTCTCATGTGACTCAACATTTCTGAATGGTTCTTTAACCATAAAATTTATCTTGACATCTTCTCCAATTTACATGTTCAGACCGAGAGCTAATTCTTTGAAGAAGGTCTCTGAATGCGCGAATACGTTGAAAATGTGCGTTGGAAAATACAGTGAAAAAGTGTGATAAACCGTTATTTTTCGTATGTTTAAAAATTCATAACTTTTGCTCAGTTCGATATTTCTGACTGGATCTTTGGGTTTTAACTCCGTCTTGATGTCCCTCACATTTTGTATCTTCGGGTTGAGGGCCAATTCTGTGTCAAAGATCTCCGAGAACACAAATTACCAGAGAATTTTTATAGCAAAATTGGAGCTCTAGTTCATTGTTTCTCGATATTGTAAAAAGAGTAACTCTCTCAATTTTTATCATATTAGGATGGTTCTTGAAGCATGAGATCATAAATTTTATTAGCTACAAATTTGTTTCAGGTTTCGATTTCGAACGGTACTCCGAAGGCTTCGGTTGTTTTTTATTTCTCAAATTGACGGTAAAATAAGTTGTGTTGCAGATTTTTTCTGTCTGATTTCTCACCATTCAAAAATTCATAACTTGCTCGATTTTTATCGTATCGCGTCTGTACTTTTGGCACGACATCAAAAAATTTGTCATCTACGATTTTTGTGTTGGTCTCGCATCGAAATTTCGCATTGATTATTATTGAGCTCGTGGATTTTCCGTTCAAATGCATTTGCTGACACTGAAAAATTCAGTTTTGTGAAGTAATTGATTGGGCTTTCTCTTGGCCCAAACTAAGACACAATTTGTTAAGACTATATATTCAATTCTCCTCTCTATTTTTAGAACACAAATAATTTGATAAATTTCACTCTAAAAAATATAACAAACTCTCTCTACCCTCTCTCTCTCTCAAACTTAAGCACAAAAGCATTTTTCCTCTCAAAAATAATTTTTTCCTCAAGATCTCCTTGCTCTCTTCCGCGAAATCACCGAACAACCGCAAACCACCACCGGTCTCCCTCCGCTTTCTGCCACCAACCGTCGGTGAAGTCTCCCTCCGGTAGCCGCGATCGTGCCGTCCACCAGCCGATTCCCTCTGTTCCGCCACTTCTCTATGCCGATTCCCTCTGTCTCTCTGTTGTTTCTGCATCATCTCTCCCTCCGACACCGTGCAATTTTCCGGCATCCGATCCTCTTCTCTGATTTCGGTAAGTTGTTAACCTTTAATTGATTAGTTTCTCATGAATAATTGATTATGGTGAATAATTGCTTATTGAGAAATTCTTGAATTGAATTTCATTGTTGAAATTGATTCTTGAAGTAAATCGGAGAGTTGAATCTATTTGTTCATGAATTCTTGAACTCTAAGAACTTAATTGAATTGTTGATTATATCGGAATTCGGAATTGGTTGAGTATTCGATAAATTCATGAGAACCTTGAGATTTAATCCAATTACATTTTTGTTAATGTTGAATTATTGTGGATTGCGTTGATGTTAGATTTTTGTTGAGGAATAACTTCGAATTCATGAGTTGACATAATTCTTGTATCGAATTGAATGGTAATTTAATTTTTTCCGATGTTAAATTTTTGACTCAATTATTTATGTCAACATTTAAATTACATCGTTTGTGATCGGAAAAGCATGGCATCAATGTGGATTTAATTTGTTACAATTGTTTGAGACTTTTAGGCTACAATTCATGAGTTGGTACTCGTTTTGTAAACTAATTTTTGGATATTCATCGACTCATGAATAGTGCTTCCTGAAATATTCAAATGTGTTGTAATCGAGGCTTTAATTGTTGTTCCATGCACAAAGAACGTGGTTTTGATTATTTTAAGCTACCGGTGTTGAGTTTTACCGTTTAAAATTTAAGTTTCCAAGCTGTTTTGCAAATTAATGTGGGGCTGTCTAGAAATTAATTTCTCATGTACATATTTGATTTTGTTTTAATTTGATAATTATTTGTATATAATTGATTATTTAATGAGCATTGTTGATGAGTTTTAGTGGTTCCGACACCATTTTCCGGCTTATTTTGTGTGGTTACATAGTGTTGTCCCGGAATTAAAAAGCATGTAAAACATTGATTTAATCTATGTCTGATACATAATTAGTCATTGTTTAACTTTTGGTTGATACCGGTATCAATTGAAGTTGATTTTAAATCAACATTTTTTGAATTTCATGAAAGGATATGTGGATGTCTGGAATATCATTTTTGCATGTGCACTTGAGTTTAATTTTTGAATAATACATTGTGAGTTTAATTAATCAATTGGTTGATACTAATACCGATTTCGGTTCATTTTAATTCGACTTTGGTTGAGATTTTGCATGTTATGTCATGGCTTCCCGTGTTGGTAAACACTTGTACACGTTGATTTGATTCATACTTGTTGCATATTTGAGCTTGTTAGCATGATAGTGTGATGTTGGTACCATACTTTGTTGTTTTTATACCGAGTTTTTGTGCTATGGTGTACGATACAACAATGCTGCCCGATTTTTGATGTTAAGGTTCCAATGCATGTTTGGATTCCATTTCTTCATCATTCATCCTTAATTTGGGTAGTGGTGTAAATGCATAACTTCAATTGTGTTTTCTTGTTATTTCTAATGTGTTTGTTAACTTGTGCAAGGTACTTTGAGATGGCATTCAATCGTTTAATTATCGCTTGATTATTCGATTGAAAGGAAATTTATGCCATTTATTTATGGTTTGAAATTGCGTCTGATACGCTTGGTTATTGTTATCATTCTATGAGATGATATATTTTGTTATCACTTGTCTAGATTGATATCTTGTGCAGGTTTACTGTTTGATATTCGGATGTGTACGACACACATTCCGTATTATATGTACATATCTTTGTACATTGTTGTTGCTTGTCTGGATTGATATTTTGTACAGGTGTAGTTTTTGGTATTCGGATGTGTATGACACACATTCCATATTATATACCATTTTATATTGTTATTGCTTGTCTGGATCAATATCTTGTGCAGGTGTACTGATTGATATTCGGATATGTTCAATACATATCCCGTATTGTGATTTATTTTCACATCGGTGCTTTGATGCATATTTTGCGCGCCAGATTTCTGATTATTTTGTTGTTAATGCTAGATGCTCGCAAAGTTCTCATGTTTCTTTTGCTGCTGCTTAGCATATACAGATTGTCATCCGTTTGGTATATTCCTGGCCTATTTTCCATTCCGTATCATTTACCGCTTTTTCGATGCCATGAGAATTAGGAATAAAGATGCATGATTATTTACTGCTTTCTTTGCCATGAGAATTTGGACTAGAGATGCATGTTCTAGGAGTCCCTTTGAGGAAAATCTAGTTTATTTAAAGACCATATTTAAGGCAATTCATGTGTATGCTTGTTTGTTTACAGTTCGATTTATTTACATTTATGCTAAAGACCTCGGTGAAGGCGTCTCATTCCCTTTCCCCATTGATTAGTCCTCAAAAGGAGGCATTGGCAGCAGGGGATCCGCAATCGACCCCGCCATTTCTAGTCCCCAAGTCGTTCATAGCTCACGCCATGACGTCAATACTATTAAACTATGTTGCTCTTGTATCGAGTCGGTCAAGTGGAGGAGGGTTCTTGATCAACCCCCACCTTTTGTCTCAAGCTCGTGTTGGTTAACGTTTGATGCTTCTTAGTGATCTAAGTATTGTCTTCTATCTCATACCTCAATCATTGATATCTTGGTTAGGTGTTTAGTCGCTTATGATGATTCACTCTTTGTTCTTTTCTTGGCTCGATTATTTGATATCTTGGTTAAGAGTCGATTTCCCCTTTCTTTACTTCTTGCCTCGGTGATACAGTACCTTGGTTAAGATTTACTTTCATTACCCCTTCTTGCCTAGATGATAAGATATCTATGGTCAGGAACTTCCCCTCATCCTACCTTGATGATGTAATATCCTGGTTAGGTGTCCCATTCCCATATCCTGCCTTAGTGATTTGATATCATGGCTAGGTTTTATTCCCTCTCCTTTATCCTACCTTGATGATACTATGTCATGGTTAGGTGTGTGCTACTTGAGTGAGTGGATACTTTTCAAGTGTTGTGTGCTTGCATTCTTGGCTTGGTTAAGTTCTTGATTGCTATGAGTTTCTCTATATTGTTTGATCACATGTTCCCCATAGGATTCTTAGTTCTTTCTTGGTTAAGATCGAACTAAGTAGACCCTAGTATGGTTATCCATGCATGTTAACATTAGGTAGATGTTTTCCTTCTGTTAATCCCAACTCTAGGACCATCATTGTGTGATAACATTAGGGATAGAGTTAGATAGTCTCCCTTAGACTTTTTCTTCCCTTTTTGCATGCTTAAAACTAAAACCTATTTTTTTGGAAAATTCATAAAACACTCTAACAATACTTAAATCCTTTCTTCAAGGTAAAAAACACCAACCAAGGCAAACTCTTTTTGTCTTCGGACTTTTTTTTAAAACCTTTTAGATAAGGGTATGTTGTTTCAAGTTCAAGCAACCTGGAAATGCTAAGTGTGTGAGTGGTCGAGCATGAATCTCTTACGAGCTACAACACCAAGCATGAGTTGGAATCCAAACCGCAAGAATGCGAACATGACATTATCCATAAAAAAACATGCAACTAACCAAACCTTTTGAGGGGAACTACGAGTGATTGATCCCCATTTCACGGTCGGTGATACATAGGCGCAAAGGTTTGCAACCGTGACATGAACGACTAATAAAAACTTTATTTTTTTATATATAATCCTTTGCATTCTTTCTTTCCCTATACAACTTAGCTTTTAGATTTTATATACACCCTTTAGATTAGATAGCAAGAGTGGATCCTATGGACTACCACTGACGTGAAGGGTGCTAATACCTTCTCCTCGCGTAATAGACTCTCTTACTCGTATCTCTCGGTCATTTGATCGTGTTTTCACCCCCTTAGGTTTACTCAATGTTCACATTTCCCTTCTGTGGGATAATAAACGTTCGATGGCGACTTCATTGATTTCCGGTGATTTTAGCCAGTTGTTTCAGTAGGAAGTAAAAATCTTCACGGATTCTCAGCTCGTCGCCTCCTAGGTACGAGGATATTATCAAGCCAAAAACGACCAACTCATCGAGTACTTAACTCTAGTGAGGGGAAAAAATGAAACACTTTGCTTTCGTAGAAGTTATGCATGTTCCTCGCGAACACAATACCCAAGCATATATCTTGACAATGCTGACAAACACAAGGAAGAAGGGTGGAAACAAATCAATCATCCAAGAAATTCTCCCTTTCCCGAGCATCAAAAAACCTTCCATGATGCTCGACGTAAACGCCATTAGGGACCACAACTGCTGGATGACCCGGTGTACCACTACCTCACCACATGGGAACTACCTTTCAATGAGAAAGAGGTCGATGTAACTAAGCAAAGGGCATGCGCATACGTCCTAATCTAAGACAAGATTTACAGACAGGGATTCTCCATCCCGCTCTTAAAATGTGTCGAGGAGGCCCAAGTTCCTCATATTCTACGGGAGATTCACAAAGGAATCAATGCCTAACACATGGGAGGAAGATCCCTAGCACGGAAAGTTCTCCGAGCAAGATACTACTGGCCTACCATGCAGCACAATACCAAGGAACATGTCAAAAAATGCAATAACTACAAATGCCACACAGATATGAATTTGGCACCGCCCAACGAGCTCAAGACACTATCGTCCTTGTGGCCCTTCGCCCGGTGGGGAATGGACATCCTCTATCCATTCATCATGGGTTCCTACCAGAACATCTTCGTCGACTACTTCACAAAGGGGATAGAGGACGAAGCCCTCGTCAAGATCACGAGACATAACATACTATGCTTCTACAAGAGGAACTTTCTTGCCCCTTTTGGCATCCCCCAAGCACTCGTCACTGAAAATGGGATGCAGTTCACCAACATAAACTTCCAAGACTTTGTTGGTTTTAGAGTGCGCCTAAGACGGGGATGAATAAAGTGGATTGCATATTTTTATTCTTTTATGCGATGATGTTCTTATTTTTCTGGTTTGTGTATGAATATGAAAGTTGTAAATGCAGAGAAATAAATAACATTGGATATATCCTGGTTCCCCTTACAGTCCGAGAATACTCCAGTCCCCTTGCCAACACGCAAGATATTTCACTATAGTTTAGAATGATTGTACAAGCATATTCACACCAAAGGTGATGTCTTACTATCTAATCTATAGGGATATCAAAGGCTCTTAAAACCTTTAAGATCTAAAAATTAAGTGCAAGAAAAACAATCCTCTTCAATGCACACACTTGTTTCCAACAATCCTGAAAACAAGGTAACTAATATAAAATAAAAAGAGAACAATCCTCCCTTAATAATCTCTTGCTTTTAACAATCCTAGACAGCAAGGTTACACCACAATCACTTTGAAAAAATGATTAGAAATAAATTATTGAAGTAGATATGAAAGTTTATAATCAATGTCAATACCAAGTATTGATCTCTTTTCTTTCAAGACAAAAATTCAATGAATATATTACACAAGTGCTCAATGCATATGATGAAACTTTTCTAATGATGTATTTGAAAATGTAAGAGTAAAAGTTTCATGCAAGATCAAAATATTAATCAATACACTTGTTTGAAAATGAGAAACAAAACGTTGAATTGTATGTTGTGATTGTTGTTATTTTGTGTGTGTGTTTCTACTTCATAACCATTTGAATTATATACATGTATTGCACCCTTTCAAAAGTTTCTAAATGAATGTATAAGTAAAATGGTTCATGGACAAATGCAACAAACAAACAACATTCAAAATAGTATTATTTTTCAAATTCGTTTCAGCCGTAACTGGCTAGCAGAATGTAGTAACCGGTTACCCAGTGCAAGTAACGTTAAAATATTTGAAATGCTGAAGCTTGTAACCGGTTACCAGGAACCTGTAACTGGTTACCACTGTATGAAAAAGTGAAATAACCTTTTTAAAGACTTAGAAATTCAATGCTAGTGATATTAAAAGCCATGAAACATGTATGCATAATGCTAGACATATTTGAGCACTATAATAGCATACTACATTAAATTGGAGTCTTGTACCATAATGAAGATCAAATACCAAAGTCTTCTTTAGGAGTAACTTAGCATGCAAGCCAAAATTTCATTTTGAGTAGATACTTTTTCTTCTTCTTTTTGGTAATTCCTTTTGCCTTGATCATGATGTTTGTAATCATCAAAACATAAATTTGCTGAAGCATGACTCAACATACTTCGAACACCCTCAAACAAACGGACAAGACGAAGCCGCAAACAAGGTGATCCTGTAAGGACTGAAACGATGACTAGGTGCGGCCAAGAATAGGTGGGTCGAGTAGCTACACACCATACATTGGGACTACAGAACGACACCACACTCGACCACGGGGGAAACTCCTTTCTGACTAGCCTACAGATCTGAGGCAGTGATCCCAATGGAAATCAGAGAGTCGTCCAAGAAAATTGAATCTCCCCTTGACAAGGACATGAATGACGAAGCCTTGAGAGAGGAACTCCACCTGGTTGGAATCATTCTTGGAAAGTTTCGCAACAGCTTTGAAACCGACTATCTCGTCCTCAAGACTCTTCTTCTCGAGTAGCCAAGAGTCCTTTGCCTCAGACAACATGGCCGCCTCCTCCTCCTTCTTCTTCAGCTCGGTGCCCTGAACCCGAAATTTCTCTTTATAACTGTAAAGGGAAGTTTTCAGCTTGTTCGTTTTTCCTCGAGGGCCTTTTTCTCCACCTGCAGTTTATGCAACACAACAGTAGAGCAAGTCTCATCTCCCGAGAGGACCACCACCATCTTTACAACCTTCATCATACCAATAACACCTTTAGCCAGTTTCTTCCTCTTTCCACCGAATCAAGACCCCAGATGACTGTGGACTCTCCATCGGACACGTTCAAGGGATACCCTTCGAAGAAACCATTCTGAGAAAAGAAAGAGGGAAATGTGAAATCCCTAGTGTCAGAATCAATCCTTGTCGGGTCTAGAGTATCACCCTCGGGATGATCCCTCTTTCGGTTTGAAATCCTTTACACGGGTTGAGACTCGGGGTCTAGAGGATGTACTAGAGCCATCCTTGGCCTGACCCAGAGTCAGAGCAAAGCAACTAGTCTTCATTATCTATTTGTTTTTCCTCGCATCTTGTGCCAGCTTGATCAAACGCTCATAGGAGTCTGATATGTTACCTACAGAAAACAACAAATTCGAGTTAGTACATTAAGAAAATACATGTGTTGTACCCCAAAATTTGCCCTCGCATTTTTCCACAAGAAATCTCAGCTTCAGGCGTTTCCTGGTTTTTCAAGCTGGCTCAAGAATCGGACAAACGGACTTTTCTTGTCAGTCAAGCAAAATTAGGGTTTTATTGGTTTTCATGGCCCTAGAACAGTTCAAGTAATTAGCTTAGGTTTTTGGTTGATTCTGGCTCAATTGTGATCAGGCGAATCTTCGTTGGCATTTAATCAGGAATTAAGGTTTTATGGGCATATTCTCGGAAAGATTTAAATTCGCATTGTTTTGATTTAATCGGCAAAAGAGGCAGTTGGTTTAAATTCACGTTGGTTTGTTTGAGTCAGTCGAAAGAAGTATGCAGTTTGGAATTACAGTGCTTGGCAAAAGAATCAGTGGAAAGGGAATGCGCTTGATCAGTTTATTTTGGTTAACTGCTGCTTTGCTTTGGATATTGGAAAGGACAGGTTTAGTTGGTCAATCACTAAAACATTGTTTTATTTAAATTATTTATTATTCTAAATTAAGTGATTGAAATTTAGTTTTCAATTATTTTAATTCAAAGAGTTTTAAATAATAAATAAACAATAAAGAGAAAAACAGAATTAATTGGATGATAAAAGCTTTTATTTATTATTAAATTAATTGTACAATTATTGTTTATGATTTAATTACAAACAATAGTTTTACATTGATTTAAATTTAAATAAAAAGATTGTCCTAATTATTTGTCTAATCTTCAAGTCTTCATCCGCTATCCTTCGCTCCGGTGTTCCAATATTCATCTGCAAAAAGAAAAGAGAAAAGTCAAAAAGCAGTTAAATTGAAAAGACAGATAAAATTTGCAATCATCATTAAGGGCCACTGACTGGGATCAGTTAACCCTCTCTGCAAATCACGGGATTTCTCCCGGTTCACAAAGAGGGAAGAATTTTATCATGAATGCAAAAATGTCAAAATGCATAATTTTAAAATGTCAAACTGCATAGTTCAGAAGTAAGTTCAAACCAAACTGAAAATCCAATTACAACTTTCTATCAAAGATCAAAAAGTGCAATTTACTGTCAAAGTATCAAAGAGTCTACACAAAAGCTGTCAAGAGAAGATTTTGAAAGATATCAAAAAGCACAAGCTGTCAAAGAAAGATAAAGATGCAGAGGAAATCTTATATGCAAGCAAGCTTTATTTTTCTCATCATTTCCCATCAGTAGCCACTTTCAGAAAGTACAGATATAAGCATAGTTTAATATTTAAACTGTACTATAGAGAGAGAAAAAAGAAGAGATAGAGGCAGGTTTTCAGGCTTAGGCAGGATAGGCAGGATAGATAGAAAAAAAGGATATAACACAAGAACAAACACAGTTCAAGGGAGAGGCAGAACTTTTTACCAAAGCAAAAGAAATATACAAACTGTCAGCATTCAAACCAGCCTGAAGCGAGAAACATAAGCATTCAACCTGTCCAGTTCAAACCATCAAGCCAAACACATAACCTGCATTGGTTAAAACCTGCAAAGGCCATACCAGCAAAACCTGCCTAACAACAAAACCAGTCCAACTGGCCTAAGCATAACACCTACTGTCAACACACAAACCTGCTAGCACAAACATAACCAAAATCACCCAAGACCTGATACCTGCCTGAGACCTGAAACTTGCCTACTGCACTACCATTACCAACTGTCAAAACCAAAACCACCATAAAAAAGAACCAGAACCTGCATTAGCCAAGCCCTAAAACCTGCTAAGGCCATTAACTTACCAACCTGCATATGCAAGCAAACTAGAAACAAAGCCATACTGCATAAACCTGTCAAACACCTAAAACCTGCTAGCATAATCTAAAGCCAAAATCCTCCATAACCATACGAACCTGCAAAGCCTAAACTGATAAGCCTAATCCCAGACTAAAACCATACAAACTTATCAAACATCAGAACCTGCCAAAAGCTTTGAAGCCAAGCCATGAACCTCATACCTGCATTAACCTAAACCAAGCATCATACCTGTCAAAAAGCCTCGAGGACCCAACCTGTCCAGTTCAAACCTTAAACCATTCAGTCCAAGCATCAAGGCCCTCAGAGGAAGTGCTCATCATTGGGCAATAAATAACACATTCAAAGGCAAAGTGGGCGATAGAGAAGAGGAAAGAAGTGGCCTCAGAAATCTTCATCACAGGCCAAGATGCAATAGACAACAAGTTCACATTTCAACAGGCGTTCAACACATAGCATACAAAGCAGGCAACACATTCAAAGGCAACGGGGGGCAAACCAACGAAGAGGAGAGATAAAGAAGTAAATATTAAAAGGGTTTTCAGGGCAAAGGAAAATCATCCTCAAACCCTAAAGAGCATTAAAGAAGACAAACCGGGATTGCTACAAGTCCGTCATCACCTCGTTCCACCCTTGGCCGCCTGGGCGCCTCCGCCTCCGTCCCCCCTCCGTCTCCTCAGAAAGGTACAGATTTTTTCCCTCTTCGCATAACTCGAACCAAAGAAGCACATAATCCGAATTAATAAGCAAAGAACTAAGCATGCAAAAACACAAGATCCCTAAATGCGTTTGAACGAATTCATACCTTTTATACTGACGTTGGAACGAGTGTAAGGAGGAGGGAGATGGGTGGCGCCGGTGGCCTCGAACGGAGGGAAGTACCGGGACATGCATGAGGATGAACGGAGAAGATGAACGGAACTCCATGAACGCGCCGCTGCAAACCCTAAGCATTGTCAAACTGGATACTAAAACCATGAACCCTAAAAAAGCAAACGCTTGCACTCTGGGCCTGACCCTGTTTCCCCAATGCCTGAAGCCCATTGAATTCTCATAAAAGCCTTAATCCCGTTTTTTTTTAACTCACCCTTTTATACAAACAATTTATTTTGAATACTAACTTCTTTTTTTATACATAACATCTTAAAACCATTTTCTAACTTAATATATTTTTTAATAAAAATGCACTCTTGTTAATATACATCATTAATTAAAAATATATCTTTTTTATTACCCAATATAATTAAAGATTGAAAGCATTTTTTCCTTTTTCTTTATTTAAAAATAATTTGTACATATCATACAATATTAATTAAAATTGAAAATACTTTTTTGTCCTTTTAATTAAAATATATCTTTGTACATAATAGATAAAATACATCTTTTTTTCTTAAACACTTAATTAAAACACCTTTTGTATATAATAAACAATGGTACATTTTATAATTAAAACTTGAACATACAATTAAAACATTTTCTTTTGTGCATATTAAAAGTATACAAATCAAAGATTCACTAAACACATATTTAGGTCAAATACCCTAATCTTTCATTAATTTCACATTTCGCACCTGTAAATAATCGCATACTCATATACATGTACACTTACACAATACATTCACATTGCTCCTATACATTTGTTTATCTCATATTTGTATATTCGTCATTTACATTTGATCGCAAATTCGATTTGGTTGTAACTTATTGGATACTATAAGTCTCATCCCCATTTGTGAATATTGTACCCCCACTCCCGGATACTATTTTGTAATGGCGTAGACTTTACATTTCCGCAATTTACAGTTTTCCAATTATACCATGGTTAGACCTAGGGTTTGCATGTACATAAAATCAAACGCTAGATAACCTAATACAAGACAAATACATGAAATCAATACACAATCACACTTGCACCCTCTAGGGTAATCCCACATGTTGCCTTCCAAAATGGGCCATGCTTGCACGTCGAGTATCTTTGGCAAAACAAAATCAAAATGCTCATAAGTCCCTCAAAGTGTTGCCTAAACGGAATGATCATAGTCCCTTCAAAGCAAGTTGCCAAAGACGCTTGGCACCATTGCATTCATGGTCCATACGACGACCCGCGCCCGTCCCGAATAAACTTCCTAAACGCAAGATTGTCCACCAAATTCAATGGTGAAACAAAATTGTTAAAAAGGGGTTAAAACATAACGAAAACCTTTGAGTACAATAGGGTAGACAAAACTCTTAGTTACTTGAGATCAACTTGCAAAAACACTTGCCTTCTTTTCAAAAACCATAATCCACAACACTTTCAAACAAACTTTCAAAAACATTTGAAACATCTTTTCGAAAAGATCCACACTTTTGTAAAACACTCAAACACGAGTCAAATACACTGGTTGCCTAAGACAAGGCATCTCTTCAAAAACATTTTCAAAACACACACACACACCACAATTTCAAGCAATCAAAAATCAAGGCAAGTGATCTAAAAAACCAAGTAACTAAGAGCCCATGGATAACCATGGATGAAAAGGGTGCTAATACCTTCCCTTTTCATAATCTACCCCCCGAACCCACGAAATATCTCAAAAGGTTTTTGCTGTGCTTTTTTAACCTTTCCTTTAGGATAAAATAAAAAGTCGGTGGCGACTCTTGCTCAACCGCACAAGTGCGAATACGAACGCAAAACACTAGTCAGTTCTCCCACCGTATCACAACATGCGAGCATGCTAAAAGAAAAATTCATACGAGCATATACATAGGAGAACTACGACGTCCTCATAAGAATGGAACTCGAGGAGTGCCTTAGTGTTGATTGGTTGAGCCTCAAATACAGGCTCGCCGTCATCATCGAGGAAATCCTTCCCCTCCCTCATCACCCACTGGGCGGGGTAGAAGCCGTCAACAAACTTGCAAAGTTTTGCATATGACTCTTTGTCCTCGTCTTCCATATGACCATATGAGGTGAGGTACTAGCTCAATCCATGATTAAAGTGAATCTTAAACCAGTGGAAGGGGAACTTCGAGACTAACTTTGTCTTCATGTCCCCATTTTCATGATAGAGCATGTTGCCATCCTCATCGACAATGATTGCTTCCTCCAATGCTGAGTCGAAGGCCTCCTTCGACACCAGCTTAACAAGGAAATATCTATCCTTAAAGTCACGAACGGATTCCACAAACATATTGAAAATATTTTTATTCGACTGCTTCAGAGAAACCCAACTATGTTTCCAGTCCATAATTTGTCGCCGAAGTCAGAAACAGTGGAAGAAGAGAGGTATCGTAGCACCGAGCAGGAGGTATTGACCTACGGTCTCGAATGCCTACTTCAAGGAAATCACATTCGGATGAAGTTGAGAGGGTGCCAACAAAAAATGCCCGAAAACTCGGCCTGGAAATCACTAAAGGGCAGCTGAAGCCCAACTCTTTAAAGACAAATTCGTACATATGGATGTGATTCCTTGAATAAAACGAGCCTACCCTCCCGCTCTCGGCCGGTTTGACAACTTTCTAATTTTTCTTAGCATCTGGATCATCTGCCCCGTCCTCGATATGCATGAACGCACTGTTTAAAGACTTAGCATAACGTGATGCTATGCTTCGAGGTTCGGGGGTGACCTAATGCAGTTGAGGGTCGGTAACTGTGTCGACCATCTAGATATCCCTGACAGTTTCGACCATCTCACCTAAAAAGAATAGGAAAATAGTGAATTCAACGATCAAATCAAATCCACCCTTCCACCACAAATCAAGTGAAAGGGCGTATCACGGGACGAGGACCCAGTCACTGACCAAAACCCCTACTCGATGGTTCAAAGGTAATCAAGGCAAACCCTCTTGGGCTAAGGACACGACCAAATCAACTAGATATACGAGGATACATACTCCACACATGGACTATCCCTCCATGAATCTATAAATTTCCCGGAGAAGAACCTTCCCAAAATATGAAGATCATCACAAATCTATGAATTTCACGGGGAAGAACCTTCCTGTAACATGAAGATCATCTAGAATATGTGAATATCACGAGTAAGAACCTCTCTGGAACATGAAATTCATCTAAAACATGTTTTACCGTTGGGAGAAAGAAAAATTCTAATTACTTATTTAAAGGTTGTACGGATGTTGCAACGACGGACACGACGAAAGATGCGGTTGAGAGCAAATTGGAAGAAGAGAGGCGAGAGGGAAGAGAAAATGTGAAACTTTGAAAATGAAACCCTAAGCACTATTTATAAACCTTTCACGAGAGACAAAATGTTACTTCGGGTGGCGTGTCAGCGCCCCGACACGCAGCCGCCCATATGCCTAGACCATAATGACCCCTACACCTTGAGGCAACTAGGAATAATGAACAATGAAGTCGCCATCAAATATTTATTTATCCCGAGGAAGGGAAAAGAAAACATCAAAGAAAACCTGAGAAGAAAGAGATCAAGGTCTTGTGATACCAAGAGAAGGGTACGAGAGTCAATTATGCAAGAGGAAGGTATTAACACCCCTCACGTCCGCTGTACTCAACAGGATCCACTCTTGTTGTTCTAATCAAAGAGTGTGTCATATATAAATCTTACAAGATAAGAGAATGCATGAATGAGTTGTTACCAAACAAAAAGAAAGTTTTTTTTTATTATTGCGCTCGCCTCAGTTTTGAAACCTCGTGCCTACGTATCCCCTTCGTGCAATAGAGAATCAGAGCACCGTAGTTCTTCTCAAAAAAATTGGTGTGTTTTATGTTTTTTAGGCAGATAATGTTACATTCACACTCTAGCAGTTAACATATTGCAACCCGACCTTTGGGGATTTACGCGTCGTTTTACGCAGAATGGAAATAACGCGTCCTTTTTATGAAAAGATTTTCAAAAGAAAAGCCCAAAGGAAAAAGAGATTTGATTGGTTTTCCTTTTTTACCTTGAAAAAGGATTTGGTGTTTTGAACCACATTAAAGACTATGACATGAGAGACTTTGGATAGTCGAGTCAGAAATAAGAAAAGAAAAATAAGAAGAAGAAAGCAAGCATCAAGAACTTAACAAAGATTTGAAAACAAGTAAACACATATGGATTCATCAACCAATTATACATGTCAACGGAATACACCAAACATCTCAAAGATATTGCCCCTAGCATGTTATTAGGTTATCCACACTCTAAATAAAGCTTCAAGAGTCAAATAGCAAAGAAATCGGTTAAACTAGGCAAGAAGAATAGGAAAACACATAAAGGAAATAAACACTTCAAAAATGCTACTTTGAACCAAGCAACAAACAAGAGGAGATAAGAGATAAGTACCTAAGTCTAACATGCTTTAAGATATGTCATCACATCACAAAAGGTCTCATGTTATCAAACATTACCTAATCAAAACAACTATGCATGATAAGAAGAGACAAAGCTAAAATAAGTTGCAAACATTAGATCAAGTCCTAAGCATGTATGTAACACTTATAAGGCAGAAACTTCACATCAAAGTAAACACCAAGACATTTTAAACAAACCCTATGGGTCATGCATAAGAGAAGGCGAACAAATAAGCACACTAGCATGTGAAGCTCTATATGTCAATTGCCTAACCAAATATGGCATAAGAAGGTGAAGTGAAATGAAAGAGATGAAGGGACATACAAGTCAGCAGAAAAGGCTTAAAAAAATCATCACAATCATACATTCATGCTTGAGAAAGATACACAACAACATCACACAAGCACATTATCACACACATCCTTAATTGGTAACTAGTCCTCTAAACATGAAGTGCCATCAAGCAAAGACAAAAGAGAAAGGACATGGAAATCAAGATGAGTTAAACATGAATGATAATTTCAACCTAAACATGTCTCTATGGCATAAGAAAAATCAATCAATAATTGAAACCAAAGCATGATCAAACAAGTATGTAAACATCAAGCAAAGTCAACAAAGGAAGTCAATCATCCAAACAAAGTAAGAAGAGTACAAGAGCATGAGAATATGCAACAAAACATGAAAAGTAAGAAGCTTGGACATATTATAATCATACATTGAAGACTCAATAGTGTCACAAAGGCATCATACCAAGGCATACTTAAAGATTGAGACAAGAAGAGATCAAAACAAAAATTAAGCATCCTCCTAATGGAATATTAACATCAAGTTAAGTAAAGGGGAAGATGGATCATGGAATGGAGGTATAAAACCAAATAAGTAATAAGAACATGACATGTAATATCAATCACATAGGTATGATAAGCATCAAGAAGGAATATCATGTGAAGCTCAAGGAATGACACCAAAGATAGGCAAGCATACATGACAAATTTCACACAAGTGAATCCACATTCAAGAGGGCATAAAATGACATATAAAAATGAGGAAGGAGGATCTACTACATGGTATTTAAATCAATAACAATAGGGAAGCACAATTCCTAAATGGTTGCACAAGTGCACCTCTAAACATCACACCAATGTACACACAAATTTAGGCAAGCATGCATGCATTGTATCCAACAAATATAATACGTAGGAGGCTTCAAAAAAGAAAGAAAAATTATCAAAGTATCATGAAGTCAGCTCAAATATTTCCTAAATGTGCCTAAAGGAAGTTCACAAAATTTCTCAAAAGACAATCAGTCATCAAGCATCAAAGGTAACTATTGATCAAACAAGTTAAGCTTAAAAAAAAATCAAACATGAACCAAAATAAATTATCAAGGCATAAAATTAACATTTAAAATCCCTATATACATGTACCTAAGTGTGTTCAAAAATTAGGATCAACAAGAAATTGAAAACGTCAAAAATAAAATCCTAAATTGCAAACTAGGTCAAGTAAAACACACTTCATCACAAAATCAGAAATAAATATCAAAACAATTTGAAAATTCAAACAAAAATCATAGAAAACTAAATGACACAATAAAGTATGTTCATGAATATTTTTGAAATTTTTAGAGTATTGGAACAATTAAAATAAAATCAGAGAAGAAAATAGAATAAAAGGGAAAATTAAAGAAATAAAAATTGTCAAGAGTGACACAATTGAAAGGGTCGCAAATTAATTTTGTGACACTATTTCAAAAGAGTTGCAAAATAAATGTCCAGATCAAATGAAAACACGCCACACATGCCCTGGGACCACTATCCACTAACGAATCTATTTCTCTGATTTTCCAATTTATTTCATTTGATTTAAATAAAAAGTGTGACACACAAAAATCACGTGGACATTTTATCAACTGGTCACATACAACTTAAGCACTAAAAGACAAAACACAAGCCCAACCAATCACATGTTTCCACACACTCGTCTTCAACCTCACACCAAACTGAAATACGAGTGGAAAAAACCCTAATGAAACATATTTTGTTCAATTTAATGAAAAATATTTTTTTTGTATAAAAATTATAACTGATATATTTTAAAAAAAACATTTAAACGATGAAGTATAGAAAATTCTAAAATATTAATTTTAAGTATTTTTATGTTGACAATATAATAAAATATTAAATTTAAGTATTTTTTTACTTACATACATTTTTACATGATGTTTATAATAAATTATTATTATTATGATTATTCTCTTTTTTTTAATATAAAAATTAATTAATTGATTAAATATGTATAAAATTATTTTAATTATTACCAAATAAAAAACATATAAAAATATTTATTTGATAGGAAAACATTAAATAAAAAAGAACAACTTACGTGGCAACAAATTATATAGGCAATATTCTCTTTTTTTTTAAATCATATTTTATTATGTCGTTTAACGTTTGATTATTCTAACGGTTTAAAATTGTACATGAGATGATCATATTGAAATTTGGAATGAAAATATAGCATTAAAATTTATATAAAAGATAAGGATTTGAATAAAATATAGTATTAAAGTATTTAATTGGAATATGAAATAAAAATATAGTATTAAAATATTCGTTATGAAAAATTTATATAATATAATTATTTAATAACATCTATACGAATGTTTTTTAAGGCTATTATTATGTGTTTATAATAAATAATTTAGAGAGACGAAAACTAACTATCAATTTTTACTTTTTTTGAATATGTATAGTATATATGATATCAATTTTTATATTAGAGAGTAGAATTAAAAATTTACTTGGTTGGAGGATTAAATTGAAATTTGGAATGAAAATATAACATTAAAATTTATATTAAAGATTGAAATTTAGAATGAAAATATAACATTAAAATATTTAAATTGGAATACGGAATGGAAATATAACATTATAATATTTGTTATG
This sequence comes from Vicia faba, assembly GCA_948472305.1. NCBI lineage: Eukaryota > Viridiplantae > Streptophyta > Magnoliopsida > Fabales > Fabaceae > Vicia > Vicia faba. The sequence goes on along the minus strand of OX451738.1, from coordinate 724,852,604 downwards.
AAAATTTACATAATATAATAATTATTATATAGAAAATAACTTTTTTTTTTATAGAATTGTCTTGTATTGATAATATAGAAAAGATAAATTTAAAAATTGAATGAATATAAAGAATAAATATTTGAGGGTATAATAAAAATATATAATAAATCATTTATTACTATTTGAGGTGAATGAAATTAAAAATCAATTAAGAATATGAAGAATTTTTTATATGAAAAAAAGTGAAAGTTTAAGAATATAAAGAGTTTTTTATATGAAAAATAAAATAAAAGATTTGAATAATTAAATACAGTTAGGCGGGATATTGCGCAGAAACTCATTCCGGTTGGAGGAGACAGGTTTGCTGGTTTGGTAGTGCTTAAATCCGTTCATATATGTCTTGTTATGATGCATAGTTGTTATTTTTATAAATATTAATAAATTATTTACATTAATGCAAATATATAAATAAAGATGGCCGTCAATAATTGAAATGTTAGATTACACGTATTTGATTGAATTAATATGTACCAGTTGAACTATACTACGCACCTCATTAAATAAACTTATTTATTATTATTTTTTAATTAATAATAAAATCAATTAACTTAATGCTTTTAAGAAAACTTTAATTTTAGATCTTATTTGATTTTAGTCAAGATAATAATTTGACTAATTTTATTTTGGAATATTAAAGACAAATATGGCCATTATAATTAAGTTTTTAATTATATTTTGAAAAAGCTATGACCATTACTTTGGCAATCTTATTCTTGAATCATGTTATGTCTAATGCACATATGCATTTCTAAAAGTATAACTGATAAGAAGAATTTTCGATACAATTTTTTAAATGTAATATTTAGTATTTTCAAAAGAAAATATGATAAATATGTAATTTTATATATATATATATATATATATATATATATATATATATATATATATATATATATATATATATATATATATATATATATATATATATATATATATATATATATATATATATATATATATATATATATATATATATATATATATATATATATATATATATATATATATATATATATATATATATATATATATATATATATATATATATATATATATATATATATATATATATATATATATATATATATATATATATATATATATATATATATATATATATAATTTTCTTCTATTTTTAATCCTTAAACAATATTTAATATATTTGTTGTATTTTTATTGAAAAATAGTAAAAATTGTATATAAGTTTTCTTCTAATTAATATATTTTTCAATTATTATTATAAATAATATTAAAAAAAAATTGTCTATTGATTAATTGATGTATCTGATTATTATTATTATATATCAAATACAGTAATTGTTCAATAAATGAAAAAAAAAATTATTACTTATAATAGTGATTAAAAGTGTATATAAATATTAAAATTTCCAAAGTCTAGTATGATCGGTAACTTATCATAGATTTATTTTTAAGTTTGAGTCTGATCCTTTAGAAGACCTGATATTAACCTACTTAGAAGACTCTTTCATTTAAATATTTGTAAATAAACAATTCAACTTATGTTTAAATAGACCATAACATTAAAAAATCAATGAAACTAAATATTTATTTGCATTGATTTGTTTGAGTTTACATAATACAATAATTTTTATGATACTATTTATTTAAGAGAACTTATGAATACAACTTATGATATTATTCATAAGCTTTTTCATTTTATTTTCATAAGTTATTCAAGATCACTAAAATTTATTTGTATATTAAAATTAAAAATTTATAAAATATAATATAATATTAATAATAAAATTATTTATATTTATTTAAATAAATCAGTCTGATAAATTAAAAAAAAAAATTATATCTCGTGATCTAACTTTTTTAACAAAATAAGATTATAAAAAAAACTTAAACCTTCTTTATTTAAAAAGAAAATTTAATCTAATCTGAACTAGTATAGACTAAATTATAACTCCCATTAATTAATCCGATCTGTTTTCATCCTTATATATAACATAAACATTTCACAACATTATAATAAGACCAATTCATAAAATAGTAAATTTAATAAATTAAACATTGCACAAAAATAAAATAAAATAGCCAGAAACCTCAGAAATGTATACTAAACTTTTTATTAAAGAAGTCATGGGATGTAGAACATATATAAGACTATTCTTGACCTTACAATTTTAGTTGATTTGGGACATAGATTTACCAAGGGAAATTAAAGGACTAATCCTTGGTGTCCTTGGTGGCTCAGAAAGTTGATTCCCTTCACTATCATAAAATATTGCACCTGAAAATTCCAATGGTTGACATTTCTCCCCCATTAATATGGTCTTCTTCCACAAGCATTTATCATCCTCTTGCTTCTTCGTTTTCTTAAGGTGGCTATGCATTACCTTGTAGATTTTCTTGCAACCATGATATGGACGAAGACAGGTGATGTGGATGGAAGTTGTTGGTGTGCCTAGATGATTTCTGAAACCACTCAAACTAGCCATCTTTGTTAAATAAGTTTGTATGCTTAGGGTTTGTGAAAAGAAAAATAGGACTAAGAGGGGTATTTATGCATATTGTAAAAATATTACAAAATTGATAATATCAATAGTTTTTTCCTATAAAGGGTCAAACCACATTCACAATATAAACTTTCTTTTAAAAGGTAACATTCTCACACATTATATATTTTGTAAAAAACAATGTAAATTATCAACAAACCATAATCAATATTATATATCACTTTAAAAGGTAAAGTTAAACATTTGTGATAATAAAAAGTTACCATATGTAATTTTTTTAATATACTAATAGTGTTTATGAATTAAATTGTTATATAATATAGTCAACTTTAGCCATTTGAAAAAATTCACCTTAAAATATCATTAATATTTAAAAAATTTCCTTTAAATTTTTTTATTATTTTTTAGAAGAAATTTGTTGAACTACCGTCAAAGATTCAACCATGGACTAGCAGATATCAACTCATTCATTTAAATTATTATTATTATTATTATTATTATTATTATTATTATTATTATTATTATTATTATTATTATTATTATTATTATTATTATTATTATTATTATTATTAATTATTATTATTATTATTATTAAATGTGTACATGTTAATTCTAAAAATATGAAAACGTGAATTGGAGAATAACAATATTAAATTGATTCTTAAGAGAACAATAGCGAGAGAAAAATAATAGAAGTTTTTTAAAATTTAAATGTAATAACTATAAATATCACCAGAATTGTTTTATCCTCCTTTTATGTGTAAAGATTCTTCTCTTTGTTGATTAAGATAAATTTGTGGCATATAAAAATATCAAAAATGGTTGGGGAGAAGACCCTCCTCTCTTTCTCTGATCACTTGCTTTGTTTGAATTGGAATAGAAAGTGAAAGGAAAGAAAAATTAGAAGGATTGAAAATTTAATGAATGAAGTGAGTGAAAAACCAAATCAATATTTAAGAGTTGAGATCATTTTTATTTCTCAAAAGAAATGAAGAATGTTATTACTAAAATTTTAGAATATAATACATTTATATTATTTAAAAGTGTAATATATATTTTGTATATTTTAATTTTTATCAAATAAAAATATAAGTAATGATACTTTCCATTTTTTTCCAACTCAATATCTAGTTAGTTTGATAATGTAAAAGTAGAAGAAAAGTTAGAGGTCATAATATATGCATCAGTACTAATAATATTTATTTTCTTACATATAAATAAAATATTTTTGAAAACAAAAATATTACTATTATATTTTCAACATTATTTTTTATCTTTATGTGACTTTCTTTTCATATTTAAGTGGAAACAAAAATGGATGTGAGAGCCATAAAAAAAATATCAATCCTTCACTTTTATTCTTGTTCCAAACAGAGGAAGGATCTAGAAAAAAAAAACATTTTTCATACTTGTTCAATCTTTTCTTCCATGATCATTGTTAAGACTATGAGGTGTATATACGCTAGACTCTCACTATGTAATAGTTAGTTTTGTGAGCAATACACAAATTACATCTTCTTACTCTTTCTTCTCTAAATTTTCTATGCAATAATGATGTATCACCATTAACTTTTACATGGTATCAGGAGCAAAATCTTTACCATTATCCTCTGTTTCTTCTTCTTCCTTATTGCCTCATAATTCTCTTTTTTTTTTCTCCACAAAAGTTCAACCATTTGTTGGCCATTCTTGATATTTTCAAAATTCTTTGTTGTTTGTTCGCCATGACTGCAGAGTGCTCCACTCGCACTGTCCATGGCACTCCTCAAACACAACCTGGAACAAAAGGCTACTAAACTAATATACTTAATCTCTATTTCCTGCATTCAAATGAAAACCTTGATAATCTTCTTGCTATTCCTCCTTTATCTGGTCCCAACTACCATTCTTGGTCACGAGTTGTACAAGTCACGCTTCATTCCAAACACAAGCTATATTTCATCAATGACTCCTTACCTCGTCCATCTGATGAAGATAAAAATTTAATTGCTTGGGATCGATGCAACACCATGATTATGTTATGGCTCAGCAACTACGTGGTACTAGAGATTTCACAAAGCATAATATTGATGGAAATTAATGCAGAAATCTGGACTGAACTCAAAGAACGTTTTTACCAAGGTGATGTTTTTCGCATCTCTGATTTACAAGAAGAGATTTACACCTTGAAACAAGGTGATTGTACCATTTCCACTTACTATACTAAGATGAAAAAGTTGTGGCAAGAACTTGATAATTTTCGTCCAATGTCGCATAACAGTTGTCGTGATGCATGTTACGTGCTCGAGAAAATGCATAATTATAGAGATAATGATCAAATTATTAGACTCCTCAAAGGGCTTAGTGATCAATATGAAGATGTAAGATGACAAATCATGTTAATGGAACCGCTTTCCAGTATTGGAAAAGTGTACTCTTTACTTGTTTAACAAGAAAGACAATCACTTCTTAATCTTGATGAATCCAAAATTCTAATTATATCCAATAATCAGTATTTTGGCAGAAACTCTTCATCACAATGTGGTAGAGTTGGCAGATACAACAATGATCGAGGCAGGGGTAGAAATAACAAAGTGCGTACTCACTGTGGCATGACAAACCACATAGTCGATTAATGCTTCAAGAAGCATGGCTATCCTCCACATATGCAACAAGGAGGGGATGTGAACAATTGTAAAAATAATGGTGATGAAGAGGACAATTGTTGGGAAGAATGTCTTCTCCATTTGGGTGTGTGAGGAAGTGAAATCTAGTTGTTCATCAATTTCAGGGGCTCGTGAATCACAATTGCTTGAAGGGGAAGAAGAAAAGTCGGTTCATGATGGGTGGGGTGGTATCAATGAGGTTTTTGGAGACGATGAGATGGAAGATTCTTCGGTTAGGTTAGTTTCCTAAAAAAATAGTGGCCGATCGGTGGTGTTGAGGAAGAAGAAGAAGGGTTTGAGGTCGTTGTTTTTGGTGGTCAGCTGAATGTTGTTTAGGGAGAAGACAAAGAAGAAGTTTTGTCTCTCATTCACTCTCAAATGATGCTCATGATATGGATAACTCAAACGTTTATAATATGATTCAGAGTCCTTGGGATAGGGAGGAGAAGGGAGAAATGCACTTAAGTGATAGATTGAGGCATGTCAACCTAGGAGGATCTACCCTAGGTGCTATTTTGTCCCATAATATGAGTAAAAATGGTGTTATACTTGATTAAGTAAAACATTATTTGGGTATCTTCAACACACATATGCCTTATAATTTGGGTATAAGACTTCTTTCTTTTTGGTGCATATTTTCTTTTAACCACAGACTTTTTCAGCAGCAAATTTCTTTACTTCAAGTGACTGGAAGTTGTTCCCTATGTTGTCATAAACAAATTGCTCAATATCATAACCCATGAGATCAAAATATTCATCTTCATGGGGAGTCACTTCATTTTGAAAACCATTAACAAATAACTTTATGAATTCCATCATAGATTTTGTGTGTTTCTTAAGTATTGTATATTCCCTACTATTAATGGAACACCACAAAAATATTTCGTCATCACTACTTGTCACGTCTTCACTCATTGTCTTAACATCTTTCCCAACATCTCGAATGATAACTTGAGAAGATAACGTACCAACAACCTTTATATTCAACATTTGATTAAGGCTTTCAATTATAACCTCTCTAGTAGTGGATGTAATAACTATTTCCTTTAAAGCATTAGATTCACTGCTACAAATCTTAAGAGGATGGTTTCTTATAGCCCATACATGAGTGGCACATCAAGAACATTTCCACCAGTAGCCAGATCAGACTCGTCAAAATATGGAATAATAGGGAGAACAATGTCTAGGACATGTTTCCCGAAAAACAATTTGTAACCCAAATCCAACAAACTAAGAAGAGCACCAATTTTATCTTCACTAGACAAAATATCATGTTTTTTAATATAAAAAATTCCAAAAATATGAGAAGGAACCCCAATATGAATTTCTATGGCATAGAGCATGACTTTCGCCATTACTTGAAAGGTGTGGTTCTTCCTTTTGACAATCCCAATTTGTTTAGGGAAATATGGGAATAGAAACCCCATGAGTAATTCCTTTAGTAGTGTAGAACAAGTAGAAGTTAGAGCTCTCAAATTATCTACCATGATATCTTTGAATACGTGTGATCTTGCCAATTTATTCTTCTTTTTCACATTGTAAGTAACGGAAAACAGATTCAAAATAGTGAAGGTATTAGACTTCTCATGAATACAATCAAACTAGTAGTTGTCATCATCATATACAAAGACATATCTCTTCTCTCCAAGACTCTCATCTTGCATGGGTCCCATAAGGTCCATATGATGTAATTCGGGAACACGAGTGAGATATTGGAACATCTTATATGAAATCTTGGTTTTCCTCCCAACTTAAATGTTATCATGAATTTTTCCTTCTTCAATTTTAAGATCAGACACACAACTGACAACTTGCTCTGCAATAAGGTTCCTCGTGCTCCCAAGCTTTTTGTGACATAACTTAGTTTCCGTAATTACAATGTCATCCATGATGTCAATAATATGATCTTCCACATTCTTCTCTATAATGTTAGTTGCATGAATCTTCATCTCTACAAACTTCTTTCTCTTAGAGCTATCACCAAACATAACATAGTTTCTTTCTCGTTTCATGGGTCTAGTGCAACTACGATTAAAATAATAATCTTTATAATATAACACCCTGAGTGATGTACAAGCGAAATGAATAACTATTTTAGGCTTGGCACTCTAAACTTATTGAAGATGAAATTCATTCCCTTCATTCCACTGGGGATACATATGTTGATGATGTGGTTGTCTACCATATAATTTAAAACACTTCGATGGTATGGAGTATGAAACAACCGGCTAAAAATCATCAAACAATAAAGTCGCTATCGAACGTCTTTTATCCCACATGTAGGGAAAGGTAAACATCGAGAAAACCTAAGAAGGGAGAAGTCACGGTCTTGCGATCGAGAGATAAGGGTAAGGGAGTCTGTTACGCGAGGGGAAGGTATTAGCACCCCACATGCCCGTAGTACTCTATGGTATCCACTGTTGTTATCTATCTTATGGGTGTGTTCAATCTATGCTTACTGTTTACTATACTACTGATAAAGGGAGAATGCATGTAAAAGAAAAGAGAAAAGAACATAGGGAAAATAAAAGTTGTGCTCGCTTGGGCTCTACCCCAATGCCTACGTATCCCTTTTAAGGAATCAGAGCAGCCGTAGTTCAGCTCATATGTTTTTGTTGGTTTGTATTTTTTAATGAACAATATTAATTTCGCCTTCTGCCGCAACTCGACCTTTGGAGACTTACGCGTCAGCACAAAAGTGAATTAACATGCCCTTTTAAAGAAGTTTTGGAGAAAAGGTGCTTGAGTGCACAAAAAGGTTTAAATGGGTTTGCTTTTTTAATGAACAATATTAATTTCGCCTTCTGCCGCAACTCGACCTTTGGAGACTTACGCGTCAGCACAGAAGTGAACTAACTTGTTCTTTCTGAAAAAGTTTTTTTTGAGAAAAGCCCAAAGGCAAAATGAATTTGTGTTTGTTGGTGTTTTTACTGGTAGGTAACAGCTAGTTAATCTCAAGAGAGAGATTTTATCCATTTCTCTACTTATTCATGAATTAAGTCTTTGAGACTTAAACCACACCAAAGCTTAGAATAAGAGAACAATAAGGTCGAGAATAAACCCACTTATCATCTCTCATACTTAACAAATATATGATTCTCGTCAGTAAATTTTTTTTTTAAGTATTTTGAAGTTTGTAAGAAAAAGAAGTTTTTTTTTTGTTTTAATGCAAATGCAAAAGAAAGAACAACATCTAAGGGAGACTAGCCTAAATCTATCCCTAATGTTATCATACAATGATTAATCCTAAGGTTGAGTTTTGAAGGGAAATCTCTACCTAATGTTAGCATGCATGGTTTTAAAATCCTAATACCTAATCTTAGTTCAATTAAATCGAAGATTAAATTTGACCCAAATTTTCCTAAAGAATCATGAAAGAATATACGAACAAGTAAAATTAGGCAGCAGGTATCAAAGTATCGCATATAATCCATACCAAAAGTTGCAAACGAGGTACATGACATAAAAATGAGTAAAATTAATGCTTAAAATTGAAAAGAAAAAAAAGATAGAAGAGTGAAAGGAAATCTCTTTTATTTACCAATATCACTAAAGCAATTCAATCACCAAAATTAATCGCAAACGCAATCGAAATGAGTATCGGAAATAAGACCTCAGAAGGTGCGAACTGAATTCAATATGTGCTGCAAGCAAAAATGCAATGACATTAGGCCCATCAAAATAGACACAATTAGCAAAAAAAATAATCATAGGGTCCAGGAATTGGTTGGTTCGGCCTATGTCAATCATTCTTAATCATATTATTATTTTATTTATTTGTTGAATTAAAACAAAAAAAAATGATAATAAAAATACATTAGAATAAACCGGTTTAGAAAAAAAAAGAAAAGAAAATAGGAAAAGGGACAATTAGGGATCCCAGACGGTGTCGCCTCCTTGTCTCTGCGACGGCGACTTCTCCTCTTCTCTTCACCGGCCCTCCTTCTACCTCATCGATTCACAATCGATTCCACCGTCCTCATCATCGAAAACCCGTCTCGCCCGCAACGAGCTCTTTTCAACTATTCAATCCACTTTCACCGATTCAATTCTCTTTCCAACATCTCTTCCAATCTCCGATCGAACCTATAACATAACACAAACAACATCGTGCACACTATAAAAGGAGAAAGCGTTTCGGTTTACCTTCCGTTTTGATTTGATGAAGAATGACGAGAAAAATAATCGAAGTCTGGTACGCGTTTCATAAAGACTTTTCTCTCTGATCCACGTTTCTTCTCTTTCTACGTTTTGAGTTTGTAATATGTGATCGTTGAACTAGGTAGTCGAGGATTGTTGGAGAATCGTTGTTGATGCAGAATGGACGGTAATGATGATGATTTTGTAGAAGATGATCGGAGAAGGCTAAGATTTGCATAAAAGATACGTGGTGTTAGTGTTGATAAAGTTTGAAGAAGAAGATTAGAAGCCGTGGACGATTGAAGAGGGAACTCAAAGAATTCAGAGGGTAGAGGAAGAGAGATGAAGGAGAGCTCCCCAGAATTGAGATATAGAACCCTTTTTCATCTTTGCAAAAACAAAAAAAAACCACCGTGCCCAGACTGGAGATGAGGCCTTTATTATATAGGTGAAAAGTGAAGAAATCAGTTTGAAATGAATTAGTTAGAGAATCTGATGGTGGTGATTAATCGGTTAGAGGTTAGTTTTTTTGTTCTCTGCTAGTTGGTTATTTGTTAAGATTCTGTTATGAAATCAGTTTCTGTTTCGAATGTTGATTGGAAGTTAGTTACAGGTGGTTGAAGTTCTGTTATGCTGGGTTAGAGTATGGGATTTTTTAGAATTCTGTTTTGGTTAGTTTTAGAAATAGTTAGAATGCAGTTCTTATTTTCTGTTATGAGATAACAGTTAGGTAATTAGTGACTTATTTGGGAAATAGTTGGATGGAAAGTTTGAAATTCTGATGTTTGATTGAAGTAAGCAAATTAGGATTTTTGGTTTTGATAAAAAATGTTAGTTGCAGTAAAAAAAGGAATGAGATATGTTAGTAAAAAAACTGAAAAATTAGTTAGTGAAATGTTGGTTAGAAAAGTTAGTTAGGGATTGATTTCTGTTAGAAATTGTTAAGAGTTAGTTTTAGGAATTAGTTGAGTGGAATTCAGTTATAAGTTAGAAGGTTCTAAAAATCTGTTGCTTTCTTGTTTATGCTGAATGAATGACCCTCTTCCTGTTATATTTCTTATTACATTCTGTTATCCTCCCCTTTTTTCTATTGAGAAGCAGTTGGAAGTTAGTTTGGATTATGTTTTGAAAGTTAAAAAAAGAGGTTAGAAGGAGTTTTGTTAGTTAAGTGGTTAGAAACTGTTATGAAATTAGTTAGGTGGCATAGACGATAGGTACGATATTTGCAGCATTCAGATCTCTGAAGTCAATACACACCCTTAAAGTACCATTTTTCTTTATAACAGGTACGATATTTGCAATCCATTCGACATACCTGGTCGTTCGGACGAACTTGAATTTCAGCAGTCTTTCGACTTCCGTTTTGATTTTCGATAGAATCTCCGGTGCAAAGCGCCTTGGAGTTTGATTGACAGGCTTCTTTACAGGTTTTATTGGTAATTGAAGTTTCACCAAGCTTCTGTCGAGACCAGACATTTCTTCATAATCCCACGCAAAGCAATCCTTGAAATCTTTTAACAATTAGATCACTTCGACCCTGAGTTCTGGATCTAACTTTGCGCTGATATATGTTGGCTTTTTTATCGGACCTTCGCCTAGATTTACTTCTTCTAAGGGGTCCTGTCCTAGCATTCTAACACCATTTGCCAACGGATCCTTTTCGAAACCCAGAGGTTCATCATCATAAATGGCATCTAACCTCTGATTTCACACTTCTTTCTCTTCCAAGTCAGGAGGTTCTGGGTCAAAATCTTTCCCAGGGCCTTCTTGGGGAGATACCTGCTCATTGGCTTCACGAGCCATGTACTTGACTTCAGCCTCTAAGGCCGCTATCATTCTATTTTCGGCTACATATGCCGAAATCTTTTGAAGAGCTTGTGACTCAGTCATCATCACCAAACTCACTTCCCCAACATGTTGGCCATATATCATCAACCCCTCCGTAGTCGATGTTGGACAAATCTTCTCTATCCCACTGAAACCCATAGTCAGAGTGGAGGTACAGAGAACAGAAAGCGTTGGGTGCTGGAGTTAGATCGAATTCAGGAGGATTGCATGGCCCTATATGAGCCAAATTCCTGTCGAAGTTATTCTTTCCGACGTTGTTAGCTTCGCTTAGGTAGTAGCTTTGATCTGCCTCAATGTTTTCCACGATACCATCAGGACGCCATACCGTGACCCTCTGATGCATCGAGGATGGCACTGCACCGATGCCATGTATCCAATCTCGACCCAAGAGCAGATTATAGTTTGGTTTCACTGAGATCACCATAAACATGGTGGGTCGAAGGATTGATCCCACCTTGAGATCTAGTTGTATGACTCCCATTGTGGTTCTAATGCCTCCTTCATAATTGGAGAGGACCATGTTGTGGGGCTTGATGTCAGCATCCCCTTTTCCTAGTTTTTCCAGCATAGATTGCGGAATTATGTTTATGGTCACTCCATAATCAACCAGGATTTTGTTTACAGTCACTTCCCCTATCTTCGCTCTGATGAATAGGGGCTTGAGGTGATTTTTCATCGCTTCAGTTGGTGGCTCAAAGAAAGCATTATGTTCTTCCATGCAGCCATTATTCATTACATAGTAACACATTGGCCTATGTCTGGCCATTTCTTGTTCGACCATCAAGTCGGTTTCCTTAACTTCGACCCAACGGTTATATTCCCTAGGCAGCACCGATATGACGTTCCACATGATGTCTAAAGTATCGTCGGAGTCACCTTCGTCATTTGACCCACATTCTTCTGGCCACGCCAGAGGTTTCCTCTCCAGAGGTTTTCTTTGATTTCTTTGCATGTTGGTGCTAGCCTCTGGGTGAGGCTCTGCTGCAGCCTCCTTCTCGGTTTTTCGCCGTCTTTGGAATCTCCGCCATTGTGAACGAGACATGGGGTTCTTCCCCTTGTAATTGCTCGATATATGAGCCATTTTATTTGATGTAGAGGCATGGTACTCTTTTCTGTAGTCCAAAGAGGAGCCTCTTGGCACGTCGAACGTCTGCCATTTTTCTTCATTGGGCCTTTTTCTACCCATAGTGTTAAGCCAAGTACCCACAGGTACATTAGTTGGAGGCCTATAAGTTGGTGGCCTCCTTTCCTGGTTCATGGGTCCTCTTTGATATCCCCTCTTGGGATCGTATCTTTCTTCTGGATCCATTTTTGGTTGAGCATTGCTGCCCCACTTTTCCTTTACTGCTCTCATACCCTATATATGTTCTGCAGCTTTCTTGTCGAAGATAGAATTGCATCTGGGAAACAACATTACTTCAGACTTTTTCTTCTAGCATCGATGTAAAAACACTGCCAGATCTTCATTTTCTTTAGGAAATGCGGTTTTGTTCACTTCCTCCTGTCAAATAGCCTCCTCTGAAGCCTTGGCATCAGAGACTTCGACCATGTTGACCTCCATGTTGCTCTTGGCAACGAGATTCATTTTATGCATTTTGGCCTCCAAGTTCTCTGTCGAACCTTTCACGGAAGCCAAGTAAGAACCTGTAGTGGTTCTTATGTTGGAGCTTTCAGAAACTCCTTTGTTTCCGTGTGGGTCTTCAGTAACCCTTTTGCTCGAGCCTTCAACAACTCCTTTATTCAGTTGCAGGCCTTCAGTGGCCTTTTTGTTTGAGCATTGGGCAGCTCCTTTGTTCAGGTTTAGGCCTTCAGTGGCCTTCCTCACTCCTTCGATAGTTTTCCTGGATATGTTTCCAGTAAAACTACCGAAGATGGGCTTGTTAACGAAATCTTCGGAAACTTCCAACATATGAATGCCGACTGGCTCAGCATAATGTGCCTCCATCTACAGTGGGTTTGTGTTAATTTTCATCGTTGGCTTATCAGCAAACTTAAGCCTTCCTTCTTTGAGTGCTTGTTGAACAAGATCCCTGAAAAGAAAACATTGTGAGGTTTTATGGCCCAGAAAATTATGGTATTTACAAAAACCTCTCTTCTTTCTTTGTTATAAGGGAGGCAACTTTACCCCTGGGGGCACTATAATTTGGCCATCTTTGACTAATAAATCAAATATTTCATCACATTTGGATATGTCAAAACTATATGTTTTCTTAGGGAATTTGTCGCTGTTTCTTTCAGACTCTACAGGATTTTTCCCATTTGACGGCACTAGTAATTTACAAGAATATGGTGGTCCTTGTTTTAGTTCTGCTAAGTCTATCTCGCCTTCTTCGACATCTATAGGATCACTAGATGTCTCTGGATCGTCATCATCCATTTCGACATAGGATACTCTTTCTCTTCAATGAGTTTTGGTAGCTTTAGCCTTTTCGGCTTTAAGGTGTTCTACCTGTCGAACTCTATCGGCCAGTTGGCCCATGTCTCTCAAGTATTGGGTATCTAACTTTTTCCTAATTGAATAATCCAGGCCTCCTGCTGCCATTTCAACCAGTTCATGTTCAGGAACTTGGGTAAAGCATCTGGCTTTAAGTAATTGAAACCTATTTAGATACTCATCTATTGGCTCAGTGAATCTTCTCTTCACACTAGCCAATTCTTTTAGACTTATTTTGGTCTGTCCTATGTAAAATTGTTCATGGAACAATCTTTCCAATTGATTCCAATTGTGGATTGAATTGGTTGGGAGGGTAGTGAACCAAGTAAAAGCATTATTTGTTAGAGAACTTGGGAAATATTTAATCCTAAGGTTTTCGTTGTTTTCTATTTCCCCAGCCTCTATCAAATATCTCGCCACATGTTCGACAGTAGATTCTGTCGTATCCCCTGAAAATTTGGTAAACTTGGGGACTTTTCCCCTAGGGGGTAAGTCTGTTTGTAGAACATATTCTGACAATGGGGATGTGAAGTTTGGTCTGTGAAAACCAACATTCATCCCATTTTGAATCATAATCCTTTCGATCATGGCAGTCAGATTATTGTTTGTTCCATAATTTTGGTGTCGAACTTGCTGTATCAATTCATCAGCATTTTGGTTCCTATTCACCACAATCACTCCTTGATCGATTTCTCTAGGGATTGGTGGGGGATTTCGAGGTATTTTGACCCTAGGTTATTCTATTTCTACTCTAGGGATCTGAGGATTTTGATTAACAGTCAAATCCTCTTCCACGATTACCCCTTGGTTTACTCTTATTGGTATTCTTTGGGGTTGTCGAATAGTTTGGGGTACCCGAAAGAATTCAGCCATGCGCGTCATTTGCACTGTCATTTGTTGATTCGACTGGGTAGTATTTTGAATTAGGGGGTTCAGCGTTGTACTTAAAGTTTGTGCCAACATTTGCACCATATCATGGTTGCTTTCGTCCATCTGTTGCCTCAAAATTGCTATAGAAGCGTTTGTGAGGCTTGGTATTGCATTTGATGGTCCTCCTAAAATCTGGTTTCTACCCAAATTTGCCATACTGGCTCCAGATCCATGTAATGGCGATGATGCACTCACCAAAGGTTATGAAAAAGTAGACGCAGCATTCATAAGGCTATCCATTTCAGTGGTTGGCATGCCATATGGCTGTTCTCGACCCATCCAGGCCGTCGAGAATCCTGGGGGAATGTATGGTCGAGATCCTGGATTTTCCCTTGGTGGGGTGTTCCTAAAGGACCTCTAGGACCTATATATGAAAGTAAGGGTCCTGTTTGATTTGTGGTTAACGTTGGTATTGAACCAACAACAGTTGGAATATTTTCTCCAACGGTAGTCATAACCGCTGTTCCAGTAGTATTTGGTAGAGGTATTTCTCCATGATTTGGCTCATTAGCCATTCTACTTTCGCTATTTCTCTTCCTAGCAGTACATTCGTTGGTTATTCTACCACTTCTTAATAACATGCAACACTGTATACTTATCAAAGGAAAGCAATAACATGAACAAATAGACGATAAAAATTAGCAACATCCCATCAGGTGTGCCAATTTGTTTACTGTGGTTTTTGGTAAACAACCGCTGATCCTCCAAAAAGGAAAGTCCTTTTGGTTACTCGCGGGATCGATCAGATTGATCCCATAACATATGCTAATTTTTATGTTGGTTTGATGTGAAAATAGATGTCTAGGAAGAACGCACGTTTGACCAAAGATAAGATGCTTGTGGTTTTAGAAAGTAAGAAAGTTAATAGAAATGCAGGTAAAGATGCAGGAAAAGTAACTTTGCAAAATAAGATCAAAGTAGTGTAAAAAAGACTTTATTAATGAAAAGTGGTGTTTCCAACGTACATTTCTCAGTTTATCCTTTCACACACAGCGGGTACTTGGACAATATTTGAGTAACTAGCACAATAGGTTGAACACACGGAAAAACTACACAGACTTCCTATTTTATACTAAAACTACGTAATCGTCGAGGGGTGGCTTTGCTCTAAGATGAAGACAAGTGTCCTCTGCATGTCCCTCGACCTCTATCTTCCAGCCACGTCGCTTTCCTTTAAATGCTGGCGAAACCGTCTTTCCCTCCAACAATTCAAATTCAAATATCCTTCGTCTTTGGTATTAACACGAAGGTATGTTCTTCTAGTCGAAGGTCACAGGACCTTCTTATTCTAAATCTTGATGGTGATGCCTGGTCGAAGACCAATATGTAACTCAGATATTTTCTCTAAGTTTTTCCCATCCGTCGAAATATTTTCCAGCTTGGCTTTATTTGTTCTATTTTTGGCCTATAAGGCCAATATATAGTAGGTGTCAAATTTAGGAGCCAACAAACTCTCTCTAGGCTGTGTAGACGTGTTGAAATGCTTGTTAGATGCTTGTTTATATAGAGAGGAATGAGGAGAAAAGAAAGCAAAGGTTTAAACAACCTTAAAGCAAACGTTTCAAAGCCATGAATGAAATTTGTAACTTTGGCCAAAAACAAGGAAACTTGTCCTTTTTTGAATTTGAATGAATGTTGACACCTTTTCACGAAATTTTATGGGCCTAGGCTGTCCAAAACATCAACCCAAAGCTCAAAGCCCATTTCCAATTATTTTATACATTTTATTTTATATTTATTTGAAATAAATTAAAATAAATATGAATAAAATAGTTAGAAAATGCAAGGTATGGAAATAATAATTTTAGAGGTCCTCTATAAACTTAGGAAGATGCTTGAAGTCCAATAAATTGAGCCTTTGCCTTAAAACTTCAAATTTTCTCAATGCATAATTCTTGAAAATTCCCAAATTTTCCCAACTTGGGCAAGTCATAACTTGCTCAATTTTTATCTCATTATGATGATCTTTGACTTTTTGGAAAGCCCAAGATGTCTACTTAAATCTCTCTTTTTATCAATTTTGCATTTGAAGATTTTATATTGATGTAAAAGGTCTTGGAAAAAAGTGGCTTTTGTTGACTTTTTGAAAATGATCTGCAATGTATGAGCTTGTATCCTTCAAATGGTGCATTTCTTGGACTTGAGGGCTGAAGAGAAGTTATAGAGAATGATATTATCTTCAATATGAGCTTTGTTTGGGTAAAAATGAATGAAGTATGTGAAAGTTATGCCTGGTCAAAGTTCAGTCGACTTTTCCTATAGAAACCCTACTTTGCCATTTTTGACTTCTGATGGGTTAGGAGCATTTCTTGAGGAATCATGATCAATCCTTGATCAATTGATGGATATAACTTCAAAATATTGATGTTGACCAAAAATCTTGAATTTTGACTGTACATAAGCCACATTTGACTTTTGACCTAGCACAGTTGATTTTCCAATACTTGAGCAATTGACTGAGCAAACTTGTTGAGCAAAGCATGAAACTTGGCATGGATGATCTTGATGACATATTAGGACAATGGAGCATATTTGGGATCCTTGGAGCTCAACCATCTTGATGAAAATTGAAACCCTAGTTTTGGAGTACAACAACTCCTATTAGGAAATTCTACTTTTTACGTCACTGTCAACAAATTGAGCAAGGTTTATGGGTTATAGTTGATGTTTCATATGATTTTCCTAATGATAATCAATTCGGTTCATAATATCGATGCCATCATATTTTGTCCGATTGCTTCATTAGAGACATGTCTAATGGATATTCTAAGTTAATATTCCCTCCTTTCTTTTTTAATCGTTATATTTTGACTTTTTAATTGTTATATTTTGACTTTTCATATTATGATTTTTATTTTGTTTAGAATACTCTTAACTTTTTAACTATTTCAATATTTTTTTTCTCTTTTTATAATAAATAGTTAAGAGTAATTCTGACAAAAATATAATTATTATTATATTGAACTTTGAAAATAACAATTAAAAAGAAATATATATTTTTTACAACAGTGACATTCAAAAAGAAACAGAACAAATAATTAGTAACAACATTTATTTATACTGAGCCGATGGTACTCAACCTATTCAACTATAACTATACTCCCGACAGAATTAAAATTCTGCACTAAATTCACTTAATTTATGTTTCGACACAACATTGTAAATTATACATTGCTAACACAAGATATAAACCATTATAATGCACAAATTCAAGGTACACACGATGTAACATTCTTGAAGCTACTAAACGTTATGATCCAGAATAAAAACCTCATAAAATTGAGGTGTTTTTCCAAAGGAAAATAGTTACTAGTGCCTTCGAGATACCGGTTAAGAGATTAAAAACAAGTAAGTTAGATTTTCTTTAAGTGATTAAAAAGATAAATTTCTTTTAAGAATATGTGTATTCAATGGATTGATAACATAAATAATTAATCTTTTTAAAAAATATTGAGTGTATTCTAGGAGTGTTAGCGGTGCAGTTTGGACGATTTTGACATAAAAAATTATTTGAACTGCAATAAATTTGATTCAATTGACTTTTAAAAATAAAATAAAATCAAACTAAAGAAATATGGTTTGAGTTGGTTCAGTTTTTACAAAAAAATTTATTGAGTCATACATACATATATATAAATGACAACATAGTTTTATATTTGGCCATTTATGTGTTGTTAAATAAACAATAAAACTCATCATATTTAGACAATAATTTTCCATTTGATATACAAAAATAGATTAGAGAAAAATGGAATGAAAAACATAAAATAGTACCATAAAACAATATCAAAAATATTATAATGAAATAGAAAGAAAAAAAAAAAGATAAAAGATTAGAGAAGATGAAAAAGAAAGAGCAAAAGAAAGAAGATATTAGAGAAGAAGAGGTTCGTTAAAAATATAATTGGAAGAGATAACAATAGAATAAAAATAAGAAGATGAAAAAGAAAGAATATAAGAGATGTGAGACTAGAGAAAAAGAGACGAGATGTACATGAAAAAGAAGATGAGAAGAAGGCACAATACTGTTTGGAGAGATTTGAAAAGATTAAGCTGAAATCTTAAGTGTGAGAAAAAATTATTTGTAATTCTAAGGCAAAAGAATAATAGGTTTGGGTTTGGGTTGGATGTGAGTTAAGTGAAGTTTGGTATGCAACATAATGCAGTTTGGTTAGGTTTGTAAAATACAAACCGCAAACCAAACCGAACCGCGCGGTTTTGTTAAAAAAATGGCTCAAACACATCTGAATCTAATATGGTTTTTTGTGGTTTCAGTTTGGTTTGATTCAGTTTAGCGGTTTTCTATTGGGCCGGTTTGGTTTTGAACACCCCTAGTGTATTCAATGCATTGAGCATTGAATATTTTCTTTATTTAGAGTTCTTAACCAATGCCTCAGGATACTGGTAGCATGACCTTTAATAGTACCATCTATTTGAAAAATTAAGGATGAAATTCTATTTCTTTTATTTTTCAATGTTTATGTACAAGGGATGTTTGACATGCATAATGTAACGCCCTATACTACATTCAGGATTACCGATTGACCTCACAAACTAACACGAGTTTTTCAGCATGATTTATCTTTACTCACATGCTTTATGAGAAACTTTCCAGAAGGTCACTCCAACTAAAATTGCTTCAAGTCAAGCACGCTTAATTGTGGAGTTCTTATGCAATGAGATACCGAAAAGAAGATGCATCTTGTTGGTATAGGTAGTACCTATCAATCCTTATAAGTCTTCCTCCAACCATGCAGTCCCTTCCTAGACAGCCTCAGGATCTCTCTCATTCCAATGTGGCGACCACTTCTCGAATCATTCGGCCTCAAGTGTTACATGTGGTGCAACCATCCTCTGCCCTCTTCGGCCTCAGGTGTTACATGCCCACCAGCTTTTGTATGGCTCATCCCTGAACCACATCGTACTGGGAGAGATCTGGATCTGATACCATTTGTAACGCCCCAGACTGCATTCATGATTACTGACTGACTTCACAAACCAACACGGGTCTTTCTAGCATGATATGTCCTCGCTCACATGCTTTCTAAGAAACTTCGCAAAAGGTCACCCATCTCAAAATTGCTCCAAATCAAGAACGTTTAACCGTGGAGTTCTTATGCATCGAGCTACCGAAAATAAGATGCATCTTATTGGTATAGGTAGTACTTATCAATCCTTATAAGTCTTCCTCCAACCATGCAATCCCTTCCCTACACAGCCTCTGGATCCCGAAAAGAAGGTGCATCTTGTTGGTATAAGTAATACCTATTAATCCTTATAAGGTTTTAGAGATAGATGTTGTTTTGGAAAATGATGAACGAGGTGGAATTTTTAAAGGTTTGGATTTATCAAAAGGAGCTGAACTGATAGTGGATGAAAGGGGGATGGTGTAATGGGAATAGTTTCTAGAGAGTGTGAATTGGTTTTTGGAAGGGTTTAGAATATATTAGATAACAGTGGTTCAGGATTAACAAAATTTGAAATGGTGCTTCTGGAAAATAGGATGTTGGGGTGGTAGTTGAATATAGTTGTAAGTTGGATGAAATTATGACTTGATGAAAAGGTAAGGTGGTGACTGTTGCAGAGTAGTATGGGGTTGGTAAAGATATAGATGAAGTAATTTTTATTAGATCAAAACCAGAAGGAATAATAGCTAAGTGAAAGTCAGATGACTTACTTAAGGATGGTGGATGAAAGACAACGGAATTCACTGTAGAAGAATTATCTTTAAGTTCCCTTGGAGCTTTCCTATTCTTTAGATTCTTCTTCTTCTTCTTCTTCTTCTTCTTCTTCTTCTTCTGAGAAGGCACTTTTTCTTGACACAGAGATTCGATATCCAATCTTTTCTTTCTTGAGAGATTCTCATTAGGCAAGATAGTTTCTGAACTCATTTGATTTCGTTCCCTTGTCCCTTCATCAGATACATCAGCTTTAGCACAGGTATTCAGAAAGGGGATCATGTCCTTTAGACATTCATTTTGATTCTGAATTAGAAACTTTTCAGTTAGAACCCTACTTGAAGAGATGTCTTGTGTAGCCTCTTAAGCAGGTGAATGAATTACATCTTTCAGAATCCCCATTTTCTTCAGATTTGGAGCATTGAAAGATTCCCTAGTAACCTTTTCAAGATCCTCATCAGACATATGGTTAAGCATATTGCTTTCAGTAATGATGTCAGAGATGAGTCTTCCAAAAGGAAACCAAGACTTCATCTTTTTGCTTCTTTATCTTGTCTCTCTTATAGTATCTCTCAAATGATTAAACATGAGGGATGGAAAATTAGTTGAATAGCTAAAGCTATGAAGTACAAGACATATCTTTGGTCTCCAGTTAAGTAAGTTGAAAAATATTTCGGAGTTTCATGGTGGATTGTTGTCAGCAGAATTTTGGCCCAGATTTTTAAATGATCATGAAGATCCTTAGTCTTGATGGGAGTTTTTTGTGTTTTAAAGATGACTTTGGATATCTCAACTAGATCAGACAATCTTTCTATTGCCTGATAGCATCTTGTTCCTTTTCCATCTTGATTAAGGAGTTTTACAATTATTTGTTTGTTGATCATGATCTTCTTTCCTTTGACGAATAATACCACTTGAAAGAAGGAAGATTTGGCATGAATCCAAAATTCATTCACAACATGAGGATATACGGGTCCGTTGAGATGGTTGAACTAATTTTTCCATCCTTGAACAATTACATCATGCAGAAAATCAAAACCATTATCTTTAGGGTTTTGAAAATCAACTAAAGGTTCACAGAGAACTTTTAAATGATCCAAATTGATAGCAAGAGTGATTTCAGGAACATCATACAATTCTTGTATTTCCTTTTGACTAGCCCCGGAATATTTCTATGAAGTTGATAAAAGATGAGGAAACAGTTTGGAACCTTGTTGTGAAGATTTTTGTTGATGAAGCCCTTTTTGAGTGAAATTGAAAACTAGTTGTTGTTGGGCATCCATGGATGAAGATGATAAGATAAGATGGTTTTGGGGTTTTAAAATGATTCAAAGTGTGGGAAGTAAGATAGTGTAGTGTGTGAAGATGAATAAAGTGAGTATTTATAAATAAAAATTGAAATGATTATTTAAACATAGAAGACGTACATAATGGGAGAGTAATGATGATTTTAAATCTAATCTCAAGAAAGTCTCATCACTCGAGGTGTCACTCAAATGGCGCATTTATGATTCAAAAATGACAAGTGTCTAAATTGAATCATAACCAAACATTTGAAAAATCATAAGTTGATATTTAACAGGGTCACAAATACCAAAGGTTTTATGACTAAAAATGTTTTTGATCAAGATATCTTCTAACTTGTAGAAGTATCAAGGTAGATTATAAGAGATTATAACATTTTGTACTTTAATTCTGAAGACATCACCTTTCTCACTAACTTTGTTTTTGAAGATCCGTTTGATTCCAATAACATGAGTCCCATCAAGACTTGGGAATTAGATTCCAAAAATAGTATTTGGATAAATGATTTATCTCTTATAGTAATATCAAAATCCATTCATTATCCTGAAATTTTTATTTACTAGAAGTTGGTTATATCAAAGACACTGCTTTCCGAAGCATTTCCTCAGATAGCTTAAATATGGATCTAGTTCTGACAGGTTCAACTTTATCTCCCATAATCAATTCTTTAGATGAGACTAGTCTGTCTCTTTTTAGACAGATGGGCATCAGATACATCTTATGTATTATGCTTTAAATTTGAATATACTTCTTCAGAAATTATAGCTTTTTCTTCTAGAACCAACTATTTCAGATTCTTTTATTCTTCATTTCTGGTCTTCTCTAGAACTAACGAACTCAGCAACTTTAAGTTCCAGGTTTTGTAACATATGCTTTCTTCTAGTTGTGTAAAGTGAGCATATAGAGTCTAGGAACCATGACTGGTGATTCAACTATATTGCATAAGATATCTCTTTTGAGTCAGACTCGATTTCTGTGGTGTCTCCTTCTAATGTAGTAGCTATGAATGCTATGTTAGCACGCTCTTCTTCAGATTTGGATCCTTTAGAGTCGAATTTATCCCATGTTTCTACGAGACCTTTCTTCTTTCTATTGAAAGCATTCTTCTTAAAGATTTCTTTTCTGGTGCTTTCCTTCTTGAGTGTTGGACATTCATTTTTATAGTGTCCTGGCTCCTTACCCTTGTAACATGTTACCTCTTTGCTAGCTCTTCCTTTTGCAGATGATTCTGAACGATCTTCTCTGCTTCTGGGTCTTTAGAAGTTTTTTTGTCTTTTATTCAAGAGTTACTTAACTCTTCTGGAAAGAAGGGACAATTCATCTTTGTCGTCAGAAGATTCATCATCAAAATCTTATATCTCTTTATCTTGGAAGGATTTATTCTTTTTTGGTTTGATCCTTTCTTATATGAATCTTAGAGCAACATATTTTCCTCTTTTCAGGGGCTCATCTTCCTCTAACTCTATTTCATGACTTCTAAGGGAGCTAACCAACTCTTCAAGAGTTAAGTTATTCAGATCCTTATATAACTTTAAATCAGTGACCATAGATCTCCATTTTTTAGGAAAGCTTATGTTGATCTTTTTAACATGATCGGTTGTAGAAAAACCTTTGTCCAAAACTTTAAGTCCTGTGACTAAAGTTCGGAACCTTGAAAACATAGTTTCAATGGTTTCATCGTCTTCCATCTTGAAGGCTTCATGTTTCTGGATTAAGGCCAGAGCCTTAGTCTCCTTGACTTGAGTGTTACCTTCATGTGTCATTCTCAATGAATCAAAAAATCTTTTGTTGTTTCTCTATAAATGATCTTCAGATATTCATTGTAAGATATAATGTTGAGAAGAATAGTTATGGCTTTATGGTGATTCTTGAGCACACACTTTTGTTCATCATTCATTATGTTTCTAGGAATCAGAATACCAATCACAGATACAGGTTCTTCATAACCAAATATGACAAGATCCCAAAGATCTGCATCATAGCCTAGAAAGAAGCTTTCTAGTCTATCTTTCCAATAGTCCAATTTATCTCCATCAAAAACAAGAGGCTTAGCATTGTAACTATCTCTTCTGTTTGTGTTAGCAGTGACCATTAAAGTTTTTCTCACACTGGACCTCTCACGGTTAAGTGTTTGATTGGAGAATCAATAATAGAGCCCGAGCTCTAGTACCAATTGAAGGTCGAGAAAAATACAATAAATGAGGGGGGGGGGGGTTTGAATTAGGTTTTCAAAAAAAAAATCTTTTAGAAGATCTTCTCATAAACGATCAATGATATACAAGCTAGAAATAAAAATGACACAATCATTTTATACAAGTTCACCTTAGAAAAGACTACTTTTGTCCACCCGCCAATGTGAGTTTTCCTAAGAAAAGGACTTAACCCAATAATCTAGAAAGATTACAATCAACATATAAGAGTATAGAAAAACACCTTAGCTCTCTCAAGTATACAAACTACAACTTAGTCGCTTGAGGAAAACAAATCTTGAAAGATTTACAATCAAATGATGTTTACAATGGTGCTTCTAAAAAGTAGATTTAACACTACAATGAAGAACAAATGTTTACACACAAATATGAGCAACAACTCTTGTGTATATAATAATGATAATAAAGCACAAATATGAGCAACAACTCTTGTGTTTTTTGAGAATAAAAGTTAACACAAAAATGAGCAACAACTCTTTGTGTTGTGATTTTCTCTTGAGTATTTTCTCTCTTGAATTCTTTTCACGGTAACTTTTCTTTTTAAATATCTTGATAGTAAATTGTTGGTTTTCAATGAGGTATTCATCCCTTTTATAGCTGAGAAAATAGACTGTTAAATAGTATAAATGTCACTTTCATTTGTCATCTGCTACAACGATAGTGTGTGATCATGGGAGACAAGAACATATCAAATTTTCAATCATACAAATCTTCACTTTTTAAATTAGTTGCAAGATATTGACATAAATGTAGGAACAAATCTTTTAAAGTTTCCTAAAAAGTCTCCAAGATCCTTTTTAATGAAACAAATCACATATGCACATGTTCCTACAATATCCTTGAATTGTTGCGCCTGTATGAGTACTAGAATATTCTAGAATCTCATATTTTTCAATCAAATCTTCAAGGAAACAAAACAACAACGCATGATGTATAACAGTCCAAGATGTTAGGACATGTGGCTCAACATCTATCATATACACATGGCAATATAACCTTTCACGACAGTTGGTCAAGATGTTGTGACATCATGGTCAACATTAGCCCAGAACCATGTTTTAGCAAAATTCAAGCCAAACCTAAAACCATGGATTTAACACTTCACATGCAATAATGATGAATCACTATTAACTTTTACATGGTATCAGGAGAAATTATTAGTTTCCATCACCCTCTTCCTCTTCTTGTAACTCATAAATTCTACATTTCTTTTCAGAACTCAACACTTTGTTGAGATTTCTTAAATACTCTTTCAAGACTCATCTTTGTTCATGGATAAAGATAGCTCCAGCAACAACATCAATTGCGCTCATCATGCGAATCCTACCACGAAAGGTTACCAAACTGATATTCTCAATCCATACTTCATGCATCCTAATGAGAACCATGGTAACATTCTTGATACACCTCCTTTATCTAGTCCTAACTACCATTCTTAGTCACGAGCTATGCAAGTTTCTCTGTGTTCCAAACACAAGTTGCACTTTATCAATGGTGCATTACCTCGTCCTCCTGATGATGATAAAGACTCAATTTCTTGGGATTATTGCAACACCATGATCATGTCATGGATTAGCAGTTCAGTAGAATCAGATATTTTGCAAAGTATATTATGGATGGATATTGCTGCAGAAATATGGACAAAACTCAAAGATCGTTTCTATCAAGGTGATGTATTTCATATCTTTGATCTGCAAGAAGAGATTTACACCTTGAAACAATGTGATTGCACTATATCTACTTACTATACCAAGATGAAAAAGTTATGGCAAGAGCTTTATAACTTTCGTCCAATCCCTAACAACAGTTTCCATGATCCATTCAATGTACTCGAGAAAATGCACAACTATAGAGATAATGATCAAGTCATTTGATTTATCAAAGGTCTCAATGATCAATATGTAGTTGTACACTCACAAGTCATGATAATGGAACCTCTACCCAATATTGGTAAAGTTTACTCTTTGCTTGTTTAATAAGAAAGACAATCTTTACTCAATATTGATCATTCCAAGATTCTTGTTGCTTCCAATCACCAGTTTTTAGGCAGAGGCAATTCTCAACATGGTAGAGGTGGAAGGTACAATGGTGGTTGAGGAAGAGGCAAAATTAACAAAGTGTGCACTCATTGTGGCATGACAAACCACACCGTCGAACAATGCTTTAAAAAGCATCGTTATCCCCCACACATGCAGCAAGGAGGAATCGTAAATAATTGTCACAATAATGTTGCTGAAGAGGATGCTAAATCCTTAGAAAATGAAGAGGAGAATAATGAATAAAAAAGGGAACTTGTACTTCACTCCAGATCAGCATAAAGCTTTGCTATCTCTTCTCCAATAATCAGGTAATATGCATTTTCATAGTGTCAACCAAGTCATTACCAAACCCTCTGATCACACAGGCATCATTTGTGTAACATCATCATTACCCAATTCTCACAATCTCTTCATTTTAGACACATGAGCAACAGGTCACACTTGTCACTCTTTACACCTTTTTCAATACTTAAAATAATTAAACTAATCCACATAAAATTTCCTAATGGTACTTTAGTCACAACATACCTAGCTGGTATTGTTATGTTTGATAGCAATATTTACCTTACTAATGTCCTTTACTTTCCCAATTTCGCTTTCAATTTGATCTCTGTTCCAAAAATTGTGCAACACCTAAACTATTTTTTTACTATTTGATAGTTCTAAATGTTTGATACATGACTCCTGCTCTAAGAAAATGATTGGTGTAGCTGAAATGAATCATGGATTGTATGTGCTTACACAACCATTGGTCAGTTCTATGATCACACCTCCTTCACATTGTACCAATACTCCTTGTAAAACCATAAATACCATATATAAGTGTAATAGGAATAATGACTGTAATTTGTGGCACATGAGATTTGCCACCCATCATTTAAAAAATTGAATGATATCAATAAAAAATTTCCTTTTGTCAAAATTGCTAAATCTTCCTTACCCTGTGATACTTGTTTTTATGCTAAACAAAATAGACTTCCCTTTCCCCTTAGTTATAGTGTGTCCATTAATAGTTTTGACTTAGCGCATATGCACATTTGGGGTCCTTTATCCATTCCATCCATGTTAGGTTTCAAATATTTCCTAACTATTATTGATGACAACAACAGATTCACTTGGATATATTTGATGAAATTGAAATCTGAGACAACCGCACTTGTCAAAATTTTTGTTAACATGGTCCTCACTCAATTTAACACTAAAGTCAAATGTATCAGAAGTGATGATGACAATGAATTCAAACTCCATTCTTTCTATAATGAAAATGGCATTTTGCACTAAAACTCATGTGTTGGAACCCCTCAACAAAATGGCATTGTTGAGAGAAAGTATCAACATATTTTTGCCATTACTAGAGAACTTTTGTTTTAATCTCATCTACCAAAAGTCTTTTGGGCCCATGTCATAAGTCATTTTGTTCATATAATCAATAGACTCCACACACCTTACTTAACACATAAGTCCCCTTTCCATACGCTGCATAATGAACTACCTGATGTAACCAACCTAAAATTCTTTGGCTCATTATGCTTTGCATCCACTCTCTCTTCCCATATAAATAAGTTTGACTCTAAATCAAGAAAATGTATCCATTTAGGCTTCAAAACTGGCGTAAAAGATTACATTTTATTTGATCTCAAGTCAAGAGAATTGGTTTTATCTAGGGATGTCATTTTATTTGACCATATCTTTTCCTTACCAAAATGTCCCTAATAATGATGCACAATCTCATGTGCACCACCACCATCCTAGTGCATCTAATACACCACCTCTTAGAAAATCCACAAGAAATATTCAACATCCTAAACATCTTCAGAATTATCATCGTTTCTTGTTAAGCAATGCACTACATGATTCAGATACTTCCCAGCTACATCAATCATCTTCTTTATGTAAGTATTAAATATCATCTTTCATATCTTATCAAAATATCTCTTCTGCACACAATTACTTTCTTTTTAATATTTTCAGTATTGATGAACCTACATGCTATGAGATTGATATATGTGATAATAATTGGAAAACTCCTATCAATATTGAGTTAACTGCTATTGGATGTAAAAGGGTGTTCAAAATCAAACATGCTATTGGATGTAAAAGGGTGTTCAAAATCAAACTCCATGCTAATGGCGCTATATAGAGATATAAAGCACAATTATTAGCAAAAGGGTTTACTCAAACTGAAGGCATTGACTAAATGGACACATGCAATCCTGTTGTGAAAATGACAACCATAAGAGTTTTATTGGCTATTACAGCTACACAACACTGGCCCCTTTATCAGCTTGATGTCAACACTGTATTTCTTCACGATGATCTCAATTAAGAAATGTACATGCATCCTCAACCTGGTCTACTTTTTCCATCCACTAATCATGTTTGTAAACTCCAAAGGTCCTTATATTGGTTGAAACAAGCTAGCAGGCAATGGAAAACCAAGCTCACAGACACTCTCACTTCTTCTGGTTACTCTCAATCCAAGTATGACTATTTCCTTTTCACAAAACAAAGATCTACATGATTCACAATTATACTTGTGTATGTAGATGATCTTGTTTTAGGGGGGACTGATGCTGAAGAAATCAAATATGTCAAGAATCTACTGGATGCCAAATTTAGTATTAAATACTTAGGTGTTCTTAAATACTTATTGAGCTTTGAAGTAGCAAGGACTCAAGCTGGAATATCTATATGCCAAAGGAAATACTCCTTGGATTTAATTAAGGATGCAGGCTTACTTGGTGCAAAGCCATGCAACACACCTATGCAACCTCAACTACAGTTACATAAATATTCTAGTGAGATCATATCTAATCCTACAGCACATAGAAGACTCATTGGAAGATTATTGTATTTAACTCATACCAGACCTGATATTGCTTACACTGTAAGCAAGCTCATCCAGTTCCTTAATGCACCAACCACAGAGCATATGCTTGCTGGATTTTATGTGCTCAAATATCTCCCTCTCTTTGTAAGAAGTAGAATTGTAAGTAATAAAGCTAATGCAAAGTTCTGCATTCTTCTTCTCTAAGCTTCACATGCAATAATGGTGAATCACCATTAACTTTTACAATAATACAAGAAAGCATGGAAAGTTGCTTCAGGCCATAAAAGCCATGAATGATATTAAACAAGTACTGGTCACCATTGTGAAATTTTATCTTTGTGATGATTCACATGCTTTGTATAGATTTCACATAGCTACGATTGAAAATAGCTGAACATGAAAGAGTTGAGCAACAATAACAAAATTTGACACGTTTGAATGCATGTGCTTGTGTAGTTTCATCTTGATATCATATTCTTCAACTTATCAAAGTTGGCACAATCTTGATATTAGCTCTTCATTGATCTCACTCGTGTATGAATTGAGAAAACTTGTTGATACATTAAGAGAGGGAGACCAGACTAAGATTTAAGTAGTGAAGTGCATTAGTGGAGAGTGTTCCATCATATAACATAAAAGTCCCACATCGAAAAGTAAATGGAAATATTTATATACCTCTTTTATACATTGATTATTAAATCTTCAAGTATTGGGCTTTGTGAAAAATTCTAATTAGTTTCCTAATTTAAAATAGAACTAAAATTAATTTCTAAATTAAAAAAACAATTTTTTTTAATTAATATAAATATATTATGTAAAAAATAAATAATTAATTAATATTCACGTGGATTTTAAATATTACATAAAAGTCCTCTAATTAGTTTCCTAATTTAAAGTAGAACTAAAATTAATTTCTAAATTAAAAAAACAAAAATTATTAATTAATATAAATATATTATGTAAAAAATAAATAAATAAATTAATATTCATGTAGATTTTAAATATTAAATAAAAGTCCACTTAGACTGTCATGTTAGATAAAATAAAGAAAACTATGACAACTACTTTAGCGATTGATTGTTTTTGGTATACATATACATCTCTAAAAGTATAATTGATATATAAGATGAACATTTCACAAAACATTATAATTAGACCAATTTATGAAATTACTGTTTTAAAATTCGATCGGACCGATCGATTGTCTGGATCAATTGTTGAATTAGATTTGTCATTGAACTAGTAAAAATTGATGTAAACTGGAAAAACTGACGACTTTCTTAATCCGGTGGTTCAATTGCTTTTTAAATTTTTTTAATTTAAAAAAAAATTAAAACGATATCCTTTTAATTATTTTAATAAAAAATTTAAATAAAAAAAATAAAATAATGATATTATTGATGGGAAAGATGTTGCAGATGCGGTTGATTTTATTGCAGATGGTTTTGATATTGAAGAAGGAGATCTTAATATTGAAATAATTTTTCCTCTTTGAAACTAAATTTAGTAGACAATTGAGTTATTTTGTTATAAACTATTCAATTAGATTATGTTGCAATTAGGCTTTGTTTGCGGTTAGACTTTTTCATTTTGTACTATTTTATTATATGTGATACCTATATTTAAAATTTGAATTTAAATTATGAACTTGTGAATTTATTTATGATATGATATTTTAATAAAATTTAATATTTTATAGAGATTAAATTATCCT
This sequence comes from Vicia faba, assembly GCA_948472305.1. Lineage (NCBI taxonomy): Eukaryota > Viridiplantae > Streptophyta > Magnoliopsida > Fabales > Fabaceae > Vicia > Vicia faba. The sequence continues at coordinate 724,822,306 of OX451738.1, read as the reverse complement.
GTTTGATCAGTCTATTCAATCGAGTTATTTGGTTTAATTCGGTTTAGTCATGCGGTTCAACCAGTGACTCAGTGGTCCGACGAATAAACCAGTGATCCAGTTGTTGGCTCTTAAATTCGACACCCTTGTTTTTATTAATATCAGTCATTAAAGTTGAAGGATATTTTCGACCAGCAGGGTCTGTCGAAATGCCCATCAGAAGATGGCAATGTACTTAGAGGATTTCTTCCACGGGAGAATTTGGTTGCCTTCGACGTCGAAGGTGTGGCTCGTCGAAGATGCCTCTCGACGAAGGTGTTCGATTGCTCGGAGTGGGATGGTTTGAAATTCAAGCGTTTGGAGGGAAAACGGTTCCCAGCGGTTACCAAGTGCAACGTGCAAAGATCTGGAGCGTCGAACGCTGAGAACGTGCCAAGTGGAGTCATCTCGAAGCAGTGTAACTGCCCGACGGTTACTTGGGATGTTTAGTATAAATATTAGTAGTTCACGCAGTTTTTCGCGTGTGTTCATAATTATATACAAGTCACTCATATAGATTCGAGTACCCAGCGTGTGAGAAAGAATTGTTGAGAATGCATGTGTGAAACACCACTTTTATTAATCAAAGTCATTTATTTTCCAGAAACTTTACTTGTTTTCTCCTTTACTTTTCCTGTCGAAGCCTTTATTTCAAGCCTTCCTTTATTTTATCAAGTCCACTTCTTCATGCAATTTACTTAAAGCCTCTTTATTTTCTTGTCATTTAACCATTATCAAACTTAATCAAAACCCCAAAATCAACCATGTCTTAGGATCAATCTGATCGATCCTGCGAGTAACCAAATAAGTAACCATTTGGAAGATCAGCGGTTGTTTACCAATAACCACGGTAAACAAATTGGCACACCTGGTGGGACTGTGTGTTGATTTTTGAAGTTTAACCTTTTTAAACAAATTCTCATCTTTTTCGAGAAGTATTGCATGTTATTGAGAAGTGGTAGAATATACACTAACAATACCAATACTGCCAGAAGAAGAGAAGCAATGGCGAATCCGCCAAACAATAACGAAATCCCACAAACGAATGTGGGATCAACGGTTATCCCAACCGTAAGTGAAGCGATAACCGCTGGTTCAACACCAGCAGTAACGGTCACAACAACGGGGCCATTACCTCCGTTCACAGGCCCCAGAGTGCCTTTGGGAACTCCCCCACCAAGGGGAAATTTAGGCACAAGGCCTTATGTTCCCCCAGGATTTATGACAGGCGGTCATAATCGAGAACCACTCTATGGCATGCCAACGTCTGATTTGGCTAGCCTAACGAACGCAGCGTCCACTTTTTCAGACCCTTTAGTGAGCGCCTCTTCGCCACTCCAAGGTTCTGGAGTAGGTATGGCGAACAGAAATAGGACCCAACTCTTAGGAGGAACGTCCCAAGTAGCACATGGCCTTACAAATGCCTCGACATCAGTCTTGAGGCAACAAATGGACGAAAGCAACCATGATATGGTGCAAATGTTGGCACAAACTTTAAGTACGGTGCTGAATCCTCTGATACAAAATACCACCCAATCGAATCAGCAGATGACAGCGCAAATGACGCGTTTGGCTGATTTCTTTGGAGTACCCCAACCTATTCGACAGCCCCAAAGGGCGCAAATAAGGGGAAACCAGGGTATATTCTTAGAGGAAGAAATCACTATCAACCAAGTCCAACAGTCTGTCGAAGAAAACCTTAGGGCACGATTAGAGCAACCTGTCGAAGAACCTAGGGTAATAACCCCAGAGGTAAGGTTAGTTAATAGAAACCAAAATGCTGACGAAGTAGTTCAGCATATCCAATACCAAAACATGGGTTTGGAAAATAATCTGGCAACCATGATCGAAAGGATCATGGCTCAAAATGGGATGAACATGGGCTTTCGAAGGCCCAACTTTACATCCCCACTGTCAGAATACGTGTTACAAACAGACTTACCTCCTAGATGTAAAGTCCCTAAATTCACTAAGTTCTCTGGGGACACGACAGAATCTACTGTCGAACATGTGGCGAGATACTTGATCGAAGCAGGAGATATTTCAAACAACGAAAACCTGAGGATTAAGTACTTCCCAAGTTCTTTAACAAAGAACGCTTTTACTTGGTTTACAACTCTCCCCCCCAATTCGATCCATCATTGGACCCAGTTGGAGAGATTGTTCCATGAGCAATTCTACATGGGGCAAACCAAGATAAGCCTGAAAGAATTGGCCAGTGTAAAGAGACGTTTTACTGAACCTATAGACGAATATATAAATAGGTTTAGGTTGCTCAAAGCAAGATGTTTTACACAAGTGCCAGAACATGAGTTAGTCGAAATAGCCGCAGGCGGTTTAGATTATTCCATTAGGAAGAAGTTAGACACTCAATACCTGAGAGATATGGCCCAACTGGCCGATAGAGTTCGACAGGTAGAACGCCTCAAAGCTGAAAAAGCAAAGGCAACGAAAACTCATAAGAGAGAGAGGATAGCGTATGTTGAGATGGATGACGAAGATCCAGAATCCTTCGACGAAACTATAACCGTCGAAGAAGGAGAAGTCGATTTAGCGAAACTAAAACAAGGGCCACCATACTCTTGCAAACTGTTAGTCCCCTCAAGTGGGAAAAATCCCACTGGTCCAGAAAGGACCAACGATAGGTTCCCCAAAAAGACTTAGTTTTGATATTACAAAATGTGATGAGATCTTTGACTTGCTTGTAAAATATGGCCAAATGATAGTACCCCCAGGGGTAAAAGTGCCTCCTCTTGATCAAAGAAAGAAGAGAGGCTTTTGTAAATATCATAATTTTCTGGGCCATAAAACGTCTCAATGTTTTCTTTTCAGGAATCTTGTGCAAGACGCTATCGAAGAAGGGAGGTTGAAGTTTGCTGACAAGACCCCCATGACTGTGGACTCTAATCCGTTGCAGGCTGAAGCCCATTATGCTGAACCTTCAGAGGTGAACGTGATTGAGGCATCCAGAAGCCAGTCGAAGAGGCCAGGAATCACAATGGTCGAAGTCTTAAAGGACCATGTCAACATGCCAATCTTTGGCAGTTTTTCTGGGAATCTATCCAGAAAGACAATTGAAGCGGTTCAGAAAGCGGTCGAAAGCCCAAAGCTGGAGACAGTTGGAGCCCAAAAATCTGGAACAAAACCCAGTTCTCACTTGGCCGCAGTTCAAGGCCAGACAGAGGACTTGGAGATTCAAATGAAGCAGTTGACTCTTGCCAACAAAGATACCATGAATATCAACATGGTCGAAGTCTCTGAACCAAAAGCATCAGAGGAGGCCATGAGGCAAGAATAAGCTAACAAGACTGCTTTCCCTCGGGAAAATGAAAATCTGGCAGATTTCCTGCAAAGATGCCATAAAAAGAAGTCAGAGGTGATGCTGTGTCCCAGATGCAGTTCGATCTTCGACAAAAAAGCTGCTGAACATATTCAAGGTGTAAGAGCAGCAAATAAGAGAAGGGAAAGTGTTGATCTTCGACATGATCCCAGAAGAGCCTCCCAAAGAGGTTCAAACCAAGAAAAGAGGCCAATGACTTTCAGGCCTCCAACTAATGTGCCAGTAGATACATGGTACAAAACATCTGGTCGAAAGAGGCCAAGCGAGGAAAGATGGCACTCCTTCGATGTGCCAAGAGGTTCATCTTTAACACAAAAGAAAGAGCCTCAGGTTGCTGCCCCTAAGGTGACACAGGTGTCAAGCAACTACAAAGGGAAAAATCCCATGTCTCGATCTCAATGGAGGAGATACCAGAGGCGACGAAAAGCTGAGAGGGAGGCTGCTAATGAACCAAAGGCAGAAATCAGTTCAAATGTTCCTCAAAGAAAGCAAAGGAAACCTCTGGAAAGAGAACCAGTAACCAACAGGCTAGTTTGGCCTAACCAAGGTGAAGTTGATGACGAAGATGGTTCTGAGTCTAATGACACTTTGGACATCATGGTGAATATAGTCTCAGTGCTGCCCAGAGAGTTCAACCGACAGGTGGAGGTCGAAACAAGTGATTGGGAAGTGGAGCAAGAAATGGCCAAATATAGGCCAGTGTGCTATTTCGTCATGGATAATGGCACTACTGAGGAGCAAAATGGGTTCTTCGAACCACCTATAGAGGCGATGAAAAATCACCTCAAGCCTTTATTTATAAGGGCTAAACTCGAAGAAACCATAGTGAATAAAATCTTGGTGGATTGCGGGGCAACCATCAACATCATCCCTCACTTTATGCTAAGGAAAATAGGCAAAAGTGATGAGAACATCAAGCCTCACAACATGGTCATGTTGAACTATGAAGGCGGCATAGGGACCACTATGGGAGTGATCCAACTGGATATCAAGGCGGGATCTATCCTTCGACCAACTATGTTTATGGTCATATCGGCCAAACCTAACTATAATCTTTTGTTGGGCCGTGAATGGATTCATGGTGTTGGAGCTGTACCATCATCAATGCACCAGAGGTTGCTGCTATGGCGTCCTGATGGGATGGTCGAAAACATAGAAGCGGACCAAAGCTATTACCTGGGCGAAGTAAATCACCTAGGGCTGGCAGACTTCGACAAGAACTTGGCTCACATTGGGCCATGCCCAACACCTGACTTCGACTTGGCGCCAGCGCCAAATACTTTTTGTTCCCTATACCTGCACCCTGAGCATGGTTTTCAATGGGACAGAGAAGACTTGTCCCACATAGACTTCAGTGGGTTAACTGACATCCAACCAACTGGTTGGGGAAGTGAATTCAGTGATAATGACTGAGTCACAATCATTGAAGCGAATTTCGGCTTACGTAGCCGAAACAAAGATGATAACGGCTCTCGAAGCCGAAGTAAAGTACATGGCCACACAGGCCAAGGATCAACAGTTATCTTCTACAGGTCCTGGAAAGGACTTCGATCCAGAACCTCCTGATATCATGCCAGAAGGGATGCAGGAACAGAGGCTCGACGCCATCTATGAAGATGAGCCTTTGGGCTTCGAAAAGGACCCCTTGGCGAACAATATTAAAATGTTAGCGCAGGATCCTTTAGAAGAAATCAACTTGGGCGAAGGGTCAGAGAAAAAGCCAACTTACATCAGCGCAAAAATTGACCCAGAACTCAGGTTGGAAGTAATCCAATTGTTGAAGGAGTTCAAGGACTGTTTTGCATGGGATTACGACGAAATGCCTGGTCTCGACAGAGGATTGGTAGAACTTCAGTTGCCAATCAAACCTGGGAAGAAGCCAATCAAGCAAAGTCCAAGACGCTTCGCTCCAGAAATACCGTCGAAGATCAAAACGGAAGTCGAAAGACTGCTGAAGTGCAAATTCATACGCGTTACGAGGTATGTCGAATGGATTGCAAACATTGTGCCAGTAATTAAGAAAAACGGTACATTGAGGGTGTGCATAGATTTCAGAGATTTGAATGCTGCTACACCCAAAGATGAATATCCTATGCCTGTGGCGGAAATGCTAGTCGATTCTGCCGCTGGCTATGAATACCTGAGTATGCTCGATGGTTATTCAGGATATAATCAAATATTCATTGCTGAAGAGGATGTGTCGAAAACAGCTTTTCGATGCCCTGGGGCTCTAGGCACTTACGAATGGGTAGTGATGCCTTTTGGCCTAAAGAACGCTGGGGCAACATACCAGCGAGCAATGAATTCTATCTTCCATGATTTTATTAACACTTTTATGCAAGTATATATTGATGACATTGTTATAAAATCTGTTTCCAGGAAGAATCATATAGACCACCTTCGACAATCATTTGAAAGAATGAGAGAACATGGTCTGAAGATGAACCCTTTGAAGTGTGCATTCTGTGTGAAAGCTGGAGATTTCTTGGGCTTCGTTGTCCACAAGAAAGGAATCGAAATCAACCAGAACAAGACGAAGGCTATTCTGGAAGCGAAAGCGCCATCGAATAAAAAGGAACTGCAATCTCTGTTAGGCAAGATAAATTTCTTAAGGAGATTCATATCTAACCTAAGTGGGAAAGCTCAAGCCTTTTCACCCTTACTTCGACTGAACAAAGAGGGATTCGAATGGGGCCAGGAGCAACAAGAAGCCTTCGACAAAATCAAAGGGTACCTCACCAAGCCACCTATTTTGGTGCCTCCTTGTAGCAATAGGAGTATGAGATTGTACATAGCTGCATCCGACAAAACTTTGGGAAGCATGTTAGCCCAAGAAGATGAAAATGGAGTCGAAAGACCCATTTACTATCTTAGTAGAGTTTTGAACGATGCAGAAACTAGATATAGCGAAGTTGAAAAATTGTGTTTATGTCTGTATTTCTCTTGTACAAAACTCAAGCAATATATAAAACCAGTTGATGTGTATGTTTCGTCTCATTTTGATGTTTTCAAGTACATGTTGTCGAAACCCATCTTGCACAGTCGAATTGGCAAGTGGGCACTAGCATTAACTGAATACTCCTTGACCTTTATGCCTCTTAAGGCAGTGAAAGGACAATTGGTTGCAGACTTTATAGTCGACCACTCAATTCAAGTTGAGAGTATTAATTATGTGGAGATAGAGCCTTGGAAATTCTACTTCGATGGTTCCAGCCATAAAGATGGAACAGGAGTAGGAGTCTTGATTATTTCTCCAGAAAAAATTCCAACAACATTCAAGTACAAGATATCAGGTTCTTGTTCGAACAATGAGGCTGAGTATGAAGCTCTAATTATTGGCCTTGAGATATTGTTGGAATTGGGGGCAACTCGAGTCGAAATAATGGGAGACTCAGAGTTAGTCATTAAGCAAGTCACAAAAGAATATAAATGCATAAGAGAAAATCTCATTATGTACTTTGTGATAGCAAATCGTTTATTGAAAAAATTTGAAATGGTCAATATTCGACACATACCCAGATTGGAAAATCAAATAGCCAACGATTTGGCTCAAATTGCATCTGGGTACAAAATTTCAAAAACGAGATTACAAAGAGCAATCGAAGTTCGAGAAAAGATAAAAGCAACTTGTTTGTCACCAACAGACTTGGAATCGACAAGACTAGGGTATGCTGATCAAAGTAACTTCGAAATTTCGTTCATAAACAATTTGTCAGAGTGGGATTGGAGGAAACCCATTGTGGATTATCTTCAAAACCCAGTAGCTTCGACAGAACGAAAAACAAAGTATAGGGCGTTGAGTTACGTACTCATGGGTAATGAGTTATTTAAAAAGACGCCTGAAGGGGTATTGCTAAAATGCTTAAGTGAAACTGAAGCATACATAGCCCTTTCGACTACGCACGCTGGAGCATGTGGGGCTCACCAAGTAGGCCATAAGATGAAATGGTTGTTGTTTCGACAAGGACTATACTGGCCCACCATGTTGAAAGATTGTGTCGAGTTCGCCAAGGGTTGTCAAGAATGTCAAGTCCATACAGGCATCCAGCATGTACCAGCAAGCGAACTTCACTCGATAGTGAAACCTTGGCCTTTTAGAGGATGGGCGTTGGACCTCATTGGAGAGATTCGACCAGCATCATCAAAGAGCCAGAAGTATATATTGGTAGGCATTGATTATTTTACTAAGTGGATCGAAGCTATTCCTTTAGTCAATGTAGACCAAGAAAATGTCATTGAATTTATTCAAAAGAACATTATCTTTAGATATGGAATCCCTGAGACTATAACTACTGATCAAGGATCAGTTTTCACCGGTCGAAAGATGCAGGAATTCGCTCAGGAAACAGGCTTTAAACTCATAACATCAACGCCTTATTATGCACAGGAAAATGGTCAAGTCGAAGCAGCGAACAAAGTAGTGATTGACTTGATAAAAAAGCATGTTGGGAAGAAGCCAAAAAATTGGCATAAGACGCTAGACCAGATCTTGTGGGCCTGTCGAACGTCCCCAAAAGAAACCATAGGTACAACACCATATAGGCTAACTTTTGGTCATGACGCAGTGTTGCCAGCAGAAATTTGTCTTCAATCTGCAAGGGTTCAGAGACACCATGATATTCCCTCTGAAATTTATTGGGATATGATGTTAGACGAACTAGTAGATTTAGACGAAGAAAGACTGCGCGCTCTTGACCTACTAAGGCTTCAGAAGAAAAGAGTAGAAGACTCTTACAATAAAAAAGTAAAGCCTAAGGCATTCTCGCCTGGAGATTTAGTTTGGACGGTGATTCTTCCCATGGATCGAAGGGCTCGAAGCATGGGAAAATGGTCACCCAAATGGGAAGGACCATTCAGAATTATCCAAACTTTTTCTGGTGGAGCTTATGAAGTCGAAGAGTTAGGTGAAGATAAAAGGCTCTTGAGAGTAAATGGTAAATATTTGAAAAAGTATAAACCTATACTCCAAGAGGTAAAAATAAATAACAAGTAACGACTAAATTAACCATGAATAAGCCAAAATGGAAAATTTTATAAATTAGCCAAAATGGCAATATTGTCGAATACATATTACAATATATGGTTAAAGGGTTGAATCAATCAGAAGGGGATGGAATCCTTGAGTCGAAGGTATTTAGCTTGCTGCAACTCCAATCTTTTGTTGCACAAGGCATTCGCCTGGGCAAGCTTGGCAATTTGATCGTCGAAGGCTTGAGCTTTCTCAGCAAATTCTAGGCCTTGTGTGATTTCAGCTTGACTTTCGGTGTCTGGAACAGTCGAGAGAAGTTCCTCTTTGCGCTTAGTATTGGCATTCATCTTGGCCTCTAGTTCTTCGATTTGCGACTTTATGGAAGCATTCTCTCGATCTATGGCATCAACTTCTTCTTGTTTAGATGCCTTTTGCTTCGACAACTCCGCAATTCGAGAAGTCGTCTCCGCTACAGCAGTCCATGCAGAAGAGCTTTTGCCATATAACACTTCAAGCTGGCTGTTGAAGCCCCTTTGTCACCGATAATCTGCTGAGACTTGATCAATAATGGAGTGTAACTCCATGATAAAGCCTGAAACCTCCGGAGGCGCAGCTAGCAAGTCTACGGCACTCAAAACAGCCCCCAAATACGATGGAGCAGTAGGGTCCCCCTCCAAAGCTTTCATCAAATCCTTCTTGAAGAACTGAGCCTTAACCTTCGTCAAAGCCTCGTCGAGAGGAGAAGTTTCAGTGGACTTCCCCGACTGAGTAGAAGCCTCCTGACTAATATCAGACGAACTTCCCTTGCTCTCGATGATGGCATTCAGATAGCCAACAGGATCAGTTTGCTTCAAGAGTTCTAAGTCTTCTTTCGACCTATGCTTTGTTGAGGTGACAACCTTTGCAGCAGCGTTGTCTTGGGGTTGAGGCTGTTGAGTAGCATTTGCCTCGACTTGACTCTCTTCGACTTGGACTTCGGCAGTACCAGCGTCACCGTGATCCCCTTCGCCAGCGTCACCGTGATCCCCTTCGCCAACGTCACCGTGATCCCCTTCGTCACGATGTTCCTCCGACAGATCAACCACCTGAATCTCTTTTGGTTGTTGCTCTTCTGTTTGTGGATCTTCTGTTTGTTGTTCTTCTATCTCAGCATTGGCTTCATTTGTTTCAGCATTGGCTTCATCGTTCGCCAAGTCTTTCTCTTGTGGCCTATTGAGTTCAGCAGAGTCCAATGTCTCAGAAGTCCTTGGCGCTGAGCTTTCAGTGGTTTCCTGGAAAAAGAAGAAGAAGCATCTTCTAAGTTAGAAAGAGACATAATCGAACGTGGGTATCGACACCTGGGTTAAAAAAGGGTCAAAGAGATTACCTGCAGAGGAACTTCAGCCCCAGGGCTGGAATTGTCGCTTTCGACAGGTTTATTGAGAAGAACATTTAGTTCCTCCTCCGTTGGCTCTTCAATAATTACTGGAGGTGGCCTGGGTTTTCTCCCAGCAACCTTTATTCTGATTATTCGAGTCTCAGGAGAAGGAACGTCCTTCTTCAGCTTTCGCCTTTTAAGAGGAGCAGGGGGAGAACCGTCTTCTTCGTCACTCCCAGATTCGACCGTCAGTGCTGGTCGTTTCTTGGGTGAAGGTGCCTAAAAACCAATTGGAGTTCGATTTAGAAGCTACATCGAAAGTCAGAATGTTAAAGCCAGAAGAAAATAATAAAAGTCTGGTTACCGGTGCAGAAGGCTTTTTCGAAGGACCTTCCCCTTGGTGGCTTGTTATAGTCTTCGCCGGCGCTATAGTTTTCGCCGGTGGTGGAGGTTTTGTCAAGGGGCCTCCTCCCTGATGGCCTTCTGCAGCCTTCTTGGCTGCAGGCTTTCGAACAACTGAAAGTAGACAAAATAATTAACAGGCTACCAGTCGAAAGGGAAAGACAAAGTAATTTGGAAGGATGAACTTACATTTCTTTATTTTGTCCAAGACAAGAACAAAAGACTTCTGAAGTTCGTCCACGAAGTCCTTCTCGTCGAAAAACTCCTCAGCGTAGTAACTTTTCCACCACTCTTCGAAGGATGGTGAGCAGAGAAAGTTAAGCTGATAGTCAAACAACGAAAGAACTGTTCGACCAGCATACCTGCCGATATGCTTAGTGGCAGCGTCTTCAGTGTAGTCGTTGCAAAAGTATAACATAGACTTCTCCCTGGGAAAAATAGGAGAAGGAAGTGTTTGAATGATACCAAACTGGCGAGACACCAAGTTTGGTTGATACGCGATCAGGCTCAAGTGAGTCTTGGAGCTCTTGAATCGCAGGGGCATTATTCTTGGTGTGAGAAATGCTTCCCACACTGTTGTATGTTCTTCGACCTGAGGACCACTTGACGACTTAGGATGTGGCCTCGTGAACCACTCTGGACCAACCTTTCGTCGAGCAAAGGGAGCCATGGTCGAAGCAAACTCTTTCCTTTTTGCAAACATCAAGACGAAGTTTGTAAAAGTTTGTTGAAGCTCCAGCCCATCTTCCGTTGGGGTCAGCAGAACCAATCTGGTGCCTTCGATGCACCTATTTGCTATTTCCGGAGCCTGTTCATTTATTTGAGTCTTCTGAGGTAAGAAAGACTCGAAGGTGGCATTGAGCCACAGCTGAAGCAGCCAAAAAGGTCCAGCAAGCAGCAGACTGGCTCTGTTTTCGATGATCTTCAAAAGAGTCGCTCCGCTGCTAATCGACTCGTACAGATTCGCCAAAATCAATTCTGCCAAACAGATATTTTGGCCATGGTGGAGTTGGGTGGCGAGAGTGACCATCTTCTTGGTCACCTGTAAAGACTTGGTGCAAAACACAAAGCGTGACAGCCATAAGGCTAGAAACGCGATATGCTCTACATCCGACACAGCGTCCGACGACTTATCATGGTAATGATTGATGTAGGTGGTGTAGGTTGGTTTTGTGGCAGAGAATCCAATCTGATCCTCCGACATTTCCTCTGGGTCGAAATAGTCCCCAGTGGGTCGAAGGCCAGTGATGGCGGCCACGTCGAACAGCGTGGGAGTCAGCATTCCACAGGGAAGGTGGAAGGTGAAATGGGTGTAATCCCAGAAGAGTAAGGAAGCTATCAACATTTCTGGGGAATAGTTAAGACCCGTCTTCGACAACATAACCAGGTCGAATATCCCCAGGTCTTTCCAGATCGAAGCCTGGCTTTTCTCCATTTTTTCCAGCCAAGCACTATAGTCAGGAGTGAGGCTAGGGCTAGACCTGAAAGCCCTAACACCTCTATTGAAGAAACGAAGGTCGATTTTCTCCTTAGCAGGATCTTCATTATCCTCTGCATCTTTCTTAGAGCATCCAACCGGTTTGAGTTTTTCAAGCACTGGAAAGTAGCTTTTGATCTTCATGGCTTCAGCGATGCTTGGGTATAGCGGGCCAGACATGGCAAAGATTTGGTTGGAGTATCCAACCGGAATCATGAGTTGGCATGAATAAGCGTCACGTTCAGCAATGTCTAAGGGCTCAGGGACCCTTCGTTGGCCTGTGGGAGTAACTACGGGGGCAGTGGAGAAAATCCGAGGTTTAGTGTTTCTGGAGGAAATGTTAGAGCCAGGAGCGGTGGAAGAACCGGACGCCATTGTTGATGATAAGGTTGAAGATGAAGTGAAGAACAAAGTTGTTTGCAAAGTTTGCAGAGAGTTTGTGTTCAGGGAAGTTTGAAGGCAAGGTAGCGTGAAAAAGTCCCACAATGGGTACTTGGCGCTATTTATAGTAGTTGGGGAAATCCCCAAATTCGAGGACATTTAATGCCATTTAATGTTGCAGAAGGTAGTGGGACACGTGGCGTCCCCCTATTGACATAGCCGTTCTGCAAAAATGAAAGGGTGCAGCGTGCGCCCTCGTTTTTGGGAATTGTCATGATGACAATTTATGAAAGGACATTTGGCATGATGCACGCCGTACTGAGGTGACGTCTTAGGTACGGATGAAATGATGGCTTTTCCTTGGGATTGTCAGTGGTTGGTAGAAGACAAAAAAGTGCACAATTTAATTTGTGACTAAGAATGAAAAGACAGGTGTCGAATGGAGTTTCAAAGAATGCCTTTTTCTTTTCAGAGTCGAAATAAGGCATTCTTGGGGGGAAATTTGTTGGCTCTTAAATTCGACACCCTTGTTTTTATTAATATCAGCCATTAAAGTTGAAGGATGTTTTCGACCAGCAGGGTCTGTTGAAATGCCCATCAGAAGATGTCAATGTACTTAGAGGATTTCTTCCACGGGAGAATTTGGTTGCCTTCGACGTCGAAGGTGTGGCTCGTCGAAGATGCCTCTCGACGAAGGTGTTTGATTGCTCGGAGTGGGATGGTTTGAAATTCAAGCGTTTGGAGGGAAAACGGTTCCCAGCGGTTACCAAGTGCAACGTGCAAAGATCTGGAGCGTCGAACGCTGAGAACGTGCCAAGTGGAGTCATCTCGAAGCAGTGTAACTGCCCGACGGTTACTTGGGATGTTTAGTATAAATATTAGTAGTTCATGCAGTTTTTCGCGTGTGTTCATAATTATATACAAGTCACTCATATAGATTCGAGTACCCAGCGTGTGAGAAAGAATTGTTGAGAATGTATGTGTGAAACACCACTTTTATTAATCAAAGTCATTTATTTTCCAGAAACTTTACTTGTTTTCTCCTTTACTTTTCCTGTCGAAGCCTTTATTTCAAGCCTTCCTTTATTTTATCAAGTCCACTTCTTCATGCAATTTACTTAAAGCCTCTTTATTTTCTTGTCATTTAACCATTATCAAACTTAATCAAAACCCCAAAATCAACCATGTCTTAGGATCAATCTGATCGATCCTGCGAGTAACCAAATAAGTAACCATTTGGAAGATCAGCGGTTGTTTACCAATAACTACGGTAAACACCAGTACCCTCATTAGTTTGATGTTCGACCCGATTTTTAAAACACTGCATAAAATAATTATATTAAGGCTAAATTACAGTTTTTGTCCATTTATTTTGGTGAACTCACATAACGAGTTATCATATTTATTTTGTAAACAATTTTAGTCATGATGCTCATTTTTCGTCCAAAAATCGTTGATGTGTACTATTTTTTAAATACGTGCTATTCTTTTATTGACTTGGTATAAGAAAAGTTAATTATTCATTGCATTTGTGACAATGTTTTCTTCCTTAAGTGGGTTTCTCCGATCGTCTTCTTCATCCTTTTTCTCTGTGAGCTTGTTTGTTCGTCTTCTTTATTCTCTAAAAAATATTATATATTCTTTCGCTCAAAAAGTATGTCAGGTATATAAAAAAAAGGGTTAATAGTCATTTACTTCATATAATATAGACGAGTTTTGATTTACTCCTCTTTTTAAAAAAAATTTAATACATCCTTTAAAATGTTAAAATTCTAAGTCTTTTGTCTCCCAAATAGAAATATTACTCCTTTGTAAAAAAAGAATTTATTTATCTCCCTCATTTTTAAATACTTAGGAGTTGCCCAAAAAATTACAAATGATAATCAATTTTTTTTATAAAAAAATGGATAAAATAGAGAGAATAAAATTATAATTTAATATATTAAATAAATTAGACATCGCAGAAAATAAAACAAAATAAAATAGTCAGAAACATCAGCAAATCATGCTAAACATTTTATTAAAGTCATGAGATTTAGAACATATACATAAGACTATTCTTGACCTTACAATTTTAGTTGATTTGGGACATAGATTTACCAAGGGAAAGTAAAGGACTAATCCTTGGTGTCCTTGGTGGCTCAGAAAGTTGATTCCCTTCACTATCATAAAATATTGCACCTGAAAATTCCAATGGTTGACATTTCTCCCCCATTAATATGGTCTTCTTCCACAAGCATTTATCATCCTCTTGCTTCTTCGTTTTCTTAAGGTGGCCATGCATTACCTTGTAGATGTTCTTGATGATATTCTTTGAATTAGTTGATAGCTCCTCTTGCTTCTTTGTCTTGAAGCAAATAACTTGGTTAGGATGATTGGATTTTGTCTTCCAATCATGATATGGACGAAGACAAGTAATGTGGATGGAAATTGTTGGTGTGCCCAGATGATTTCTGAAACCACTCAAACTAGCCATCTTTGTTACATATATTGTAAATAAGTTTGTATGCTTTGGGGTTGGTTAAAAAAAATAGGACTAAGGGGGGTATTTATGCTTATTGGAAAAATATTTAAAAATTGATAATATCAATAGTTTTTTCTATAAAGGGTCAGACCACATTCTCACAAATTATATATTTTGTAAAAAACAATGTACATTAACAACAAACCATAATCAATATTATATATCACTTTAAAAGGTAAAGTTAACATTTGTGATAATAAAAAAAGTTACCATTAGTGACAAAATACTTTTTAAATATACTAATAGTGTTTATGTAATAAAGTCAACTTATACCTTTGAAAACATTTACTTTATAATATTACTATTAATATTATTATTAATAAAAGTGTACTAATTCATTCTAAAAAAAAATGGGGAATTGAAAAATAAAATAAAAATAGAAAATAAAAAGTAAATCTGAAAATAAAATAAAAAAATCTGTTAAGAAAAAAAAGTTTTTTTTTTTATGAAAACAAACAAAAAATTATTTAAAAAATTACTTCTAAAAGAATTCAAAATATAAAATCGACTTATAAAAAAATTGGTTATAAATCAGTTTATAAATACAAATTGATTCTAAATCGATTTTATATTAAATTAAAACCACTTTAGCGGTTATCTGCTTTTTTAAAAATTTGAAAATAAAAAGTAAATAAAAAAATAAAAAAATAGTTTTATAATTTATGCAAAAAGAAAAAACTTAAAAAAATTAGTTTAAAAAGAATTATAAATATAAAACCGGCTTATAAAAGAAATGTGTTATAAATCAGTTTATACATATAAACTGGTTCTATATCAGTTTTAAATTAAATTGAAATTATTTAGCGGTTATAAAATTGAAAATAAAAAGTGTTGGAAACCCACCAATACTCTATGATGAATTTCGACCACCACTGATGATTAGTTATGAGACAAACAAAGAAAAGACTATAGAGATATTTCTGCAGAGTTTCTCTCTGCCCACAAACTGTGGAAATTTTATTATTCACTTTGCAACTGTAAAATACTGTGAATTACTTGATTACAAAAATAAGGGTTACTCCCTCTATTTATAGATTTAGGTTAGCTTGCTCCCTAAGCTAAAACCCAAGCCCAAAATATCTTTTTACTAAATCAAATCTAATCAAATATATTCTAGATTTAAATTCAAATCTATTTAAATCTAAACAAATCAAATATTCTTTTTACACATATGAATTACAATTTAACACACCACCTAATTCATTGTGTCTAAACTGTCTATGTTCATCATGGCCCTTAGCTTTCTGAATACTTCGACCTGCACTCCCTTCGTCATGATGTCTGCAATCTGATTCTCAGTTCTGCAGTGTTCCAAATTCATCTTCCCATCTGCTACCTGCTCTCGAAGATAATGGAACCTCATTTCGATGTGCTTACTTCGACCATGTGCTATTGGGTTCTTCCCTAGATTGATAGCTGACATGCTGTCTATCTTCATGGTAATTGCTCCATGATTTTTCCCTGTTATCTCTTCGACCAAGTTCACCATCCAGGTTGCTTGACATGCACAAAGAGAAGCAGCTATGTATTCTGCTTCGCATGATGATAATGCCACTACTGGTTCTTTTTTTGAACTCCAAGCAATTGTTGCACCACCTAGCATAAACACATATCCTGCTGTTGACTTTCGATCTTCAGCATCACTACACCAACTCGAATCAGTGTATCCCACTAACTTGCATTCTTTTCCTTTATCAACTGCAGGAAACAAAATGCCATAATCGAAAGTTCCTTTGAGATGCCTTAGTATCCTCTTCACTGCTGCTAGATGTGATACCTTTGGCTTCTGCATGAATCTACTTACCATACCTACATTGTATGCTAAGTCAGGCCTTGTATGACAAAGGTATCTCAGTGATCCAATAAGTCTTTTGTATTGGGTTGGATCAACATCATCTTCATCTGCATCTTTCGACAGTTGCAGTCTTGGTTCTGCAGGTGTCGAAGTTGAGTTGCATTCTTCCATCTCAAACCTCTTGAGAATTTCTCTTGCATATCTTCTTTGATGCATCATCAAACCTCTACTGCTCTTGTAGAATTCGATACCAAGGAAATATGAAATCTCACCCAAATCAGACATTTCGAATTCCTTGCTGAGATTACCTTTGAAGTCTTCGATCTCACTCTTGCAGCTACCTGTTATCAACAAATCATCTACATAGAGACATAGTATAAGAAATTTACTCTTGCTTCTTCTTACATATACTCCATGTTCAGTTATGCACTTCACAAATTCCTTCTCCCTTAGAAAACTATCAATTTTCTTATTCCAAGCCCTTGGAGCTTGTTTCAATCCATACAGGGCTTTGTGTAGCCTGTACACCTTTCTTTCTTCGTCATGTTTCACAAACCTAACTGGTTGTTTAACATAGACTTCTTCATCTAAGGGTCCATTTAGGAATGCACACTTCACGTCCATCTGACATATGTGCCAACTGTTGATTTCTGCTAGACCAACAACCAGCCTGATTGTTTCGATCCTAGCAACAGGTGCAAAGACTTCGTCGAAGTCTATTCCTTCTTTCTGTAGAAATCCTTTCGCAACAAGTCTTGCTTTGTGTCGAGTTACTTCACCTTTCGAATTCGTCTTCACTTTGTATACCCACTTGACATCAATTGCCTTCTTTCCTTGAGGAAATTTGACAAGTGACCAAGTGTTGTTGTCTTCGATAGACTTTACTTCTTCGTTCATTGCTTTCACCCACTTCGAATCCTTTAATGCTTCAGCTGCATTAACAGGTTCGACATCTGCATAGAAAGCATAATGTACCAACTCACCTTCATCATCTATTACATCATATGATGTAATCACACAATCTTGCAATCTTGCAGGCATGTGTCTTGTTCTTTGAGGCCTGCTTGTACTTGGTATATCTGCTGGTTCCTCTTGTCGAACTTCTCTTTCGACTTGAGTTTCTGGATCTTCGAATAAGATTCCCACTGAATCTTTCTTGGCATTTGCAGTCCAATCCCATTCTTTAAAATCATCTATGATCACGTCCCTGCTGATCACAATCTTCTTGTTCTCTGGATCGAACAACTTGTAGCCTCCTGTCGAATGATATCCAACTAGGATCATTTGACTTGACTTGTCATCAAGTTTCTTTCTCAACTGATCTGGCACATGTCTATGTGCAATAGATCCAAATACTTTCAGATGACTCAGGCTAGGCTTCACACCAGACCAACATTCTTCTGGAGTAATTCCTTCTAGCTTCTTTGTAGGACTTCTGTTCAAAATGTATGTTGCAGTCGAAACAGCTTCACCCCAGAACTCTTTGGGTAAATTCTTGCCTTTCAACATACTTCTCACCATATTCATGATGGTTCGATTTTTCCTTTCTGCAATTCCATTTTGCTGTGGAGTATAGGGTGGCACCACCTCATGCATAATCCCTTCCTTTTCACATAACCTGTCGAAGTCTTTCGACACATATTCTCCTCTACCATCAGTTCTCAAAACTTTGAGCTTTCGACCACTTTTTCTTTCGACCATGGACTTGAACTTGGTGAATACTTCGATCACTTCACTTTTCTTCTTGATCAGGTAAGTCCATAGCTTTCGACTGAAATCATCTATGAATGTAACAAAGTATTTGTTACCTCTCATCGAATCCACCTGGATTGGTCCACATACATCAGAGTATATGACTTCGAGACTAGCCTTCGATCTGCTTCCTGCATCCTTGCTGAAGCTATTCTTGTGTTGCTTCACCTGCACACATTCTTCACATACTTCGTTTGGAATATCAATTTCAGGCAATCCTGAAACCATATTTCTTCTCTTCAAATCTCTGATGTCTCTGAAGTTGAGATGACCTAGTCTATAATGCCATATCCATTCATCTCTGCTAGCTGCAGTCGAAAGGCACTTGTGCTCCATCACATTTAGTTCAATCTTGAAGGTTCGATTCTGAGACATAGGAGCCTTCAAGATTACCCTCCCATTTGCATCAACAACTCTCATTAACTTATCTTCGATTGACACTTTATAATTCTTTTCGACCAACTGCCCTATACTGAGCAAATTTCTCTTCATGTCTGGTATGTACAATACATTCGAAATTACTGACTTCTTGCCATCTTTCCTCATGATCATAACATCACCAATACCTTCTGCTGCTAGGGTGTTGTCGTTTGCAAATTTTACCATATTCTTCGTTGAGGGTTTTATATTGACGAACCAGTCTTTCCTTCCAGACATATGTGATGAACATCCTGAATCCAAGTACCATTGGTCCTTGAATCTATCTTCATCTCTTGTTGTGACCATCAACATCATCTCTTCTTCTTCTTCTTCTTCATGTTTTGCCAGCTTTGCATCACTTTCTTGATTTTTTCGTTTTTATGGACAATCACTTGAATAGTGACCATACTTCTGACAATTGTAACATTGAATGTGACTCTTATCAGGTTTTCGACCACCACCTCTTCCTCTATTTGCAGCACCACCTCTTTGGTTGCCTTGGTGTGGTCTTCTTTGATTCGACACGTCTCCTTCGATTTGGTTTCCTCTACCATTCGATTTGTAGCCACCTCTACTTCTGTCGAAATACTTTCCTTTGCCTTTGGTTTATTTTGCTGAATGTGCCTGCAAGGCTACATCACTCTTCGATTTTCCTGCAGCTCTTTCGTTCATTCTTTGTTCATGAGATTCGAGCGTCCCTTGAAGCTCTTCCTTTGTCAATTTCGACAAGTCTTCCCCTCTTCGATCACCACCACTATGTGGTCGAACTTAGGAGCTAAGGATCTCAGGATCTTCGAAACAACAGCTCTTGTTGTTAATGTTTCTCCACATGTCTTGATTTGATTCACTAGTTTTGTAACTCTAGTGAAGAAATCAGATATGTTTTCACTGTCTTCCATCTGAAGCAGTTCATAGGTCCTTTTGTGAGTTTGTAACCTCACTTCTTTCACCTTCTCAGCGCCTCCAAAAGATTTCTCCAGGATCTCCCAAGCTTCTTTTGCAGATTCTGAATCATTAATCTTTTCGAAGTTGTCTGGGCTGACACATTGATGAATTATAAACAATGCTTTATAACTCTGTTTCTCAGATTCTCTGTATTTCTTCTTTTCTTCTTCTGAAGCGTTTTCGCCAAGTGCTTCGACTCCATCTTTTATAAGGTCCCAAAGGCCTTGACACCTTAATAGGACTTTCATCTGTTTGCACCAATTCTCATAGTTGTCAACTTTCAGAATTGGCAGCGTTGCTGGATAGTTTGCATTCCCATAACTTGTCATCGTGAATTCTTCAATCGTTCTTGATTCATACTTCCCTTGAATCGAAACACAAGCTCTTGATACCAGATATTGGAAACCCACCAATACTCTATGATGAATTTCGACCACCACTGATGATTAGTTATGAGACAAACAAAGAAAAGACTATAGAGATATTTCTGCAGAGTTTCTCTCTGCCCACAAACTGTGGAAATTTTATTATTCACTTTACAACTGCAAAATACTGTGAATTACTTGATTACAAAAATAGGGGTTACTCCCTCTATTTATAGATTTAGGTTAGCTTGCTCCCTAAGCTAAAACCCAAGCCCAAAATATCTTTTTACTAAATCAAATCTAATCAAATCTATTCTAGATTTAAATTCAAATCTATTTAAATCTAAACAAATCAAATCTTCTTTTTACACATATGAATTACAATTTAACAAAAAGTAAATCAGAAAATAAAAAATAAAAAATGTTTTTCTTGAGAAAAAAAATTTGTTTTGTTAGTTTATGAATACAAAAACAAATCTTATAAAAATTAATTCAAAAAAAATTCAAAATATAAAACTAATTTATAATTTTTTTTATTATAAATCAATTTATAAATATAAATTGGTTCTAAATCGATTTTAAATTAATTGAAATCGCTTTAGTTGTTATCTGCTTTTTTTTTATTTATTAAAGTGGTTATTAAAAATTGAATCGAGTGCTAGAGGAAGTGGAAAGTTTTTTTAAATCTTTTTCAAGGGCTCACGAATATCTATTGTTAGAAGGGGAAGAAGAAAACTCAGTTCATGGTGGGTGGGAGGGTGGTCTTGATGAGGTTTTTGGAGAGGATGAGTTGGAAGATTTTTCAACTGTGATCATATACAAAATGATTTGGATGTTTATGTTATTCTTGAAATCCACAAAGGAGAAGTAAATAGAGAAGTTGCAAATTGACTTGTTTTATGTGATGTCGTTGATTAGTTTAGAGCATGATTACCGTCTGTTGTACTACCGTTCTTACACAATATTCAATGTCATACTGTCAAAATAAATGGATAATTGATCCAAACTTACGGTTCTATATTTGCAACCGTTATCAAATGTGAGAACGTTTCTACACTCCAATTAAGTGGACCATGATAATAAATTAATAAATAAAATTATAAGAATGTAGTTGATTTGTTTTATATGTGAGACCTATTTTAGATTTTTTGATGAGTTAGATGGATATTTAAAAATTGTAGATGAGTTGTTTAAAAAATTGAGAAGTGTAAAATAATATAAAAAATCATGTGAGTCCCATTTAAAGAACCCAAATGGGTATGATGGATGTGGATGCTCTTATTAAGACGTATGTTATAATATAATTGATGTAATTTAATTTTATGTTTATATATTATTGTATTGTAACTGAAAATTTTTAATTTTAAATATATTTCGGACTTTTTGGAGTAAAGAAATTACATTAGACTAACTAAAAACTTGATTTTGGAGTCTAAGGAAGCTTTACTTGTAGACTTTAAATAAGTTAATGATTTTGTACACATCTAATATTTGTATAACTTAATCTTGATGTATGCTAGAACATGTTGCAATAACATGTGACAAAGGTACATTGGAAGCTTAAAATTTTCCACAGTCACACCACTGTTTTTGGAGGTAAAAACTGAAATGTCTTATTGGCCGACCCTCATTATGATTAATTGTTTCATGGACTATGAAGTAGTATCTCAAATGATCAAATTGCTCAACATTATGGGTGTTGGATTTTAGCACTTCTTTCACAATCCCTTTATTGAAATTAAATGTTGTACTAGTATAATTCTATCAGGCCCCTAAGAGGGGTTAATCCATTAAAAATAAGGAAGGCTAAGCGCCATGGCGAGGAGCGAGCTACCCTAAAAATCTAGAGGTTGTCTTAATGGGCTATATGGGCGCATGTAATGGGCCACGAGGCCGCATGGATTTGAGTAACACGCCACCGAACTAGACTCCCACTTTCAATTCACCAAGTAAATGTCAGTTATGATGTGGGCCCACAGTGACTAATTGGTGAAAGTCTTCCCTTGACCACTTTCCTGGTTATGGAGCTAGGGAATAACCGCCCACTAACTCTGTAACTCAGGCCCAATAGAGCCTCTACAAATACCTCAATCTTAGGATTGACGGGGACAAGTCATAACATACACAAAATGCCTAAAGATACATAATTTCTCACCATATGTAAGATTGCTCTCTCCATATCCAAAAACACCACCAAACAGGATTTCTCACCACCGTGAGCAAGACCGACAATAATGAAAGATACAAAGGCCTGTGGCCACCCCTACCAGCATAGGGGTGCCACAAATTAAAGCAATATCAATAAAGTTTTTCTTTTTTCACTCTCCACAGTTTGTTTCTTTTTTACTTCTTGTTTGCAAAACAATGATTATTTTTAATAAGGGTTAAATATGTTTTTGGTCTCTATAAATTACCAAATTTTATTTATGGTCCCTATAAAAAATATGGCATGTTTTAGTCTCTACAAAGTTATTATGCACATAGTTTTAGTCCATGTTGTTAAACTGGTGTTATTTTTGAATGATTATTTTGCAGACATGTTTAGAACATTGTAAAAAGTTTCTCGAAAAAAATGGAACTCAAAAATTGATTTATAAGTCGAGATTTTCATTACTTTTATCAATATATTTTGAAATTTAAAAAAAATCATATTTAATTCGTCTCATTTTAAAAAATTCTAAACTTTGGTAAAGAAACATTTTATAGTATTCTAAACACGTATGAAAAAAATTATTCAAAAATTTAAAAGTTTAAAAGTAATTAAACAGTTTTCAAAATTTTAGAAAATAACATGGACTAAAACTACATGAATAAAAATTTTGTAGGGACCAAAATATATTATTTTTTAATAGGGACTAAAATGAAATTTGAGATATTTATAGGGATCAAAAACATATTTAAACCTTTTAATAATCATTACATCAAAACTATATGGAAACAATAAAAATACACTGAGAATATTAAAATGCTTGGTTTGAAAAAATGTCTAAGGGAAATCCATAGTTTCCATCATTACGCCTAGAGCACAAGACATCAAATCGTTCCATAAGTCACCTCGACTTAATTAGTACATACATCGTCCAACACAGTTTTCCAAAATGGTACCCCAAGCGCAGGGGCATCATGTTAATTCAAATATAATTGCACTCCCTCGACTTTAACAAATACAAGATCGTCGAGAAGTTGGCATCCCTAGCTAAGTCGGTGATAACTCTCCAACTAGGATTATCTTTGTACTACCATTCATCGCGACAAGTCTATCTTACATACATTCTCTAACTAAACCAATTTATAACTCTCAATCATGCCTATTTAAGCAAGTAGGATCACTAACTCCTAAGTAGACTTTCGCGCAAAGTCTCGTCTACAATACACTCCCCAACAATCCTTCCCCCAAGAAATTCTTCTAAAACCTTCCTAACATATGATCATTCGGAAGACAAACACCATTAAAATGTAAGCAGCCTTATGTATCAAGCGTGAGCAACTTCACACATTTCTCCTATAATTCAATTGTAGGAAACCCTACGAGCATGAGCAGCCTCATGCAGTTTCATCAGCATTTCAATCATAGGAAACCTACGAGAATGAGCATCCTCTTGAAATTTCATTAGCATTTCAATCGTAGGCAATCCTACGAGCATGAGCAGCCTCATGCATCTCCCATCAGCATTTCATACGTAGGAAACTCTACGAGCATGAGCAGCCTCATGCAGTTTCATTAACATTTTAATCATAGGTAATCCTACGAGCATAAGCAGCCTCATATATCTTCTATCAGTATTTCATTTGTAAGAAACCCTACGAGCTTGAGCAACACCATGCACTGCATCAAAAATTTCATGTGTAGGAAACCCTACGAGTATGAGTAGCCTCTTGCACCACATCAGCATTTCACTTGTAGGAAACTATACGAGCATGAGCAGCCTTATGTATTTCGATCATCATTTCGTTCGTAGGAAGCCCTACGAGTATGAGCAGCCTCATACCTTTCCCACTAGCATTCAAGCGTGAGCAACCTCATATATCCATCATTAAGTCAATTGTAAGCTACCTTACAAGTGTGAGAAGCCTCACACATCTCTTCACTGTTCAATTGTGAGCAACCTCACGTATCCACTAATTTGATCGACAACCTTACAAAGTGTGAGCAGCCTCACGCATCCAGATAAATTAGTTTCTGCGACCCATCAGTCAAAGTTCATCAACTCTCGATAAAGTGTAAGCATCCTCACTGCATACAAGTAAGGGACCTAAAAAAATTCCAACTTCTATCAAGGTGAAATCAAGACTCAAAGGTACAACATTACATTGTGGATGGGCGTTCACCTGCATATCCTCAGCAAGTTAGTCCTTCACACAAATTTTTTCCTCTCAAATGGTAAACTGGGGTCTTCCAATATTTAATTATCTTCACTACGAACATGTGAATAACTCGTCTTTCGCACCCTCAAGGCGAATGGTAATTGAAACAATCGGCTGAACAAACCATCGAGATGAAATCAATGAAGTTGCCATCGAACATTTTTTATCCCACTGGAAGGGAAAGGTAAACATCAAGTAAATCTGATAAGGGTGAAATCAAAGTCGATTGACCAAGAGATATGGGTAAGGGAGTCTGTTACGCGAGGGGAAGGTATTAGCACCCCCCACACGCCCGTAATACTCTATGGTATCCACTCATGTTGTTCTAATCTAATGGGTGTGTTTCAAATCTAAAGCTTAAGAGCTAAAAGAAAATGCAAAGAGGGAATGCATGCAAAATAAAAGAGAAAATAATGTAGGGAAAATAAAATTGTGCTCTTTCGGGCCTGTTGTACCCCAAAATTTTCCCTCTCATGTTTCCCAATATCTTCCCCTACATGTTTGGTCACAAACCTTTGCCTAAAGAAAAGGAAAATTGGTGAGTGATGTTGTGATACGGTGGGAGAACTGACTATGGTTTTGCGTTTGTTTTCGCAAATGTTTCGGTTGAGCAAGAGTCGCCACCGACTTTTTATTTTATCCTAAGGAAAGGTTAAAAAGCACAGCAAAAACCTTTTGAGATGTTTTCTTGGGTTCGGGGAGTAGATTATAGAAAGGGAAGGTATTAGCACCCTTTCTATACATGGTTATCCATGGGCTCTTAGTTACTTGCTTAGATCACTTGCCTTTTGTTTCAATTGTTTGAAATGGTGCTCTTGTGTGTGTGTGTGGGTTTGAAAATGTTTTTTTTTTGAAAAGAAGCCAATGTGGTGGCAACCTTTGTAATGATCCATGTTGGGATGTATACAAAGGTGTATGTCTTTTGAAAAGGTTTTCATTTGTTTTTGAAAGTGTTGTGAGGTGTGGTTTTAGAAAATAGGCAAGTGTTTTGTTTTTTGCAAGTTTGATTCAAGTAACTAAGAGATTATCTACTCCTAAATTTCTCAAAGATTATTGCTATGTTTTAACCCTTTTAACAAGTTTGTTCCACCATTGTATTTGGTGGACAATCTTGTGTTAGGATGTGAAAGGGACGGGCGCGGGTCATCGTTTAGACCATGATTGCAATGGTGCCAAGTATCTTTGGGCAATTTTCTTTAAGGGACTTGATCATTTGTTTAGGCAACTTTTTTGAAAGCGTCATCGAGGGACTATGATCATTTGATTTGTGTTTGTTTTTCCCAAAGAGACCTAACATGCAATATGGCCCATTTATTGAAGGCAACAAGTGGAATACCCTAGGGGGTGCAAGTGTGATTTGTGTTGTCCATTTTCATGCTTGTTTATCTTTAAATTAGGTCAAACTATTTTTGTCGTTTTTTGATTCGCATACAAACCCTAATTCTAACATGGTATAATTAGAAAGCAATAAAGTGCGAAAAAATAAATTTACTAAGCTATTACAACACAATATATGGGAAGGGGGGTACAAATGTTCAAATGGGGATTTTGACAAGGAATTTAAACCTAAACTATTACATCAATATTGAATTATTTACAAGATAATTTAATTGCATAAATTAAATAAAATAAGAATAAATATGCAAGATGCAAAAAGGTTTTTTTTTTGTATGTATGGAAAAAGGTATTTTTATATGTCAAAATAAACAAAAATAAAAGTATTATTTTTTGGAGTTTTTTATGTTTAGGGCAAAACCCTAATTTTATTAAATAAAATGTATTAATTATTTAATATGTATAATATTTTATTATTACATACAAAGATAAAATAAAAATGAAGTATATTTGTCAAAAAGGCATTTTTATATTTAAATATTAATAAAAATAAAAAGTGTATGTATTTTGCATTTTAACCTAAATATACTAATATATATATAAATATTTGTATTATTTACTAAATATATATTATATATACAAAAATAATAATATTTAATATTTATAAAAAAATTATTTTTTATACAAAATATTTTCAGAAGATAAAACAAAATAAAAATGAAAATAAAAATGTGTTTGTATTATTTTTGGTATTTTTTTTAAATAAAGGTGTTTATATATTTATTTCTATACAAAAACTATTCTAAACAAATAAATACCTAATAAATAGGAAAATGGTGAGAAAAATAATTTTTATATTTTTAATATCATAAGAAAAAATAAATAAGTCAAACCAAAAAAGAAAAAGTCAAAAAATCACTAAAATAAACAAAATGGGCTCAGGGGGTGTAAAAGTAAACAAGTGGTGCAAAAAGAAAGAACATTCCAGGCCCAGCCCAGAACCTGTCTTCTTCAACCTCTGAACCTGTATGAACACCCAAACACGCGTTTTCTATCTCCCAATTCCTGGACTTTCAAGCAAAACTTTCAACATGAAAAATGTAGAGCATTAAGAGACGAATTCAGGGATATAAAGAACTTGACTTAACTCTCTAAGATGAGAGAGAATTTCTTCTCTCCCAATTCCTGACCTAGTTTTTTATCAATGTTCAGACTCAAAATTCTCTAAGCATACATAATATAAATGAAATCTAATCACATGGGCATGTTCAGGGCTATGATTGTGACATGTTTCCTTCACAAACCTAAAACTAACAATGCCTATATTGAGAGATAGAACTTCATGAATATACCTGTTCAGTTGGAATCGTGCCTTGCAATGGAGGAGCTTTCAGGGCAAGATGATGATTTGTACAGCTTCCTTGAAGTGTGAGGATGCTATTCCAAGTTTTACTTTGTCTTGAAACCTTTTGAATCGTGCTAGAGAACTTCAACTGCAAAACAAGAAAATGAAAATGGTGATGTTGCCTGGAAGTGTTACAGGTCGTGTTTTAGGTTTTGGTTAGCTTCAAGGGATGTTATGGGATGTGTTTGATGAGTTTTCAGCAAGAAAGCATGGAAGGTTTAAGCTATGGAACTCAAACTGCAGGGATGCCCTGTTTTGAGCAGTTTGAAGGTGATTCTGGGAATGGGGAGGTATTGAGGATCTTAGGGTCGTGCTTCAGCTTAGGATGAATGTTTAGAATGTGCTTGATAACTTTCTCTAAGCCTTGGTTAACTGATATGAGAGTTGTCTTTTTGTTATGCAATGTTTCTTACCCTTTAAGCAAGCAATGGCCACTTGGTGTTCTAGACAGGTAGAGGCCCCCTAAACATGCTGAAAAACCTTGTCTTGATAAGAGTGATTAACTCATAAACTTGTGCCAAAGAGATTTCCTTTGTACCTTCTTGATTTACCAATTGACATAAAGTGTAACTTTTGCAAAAATGGATATAATGCTTTTTCCAATTTGGGATTAAACCTTTAGGCAATGCTTGAACACATAGAACATGGTCTTGGCACAAAGGATTGGCATTAAATTTATGAGTGTAATTGAGATAAAAGACCTGTAATCAAGTTGTGCAAGCTGAGATTGAAAATGCATAGTGTTATGAACATGTAACTTGGTCAATTCAAAAGTGAGTTTTTCCCATATTGTCAAATTCGATTCTCCCTAACCATGAGGTTGTTTGATGAGTTCTTGGACATTTTGGAAAGATTAGAATGTGTACTACAATCCATATTTGAAATGCAAATTGAAATTCCAAGTGGAAGTGTATAAAAAATGGTCTTGAAGTTAGGTAAAAACCTTGCCTAAAATAGGTCAAATTTTCTCTAAGTTAAGAATGGTTTAGTACCCTTGTTCCAAAAATTGTAACTTGAGCTACAAGATTCTTTTGGGAAAAATTTGTGCATCAAAGTTGTAGATTATGCAATAGGCTACAACTTTCATGTTTTGACTTTTGCTTGAATCCAAATGAATCTTGGTGAGAAAGTGGGACAAAGTTAGGAAAAAATTAGGGTTTTTCATAACTTAGAAAAATTCTAAGTTTATGAAAAATCTTCATTTTAAACCCTAATTTGCATTTCTGGATTTCTTGATGAACAAGTTTCATGATTTGGCATGTTTTGATGAAAAATGAATCTTGACCCTTGATTTTGACCAAAAAGTCAAAGTTTGACTTTTCAGTATACAGTCAAAATTGATCAACTGACTGGGAAATTCAACTGTCAATCTTGTGTATTTGGGATCTTTTGAACTTGTTGAGCATGTCAAGATAATTCCATGGGGTCCTTGAGTCCATATTTGAGCTTGGTGTGCCATTGGCTAGGTCAAACAGTCAAAAATTGCCTTTGTGCAGTCAAAACCCTAAAAATGACCATTTTGCCCTTTTGATGATCTGATCAAATTTCTTGTGGAATTGTGATCCAAACTTGATCAAATGGTCCATGTGATTTCATAATGTTGATGTGGGTCAATTTTCATGAGATTTGACTGTCAATTGGCCACAGTTGACCTTTCCCCAATACAGTTGATTTTTAGGTCAACTGTCCAATTGACTAGGCAAAATTTGGAATCAAAACTTGAAACTTGGTATGGATAAACTTGGGAGTCCAACATGAAGCATGAAAGTCATCTTAGGCATTTTAGGTCAAAATATCTTTGTGCAAACACAAACCCTAATTTGGGTCAACAGTGCAAGGAGAAGTCTTGAGCAGAGGAAACCCTAACTGGATCTTGATCTTCAAGGGTCTTGTGATGAGAAAGTGTTGAGGAAATGGGAGGGCAAATTTTGGGGTACAACAGTTGCCCCTGTTCAATCTTCTTGGACCTGAAGAGTTAGATTGGCAAGTTTGCCTTTCGCGACTTGAAGGTAAAAGAAGATTGGACACTAAAGT
Source organism: Vicia faba (assembly GCA_948472305.1). NCBI lineage: Eukaryota > Viridiplantae > Streptophyta > Magnoliopsida > Fabales > Fabaceae > Vicia > Vicia faba. The sequence goes on along the minus strand of OX451738.1, from coordinate 724,793,422 downwards.
ACCCAGAAAATTTGCGCTTGGCGATGTGATGGTAGAGGTGAATGGGCTTAAAGATGCCATTTGGTGATGGGCTTAAAGATGTCATCTGATGCGATAGAATCTTGTCGGGGGATGGGCTTAGAGATGCCATCTGGAAATGGGCTTAAAGATGCCATTTGGTGACTGATGGTAGGAGGATGGGCTTATAGATGCCATCTGGAAATGGGCTTAAAGATGCCATTTGGAAATGTTGAACTGTATGTCAATGGTGAGTGGACGAGTATCAGAAAGGCACCCACGTTTTGGAACATCTCTGAATTGGGGGTCCGAGTTAGCAATAGATTGACATCCATGTTTGGAGAATCCGTAAACTATTTTTGAAGTTGAGATTGAATAAGCAATAGAGCCACATCCGTTGTTGGGAAGCGTCCGTAAACTGTTTTCAAAAGTTGAGAAGAGTCTGAACAAGTGATAGGTTAATATCCGTTACTGGAGAACCCGTGAACTGTTTTCAGAAGTTTGAAGTTGAATAAGCAATAGAGCAACATCCGTTGTTGGGAAGCGTCCGTAAACTGTTTTCAAAAATTGCATCTAAACAAGTTGGTAGATTAACATCCGTTGTTGGGAAGAATCCGTAAACTGTTTTCAGAAGTTTGAGAAGAGTCTGAACAAGTGATAGGTTAACATCCGTTACTGGAGAACCCGTGAACTGTTTTCAGAAGTTTGAAGTTGAATAAGCAATAGAGCAGCATCCGTTGTTGGGAAGCGTCCGTAAACTGTTTTCAAAAATTGCATCTGAACAAGTTGGTAGATTAACATCCGTTGTTGGGAAGAATCCGTAAACTGTTTTCAGAATTCTTGAGAAGAATCTGAACAAGTGATAGGTTAACATCCGTTACTGGAGAACCCGTGAACTGTTTTCAGAAGTCTTGAAGTGGAACCGGTGTAGGGCTTCCTGATGATGAGCTCATGTAAAACTGCATCTGGATGAATCTGGAATAAGTATCAGAATGTCGCCGTGTCCGGGTCACAGCTGAACTATTTCTGGATGAATCTCGGAAGATGATCTTTGTCTGTCGACTGATCTTACCTGAAAAGGTAAAGGGTTAGTTGTATGCAATGTTATGATGCATGATGCAATGTATGTGACATCAATGTTTATAACATGAATGTGATGAATGCGCATGTAAGCTGATGAGCTATCTTGCTGAGGATAAATGAATCTTGGATGGCTGAGGATAAACGAATCTTGACTGCTGCCGGGAAGATAATTCCTTGGCTGCTGCTGTGGAGGGCAAGAATCTTCTGATTGTTGAAAAGTGAGAAGTCTTGGGACCACTGTTGGGGAAATCAGAAGCTTGGGTTGTGTGCCAAACTACTGGGGTCTTCCTGTCTTGAGGAGATCTGTGTAGGATTTCCTGATGATGAGTTCGTGTAAAACTGCATCGGGTTTTTGAACACTTTTGACATTCGAATGCCCCAAGTGGTGATGTAGATAATTTCCTGGCTTGTTACAGGTGTTGGTCTACAATCGGTCGTCCACAGATGTTTCCTGGCTTGTTAAAGGTGTTGATCTGGAACTCTTCAGACGTGCCCTGGCTAGATACAGGAATCGAGTCTGGAAATAGTCGTCAACAGATATGCCCTGGCTGGATACAGGAATCGAATCCTCAAACTCTTCAGACGTGCCCTGGCTAGATACATGAATCGAGTCTGGAAATAGTCGTCAACAGATATGCCCTGGCTGGATACAGGAATCGAATCTTCAAACTCTTCAGACGTGCCCTGGATAGATACAGGAATCGAATCTGGAAATAGTCGTCAACAGATATGCCCTGGCTGGATACAAGAATCGAATCTGGAAACTCTTCCGACGTGCCCTGGCTAGATACAGGAATCGAATCTGGAAATAGTCGTCAACAGATATGCCCTGGCTGGATACAGGAATCGAATTTGGAAATAGTCGTCAACAGATATGCCCTGGCTGGATACAGGAATCGAATCCTCAAACTCTTCAGACGTGCCCTGGCTAGATAGAGGATTCGAGTCTGGAATAAGTCGTCAACAGATATGCCCTGGCTGGATACAGGAATCGAATCCTCAAACTCTTCAGACGTGTCCTGGCTAGATACAGGAATCGAGTCTGGAAATGTGATAGTTAACAGATATGCCCTGGCTGGATACAGGAATCGAATCCTCAAACTCTTCAGACGTGCTCTGGCTAGATACAGGAATCGAGTCTGGAAATGTGATAGTTGATTTGTTGAACACTTTTGACATTCGAATGCCCCAAGTGGTGATGAAGGAGTCTTGAATCAGATTACTCTGCATATTGAGAGATTTCTTGAAATCTTGACTGGACTGCCCCAGGTTAACTGGATTTTGAAAGATCTGTTGGACCTTGACTGGACTGCCCCAGGTTAATTGGATGGTGACATGTCATGCCCCTTGTTGATAGGATATTTGTCGTTGGAAGTGTCATCCTTTTGAAGTGATTTTGCTCACTGAGAGAGTTTTCGTTCCTCCGAACATTCGCTGTATGAAATTCTTCGCTGTCAAACAAAAAGCCAAATGCAGACAGTGATATTCAAGCAATGCAAAGTTTATGTTTGTCTCGAAGTTTTGCAAAATGCGTTTTTTAGTAGAAAGCTTTTTATAAGACAAGTCAACACAAGATTTGGAGCAAAGCCTTACAGGAGTCAGGATACCTTTTTGTAACAGTATGCTTTCGAACTAACCCATGCTTCAATTAGGACTTTTGAAGGGTTGTAACGTGGCTTGGTTCACGGTTTAAGAAACAAAGGATAAAGGCTCAAAATATATTTGTACCCACCCGCTCTTCGTGATGTTCTCCAACCTAAGCTCAGTTAATTGTGCGTCATACTCTATTTTGAGTTTGGAACGACTTTTGGGCGATGGTTCACCAGTTGAATTTGGGGAGACAGTCATCGTCTCCTTTTTTCTTTTTCAACATTTTTCATGTTGTTGAGGATTTTGTAATGACCTCACTATTTTGATTTTGATTTGTTATCCCTAACTTTTGCCTGACTGTTCCCATTTTTCGAGATTACAGTCAGCGGGATGCCCCAGCTTTCTTAAGCCTCCTTTACAGGTTTTGGCTCAGTGGGCTTTTCTCTTTTGAGAGATTGACTGTCTATGTGATAGGGAACCACCCTTGTCTTTTGATTCCAAAGGAATGCTTTCTTTTTCGACGTCGTTCGTTGTGTTACGAACTGAGAGTTTGCGACTTCAATGCGCGTTTCTCTTGAATTAACTGAGAGACTACCCTGCCCCGGGTTTATATCAAAGGTTTTGATTGTTTAGAACAGAAAACTCCTACTTCTTTGGCTCGAAGGGGTTGACTAGGGATTATCCTCCTTATAACTCCAGTGTTTGGGAATTGAAAGAAATGTCTGTACATCATCAGCAAGGTCTGTTCAAAAGCATACTGTATAAGATCATGGTATTGTTTCGTCATCCTCCCTCTAAAGGCTTGCAGCTTTTTATCAAGAGTCAGATGTCATAAAGAAAAGCATAAGAGTAGTGAAACAAATGGATGAGTTCAAGACAAACATATGCAATGCATTAATGAAAACAAAGTTTAACATCAACAGATAATTGTTTGACAGCAAAAGAAATTACAACTTTGAAAATTCAAAAAGAAGCAAAAGTCTTTCAGCTTGAGCTTCGTCACTTCAAGTGGAGAACCCTTTAACGGAAGATTTTCATCTCGCCGTCTGGCATGAATTCCAGCATTCCAATGTCGATCAGATCTTGAATCTTGTTCTTCAAGGCCCAACAGTCGTTGGTGTCGTGTCCCGGGCTGTAGGAATGGTAAACACAAAATGTGTCGGGACGGTAGTTAGGAGATGAGGTATTGAGCTTCTGAGGAGGATCCTTTAAGGTAATCAGGTTGACCTCCATCAGGCGCTTCAGTATAAAGAATGACGGTATCTCAGTCTCCGTGAACTGTCTTCCCGACATTTCTTGCTTACGCCGATTACCCCGTTGACGCTGGCGAGGTTGTTGACGGGATTGTGACCCTGAAGCAAGCGAATGAGCTTTACCCTTGTCTTCTTGAGTGGATGGGGCTGAGCGGTGACTTGATCTTCAACCTCAGATGTTTGTCCCAGTTGGTTGTTTAGAAGCAGTTGGCGGACAAGAACTCTGAGTTCCTCTTGTCTTTGAGATAGGTCTTGGATGAGAGCCATCTGGCCCACCAACTGTCCCATCACTTGGGTCCTCAAGGTTGTTAGATCAAACTGCAGCTCCGCAAGCTGATCACTCCTGGTATTGTTGGAATTTTCCAAGCCCTTTGTGAGGAGAGCTTTCATCTCTTCTTGCCCCAGAGACAAGTTCAGGAACATCTCCTGCAGCTGAGCAGTCTGGTCTTGGATGTCTTTGACAGACCTTTCTAGAGCCATCTCTTACTGAAATAAACAGCAGGAGAGTAAGGAAACCTGAAAAAGGAAAGATCGTTAAGATGCAATGCATGATATGTGCATGCATGCTTTCAAGGATCTCTTGGGGTAAACACAAGAAAATGTTAGAGGTTGAACTTTGCTCTTGGATTGGAGAACTTCGCACCGGTGGATGTCTTTCCACTAGAATCAAGCTCACCATGTCGAGTGGGTCATAGCCACTGATTCAAGTTATTGCACTTGAACTTTGATTGGAGAACTTTGTATCGGTGGATGAGAATCAAGCTCACCATGTCGAGTGGGTCATAGCCACTGATTCAAGTTGTTGTACTTGATCTTTGATGGCATTGGTTAGAGGAAAAACTTCTTGCCCCTTGGTAGACGTTTGGTTCAACGTAACCCTGCATCAAAAGAACCCTCGAGATCCTTGAAATGGTTATTGAAAATGCTATGGTATGATGTCATGATGTTATGTACATGTATGCGAAAAGCAAGTGAGTGTATATACAGACAAACATATTCACACAAAGCAAACAAGTCCTTAGGTTTAGGCTTGCATGGGGTTCAGATACTACCCTCTTTCAGTTTCGTTGGTTAAAACCTGTCCTATCAAAAGTAACCGGGTTCTAGAGGATCTCAAATCATTGGCTACCCTCGATCGGTCATAACTCCAACATCGCTATCTTTTCTTGCGGCCGGAACCATGGCGAGAGTTTAGCCTCAATGAGTGTAGCATACTGCTACTGTTCTAATGGCCAAGTTGGGTCAATTTAGGGTTCTAAGGTTGGTTGGTGCTTAATGACTCCTTGGAAGACCCATATTCTCCCCGTTTCAACACGAGGGATATCGGTACAGACCAGGGCGCCACACCAACGTAGCCACTGCTTCACCCATGTCGGTATACGCCGGACAGGTCCCTCATAGATTATGCCACCTAAAAAGGGTATTCCCCAGATCCGGGTTAGGATCTATGAAACTCCGATGCAAAGCCCACAAATATAAAAGCAAACAAAGCAAACAATTGAAAACAAAGGTGATCTAAGCCCTAAGGTTACTGCACTTTTAATTACATTCCCCAGCATCGTCGCCAGTTCTGTGATACGGTGGGAGAACTGACTATGGTTTTGCGTTTGTTTTCGCAAATGTTTCGGTTGAGCAAGAGTCGCCACCGACTTTTTATTTTATCCTAAGGAAAGGTTAAAAAGCACAGCAAAAACCTTTTGAGATGTTTTCTTGGGTTCGGGGAGTAGATTATAGAAAGGGAAGGTATTAGCACCCTTTCTATCCATGGTTATCCATGGGCTCTTAGTTACTTGCTTAGATCACTTGCCTTTTGTTTCAATTGTTTGAAATGGTGCTCTTGTGTGTGTGTGTGGGTTTGAAAATGTTTTTTTTGAAAAGAAGCCAATGTGGTGGCAACCTTTGTAATGATCCATGTTGGGATGTATACAAAGGTGTATGTCTTTTGAAAAGGTTTTCATTTGTTTTTGAAAGTGTTGTGAGGTGTGGTTTTAGAAAATAGGCAAGTGTTTTGTTTTTTGCAAGTTTGATTCAAGTAACTAAGAGATTATCTACTCCTAAATTTCTCAAAGATTATTGCTATGTTTTAACCCTTTTAACAAGTTTGTTCCACCATTGTATTTGGTGGACAATCTTGTGTTAGGATGTGAAAGGGACGGGTGCGGGTCATCGTTTAGACCATGATTGCAATGATGCCAAGTATCTTTGGGCAATTTTCTTTTAGGGACTTGATCATTTGTTTAGGCAACTTTTTTGAAAGCGTCATCGAGGGACTATGATCATTTGATTTGTGTTTGTTTTTCCCAAAGAGACCTAACATGCAATATGGCCCATTTATTGAAGGCAACAAGTGGAATACCCTAGGGGGTGCAAGTGTGATTTGTGTTGTCCATTTTCATGCTTGTTTATCTTTAAATTAGGTCAAACTATTTTTGTCGTTTTTTGATTCGCATACAAACCCTAATTCTAACATGATATAATTAGAAAGCAATAAAGTGCAAAAAAATAAATTTACTAAGCTATTACAACACAATATATGGGAAGGGGGTACAAATGTTCAAATGGGGATTTTGACAAGGAATTTAAACCTAAACTATTACATCAATATTGAATTATTTACAAGATAATTTAATTGCATAAATTAAATAAAATAAGAATAAATATGCAAGATGCAAAAAGGTTTTTTTTTTGTATGTATGGAAAAAGGTATTTTTATATGTCAAAATAAACAAAAATAAAAGTATTATTTTTTGGAGTTTTTTATGTTTAGGGCAAAACCCTAATTTTATTAAATAAAATGTATTAATTATTTAATATGTATAATATTTTATTATTACATACAAAGATAAAATAAAAATGAAGTATATTTGTCAAAAAGGCATTTTTATATTTAAATATTAATAAAAATAAAAAGTGTATGTATTTTGCATTTTAACCTAAATATACTAATATATATATATATATATATAAATATTTGTATTATTTACTAAATATATATTATATATACAAAAATAATAATATTTAATATTTATAAAAAAAGTATTTTTTATACAAAATATTTTCAGAAGATAAAACAAAATAAAAATGAAAATAAAAATGTGTTTGCATTATTTTTGGTATTTTTTTTAAATAAAGGTGTTTATATATTTATTTCTATACAAAAACTATTCTAAACAAATAAATACCTAATAAATAGGAAAATGGTGAGAAAAATATTTTTTATATTTTTAATATCATAAGAAAAAATAAATAAGTCAAACCAAAAAAGAAAAAGTCAAAAAATCACTAAAATAAACAAAATGGGCTCAGGGGGTGTAAAAGTAAACAAGTGGTGCAAAAAGAAAGAACATTCCAGGCCCAGTCCAGAACCTGTCTTCTTCAACCTCTGAACCTGTATGAACACCCAAACACGCGTTTTCTATCTCCCAATTCCTCGACTTTCAAGCAAAACTTTCAACATGAAAAATGTAGAGCATTAAGAGACGAATTCAGGGATATAAAGAACTTGACTTAACTCTCTAAGATGAGAGAGAATTTCTTCTCTCCCAATTTCTGACCTAGTTTTTTATCAATGTTCAGACTCAAAATTCTCTAAGCATACATAATATAAATGAAATCTAATCACATGGGCATGTTCAGGGCTATGATTGTGACATGTTTCCTTCACAAACCTAAAACTAACAATGCCTATATTGAGAAATAGAACTTCATGAATATACCTGTTCAGATGGAATCGTGCCTTGAAATGGAGGAGCTTTCAGGGCAAGATGATGATTTGTACAGCTTCCTTGAAGTGTGAGGATGCTATTCCAAGTTTTACTTTGTCTTGAAACCTTTTGAATCGTGCTAGAGAACTTCAACTGCAAAACAAGAAAATGAAAATGGTGATGTTGCCTGGAAGTGTTACAGGTCGTGTTTTAGGTTTTGGTTAGCTTCAAGGGATGTTATGGGATGTGTTTGATGAGTTTTTAGCAAGAAAGCATGGAAGGTTTGAGCTATGGAACTCAAACTGCAGGGATGCCCTGTTTTGAGCAGTTTGAAGGTGATTCTGGGAATGGGGGAGGTATTGAGGATCTTAGGGTCGTGCTTCAGCTTAGGATGAATGTTTAGAATGTGCTTGATAACTTTCTCTAAGCCTTGGTTAACTGATATGAGCGTTGTCTTTTTGTTATGCAATGTTTCTTACCCTTTAAGCAAGCAATGGCCACTTGGTGTTCTAGACAGGTAGAGGCCCCCTAAACATGCTGCAAAACCTTGTCTTGATCAGAGTGATTAACTCATAAACTTGTGCCAAAGAGATTTCCTTTGTACCTTCTTGATTTACCAATTGACATAAAGTGTAACTTTTGCAAAAATGGATATAATGCTTTTTCCAATTTGGGATTAAACCTTTAGGCAATGCTTGAAAACATAGAACATGGTCTTGGCACAAAGGATTGGCATTAAATTTATGAGTGTAATTGAGATAAAAGACCTGTAATCAAGTTGTGCAAGCTGAGATTGAAAATGCATAGTGTTATGAACATGTAACTTGGCCAATTCAAAAGTGAGTTTTTCCCATATTGTCAAATTCGATTCTCCCTAACCATGAGGTTGTTTGATGAGTTCTTGGACATTTTGGAAAGCTTAGAATGTTTACTACAATCCATCTTTGAAATGCAAATTGAAATTCCAAGTGGAAGTGTATGAAAAATGGTCTTGAAGTTAGGTAAAAACCTTGCCTAAAATAGGTCAAATTTTCTCTAAGTTAAGAATGGTTTAGTACCCTTGTTCCAAAAATTGTAACTTGAGCTACAAGCTTCTTTTGGGAAAACTTTGTGAATCAAAGTTGTAGATTATGCAATAGGCTACAACTTTCATGTTTTGACTTTTGCTTGAATCCAAATGAATCTTGGTGAGAAAGTGGGACAAAGTTAGGAAAAAATTAGGGTTTTTCATAACTTAGAAAAATTCTAAGTTTATGAAAAATCTTCATTTTAAACCCTAATTTGCATTTCTGGATTTCTTGATGAACAAGTTTCATGATTTGGCATGTTTTGATGAAAAATGAATCTTGACCCTTGATTTTGACCAAAAAGTCAAAGTTTGACTTTTCAGTATACAGTCAAAATTGATCAATTGACTGGGAAATTCAACTGTCAATCTTGTGTATTTGGGATCTTTTGAACTTGTTGAGCATGTCAAGATAATTCCATGGGGTCCTTGAGTCCATATGTGAGCTTGGTGTGCCATTGGCTAGGTCAAACAGTCAAAAATTGCCTTTGTGCAGTCAAAACCCTAAAAATGACCATTTTGCCCTTTTGATGATCTGATCAAATTTCTTGTGGAATTATGATCCAAACTTGATCAAATGGTCCATGTGATTTCATAATGTTGATGTGGGTCAATTTTCATGAGATTTGACTGTCAATTGGCCACAGTTGACCTTTCCCCAATACAGTTGATTTTTAGGTCAACTGTTCAATTGACTAGGCAAAATTTGGAATCAAAACTTGAAACTTAGTATGGATAAACTTGGGAGTACAACATGAAGCATGAAAGTCATCTTAGGCATTTTAGGTCAAAATATCTTTGTGCAAACACAAACCCTAATTTGGGTCAACAGTGCATGGAGAAGTCTTGAGCAGAGGAAACCCTAACTGGATCTTGATCTTCAAGGGTCTTGTGATGAGAAAGTGTTGAGGAAATGGGAGGGCAAATTTTGGGGTACAACAGTTGCCCCTGTTCAATCTTCTTGGACCTGAAGAGTTAGATTGGCAAGTTTGCCTTTCGCGACTTGAAGGTAAAAGAAGATTGGACACTAAAGTACCTAGAAAATTTGCGCTCGGCGATGTGATGGTAGAGGTGAATGGGCTTAAAGATGCCATTTGGTGATGGGCTTAAAGATGTCATCTGATGCGATAGAATCTTGTCGGGGGATGGGCTTAGAGATGCCATCTGGAAATGGGCTTAAAGATGCCATTTGGTGACTGATGGTAGGAGGATGGGCTTATAGATGCCATCTGGAAATGGGCTTAAAGATGCCATTTGGAAATGTTGAACTGTATGTCAATGGTGAGTGGACGAGTATCAGAAAGGCACCCATGTTTTGGAACATCTCTGAATTGGGGGTCCGAGTAAGCAATAGATTGACATCCATGTTTGGAGAATCCGTAAACTATTTTTGAAGTTGAGATTGAATAAGCAATAGAGCCACATCCGTTGTTGGGAAGCGTCCGTAAACTGTTTTCAAAAGTTGAGAAGAGTTTGAACAAGTGATAGGTTAATAACCGTTACTGGAGAACCCGTGAACTGTTTTCAGAAGTTTGAAGTTGAATAAGCAATAGAGCAGCATCCGTTGTTGGGAAGCGTCCGTAAACTGTTTTCAAAAATTGCATCTGAACAAGTTGGTAGATTAACATCCGTTGTTGGGAAGAATCCGTAAACTATTTTCAGAAGTTTGAGAAGAGTCTGAACAAGTGATAGGTTAACATCCGTTACTGGAGAACCCGTGAACTGTTTTCAGAAGTTTGAAGTTGAATAAGCAATAGAGCAGCATTCGTTGTTGGGAAGCGTCCGTAAACTGTTTTCAAAAATTGCATCTGAACAAGTTGGTAGATTAACATCCGTTGTTGGGAAGAATCCGTAAACTGTTTTCAGAAGTCTTGAGAAGAATTTGAACAAGTGATAGGTTAACATCCGTTACTGGAGAACCCGTGAACTGTTTTCAGAAGTCTTGAAGTGGAACCGGTGTAGGGCTTCCTGATGATGAGCTCGTGTAAAACTGCATCTGGATGAATCTGGAATAAGTATCAGAATGTCGTCGTGTCTGGGTCACAGCTGAACCATTTCTGGATGAATCTCAGAAGATGATCTTTGTCTGTCGACTGATCTTACCTGAAAAGGTAAAGGGTTAGTTGTATGCAATGTTATGATGCATGATGCAATGTATGTGACATCAATGTTTATAACATGAATGTGATGAATGCGCATGTAAGCTGATGAGCTATCTTGCTGAGGATAAATGAATCTTGGATGGCTGAGGATAAACGAATCTTGACTGCTGCCGGGAAAATAATTCCTTGGCTGCTGCTGTGGAGGGCAAGAATCTTCTGATTGTTGAAAAGTGAGAAGTCTTGGGACCACTGTTGGGGAAATCAGAAGCTTGGGTTGTGTGCCAAACTACTGGGGTCTTCCTGTCTTAAGGAGATCTGTGTAGGATTTCCTGATGATGAGTTCGTGTAAAACTGCATCGGGTTTTTGAACACTTTTGACATTCGAATGCCCCAAGTGGTGATGTAGATAATTTCCTGGCTTGTTACAGGTGTTGGTCTACAATCGGTCGTCCACAGATGTTTCCTGGCTTGTTACAGGTGTTGATCTGGAACTCTTCAGACGTGCCCTGGCTAGATACAGGAATCGAGTCTGGAAATAGTCGTCAACAGATATGCCCTGGCTGGATACAGGAATCGAATCCTCAAACTCTTCAGACGTGCCCTGGCTAGATACAAGAATCGAGTCTGGAAATAGTCGTCAACAGATATGCCCTGGCTGGATACAAGAATCGAATCTTCAAACTCTTCAGACGTGCCCTGGATAGATACAGGAATCGAATATGGAAATAGTCGTCAACAGATATGCCCTGGCTGGATACAGGAATCGAATCTGGAAACTCTTCAGACGTGCCCTGGCTAGATACAGGAATCGAATCTGGAAATAGTCGTCAACAGATATGCCCTGGCTGGATACAAGAATCGAATTTGGAAATAGTCGTCAACAGATATGCCCTGGCTGGATACAGGAATCGAATCCTCAAACTCTTCAGACGTGCCCTGGCTAGATACAGGAATCGAGTCTGGAAATAGTCGACAACAGATATGCCCTGGCTGGATACAGGAATCGAATCCTCAAACTCTTCAGAGGTGTCCTGGCTAGATACAGGAATCGAGTCTGGAAATGTGATAGTTAACAGATATGCCCTGGATGGATACATGAATCGAATCCTCAAACTCTTCAGACGTGCCCTGGCTAGATACAGGAATCGAGTCTGGAAATGTGATAGTTGATTTGTTGAACACTTTTGACATTCGAATGCCCCAAGTGGTGATGAAGGAGTCTTGAATCAGATTACTCTGCATATTGAGAGATTTCTTGAAATCTTGACTGGACTGCCCCAGGTTAACTGGATTTTGAAAGATCTCTTGGACCTTGACTGGACTGCCCCAGGTTAATTGGATGGTGACATGTCATGCCCCTTTTTGATAGGATATTTGTCGTTGGAAGTGTCATCCTTTTGAAGTGATTTTGCTCACTGAGAGAGTTTTCGTTCCTCCGAACATTCGCTGTATGAAATTCTTCGCTGTCAAACAAAAAGCCAAATGCAGACAGTGATATTCAAGTAATGCAAAGTTTATGTTTGTCTCGAAGTTTTGCAAAATGCGTTTTTTAGTAGAAAGCTTTTTATAAAACAAGTCAACACAAGATTTGGAGCAAAGCCTTACAGGAGTCATGATACCTTTTTGTAACAGTATGCTTTCGAACTAACCCATGCTTCAATTAGGACTTTTGAAGGGTTGTAACGTGGCTTGGTTCACGGTTTAAGAAACAAAGGATAAAGGCTCAAAATATATTTGTACCCACCCGCTCTTCGTGATGTTCTCCAACCTAAGCTCAGTTAATTGTGCGTCATACTCTGTTTTGAGTTTGGAACGACTTTTGGGCGATGGTTCACCAGTTGAATTTGGGGAGACAGTCATCGTCTCCTTTTTTCTTTTTTAACATTTTTCATGTTGTTGAGGATTTTGTAATGACCTCACTATTTTGATTTTGATTTGTTATCCCTAACTTTTGCCTGACTGTTCCCATTTTTCGAGATTACAGTCAGCGGGATGCCCCAGCTTTCTTAAGCCTCCTTTACAGGTTTTGGCTCAGTGGGCTTTTCTCTTTTGAGAGATTGACTGTCTATGTGATAGGGAACCACCCTTGTCTTTTGATTCCAAAGGAATGCTTTCTTTTTCGACGTCGTTCGTTGTGTTACGAACTGAGAGTTTGTGACTTCAATGCGCGTTTCTCTTGAATTAACTGAGAGACTACCCTGCCCCGGGTTTATATCAAAGGTTTTGATTGTTTAGAACAGAAAACTCCTACTTCTTTGGCTCGAAGGGGTTGACTAGGGATTATCCTCCTTATAACTCCAGTGTTTGGGAATTGAAAGAAATGTCTGTACATCATCAGCAAGGTCTGTTCAAAAGCATACTGTATAAGATCATGGTATTGTTTTGTCATCCTCCCTCTAAAGGCTTGCAGCTTTTTATCAAGAGTCAGATGTCATAAAGAAAAGCATAAGAGTAGTGAAACGAATGGATGAGTTCAAGACAAACATATGCAATGCATTAATGAAAACAAAGTTTAACATCAACAGATAATTGTTTGACAGCAAAAGAAATTACAACTTTGAAAATTCAAAAAGAAGCAAAAGTCTTTCAGCTTGAGCTTCGTCACTTCAAGTGGAGAACCCTTTAACGGAAGATTTTCATCTCGCCGTCTGGCATGAATTCCAGCATTCCAATGTCGATCAGATCTTGAATCTTGTTCTTCAAGGCCCAACAGTCATTGGTTTCGTGTCCCGGGCTGTAGGAATGGTAAACACAAAATGCGTCGGGACGGTAGTTAGGAGAGGAGGTATTGAGCTTCTGAGGAGGATCCTTTAAGGTAAGCAGTTTGACCTCCATCAGGCGCTTCAGTATAAAAAATGACGGTATCTCAGTCTCCGTGAACTGTCTTCCCGACGTTTCTTGCTTACGCCGATTACCCCGTTGACGCTGGCGAGGTTGTTGACGGGCTTGTGACCCTGAAGCAAGCGAAGGAGATTTACCCTTGTCTTCTTGAGTGGATGGAGGCTGAGCGGTGACTTGATCTTCAACCTCAGATGTTTGTCCCAGTTGGTTGTTTGGAAGCAGTTGGCGGACAAGAACTCTGAGTTCCTCTTGTCTTTGAGATAGGTCTTGGATGAGAGCCATCTGGCCCACCAACTGTCCCATCACTTGGGTCCTCAAGGTTGTTAGATCAAACTGCAGCTCCGCAAGCTGATCACTCCTGGTATTGTTGGAATTTTCCAAGCCCTTTGTGAGGAGAGCTTTCATCTCTTCTTGCCCCAGAGACAAGTTCAGGAACATCTCCTGCAGCTGAGCAGTCTGGTCTTGGATGTCTTTGACAGACCTTTCTAGAGCCATCTCTTACTGAAATAAACAGCAGGAGAGTAAGGAAACCTGAAAAAGGAAAGATCGTTAAGATGCAATGCATGATATGTGGATGCATGCTTTCAAGGATCTCTTGGGGTAAACACAAGAAAATGTTAGAGGTTGAACTTTGCTCTTGGATTGGAGAACTTCGCACCGGTGGATGTCTTTCCACTAGAATCAATCTCACCATGTCGAGTGGGTCATAGCCACTGATTCAAGTTGTTGCACTTGAACTTTGATTGGAGAACTTTGTATCGGTGGATGAGAATCAAGCTCACCATGTCGAGTGGGTCATAGCCACTGATTCAAGTTGTTGTACTTGATCTTTGATGGCATTGGTTAGAGGAAAAACTTCTTGCCCCTTGGTAGACGTTTGGTTCAACGTAACCCTGCATCAAAAGAACCCTCGAGATCCTTGAAATGGTTATTGAAAATGCTATGGTATGATGTCATGATGTTATGTACATTTATGCGAAAAGCAAGTGAGTGTATATACAGACAAACATATTCACACAAAGCAAACAAGTCCTTAGGTTTAGGCTTGCATGGGGTTCAGATACTACCCTCTTTCAGTTTCGTTGGTTAAAACCTGTCCTATCAAGAGTAACCGGGTTCTAGAGGATCTCAAATCATTGGCTACCCTCGATCGGTCATAACTCCAACATCGCTATCTTTTCTTGCGGCCGGAACCATCGCGAGAGTTTAGCCTCAATGAGTGTAGCATACTGCTACTGTTCTAATGGCCAAGTTGGGTCAATTTAGGGTTCTAAGGTCGGTTGGTGCTTAATGACTCCTTGGAAGACCCATATTCTCCCCGTTTCAACACGAGGGATATCGGTACAGACCAAGGCGCCACACCAACGTAGCCACTGCTTCACCCATGTCGGTATACGCCGGACAGGTCCCTCACAGATTATGCCACCTAAAAAGGGTATTCCCCAGATCCGGGTTAGGATCTATGAAACTCCGATGCAAAGCCCACAAATATAAAAGCCAACAAAGCAAACAATTGAAAACAAAGGTGATCTAAGCCCTAAGGTTGCTCCACTTTTAATTACATTCCCCAGCAGAGTCGCCAGTTCTGTGATACGGTGGGAGAACTGACTATGGTTTTGCGTTTGTTTTCGCAAATGTTTCGGTTGAGCAAGAGTCGCCACCGATTTTTTATTTTATCCTAAGGAAAGGTTAAAAAGCACAGCAAAAACCTTTTGAGATGTTTTCTTGGGTTCGGGGAGTAGATTATAGAAAGGGAAGGTATTAGCACCCTTTCTATCCATGGTTATCCATGGGCTCTTAGTTACTTGCTTAGATCACTTGCCTTTTGTTTCAATTGTTTGAAATGGTGCTCTTGTGTGTGTGTGTGGGTTTGAAAATGTTTTTTTTGAAAAGAAGCCAATGTGGTGGCAACCTTTGTAATGATCCATGTTGGGATGTATACAAAGGTGTATGTCTTTTGAAAAGGTTTTCATTTGTTTTTGAAAGTGTTGTGAGGTGTGGTTTTAGAAAATAGGCAAGTGTTTTGTTTTTTGCAAGTTTGATTCAAGTAACTAAGAGATTATCTACTCCTAAATTTCTCAAAGATTATTGCTATGTTTTAACCCTTTTAACAAGTTTGTTCCACCATTGTATTTGGTGGACAATCTTGTGTTAGGATGTGAAAGGGACGGGCGCGGGTCATCGTTTAGACCATGATTGCAATGGTGCCAAGTATCTTTGGGCAATTTTCTTTAAGGGACTTGATCATTTGTTTAGGCAACTTTTTTGAAAGCGTCATCGAGGGACTATGATCATTTGATTTGTGTTTGTTTTGCCCAAAGAGACCTAACATGCAATATGGCCCATTTATTGAAGGCAACAAGTGGAATACCCTAGGGGGTGCAAGTGTGATTTGTGTTGTCCATTTTCATGCTTGTTTATCTTTAAATTAGGTCAAACTATTTTTGTCGTTTTTTGATTCGCATACAAACCCTAATTCTAACATGGTATAATTAGAAAGCAATAAAGTGCGAAAAAATAAATTTACTAAGCTATTACAACACAATATATGGGAAGGGGGGTACAAATGTTCAAATGGGGATTTTGACAAGGAATTTAAACCTAAACTATTACATCAATATTGAATTATTTACAAGATAATTTAATTGCATAAATTAAATAAAATAAGAATAAATATGCAAGATGCAAAAAGGTTTTTTTTGTATGTATGGAAAAAGGTATTTTTATATGTCAAAATAAACAAAAATAAAAGTATTATTTTTTGGAGTTTTTTATGTTTAGGGCAAAACCCTAATTTTATTAAATAAAATATATTAATTATTTAATATGTATAATATTTTATTATTACATACAAAGATAAAATAAAAATGAAGTATATTTGTCAAAAAGGCATTTTTATATTTAAATATTAATAAAAATAAAAAGTGTATGTATTTTGCATTTTAACCTAAATATACTAATATATATATATAAATATTTGTATTATTTACTAAATATATATTATATATACAAAAATAATAATATTTAATATTTATAAAAAAAGTATTTTTTATACAAAATATTTTCAGAAGATAAAATAAAATAAAAATGAAAATAAAAATGTGTTTGCATTATTTTTGGTATTTTTTTTAAATAAAGGTGTTTATATATTTATTTCTATACAAAAACTATTCTAAACAAATAAATACCTAATAAATAGGAAAATGGTGAGAAAAATATTTTTTATATTTTTAATATCATAAGAAAAAATAAATAAGTCAAACCAAAAAAGAAAAAGTCAAAAAATCACTAAAATAAACAAAATGGGCTCAGGGGGTGTAAAAGTAAACAAGTGGTGCAAAAAGAAAGAATATTCCAGGCCCAACCCATAACCTGTCTTCTTCAACCTCTGAACCTGTATGAACACCCAAACACGCGTTTTCTATCTCCCAATTCCTGGACTTTCAAGCAAAACTTTCAACATGAAAAATGTAGAGCATTAAGAGACGAATTCAGGGATATAAAGAACTTGACTTAACTCTCTAAGATGAGAGAGAATTTATTCTCTCCCAATTCCTGACCTAGTTTTTTATCAATGTTCAGACTCAAAATTCTCTAAGCATACATAATATAAATGAAATCTAATCACATGGGCATGTTCAGGGCTATGATTGTGACATGTTTCCTTCACAAACCTAAAACTAACAATGCCTATATTGAGAGATAGAACTTCATGAATATACCTGTTCAGTTGGAATCGTGCCTTGCAATGGAGGAGCTTTCAGGGCAAGATGATGATTTGTACAGCTTCCTTGAAGTGTGAGGATGCTATTCCAAGTTTTACTTTGTCTTGAAACCTTTTGAATCGTGCTAGAGAACTTCAACTGCAAAACAAGAAAATGAAAATGGTGATGTTGCCTGGAAGTGTTACAGGTCGTGTTTTAGGTTTTGGTTAGCTTCAAGGGATGTTATGGGATGTGTTTGATGAGTTTTTAGCAAGAAAGCATGGAAGGTTTGAGCTATGGAACTCAAACTGCAGGGATGCCCTGTTTTGAGCAGTTTGAAGGTGATTATGGGAATGGGGAGGTATTGAGGATCTTAGGGTCGTGCTTCAGCTTAGGATGAATGTTTAGAATGTGCTTGATAACTTTCTCTAAGCCTTGGTTAACTGATATGAGAGTTGTCTTTTTGTTATGCAATGTTTCTTACCCTTTAAGCAAGCAATGGCCACTTGGTGTTCTAGACAGGTAGAGGGCCCCTAAACATGCTGCAAAACCTTGTCTTGATCAGAGTGATTAACTCATAAACTTGTGCCAAAGAGATTTCCTTTGTACCTTCTTGATTTACCAATTGACATAAAGTGTAACTTTTGCAAAAATGGATATAATGCTTTTTCCAATTTGGGATTAAACCTTTAGGCAATGCTTGAACACATAGAACATGGTCTTGGCACAAAGGATTGGCATTAAATTTATGAGTGTAATTGAGATAAAAGACCTGTAATCAAGTTGTGCAAGCTGAGATTGAAAATGCATAGTGTTATGAACATGTAACTTGGCCAATTCAAAAGTGAGTTTTTCCCATATTATCAAATTCGATTCTCCCTAACCATAAGGTTGTTTGATGAGTTCTTGGACATTTTGTAAAGCTTGGAATGTGTACTACAATCCATCTTTGAAATGCAAATTGAAATTCCAAGTGGAAGTGTATGAAAAATGGTCTTGAAGTTAGGTAAAAACCTTGCCTAAAATAGGTCAAATTTTCTCTAAGTTAAGAATGGTTTAGTACCCTTGTTCCAAAAATTGTAACTTGAGCTACAAGCTTCTTTTGGGAAAACTTTGTGAATCAAAGTTGTAGATTATGCAATAGGCTACAACTTTCATGTTTTGACTTTTGCTTAAATCCAAATGAATCTTGGTGAGAAAGTGGGACAAAGTTAGGAAAAAATTAGGGTTTTTCATAACTTAGAAAAATTCTAAGTTTATGAAAAATCTTCATTTTAAACCCTAATTTGCATTTCTTGATTTCTTGATGAACAAGTTTCATGATTTGGCATGTTTTGATGAAAAATGAATCTTGACCCTTGATTTTGACCAAAAAGTCAAAGTTTGACTTTTCAGTATACAGTCAAAATTGATCAATTGACTGGGAAATTCAACTGTCAATCTTGTGTATTTGGGATCTTTTGAACTTGTTGAGCATGTCAAGATAATTCCATGGGGTCCTTGAGTCCATATGTGAGCTTGGTGTGCCATTGGCTAGGTCAAACAGTCAAAAATTGCCTTTGTGCAGTCAAAACCCTAAAAATGACCATTTTGCCCTTTTGATGATCTGATCAAATGGTCCATGTGAGTTCATAATGTTGATGTGGGTCAATTTTCATGAGATTTGACTGTCAATTGGCCACATTTGACCTTTCCCCAATACAGTTGATTTCTAGGTCAACTGTCCAATTGACTGGGCAAAATTTGGAATCAAAACTTGAAACTTGGTATGGATAAACTTGGGAGTCCAACATGAAGCATGAAAGTCATCTTAGGCATTTTAGGTCAAAATATCTTTGTGCAAACACAAACCCTAATTTGGGTCAACAGTGCAAGGAGAAGTCTTGAGCAGAGGAAACCCTAACTGGATCTTGATCTTCAAGGGTCTTGTGATGAGAAAGTGTTGAGGAAATGGGAGGGCAAATTTTGGGGTACAACAGATGTTTATAAGTTTCCTTCGAATGGCATCTCCAAAATTCCTTTATATTGGCATCTCCAAAATGCCTTTCGATGGGTATCAACATAGCACCCTTCGATTGGCGTGGACAAAGGTCCTTCAATTGGCCTGTTAACAAGGCTCTTTGATTGGCAGTTTAACAAGTACCTTTCGACTGGCATTGTAATAGTGTCCTTCGATTAGAAGTTTAACAAGTATCTTTTGATTGGCATTGTAGCAGTGGCCTTTGATTGCTAGTTTAATAAGTATTTTTCGATTGGCATTGTAGCAGTGGCCTTCGATTGGTAGTTTAACAAGTATCTTTCGATTGGCATTGTAGTAGTGGCCTTCGATTGGCATTTTAATAAAGGTCCTTCGATTTGTATGGACAAAGGCACTTCGATTAGCATTCCAAAAGGTCCTTCGATTGGAACTTCAGAGTTTCCCTCAATCAGAACATCAGAATGAAATGACCTTCGAGTGGCATTTCAGTATAGAGTTTGCCTTAATCTAAGATGCTCTGACGAAGGAAGTTCTGAATACTTCGATTCAGAACTTAGACTCATCACAAGGCCAAGAGCTGGTCGAAGTTGCCTAATAGGGAATTTTCTTCAAAAGGACAGGAAATCGAAGCAAAGGGTGGTTCAATCAAAGGAGCCCTAGTATTGAAGCTGGCACAATTCAAATCAGAACCATTAAGGAGAACAAAGTTCTACTAAGGAAAGTCTTGATTGGCTCGAATGGGACTTTGAAGCTGGCAAAGAAGGAAGATTCGAAGAAATGAAGTAGGCTGGCATGACTAACCAAAAACACATATCCTAACCTGTCCAGGCCAGGGGATTCTTTTCGAATTAGGCAATCGAATCAGAGGGAGGCAATCAAACGGGCTATGCAATCGAAGCTGGAGTAATTCGAATTGGACTTTGAATCCATCGAAGAAAGAAAATTCAAAGGGAAGTGGACCTGCAGGGGTAGGTCAACTTTCAATTTTCATCATGTTGGAGGCCCAAACAGCTCATAACAGGCTGGCAGTAACACATGAAAGCATATTGACACGTGATTGAATCAAATATAGCAAGTCTTTATGAAGAAATCAAATCAAATCTCTTCATCATAATGGGCCAAGATTTGATACACAAATATTGACCTAAATTCCTTTTTTTATATAAACCTCATGCTCACAAAGGAAAAAGGATGAAAAAATGCACGGAGGCTGCCTTAGAAGAAAACGCTACCCGCCCCACGAGATTCCACAAAGTTGCCAAAGATTGTCAAACTCAAAGCGGTTTTACACGCAACCTCCGTCCAGACTAACACTTGAATCGTGTTCTTGGGATTCACGCAGAAGCATCCCTCATACAACCCCCTGTTGGTAATTTTGCCTTCCATCTGAAACTTGTTAAATGTGATTTAAATTCATGTTGAACATATATACATATTGCTGCTAATATTCATGTTTGTTTGAGTATGTTATATGTGAGCTAAAAGGCAGGATTGAGATCGTGCCATTGTTGGGGCACAATCTGAACATACCTTCAATTTGTACAATTGTAGTTCATTTTCAATGGGTTAACACCATAAGGGGCCACTGAGCGTGCAAATTCGATATTTAAGTTAAATATTATGTTTTTGTTTCTAACATAACATTGCAGTTTCGTTTGTACCAATAGATATCTTTCGACCAGGTTGGTGAGGAAGGTGTGCTGCAGCGAAAAGGACCTGGGTTCGATACCCAGGTCATATATTTTGTGTTTTTTCTAACAAACTTCCTTGCAGAATTACAGATCGAAGGATGTCATATCCAGATCGAATACCCCAGATGTGCAGTCTCGCAGGAACCTTCAATCAGCCCCCTGGATCGAAGGGCAACCCAAGCTTCTTCGAATCCCAGGCCTTGCATATTCAATTCCTAATGTATTTCCTTGCAGATCTAGCACCCCCAAGACCCTCGAATAAGGCCTTCGATCAGCCCCTTGGATCGAAGGGAAACCCAAGCCTCTTCGATCCGGGCCCATTTTTCTTCCCTTTATTTTATTTTATTATAGTTTTTTTAATTAGTTTATATTTTCTATTCATTCATTTTTTTCAATAAAATCATAAAAAATCAGAAGAAATCATAAAAATTAGGATTTAGAATTTTTCTTAATAAAATGAAAATTTTAAATTAATTTAATTAAACTTTAACCTTTTTTTTTTAATTTAAAATTAGTTAGAAATTATGTTCAACTTCTAATTGTTTTCATAAAACATCAAAAAACATTTTCAATGAACAATTAGATTTTTAGGGTTTAGAACTTGTTCCAGTCTTAATTTTTTTGCACGTCATTACCTTTTTATATGATTATTTTTATTATTATGTAACCGCTCCCGGTTTGTAATAGCTTAATAAGGGTTTTAATTTCTGCATTTTTACTTTTAGTTAATCCCTTATGTACCTACACCAAAGCCTTGTAATAGCGTAGGACCTCTATTTTCTCGCTTTTATATTCTCTATATACTTGTATATAATTGTTAGCAACCTAGGTGTGCATGATTAATCAATCAATCTTAGATCACTAAACTACAATATAAAATATTTGAAATAGCACACTATTACACACTTGCACCCCTAGGATATTTCCCACTTTGGTTGCCTTTAAAAACGGTCATGTCCCTCGAACGTAGGGATACTCTTAGCAAAGACCCTCAGTTTAAAGTCATCATAAAGATCATAGTTCCTAAATGTCCCTCGAGTTGCCTACGAGAAATGATCTTATGATGATAGTCCCTTCGAAATGCTAAGGTATCCTTACATGTTGCCTTCAATGTCCATTACTTCCCTTTCGATAGTCCTTCAACATCCAACGACTAGGGTTACCTACTCACTAATAGTAGGATAACACGGTCTAAAGGATAGGAGAAAAAGAACAGTCTTTTTCGAGTAGGTAGATAACTGTTAGGTACTTGCTCAAACTGATTTTCAAACCACACTTTCAAATACTTTTTAAACAAAAGTTTTTAAAACGCTTTTTATCACACTCTTGAGGACTGATACAAGAGTTACCATAAAGTGAATCGCCGCACTAAGGTACTTTCAAAACTTTTCAAACCATACCGACACAAGCAATTTTCAAAAATGAGCAAGTACTTAAGAGCCCATGGGAAACCATGGATGGAAAGGGTGATAAAACCTTCCCTTTCCATAATCTACCCCACCTTACTCAGAAAATCTCGAAAAAGGTCTCTTTCTGTTCTTTTCACCCTTTCCTTTGTTGGATAAAAGAAAAGTTGGTGGCAACTCTTGCTTACCGCACATTTGCAAATACAAAACGCAAACCAGTATTAACAGTCGGTTCTGCCACCATATCACAGAGCCCTATCCCAATGCCTACGTATCCCTTTTAAGGAATCAGAGTAGTTGTATTTTGGCTCAAAAGTTTTTGTTGGTTTATATCTTTTAATGAACAATATTAATTTCTCCTTCTTCCACAACTCGACCCTTAGAGCTCATGCGTCAGCACATAAGTGAATTAACATGTTCTTTTGAAAAAGGTTGAAAGAGAAGCCCGAAGGTGCAAAATTGTTTGCATTGGTTGATAGCTTTTACTTTAAAGAAGGATTTGAAAGCTGTTAGATGTTTTATGCATTTTTTTAAAGAAAAAGAGTTTTAGTCTTAATGCAAGAATGCAAAAGAAAGAAGAGCATCTAAAGGAGACTAACCTAAATTTATCCCTAATGTTATCATACAATGATTGATCCTAAGGTTAAGGATGAAAGGGAAATATCTAACCCGTGTTAGTATGCATGGATAACTATCTAACGTCTAGCTCGAAAGCTACTCTAAGCGAGTGATCTTAAGGGAAGCATACAAATTCCTATCCTAAGGGAACACGGTATAGCAAACAAATAAGCAAATAAGTGCTTTGGCAAAAGAACACAATCATAAGTAACACATACTGACTCAAAGGGATGCGGGAAACAAGAGAAATGCTTTAGCTAAGGGGAGCGGATCACCCGAAGCAAATAAGTGGGAGACAGATGTGTGATCGGTGGAAATAGAACTGACTGTTTAAAGCTGGTTCGCAAAATGTCGCGGAAGCAAGAGTCGCCACCGTCTTTTATTTTCTCCAACATGGACAGGACAAAAGCACAACAAAATTCCTTATGAGAACGTTTCTCGGTTCGGGAGGTAGATTTATAGAAAGGGAAGGTGTTAGCACCCTTTCTATCCATGGTTATCCATGGGCTCTTAGATACTTGCTCTTATGTTTTCAAAATGTTTGCTTTTCAAAATGTGAGTGGGTTTGAAAAAGTTTCATTGAAAGATTTCTGAATGACTCTTGTATCTGTCCTCAAGAGTGTTTGAAAAATTTGTTTTGAAAGTTTTTGAAAGTGTCAGTGTGAAAAGATTTTGTTTGTTTTTGAAGAGAGCAAGTATCCATGAGTCATCTACCTACCCTAAGGAATTAGGCTGTGTAAAAGTCCTTAAGGTAGTGCCATCCCACCATTGAGAGGTAGGTAGCACCACCGTTGGAGGTGTTCGGGTCAATTCGATTGTAGGGACAATGTGGTCATCGAAGCAACAGTAGGACACCTTAGAAGCTACCCTTACATCCTAGATCCTTTTTTAATCCGAGGCAACCGTTTCGAGGCAACTGTTTCGAGGCAACTAGATCATGGACATAAGAGCGACCGCTAAAACGTCCTATACTTGACGACCACGTTTCGAAGGCAACGAGTGAGGCGTACCCTAAAAGTGGTGTGTGCATTTGTGTGTTGTTTTCATGTTAACAGTTATCTTTGATCATGGCATTGTGAGCTACGCATTGTTTTTAATTAACCATACATTCTTTCATGCAAGTTTAGCAGTTAGGAGTGCGGAAAATTAAAAGACGGAAATATAAAAGCTACGCTATTATAAGGCGCAGGTCTATACATCGCCAAAATACAAAGACCCGTTTTTGATAAAAGATGCGGAAAGTAAAAGAAAAGCGATAACCCTAATTACTATTACATCCTTGAACAGTTACATAATAATCAATAAGAAAAATAATGCGCGAAAAGAATTAAACTGAACGTCCGAGGGTTTTGACCCTTTGCTTGAAATTAAATGAAATTAAAACCTAATTAAATATTTAATTAAAGAAAATAAAGTGTGTTTATGTTTTTTGT
Organism: Vicia faba; assembly: GCA_948472305.1. NCBI lineage: Eukaryota > Viridiplantae > Streptophyta > Magnoliopsida > Fabales > Fabaceae > Vicia > Vicia faba. Next base: position 724,768,956 of record OX451738.1, on the reverse strand, counting down.
ATTTATTAAATAAAGAAAATAAAATCAAGAGAAAACCCTAATTCTAAGTTTATTTTAATTATTAATGAAAATATTAAAGTTAACCTAATTTAAGCTAATTAATTAATTTACATATTTATGTACAAAAATAATGGTTAATAAATAGTAATAATGAATAATGATGATAATAATGAAAAGAATCAAAACCTAATTCTATAGAATTTTATTTATTAATGAAAAGATTGAATTTCAAACCTAAATTAACTAAATTAATTATTAACATTTATTTACAAAAATAAATTAGTGAGGAAATTAATAAATAATTAAACATATTTTGTATTTTGATTTTCTGATTTTATTATGAAAAAAATTATTTTAGTGAATTAATGATAATTATAAAAAAACAATTAAAACAATTAAAAGAAAGAAAAGAAAATAAATTTATACAAACCAAGGGGGGTGTCAGGCCCATGTGGAGGTTTTTTGGAATTCTGGCCCATGAATCACAAAGCCTTTATTTGACTTTTCTGATCGTGTGGATGCTTATTGACTGGAGTACATCATGGACTTCATTCTGTGTCCATTGGATCGTTGATCAATACCATCTGGCAAGCCTAGACGTGGGTACGTATGATGGACCATTGAGTCATTGCTGCATTGGAATGGATTAAGAAAAATAACAACAATTATATGGGGGACCTGGGAATCGAACCCAGGTCCCAATGCTTGCAAGACACGTCCTCCACCATTTGAGCTATGGAACGCATTTGTACATATAATGGACAGTAATTATTATGTAGAAAAAACACTCATAGTGGTATAAAACAAATAAAACGCGCCAGATTTTGAACTACCCAACCATGCACTGCCACGCTATCTCCTTCTTCGTTTGTACCTGTAAACATAAACAAGATAGCGGGGGTTTTAAACCCCCACTAAGTGAAAGTCCTAAAAATAGCGAATAACCCTGTGGACTACATAAATTGAGCGCGAGGTTGCTATTCAACTCGTATTGAGCTTCTGGATTCAGCTGTATAGGTCTCAAGGTTTAATTTTTCCTCAACAAGAAAGCCCTAATTGAAGGCTTCAGAAACCCTAAATGTCGTTCATGGTAACTGGCGTTTCAAGGCATATTAATGGAATTAAATCATACCAAAAGCTTTGCCTGAATGCTGTGAACATAAAACAATCAACCAAATGCATTAAAAATGCATGAATCGTGATGTGCAAATCTGAAAAAATAAAGCAAACCGTGTCACTTGTATTCTCTGATTTCTTGCGTGTTAGGATTGGTTTTTGATGGCAAACGCTTCCTGGAAGGTCTAGCAATGTATTAAAAACGATTTTAGGCCTTGAATTATACTGTAAGTAGGATTTCAGTTTCACAACTTTTTTTGATTTTTTTGCCAATTGGCTATGGAGTATTAGCAGCTTTCACGTGTATGCTTGAGTAGGGTTAGCTTATGCCTTTGTATGTGAAGCAAATTAGGTCAGAACCTTGGCCCAAAAGTCCATGGCATTATGACTTGAATATTTGATTTTCAATTATGTGATTTTCAATCTTTTTCCATGAAAACCTTTGCCAATTATGGATGATTTTCCTTTTTTGATTGAGAAACGGTTTTGCCAGCTTGCCCTGATATGATTTGCTTCACAAAAGATCCAAAAACATATCTTTTTAATTTTCCTATAATTAAAATCAATTAAATGAATTAATATAAATATAAATTCAATTAATTAATTAAAAATAAGAAAATAAATTATTTTGAGCTCAATGGGTCGTGCATAGGCCTTGTGTAATGATTCAAGAAAGAATTTGAGGACCATTAGCAAATTTGAAGCTTTTTAGGCAAAGTTGACTTTTGAAAGTTCCCAAAAATTTCCCAACTTCTCCAATGCATATCTTGCTCAATTTTGAAGCTATGAACATGTTCTTTGACATTTTGGAAAGGTCTTGAAGTCCTCTAACCAATTCCTTTGGTCCCATGTCATTTTGATTTACCAATATCAAGTTATGGTGTTTGACTTAAAGTGTCTTTTTGTTGACTTTTGAAAATGACCTATAATGTTGAAATTGATAACTTTTTGTGAGAGAATTTATTGGACTTGGAGTGTGAATATGAGTTGTAGGAAATGTCATCCCCTTCAAAATGAGCTTTGGATGGGATTTTTCTGATAAACCATGAAGAAGTTATGCCTTGGTCAATTTGCAGTTGACTTTTCAGCTGTCCAAAAATAGCAACTTTTGCATCTTTAGACTTTTTGAGCCATGCTTGTGGAATCATGATCAAGAATTGATCAAATGATGATTGTGGCTTCAAAATAAGATGTTGACCAAAATTTTTGACTTTTGACTGTCAAATGACCATTTTGCCCCTATAGTTGACTGTGAAGCATTTAGGGTTTTTGACTGTGCAACTTGATGCTGTGAGTCTTGAAACTTGACATATGGATGCTTGACAATGTATATAGGCATGTGGGACTTGATTGGACCCTTGGAAACCTCAATTTCTTTGCAAGAACCAAAACCCTAATTTTGACTGTGTTAGGAGGCAATTGGACTGTGCAACCCTTGAGAGATTTTGAACCATGATCTTGCCAAATCTTGAAGAATATGGGAGGGCAAATTTTGGGGTACAATAGTTGCCCCTGTTCAATCTTCTTAGACATGAGGATGTAGATTGGCTTGTGTGCCTTTCGTGATCCGAGGGTGGAAGATGATTGAACACTAGAGTGCCCAGAAATTTGCACTCACATAGTAGAGTATCAGCAGTGTGATGTAGGGAATGGGCTTACAGATGCCATTTGGAGGAATGATGGATAGGAATATGGGCTTATAGATGCCATTTGGAGACTGTCGGTATGTGGATGGGCTTATAGATGCCATCTGGGTGTCGATCGCGTAAGAGATTCCTTAGCGAGAACTTGCGTACCTAAGAAAGAAAATAATTACCTGGCCTGTTACAGGGGTTGATCTTCAAATTCTTCAGACGTGCCCTGGCAGGCTACAGGAATCGGGTCCGGAAAATAGTCGTCAACAGATACACCCTGGCAGGATACAGGAATCAGATCTTCAAACTCTTCAGACGTGCCCTGGTAGGATACAGGAATCGAGTCTGGAATTAGTCGTCAACAGATACACCCTGGCAAGATACAGGAATCAGATCTTCAAACTCTTCAGACGTGCCCTGGCAGGATACAGGAATCGAGTCTGGAATTAGTCGTCAACAGATACACCCTGGCAAGATACAGGAATCAGATCTTCAAACTCTTCAGACGTGCCCTGGCAGGATACAGGAATCGAGTCTGGAATTAGTCGTCAACAGATACACCCTGGCAGGATACAGGAATCGGATCTTCAAACTCTTCAGACGTGCCCTGGCAGGATACAGGAATCGAGTCTGGAATTAGTCGTCAACAGATACACCCTGGCAAGATACAGGAATCAGATCTTCAAACTCTTCAGACGTGCCCTGGCAGGATATAGGAATCGAGTCTGGAATTAGTCGTCAACAGATACACCCTGGCAAGATACAGGAATCGGATCTTCAAACTCTTCAGACGTGCCCTGGCAGGATACAGGAATCGAGTCTGGAAATAGTCATCAACAGATACACCCTGGCAAGATACAGGAATCGGATCTTCAAACTCTTCAGATGTGTCCTGGCAGGATACAGGAATCGAGTCTGGAATATATTCGTCAACAGATACACCCTGGCAAGATACAGAAATCGGATCTTCAAACTCTTCAGACGTGCCCTGGCAGGATACGGGAATCGAGTCTGGAATTAGTCGTCAACAGATACACCCTGGCAGGATACAGGAATCGGATCTTCAAACTCTTCAGACGTGCCCTGGCAAGATACATGAATCGAGTCCGGAAAATAGTCGCTCACAGATGTGCCCTGGCTAGCTACAGGTATCGAATCTGGAATTGCGACAGTTGATAGTAATCATCTTTGTACTGACCTTCGTCCTGAAAAGACAAAACGTTAGTTGTATGCGATGTCATGATGTATGAAATGCGTGATGTTCTCAAACTAAATGAGATTGTATGTTCATGATGCGTATGTGCATGCTATAATGTATGAAGATGTGATGTTCATGAATGTATTTTTGTCTAGGAAAGTAAATCCTTGACGGGTGCCGGGAAGTTAAATCCTGGGCTGATGCTGAAGAGTAGCGTTCTTCGTTTCCGCTGAGGATGATGGTTGCAAGAATACCGGTAGGAGAAGATGACTCTGTTGGGGAATAAAATTGTTGAAGAGATTACTCTGTGGGGAATTACTCTGTGGGAAGAGAGGTACTTTGCTGAGATGTTGATGATAACTCCGCTGGGGATACCACTGTTGAGCTTTGTTGGAAGATTTGATGAACTCTGCTGGGGATAGGAAGACTTCGCCAGGGACGATCTTTCCGTGGCAATTAGCTGAGGATAACCCAATTATAAGCTCTGGTGGAGAATAACCTTTGAATAAGGACGGGGAGACGTATGTACTCTGCAGGGGATAAGCTTTCAGAATATACTGGGGATAAGCTTCCTACTGGGGAGATTGATTCAACTCTCCTGGGGAGACTTTTGAGACTGTACTGGGGAAGTGGCTCCACTGGGATGTCTGTATTCCACCGGGGAACAATATTATATTAAGACTGCCGGGGATGCTTGCTTAGGAATGTTTATGTACTCCATTGGGGAATGTTGAGATTTTATGGGGATACCCACTTCCTTGGGGCTGACAGTAGACTAACTCTGCTTGAGGGGAAAGTGTCGCTGACTTGCTGGAGATACGGTGCCTCGTTAGGGTTGATGGGAGACCAACTGCTTGGGAGAGAATTGTTGAATCTTGTCTTACTCGGCGGGGAGTGAAGGTATCTGGGTTACGTTCTTCAGCCGAACTTACCTTGGTACCTTGGTGGACAGAGCAATTAGATCGCTTTAGACAACTCATTATTGCCCCTGTTTCTAATGTCACCTGTAATTAATCCTTTGTTTCGCATGCAAATATTTATGAGTTAACAATTAGTGTCAAATGCATATATCACAATTGAACATTGGACGTTCTTCGCAAAACAAAACAGAAAAAGGAAAAAACAATTGGCAATTGGTCTGAAAAGTGAATTTGTATTGATTTTTGAATTTGCCTGTGAATAGGCGTTTATGTACAAGAGGCTGGCATCCTAGTAAGAGAACGCCGCCGAACAACAGAGTTTATACAATTTTGTGAAAAAGGAAAATAGAATAGCTATGTGAAGAGAATAATCCCACTGGGTTCCAACTCTGATATCGCCTTTATATCTTCGAGCGTCTCATCACTTGGCTGCTTAGTTGAAGATGAAGCTGACTGATCAATGCCGTCTGAGCCTGATGTTGATACCGGATTCTGGATTCAAGGTGATCCAATGAGACATAGTATTACGCTTTAATCCCTAACTTTTGCCTGGACCGCCCTTTCGGGTTTTCAGTCCACCGGGATACCCATTTTTGCTCAAGCCGCCTTTTCAGGTTTTCGACTTGCCGGGTGTACAGATTTTTTCATTTCATCCCTTATTTTTGCCCGAACCCTTTTGGTTTGCCGGGAAGCCCTAATTTTTGCCTAGGTATGTCAACCTAGCGGGTCTTTTATCATGCGTAGTATCTTTTTACTATGTCTGCATTGGCGGGGTGAGGAAGGTCGTCACCATCCATGGTGGTTAGAATCATGGCTCCTCCTGAGAAGACATGTTTAGCCACAAATGGCCCTTCGTACGTAGGGGTCCATTTGCCCCTAGGATCACTTTGAGGAAGAATGATGCGCTTGATTACCAGGTCCCCAACTTGATACTCTTGTGGTCTGACTTTCTTGTTAAATGCCCTGATCATCCGTTTTTGGTACGTTTGACCATGACAAATAGCAGTGGGTCTCTTTTCGTCAATTAGGTTTAGCTGATCAAGTCGAGTCTGGATCCAGTCCTCTTCGCTCAAGCCTGCATCCTTCATTATCCAGAGAGAGGGTATCTGGACTTCAATTGGCAAGACTGCCTCCATGCCATAGACCAAGGAAAAGGGAGTTGCCCCGGTTGACGTTCTTGTTGAGGTACGATACCCATGAAGAGCAAACGGTAACATCTCGTGCCAATCTTTATAGGTCACTGTCATCTTCTACACAATCTTTTTGATATTCTTATTTGCCGCTTCTACAGCCCCATTCATCTTCGGTCGGTAAGGAGAAGAGTTGTGGTGCTATATCTTGAATTGCTCGCAGAGCTCAATGATCATCTTATTATTGAGATTGGTACCATTGTCCGTAATGATCCTTTCGGGGACGCCGTATCGACAGATCAAGTTGTGTCGAATGAACCGTGTCACGACATTCTTGGTTACGGTAGCATAGGAAGCTGCTTCAACCCACTTCGTAAAGTAATCGATCGCCACCAGGATGAAGCGATACCCGTTGGATGCCGTAGGTTTAATCTCTCCGATCATATCAATGTCCCACATTGCAAAAGGCCAAGGTGCTGTCAAGACATTCAGAGGGACTGGAGGAACGTGCACCTTATCTGCATATATCTGGCACTTATGACACGTCCGAGAATGTTGGTAACAATCAGCTTCCATTGTGGACCAAAAATATCCTGCCCGAAGGATTTTCTTTGCCATGGTGTGTCCACTGGAATGTGTTCCGAAGGTACCTTCATGCAGCTCTACCATGATCTTTTCTGCTTCAGTCTTATCCATATAACGCAGTAAGGTTGAATCATGGTTTCGCTTGTACAGAATGCCGTTGCTGAGGAAGAACTTTGCAGCGAACCTTCTCAGAAACTTCTTGTTGTTGACAGATGCACCGTCGGGGTATTCTTGAGCTTCCAGATACCTCTTCACCTCATGATACCAGGGTTTTTCAGTTACCATCTCAGCCTCAAGACCACAATAATATGCAGGTTCGTCCAGTTTCCAGATAATGATCCGGGGAGCCTCATTGTCCCATTTGACTTTGAACATAGAAGACATCGTAGCCAGCGCGTCCGCCAACTGATTCTCCTCTCTCGGGAAGTGTTCAAAAGTTATCTCTGTGAAATAGGGGATCAATGTCAACACACACTCTTTGTAAGGAATGAGGTTTGGGTGTTTCGTATCCCACTCGCCTTTGATCTGATTGATCACGAGAGCGGAATCTCCGAAGACACTCAAAAACTTGATCCTTAGGTCAATCGCAGCTTGAAGACCCATGATGCATGCCTCATACTCTGCCATATTGTTGGTGCAGTTGAAACATAGCCGGGCAGTGAGCGGAGTATGAGTGCCTTTTGGGGATATGATCACAACGCCAATACCGTTACCCAAAGCGTTGGAGGCTCCGTCAAAGTGCATAGACCATCGGGATCCTTCCTCAGGTCCTTCATCCGGTCCAGGTACTTCACAATCAGTCACTACCATGATGCTCTCGTCTGGAAACTCAAAGTTCATTGACTGATAGTCGTCCACTGCCTGGTGTGCCAAATGGTCTACCAACACACTTCCCTTGATAGCTTTCTGAGTCGTGTACTGGATGTCGTACTCGGTCAAGATCATCTGCCATCTCGCTATTCGTCCGGACAGAGCAGGCTTTTCGAATATGTACTTTATCGGATCCATTTTTGAAATCAAGAGAGTAGTGTGAGTCAACATATACTGTCTCAGCCGGCGAGCAGCCCATACCAAAGCGCAACAAGTTTTCTCGAGCAGTGAATATCGGGTCTCACAGTCGGTAAACTTTTTGCTAAGGTAATAAATGGCGTGCTCTTTTCGGCCAGACTCGTCATGCTGCCCCAGCACACACCCCATTGAACTATCAAGTACTGTCAAGTATAGTATTAGAGGTCTCCCTTCAACCGGTGGCATAAGGATGGGTGGTTCTTGGAGATACTCTTTGATTTTGTCAAAAGCAGCCTGACATTCATCATTCCAACGTACCACCTGATCTTTCTTCAGCAGCTTGAAGATTGGTTCACAGGTAGCAGTTAGGTGCGAGATGAATCAGGAAATGTAATTCAGACGTCCTAGAAAGCCTCTGACCTCTTTCTCTGTCTTGGGAACTGGCATCTCTTATATGGCTTTAACTTTGACAGGGTCCACTTGAATACCTTTGTCGCTCACGACGAAGCCTAGCAACTTTCCGGATCTTACCCCAAATGTGCACTTGTTTGGGTTCAACCTCAGCTTGTATAACTTCAGACGGTCAAACAGCTTCTGCAAGTGGTCAAGGTGTTCTTCCTTAGTTTGAGACCTTGCAATCATATCATCAACGTACACTTCAATCTCATGGTGGATCATGTCATGAAATAAAGCAACCATGGCACGTTGGTAGGTTGCCCCAGCATTTTTCAACCCGAACGGCATGACCTTGTAACAGAAGGTGCCCCACTGAGTAACAAAGGTAGTCTTTTCCATATCTTCAGGAGCCATCTTGATCTGATTATAACCTGAAAAGCCGTCCATGAAGGAGAACACCTTGTGCTGAGCAGTATTGTCAACCAGGACGTCGATGTGAGGCAGAGGGAAATCATCCTTAGGGCCGGCCCTGTTCAAATCCCTGTAATCAACACACATTCGGACCTTACCATCCTTTTTCGGCACCGGAACCACGTTGGCAACCCACTGAGGGTAAGAAGTCACTGCTAGAAACCCGACATCAAATTGTTTCATAACCTCAGCCTTGATCTTCTCGGACATCTCTGGACGCATACGGCGGACCTTCTGTTTAACTGGAGGGCAGTCTTCCTTGGTAGGCAGGTGATGAACCACAATGTCGGTATCCAACCCAGGCATGTCTTTGTAGGACCAGGCAAATATTTCCACATAATCATGCAACAACTGAATCAACCGCTGTTTCACGCTGAGCTCTAGATTGGCACCAATCTTGACTTCCTTTCTGTCCTTCTCAGTACCCAGATTTACCGTTTCCACTGGCTCTTCATGCGGCTGAATGGCCCTCTCTTCCTGGAGTAATAGTCTTGCAAGCTCACCAGGCACTTCGCAATCATCTTCACCTTCGTCCTCAGCTAAGTTGATCGGATTTTCGAAGTCATAACTGGCAGTAGCAGAGCCGTTACCAGTGAGATCCAGAGTGGATTGGAACCTGTATGAGTGAGTGTGTGTAAATATAGCTGTTTTGCAATATATAAAGAAAGAAAGAAAGGGAGCGCAAGATTTGAAATGCGAAAAACGTCCAATGTATTTATTCATGATATATGGAAATGACAAGTAATAAGCCCTCACAAATGAAGCCATGGTGCCCCGGGTAAGACACCGGGCCATAAAGTTTCAATTTATTGTTCATTACAAATTAAAAACAAAGGAATTCATTACTGAGTAGCAAAAGTAACAGGTATGTAGTCTTTTGCAGTCCAATTGTTCAGTCCACTGTCGGCCGTTGGGTAGATCCAGCTATCAAACTTTGATTCCTCCGCATCGCCTTCAATAGCATTCACTCTCGGGTTGGTGATGAACACGGGAGGTCTTCCGATCCTTGCTTTGCGTACAGCCCTCTGAGCCTCTGCAGTGAAACCCAGCCCAAACTTATCAGTCTTAGGAGTAAAATCAGGGAGCCTGCCCCAGTTTGCACATTCACCTTTTTCAATCACAGCCCGGGCGTCCTTCAAGGAAGCCATCTTCAAAGGAAAGTCTTCTTCAATCACCGTCTCTGCTGACGCCAATGTTGGAGGCACCTCTTCAAAATGTTGAAAGGGGGTTTTAATGAACTCCCCGTCCATCTCTATATACCGGAACGAATTCAGATGACTAACCATGTATTCCTCCTCCCCCTGCACCGTAACAATCTTCCCTCTGACAGGGTACTTAAGCTTTTGGTGTAGAGTGGAGGTCACAGCCCCAGCCTTGTGGATCCAAGGACGACCCAGCAAACAAGAATAGGATGGACGAATGTCCATCACATAGAACGTTGAATCAAAGACTTGAGAACCAACCCGGATCGGAATATCCACTTCACCATGTACCATCCTCTTCGACCCGTCAAAGGCTCGGACCACGATGTTGCTAGGCTTCAACTCTAAACCCTCACAATCCAGCCTGTCTAAGGCCTTCTTGGGCAATACATTCAGCGAAGAACCAATGTCCACCAACATGTGTGCAAGAGTAGTGCCCCTGCATTCAATGGAGACATGCAGGGCATCATTGTGGTTCTTTCCCTTAGCGGTCAGATCAGCATCAGAGAAACCCAACCCATTGTCAGCGGTCAAGTTGGCCACACAATCAGTAAATTGATCAGCCGACGTCTCTTGTGGCACATGGGCCGTCTTTAGAAATGAAATCATGGACTTGGCATGGGCCTCTGAGCACAACAACAGTGATAGCATAGAGATTTTGGAGGGGGTATGCCCCAGCTGTTCAACGACGTTGAAATCGCTCTTCTTGATGATCTTAAGGATTTCCTCCATCTCTTGCTGGGAGGCTTCAACATTAACAGTCTTTGGTGCCTCCATCCGGGCAGGCACATCAGCAATCCCTTTACCCCGAGTGTCAGATGACTCGGCAGCAGGGGTAGAAACTTGATCAAGAGGGGAAACGGGCGCACTTGTAGGCGTGATGATAAGAGGTCTTCGGATAACTGGTGGCGCAATGTCAGGCGAGAAGAGCCTGCCACTGCGAGTAACTTTAGCGGGACCGGTGATGTTACTGATGCCGGTACTAGTGTTGAACTCCTGCTTCACTCCAAGCACATACACATCTGCCCCATAGTGCCATGGGACAGCCTTGTCAGATTTATAGGGGAGGGGCCCCGGAACAGTAATGATAATAGGTGCAACAGACATGATTTTGACTGGCTTCCTCGGGGGAGCCTTGGTAGGATTGTTGAAAATGGTGACAACGGATACTTCTTCAGTAGGAACAATAGGAACATCGGTCTTCTTGAACAAAATCTCTTTGCTATCCATCAGGTTTTGGACGCCTGACTTCAGCAACGGACAACCAGCAGGGGAAGCGGCACACAGAAGGCAACCCTTGCTAAAACCCAGAAATAAACCGGCTAGCAACAGGTTCCTCTTGACAGTCAATAAAGGGGTAGCAACATCATCCATAGAAGCTACATACAGGTCTTCCTCAATAGCATTTACTCCATGCTGGGGCATAGGAGCAGTCACAACGTTGGGCCTTTCGGGCGCCTCAAACTGTATTTCCTTGGCATCGATAAGGTCCTGAACCTTATTTCTTAGGGCCCAGCAATCATCAGTAGAATGCCCCGGGCTATCGGAGTGATAAGCACAGCGGGCGTTGGGATTATACTTCGGAGAGGTTGTGTTTACCACCTTCGGAGCTTCTCTGACGGTCACCAAGTTGGTCGATAGCAGTTGTGGCAAGATCTGTGACAAGGTCATACTAAGCCGAGTATATTCTCTTCTGGGTCTCTCACCCCTTGGTTGGTTAGGTTGCCGAGGAGCGGCAGCAGGCTTTGCAATTACCTCTGCGTTGACAGCTTGGCGGCGTTCCGGTTTATTTTGCCTCCTGGGGCCATACACAGCACTGGCTTCCTTCTTGAAAGGCTTTTTCTCAGAACTTGAGGACGCACCTTTCTGTATCTTCCTTGATTTCATTCCAGCTTCTATCCTCTCCCCAGTCAGAATGAGGTCTGTGAAACCTGCAGAAGAATTACCGATGAGATGATTGAAGAACGGCCCGGATAGGGTCCCCAAGAACATGTCCACTAGCTCACGGTCGGTTAATGGCGGCTGCACCCTGCCAGCCAGGTCCCTCCACTTCTGCGCGTACTCTTTAAAACCTTCTCCCGATCCTAGCGACATACCCTGGAGTTGGGTACGTGTAGGAGCGAGGTCGGCATTGTACTGATACTGCTTATAAAAAGCAGTAGCCAAGTCCTCCCAGTTATGAACCTTGGTTCCATCCAGCTGATAGAACCATTCGAGATGAGTCCCTGAAAGACTCTCCTGGAAGAAATGGATCCATAAGTTCTTGTCCACAGTGTATGGTTGGATCTTCCGCATATAAGATCTGAGATGTAGCTTAGGGCAGGACGCCCCGTCATACTTTGCGAAAGATGGTGCTTTGAACTTGTGTGGGATTACCACCCCAGAAGATAAACCCAGATCTCCAAAATCCAACCCAGGCACCTGTTGAATTTCCATGGCATTCAGACGATCCTCTAACTGCTTGTACTTGTCTTCAGCTGGAGGATACTGCTCCTCATTGAAATCAGTCTCGTTGTCAGAGACCACAGGACTAGGAACCCTTCCCCCTTGGGGACTGCCTTTCCCTACAGAAGAACCAGCTTGATCAACCTCATTCTGCAGTGTGTTACCAAACCTCCGGCCAGTGTTGAATAGTACAATTCTCTTCTTCTTCTTCTTGACCCGCAGAGCCTTCAATTCCTCTTGACCTTGGGCTAAACTCATGATCAGCTCTTGGAACTGGGCGTTCTGAGCCTGGAGGGCCTTGATGGATTGCTCAGTAGATGATTCAGGATTCATGATGGCGAGCTGAAATAAACAGCGAAGAAGATTAAACCACCTGTAAAAAAAGAGTACCTGCTATGCACATGATGCATGATATGCTGTTTATGCAATGCATTCAAGGGTTCGCAAGCTCAAATTTGTTGTAGACAAAAAGGAACACACGTTATCATTAAGAAATAATTGTTCAGTACATCAAGCCTCATGGGCAAAAATTATAGAGTAAACTAATCCCAAAAGACACTGCGCATCCTCTTTGGAGCTATGTAAGTGTTGAGAGTCTTTTCCTCGTGCAGTAGGCGGGTGAGCTCCAAGACCTTCTTCTCACTAGCATGTAGACTGGACTCAAGAGAATTCTGTTCTTCCTTAAGCTGGATCCAGCTCTTCTGCATTTCTTCCCAGGATGTAGGCATGTCAGGATGTTGAATGGTGTAGGGCACCTCTCCTTCCAACACTGGCTCTTTGATCAAAGGGAGAACATGAGGATATGGCATCACTAACTTTTGAGAGCGGGCTCGTACCCACTTGAGATAAGGTTCCAACGGGATGGAGTTCCTGTGCCCCAGTGTCTTGTTGTCTACCCTGTTGGGCATTGTGATCGGTGGATCTGGAACTGACTGTTTTAAAGCTGGTTCGCGAAATGTCGCGGTAAGCAAGAGTCGCCACCGTCTTTTATTTTCTCCAATAGGAAAGGACAAAAGCACAGAAAAATTCCTTTAAAGAGATCGCTCTCGGTTCGGGAGGTAGGTTATAGAAAGGGAAGGTATTAGCACCCTTTCTATCCATGGTTATCCATGGGCTCTTAGGTACTTGCTCAATGTGTTTTCAAAATTGTTGTTTGCTTTTCAATTGTGGGTTTCAAAAATATTCTTTGAAAAGTTTCAGTTTAACTCATGCGTCAGAGTGTTTGAAAAGTTTGTTTGAAAGTTTTTTGAAAGTGTGTTGGTGTGAAAAGAGTTTTTGTTTTGTTTTGAAGAGAGCAAGTACCTACGAGAACCTACCTACCCTAAGGAATTCGTCTGTGTAAGAGTCCTTTAAAGTAGTGCCATCCCGCCATTGAGAGGTAGGTAGCACCACCGTTGGAGGTATTCGGGTCAATTCGAGTTTTAGGGACGTGGTGGTCACCGGAGCAATGGGAAAACACCTTAAAAGCTACCCTCATGCCAGGTTCCCGGACCATGAGGACTTACTAAGACGTTTTCTACTCGACGACCACCTTTCGAAAGGCAACAGTGAGGCGTACCCTAGGGGTGGTGTGTGCGAATTGTGTGTCATTTTCAGTTCATTATTTGTCTTGTCATGCATTGGTGATCTAACGATTCAATTTTATTTTCGGGCATTCATTCTTTCATGCATATTTATTAACAGTTATATTTGCGGGAATTTAAATCTAGACTATTACAACCGGCGCGGGTCCACATCGCCAAAAAAACCGAACCCGATTTGACTGAAAATAAAATAAAGCGAATAAATAAAAAGTGCGAGAAATAAATCTAAACTTATTACAAGGCTTTGGGGCATATACAGAGGTATTTAATAAATGCGCGAAATAAAGACTAAACAAAATTAGGGCATTGGACCCTTTTACAAATAATTAAAATTAATCAAGGAAATTAAAAATTAAAAATTAAATGAAAAATAATATTTTGGTGTTTTTTAGGTTTGAGAAAAAAAAAGAAAAAATTAATTGAAATTAAAGTCCTAGTTCTATCATTTTTTAAGTTTATTATGAAAAAAGATTTAATTTCTAACCTAATTAACTTCTAAACTAATTTATGTACAATTTTTGATTTATAGAAAATAAATAATAAATAATAATATTGTGAGAAAAAAGGAAAGAATTAAAAAGGATATAAAGAATTAATAATTAACCTAATTCTACATTTTTTGGATTTTTATTATGAAAAAGAATTAAAATTAACATTAAAACCTAATTAAACTAAATGAATTACATTTTAATTTATTTAAAAGAAGAATCAAAATTAATTATATTGTTTTTTGCCTTTTCTGTATTTTTAATGTTTTTATATATTTTTTGTAAAAATTAATTAAATCAGAAAGTAAAAAAAGTAAATAATAGAATATGAAGAAAATTAAAAAAGAAAAAAGATAGAACCAGGAGGGTGTGGATTTGAATTTGGGAGTGCAAGCCTGAAAGGCCTGGCCCAATTGCTGGTCATTTGTTGACTTTTTTTTGATCCTGTGCACGCCTGTTGACTTGATGTATGGTGCACTCTTCATCTTAGCCATGGATCTGAGGCCCTGGGACACGTGGATGAGTTGATTCTGCAGTGCATGGTGAGTCCTTATGTGAGCGCTGCATGTGAATTGGAAATGAAAAATAACATTAAATTTTGCAAGACCTGGGACTTGAACCCAGGTCTTTGAGGTCACATGCGCGTGTCTTGGCCAGCTGAGCTAGTTGTTTTCATTTAACATATAATAATCAATAAAATATATAAAAGAAAATGGTCAGTGTTTAGTTAAACGCGCGCGCGAATTTAAACTGCCCAGTCTCCGTGTGACACGCCATCATCTCTTTCATTCTTTCTGAAACATGAAGAACAAAGGCCACGTTTTTTTGATTGTTGTTTTAGGAGGCCTAATAGAAAATAGCGACTAGCCCCTCGTCGCTCATAAATTGAGCGCGAGGGCGCCATCTCCTTCGTCTGGATGAGCTGAGCATGATGATGGTACTGGCATGGTTCAATTTTTCCCCTAGTGAGAACCCCCAATTTGAAGCAACCTGTAACCCTAAAAAATGCACATGGTAGATTCTTGTATACAGCAAAATAATGTAATTAAACGTTGTGGTTAGCTTAGAAATAGCAATATGAACATGAATCAACAAAGAAAAATGCAAAAGGATGATGGAATCATGCTATACGATTTCAAAAGTTTCAAGGTTCAGTTTTGATTCTAACTACCAATTCTTGAGGTTTTAATTGATATTAATGATTGGCACACGTTCAGAATGGTCTCAGGAAGCTATTGGTACAAAAATTTTGGCTTGAGAAGATCCCTAGCATTGATTTCAGTTTTGCCTTTTATGTCCAAAATTTCAAATGTCCAAATGCCTTTTGAACGAGTTTCTTGCTGCACTAGGGTTAGGGTTTGACTCAATGATCATTATGGAATAGACTTGGCTTGCTATCTCTCCTTAATCCATGCTTGAGAAAGAATTGGCATTAGGGTTTCATCCATTAACCATTTTTCCTATTTTCTAGCCAAAACCTAGACCTAGTGTGTAAATGAACCTTGGCCTGATTTTTGAGTTGGTTCATGATGCATAGAACTTGTCCAAATTCATTTGACACCATTTCATTGATTTTTAAATTTTATTTGAATTTTCAATGAATTAAAATGAATTAAATCATCAAAAATTAAATAAAATAAGAAAGTCAACATTTGGTCTTGAAATCAACCATGGGCCACGTGTGTGGCATGACAAGGATGGACAAAGTGAGAAAAATGGGGCCCTTTTGTCAAAAATTGGATTTTCAAAGATAGTTGACTTTTGCCATTTCACAAAATTTTCCCAACTTCTACAAGGCATAACTTGCTCAATTTTTAAGCTTTTCACATGTTCTTGGACATTTTGGAAAGGTCTTTGAGTCCTTTAACCAATGCCTTTGGTCCCATGTCATTTTGATTTACCAATCTCAAGTTATGGCCTTTGACTTAAAGTCCCTTTTTGTTGACTTTTGAAAATGACCTATAATGTTGAAATTGATAACTTTTTGTGAGAGCATTTCTTGGACTTGAAGTATGAAGATGAGTTGTAGGAAATGTCTTTCTCTTCAAAATGAGCTTTGGATGGAATTTTTCTGATAATCCATGTGAAAGTTATGCCCTGGTCAATTTCAGTTGACTTTTTCAGCTGTCCAAATATAGCAACTTTTGCATCTTTGATGATTTCTGAGCCAAATTTTGAGAATCATGATCAAGCATTGATCAAATGATGTTTGTGGCTTCAAAATGATATGTTGACCAAAAATTTGAACTTTTGACTGCCAAATGACCATTTTGCCCCTACAGTTGACTGTAGTGCAATCTAGGGTTTTGACTGTGCAATCTTGAGCTGAATGCCTTGAAACTTGATATGGGGATGCTTGACCATGTTTGTAAGTATGTGAGACTTGATTGAGCCTTTGAAAACTTCCTTTTCTTGATCAGACTCAAAACCCTAATTTGGACTGGATGGGGGACTGTTGCACTGCACAACCCTTGGGGAATTTTGTAGCTTGGCTTGGCAATTTCTTGAGGAATATGGGAGGGCAAATTTTGGGGTATAACAGTTGCCCCTGTTCAATCTTCTTAGACCTGAGGATGTAGATTGGCTGACGTGCCTTTCGTAATCCGAGGGTAAAAGATGATTGGACACTAGAGTGCCCGGAAATTTGCGCTCACATGTTGGCAATGAGGGGAATGGGCTTATAGATGCCATCTGGATGTTTTGATTGCGTAAGAGATTCCTTTGCTAGAACCTGCATACCTGCAAAACAGAAAATGAGTACCTGACACGTTGCAGGAGCTGATTTTTAGATGCCTGGTATAGATGTGTCCTGACTGGTTACAGGAGCTGAGTCGGGAGCTTCAAACGGCGATGCAAGAACCAGGGATGATTACTACCTTAGCATGAATGGTAAGAGAGCCTTGGGCGACTTTAACTTCAACAACGCTCGTTGAGAAAAATCTGGGATGTCTTCTACTGGGATAAGAATCAGGGAGATCTTAGGGTCGATCTGACTGAACCAGAGAGGCCTTTGACTGGATAAGCAATCAGGAAAATCTTGGGGCGATTTAACCGAACCGGTCTAGGTCTTGAAATGTCTTCCACTGGATAAGCAATCAGGAAAATCTTGGGACGATTTAACTGAACCAGAGGAGGCCTTTGACTGAACCAGTCTAGGTCTTGAAATGTCTTCAAAGGGATAAGCATCAGGAAAATCTTGGGACGATTTAACTGAACCAGAGAAGGCCTTTGACTGAACCAGTCTAGGTCTTGAAATGTCTTCCACTGGATAAGCAATCAGGAAAATCTTGGGATGATTTAACTGAACCAGAGGAGGCCTTTGACTGAACCAGTCTAGGTCTTGAAATGTCTTCAAAGGGATAAGCATCAGGAAAATCTTGGGACGATTTAACTGAACCAGAGAAGGCCTTTGACTGAACCAGTCTAGGTCTTGAAATGTCTTCAAAGGGATAAGCATCAGGAAAATCTTGGGACGATTTAACTGAACCAGAGAAGGCCTTTGACTGAACCAGTCTAGGTCTTGAAATGTCTTCAATGGGATAAGCAATCAGGAAAATCTTGGGACGATTTAACTGAACCAGAGAAGGCCTTTGACTGAACCAGTCTAGGTCTTGAAATGTCTTCAAAGGGATAAGCATCAGGAAAATCTTGGGACGATTTAACTGAACCAGAGAAGGCCTTTGACTGAACCAGTCTAGGTCTTGAAATGTCTTCAAAGGGATAAGCATCAGGAAAATCTTGGGACGATTTAACTGAACCAGAGAAGGCCTTTGACTGAACCAGTCTAGGTCTTGAAATATGATTGAGAATTTAACTGGATCTTCCCTGAAAGGTAAAAGTCAGTCATATGCAATGCATGATATGGATCAAGCAATGATGTTCTCAACATAAATGAGATTTGTATGATGCAGTGCGTTATGCATGCTATAGTGCTGTATGTGATGTTTTATGTATGTTTTCGTCTAGGAAAGTAAATCCTTGACGGGTGCCGGGAAATCGTATCCTGGGCTGATGTCGAAGGATAGATTTTGCTTCCGCTGGGGATGATAACTGCAAGGATACCGGTAGGAGAAGATGACTCCGTTGCGGAATAAACTTGGCGAATGGAAGATTCTGCGGGGAGAAAAGATACTCTAGCGATCATGCTGGAAAGCAATACTCTGTGGGAAGAGTGATGCCTTGCTGAATGTTGATAGTAACTCTGTTGGGATACCGTTGTTGTATTGGAAGTGTGAATTGACTTCGCTGGGGATAGGAAAGAACTATGTTGACGACGACCTTCCCTTGGCTTTTGGCTGAGGATAACCCAGTTATATCCTGTTAAGGAAATAACTCTTTAAATCAAGCCGGACGACGCGTTCGTGTCCTGCGAGGGGATAAGCTTCCAGAGTTTACTGGGGATAAGCTTACTGCTTGGGGAGATGAATTCCATCTTTCCTGGGGAACCTGGATGGGACTCTCCTGGGGAAGTTTTGATATGCTGGGGAAGAATGCACTGACTTGCTGTCTCACTCTCTGGGGAACTTAAGATATCTGGTTGGATTCTTTAGCTGAACCTACCTTGGTACCTTGGAAGATAGAACAATCAGACTGCTCAGACAACTCTTTATTGCCCCTGTTTCTAGTGTCACCTGCAATCAATTCTTTGTTTCGTATGCAAATATTTATGAGCTAGCAAATTATTGTCAAATGCATATATCACAAATTGAACCTTGGACGTTTTTCGCAAAACCAAAACAGAAAAAGAAAAACACTTGGCACGTTTAACTGAAAAGTATATTTGTATTGATTTTGAATAGCCTGTGAATGGGCGTTTTGTGTACAAGAGGCTGACGTCCTAGTAAGAGAGACGTTGCCGAACAAGAGAGTTTATACAAGTTTTGTACAAAAGAAAATAAAACAGCTGTGTGAAAGATGAATGATCCACTGGGTTTCAAATCTGCTATCGCCTTTATACTCCGTACGTCTCATCACTTGATGACCTTGGTTGAAGGTGAAGCTGACTGATTGATGCCGTCTTGATGTAGATACCGGATTCTGGATGCAAAGTGATCCAATGAGACATAGTATTACGCTTTTATCCCTAACTTTTGCCTGTACTGCCTTTTCAGGTTTTCAGTCCACCGGGATACCCATTTTTGCCCAAGCCGCCTTTTCAGGTTTTCGACTTGCCGGGTGTACAGATTTTTCATTTTCATCCCTTCATTTTGCCCGAACCCTTTTGGTTCGACGGGAAGCCCTAATTTTTGCCTAGACATGTCAGCCTAGCGGGTCATTTTTCATGCGTAGTACTTTTTAACTATGTCGGCATTGGCGGGGTGAGGAAGGTCGTCACCATCCATGTTGGTTAATATCATTGCTCCTCCTGAGAACACATGCTTAACCACAAATGGCCCTTCGTACGTAGGGGTCCATTTGCCCCTTGGATCACTCTGAGGAAGGATGATTCGCTTGATCACCAGATCCCCGACTTGATATTCCTGTGGTCTGACCTTTTTGTTAAATGCCCTGATCATTCGCTTCTGATACGTCTGACCATGACAGATAGCAGCAAGTCTCTTTTCGTCAATAAGGTTGAGTTGATCAAGTCGTGTCTGGATCCAATCATCTTCGTTCAGATTTGCATCCTTCATTATCCGGAGAGAAGGAATTTGTACTTCGATCGGCAAGACTGCCTCCATGCCATAAACCAGAGAGAAAGGAGTTGCCCCGGTTGATGTCCTAGCTGATGTACGGTATCCATGTAGAGCGAACGGTAACATCTCGTGCCAATCTTTATACGTTACTGTCATCTTCTGCACGATCTTCTTGATGTTTTTATTAGCTGCTTCTACAGCCCCATTCATCTTCGGTCTGTAAGGAGAAGAATTGTGGTGCTGTATCTTGAACTGTTCGCAGAGCTCAGCGATCATCTTATTGTTTAGATTGGTACCGTTGTCTGTAATGATCCGCTCAGGGACGCCGTACCGACAGATCAGGTTGTGCCGAATGAACCGTGCCACAACAGTCTTGGTTACCGTAGCATAGGATGCTGCCTCAACCCACTTCGTGAAATAATCAATTGCCACTAGGATGAAGCGATGTCCATTGGATGCCGTAGGTTTTATCTCACCGATCATGTCTATGCCCCACATTGCAAATGGCCAAGGCGCCGTCAGAACATTCAGGGGAACCGGAGGAACATGCACTTTGTCTGCGTAGACCTGGCATTTATGGCATGTCCTAGAATGTTGGTAGCAATCAGCTTCCATGGTGGACCAGTAATACCCTGCCCGTAGGATCTTCTTTGCCATGGTATGTCCACTAGAGTGTGTACCAAAGGTCCCATCATGTAGCTCTTCCATGATTCTTTCCGCTTCAGTCTTATCTACACAACGTAGTAGGGTTGAATCCTGGTTTCGCTTGTACAAGATGTCGTTGCTAAGAAAGAACTTGGCTGCAAACCTTCTCAGGAACTTCTTATCATTGACAGATGCTCCTTCAGGGTATTCCTGAGCTTCCAAATATCTCTTCACTTCGTGGTACCAAGGCTTCTCAGTCACCAATTCAGTTTCGAGATCACAACAGTATGCCGGTTCGTCCAGTTTCCAGATGATGATCCGGGGAGCTTCATTATCCCATTTAACCTTGAACATTGAAGACATTGTAGCTAACGCGTCCGCCAGCTGATTCTCTTCTCTTGGAAAGTGCTCAAATGTTATTTCTGTGAAGTGGGGGATCAGAGCCAACACACATTCTCTATAAGGAATCAAGTTTGGGTGTTTCGTATCCCACTCTCCTTTGATCTGATTGATCACCAGAGCGGAATCTCCGAAGACACTCAGAAATTTGATCCTCAGGTCAATCGCAGCTTGAAGACCCATAATACACGCTTCATACTCCGCCATGTTGTTGGTACAGTTGAAACACAGCCGGGCGGTGAGTGGAGTATGAGTGCCTTGTGGAGATACGATTATGGCGCCGATACCATTTCCCAAAGCATTGGAGGCTCCGTCAAAGTGCATAGACCATCGGGATCCTGGTTCAGGTCCTTCATCCGGTCCAGGTACTTCACAGTCAGTTACTATCATAATGCTTTCATCTGGAAACTCGAAGTTCATTGATTGGTAGTCATCCACAGCTTGATGTGCTAGGTGGTCTGCCAATACACTTCCCTTGATGGCTTTTTGGGTCGTGTACTGAATGTCGTATTCCGTCAAGATCATCTGCCATCTTGCAATTCTCCCAGACAGAGCAGGCTTTTCGAATATGTACTTTATAGGATCCATTTTTGAGATTAACAAGGTAGTGTGAGTCAGCATATACTGTCTCAACCGGCGAGTAGCCCATACCAAAGCGCAGCAAGTTTTCTCAAGCAGTGAGTATCGGGTCTCACAGTCGGTAAACTTTTTGCTAAGGTAATAAATGGCATGCTCTTTTCGGCCAGACTCGTCATGCTGCCCCAGCACACACCCCATTGCGTTGTCAAGCACTGTCAGGTAAAGTATCAAAGGTCTCCCTTCAACTGGTGGCATAAGGATGGGTGGTTCTTGGAGATATTCTTTGATTCTGTCAAAAGCAGCCTGGCATTCATCATTCCAACGTACTACCTGATCTTTCTTCAGCAGCTTGAAGATTGGTTCACAGGTAGCAGTTAAATGTGAGATGAACCGAGCAATGTAATTCAGACGTCCTAGAAAGCCTCTAACTTCCTTCTCTGTCTTAGGAACTGGCATCTCTTGAATGGCTTTGACCTTAGCAGGGTCCACTTGAATTCCCTTGTCACTGACCACGAAGCCTAGCAACTTCCCAGATCTTACCCCGAAGGTGCACTTGTTCGGGTTCAACCTCAGCTTGTACAATTTCAACCGGTCAAACAGTTTCTGCAGATGATCAAGGTGTTCTTCCTCAGTCTGGGACCTAGCGATCATGTCGTCCACATACACTTCTATCTCATGGTGGATCATATCATGAAATAAAGTAACCATGGCACGTTGGTAGGTTGCCCCAGCATTCTTTAACCCGAACGGCATGACCTTGTAACAGAAGGTGCCCCACTGAGTAACAAAGGTAGTCTTTTCCATGTCTTCAGGTGCCATCTTGATCTGATTGTAGCCTGAAAAACCATCCATGAAAGAGAACACTTTATGCTGAGCTGTATTATCAACAAGGACATCAATGTAGGGTAGAGGGAAGTCATCCTTGGGACTGGCCCTGTTAAGATCCCTGTAATCAACACACATCCTGACCTTACCGTCCTTCTTAGGTACCGGCACCACATTAGCAACCCACTGAGGGTAAGAAGTCACTGCAAGAAACCCGGCATCAAACTGCTTCATAACCTCGGCTTTAATCTTCTCAGACATCTCTGGACGCATACGACGGACCTTTTGCTTAACCGGAAGACAATCTTCTTTAGTTGGTAAGCGATGGACCACAATGTCAGTATCTAATCCAGGCATATCTTCGTAGGACCAGGCAAAGATTTCTTTATAATCCTGCAGCATCTGAGTCAACCGTTGCTTCACGTTGAGTTCTAGGTTGGCACCAATCTTTACCTCTTTCTTGTCTTCCTCAGTACCCAAGTTTATTATTTCCACTGGCTCTTCATGGGGTTGAATTGCCCTCTCTTCCTGTTGTAAGAGTCTTGCAAGTTCACCAGGCACTTCGCAATCATCTTCACCTTCGTCGGCGGCTAAGTTGATCGGATTTTCGAAGTCATAACTGGCAGTAGCAGAGTCATTACCAGTGAGATCCAGAGTGGATTGAAACCTGTATGAGTGAGTGTGTGTGTAAATACAGCTGTTTTGCAATATGTAAAGAAAGGAAAGAAAAGGAGCGCAAAATTTGAAATGTGAAAAACGTCCAATGCTTTTATTCATGATATATGATAGTGACAAACAAAAAAGCCCTCATAAATAAAACCACGGTGCCCCGGGTAAGACACCGGGCCATATAGTCTCAAATTATTGTTTATTACAAATCAAAAAACAAAGAAATTCATTACTGGGGAACAAAAGTTATGGGAGTAAAATCTTTAGCAGTCCAATTGGTCAATCCACCGTCGGCCGTTGGGTAGATCCAGCTATCGAACTCTGACTCTCCCACTTCATTTTCCTCTCCAATAGCATTCACTCCATGCTGAGTGATGAGCAACGGAGGTCTTCCAATTCTTGCCTTGCGCACCGCTTTCTGAGCTTCTGTGGTGAAACCCAGCCCAAACTTGTTAGTCTTAGGAGTAAGATCAGGGAGCTTGCCCCAGTTTGCACATTCACCTTTTTCGATCACAGCCCGGGCATCCTTTA
This sequence comes from Vicia faba, assembly GCA_948472305.1. Lineage (NCBI taxonomy): Eukaryota > Viridiplantae > Streptophyta > Magnoliopsida > Fabales > Fabaceae > Vicia > Vicia faba. The sequence continues at coordinate 724,745,496 of OX451738.1, read as the reverse complement.
AGGAGGCCATCTTCATAGGAGAAATCTCTTCATCTTCTGCTGTTGCCAAGGTTGGTGGTACCTCCTCAAAATGTTGAAAGGGGGTTTCAATGAACTCCCCATCCATTTCCACGTATCTGAAAGAGTTGAGGTGGCTGACCATGTATTCCTCCTCCCCTTGCACTGTTACGATCCTCCCCCTGACCGGGTACTTGAGCTTCTGATGCAATGTGGAGGTCACCGCTCCAGCCTTGTGGATCCATGGGCGACCCAGCAAACAAGAATAGGACGGATGGATGTCCATCACATAAAATTTTGAATCAAATACTTGTGACCCAACCCTGATTGGGATGTCCACTTCACCATGCACCATTCTTTTGGACCCGTCAAAGGCCCGGACAACCATGCTACTTGGTTTGAGCTCTAGACCTTCACAATCCAGCCTATCCAGAGCCTTCTTGGGCAGCACGTTTAATGAAGAACCTGTGTCAACCAGCACATGAGCAAGAGTAGTGCCCCTGCATTCAATGGAGACATGCAGGGCATCATTATGATTTTTCCCCTTTGTTGTCAGATCGGCATCAGAGAAACCCAGGCCATTATCAGCAGTTAGGTTGGCCACACAATCGGTGAACTGGTCAGCAGTCGTATCTTGGGGTACATGGGCAGTCTTTAAGAAAGCAATCAGAGCCTTTGCATGGGCCTCTGAACACAGCAGCAGTGACAACATGGAGATTTTAGAGGGGGTGTGCCCCAGCTGTTCCACAACATTGAAATCACTTTTCTTTATTATCTTGAGAATTTCTTCCATTTCCTGCTTGGAAGCCTCAACAATGGTCTTTGGTGCCTCCGTCCTGGCAGGCACATCAGCAGCAATTCCCTTGCCCCGAGTATCAGATGACTCAGCAGCAGGGGTGGATACTTGGTCAGAAGGAGAAACAGGCACTCTGGCAGGTGTGAAGATCAAAGGCCTATGAATTGCTGGAGGAGCAATGTCTGGCGAGAACAGTCTTCCACTACGAGTGACCTTAGCAGGCCCGGTGATGTTGGAGACACCAGTATCAATGTTGCACTCTTGGTTCACACCCAGAACATAAACATCCGCCCCATAGTGCCATGGGACAGCCTTATCAGATTTGTAGGGTATAGGCCCCGGAACAGTAATGGTGATGGGAACATTCTTGTGAACTGACAAAACTTGTATAGGCTTCTTTGAAGGAGCTTCGGAATAGTTGTTGAAGATGGTAACGATTGACACTTCTTCAACAGGAGCAGCAGGAACAACAGTCTTTTCAAACAAAATCTCTCTACTATCAATCAGGTTTTGGATGCCTGACTTCAATAGAGAACAACCAGCAGGGGAAGCAACACACAGAAGGCAACTTTCACTACATCCCGGAAATAAACCGGCTAGCAACAGATTCCTCTTGACCATCAGCAACGGAGTAGCAACATCATCCACCGAAGCTACATACAAATTCTCCTCAACAGCGTTCACTCCATGCTGGGGCATGGGAGCATTTACAACATTCGGCTTCTCGGGCGCCTCAAACTGTATCTCCTTGGCATCAATGAGGTCTTGAACCTTATTCCTTAGGGCCCAACAGTCATCTGTGCTATGCCCCGGACTATCAGAGTGATAAGCACAGCGAGCATTTGGATTGAACTTGGGAGATGCAGTGTTGGGAAACTTTGGAGCCTCCTTGACAGTCACTAAATTGGTGGATAGCAACTGTGGCAGGATCTGTGATAAGGTCATGCTTAACCGGGTAAACTCTCTCCGGGGTCTTTCAAACTTTTGTGGATTAGTTGGCCGAGGAGCGGCAGCAGGTTTGGCAATCATTACCGCACTGACAGATTGGCGGTGTTCAGGTCGCTCTGTTCTCCGGGAGTTATATACAGCACTAGCCTCCTTTTTGAAGGGCTTCTTCTCAGTACTGGAGGAGGCAACTTTCTGTATCTTCCCCGATTTTATACCGGCCTCAATCCTTTCACCAGTCAGGATTAGATCGGTAAACCCAGCAGAGGAATTACCAATGAGATGGTTGAAAAATGGACCGGACAGGGTCCCCAAGAACATATCTACCAGCTCCCGATCCGTCAACGGTGGCTGCACCCTGCCAGCCAGGTCTCTCCATTTCTGAGCATACTCCTTAAAACCTTCTCCCGACCCTAGCGACATACCCTGGAGCTGGGTACGCGTAGGAGCGAGGTCGGCATTATACTGATACTGCTTGTAAAAAGCAGTGGCCAGATCCTCCCAGTTACGAATGCTGATTCCATCTAGCTGATAGAACCAATCGAGGTGAGTCCCTGAAAGACTCTCCTGGAAGAAATGGATCCAAAGGTTCTTGTCTGCTGTGTAAGGCTGGATCTTCCTTACATAAGAACGGAGGTGCATCTTGGGACAAGAAGCCCCATCATACTTCACGAAGGCAGGTGTTTTGAACTTGTGCGGGATCACCACTCCAGTAGATAACCCCAAGTCTCCGAAATCCAATCCAGGTACCCGTTGAACTTCCACAGCCTTTAATCTGTCTTCCAGCTGTTTGTACCGGTCTTCAGCAGGAGGGTACTGGTCGTCGTTGAAGTCTGTTTCAGTATCAGAGCCCACAGGAGTAGTGACCTCCCTTTCATGGTGACTACCTTCTGTCACAGATGGAGGAGTCCTTTCAGCTTCAATTTGCAAGGTGTTCCCGAGTCTGCGCCCAGTGCTAAATAGCACAGTCCTCCTCTTCTTCTTAGTCTTCTTCAACAGCATGGTCTTTAACTCTTGTTGACCCTGAGACAAGCCCTTGATCAGCTCCTGAAATTGGGCGTTTTGCGCCTGAAACTGGACGTTCTGCGCCTGAAGAGCCTTGATAGCCGCATCGGTTGATGATTCAGGAGGGTTCATGATGCTGAAATAAACAGCGAAGAACGGTAAACAACCTGAAAAGAAGAGTATTTATGATGCACATGATGAATGATATGTGTTTATGCAATGCATTCAAGGGTTCGAAAATTCAAATTTGTTGTAGACCAAAAGGAACACACGTTATTATTAAGAAAATCATTGTTTGATACATCAAAGCCTCATGGGCAAAAATACAAAAAGATCAAGTCACATCCAAAATATGTTGCGCATCTTCTTTGGAGCTATATAAGTGTTGAGACTCCTTTCCTCATGCAACAGGCGGGTGAGCTCCAAGACCTTCTTTTCACTGGCATGCAAACTAGTCTCAAGAGAATTCCTCTCTTCTTTAAGCTGGATCCAACTCTTCTGCATTTCTTCCCAGGATGTGGGCATATCAGGGTGCTGAATAACATGAGACACCTCTCCTTCCAAGGCAGGCTCTTTGATTACTGGAAGCATGTGAGGATAAGGCATTACCAACTTCTGAGAGCGGGCTCGTACCCATTTGAGGTAAGGCTCCAAAGGGATGGAGTTCCTGTGCCCCAGTGTCTTGCTGTCTATCCTACTAGGCATCCTCCAAGCTCTGATAAATCTCTGGCGAAGTCCTTGAGTATCGTTGTCGAAGTCAAAAACTATGTCAGGAATCAACATGTCATGAGGACCATCCCTCCGAGCATAACCAAACTGTCTCCAAGCCAGGCATGGACTATAAGTAATACCCCCTCTGATTCCAAGTAAAGGAACATTAGGGTACTCCCCGCAACGATCAATGATAGTGACATCTTCCCTGGACCTAGGGCACCAATGTATATCTGCATGTGTAAGAGTCATCAACCGTTGTGACCATCTCAAACCCCGCTCATTCTTCAGGACTGATTGTGGAAGGTGCGAAATAAACCACTTTCCCAGGAGAGGAGTGCAACACATAAGGACACCTCTTTTTCTCATGGTTCGAGTGTAACATGAGTGAAGGAGGTCCCCCAGCAACGTAGGTATAGGATTCCTGGACATAAAGATCTGGACAGCACTGACGTCAATGAGATGATCTGGGTTAGGGAACAACACCAAACCATAAACAAGGAGGGCCACAACCTCTTCAAAAGCTTGCAAGTCAAGGGAGTTCCAACATTCATAGGCCTTTTCAAACAGAAACTTGGCTAAGAACCCTTTGATACCACTTCTAACTTCCCAATGTCCCTTGAGGTCAGGTGACTGTAGGTGCAAGGCTTTAGCAATCTTTTCAAGCTTAGGTTCCTTTTCTGTACCGTTGAAGGGTAGCTGATCAAGGATAGGGATCTTCAGGAGTCGGGAGAACTCCTCCAATGTAGGTACCAACTGATAGTCCAAGAAGGTGAAACAGTGATGCAGAGGGTCAAAGAATTGGAACAGGACTTTTATCATATCTTCCTCAATGTTGGTGTTAACCAAGCTGATGAGGCTTCCATGCCTTTCACTGAATGAAGAGTTCTCAGGAATTCTGGATATAAGCTCCTTAAGCTGAGGAGGGATCCTTACAAGACTGATTGGGATTGTCTTTCTACGAACAGTTTCCATGTCCTACAAAATAAGAACAAAGATGAAAATTCGAACCCCTGAAATGGTTAGTCAATGCATATGATGCTGGATGATGTCATGATGCTATGATTAAACACAGATATTTACAAAGACAAACATGTAAGGCACACAAGGCACACAAGACAGGCCCTTAAGGTTTAAGGCCAGCATGAGGTCTGGGTAATACCCTCTTGAAGTTGGTGGGTTCAACCTGTCCTAATCAAAGTAACCGGGTTCTAAGGTTCCCAATATCACGGGATTGCTTTCATTGTTCATCGTTTCGATTTAGCCACTGAACTGGCGACCGAAATATTCCAGGAAAGCAACCCTCAATTGAGTGTAGTATCGAGTATCAACCAACCTCGGACTGCACCAAAGTCAGTTATCTCACTACCCTAAAGAGGCCAAGATGGTTCAATTAAGGTTCCTAAGGTCTGTTGATGCTTCATGACACCACATGGAGGCCCCGTACTCTCCTTGACTGACTCAAGGGTTACCGGTACACACCAAAGTGCCACATCAACGTAGCAGACTGTTTCAACCATGTCGGTATACCCCGCACAGTTCCCTCACAGCCTTGTTGCTACTTTCTACAAGGGTATCCCCCAGATCCGGGTTAGGATCTATAGAACTCCCAAGACAGTCCCACAATTTTAAAGCATACAAGGAAAGCAATTGAAAACACAATGATCTTAGTCCTAAGGTACACCTCACTTTAAGTTTATCCCCAGCAGAGTCGCCAGTTCTGTGATCGGTGGATCTGGAACTGACTGTTTTAAAGCTGGTTCGCGAAATGTCGCGGTAAGCAAGAGTCGCCACCGTCTTTTATTTTCTCCAATAGGAAAGGACAAAAGCACAGAAAAATTCCTTTAAAGAGATCGCTCTCGGTTCGGGAGGTAGGTTATAGAAAGGGAAGGTATTAGCACCCTTTCTATCCATGGTTATCCATGGGCTCTTAGGTACTTGCTCAATGTGTTTTCAAAATTGTTGTTTGCTTTTCAATTGTGGGTTTCAAAAATATTCTTTGAAAAGTTTCAGTTTAACTCATGCGTCAGAGTGTTTGAAAAGTTTGTTTGAAAGTTTTTTGAAAGTGTGTTGGTGTGAAAAGAGTTTTTGTTTTGTTTTGAAGAGAGCAAGTACCTACGAGAACCTACCTACCCTAAGGAATTCGTCTGTGTAAGAGTCCTTTAAAGTAGTGCCATCCCGCCATTGAGAGGTAGGTAGCACCACCGTTGGAGGTATTCGGGTCAATTCGAGTTTTAGGGACGTGGTGGTCACCGGAGCAATGGGAAAACACCTTAAAAGCTACCCTCATGCCAGGTTCCCGGACCATGAGGACTTACTAAGACGTTTTCTACTCGACGACCACCTTTCGAAAGGCAACAGTGAGGCGTACCCTAGGGGTGGTGTGTGCGAATTGTGTGTCATTTTCAGTTCATTATTTGTCTTGTCATGCATTGGTGATCTAACGATTCAATTTTATTTTCGGGCATTCATTCTTTCATGCATATTTATTAACAGTTATATTTGCGGGAATTTAAATCTAGACTATTACAACCGGCGCGGGTCCACATCGCCAAAAAAACCGAACCCGATTTGACTGAAAATAAAATAAAGCGAATAAATAAAAAGTGCGAGAAATAAATCTAAACTTATTACAAGGCTTTGGGGCATATACAGAGGTATTTAATAAATGCGCGAAATAAAGACTAAACAAAATTAGGGCATTGGACCCTTTTACAAATAATTAAAATTAATCAAGGAAATTAAAAATTAAAAATTAAATGAAAAATAATATTTTGGTGTTTTTTAGGTTTGAGAAAAAAAAAGAAAAAATTAATTGAAATTAAAGTCCTAGTTCTATCATTTTTTAAGTTTATTATGAAAAAAGATTTAATTTCTAACCTAATTAACTTCTAAACTAATTTATGTACAATTTTTGATTTATAGAAAATAAATAATAAATAATAATATTGTGAGAAAAAAGGAAAGAATTAAAAAGGATATAAAGAATTAATAATTAACCTAATTCTACATTTTTTGGATTTTTATTATGAAAAAGAATTAAAATTAACATTAAAACCTAATTAAACTAAATGAATTACATTTTAATTTATTTAAAAGAAGAATCAAAATTAATTATATTGTTTTTTGCCTTTTCTGTATTTTTAATGTTTTTATATATTTTTTGTAAAAATTAATTAAATCAGAAAGTAAAAAAAGTAAATAATAGAATATGAAGAAAATTAAAAAAGAAAAAAGATAGAACCAGGAGGGTGTGGATTTGAATTTGGGAGTGCAAGCCTGAAAGGCCTGGCCCAATTGCTGGTCATTTGTTGACTTTTTTTTGATCCTGTGCACGCCTGTTGACTTGATGTATGGTGCACTCTTCATCTTAGCCATGGATCTGAGGCCCTGGGACACGTGGATGAGTTGATTCTGCAGTGCATGGTGAGTCCTTATGTGAGCGCTGCATGTGAATTGGAAATGAAAAATAACATTAAATTTTGCAAGACCTGGGACTTGAACCCAGGTCTTTGAGGTCACATGCGCGTGTCTTGGCCAGCTGAGCTAGTTGTTTTCATTTAACATATAATAATCAATAAAATATATAAAAGAAAATGGTCAGTGTTTAGTTAAACGCGCGCGCGAATTTAAACTGCCCAGTCTCCGTGTGACACGCCATCATCTCTTTCATTCTTTCTGAAACATGAAGAACAAAGGCCACGTTTTTTTGATTGTTGTTTTAGGAGGCCTAATAGAAAATAGCGACTAGCCCCTCGTCGCTCATAAATTGAGCGCGAGGGCGCCATCTCCTTCGTCTGGATGAGCTGAGCATGATGATGGTACTGGCATGGTTCAATTTTTCCCCTAGTGAGAACCCCCAATTTGAAGCAACCTGTAACCCTAAAAAATGCACATGGTAGATTCTTGTATACAGCAAAATAATGTAATTAAACGTTGTGGTTAGCTTAGAAATAGCAATATGAACATGAATCAACAAAGAAAAATGCAAAAGGATGATGGAATCATGCTATACGATTTCAAAAGTTTCAAGGTTCAGTTTTGATTCTAACTACCAATTCTTGAGGTTTTAATTGATATTAATGATTGGCACACGTTCAGAATGGTCTCAGGAAGCTATTGGTACAAAAATTTTGGCTTGAGAAGATCCCTAGCATTGATTTCAGTTTTGCCTTTTATGTCCAAAATTTCAAATGTCCAAATGCCTTTTGAACGAGTTTCTTGCTGCACTAGGGTTAGGGTTTGACTCAATGATCATTATGGAATAGACTTGGCTTGCTATCTCTCCTTAATCCATGCTTGAGAAAGAATTGGCATTAGGGTTTCATCCATTAACCATTTTTCCTATTTTCTAGCCAAAACCTAGACCTAGTGTGTAAATGAACCTTGGCCTGATTTTTGAGTTGGTTCATGATGCATAGAACTTGTCCAAATTCATTTGACACCATTTCATTGATTTTTAAATTTTATTTGAATTTTCAATGAATTAAAATGAATTAAATCATCAAAAATTAAATAAAATAAGAAAGTCAACATTTGGTCTTGAAATCAACCATGGGCCACGTGTGTGGCATGACAAGGATGGACAAAGTGAGAAAAATGGGGCCCTTTTGTCAAAAATTGGATTTTCAAAGATAGTTGACTTTTGCCATTTCACAAAATTTTCCCAACTTCTACAAGGCATAACTTGCTCAATTTTTAAGCTTTTCACATGTTCTTGGACATTTTGGAAAGGTCTTTGAGTCCTTTAACCAATGCCTTTGGTCCCATGTCATTTTGATTTACCAATCTCAAGTTATGGCCTTTGACTTAAAGTCCCTTTTTGTTGACTTTTGAAAATGACCTATAATGTTGAAATTGATAACTTTTTGTGAGAGCATTTCTTGGACTTGAAGTATGAAGATGAGTTGTAGGAAATGTCTTTCTCTTCAAAATGAGCTTTGGATGGAATTTTTCTGATAATCCATGTGAAAGTTATGCCCTGGTCAATTTCAGTTGACTTTTTCAGCTGTCCAAATATAGCAACTTTTGCATCTTTGATGATTTCTGAGCCAAATTTTGAGAATCATGATCAAGCATTGATCAAATGATGTTTGTGGCTTCAAAATGATATGTTGACCAAAAATTTGAACTTTTGACTGCCAAATGACCATTTTGCCCCTACAGTTGACTGTAGTGCAATCTAGGGTTTTGACTGTGCAATCTTGAGCTGAATGCCTTGAAACTTGATATGGGGATGCTTGACCATGTTTGTAAGTATGTGAGACTTGATTGAGCCTTTGAAAACTTCCTTTTCTTGATCAGACTCAAAACCCTAATTTGGACTGGATGGGGGACTGTTGCACTGCACAACCCTTGGGGAATTTTGTAGCTTGGCTTGGCAATTTCTTGAGGAATATGGGAGGGCAAATTTTGGGGTATAACAGGCATCCTCCAAGCTCTGATAAATCTCTGGCGAAGTCCTTTTGCATCGTTGTCAAAGTCAAAAACTATGTCAGGAATTAACATGTCATGAGGGCCATCCCTCCGAGCATATCCAAACTGTCTCAAAGCCAAGCACGGGTTGTAAGTAATACCCCTTCTGATTCCAAGTAAAGGAACATTAGGGTACTCCCCGCAACGATCAATGATAGTGACGTCTTCTCTGGACCGAGAGCACCAATGTATATATGCATGTGTAAGAGTCATCAATCGTTGTGACCATCTCAAACCCCGCTCGTTCTTCAAAACTGATTGTGGAAGGTGCGAAATAAACCACCTTCCCAGGAGAGGAGTGCAACACATAAGAACACCTCTTTTTCTCATGGTTCGAGTGTAACATGAGTGAAGGATGTCCCCAAGCAACGTAGGTATAGGATTCCTGGACATGAAGATCTTGACAGCATTGATATCTATAAGCTGATCTGGATTCGGAAACAACACCAACCCATAGACAAGGAGGGCCACAACTTCTTCAAAGGCTTGTAGGTCAAGGGAATTCCAACATTCTTGGGCTTTCTCAAACAGGAACCTGGCCAAGAACCCTTTGATACCACTTCTAACTTCCCAATGTCCCTTGATGTCAGATGGTTGTAGGCGTAATGCTTTAGCAACCTCTTCAAGTTTTGGCTCCTTTTCTGTACCGTTGTAGGGTAGTTGACTAAGGATAAGGATCTTCAGAAGCTGGGATAACTCTTCCAATGTAGGCACCAGTTGATAATCCAGGAAAGTAAAGCAGTGGTGCAGAGGGTCAAAGAATTGGAAGAGGACCTTTATCATATCTTCCTCAATGTTGGTGTTGACCAAGCTGATGAGTCTTCCATGTTTCTCATTGAAAGAAGAGCTCTCGGGAATCCCGGATGTAAGTTCCTTAAGCTGAGGGGGGACCCTTACGAGGTTGATCTGAATTGTCTTTATGCGGATAGTTTCCATGTCCTACAAAACAAGAACAAAGATGAAGATTCAAACCCCTGAAGTGGTTAGTGGATGCATATGATGCTGTATGATGTTATGATATTATGATAAAAACACACCACAAGTATCCACAAGAAGCAAACATGGTAAGGCACACAAGTCACACAAGACAACCCTTAGAGTTTAGGCCAGCATGGGGTCTAGGTATTACCCTCTTGAAGTTGGTGGGCTCAAAACCTGTCCTATCAAAAGTAATCGGGTTCTAAGGATCTCAATATCATTAGATTGTTTTCTGTGTTCATCGTTTCGATTTAGCCACTGAACTGGCGATCAAAATATTCCAAGAAAACAACCCTCAATGAGTGTAGTATCGAGTATCAACCAACTTCGGACTGCACCAAAGTCAGTTATCTCACTACCCTAAAGAGGCCAGGATGGTCAAGTAAGGTTCCTAAGGTCAGTTGATGCTTCACGACACCACGCGGCGGCCCCGTACTCTCCTTGACTTGACTCAAGGGTTACCGGTACTCACCAAAGTGCCACATCAACGTAGCAGACTGCTTCAACCGTGTCGGTATACCCCGCACAGTTCCCTCACAGTCTTGTTGCTACTTTTTAAGAAGGTATCCCCCAGGTCCAGGTTAGGATCTATAGAACTCCCAAGACATGCCCAATAATATTAAAGCACACAAAACAAAGCAATTGAAAACACAAGTATGAGCTATCCTAAGGTACACCTCACTTTAAGTATCCCCAGCAGAGTCGCCAGTTCTGTGATCGGTGGAAATAGAACTGACTGTTTAAAGCTGGTTTGCGAAATGTCGCGGAAGCAAGAGTCGCCACCGTCTTTTATTTTCTCCAACATGGACAGGACAAAAGCACAGCAAAATTCCTTATGAGAACGTTTCTCGGTTCGGGAGGTAGATTTATAGAAAGGGAAGGTGTTAGCATCCTTTCTATCCATGGTTATCCATGGGCTCTTAGATACTTGCTCTTATGTTTTCAAAATGTTTGCTTTTCAAAATGTTTGCTTTTCAAAATGTGAGTGGGTTTGAAAAAGTTTCATTGAAAGATTTCTGAATGACTCTTGTATCTGTCCTCAAGAGTGTTTGAAAAATTTGTTTTGAAAGTTTTTGAAAGTGTCAGTGTGAAAAGATTTTGTTTGTTTTTAAAGAGAGCAAGTATCCATGAGTCATCTACCTACCCTAAGGAATTAGGCTGTGTAAAAGTCCTTAAGGTAGTGCCATCCCACCATTGAGAGGTAGGTAGCACCACCGTTGGAGGTGTTCGGGTCAATTCGATTGTAGGGACAGTGTGGTCACCGAAGCAACAGTAGGACACCTTAGAAGCTACCCTTACATCCTAGATCCTTTTTTAATCCGAGGCAACCGTTTCGAGGCAACTGTTTTGAGGCAACTGGATCATGGACATAAGAGCGACTGCTAAAACGTCCTATACTTGACGACCATGTTTCGAAGGCAACGAGTGAGGCGTACCCTAGAAGTGGTGTGTGCATTTGTGTGTTGTTTTCATGTTAACAGTTATCTTTGATCATGGCATTGTGAGCTACGCGTTGTTTTTAATTAACCATACATTCTTTCATGCAAGTTTAGCAGTTAGGAGTGCGGAAAATTAAAAGACGGAAATATAAAAGCTACGCTATTACAAGGCGCGGGTCTATACATCGCCAAAATACAAAGACCCGTTTTTGATAAAAGATGCGGAAAGTAAAAGAAAAGCGATAACCCTAATTACTATTACATCCTTGAACAGTTACATAATAATCAATAAGAAAAATAATGCGCGAAAAGAATTAAACTGAACGTCCGAGGGTTTTGACCCTTTGCTTGAAATTAAATGAAATTAAAACCTAATTAAGTATTTAATTAAATAAAAGAAAGTGTGTTTATGTTTTTTGTATTTATTAAATAAAGAAAATAAAATCAAGAGAAAACCCTAATTCTAAGTTTATTTTAATTATTAATGAAAATATTAAAATTAACCTAATTTAAGCTAATTAATTAATTTACATATTTATGTACAAAAATAATGGTTAATAAATAGTAATAATGAATAATGATGATAATAATGAAAAGAATCAAAACCTAATTCTATAGAATTTTATTTATTAATGAAAAGATTGAATTTCAAACCTAAATTAACTAAATTAATTATTAACATTTATTTACAAAAATAAATTAGTGAGGAAATTAATAAATAATTAAACATATTTTGTATTTTGATTTTCTGATTTTATTATGAAAAAAATTATTTTAGTGAATTAATGATAATTATAAAAAAACAATTAAAACAATTAAAAGAAAGAAAAGAAAATAAATTTATACAAACCAAGGGGGGTGTCAGGCCCATGTGGAGGTTTTTTGGAATTCTGGCCCATGAATCACAAAGCCTTTGTTTGACTTTTCTGATCGTGTGGATGCTCATTGACTGGAGTACATCATGGACTTCATTCTGTATCCATTGGATCGTTGATCAATACCATCTGGCAAGCCTAGACGTGGGTACGTATGGTGGACCATTGAGTCATTGCTGCATTGGAATGGATTAAGAAAAGTAACAACAATTATATGGGGGACCTGGGAATCGAACCCAGGTCCCAATGCTTGCAAGACACGTCCTCCACCATCTGAGCTATGGAACGCATTTGTACATATAATGGACAGTAATTATTATGTAGAAAAAACACTCATAGTGGTATAAAACAAATAAAACGCGCCAGATTTTGAACTACCCAACCATGCACTGCCATGCTATCTCCTTCTTCGTTTGTACCTGTAAACATAAACAAGATAGCGGGGGTTTTAAACCCCCACTAAGTGAAAGTCCTAAAAATAGCGAATAGCCCTGTGGACTACATAAATTGAGCGCGAGGTTGCTATTCAACTCGTATTGAGCTTCTGAATTCAGCTGTATAGGTCTCAAGGTTTCATTTTTCCTCAACAAGAAAGCCCTAATTGAAGGCTTCAGAAACCCTAAATGTCGTTCATGGTAACTGGCGTTTCAAGGCATATTAATGGAATTAAATCATACCAAAAGCTTTGCCTGAATGCTGTGAACATAAAACAATCAACCAAATGTATTAAAAATGCATGAATCGTGATGTGCAAATCTGAAAAATAAAGCAAACCGTGTCACTTGTATTCTCTGATTCCTTGCGTGTTAGGATTGGTTTTTGATGGCAAACGCTTCCTGGAAGGTCTAGCAATATATTAGAAACGATTTTAGGCCTTGAATTATACTGCAAGTAGGATTTCAGTTTCACAACTTTTTTTTGATTTTTTTGCCAATTGGCTATGGAGTATTAGTAGCTTTCACGTGTATGCTTGAGTAGGGTTAGCTTATGCCTTTTTATGTGAAGCAAATTAGGTCAGAACCTTGGCCCAAAAGTCCATGGCATTATGACTTGAATATTTGATTTTCAATTATGTGATTTTCAATCTTTTTCCATGAAAACCTTTGCCAATTATGGATGATTTTCCTTTTTTGATTGAGAAACGGTTTTGCCAGCTTGCCCTGATATGATTTGCTTCACAAAAGATCCAAAAACATATCTTTTTAATTTTCCTATAATTAAAATCAATTAAATGAATTAATATAAATATAAATTCAATTAATTAATTAAAAATAATAAAATAAATTATTTTGAGCTCAATGGGTCATGCATAGGCCTTGTGTAATGATTCAAGAAAGAATTTGAGGCCCATTAGCAAATTTGAAGCTTTTTAGGCAAAGTTGACTTTTGAAAGTTCCCAAAAATTTCCCAACTTCTCCAATGCATATCTTGCTCAATTTTGAAGCTATGAACATGTTCTTGGACATTTTGGAAAGGTCTTGAAGTCCTCTAACCAATGCCGTTGGTCCCATGTCATTTTGATTTACCAATCTCAAGGTATGGTCTTTGACTTAAAGTGCCTTTTTGTTGACTTTTGAAAATGACCTATAATGTTGAAATTGATAACTTTTTGTGAGAGCATTTCTTGGACTTGGAGTGTGAAGATGAGTTGTAGGAAATGTCATCCCCTTGAAAATGAGCTTTGGATTGGATTTTTATGATAAACCATGAAGAAGTTATGCCTTGGTCAATTTGCAGTTGACTTTTCAACTGTCCAAAAATAGCAACTTTTGCATCTTGAGACTTTTTGAGCCATGCTTGTGGAATCATGATCAAGAATTGATCAAATGATGATTGTGGCTTCAAAATAAGATGTTGACCAAAAATTTTGATTTTTGACTGTCAAATGACCATTTTGCCCCTGCAGTTGACTGTGAAGCATTTAGGGTTTTTGACTGTGCAACTTGATGCTGTGAGTCTTGAAACTTGACATATGGATGCTTGACAATGTATATAGGCATGTGGGACTTGATTGGACCCTTGGAAACCTCAATTTTTTTGCAAGAACCAAAACCCTAATTTTGACTGTGTTAGGAGGCAATTGGACTGTGCAACCCTTGAGAGATTTTGAACCATGATCTTGCCAAATCTTGAAGAATATGGGAGGGAAAATTTTGGGGTACAACAAGATGAAATAAAGAAAATGTGACGTCCAAAGTGACTGAACACCTAACCAAGATATAGAAGATCGAGGTAGGCAACATAAGACAATATGAACGATCACAGAGTGTCAGCATCGGCCAATGTGAACTCCTGATAGAGCATGGGGATTTGATTGTAAAACTCTTCCCCACTTGACGGACTCGATACACAAGATATGCATGACTCAAAAGTATCGATGTACAATGTGAGATAAGGATAACACAGACAAGAATATGTGGGGGTCGATTGCGAACCCTCCCTGCTTTCCTCCTTTTGAGGGCTTATTATATGTAGTATAATGCAGACACAAATGTAAACACACGTGCGGAATACCTACTTCAAAGATAGGATTTTAAATAAACACAAATAGCATACAAAAAGTGGTGCTTACTACAAGACTTTAAACACCGACTTCGAGTGCACGCTCTTTATTTCCTGCTTCCTACTTCACATGATTTCTAGAAAACGGTAAATGCTTAAATGAGATAAACAAAGCAAAATACAAAACGAATATCAATCCACAGCAAAGCATATCAAAACAAAGAAACCCGACGATCTTCGTGAAAGCTTCACCAATTAGAGAAAAGAGTCAGAAATCAAATGCTCAGAATAAATTTCGAAGCATCATCGATGTGAAAATAAATCACAATTGAAAAATCAAGTATATCCGCATATCACACAGTAAACCTACATAAGACTCAGATCTCAAAAATCATGGGTGAATTAAAAATCTCAAGTAATCGGATAATCGGGATTTAATTCCTAAAAAATAAAATAAAAAATCTAACAAATTTTATGGATTTTTATTATTATTTATCCAGTGAAAAAAGTTCAGAAACATAAACAATTCACAATTTTTTTAAAGGAAATTACTAAAAGGAAAAAGAGGCCCAAGGGGATTGCAAACTGGAATACAGGGGGTACTGTAAGAATCCGGGAGCTAGGCTCATACAGTAATGTCTGTGGTGTTGTTTTTTGGTCACTGGGCTTGCAGGTTCCAAATATTCGTGTTGGGCTACGGATGACATTCGGCCCAGCTCCATGACAAATAGTCCAGCCTTTTTTTGCACGTTAAAGTTTCAGTCTTCCAATAAAAAACATTAACGGACCAAGGAATATGAGAGCCCAATCCATTGCTAACCCTTCTATACTTTCTAACACTTGTATTATTTGTTTATTACTGAAAAAAAATCACTAAAATCCACTAAACATTAGAACGAATGTGTGTAATCCCCATGCAAACCTTCAGATCCAATACATTAAACGCATCTTCTCCTGCGTTCTTCTTAGCTTTCATTCTCACAAGAAGCCGCCGTCGTATGGCCACTGTTCAACCTCTTCTAATCCTTCCTCTCTCAACATGAACATTAACTTATCTCTATTCTCGATCATGATTCCTATGCCGATTTCACGCGAACACCACTCCTATGGATGAATCGTGTAAGTGGAAACCATGGACCCTAAATCCACGAAACCTCATGGATGCGAACAAGAATTGAAATACATGGAATTTTGCGTGAAAGATAATGGAACCCAAAAGAAAAAAGAATATAAATGCGTTACATCGAACCTGTTAGGATGCTTCGATGCTTCGACGCGGTGGTAAATCGTCTCCGATAGGGCTTCGGCGCTCAGGTACTCCCTCCCCTTTCATTTTCTTCTGTTATTCTTCTTCTTTTTCCCACCTTTGAGCTTTCTCACTGATTCTTTCCTATTATTGTGTTTTACTGTGGTTGTTGATCTGTGATTGAAGCAGAAAAACGACTTGCTGCAAGATCGAGGATGATTATGAATACTGTCATGATGATGTTGTAATAATGTTTACAATTACGAGGTGTTTGCAGATTTTCGGTGAAGACGATTGAAGTTCGGTTATGGAGTGGTGATGTTGTTCTTGCGATGAAGATGATTGAAGAAGATCAATATTCAAAGAAGAAGAAGGTTGAAGATTCTTCGTGAAGGTGAATAGATGAAGCCGTGAAGTTTTGTTGATGGAAGGTGGAGTGAAAGAGATGAAGAACGAGGTTCCAAAAGGGGTGTCAGAGATGAAGATGAAGAGAAAAAGATCTGGTTATGGCGCAGAGAGAGTTCATTTGGATTTTTCTGTGATTCTTCTGAAGAGAAAATGAAGAATTATGGATGGAAGAAGAAAGCAGAGAGAAGATGGGAGAGTTTTATGTTCTGCTTTTTTCGGTGGACGAAGATGAAGATCGAGAATGAAGAAGAAATGGAGAGCAAGCAGAGAGAAATTTGGAGCGTGATTCTTCTTTGTTGAATAATGAATCTAAATCCAGGTAAGTAATTTTATTTTTACCTTCCTATTATTGCTGAAAGTTAGTTACATGAAAAATGAATCTGAGCTGTTAAATTGGCCTTTTCTGTTAGAGATTTGGATGGATGAGATTTAATATCAAATTATTTTTTGATTCAGTTAGAGTTAGTTAGGAAGATAGTTGGTTTATTAAGTCTAGACCTTTGAATATTAAGTTTGTTACAAAAACTGGAGGGACGATATTGATCCAAAATGAAGTTAGTTATTTGTAGTTAGTTGTGAGCTGAAATTCTGCTTCTATTAATTATAAACTCACGGTTTCCTTCATTCTTTATATTTCCTGTTTTGTGATTTCTTATATAATACTTCCCTTTTCTAATATTCTGAACTAGCTTTATTGTGAATCCATTTCATCCGGTCTGAAGCATCTTCATGATAAATCTCTGGTTTATTGTGGGCGGAACTGATATATACTGCTTTATATGCAGGGTGATCTTTTTGTTGAAACAGGGCAGCAATGCGTTTTATTGTGTATGTTTATACAGTTGGATGTTAATCAATTTTTATAGATTTAGATGCATATTTTTGGTTTGATATTTGAGCATGATGCAGGTGGAAAGTATGCAGGGCTGAAGTATTGCAGAGAAGTTTTTTCTGAGCTTTTTCTGTGATTTCTCAGAATGATTGAAAATGATAATGGTGGCGAATGGCGTATGAATCTGGGAAAATGGTGAAATGAAATGCGAATCTGATTTTTTGGAGGGAGTTGAGGTTATATAAAGATTGAGAATGAAGAGAAATGGTTATGGATGAAGTGATTCGAGCTGTTGGATGTTTGTGAAGTTAGATATAAGATGGAGGGTGAGGATGCTGTAGTTTTGGAGGGTTTGAAATCTGTTATGAAAATGAGGTAATTAGTTTTCTGTTATATATTTATAGTAGTGCCATAGTTTTGACAAATTACAGAATGTTATGCAAACACATTCAATATAATGTCTGTTTGGTATTGAATTTATTCCTGAAAATTGCAGGGGTTTATGCACTATTGTAGGTCGGATTATGCGAGAAGGAAGAGCTAGATTTCATAGAATTGGCTAAAAGTCTGGAACAAGCTTGAAACTGTTTTGGCAGCCGGTCTTTTGATAAGATATAGCATCTTAAGGAACACTTAGGCTTATGATAGATATATAAACTCCTTTTCTTGTAATTCCTCAAAATGTAATGGCAATACGACTTGCTATTTGTAATTCTGAAGAGAAACATGGATGAGATTTGTATGGCTATGAAACCTTTTGGACGAACTTGAAATAACTTTGAATGATGACTTATATGATTTAAATGATTAAGTTATGAACAATGATTGAATTTAGAATCACTTTGAGCAAATTATTCAACGAGAACCCTTCCTCGATACAAGTCCACTTGTATTGCAATCCAAAATGAACCATGAAAGAATTACTCATATCTTTAATGACCCTCTAATTCAATTCACCCTTGTATGAAAATGACAAATACTTGAAGGAATGATGATTCCTTTGAACTCTTGAATAAGTTCTTGAACGAGTTTTGAATACTTGAAGCATCGACACAATTTTTGTAACTCAGATCCATATGATCTCAAAGCCACGAACTTTCCTTCTTAATCATAAAGCTACGAACTTTCCTTCTTAATCATGTTTGCCTGTTAAGAATTTTGATCGCATTAAATCCATGGCATAAAGTGATCATTTGAATGAATCCAAATCAAATTTAATTCTCAATTACTCCTAACTTCGATTCTTAAATCCATATCAAACAAAAAATAAAAGAAGTAATAATGTCTCGACCACATTGGATCCACAAGTTCAACATCTTGTACCACAACTCAACGTCTTTGCAACTCAAATCACAAGTCCTTGACTTGAAAACCAATGACCTCAACGCCAAACTAACCTTTCTTGAGGAAATTCCTTGACTCAGATTAAACTAGAAGCATAGCAAGACATCCATGTGATAAAACCCTAATTTCATGAGATACATAAGGAAAAAAACCCTAATTTCTAGAACTAATGAAACTGGATGGAGAATGGCCTTATAGCTTGACGAATAATAAATTCTTACTAACCACGAATCGTAACCCTAATTCCACCTCTCATTGCTTGAATAAGAAATCAGCCTTTATTGGATATATTCATCTCAACATTATGGAAATGTGAACGTATGCTATGAAGATGAATGCAAAAGCCTAAGCCAGATAAGAGAAATTAGGAGGGCAAATTTTGAGGTGCAACAACTATCCTATTTAATCGTCTTCAACCTGAAGGTGATATTGGCTCTAGCCTTTCGAACGTTCAAGGTGAAAGAAGATTAAGTACTAAAAAACCCGAAAATTTGCACTCTAAAGCTAGTCGGGTATTATTATATTTTTGTTTTTTTGTTACAGTGGTTATCGGGGATAAATGTATGTCAGGCTAAGGTTAGACATACACAAGAAAGAGACTGACCGAAGAAGGCTCTAACGAAGGAACTCCATTCGAAGGCGAACTTACTGGGATACCAATATACATTGACTCTGAATAGAACACTGATCGAAGGCGAACTTACAAATGAAAAGAGACCAGCCGAAGGGGACTCCTGACAAATGATACCAGTCGGAGGTGGATTTAAAGGGTGAATAATATCGATCAAAGGCAAACTTAAAAATGAAAAGAGACCAGTTGAAGGGGACTCTTAACAAAAGGTATAAGCCGAAGTAGGAATTCAGGGGTGCTAGCCGAAGGTGGACTTCTAGATAAAGAAACCAGCCGAAGGGGAATCTTTAACAAGGAATACCAACCGAAGGTAGACTCCTAAGGAAAGAATGCCAATCAAAAGTGAACTTACAAATGAAAAGAGACCAGCCGAAGGGGACTCATAACAAAAGGTACCAGCCGAAGGTGGATTTAAAGGATGCCAGCCGAAGGTGGACTTCAAGATAAAGAAACCAGCTGAAGGGGAATCTTTAACAAGGAATACTATACCGAAGGTAGATTCCTAAAGAAAGAACGCCGATCAAAGGCGAACTTACAAATGAAAAGAGACCAGCCGAAGGGGATTCTTAACAAAAGGTACCAACCGAAGGTAGATTTAAAGGGTGCCAGCTGAAGGTGGACTTCAAGATAAAGAAACCATACGAAGGGGAATCTTTAACAAGGAATACTAGCCGAAGGTAGACACCTAAGGAAAGAATACCAATCAAAGGAGAACTTAAAAATGAAACGAGACCAGCCGAAGGGGACTCATAACAAAAGGTGCCAGCCAGAGGTGGATTTCAAGGGTGCTAGCCGAAGGTGGACTTCAAGATAAATAAACCAGTCGAAGGGGAATCTTTAACAAGGAATATTATGTCGAAGGTAGATTCCTAGAGAAAGAACGCCGATCAAAGGAGAACTCACAAGGGATAAATATATGCACGTCTGGTCAGAGTTAGACACACAAAAGAGATATCTAGCATAAAGAAAAAAATGTTCAGAGTTGATAGAAAACACAAGAAAGAGATTAATTGAAGAAATCCCCAACAAGAAAGGACGCATTTGCCTAAACAAGGTTGCCAGACAACTGGACTTTGAAGAGACACTGAAGGACTTTTAACAGAGAAGGTTAGATAAGCTAACAAAAGGAGAATCTGACTAACACGGATAAACCAAATACAAGGAATCGACTAAGCAGGACCTTCTGAGAGCACCGTGCGAAAGTGAACTCTATAAGAGAAAGAGACCAGCCGAAGGGGACTCTTACAAGGATTGCCAAAACGCGTTGTGCTTTTGATAGGTTACAAATACGCAAGAACTACAAAATCCCTCCGGCCAAAGGCGGGGGTGTAATTCTTCAAGAGTGGCAATCATCTGAATTACCACACACCAAGTATGAATACTCAAATACTTGAGAAGCAAGAAAGGCTATACACAGACTCTTACTCGTACTCTGGCGGTAAAATAAACATAAGCAAAATAACCAAAGACTTACAAGGGCAAGAACAAACCATGACTTATTGGGAAATGGAAAGATACCAAAGACCCGACTGGTGGTGAATCAAAACAGACTCCACTGGGGAAACAGACTAGGATCACCCTAAGCTTGCTGTGGAGATAATTCAAATTTGAGCATATAGCAATTTAGTCACCACAGGTAAACATAATTGGCTTATACTTATGCATGTTTGAATTTTTTTATAGCGTAATGCTCCATACAATAGAAATGCTACGCGTTTTGCTAGATGCAATGTAATGATGCATGTTTAGCAATGCACTGGGGGAAACACGTCAATAAACGGCTGCTGAAAAGACAATGAACTCTTGAACAATTATTCTTGCACATCTGATATTCTATAGTGAAAAGGCAATCTAAACTTCAATGGGGAACCGATATTCGGAACCACCAACCTCCAAAGATCGATATTACTGAGGAAGTAACTTCCTGGAGAGAAATACTACAAAAATAAATTGCAGTTTCAAAGATAATCTTGAATTCTGATCAAACTCCCAACTTCCTGGGGAACAAATTATTTATCCTCCATTAGAAATAGGATAGCTTCGTCGGGGATGGAAACCTTCTCGCGTAAAATTTCTTGATGAAAATAACTTCTACCGGGGAGTATAAAAATTCTTAAATAAAAGAATTCTACTCAGACCACACCGGGGATAACACCGCCAGGGGGTAAAAATCTTCACTTGGGGAAGAAACAAACATCCTGGGACAAAACCCCACTGGGGATAGCTCAACAAAATCTTTTATCACTGAGGATGAAAGAGTTGTGACTGGCATTCCCATATACATCACACTGTAGAGACATGACACTTGCTCCACTACGGAAAGAGAACTTGCTCCACTAGGGAATAATAAATAAGCTACTCTGGCAGGTCCTCAAAATTCGACTTCAATTGGGGATAAAGACTACCTCTTACATTGGGGAGCCAACCACTTTAGATAGTAACATCAACAATACCCATTGCACTGGGTGTAGCCATCTCTATAAGATTCAAGCCGACGAGAATTTTTGTACTGGAGAGCAGAAATCACTTCATTGAGGATGATGGTCATCCTTATGAGGATACCAAACCGGAATCTTCCATAGATAAACACGAATATCTTCAAGAAACTCTGATATAGGCAAGCCGCATTAGAGAGATGGGGTACACACTTCAATGAAGAGGAGAACGCATACTTCATGGGGAGAACAAGTGAAAACCTCATAAGGGAAGCCGTAAAATGTCGGTTTCAAAGGGATATAACAAGAATATCCAGTTTGTGAGTAAAACGATTCTTCCGAGAAAACCTGGAAATGAGTAGACCACACTAAAAAGGAGGAACACTCGGGCGAGAGTACACCTTTACTAGGGAAAATACTGTAAAAATAAGTTACAGTTCAGAGAAAACTTTGAACTCTGATCCAACTCCCAACCCCTTGGGAAAAAATCCAACATCTCTTTCCAGGGATAAAGAGAATCTTGTTGGGAACTGGGACCTTCTGATGTAAGTCCTCAATAAAAGTAACTTAGATTGGAGAATCATAGAAATTCTTGAATAAAAGAATGCTACCCAGGCTACACTGGGGATACTACCGTCGAGGGTAACAATCTTCACTTGAGGAAGAGAAGGGCATCTTTGAACCATAATCTTGAGGTTCAGATCTCCACCAAGGAATTATTTCAGCAATACTCTATCATTGAGGATAAAAGAGCCCTAAACGACATTCGTCTATGCACAACACTCTAGAAAAATAGGAGACTTGCTCCCCTGGGGCATAATAAGCATGCTGATCAAGCATCTTTTCAAGAAAACCTAACTTGGGCAAAACTTCCCTAGGGAGAAAAGATATGAACTTCATGGGGACGATGAATGACAAGCTCACTAGGGAGATAAATGCCAACCACAGAGACACAGGGTATCGACTTCAAGGGGGGTATAACAAAGGTATCTAATCCAATGAAATGATCCCTCCCAAATTCTTCAAAATAAAGTAGACTGCGCGGAAGAAGAGGATCATACAAAATCGTGTTGAAATGTACTTCTTAGGAGACCAGCCCTCTGGAAGAGACAAACTCTTAAACAAACTCTTATCAAGAGTGCTGACTTCAGTGGGGATTACACATGGGTATACTTTCATTGGAGATAAGGAATTATGTCCGGGAGAGAGTACACCTTCACTGGGCATACATGATTATGTTATGAGCAGAGGTGAGTATTCATTGAGGAAATTGGATCCCATTCTACAGAAATCCTCATGTTGGTTGCATACAGACCCTTCTTAATTCATTTGCTGGTATGCTTCTTATCATAAAAGACCAACAATACTTGCAAAAACAGAAATTGTGGCAATATGCCCCTGTTTGGAACGACAAACTTCATTGAAGAATAAAAAATTTGAACTACCAACCACTGCGTAAAAACTGCGATGTAAGATTGCAACCTCATCATGTCGACTCCGAGGAGAAATGCCACTAAAAAATGGACTTTGGAGAGGATACTGCAAAAATAAATTGAAGTCCACTAAAAAGAAATCATCTTGACTTCAAACAACTTCTAAATTTCCAGAGAGAAGAACAACTCTCCTCCTGCAGAAAAATAAGGATGCTTTGCTGGGGAAAAAAAATCTCTGAAGAGAAACCCCTTAGCAGACATAATTTTGTTAAGTAGCCACGAATCCTTTACTAAGAAAAAAGTCCTTTTAGGAAACAACATTTCCATCATATGGAACCTCGTATGGGTAACAACCTCACACACTTCCCGCTCTCTTACTCATAACATGTTGAGGATAACAATCCAAACTTCCATTAAAGATAATGTTCCTGACCTCTAATGGAGGAACATCATTAAATGGACTTAAGTCTCTGATGAGCCGAGGATAACAATCCTAACTTCTGGACATGCTTCTAAAATTCACACGTTATTTAGCCTGCGACCGGACTTGATCTGATCAACCCTTGAAGAGGAGAGAATTCCCCTGCATAATGCCTTTCCCCAGTCTGTATGGCTTAAAAAACTTGCCTCGAGAGGACTTTCTGAGATCTGTACCATCAAGATAAACAACCCCATTATTATGAACTTTGGAGCACGACTCCTGGCTAACCAAAGTTGGAGATGGTTTTAACCATGCTTGGGCGAGTGCCTCTGATTATTCAACACTTTGAGATATTCTTTGAATCTTGGCGTAACTTCCCCTGTTTGAATGTACTTTGAGGGGTCAAATCTCAACTTAAGTGCCTCTTTTTGACTGAAGACTTACCTAACGGAGTATTTAACATGTTTTCCCCTGCTCAACGGAGTCTAGACAAACCAATTCCTCACCTCATGCTCATGGAAAAATGAGAAACTTAAGGATTTAGGAGGATAAACAACCTTAAGGTGGTTGGTTTGCATGTTGAAAGTAGGTTAGCACACAATTGTACTGCTTAACTTGAACTGCCTCATGTTTAAGAAAATACTTGAAGCAATACGTCCCTCAGGACTAACTGAAAGTAATGCACCGCTGCTCGATAGAGACTTTGGGCAATCATACTTTTGCACAATCTGCTTCAGAAACTGGTCTTCTTTTACTCAATGGAGCCAATAGAAGGTCTTCCCCAGATTAAGATCATTCTTCAAAATGACTTACCTTTCAACGGTATCCTGAAGCAATTTATCCTTTGGGATAATCAAACTTCGGTCTGATGCTCTTTATGCAAGCTTACTTGATGTTTAAGCACTTATTCATATGTAAAGAATGTTTATTCTAATAATTACAACTCTAATGCAAAGCTCATGTTTGTCTTGAGGTTTAAAAAACCTTTTGTTGAAAAGATTAAACATCAAAAAATTTGTGCGAAAGAAATTAAAAAGATGGAATGATACCAACTCAAAAGTTTTAGCAAGTCTCCCAGGATTCATATTACCGTACTCTCGTTACAATATGTTTTCGAATTAACCCATGCTTCAGTTAGGGCTTTTAAGGGTTGTAAAGTGGCCTGGTTCACGGTTGTAGAAAAAAAGATTTAAGGCTCAAAATTATTTGGTACCCACCCATTCTCCATGATGATCTCCAGTCCTACATTCAATTAAACCAATACGAGCATTTATCTCTCAAGATAAGTTTACAATGGTTGAGGAGTAAAACAAGGTTTTTCTGGACACGACAGTCACTCACCTCTTTCGTTCTTGGTGTATGATAACACGACTTTGTTCTTTGCTAAGGATTTTTTTTGTAATACTTTTTCGCTTTTCGCTTTCTTTTTGTTTTCCCTAACTTTTTCCTGAACAAGTTCTTTTTGATTTTTACTCTGAAGTCCAGCGGGATGCCCTGAGTTTTGCCTAAGCGACTTTGTTGTACCCTAAAATTTACCCTATTCATTTCGATCCTTTTGGCTTATATTTCATCATTACATGCATGCATATCATTGGTTCTATGGTTATGGGATCAAGGTATCTCTAATAAGCCCCTTCATATTACGAGTGACGTTTATTTCGTCAATGGATGTTCTCAGAGTATTTTCAGTGCTGAAGATTGGTTCACCGTTTCGCAACGATTCAGGGTTCAAAGATTCACAAGTCCAACCAGACGCGTCATATTCAGGTGTTCTTTCGCCAAGATATCCATGGTGACGTATTCTCAAATTCAGGTTTGGCTCGAGAGCCAATTCTTTAAAGAAGGTCTCTGAATGTGCTAGTTTTCTTGAAGAAATCTGGTGAAAAAGTATGCTGAAAGTGCAATTTTTATGCATTAAAAAATTCATAACTTGAAGCCCGTGACTCATTTTGAACCCATTATGGTGACCAAAATTCCGTCTTGACATCATCTACGTTTTCATCTCTCACGGCCGGAAGACAATTTCATTAATAAATTCCCTGAAAATATGAATTTATCAAGTCTTTTCGTACAGGAAAATTGTGACATATATTTATCTGCTCCGTATTAAAAAAAATCATAATTCGGTTGATTTTTATCGTATCAAACTGGTTCTGGTGGCATTGTCTCACAAATTTAATTAGTTAAATTTTGGTTTATATTTTAAAAAGCAAACGGTACCCCGAAGGCATCTGTTTTTGACCCGAATCGCGTGCAACTCACTGAAAATTATGAAGTTGGAAATTAAGTTGTCTGAGACGAAACTTCAAAAATTCATAACTAATTCACCATTTATCCGATTAAGCCCATTTTCGGACAGGAGTTTGTTCTCGATGTCGGATACATTTTGTTTTCACATTTCAACTTTAAAAATCACACCGAGGTCCCTGTGAATTTGTCTGGAACGTGTTAAACTCAAGTGAATAAAAATCTACACTATTTCTTGTGGTTATTGGAGGATCAATTACACATCCAAAGCTCATATTTTTGCCCTAATTTCCATTATATAATCTCATTATTTTCATACAAACAAGGACACAAAAAAAACCCTTGCCACAACCTTGTGAAAATATCAAGTTCTTTCAAGAATTCTAGAAATCTTGAGATCCTTGTTACAAACCCCCATCTCACTACAAACAAGTCATCTCATTCACTTCCAGGAACTCAGTGGGGTAAGGCTGGTTCGATCTCCATGATCAAAAGGATGTAGAAGCATTTATACATGCCATATCGATTTTAACATTACAAAATTTCATATATGTGTTTTCTTTATATTTCATGATATACTAATTTGTTTAATGTGTTCATGAGATTCAACACTGCAGGTTTGGACCATTGTAATGGTCTCATGCATGTTTATTACAAAACGCATTGAGGCCATATGATAACACCAACCAATGCATGGCAAAGTCTAGAAGGGCGTGGGTTCAACATCCACCCCAGGCATTTGCACTATTTTTGTTTTCTAACCCTATTTTCCATTAATGCTTCTTCCCATATCTATTTTTTGGCAAACTTAATTCTTTTTTTATTTATCATTAAACATAAACTTTTTTTATTAATTAGAATTAATTAGGTTTTAGGTTTTTTTAATTAACCTTTTTTTTCTTCAAAATTAACCTTTTTTTATTAATTAAAATTAATTAGGTTTTATGTTTTTTTAACTTTTTTTCAAAGTTAACCTTTTTTTTAAATTCAAATTAATTAAGTTTTAGGTTTTTAATTATATTTTTTTTCAAAATTAACCTTTTTTTATTAATTAAAATTAATTAAATTTTTTTAGGTTTATTTAATTAGTTATTATAAATCATTTTTTTCCATAAAAAATCACCAAAATATTTTCTTTGTTATTTTCATCTTATTTTTGTTTTCCTAGATAAAGTGTATAGGGCGCGTTCAACTGTAATAGCGTAGCTTTATTTTTCTGCATTTTTCTATTATGTAACTGCTCCTAGTATGTAATAGTTGTAGGTTTTTATTTTCCGCACTTCACTATTATGTAACTGCCCCAAAGCTCTGTAATAGCCTAGATTTACATTTCCGCCTTTACCTTCAACTACTATATTTTATGCAATTGTTAGTAATTAGGGTTTGTATAGAAAGATAAAAATGAACGATAGAAAACCCTAATTTCAAGATAAATGAATTAAATAAATCACACTTTGCATACTTCACCTCTAGGGTAACCTCTCTCGTTGCCTCGTAAAAACAATGGTCATGTCCCTCGAACATAGGGATACCATTAGCAAAAACCCTCAATTACAAATCATCATAAAGATCATAGTCCCTCGATGTCCCTCGAAGTTGCCTACGGTATATAATCCTGTCCATCGATATTGCCTATGAATATATATGATGACAGTCCCTTCAATTTTCTAAAGGTATCCCTACATGTTGCCTTCAATGACCATAACGACGACCCTACGCCTGGCCCTCGATCATCCAAAGATATGACTTCCTACTAACTAATGGTATGGATATCACTATCCAAAGGAGGAGGAAAAAAATACAAGAAAGACCTTGTGTGGGTAGTTACTATTAGTTGTTTGCTCACAACTTAAAAACACTTTTTCACACCCCACACTTTCAAAAACATTTTCAAAAAAATACTTTATCAACACTCTTGAGGACTGATACAAGAGTCATCATAAAGCAAACTTCCTTGCTATTTGGAATTTCAAAACTTTTTCAAAAGCACACACACAAAACAAATAAAGTGAGCAAGCAATTAAGAGTCCGTAGATAACTACGGATGAAAAGGGTGTTAACACCTTCCATTTTCATAATCTACCCCCGAACTCAAAATCTATCAAAGGTCTTTCCTGTTATTTTCACCTTTCTTTATTGGATAAAAGAAAAGTCGGTGGAATTTCTTGTTATCCATAACATTTGAGATAAAACACAAAACAAACAAGTTAGTTCTTCCACCGTATTACAGAACTGGCGACTATGCTGGGGAATATATCCCTGAAAAGAGGGGTTACCTTAAGAGCTTAGGTTACATTTACTTTCTTTAAACTGTTTGCTTTGATTGCTTTACATTTGAGGGTTTTGTTTGGGTATTTTCTTACAAAGATCCTACACCTGGATCCGGGAACACCATTAGGTAAGTAGCAATAAATCATGGAGGATGTATGGCATAGACCGATATGGATGATATGATAGCTACGTTAGTGTGATACTCTTGCTTGTACTAATGTTCCTTGAGTCAGTCAAGGATAACATTAGGCTTCCACATAGTGTCATTAAGCACTAACTGACCTTGAGAACCATAAATTAACTTATCTTGGACATTAAAAAGTAGTGAGATGGCCGGCTTCGGTTCAGACTGAAGTTGGTTGATACTCGATGCTACACTCATTGAGATTGGACTTTCGGGATATTACGGTCGCAAATTAGATGCTTGAGCTGAAACAATGCCTGAGAGAAAGATCAATGATATGAGATCCCTAGAACCCGGTTACTATTGCTAAGACAGGTTGAGCCAACTAAACTTCAAAAGGGTACTTACCTATAGACCTCATGCAAGCCTTTAAACCTAAGGTCTTTGTGTGACTTTTTTGTGTTTGCTATTTTGTTTTAAGAATGAACATAACATCATAAACATCATAACATAGCATTTGCACTAACCATTTCAAGGACATAAGGATTTATCTCTTCTCTGTTTTGTAGGTTATGGCTTCCGCTTGTAGAAATACCATCCGGATGAACTTCGTAGGAATACCTTCCAAGCTTAGAGAATTGGTCTCAAGGGTTCCTGAAAGTTCCCAATTCAATAGAAGGCATGGTCACTTGCTTAGTTTGGTTAATTTCGGTTTTGAAGAAGGTGTGATGAGCGTCCTATTCTAGTTCTTTGATCCTAAACATCATTACTTCACTTTCCCCGATTGTCAGTTGGTGCCCATGTTGGAAGAATTCTCTAAGATACTTGGAGTGCCTATACTAAAGCAGATACCTTTCATCTGTTTAGAATAAGATCCAAATCCTGAAGATGTTGCCACAACTTTACACCTAAAACCATCTGACATTGAATCTAATTGGGAAAGGAGAAGTGGGGTTAGAGGTCTTCTTGCAAAATTTCTGATAGATAGAGCTCAATTGTTGCTAGATGCCGTGAGTTTCCATGCTTTTGAGGATACCTTGGCCCTCATGATCTATGGTTTAGTATTGTTCCCTAATCCAGACCAACTTATAGATGTGAGCGCCATCAAGATTTTCCTTACTCACAATCCAATACCTACATTACTCGGTGATATTCTTCATTCTCTCCACCTCCGTACTATGAAGAAAGGAGGAACTCTTATGTGTTTCATACCTTTGATCTATAGGTGGTTTATTTTGCACCTTCCTCGATCAGTAATGAAGAATGAGTTAGGCTTAGGATGGTCTCAAAGGTTGATGTCTCTCTCTCTCACTTTGATATCTATTGGTGTTCTCGCTCTCAAGAAGACGTCTCTGTCATTGATCGATGCAGAGAATTTCCTAATGTGCCACTCCTTGGTATTAGGGGAGGCATCACTTATAACCCTTCTCTAGCATTACATTAGTTTGGTTACGCACTAAGAGACGGTCCTCATGATATGCTCATCCAGGGTATTGTGTTCGACTACGACAACGATCTGCAAGGTTATCATCAGAGCTTCATACGCGCTTGGGGCATGGTAAAGAAGATTGATAGTAATACTTTGTGGCATAAAAATTCCATCCCTTTGGAACCTTATCTCAAATGGGTACAAACTCATGCTCAAAATCTTATGATTCCATATCCCGCCATCCTGCCAGTGATCTTAGAGCCTATTGTTCAAGGGAATGACTCTTGCGTGATTCTTCATCCTGATATGCCAACAAACTTTGAAGAGCTGTAAAGGTCTTGGACTCAACTCAAGGAATAACGAGACACCTTTGAGACTCAATTCTATGAAAGTGAGAAGAAAGTGTTGGAACTGACGAAGCAGCTTCACGAGGAGCAGAACTTTAATGCCTATGTCAACACAAAGAGGAAGCGTCCCTGGGAGACTTAAGAGTTTTAGAAATCTTTAATTTGTTTCTTTGTAATCTTTTGTTTTTCACTTAAACTTACTAATAAAAATATTTGTTTCCTTTTGATTAAAGAGTTTAAATCTCGCGAGGTCCTTGAAAACATTGCATAAACATATCATGCATATCATTGCATAGCAGGTACTTCAAGACATGTTTCTTATCTTTTCGCTGTTTATTTCAGCAAAAAGAAATGGATCTTAAACAAACCGTTAAGGATCTTCAAACACAGAATGCTCAATTCCAATAAATGTTCCTGACTCTGGCTAAAGGACAAGAAGATCTGAAGGGGATAATCAAGAAGAGGATAACAAGAGTGTGAAAGAAGGAGGTAACAACCCGGGGGCTGATGAGGACGAAGTAGACTATTCTGAGGAACAATATCCTCCTGCTAATGACAAGTATAAGCAGTTGAAGGATCGTCTCAATGCTATGGAGATTCATAGTGTACCTAGTTTGGACTTTGAAGAGCTAGGGTTGGTCTCAGGAGTGGCCATCCCACATAAATTCAAAGTTCCCACTTTCACAATATATGATGGTGTTTCGTGTCCCAAGCTTCATCTGAGGTCTTACGTCAGGAAGATTCAACCCCATACAGCTGATAGGAAATTATGGGTTCACTTCTTTCAAGAGAGTTTGTCAAGAACACATTTGGAATGGTTCTATCAACTAGAAGAAACCAATGTCCGTAATTGGGAAGACTTGGTTATTAATTTTTACAAGCAGTATCAATACAATGTTAACCTCGCTCCAACTTGCGTGCAACTCTAAAGCATGTCTATGGGTTCCAATAAGGGTTTCAAAGATTACGCCCAAAAGTGGAGGGATCTTGCAGGTAGAGTCCAACCTCCCCTGTCTGATTGGGAGTTGGTATACATGTTCATGGGTACTCTGACATGCCCATTTTTCAACCATTTGATTGAAAGCTCTTCAGTCGGATTCACTGAGCTGATATTGACAGGAGAAAGAGTTGAAGTTGGTATCAACAGTGGTAAAATCTAAGGGGGTGCATCCTCAAGTGCTGTGAAGAAACCATTCAATGGAAAGAGGGAGGTCAACGCTACCTATGGTCAGAGAAGTCATGGTAAAGTTGAACTCCTTCCAACGGTGGGAGATGTAATAATCTCTAACCTTGCACCGACTCAACAATCAAATAATCAGCGCAAGAAGGTTGCACCTAGAAGACAATTTACAAGAATTAATATGCCACTGTCTCAGGCATTACAACATCTGTTAAAGGCTGGCCTGGTTACTTTAAAGGATCCTACTCAAAATCCAAAAACTTCCTCTCCCTGCTACAATCCAAACGTACGGTGTGCTTACCAGTCCAACAGTCCAGGGCATGACACAAATGATTGTTGGGCTCTGAAGAACAAGTCTCAAGACCTTATTGATGCAAAGGAGATTGAGTTTGACCCTCCCGAGACTCCCAACGTGATTACTACACCAATTACCAAGCATGGCAATGGTTTCAATGCTGTTGATGATGTTCTTTTTGTTTCTTCCGTGAATGATCTGACTACTCCTCTTCCAGTTGTTAAGAAGAATCTGTTATGAGCTGGTTTATTTCCGGGCTGTGGTGAAGATTGTTACCTTTGTGTATCCCTGCCTAATGGTTGTATGTTACTGAAGATAGGTGTTCAACATTTGATAGACAACCAAGAAATTCTCTTTGAGAAGGTTCCCTCTGCAAAAAGCTTGTGTGAATATGTGTCCATAATTACAATTACTAATAATCCTACAAGGATCACCTCCAAAGGTCCTGTAAGGATTATCGCCAATATTAAAGTTTCTCCCCTGATCATTACCTCTCCAGGGCCAATACCATATTCCTCTAACAAAGTTGTTCCTTAGAATTATGGAGCCGACGTCTACTACCATGGCATCAAGCAAGGCCTATTGGCTATCAAGAATGGAGTTGATGAAGATATTGATCCTAACATCGAATATATTGTTGGGACCAGTAAGGTTACCAAAAGCAGAAGGATTTTCTATTCGGAAATCTCTCCAAAGACTATTGCTACTTCTGTTGATATCCCTGCTGCTGAGTTAACCGAGGCTCAGGGAAAATAAGTATTGAGTGAGCCTGCCCAGACGGAGGCACCAAAAGAAACCATTCATGAGGCCTCCAAGCAAGAAATGGAGGAAATTTTTAAGATCATACGGAAAAGTGACTACAATGTTGTGGAACAGTTGGGGAAAACCCCCTCCAAAATTTCAATGCTAGCTTGTTGTTGTGCTACGAGGCCAATGCTAAAGCTTTGGTAAAGTCTCTGAAGTCTGCTCATGTGCCACATGAGACTTCTGCCGACCAATTTGAGAACTGTGTTGCCAATATGACTGTTGATAATGGACTAGGCTTCTCCGATGCTGATCTGACTCCTGAGGGAAGAAAACATAACAAGGCCCTGCATGTCTCCATTGAATGAAGGGGCACTACTTACGTGTCGATTGATAGGAGTTCGTCTCTGAATGTCTTGCCAAAGGGTGCCCTAGACATGTTGGATTGTGAAGGGCTTACATTGAAACTCAGTAACATTGTGGTAAGGGCTTTTGACGGTTCTAAAAGAATGGTACATAGGGAGGTGGACATCCTAATTAAAGTTGGTTCCCAAATATTTGACTCCACTTTCTATGTGATGGACATTTGCTCGACTTACTCCTGTTTACTTGGATGCCCTTGGATTCATGGGACAGGCGTTGTCACCTCCATATTGCATCAGATGTTGAAATATCCTATAAACGAAAAGATTTTTACAGTCTGCGGCGAAGAGGAGTATATGGTGAGCCACCTGAATTCTTTTAGGTATGTCGAGATGGATGACGAATTTGTTATTACCAAAGCTGCTAATGTTGTTCCAAAGATTACCAGACCCTCACCGAAGATGGATTCTCTGAAGGACGCCAAGGTTGTGGTTGAAGAAGGTGGGTGTACTATTTGGGGCCAACTTCCTGACATTCCCTATAAGTCTGACAAGTTTGGTTTGGGTTTCACTTCAGGAGCTCAAAGGGCTGTTTGTCGTGCTCGCGCCGGAAGACCACTACTACGCATCAACAACCATGAAGTCAATGTTGTGGAGGACGCTGACAGTGACTGTGACCTGGATAGTTGGATCTTCCCTACTACCAATGGTGGACTCAATAATTGGACGGCTAGAGACTTTGTGCCAATATCTTTTATCTAGGAGTAATTGTTCTTTTTTTGTAGGATATGTAATTTTTGAACAAATTAAACTCTAAGCCTTGTGTCTTACCTAAGGCACAATGGTCTATTTGTGAGGGTTATCATACTTCATTTTCATATGCCATTTTAATAAATCATTGGACGCTTTGCATTCAAATTTTGCGCTCTTTGTCTTTATTTTTGCTTTATTTTTCAAAATATCTATGTGCTCTTACACACACCCACATATCAAATTACAGATCCACATCCACCCTGGATCCCATTGATAACATATTTGCTATTTCCAGTTACGACTTTAAAAATCCGATCTACCAAGCCGAGGATGAAGGTGAGGAAGATTGTGAAGTACCAGGAGAGCTTGCTAGACTATTACAGCAAGAGGAAAGAGCAATACAGCCTCATGAAGAGCCGGTCGAGGTGGTAAACTTAGGTACTAAGGAGAATAAAAAGGAAGTCAAGATAGGTGCCAACTTGGAGAATGATGTCAAGAACAGGTTAATTCAAATGTTGCATGAATATGTTGAGATCTTTGCTTGGTCGTACGAAGACATGTCAGGGCTTGACACTAATATTGTGGTTCACCATCTACCAACAAAAAAGACCCCATTATCATGTACTTAATAGGGTTAGAAAGCTCAATAGGGTGTGTATTGGGCTAACACGACAAGTCTGGTCGAAAAGAGCACAAAATATACTACCTTATAAATTTTTTTACTGACTGTGAAACAAAATACCCACTACTCGAGAAAACTTGTCACGCTTTGGCATGGGCTGCTCGCCGACTAAGACAGTCTATGTTGACTCATACTACCTTGTTGATCTCCAAGATGGGTCCTATAAAATACATATTCAAGAAACCCGCCCTCTCCTGAAGAATAGCAAGATGGCTATCAATCTCAACAACACTATGATCACAGAACTTTGCATGCAGGTCAAGATCAAGCACCACAACTCTTCTCCATATCGACCAAAGATGAATGGCGCAATGGAAGCCACCAATAAGAACATAAATAAGATTGTGTAAAAAATGGTTGTGACCTACAAAGATTGGCATGAAATGTTACCATTTTCTCTTCATGGCTATCGTACTTCAACTTGAACATCGAATGGGGCAACCTCATTCTCCTTAATCTGCGGTATGGAAGCTGTCATACCTGTCGAAGTACAGATTCCTTCCTTGAGAATTATGAAGGATGCAGGCTTAAATGAAGACGAATGGATTCAAACTTGACTTGACCAATTGAACCTGGATGCCGAGAAGAGGCTTGCGGCTGTTTTTCATGGTCAGATATACCAGAAACATATGATTAAAGCTTTTAATAAGAAGGCCAGACGTCAGGTATATTAGGTTGGTGACCTGGTAATCAAGCGCATCATCTTGCCACAAGGGGATCCCAGGGGAAAATGGACTCCTACATACGAAGGACCATTTATGATCAAAAAGATATTTTTTGGTGGAGCCATGATATTGACCATCATGGATGGTGACGACCTTCCGCACTCTGTAAACACGGGCATAGTTAAAAGATACTACGCATGAAAAAAGACCCGCTAGGTTGACTGGCCTAGGAAAAAATAAGGGCCACCTAGTGAACCAAAAGGGTTCGGGCAAAAATTAGGGATATATATATATATATATATATATATATATATATATATATATATATATATATATATATATATATATATATATAATCCGTACACTCGACAAGTCGAAAACCTAAAAAGGCAGCTTGGGCAAAAAAGGGGTATCCCGGTGGACTGAAAACTCGAAAGGGCGGTCCAGACAAAAGTTAGGGATTAAAACCGTATGAATATGTCTCGTTGGATCACCTTACAGCAAGACTTTGTTATCAAGTTCGAATGGTACGGATCAATCCAGCCAACTTCTTCCAAACGACAAAGTGATGAGATGCTCAAAGATATAAAGGCTATAACAGAATTGAAACCCAATGGGATTATTTCACATAGCTGTTTTTCTCTGTGTACCACTTTGTATATTTCTAATTTTTACGACGACTTCCTCTTACTAGGATGTTCGTCTCTTTGTACAAAAGCGCCTGTTTAAGGCCAAACTTCGGAAAATTAATATAAAACTTCTCTCTTAAATTTCAAAACTATTTGTTTTTATTTTTCTATTCTGTTTGCGAAAACGTCCAGTGATTATTTTAAATGAACATATGCATTTGAATATGATTACTGTTACAAATGTATGCATTAAAAACGGGAAAGACAGTTACTAAGGGCTCTAAGAGGTGAGACAATATTAAAAGTCGTCCATAAATCCCCACAGAGCAACCACCTCTAAAGGACTATCTTCACCAGTTCACCCTCGACGAAGATATGTTCCCCAATAAGTCCAAAAATAGGGGCATCTTCCCACAGTTTACCGTCATATCTTCAGCATATAGCCTAATGGTTTCAGCTGCTCAACAGTTCCTAACAAATAAGGAAGTTCAATCATTTCCCTATCATCTTGAATAATTCCTCATCACGGTCTATGGATTTCTTTGGTTCCCTAACAGAGTTTCATAAAATCCCCAAGCAGTCCATGAAGCTTCATTCCCCAGTAGAGTTTATGTCTCTAACTACAGAATTCCATCCCCCAACGGATTTTATTTCTCCAAATAGGTAATTTCTTCCAATAAAACTCTTCCTCCAGCAAGGTTTACCCAGGATATCCATCTCTAGAAGAGTAGCTACTCGCATCAAAGGAATATTTGTTCCTCCATCCCTAGTCAGCATGCATCTAATCCACCGTTTCAGAAGCCACGAAGGGTTATCAACTCTCCTTGAATGCTCCTATCCTCAAGTAGAAATCAAAAATACCCAGCGGAATATCCTCGAACAAGAAGCAGGAATCCCCAGTAAAGTCATTCTAAACAAAATTGAAGAATTACTTTCTTCATCTTCAGCAACAGTCAGGGATTTATTTTCCCATCTTCAACGATGTCACAAAGAGCAACTAATATGCTCACATATTACATCCATACATCATTTATGATATATTATAACATATGTATAACTAAAACGCATATAACATTCTCATTTATTTTGAGAGCATCATGCAAGTCATACATCATGACATCACATGAAATTGACTTTACCTTTTCAGGTTGAATTCACAAATAGACGAATACTATCAACTTATACACAGTAGGTCAAAGATTAATGCCCGAAACCAGATGGGGAAACTATCTATACGACCAATTGGTATGAGCTCTCGGAGTAGGACGAGTTTACCAACAAACACAACAGGCCACATATTAATGCCTGAAACTAGACGGGGAAACTATCTGTGTGACTAGCCGAAGACAGGCCATGAATTAACTCCCAAAACCAGATGGGGAAACTATATATGTGACTAGCCTGTACTAAATCCCAAAGATGGATTTACTAGCAAGCAATACCAGGCCACATATTAACACCTGGAACCAGACTGGGAAACTATCTATGTGACTAGCCGGTATGCACCCCCAAGTTGGGTTTACCAACAAAAACAGATTGTGGATCAATTCTAAAACCAGACAAGGCGACTATCTACACGACAAACCATTTTTCCATCAAAGACTGAATTTCGACAAGCATACTCCACCGGAGACTGAATTCTGACAAGCATACTCCTCAATGACCATATACTGACAAGCATATTCCTCAGATAAAACAAGACAAGGGTTCATTCTGATACCCCTTGGATACAGTCGGGCGAAGACTCATTCTAATCCTCTTTTAGATACAATCACGACGAAGATTCATTCTGATGCTCCCCATCATGTCTGCTAGATACAGTCATACACAAACTCATTCTAGCATACTTCTCAGAGACAGTCAAACAAAGACTTATTCTACTATTCCTACCAATGGACACTCCATATGGCATCTGTAAGCCCATCTCTGTTTACTCTCCATCACTTCTCCAAATGGAATATGTAATACGATGGGAGAACAGGCTTGGATGTTTTGCGTTTTATCGCAATTGTTGTAGATAGCAAGAGTCGCCACCGACTTTTCTTTTATCCGATAAAGGAAAGGGTGAAAAGAACAGGAAAGACCTTTTGAGATTTTTTTTGAGTTCAAGGGGTAGGTTATGAAAAGGGAAGGTGTTAGCACCCTTTTCATCTATAACTATCTATGGGCTCTTAGTTGCTAGCTCACTTTGAAAATGCTTTGTTTGAAATCTGTTTGTGATTAGTTTTGAAAGTATTTTTGAAAAGTGCATTTGTTAAGGAGAACTTTGTAATGATTATCATCTCTATAAGAGTGTATACAAAGCGTTGACTTTTGAAAATATTTCATTTTGAAATGGTTGGTGTGTTTTGAAATATGTTGTTTTGAAAATGTTGTGAGCAATAAACTATGAACGTTCTACCTACTCAAAAGGGTCTTAGTTATTTTCCTACTCCTTTAGATGTTTCTACCTTACCATTTATTTGATAAGAAGCCCTATCATTGGATGTGAAGGGACGACCGTGGGTCATCGTATAGTCATAGAAGGCAACCTATGAGACGCTTTAGCAATTGTCGTAAGGGACTAAGATCATTTTACTGAAGGTAACATCAAAGAGTCATCGAGGGACTACGATCTTTTTTTATCGAGAGTCTTTGCTAAAGAGTCCCACATTCGAGTGACATGACTATTTATTAGTAGGCAACAAGCGAGGTTACTCTAGAGGTGCGCGTGTGAAAAATGTTTGATTGCATGCATTTTTGTCTTTTAAATTAGGGTTCACTAAGATTAATTTTATCTTGCCATACACACCCTAATTACTAACAATTATATTAAAGCGATAAATTGCGGAAATTAAAATCCTACGCTATTACATCACTTTAGGGGACGGGGGTTTGAGTTTACAAATGGGGAGATAAAAGCAAATAAAACCTAATTTTACTATTACAACCATATTGAATAAAAATAATATGAAAAAGTAAAAAAAACAAGATTTTTGGTGTCTGGCCTGACACAGGCCGTGTCCTGTGACACGGGCATCCGTGTCAAGGCCCTGCAATAAATCATGCGCACTTCCTTTCTGTCCCAGCTAAGCTGACACGAGCAGTGTCCTATGACACAGGCACCCGTGTCAGCCCCTGTCCTGCCAACTTGTCATATTCTCAGTTCCAGTAGATCTGACACGGGCCGTGTCCTATGACACGGAGACCCGTGTCAGCACCCTGTCCTCCTTTTTGTCACATTTTAAGTTCCAGTAGATCTGACACGGGCCGTGTCCTATGACACGAGCACCCGTGTCAGCACCATGTCCTGCATTTTTTATTAGATTTTCAAACAGCTGAGCTGACACGGGCACCCGTGTTAGCCCCATGTCTTGGCTTTTCGCTGAGTTTTCTTCTTTTGCTCTGTCTTTTTTATATATCTTTTGAACACAAAAAGCAAATGATGTATGGATAAAATATTATAGTTTAGAAAGAAGTATACCTTTTGGAGCGAAAGCTTTGAAATATATACGAATGTCTCCAAGCATGAAGTGAAGATTTATCGAGCTTTTTCTTAAATTTTCTCCAATCCTTGCTCTTTGTCGCAAAGTTCCAGAATCGCTATCACTCAGTCAAGTTGCAAGATAATGTTTTTTTTGTGTTTGGAAGGTGATGATAATGGTGTTACAAAAATTATTCTTGTGTTTGAACAATCTCTATGCGATGTATATGAGGTGTTTGGATAGTTGTTTTAGGGGAAAGTTTTCAAGGTTGTACAGTGGGTTGATGGTTTTTCTGTTTTTTGAATGAAAATAGAGTTAAGATGAGTAGAGTTTTTGTGAATGAGTAGAGTTTTCCAAGAATTCTGTTTTTTTTCTCTCCAAAATCCAACCCTTTTGTATGTTGTGAAAATACTTATTTGTAGACGAAGTCGACTGCAATTTGGGAGGGAAATAGATGATTTTTTTGAACTATTTGGATATACTGTTTCATTGATTTTTAGATGCAGCTCTTATGTGCTAATTTTGTGCAAATATGGGACTAATATAGTGCAAGTTTGGATAGGGTTAGAGGCAGCATAACAGGGCTATTTTGTAGCAATTTTGGAGTGGAGTGGCAGCTTGGTGCATGGCTGGCTTTGTACAGGACAACAAACTATTTTTTAACATGGTTTTGGGCTAGTAGCAGCAGGCTTGGACTTGGCAGCATATCTGATTTTAGGGCTTTTCTGAACAACAACATTTGTAGCATGATACAAGTCTGGTTTTGTGGACAGATTTATGCAGCTTGTAACAAAGACAAGGCATATTTATGGATAGCATGATGGCAAAGTTTGAAGATTGAGTCAAAGGGAAAAGTTCAAACAAGACATAAATTAGGATTTGTAACTTGCAATTTTAACTTAAAAATGCAGCCTTGTTGTTTACTTGAAAGCTTGTAACAACTTGAATTATATTGAATTGTGGTGAAAAGATGTCATGAAGTAATTAAATTAACATGTATAGAAAACACTTAGAAAAATTTCCAAGTCTTACAAAGTTTGATTTTTGACTTTCTTGATTTCTTGATGATCAAATTTCATATTTGAATGTCTTGATGAAATGTGATCTTTGAAACTCAAATTTGATCAAAAAGTCAAAGTTTGACTTTTCAGTGTACAATTGACTTTTTCATCAGTTGATCAAATTTCATCTATCAATCCACTAATCTCGGGAGATGAATTAAATTATACGATTAGGTCAAAATGATGTACTTGAATCCTTGAGATCATGTTTCAAACCAATAAGTCATGTGCTGGGTCAAAAGTCAAAGATTGGTCGTTCTCAGTCAAAACCCTAATTTTGACCATTTTGCCATTTTGATGATTTGAACAATTTTCTTGGAGAATTATGGTCCAATCTTGATCAAATGATACATATGACTTCAAAATGTTGATACTGGTCAAAAATCTTGAATTTTGACTGTAGGTTGACCATAGTTGACTTTTTTCAAATACATCTGAATTTAGGTCATTTAATTAATTGACTGAGCAATTTTGTGATCCAAAACCTGAAACTTGACAGGAGCAATCTTGAGGGTCCTTAATGATCCATGAAAGTAATTTGAAATATTAGAAGTCCAATTATTCTTATGGAAACCAAAACTCTAATTTGAAGTATCAGTGTTGAGAAGATGGCTTGACCTAGTCAATACTTGTGCAAGCTCGAATCATTGAAGATATTTGTGAGAAATATCTTGAGAAAAGGGAGGGAAAGTTTTGGGGTGTAACAGTTGCCCCTGTTAAATCTTCTTAAACCTGAAGAGCTAGATTGGCGGGCCCGCGCATTCGTGACTTAAAGATGGAAGATGATTGAACACTATAGTGCCCCGAAATTTACACTTGATGATGTGTTGGTTGATTGTATCAAGAATGGGCTTAAAGATGCCATTTGGAGAAGTGATGAAGAGTTTGTCGGGGATGGACTTACATATGCCATCCAGAGTGACATAAGAGGTCTGTTGTTTGGCGAATTCACTGGGGAAATAATCTTATCCAGAAGAGGTCTGTTGATTTCCTATCATTAACTGGAAGAAGTAAATCTACCCAAAAGAGGACTGTAGATTTCCTATCATTAACTGGGTGAAGTGAATTCTAACCAGAAGAGGTCTTTGTTTTATTGGTTGACTTTTCTTTCAAGTAAAAGGGTTAGTTGCATGCAGACGTATGCATGGCGTAATGATATTCTCAAAACAAATGAGATTGTGCTGTTGCATTTGTCATGTATGTAATATGATGTATGAATGTGAATGTTTTTAAAGTGTATCTTTGTCTTGGAAAATAAATCCTTGACAAATGCTGGGGAGATTTGGGAAGTTAAATCCCGGACTGTTGTTGGGGATGAAGAGTATGCACATCTTCAAACCTTGTTTAGAATGTTTCCGCTGGGTATTCCTGTTTTGTTGTTTGAGGAGAAATCTGCTGGGGAACATTGATTTTGGCTCTTTGCTTGAGGAAACTCTGTGAGGAGTGTTGATTTCTGCATGGGGAATAGAGTTCAAGAGTTGTCCATTACTCTACTGGGGAATTATATCTGACTAGGGAGAGTGAAAGTTAGTTGTTATCTGGTTGAAATCCAGGCTTCGTAGTAACTTTCGACTTGCCGGGGGTAATAAAGTTAACTGTTATCAGGTCATATTCCAGGATTTGCAACAACTTACTAGAGAAGGTGAAATTAACTGTTATCTGGTCGGGTTCCAGGCTTCACAGAAAATTACTTGGAAGAATAAAGTATAACTATTATCTGGTCAGATTCCAGGCTTCACAACAAATTATGAAGTTAAACTGTTATTTGGTAGGATTCCAGGCTTCACAAAAACTTGCTCGGGAGTAAGAAGTTAACTGTTATCTGGTTGGATTCCAGGCTTCACAGTAAATTGAAGTTAAACTGTTATCTAGTCGGATCCCAGGCTTCACAGTAACTTGGATGAAATTAACTGTTATCTGATCAGATTCCAGGCTTCGCTGAAAATTACGTGGAAGAATGAAGTTTAACTGTTATCTGGTCGGATTCCAGGCTTCGCAGTAACTTGCTCGGGAGTAAGAAGTTAACTGTTATCAAGTCAGATTCCAGGCTTCACAACAAATTGAAGTTAAATTGTTATCTGGTTGGATCCCAGGCTTCGCAGTAACTTGAATGAAATTAACTGTTATTTGGTCGGATTCCAGGCTTTGCAGTAAATTGCTTGAAAGGATGAAGTTAACTTCTATCTGGTCAGATTCCAGGCTTTGTAACAACTTTTCTGAAGAGGATGACAACTCCGTTAGGGATTTCAATGACTCTACAGGGGATTAAGGGGTTTTGTCCATTGATTTGTAATAGTCTGAGAGACCAACTCAAGCCGGGGAATTTGTAGTTTGTTGGGGAAATAAACTCTGTTGAAGAGAACATTTTGACGACCTACTTATGAAGTGAATTCTTTAGGGAGAACTCCACAAGGCTTCTTTTTTAAAACCAACTCAGCTGGGAGATGGTTTTCGAAAGATTGGAACTCTGGCTGGGGATTGCATGGATCCATCTATGTGGGAATAATCTTATTGAAGTAACACTGTGGGGACATCTCAAATCCTTAAGGAAATGCTTATTACTATTTTTATGTATACATTTGTTAACATTTTAATCATGTTCATATGCATATGTTCATTCAATTTTTGTCATTGGATACTTTTGCACTCAAAACAGAAAAAACAAAAAAAATTCACTTCAAAATATATTTGTATTAATATTTATCTATAAACAAGCATTTTTGTACAAGGAGACAAAGATCCTAGTAAGAGGAAATCGTCAAAAGAATGAAAGGAATACAAAGTGAAAACAGAAACAATAGCCATGTGGAAATGATCTCATTGGGTTCCAACTCCGCTATTTCCCCTATGTCTTCGAACATCATTTCTTGCCGTTGAAATAAGTCAATTGAATTGATCTTGGACCATTGAATTTTTAACCTTGGTAATAAAGTTTGTTGCAGAGATCCAACGGGACATAGTCATACGCTTTAATCCCTAACTTTTACCTTGACCCCCCTTTCTGGTTTTCAGTCCACCAAGATACCCCATTTTTTCCCAGCTGCCCTTTCGGGTTTTCAACGTGTCGGGTGTATAATCTTTTTTATATATCCCTAAATTTTTCTCGAACCCTTTTGGTTCGCCAGGATACCCTTATTTTTTCCTAGGTATGTCAACCTAGCGGGTCATTCTTTATGCGTAATATTTTTTGACTATGTCTGTGTTCACAGGATGCGGGAAATATTCACCGTCCATAGTTGTTAGCATCATGGCACCGCCAGAGAATACTTTCTTGACAACAAGTGGTCCTTCGTAAGTGGGAGTCCATTTTCCCCTAGGATCTTCTTATGGCAAAATGATGCGCTTTATTACCAAATCACCAGCTTGGTATACTCGAGACTTGATCTTTTTGTGGAATGCCTTGATCATACGTTTTTTATACATTTGACCATGATAAACAGCAAACAATATCTTCTCATCAATCAAGTTCAACTGATCCAACATAGTCTGAGTCCATTCATCCTCGTCTAGATCTTGCTCTTTCATAATCCTTAGGGAAGGAATCTGAGCTTCGACAGGGAGGACAACTTCTATGCCATAGACCAAGGAGAACGGGGTTACCCCAGTTGAAGTTCAAGCTGAAGTACGGTAGCCATGAAGAGCAAAAAGTAGCATCTCATGCTAGTCTTTGTAGGTTACTACCATCTTTTGCACAATCTTCTTTATGTTTTATTGGCAGCTTCCACTGCTCCATTCATCTTAGGTCTGTACGGAGAAGAATTGTGATGTTTGATTTTGAACTACATGCAGATTTCACTAATCATAGCATTTTTGAGGCTGGTTCCATTGTCAGTGATGATCCTTTCGGGGATACCGTAGCGGAATATGAGGTTGTGCTTGATAAATCTGGATACAACGTTCTTTATGAATGAAGCAAATGAGGAAGCTTCGACCCATTTGGTGAAGTAGTCAATAGCAACAAGGATGAAATGATGTCCATTAGAAGCAGTGGGTTTGATTTCTCTAATCATGTCAATCCCCCAAATTGCAAATGGCCATGGAGAAGTCATGACATTTAAAGGTATTGGAGGCACATGCACCCTGTCGGCATGAATTTGACACTTGTGGCAAGTTCTCGAGTGATGGTGACAATCACTTTCTATAGTCGACCAATAGTACCCAACCCTCAGAATCTTCTTAGCCATAGTGTATCCACTAGAGTGAGTCCCAAAGATACCATCATGCATGTCTTCCATGATCTTCTCTACCTCCTTCTTATCCACACACCAGAGTAGAATAAAATCATGGTTGTGCTTG
The DNA here is from genome assembly GCA_948472305.1 of Vicia faba. Taxonomy (NCBI): domain Eukaryota; kingdom Viridiplantae; phylum Streptophyta; class Magnoliopsida; order Fabales; family Fabaceae; genus Vicia; species Vicia faba. The sequence goes on along the minus strand of OX451738.1, from coordinate 724,701,474 downwards.
TACAGGATTCCATTGCTTAGGAAGAATTTGGCTGAAAATCTTCACAAAAATTTCTTATCATTGATGGAAGCTACTTCGGGATACTCTTGTGCTTCAATATATATCTTCACTTCATGGTACCACGGTTTCTCTTCGTCAGTGTCAAGCTCATAACAGTGCGCCAGTTCATCAAATATTTCAATTTTAATCCTAGGAGCTTCATCGTCCCATTTGACCTTGAACATAGATGACATTGTTGCCAAGGCATCTGCTAACTTCTTTTCTTCCATTGGGAAGTGTTTAAAGGTGACTTCCTAAAAGTATGGGATCAGAGTCAACACAAGCTCTTTGTAAGGAATCAGATTAGGGTGTTTGGTATCCCATTCTCCCTTAACTTGACTGATTACTAGAGCAGAATCTCCATATACGCTTAAGGACTTGATTTCTAGGTCAATAGCAGCTTTTAGACCCAAGATGCATGCCTCATACTCAGCCATGTTATTTGTATAGTCGAAGCACAATCTAGTGGTTAAAGGTGTATGGAAACCTTCAGGAAAGATAATAACAACACCAACTCTATTACCCAAAGCATTGGAAGCCCTATCAAAAACCATAATCCATCAGGATCCTTGTTCAGGTCTGTTGTACCCCAAAATTTGCCCTCCCATATTCTTCAAGAGATTGCCAAGCCAAGCTACAAATTCCCCAAGGGTTGTGCAGTGCAACAGTCTCCCATACAATCAAAATTAGGGTTTTGAGTCTGATCAAGAAAAGGAAGTGTTCAAAGGCCCAATCAAGTCTCATATGCTTACAAACATGGTCAAGCATCCTCATATCAAGTTTCAAGGCATTCAGCTCAAGATTGCACAGTCAAAACCCTAAATTGCACTACAGTCAACTGTAGGGGCAAAATGGTCATTTGACAGTCAGAAGTTCAAATTTTTGGTCAACATATCATTTTGAAGCCACAAACATAATTTGATCAATGCTTGATCATGATTCTCAAAATTTGGCTCAGAAATCATCAAAGATGCAAAAGTTGCTATATTTGGACAGCTGAAAAAGTCAACTGAAATTGACCAGGGCATAACTTTCACATGGATTATCAGAAAAATTCCATCCAAAGCTCATTTTGAAGAGAAAGACATTTCCTACAACTCATCTTCATACTTCAAGTCCAAGAAATGCTCTCATAAAAAGTTATCAATTTCAACATTATAGGTCATTTTCAAAATTCAACAAAAAGGGACTTTAAGTCAAAGACCATAACTTGAGATTGGTAAATCAAAATGACATGGGACCAAAGGCATTGATTAGAGGACTCAAAGACCTTTCCAAAATGTCCAAGAACATGTGAAAAGCTTAAAAATTGAGCAAGTTATGCCTTGTAGAAGTTGGGAAATTTTTGTGAAATGGCAAAAGTCAACTATCCTTGAAACTCCAATTTTTGACAAAAGGGCCCACTTTCTTCCACTTGATTCATCCTTGTCATGCCACACACGTGTCCCATGATTAATTTCAAGACCAAATATTGATTTTTCTATTTTATTTAATTTTTGATAATTTAATTCATTTTAAATCTTTGAAAATTCAAATAAAATTCAAAAACCAATGGAATAGTGTCATGTGAATTTGGACAACTTCCATATATCATGGGCCAACTCAAAAACTCAGGCTAGGGTTAAATTGCACACTAAGTCTTGGTCTTGGCTTAAAAGAAGGAAAATTTGTTAATGGAAAAACCCTAGGACTAGTTCTCTCATGAGCATGAATCTAGGTCAACTAACAAGCCAATTCTCTTCCATCGTAAGCACCAAGTCAAACCCTAACCATAACACACCATATGCTGCGCTGAAAAGCCTATTGGAAACTTGAAAATTTAGCCATATAACAAAATTCTGAAATCAAGGTTCGAAAAAGTTTTAAGCCCTAAGACTGATTCCAAAGGCTTCCTCAAGGCTCCCTGAAGCGATTCCAACTCCAAACATCCGTCCAAACGCAAAGAACTGGCAGCAAAGACCTCCCCTGTACAGAGAAATTTTTGAAATCCTATATTATAATTCATACATTCTTTTGCATTTTTTTTGTGAGTTCTTGTTTAATGTGAAGTTTCCAAGCTAACTGATGTGTTTAATTGAGTTTTCATAAGCCATATGCGATTCTACCATTTTCGAATATTAGGGTTACAGGTTTTTAAAATTGGGGCTTTTGCATAGAGGTAAAATTAGCCTTCACGACCACCATAGTTGCATTCAGCGCATGGAGACGAAGAAGAAACACCGGTCGCGATTAATTTATGGATTGTATAGCGCTAGTCGCTATTTTCTCTAAAGTAGCCTAAAACCACACCTGGAAAACCGTTGCCTATTTGTTTTATGTTACAGGGACGGGGAGGAAGAAGAAGGCGTGTCAAGCAATGATTAGTCCATTTAAATTTTCGCGCTGGAAATCCATTCACCAACGCTTTTGCTTTATGTTATTTGCATATTAATTAATAACCAAAATGCGCTGAGTGCCCCAGTGGTGAGGTTAGTGGGTGTTGACCTTCATGACCTGGGTTCAAGTCCCAGGTCTACACAATTTCCACGTTATTTTTCTATTCAAGTTCCTGTGCAGGTTTCTCATTAAAGCGCACCATGTTCCGCCATCATCCAAACGTCCACGTATCCCCTGAAGATGGAATCAATGGCATGGATCTGAAGAACACGTAAACTCCAGTCAACGTGCTGGCACCCAAACTGAAAAGTCAAACAAGATCCAAAGGCTTGCTGGGCCAACATTCCAGGCCTGTACCTCCAATCTGGGGCTACACCCCACCCTGGTTTGCCTTCATTTATTTATTTTATTTTATTTTTTATTCTTGATTTAATTATTATTTTCATATTAATTGTTGTTTAAATTAATTAATTGTTTTTTTACAAAATATAAAAACTTAATTAAAAATCAGAAAAGACCAAAAAAAATAATAAATACTTATATTATAATTATTTTCATAAATAAATGCTATATAAATTATTTAGTTTAATTAGGTTTTTAACTTTAATTCTCTTTCATAATAAAAATCCAAAAATATTAGAATTAGGTTAATTGATAAGTTTTACATCTTTTTAATTTTTCCTTTTTATCATAATACTATTATTTATTTATTTTCATATTTACATTGTACATAAATATAATTTAGATTTAAATTAGGTTAAAACTCAATCTTTTTCACAATAAACTTAAAAAACATTAGAACTAGGGTTTAGCATTTTATTTTTAATTTCAATAAATTCTTTTTTTCTTTTAAATCTTAAAAACACAAAAATACCAAAAACATTTAATACTTTCATTTTAATTCTTCATTAATTTTAATTTATTGCAAAAGGGTCCAACGCCCATGTTCATAATGTATTTAATTTGCACATTTATTTTATGTCATTTATTATAATTATGTACATGCCCCAAAGCCTTGTAATAATTTTTATTTCTCGCACTTTTCTTTTATTGCTTCTTTACTTTCAGTCAAATCGGGTTCGGTTTATTTTGGCGATGTGGACCCGCGCCATTTGTAATAGTTTAGATTTATTTTCTCGCAAATATATAACTGTTAACAAAAAGCATGAAAGAATGTATGGCCCTAAAAATAAAATCAAGCGTAGATCACAACAAGCATGACAAGATAAAATAATTGAAACACGACACACGAATCGCACACACCACCCCTAGGGTACGCCTCACTGTTGCCTTGCCTTTCGAAAGGTGATCGTCGAGTAGAGGATGTCTTAGTAAGTCCTCATGATCCGGGAACCTGGCATGAGGGTAGCTTCTAAGGTGTCTTCCCATTGCTCTGGTGATCACCATGCCCCTAAAAACTCGAATTGACCCGAACACCTCCAACGGTGGTGCTACCTACCTCTCAATGGTGGGATGGCACTACTTTAAAGGACATTTACACAGACGAATTCCTTAGGGTAGGTAGGTTCTCAAGGATACTTGCTCTAATTTCAAACAAATCAAAATCTTTTCACACCAACACTTTTCAAAAGCTTTCAAAGCAAATCTTTCAAACACTCTGATGTACGAGTCGAACTAAAATTTTTTTCAAAGAAACTTTTTAACCCACAATTGAAAAGCAAGCAAACATTTTTGAAAACACATTGAGCAAGTATCTAAGAGCCCATGGATAACCATGGATAGAAAGGGTGCTAACACCTTCCCTTTCTATAATCTACCTCCCGAACCGAGAGCAATCTCTTTTAAGGAATTTTTCTGTGCTTTTGTCCTTTCCATTTGGAGAAAATAAAAGACGGTGGCGACTCTTGCTTCCGCGACATTTCGCGAACCAACGTTAAACAGTCAGTTCCAGATCCACCGATCACAGAACTGGCGACTCTGCTGGGGATAATTAAAGTGAGGTGTACCTTAGGACTAAGATCACTTGTGTTTTCAATTGCCTGAATTGTTTGCTTTTAAATTGTGGGTACTGTCTTGGGAGTTCTATAGATCCTAACCCGGATCTGGGGGATACCCTTTTAGAAAGTAGCAACAAGGCTGTGAGGGAACTGTGCGGGGTATACCGACATGGTTGAAACAGTCTGCTACGTTGATGTGGCACTTTGGTGTGTACCGGTAACCCTTGAGTTCAGTCAAGGAGAGTACGGGGCCTCCATGTGGTGTCATGAAGCATCAACAGACCTTAGGAACCTTAATTGAACCATCTTGGCCTCTTTAGGGTAGTGAGATAACTGACTTTGGTGCAGTCCGAGGTTGGTTGATACTCGATACTACACTCAATTGAGGGTTGCTTTCCTGGAATATTTCGGTCGCCAGTTCAGTGGCTAAATCGAAACAATGAACAATGAAAGCAATCCCGTGATATTGGGAACCTTAGAACCCGGTTACTTTGATTAGGACAGGTTGAACCCACCAACTTCAAGAGGGTACTACCCAGACCCCATGCTGGCCTTAAACCTTAAGGGCCTGTCTTGTGTGCCTTGTGTGCCTTACATGTTTGTCTTTGTAAATATCTGTGGTGTGTTTAATCATAGCATCATGACATCATCCAGCATCATACGCATTGACTAATCATTTCAGGGGTTCGAATTTTCATCTTTGTTCTTGTTTTGTAGGACATGGAAACTGTTCGTAGAAAGACAATTCCAATCAGTCTTGTAAGGATCCCTCCTCAGCTTAAGGAGCTTATATCCAGGATTCCCGAGAACTCTTCATTCAGTGAAAGGCATGGAAGTCTCATCAGCTTGGTCAACACCAACATTGAGGAAGATATGATGAAGGTCCTGTTCCAATTCTTTGACCCTCTGCATCACTGTTTCACCTTCTTGGACTATCAGTTGGTACCTACATTGGAGGAGTTCTCCCGACTCCTGAAGATCCCTATCCTTGATCAGCTACCCTTCAACGGTACAGAAAAGGAACCTCAGCTTGAAGAGATTGCTAAAGCCTTGCACCTACGGTCATATGACCTCAAGGGACATTGGGAAGTCAGAAGTGGTATTAAAGGGTTCTTGGCCAGGTTTCTGTTTGAAAAGGCCTATGAATGTTGGAACTCCCTTGACTTGCAAGCTTTTGAAGAGGTTGTGGCCCTCCTTGTTTATGGTTTGGTGTTGTTCCCTAACCCAGATCAGCTCATTGATATCAGTGCTGTCCAGATCTTTATGTTCAGGAATCCTATACCTACGTTGCTGGGGGACATCCTTCACTCATGTTACACTCGAACCATGAGAAAAAGAGGTGTCCTTATGTGTTGCACTCCTCTCCTGGGAAAGTGGTTTATTTCGCACCTTCCACAATCAGTCCTGAAGAATGAGCGGGGTTTGAGATGGTCACAACGGTTGATGACTCTTACACATGCAGATATACATTGGTGCCCTAGGTCCAGAGAAGATGTCACTATCATTGATCGTTGTGGGGAGTATCCTAATGTTCCTTTACTTGGAGTCAGAGGGGGTATTACTTATAGTCCATGCCTGGCTTGGAGACAATTTGGTTATGCTCGGAGGGATGGTCCTCATGACATGTTGATTCCTGATATAGTTTTTGACTTCGACAACGATACTCAAGGACTTCGCCAGAGATTTATCAGAGCTTGGAGGATGCCTAGTAGGATAGACAGCAAGACACTGGGGCACAGGAACTCCATCCCTTTGGAGCCTTACCTCAAGTGGGTACGAGCCCGCTCTCAGAAATTAGTAATGCCTTATCCTCACATGCTTCCAGTAATCAAAGAGCCTGCCTTGGAAGGAGAGGTGTCTCATGTTATTCAGCACCCTGATATGCCCACATCCTGGGAAGAGATGCAGAAGAGCTGGATCCAGCTTAAGGAAGAGCGGAATTCTCTTGAGACTAGTTTGCATGCCAGTGAAAGGAAGGTCTTGGAGCTCACCCGCCTGTTGCACGAGGAAAGGAACCTCAACACTTACATAGCTCCAAAGAAGATGCGCAACATATTTTGGGATTGATTTGATCTTTTTGTACTTTTGCCCATGAGGCTTTGATGTATTAAACAATGACTTTCTTAATAATAATGTGTGTTCCTTTTGGTCTACAATGAATTTGAATTTTCGAACTCTTGAATGCATTGCATAAACACATATCATTCATCATGTGCATCATAGGTACTCTTCTTTTCAGGTTGTTTATTGTTATTCGCTGTTTATTTCAGCATCATGAACCCTGAATCATCAACCGAGGCATCTATCAAGGCTCTTCAGGCGCAGAACGTCCAGTTTCAGGCGCAAAACGCCCAATTTCAGGAGCTGATCAAGGGCTTGGCTCAGGGTCAACAAGAGTTGAAGACCATGCTTCTGAAGAAGACTAAGAAGAAGAGGAGGACTGTGCTATTTAACACTGGGCGCAGACTCGGTAACACTTTGGTTGAAGCTGAAAGGACTCCTCCATCTGTGACGGAAGGTAGTCACCAAGAAAGGGAGGTCCCAACTCCTGTGGGCTCTGATACTGAAACAGACTTCAACGACGAACATTACCCTCCTGCTGAAGACCGGTACAAACAGCTGGAAGACAGATTAAAGGCTATGGAAGTTCAGCGGGTGCCTGGATTGGATTTCGGAGACTTGGGGTTATCTACTGGGGTGGTGATCCCACACAAGTTCAAAACACCTGCCTTCGTGAAGTATGATGGGGCTTCCTGTCCCAAGATGCACCTCCGTTCTTATGTAAGGAAGATCCAGCCTTACACAGCAGACAAGAACCTTTGGATCCACTTCTTCCAGGAGAGTCTTTCAGGGACTCAGCTCGATTGGTTCTATCAGCTGGATGGAATCAGCATTTGTAACTGGGAGGATCTGGCCACTGCTTTTTACAAGCAGTATCAGTATAATGCCGACCTCGCTCCTACGCGTACCCAGCTCCAGGGTATGTCGCTAGGGTCGGGTGAAGGTTTTAAGGAGTACGCCCAGAAATGGAGAGACCTGGCTGGCAGGGTGCAGCCACCATTGACGGATCGGGAGCTGGTAGATATGTTTTTGGGGACCCTATCTGGTCCATTTTTCAATCATCTCATTGGTAATTCCTCTGCTGGGTTTACTGATCTGATCCTAACTGGTGAAAGGATCGAGGCCGGTATAAAATCGGGGAAGATACAGAAAGTTGCCTCCTCCAGTACTGAGAAGAAACCCTTCAAAAAGGAGGCTAGTGCTGTATATAGCTCCCGGAGAACAGAGCGACCTGAACGCCACCAATCTGTCAGTGCGGTAATGATTTCCAAACCTGCTGCCGCTCCTCGGCCAACTAATCCTCAAAAGTTTGAAAGACCCCGGAGAGAGTATACCCGGTTAAGCATGACCTTATCACAGATCCTGCCACAGTTGCTATCCACCAATTTAGTGACTGTCAGGGAGGCTCCAAAGTTTCCCAATACTGCATCCCCCAAGTTCAATCCAAATGCTCGCTGTGCTTATCACTCTGATAGCCCGGGGCATAACACAGATGACTGTTGGGCCCTAAAGAATAAGGTTCAAGACCTCATTGATGCAAAGGAAATACAGTTCGAGGCGCCCGAGAGGCCGAATGTTGTAACTGCTCCCATGCCCCAGCATGGAGTGAATGCTGTTGAGGAGGATTTGTATGTAGCTTCGGTGGATGATGTTGCTACTCCGTTGCTGATGGTCAAGAGGAATCTGTTGCTAGCCGGTTTATTTCCGGGATGTAGCGAAGGTTGCCCTCTATGTGTTGCTTCCCCTGCTGGTTGTTCTCTGCTGAAGTCAGGCGTCCAAAACCTGATAGATAGTAGAGAGATTTTGTTCAGAAAGACTGTTATTCCTGCTGCTCCTGTTGAAGAAGTGTCGATCGTTACCATCTTCAACAACCATTCCAAGGCTCCTTCAAAGAAGCCTGTCCAAATTTTGCCAGTTCACAAGAGTGCTCCCCTCACCATTACTGTTCCGGGGCCTATACCCTACAAATCTGATAAGGGTGTCCCATGGCACTATGGGGCGGATGTTTATGTTCTGGGTGTGAAACAAGAGTTCAATATTGATACTGGTGTCTCCAACATCACTGGGCCTGCTAAGGTCACTCGTAGTGGAAGACTGTTCTCGCCAGACATTGCTCCTCCGGCAATTCATAGGCCTTTGGTCTTCACACCTGCCAGATTGCCTGTTTCTCCCCCTGACCAAGTATCCACCCCTGCTACTGAGTCATCTGATACTCGGGGCAAGGGAATTGCTGCTGATGTGCCTGCCGGGACGGAGGCACCAAAGACCATTGTTGAGGCTTCCAAGCAGGAAATGGAAGAAATCCTCAAAATAATAAAGAAAAGTGATTTCAACGTTGTAGAACAGCTGGGGCACACCCCCTCTAAAATCTCCATGTTGTCACTGCTGCTGTGTTCAGAGGCCCATGCAAAGGCTCTGATTGCTTTCTTAAAGACAGCCCACGTACCCCAAGAGACGTCTGCTGACCAGTTCACTGACTGTGTGGCCAACCTAACCGCTGATAATGGCCTGGGTTTCTCTGATGCCGATTTGACAGCAAAGGGGAAAAACCATAATGATGCCCTGCATGTCTCCATTGAATGCAGGGGCACTACTCTTGCTCATGTGCTGGTTGACACAGGTTCTTCATTAAACGTGCTGCCCAAGAAGGCTCTGGATAGGCTGGATTGTGAGGGTCTAGAGCTCAAACCAACTCACATTGTTGTCCGGGCCTTTGACGGGTCCAAAAGAACGGTACATGGTGAGGTGGACATCCCAATCAGGGTTGGGTCACAGGTATTTGATTCAAAATTCTATGTGATGGACATCCATCCGTCCTATTCTTGTTTGCTGGGTCGCCCATGGATCCACAAGGCTGGAGCTGTGACCTCCACATTGCATCAGAAGCTCAAGTACCCGGTCAGGGGGAAGATCGTAACAGTGCAAGGGGAAGAGGAGTACATGGTCAGCCACCTCAACTCTTTCAGATACGTAGAAATGGATGGGGAGTTCATTGAAACCCCCTTTCAACATTTTGAGGAAGTACCACAAACCTTGGCAGCAGCAGAAGCAGATGAAGAGGTTTCTCCTATGAAGATGGCCTCCTTAAAGGACGCCCGGGCTGTGATCGAAAAAGGTGAATGTGCAAACTGGGGCAAGCTCCCTGATCTTACTCCTAAGACTGACAAGTTTGGGCTGGGTTTCACCACAGAAGCTCAGAAAGCGGTGCGCAAGGCGAGAATTGGAAGACCTCCTGTGCTCATCACCCACTCAGAAGTGAATGCTATTGGAGAGGAAGATGAAATAGAAGAGTCAGAGTTCGATAGCTGGATCTACCCGACGGCCGACGGTGGATTGACCAATTGGACTGCTAAAGATTTTACACCCATAACTTTTGTTCCCCAGTAATGAATTTCTTTGTTTTTGATTTGTAATAAACAATAATTTGAAACTATATGGCCCGGTGTCTTACCCGGGGCACCGTGGTTTTATTTGTGAGGGCTTTTGTTTGTCACTATCATATATCATGAATAAAAGCATTGGACGTTTTTTCACAATTCAAATTTTGCGCTCCTTTTCTTTCCTTTCTTTACATATTGCAAAACAGCTGTATTTACACACACACTCACTCATACAGGTTTCAATCCACTCTGGATCTCACTGGTAACGACTCTGCTACTGCCAGTTATGACTTCGAAAATCCGATCAACTTAGCCGAAAACGAAGGTGAAGATGACTGCGAAGTGCCTGGCGAACTTGCAAGACTGTTACAACAGGAAGAGAGGGCAATTCAACCCCATGAAGAGCCAGTGGAAATAATAAACTTGGGTACTGAGGAAGACAAGAAAGAGGTGAAGATTGGTGCCAACCTAGAACTCAGCGTGAAGCAACGGTTGACTCAGATGCTGCATGACTATAAAGAAATCTTTGCCTGGTCCTACGAAGATATGCCCGGATTAGATACCGACATTGTGGTCCATCACTTACCAACTAAAGAAGATTGCCCTCCGGTTAAGCAAAAGGTCCGCCGTATGCGTCCAGAGATGTCCGAGAAGATTAAAGCCGAGGTTATGAAGCAGTTTGATGCCGGGTTTCTTGCAGTGACTTCTTACCCTCAGTGGGTTGCTAATGTGGTGCCGGTACCTAAGAAGGACGGCAAGGTCAGGATGTGTGTCGATTACAGGGATCTGAACAGGGCCAGCCCCAAGGATGACTTCCCTCTACCCCACATCGATGTCCTTGTTGATAATACGGCTCAGCATAAAGTGTTCTCTTTCATGGATGGTTTTTCAGGCTACAATCAGATCAAGATGGCTCCGGAAGACATGGAAAAGACTACATTTGTTACTCAGTGGGGCACCTTCTGCTACAAAGTCATGCCTTTTGGACTAAAGAATGCTGGGGCAACCTACCAACGTGCCATGGTTTCTTTATTTCATGACATGATCCATCATGAGATAGAAGTGTATGTTGACGACATGATTGCTAGGTCCCAGACTGAGGAAGAACACCTTGATCATCTACAGAAACTGTTTGACCGGTTGAAACTGTACAAGCTGAGGTTGAATCCGAATAAGTGCACCTTCGGGGTAAGATCGGGGAAGTTGCTAGGCTTCGTGGTAAGCGACAAGGGAATTCAAGTGGACCCTGCTAAGGTCAAAGCCATTCAAGAGATGCCAGTTCCTAAGACAGAGAAGGAAGTTAGAGGCTTTCTAGGACGTCTGAATTACATTGCTCGGTTCATCTCACACCTAACTGCTACCTGTGAACCAATCTTCAAACTGCTGAAGAAAGATCAGGGTTGGAATGATGAATGTCAGGCTGCTTTTGACAGAATCAAAGAATATCTCCAAGAACCACCCATCCTTATGCCACCAGTTGAAGGGAGGCCTTTGATACTTTACCTGACAGTGCTTGACATTGCAATGGGGTGTGTGCTGGGGCAGCATGACGAGTCTGGCCGAAAAGAGCATGCCATTTATTACCTTAGCAAAAAGTTTACCGACTGTGAGACCCGATACTCACTGCTTGAGAAAACTTGCTGCGCTTTGGTATGGGCTGCTCGCCGGCTGAGACAGTATATGCTGACTCACACTACCTTGTTAATCTCAAAAATGGATCCTATAAAGTACATATTTGAAAAGCCTGCTCTGTCTGGGAGAATTGCAAGATGGCAGATGATCTTGACGGAATACGACATTCAGTACACGACCCAAAAAGCCATCAAGGGAAGTGTATTGGCAGACCACCTAGCACATCAAGCTGTGGATGACTACCAATCAATGAACTTCGAGTTTCCAGATGAAAGCATTATGATAGTAACTGACTGTGAAATACCTGGACCGGATGAAGGACCTGAACCAGGATCCCGATGGTCTATGCACTTTGACGGAGCCTCCAATGCTTTGGGAAATGGTATCGGCGCCATAATCGTATCTCCACAAGGTACTCATACTCCACTCACCGCCCGGCTGTGTTTCAACTGTACCAACAACATGGCGGAGTATGAAGCGTGTATCATGGGTCTTCAAGCTGCGATCGACCTGAGGATCAAATTTATGAGTGTCTTCGGGGATTCCGCTCTTGTGATCAATCAGATCAAAGGAGAGTGGGATACGAAACACCCAAACTTGATTCCTTACAGAGAATGTGTGTTGGCCCTGATCCCCCACTTCACAGAAATAACATTTGAGCACTTTCCAAGAGAAGAGAATCAGTTAGCGGACGCGTTAGCTACAATGTCTTCAATGTTCAAGGTCAAATGGGATAATGAGGCTCCCCGGATCACCATCTGGAAACTGGACGAACCGGCATACTGTTGTGATCTCGAGACTGAATTGGTAACTGAGAAACCTTGGTACCACGAAGTGAAGAGATATCTGGAAGCTCAGGAATACCCTGAAGGTGCTTCTGTCAATGATAGGAAATTCCTGAGGAGATTTGCAACCAAGTTCTTCCTAAGCAACGACATCTTGTACAAGCGAAACCATGATTCAACCCTACTGCGTTGTGTAGATAAGACTGAAGCAGAAAGAATCATGGAAGAGCTACATGAAGGGACCTTTGGTACACACTCCAGTGGACATACCATGGCAAAGAAGATCCTACGGGCAGGGTATTACTGGTCCACCATGGAAGCTGATTGCTACCAACATTCTAGGACATGCCATAAATGCCAGATCTACGCAGACAAGGTGCATGTTCCTCCGGTTCCCCTGAATGTTCTGACTGCGCCTTGGCCATTTGCAATGTGGGGCATAGACATGATCGGTGAGATTAAACCTACGGCATCTAATGGACATCGCTTCATCCTAGTGGCGATTGATTATTTTACGAAGTGGGTTGAGGCAGCATCCTATGCTACGGTAACCAAGACTGTTGTGGCACGGTTCATTCGGCACAATCTGATCTGTCGGTACGGTGTCCCTGAGCGGATTATTACAGATAACGGCACCAATCTGAACAATAAGATGATCACTGAGCTCTGCGAACAGTTCAAGATACAGCACCACAATTCTTCTCCTTACAGACCAAAGATGAATGGGGCTGTAGAAGCAGCTAATAAAAACATCAAGAAGATCGTGCAGAAGATGACAGTAACGTATAAAGATTGGCACGAGATGTTACCGTTCGCTCTACATGGGTACCGTACCTCAGCTAGGACGTCAACCGGGGCAACTCCTTTCTCTCTGGTTTATGGCATGGAGGCAGTTTTGCCAATCGAAGTACAAATTCCTTCTCTCCGGATAATGAAGGATGCAAATCTGAATGAAGATGATTGGATCCAGACGCGACTTGATCAGCTCAACCTTATTGACGAAAAGAGACTTGCTGCTATCTGTCATGGTCAGACGTATCAGAAACGAATGATCAGAGCATTTAACAAAAAGGTCAGACCACAGGAATATCAAGTCGGGGATCTGGTGATCAAGCGAATCATCCTTCCTCAGAGTGATCCAAGGGGCAAATGGACCCCTACGTACGAAGGGCCATTTGTGGTTAAGCATGTGTTCTCAGGAGGAGCAATGATATTAACCAACATGGATGGTGACGACCTTCCTCACCCCGCCAATGCAGACATAGTTAAAAAATACTACGCATGAAAAAAGACCCGCTAGGCTGACATGTCTAGGCAAAATTAGGGCTTCCCGTCGAACCAAAAGGGTTCGGGCAAAATGAAGGGATGAAAATGAAAAATCTGTACACCCGGCAAGTCGAAAACCTGAAAAGGCGGCTTGGGCAAAAATGGGTATCCCGGTGGACTGAAAACCCGAAAGGGCAGTCCAGGCAAAAATTAGGGATAAAAGCGTAATACTATGTCTCATTGGATCACTTTGCATCCAGAATCCGGTATCTACATCAAGTTCAGACGGCATCGATCAGTCAGCTTCACCTTCAACCAAGGTCATCAAGTGATGAGACGCACGGAGTATAAAGGCAATAGCAGAGTTGAAACCCAGTGGATCATTCATCTTTCACACAGCTGTTTTATTTTCTTTTGTACAAAACTTGTATAAACTCTTTTGCTCGGCGACGTTTCTCTTACTAGGACGTCAGCCTCTTGTACCCAAAACGCCTATTCACAGGCTATGCAAAATCAATACAAATATACTTTTCAGTTAAACGTGCCAACTGTGTTTTCTTTTTCTGTTTGTTTTGCGAAGAACGTCCAAGGTTCAATTTGTGATATATGCATTGACAATAGTTTACTAGCTCATAAATATTTGCATACGAAACAAAGAATTAATTGCAGGTGACACTAGAAACAGGGGCAATAAAGAGTTGTCTGAGCAGTTTAATTGTTCTATCCTCCAAAGTACCAAGGTAGGTTCAGCTAAAGAACCTAACCAGGCATCTTAGATTCCCCAGAGAGTGAGACAGCAAGTCAGTGCATTCTTCCCCAAACAAAGTTAACAAGTCTCAAGGAAATTGGGTATCCTCCAGTAGACCTCAACATTCCCCAGCAGCATATATACATATTCCTAACAAGCATCCCCGGCAGTCTTGGTCTAAAGATTGTTCCCCGGCGGTATCTCAATATTAAAAGGAATCACCTCCCCAGCATACCAAAACTTCCCCAGAAGAGTCCAATCCGGTTTCCCCAGGAAAGTTGGAACCCATCTCCCCAAGCAGTAAGATTATCCCCAGTAAATTCTGGAAGCTTATCCTTCACAGAACACGAACGCGTCGTCTGGCTTGATTTAAAGAGTTATTTCCGTACTAGGATATAACTGGGTTATCCTCAGCCAAAAGCCACGGAAAGGTTGTCCTCGACGAAGTCTTCTTACCCCAACGAAGTCTGTCAGCACTTCCAACAACAAAGATATCCCCAGCAAGTTACTCTCAACATTCAACAAAGCATCTCTAGCCCCACAGAGTATTGCTTCCCAGCATGGTCGCTAGAGTATCTTTTCTCCCTGCAGAATTATTCATTCGCCAAGTTTATTCCGCAACGGAGTCATCTTCTCCTATCGGTATACTTGCAACTATCATCCCCAGCGGAAGGGAAATCTATTCTTCAAACATCAGCCCGGGATATGACTTCCTGGCACCCGTCAAAGAGTTTACTTTCTTAGACGAAAAACGCATACATAAAACATCACACACATCATTATAGCATGCATAACGCACTGCATCATACAAATCTCATTTATGTTGAGAACATCATTGCTTGATCCATATCATGCATTGCATATGACTGACTTTTACCTTTCAGGAAAGATCCAGTTAAATTCTCAAGCTACATTTCAAGACCTAGACCGGTTCAGTTAAATCGTCCCAAGATTTTTCTGATGCTTATCCAGTCAAAGGCTTTCTCTGGTTCAGTCAGATCGACCCTAAGATCTCCCTGATGCTTATCCAGTTGAAGACATTTCAAGACCTAAACCGGTTCAGTTAAATCGTCCCAAGATTTTCCTGATGCTTATCCAGTCAAAGGCCTTCTCTGGTTCAGTCAGATCGACCCTAAGATCTCCCTGATGCTTATCCAGTTGAAGACATTTCAAGACCTAGACCGGTTCAGTTAAATCATCCCAAGATTTTCCTGATGCTTATCCAGTCAAAGGCCTTCTTTGGTTCAGTCAGATCGACCCTAAGATCTCCCTGATGCTTATCCAATTGAAGACATTTCAAGACCTAGACCGGTTCAGTTAAATCGACCCTAAGATTTTCCTGATTCTTACCCAGTCAACGGCCTCTCTGGTTCAGTCAGATCGACCCTAAGATCTCCCTGATTCTTATCCCAGTAGAAGACACCCCAGATTTTTCTCAACGAGCGTTGTTGAAGTTAAAATCCCCCAGATCTTTTCTCAACGAGCGTCGTTGAAGTTAAAGTCACCAAGATTTTTCTCAACGAGCGTCGTTGAAGTTAAAATCCCCCAGATCTTTTCTCAACAAGCGTCGTTGAAGTTAAAGCCACCAAGATTTTTCTCAACAAGCGTCGTTGAAGTTAAAGTCACCCAAGATTTTTCTCAACGAGCGTCGTTGAAGTTAAAGTCGCCCAAGGTTCTCTTACCATTCATGCTAAGGTAGTGATCATCCCTGTTTCTTTCATCGCCGTTTGAAGCTCCAGACTCAGCTCCTGTAACCAGTCAGGACACATCTATACCAGGCATCTAAACATCAGCTCCTGCAACGTGTCAGGTACTCATTTTCTATTTTACAGGTATGCAGGTTCTCGCTAAAGAATCTCCTACGCGATCAACATCCAAATGGCATCTATAAGCCCATTTCCATCACACTGCTAACATGTGAGCGCAAATTTCTGGGCACTCTAGTGTCCAATCATCTTCTACCCTCGGATTACGAAAGGCATGTCCGCCAATCTGCATCCTCAGGTCTAAGAAGATTGACCATGATAAACAGCAAACAATATCTTCTCATCAATCAAGTTCAACTGATCCAACATAGTCTGAGTCCATTCATCCTCGTCTAGATCTTGCTCTTTCATAATCCTTAGGGAAGGAATCTGAGCTTCGACAGGGAGGACAACTTCTATGCCATAGACCAAGGAGAACGGGGTTACCCCAGTTGGAGTTCAAGCTGAAGTACGGTAGCCATGAAGAGCAAAAAGTAGCATCTCATGCTAGTCTTTGTAGGTTACTACCATCTTTTGCACAATCTTCTTTATGTTTTATTGGCAGCTTCCACTGCTCCATTCATCTTAGGTCTGTACGGAGAAGAATTGTGATGTTTGATTTTGAACTACATGCAGATTTCACTAATCATAGCATTTTTGAGGCTGGTTCCATTGTCAGTGATGATCCTTTCGGGGATACCGTAGCGGAATATGAGGTTGTGCTTGATAAATCTGGATACAACGTTCTTTATGAATGAAGCAAATGAGGAAGCTTCGACCCATTTGGTGAAGTAGTCAATAGCAACAAGGATGAAATGATGTCCATTAGAAGCAGTGGGTTTGATTTCTCTAATCATGTCAATCCCCCAAATTGCAAATGGCCATGGAGAAGTCATGACATTTAAAGGTATTGGAGGCACATGCACCCTGTCGGCATGAATTTGACACTTGTGGCAAGTTCTCGAGTGATGGTGACAATCACTTTCTATAGTCGACCAATAGTACCCAACCCTCAGAATCTTCTTAGCCATAGTGTATCCACTAGAGTGAGTCCCAAAGATACCATCATGCATGTCTTCCATGATCTTCTCTACCTCCTTCTTATCCACACACCAGAGTAGAATAAAATCATGGTTGTGCTTGTACAGGATTCCATTGCTTAGGAAGAATTTGGCTGAAAATCTTCACAAAAATTTCTTATCATTGATGGAAGCTACTTCGGGATACTCTTGTGCTTCAATATATATCTTCACTTCATGGTACCACGGTTTCTCTTCGTCAGTGTCAAGCTCATAACAGTGCGCCAGTTCATCAAATATTTCAATTTTAATCCTAGGAGCTTCATCGTCCCATTTGACCTTGAACATAGATGACATTGTTGCCAAGGCATCTGCTAACTTCTTTTCTTCCATTGGGAAGTGTTTAAAGGTGACTTCCTAAAAGTATGGGATCAGAGTCAACACAAGCTCTTTGTAAGGAATCAGATTAGGGTGTTTGGTATCCCATTCTCCCTTAACTTGACTGATTACTAGAGCAGAATCTCCATATACGCTTAAGGACTTGATTTCTAGGTCAATAGCAGCTTTTAGACCCAAGATGCATGCCTCATACTCAGCCATGTTATTTGTATAGTCGAAGCACAATCTAGTGGTTAAAGGTGTATGGAAACCTTCAGGAAAGATAATAACAACACCAACTCTATTACCCAAAGCATTGGAAGCCCTATCAAAAACCATAATCCATCAGGATCCTTGTTCAGGTCCTTTATACGGTCCAGGATTTTCACAGTTAGTTACTAGCATGATATTCTTGTCCACAAATTCAAAGTTCATGGATTAGTAGTCGTCAACAGCTTGATGTGCCAAATGATCCGCCAATACACTTCCTTTGATTTCCTTTTGTGTAGTGTACTGGATATCATATTCGGCCAGAATCATTTGCCATCTAGCTATTCGACCGGAGAGAGATGGCTTCTCGAAGATATACTTGATGAGGTCCATCTTAGAAATCAATAAAGTGGTGTGAGTCAACATATACTGTCTTAGCCGGCGAGCAACCCATGCCAGAGCGCAACAAGTTTTCTCGAGCAGTGAATATCTAGTTTCACAGTCGGTAAATTTTTTGCTCAGGTAGTATATTGCATGCTATTTTCGGCCAGACTCGTCATGTTGGCCCAACACACACCCCATTGGATTCTCGAATACATTCAAGTACATAATCAGAGGTCTTCCTTCAACTGGAGGTATTAGGACGGGAGGTTTTTGCAAATATTCCTTGATCTTGTCAAAAGCTACTGGGCAATCGTTATTCCATCTGAAGACTGGTTCACAAGTAGCAGTTAAGTGAGATATGAATCGAGCGATGTAGTTGAGTCTACCTAACAAACCTCTGACCTCCTTCTCAGTACAGGGAGCTAGCATTCCTAAGAGTTTTCCAGACCTCACCCCGAAGGTGCACTTGTCGAGGTTTAATCTCAATTTGTATTTCTTCAGCCTTTCAAATAGCTTGTGCAAATGATCAAGGTGTTCTTCTTCAGTCTGCAATATTGCAATCATATCATCCACATAGACCTCTATTTCATGATGGATCATATCATGAAATAAGGCTACCATAGCTCGTTGATAAGTTTCCCCTGCATTCTTTAAACCGAACAACATGGCCTTGTAACAAAAGGTTCCCCATTGTTTGACAAAGGTGGTCTTCTCCATATCCTCGGGAGCCATTTTGATTTGATTGTAGCCAGAGAAACCATCCATGAAGAGAAGACTTTATGTTGAGTTGTGTTGTCGACCAAAACATCAATGTGTGGTAGTGGGAAATCATCTTTGGGGCTTGCCCTATTCAAATCCCTATAGTCTACACACATACGAACTTTTCCATCTTCCTTAGGTACCGGGACCACATTTGCAACTCACTGCGAATATGACGTTACTGCTAGAAAACCTGCATTGAATTGCTTCATTACTTCGACTTTTATCTTTTCAGACATGTATGGTCGCATACAACGAACCTTTTGCTTGACTGAAGGACAATCATCCTTTGTTGGTAGATTATGAACCACAATGTCAGTATCAAGCCCCGACATATCTTCATACGACCAAGCAAATTCCTCGACATAGTCATGTAACATCTGGACCAATCTACCTTTGATATTGTCTTCCAAGTTGGCGCCGATCTTGACCTCTTTCTTGTCTGCCTTAGTACCTAAGTTGATCACTTCAATTGGCTCTTCATGAGGTTGAATGGCTTTCTCCTCTTGCATCAGAAGTCTGACTAGTTCCCATGGTATTTCATAATCTTCTTCACCTTCATCTTCGGCTTGGTTGATTGGATATTTAAAGTCATAGCTAGCAATAGCAGAGTCGTTGACAATGAGATCCAGAGTGGATGAGGATCTGCAAGTGTGTGTGTGTGGGTGTGTGTGTAAGATACATGGATATTTTGAAAATGAAAATATTGAAAATGCAAATAAGAAAAAGGAAGACAAAGAGCACAAAATTTGAATGCAAAAGATCTAATGTTCTTCATTAAATGATCATATGTCATATGAAAAAGAACAAACCGTTAACAAATGGACCATGATGCCCCGAGTAAGGCACATGGTTTAAAGTCATTGTTTGGAAATAAAATTACAGACAAAAGTTATTGAATTGATAAAAAACAGTAAATAGTAATTACTCCTCGTTGAAGGAGATGGGAATGAAATCCTTGGCACGCCATTTGTTGAGCCCTTCCTCGGGAGTCGGGTAAATCCAATCATCAAAGTCGCAGTCATCCTCAGAGTCTTCAATAGCATTCATTTCATGATTTACAATTCAAAGATGTGGTTTTCCTATGCGAGCACGACTGACCTCCTTTTGAGCTTTGGCAGTGAAACCCAATCTAAATTTGTTTACTTTGAAAGGAATGTCAGGGAGTTGTCTCTAAATAGTACAACTTATATCTTCAACCACGACGCGAGCATCTTTAAGTGAAACCATCCTTGGAACAACTTCATCAGCTTTTAGAGTGTCAGAAGAGATTTTGGTGGTGGTAACCATGGGAGGAACCACTTCGAAAGCTTGGAAAGGAGTCTCTATAAACTCACCATCCATTTCCACATACTTTAATGAATTGAGGTGGCTCACCATAAATTCTTCTTTACCACAAACAATAACAATCTTTTCCTTGACTGGATATTTCAACTTTTGGTGAAGGGTGGACGTCACTGCTCCTGCCCCATGTATCCAAGGGCGCCCAAGTAAACAAAATTAAGAGAAACGGATGTCTATCACATAGAAAGTGGAATGGAAAGTTTATGAACTAACTTTGATGGGGAGATCCACTTCTCTAAGTACCATCCTCTTGGATCCATCAAAAGCCCTCACAACCATGTCACTTGGCTTTAAAACCAAATCGTCGCAATCCAACCGATCTAAGGCATCTTTGGGTAAGACATTTAGAGAGGACCCTATATCCACCAAGACATGGGCCAGAGTAGTTCCTTTACATTCAATAGATACATGCAAAGCCTTTTTATGATTCCTTCCAACTAGTGTCAAGTCAGCATCAGAGAACCCCAATCCATTGTCGACAGTCAAACTAGCCACACAGTTTTTAAATTGATCGGTTGTGGTGTCTTGAGGAACATGCACTTTCTTTAGAATTTGATCAATACTCAAGCGTGAGCATCAGAGCAAAGTAACAAAGATAACATAAATATATTGGAGGGGGTTTTCCCCAGCTGCTCTACTATATTAAAATCACTCTTCTTAATGATCTTCAAAATATCCTCCATTTCTTGGGTGGAGGGTTCCTAGGTAGAAATATCTTTGGCAGGAACCTCCATCCTGACAGGCTCAATTGTCTTTTCTTTGCCCCTAACGTAAGTGTTAGGTTTATCCATGGTAATGTGAACTAGTGTAGTTGTAGTAGTTGGAAGTGAAATGTTAGGAGAGAAGATTCTCCCCATCCTTTCCACCTTTCTAGAACAAGCAATATTGGTAACGTCGTCAGCTTTTTCTTTGTTAACCCAAGTGTCTTGCTTAATCCCATGATAATATACTTCAACACCGTAATTCCAAGGTATTGCCTTATCGGAAGCATAATGAATTGGCCCTGGTGTGGTAATTATAAAGGGGGAATCGTTGGTTCATTGGAAATCCTAATAGGACATTTTGAGGAGATCCTAATAGGTTTGTTGGATATGGTGATGATTGATATGTCTTTAACTTCTTCAGTCAAACTTTTTATGGCCAGAGTTCTTTCAAAAAAAATCTCGTGGCTATCTATTAGTTGTTGGACACCTTTTTTCATCCATTTGCATCCACTAACTTGCTTGGCACATCAGCAACAGTATTTTAAACAACCAGGGAAAACCCCAACTCTCAACAAATTTTCTTTAACAATGGTCAGTAGAGTAGTCAAATCTTCAACGGAGGAGACAAAAACAGTGCCTTCAATTGCATTGACACCTTTGCCATGATTTGTCATTGGTGCAGTTATAACATTCAGAGTTGTAAGTGGATCAAACTCAATAGTATTGTTGCTGATAAGATCTTGAATCTTGTTTTTTAGAGCCTAACATTGATCATTATCATGCCCAGGGCTATTGGAGTGATAGGCGCATTTGGCGTTAGGATTGTATTTCGGAGATGAAATATTGGGATTTGATGGTGGATCACACAATGCTACCAAGTTGGCCTTTAACAGGTGTTGCAAGGCTTGGGACAGTGACATGTTAATCCTCGCGAATTGTCTTCTTGAAACTTCAGACCTTTGATGGTTGGCTTGTTGTGGTTGTCTTTGAGTAGATGGTGAATTGGAGATCAAAACAGCATTGACAAATTGGCGGTGGTCATTCTTGACATGGCCTCTTGACCCATATACGACATTTGTTTCATTCTTTCCAGTAAAGGGTTTCTTTACAATGTTTGATGTAGAGGCAGAAGCCATGGGAATTTTTCCACTTTTGATACCGCTCTCGACCCTTTCACTAGTCAGGATTAACTCAATGAAACCAAATGATGAGCTCCCAATTAGCAAATTGAAAAATGGTCTAGTTAATGTTTCCATGAACATATCCACCATCTCCCTATCCGCCATTGGTGGTTGCACTCTACCAGCAAGGTCTCTCCATTTTTGCGCATATTCTTTAAAACCTTCATTGGAACCCATTATTATTCCTTGTAACTGAACCTTAGTCAGCGCCAAATCAATGTTTTACTGATATTGGCGGTATAAAGTGGTGTCCAGATCTTCCCAAGTATGAATGTTGGAACCCTCCAACTGGTAAAACCATTCTAACTGAGTCCCAAATAGACTCTCTTGAAAGAAGTGTACCCAGAGCTTCTTGTCAGTGGTATGTGGTTGTATTTTGCAGACGTAGGACCTCAAGTGAAGATTTGGGCACGAAACACCGTCGTACTTAGTAAAGATTGGAATTTTGAATTTGTGAGGGATAACAACCCCAGGTACTAAACCCAAATCACCAAAATCCAAGCCAGGTACAACTTGAATTTCCATAGCTTTCAACCTATCTTCCAGTTGCTTGTACTTATCCTCAACCGGTGGATACTATTCATCAAAATAATCTTTATCCTTAGAAGCTTGATTGTTTGCAATCCCAACACGGGTGCTCCTTGCATCTTCATTCTGATTCTCATCCTCCTCAGAGGTGTCTTCTTCCACTTGAACCCGTCGGACGGGGCCCTTGAATCTCTTCCCCATGTTAATTATGACTTTCCTCTTTGTTTTCTTCTTTGTAACAAGCAGTGACATTAGTTCTTGCTTCCCTTTGGCCAAGGCGAGAAAGGTTTCTAGAAATTGAGAATTTTGTGTCTGCAAGCCTTTCACAGCCTGCTCAAGATCCATCTTACTGAAATAGACAGTAGAAAGATGAGGAAACCTGTGTCGGAAAAACCTGCTTATGTCATGATGCATGTGATGCGAATGCAAATGATTTCAAGGACTTTTAAGATTTGAATTTGTTTAGACAAAGAGGGAACAAACATTAATTGCATTTATAAGTTCAAATGGTTACAAGATGCCTCTTAGGCTTACAATAAGCAAAAAGAAACAAAAATGAACTAAATACAATAAAATAGCTCAAGTCTCCCATGGACGATTCCTTTTTGGAGTGATGTAGGCATTCAAGTTCCGCTCCTCATGAAGTTGCCTTATGAGCTCCAACACTTTCCTCTCACTTGCATATAATTGGGCTTCAAAGGTGTCTTTCTCTCCCTTGAGTTGAATCTATGATCTTTGCAATTCCTCGAGAGTAGTAGGCATGTCTGGATGAAGAATGGTGTAAGGAACCTCTCCTTCAGTGATAGGCTCCATGATGATAGGTAAAATGACCTCATATGGAATCATTAGGTTTTAAGTGCGAGCTCGCACCCACTTGAGATAAGGCTCTAAAGGAATGGAATTCTTATTCCCCAATGTCTTGCTATCAACTTTGTTCACCATTCCCCAAGCTTGTATGAATCTTGGACGATAACCTTGGACATCATTCTCATAGTCAAATGCAATTCCTTGGACAAGTGCATCATGAGGACCATCCCTCCTAGCATACCCAAATTATCGCAAATCCAAACAAGGATTATAGGTGATTCCCCCTAATGCCGAGGAGAGGGACATTAGGGAATTCCCCACAACGGTCAATAATGATAACGTCCTCCAAAGATCGAGAATACCAATGAATATCCGAATGCGTGAGTGAAACCTCATGGATGTGAACAAGAAAAGAAATTCATGGAATTTTGCATGAAAGATAATGGAATCCAAAAGAAACAAGCGCAGAAATGCGTTACATCGAACCTGTTAGGATGCTTCGACGCTCTAACGTGGTGGTAAATCATCTCCAGTAGGGCTTCGATGCTCAGGTACTCCCTTCCCTTTCGCTCTCTTCTGTTACTCATCTTCTTTTTCCCACCTTTTTGAGCTTTTTCACTGATTCTTTCCTATTGTTGTGTTTTACTGCGGTTGTTGATCTGTGATTGAAGCGGAAAAACGACTTGCTGCAAGATCGAGGACAATTATGAATACTGTCATGATGATGTTGCAATAACATTTACAGTTACGAGGCATTTGCAGATTATCGGTGAAGACGATTGAAGTTTGGTTATGGAGTGAAGATGTTGTTCTTGCGATGAGGATGATTGAAGAAGATTAATATTCAAAGAAGAAGAAGAAGGTTGAAGATTCTTCGAGAAGGTGAATAGATGAAGCAGTGAAGTTTTGTTGATGGAAGGTGGAGTGAAAGAGATGAAGAACGAGGTTCTAAAAGGGGTGTCAGAGATGAAGATAAAGAGAAAAAAGATCTGGTTATGGCACAGAGAGAGTTCCTTAGGATTTTTCTGTGATTCTTTTGAAGATAAAATGAAGAATTGTGGATTGAAGAATAAAGTAGAGAGAAGATGGGAGAATTTTCTATTCTGCTTTTTTCGGTGGATGAAGATGAAGATCGAGAATGAAGATAAAAGGGAGAGCAAGCAGAGAGAAATTTAGAGTGTGATTCTTCTGTGTTGAATAATGAATCCAAATTTTTAGGTAAGTAATTCTATTTTTACCTTCCTATTATTGCTGAAAGTTAGTTACATGAAAAATGAATCTGAGCTGTTAAATTGGCCTTTTCTGTTAGAGATTTGGATGGATGAGATTTAATATCAAATTCTATTTTGATTCAGTTAGAATTCTGTTAGAGTTAGTTAGGAAGTTAGTTGGTTTATTGAGTCTAGACCTTTGAATATGAAATTTGTTACAAAAACTTGAGGGATGATATTGATCCAAAATGAAGTTAGTTATTTGTAGTTAGTTGTGAGCTAGAATTCTGCTTATGTTAATTGTAAACTTACGATTTCCTTCATTCTTTATATTTTATGTTTTATGATTTCTGATATAATACTTCCCTTTTTCTGATATTCTAAACTAGCTTTGTTATGAATCCATTTCATTTGGTCTAAAGCATCTTCCTGATACATCTCTGGTTTATTATGGGCAGAACTGATATATATTGCTTTATGTGCAGGGTGATATTTTTGTTGAAACAGGGAAGCAATGCATTTTATTGTGTATGTTTATACAGTTTGGATGTTAATCAATTTTTGTAGATTTATATGCATATTTCTGTTTTGATATTTGAGCATGATGCAAGTGGAAAGTATGCAGGTTGAAGTATTAAAGAGAAGTTTTTTCTAAGCTTTTTCTGTGATTTTCTCAGAATGAATGAAGAATGATAATGGCGGCGAATGGCGTATGAATATGGGAAAATGGTGAAATGAAATGTGAATCCAATTTTTTGGAGGGAGTTGAAGTTATATAAAGATTGAGAATGAAGAGAAATGGTTATGGATGAAGTGATTCAAGTTGTTGGATGTTTTTGAAGTTAAATATAAGATGGAGGGTGAGGATGCTGCAGTTTTGGAGGGTTTGAAATCTATTATGAAAATAAGGTAATTAGTTTTATGTTATATATTGATAGTAGCACCATAGTTTTGACAAATTACAGAATGTTATGAGAACACATTAAAGCTAATGTTTTTTTGGTATTGAATTTATTCTTGAAAATTGCAGGGGCTTATGCACTATTGCAGGTCGGATTATGCGAGAAGGAAGAGCAAGATTTCATAGAATTGGCTAAAAGTCTGGAATAAGCTTGGAATTGTTATCGCAGTCAGTCTTTTGATAAGATATAGCATCTTAAGGAACACTTATGCTTAAGATAGATATATAAACTCTTTTTTTGTAATTCCTCAAAATGTAATGGCAATACGACTTGCAATTTGTAATTCTAAAGAGAAACATGGATGAGATTTGTATGGTTATGAAACCTTTTGGATGAACTTGAAATAACTTTGAATGATGACTTGTATGATTTGAATGATGAAACTATGAACAATGGTTGAATTTAGAATCACTTTGAGCGAATTCTTCAATGAGAACCCTTCCTCGATACATGTCCACTTGTATTGCAATCCAAAACGAAACATGAAAGAATTAATCATATCTTTAATGACCCTCTAATTCAATTCACCCTTGTATGAAAAATGAAAAATACTTGAAGGAATGATGATGCCTTTGAATTATTGAATAAGGGCTTGGACGAGTTTTGAATACTTGAAGCATCAACATAACTTTTGTAACTTAAATCCATATGATCTCAAAGTCACGAACTTTCCTTCTTAATCACGTTTGCCTATTAAGAATTTTAATCGCATTGAATCCATGGCATAAAGTGATCATTTGGATGAAATTCAAATCAAATTCAATTCTCAATTACTCCTAACTTCGATTCTTAAATTCATATTGATAAGTGTAAAAGTGTAGTTATTTTGTATATACTTTTTGTTGCACTTATCGACTCTTGGTTGTTAATATCAGTTGAATAACTTAAATTTGTGTATAAATATGTTTAGTTTGTGTGTAATGCATTTTCATGTATAAAGTGTATCGTTAGATAGTTTTCCATTCATTTTATAGGTATTGATACGTATTTGGAGCATGAGCAATAAAGTGTCGAAGACATGACTTCAAACGTGTGATTTTGAGCAACTCGTCAATGAATAAGGCTCAAAATCAAAGAATAATAAATCATAAATTTGGTTTATATTTTTTCATTATTAGAAAGATAATTTAATAAGCTTTCCAATTCTTCGAACCGGGCGCGAATTGGAGTTACGATTCAAAAGTTATGGTCGAAACAATGCAAAATGTTGTGCTGCTTTTCAACCTTCCGTCATCCGTCGCCAGATGAAGCTTTTGGTAGCCGGGCGACGCTAGGCGAGCTATAGCATGGGAAAAACATTGTTTTGGTCACCCGACGATGCTTTTTGGTCGTCAGGCGGTGCTGGACAGTCAGAAATGCATATTTAGGTGTAAAAACACATTTTTTTGGGTATTTTTGGTCACAATTCATCAAACCTCCATTTTTGGTCTTGAGAAGTTATAAAACAACATTGGAGCTTGCACCTTGATGATCCGGAGTCAGATTTCTCATCAACCGGCACTAATAATCCGTGGGATATTTGGTTTTTCTCCATTTCTTCTCTATGTATTTCTCTATTTGTTGGGTATGTTTGTATATTTACTTTGAACATATGTATATTTGTTGATCATGGTATTGTATAAAGCTTGCTTTACAAATCAATCTTGATGTCTTCTTTGATCTTTTTGCTTTATGTTTGGATTTGAGTTGTTATAGACATATACATCACAAATCTTGATTAAGGATGGATATCTATTAGTTTCTAGATTCTAGAGATAGATTTAGAGCTAATATTCACTTTGGATGCTAAAGCTTAATGCCTCCGTGTTATTGTAGCATGCAAGACATTGCCGATAGAGTAATACGATTGGTCTCGTGACTTGGCGTTAGACATAACCTTCATTGTGGATATATCTCATGGTGTCCGTGATGATTTTGACGAGTACAGTAGGTTAAGTGCAACTGATCAATAGGTTTAAGTTTGTGACGAGTAGTGTAAATTCCTGCCTATTAGGTTTCTCCTTTCTATTTAATGTATTTATTTTCTTGTCAATAGTTTTTACCCTTTCCTTATAAACAAACCCATTTATCCCCAAACTCATTAACAAGAGATTTGTCGAACGACAATTCAATAACCAATCTCTGTGGATACGATAAATTCCCGGATAAATATATCCAAAACTTTTGTTGCTTGCGGCTACACCGCTTCCAACATATATCAAACAAAAAATAAAAGAAGTAATAATGTCTCGACCACGTTGGATCCACAAGTTCAACATCTTGTATCACAACTCAACGTCTTTTCAATTCAAATCACAAGTCCTTAACTTGAAAACCAATTACCTCAATGCCAAACTAACATTTCTTAAGGAAATTCCTTGACTCAGATGAAACTAGAAGCATAGCAAGACATCCATGTGATAAAACCCTAATTTCATGAGATACATAAGGAAATAAACCCTAATTTCTGGAACTGATGAAAATGGATGGAGAATGGCCTTATAGCTTGACGGATAAGAAATTCTTACTAACCACGACTCGCAACCCTAATTTCACCGCTCATTGCTTGAATAAGAAATCAACCTTTATTGGATATATGCGTCTCAACACTGTGGAAACCCTAGCATGCACACCTATCAAACTTTAAACCTCATGGTACTTTATGGAAATGTGAATGTATGCTATGGAGATGAATGCAAAATCCTAAGCCAGATAAGAGAAATTAGGAGGGAAAATTTTGAGACACAACAATAATTAAATTGGAGCAGCTGTCATACCCCAAATTTATCTACACATTTTTTATCTAGTTATCTTGCATTTTATCCAATATATTAGGTCATCTGAGTTTTTTAAAAGCTATCTAAGTCAAAGTCAGCCACATAGATCCAAAAGTCAAAAGGTACCCTTTTGACTTTCATCATTCTTTGCATTTAATAAAATCATTTTTATTTTTATTTTTTATTAACATCTTTTATTTTATTTTGTTTTACAGTGATAATATATTATTAACATCAATTAATCATTATTATATTACTATTATTATTATTATTGATAATTTTTTTTTTGTAAAGTCCATGACATTGTATATTGATTTCAAAATCAGAAAAGCTATACAAAAGGTGATCAAACTTGGATCAGGCCCTCAAAAAAACTAGAACGACAAATAAAAATCAGAGCCAGAGGAGATTATATCATCATCCTCTTTGCTAAATGTTTCCTCAACTTAATTCTACTCCAACCTCTATACACAATATTCTCAATAATATCGTTCTCTATATTTCTAATTTTAACATCCTTCTTGAAAATTGTTTCATTCCTATGCTTCCACACGGTGTACACCGTTTCAGTGGCTGCCAGCTTTAGCAACATAGATTTCCAACTTCTGCTTTTCCCTTTTCTGCATAACCACTTTAGTTCTTCATCCCATTCTGCAGGTTCATTCCTAACTCGAATCCATGCTAGCACTTTTATCTAGATTAATTTCAAAGTGTCGCATCCAAAGAAGAGATGATGTATGCTCTCCTCATGAATGCAAAAGCAGCAAGAGTTATCCACTTCCATCCCGTACTTGCGGAGTCTATCACGAGTAGCCAGCCTCGAGTGGCAAGCCATCCACATCACAAACTGAGCGCGGGGTCTAGCCAGATTACTCACAAAGAGATTCTTCCATCCCACCCCTTGGCCATCATTCGCGAATGATCTATACAAGTGCTTCATGTTAAACTTATCCTGGTGTAATAATTGATCCCAAACAGAGTTATTATGTAACTTAGTTCTGACCTGTACGATGCAATTCATCACCCAAGAATATTTCAGTTTACACGCCATACTCATCAGCTCATCATTTTTGATATAGTAAGCATGTATCCACTTCACCCAAAGGTTCTCTTTCTTCTTATTGATGTTCCAGAGCATTTTTTCCAGATGCGTTTGCTTCCAACTCTCCAAATCAAAGATGTTAAGACCACCTTGGTGCTTTGGTATGCAAACCTTCCGCCAAGCTATTGGATATTTCCTGCTAACCCCACAACTGCATGTCCAAATGAAGCTTCTGCATCTTGCATCAATGTGTCTAATAATAGAATTAGGAAAAGGAAAACACTGCAACCAGAAATTTAGAGTAGAAAAAATCACACTTTGTACCAGCTAAACTCTACCTGCATGACTCAAGAGTCTAGAACTCCAGTGATTTACTTTGGCCAGGATCTTCTCAAGCAGATAGTCATATTGGTGAACCACAACTCTTCTTGTGGTTAAGGGAATTCCTAAATATCTGAAAGGGAATCTCCCTTCATTGAAGCCTGTTATCGCCTTGATCTCCATCTTACTACTCTCATCAACCGAACCAAAGAAAATGTTGCATTTCTATGGATTTGCTCTCAGCCCAGTAGACTCAGAAAAATGTCTGAAACTCTCCATCATTAACTTAACTGATGTTTTGTCCCTTCTAGCGAAGAGAAGAAGGTCGTCAGCAAACATGAGGCTAGTGATCTTCAATTTTTCGCACTTAGAGTGGTAATTGAAGTTATGATTAAGTTGAAGCTGGTCCAGGGAACGAGTGAGGTATTCCATAACAATCACAAAAAGCATAGGGGACAGGGGATCACCCTGCCTAACCCCCTCTTCGCTGGCATACTTCTGGTGTAAACTCCATTTATATTGAACTTGTAGCTGACAGTATTGACACACATCATCACCCAGTTAACAAATCTGTTTGGAAGCCCAATTTCCTGAAGTATTTTTTTTCAAAGCCCTCCAATCTATTGTATAATAGGCTTTTTGTAAATCAATCTGCATCATGCACTTAGGCACTTGCCCTTTTCTCTCATACCCTCTCATCAGTTCAAAATCCAGCATCACATGGTTATGTAGGTTTGCTCCAGGTATAAAAGCAGCCTGGTTATTCTGAACAATGCTACCAATGACAGCTCCTAGCCTAGTAGTAAGGATTTTGGAGATTACCTTGTATAAGGTTGAGCAGCAAGAGATTGGCCTGTAATCTTTGATCCTTCTGTCTGGATTCTTGGGTAAGAGAGTGACCATTGTCCTGTTAATAGGCTTGTGGAATCTGTCATGTAGAAAGAAATCCTAGATTGCCAAATTAATATCTACTTTCATAGTATCCCACGCAGCTTTGAAGAACAGGGCCCCATAGCCATCCTCTCCAGGAGCTTTTAGATTGCCAATACTGAATATAGCTTCCTTGGTTCCGTTCTTAGTAACAGGTCTCTCAAGGTTTGTGCTCTGACTATGAGTTAGCTGAGGTCCCCCCCGCATAGCAACAATATTTATCCCCTCAAGGTTTTTCTCAGCAGTGCCCATTAGGGCCTCATAGAACTGAAGAAATTCCCTTTCAATATCCACTTGCTTCTGCAACATCTCATCTTTATCATTCCACAATTTTTCCATGCTTTTTTGATTGATTTTCCCTTTCAAGGTGGCATGGAAGTAAGCATTGTTCCCATCTCCAAGTTTTAGCCACTCTATTTTTTCTTTCTGGTGCAAGTCTTTTTCTTCAACATCATTCCAATGCATAACTTCTATAGTATGTTTTCTCACGCTTTCAATGAGCTAACAATTCATCATATCCTTCTGCAAGCAGTCTTGAGCATTACTGAGCCTCTCTCTAGCTTCTTTTAATTTTATGGTGGCATCATTTATAGGTTGGCTGATTTTTTTCAGAGTGTGCTGTAGTCTTTGAAGCTTCTTGCAAACTTTGGCCATAGGATTTCCCCCACACTGCTGCTTCCAACTACTGTCAACAGCTGCTCTGAAACCTTCCATGCTAGCCACCATGTTGTTGAATTTGAACTGATAGTGCCTCGTGCGTGTTCTGTTCTTGAACTGCAGGTATAATATTGAATGATCAGAGATGTGAGAGTTTAGAATGTTTAAGTGATTTTCCATATTATCTTTAAGCCACTCCAAATTCCCTAAAACTCTATCAATTCTAGACTAAATAGGTGCATCAGCTTGTTTATTAGTCCAAGTAAAATAGTCACCCCTGCTATCCTTCTCATGAAGCCCAGTTGAATCCATCATGTTTCTCAAATCTTCATACTCCTTTGCAGTGACTGATTTGCCTCCAACTCTATCATGGGAACTCAGTACATTGTTAAAATCTCCCACGAGACACCAAGGCCCTGACTGGGTATTGTGCATTTTCCTGATATCTTGCCATAATTTCCTTCTATCCTCTAGTTTGTTTGCTGCATAAATAGAAGTTAGCCAAAACATAAAACTTCCATTACTATCATATATCCCACAGTGCACATGCTGACTAGTACAACTGATGAGTTTAATATCATGCTTTTCCTCCTTCCAGCAGATCCATAGTCTGCCATTCTCATGCTTATCATAATTATCAACGTATGTACCTTTCAGATTCAGTTTATTTCTAACAGCTACAACTTTACCGCTTTTTACCATGGTTTCAATCAACATGATAATATCAGGTTTCAGATCATGGAGATGGGAGCTAATCTCCTTAATTTTACCTGACTTATTCAGCCCCCGCACATTCCAAGCTAGTATCATGTGACCTCCTTTTGATGCACTAATGACTCATTCAAAAGTCTCAGAACATCAAAACCATTCGCACAGTTTGCAACCCCTGAAGTATCTTCTAACATCCTCTCTTTTCCTTTGTCTTTTCTCTGTTTTCCAACAGGAGTCCAACCATCTTGCTCCCTACTAGGATGGTCCCTAATAGGATGGTCCCCTGGTTCCTATTTTTCCATCTTAACTTTCTTCGGCTGCCACTTTTTGGAAGGAATCTTACCCTGCCTTTGATCACACTTGTGCCCTGCTCTTTGACATCTTCCATAGTACAACGGTTTCCAATCATATTCAACCTTCTGTTTCAGTTTGTTCCCCTGAGCATCGCGTATGTTAATTTCCTGAGGTAGCTCTTGTATAATATCTATTTCCACAAGTATTCTCGCATAAGAGATGCACAATTTGTTTTTTGTGCATTCATCAGTGACCACTGGTGTTCCAAGCGCACTTCTTATCTTACTCAAGCTCGTTGTCCCCCAGAGGTGTAGTGGCAATTGAGGCAATTTCACCCATAGCAGAAGCGTACGAAGCATGTCTTTCTTCAGATTGAAATCCGGCTTCCAGTCACGTAATAACATTGGCATATTGTGTATGGTGTAGGGGCCTTTCATAAGAATATCTTCTTTCTCTTTGATAGAATGGAAACGAAGGATGAAGAAGCCTTCTTCATTGTATAAAATTTCCGGTAACTTCACATGATTCCATGTTCTGCACATAAACTGTTTGACATTATTCATGTTGAGTTTGCCGCCAAGCACATACATGATAAGCGCTGATTCCCAATATTTGACCTCATCAGCAATGTCCTCTTTTGCTATTTCAATTTCAATTTCTCCGCCCACCAATTTTGGCGCAATGAATCCAATTGACTTCCCATTCGCCGGATTCCTGTTTCCACTGATTACATTAGTCCATAGCTTTTGTTCCCCATTCCTTGTTGCTTCAATATTCTTTTCTAGGGCTTCACTAGCTTTTTTACCACTCGCCTCCTTCATAGGTTCTTGGGTCTTTGCATCCTCATGGTTGTACACCCCTTCATCTTCATGTTCAAACGGTCGTTTGGTATTTCTCATAGTAGTCTGTTCGATGCTAGTCGCTGCTTTTGTTGTGGATTTCGGTGGTCTTCCTCTTCCTTTATTGCTTGTTTCCATGATTCCCCTCAAAAGTTGTATCAATCTGTGCTCCCTAATCTGAAAACTAGGAGTTTAACTCTCTAATATCTTTTAGTTTTTTTATTAGTATTTTTATTTTTTAATGAGTCACGTGTCCTTCTAGTCATAATTTCAATTAAGAGTCGGTTGTTATTATTATTATTATTATTATTTATTTTAGTAAGTCTTTTTATTTTTAGGATTCTGTTAGTTTTTTTTATTGTTTTTTTTGTGAGTTGGTTTGGTCGATTTCAAGCTCAAGTATCCATTGTATTTGGTTAAAGTTGAGGTCCAAGTTTATTATAAATCCTAATTTTCATTAATTTTGTGTCTGAATCGAATCAAGGCATAACCAGAATGGAAAATTAAATCTTCATCCATCTTGGTTTTTCTAGATACATTTGGATATCAAATTTACAAAGGAAACTGTGATACTGTGGGAGAATTGACTTGGGTGTTTTGTGTTTTATCGCAATTGTTGTGGATAGAAAGAGTCGTCACTGACTTTTCTTTTATCCAATAAAGGAAATGGTGAAAAGAACAGAAAAGACCTTTTGAGAATTTTTCTTGAGTTCGGAGGGGTAGGTTATGAAAAGGGAAGGTGTTATCACCCTTTTCATCTGTAGTTATCTAAGGGCTCTTAGTTGCTAGCTCACTTTGAAAATGCTTTATGAAATGTGTTTGGGTTTGTTTGAAAGTACTTTTGAAAAGTGCCATTGTTTAAGAAAACTTTGTAATGATTCTCGTCTCTATAAGAATGTATATAAAGTGTTTACTTTTTATGATATTTCATGAAGGTGTTGGTGTGTTTGAAGATATTTTGAAAACGCCTTTGTTTCGGAAAACTTTATAATGATTCTCGTTTCAGCGAGAATGTATACAAAGTGTTGGTTTTGAAAATAGTTCAAAGAGATGTTTGTTTTTGGAAATATGTTTTGAAAGTGTGAGTGTGCTTGCAATGTTTGCGAGCAAGCAACTACAAGCGTTCTACCTAATCAAAAAGTCTTAGTTCTTTTCCTTTTCCTTTAGATATTGTTACCTTACCATTAGTTGGAAAAAAACCTTATCATTGGATGTGAAGGGATAGGCGTGGGTCGTCATACAGTCATAGAAGGAAATATTGTAGGATACCTTAGCAATTTGTCATAAGGGTCTAAGATCGTTTACCGAAGGAAACATCGAAGGGTCATCGAGGGACTACGATCTTGTAATCGAGGGTCTTTGCTAAAGTATCCCACGTTCAAGGGACATGACTGTTTTAATCTGAGGCAACAAGTGTGGGTTAACCTAGAGGTACACGTGTGCGATGTGTTTTTGTTTTCATTTAATTTGTCTTAAATTCGGGTTGTCTACTTGTTTAATTTTAAGTCTTGCCATACAAAACCTAATTACTAGCAATAATATGGAAAGTCGTAAATTCTGGAATTTAAAAGTCCTACGCTATTACATCACTTTAGGGGATGGGGGATACGAATTTACAAATGGGGATGACAAGTAAAAATAAACCCTAATTACTATTACAAGGCTTTGACAATTACATAAATTGTAATGCAAAATAGTAAAATGCGCAAGAAAATGGTAAAGTTAAAAGAAATTGTTTTTTAGGTTTTTGATAGAAAAGGTTTTGTATTTAATTTAATTGAAGAAAAAATCTAGGTCTAAGTTACCTTAAAAATAACACTAATTGTTTAGAAAAATATTTTTGATGTTTCATTTGGAAAAATATTTTATGGTGTTAGGTCATCTCCAAGCAATGCAATATGTCCAAAATAACCTAAAAAGTCTCAAAATTAAGAAATTAATAAATTTGGTGCCTGAGCTGACACGGGTCGTGTCAGTGGACACGAGCACCCATGCCAGGACCTGTTCAAGCTTCTCTGCACACTTTTGTTCTATCCAAATTGACACGGGTCATTTCGTGTGACACGGGCATCTGTGTCAGCCCCTGCCTGCCTCTTTTTTGCATGTGTATGAACCAGTTGAGCTGACACGGGCCATTTCGTGTGACACGGGCACCAGTGTCAGGACCTGCCCTACATTTTTGTTAAGTTTTTCAACCCAACTGAGCTGACACGAGCCGTGTCGTGTGACACCAGCACCCGTGTCAGCCCCTGGCTTGGCTGTTTGCTAAGTTATGGCTTTGATCTATCATGTTGTATCCTTTTGAAAGTAAAAGCAAATGATGTATATATAAAGATATTACAATTTTAGAAAATTTACCCCTTGAAGTGAAGACTTTAGAACATGTACGGATGTTTCCGGGTGTGAAGTGGTGATTGATTGAGCTCCTTTGGACCTTTTTGAAGTTGTTCCAATCCTCACTTTATGCTGAAAGTTGCTTAATCACTCCAACCAAGTCAAGTTGCAAGATACTGTTTTTGAGTTTGGAAGATGGTGATAGTGATTTTACAGAAGTTTTTCTTGTGTTTGAACAACTCCTATATGATGTATATGAAGTATTTGGATGATTTGTTTGGGAAAAACTTGCAAGGTGTGAGAGGTTCAAAGATTTGGACTTCAAAGCTCAAAAGTGGAGGTTTTTTGGACAATTCTTGTTTTTTGAGAGTATAGCAGTTTTTGAGGGCTTGCTCATCTATTTCTTTCTTGCAAATGATCTTTCTATTTATAGGAAAGAGGTTTTAAGACTAGGGTTGATCAGATTTTCAAAATCACATGTTGTGGCTAGGTTGGATGGTACATGAAGCAAACTTGAAGGTCATAGTTCGAATGCTTTGTACTTTTGTTCATAGAGTTGTTTGGAACTTTAAGCATGCTTGTCTGATTTTGTGTGTTGAGTGTGTATAGAAGGAACAAGTTAGAGGCTCAAGAAGAGCTGACTTTGTGATTAAAGCTACTTTGCAAGAATGACAATGTCAACTTTGTGCCAAAAATGGAAAGATCTGTTGGACAAAGCTTAAATCAAATAGACCATAGCTCAAAAGTTTGTGTAAACATTAAATTATGGTGAGATTTGCAAGTTAGAAGGCATGTAACACAAGATTATACACCATAGCATGTAGATCGGATTATGTGTTCTTCACCAAAATGACTTGTAATTCAAGAATGGATGCCAACCTTCATGCCTTTGAATCTCCTAGCTCAAGTATGATAAATTCATGCTATTGGATTTTCTAGAAAGCTATAAACATTGCCTACAACCTTCCTGTTGACCACTTTGGATAAATAAAATTGGAACTTGATGAAAATTGGTCAAGAAGTTGGGACAAAATCCTAACCAAACCTGCTGAAAATTTCTCTAAGTGTTAGATAAAAATGTCATGACTTCATGGGCTTATATCTTCAAATCTAAGCATTTTTTGAACATCAACCCTCTAAAAAAAGTTGTGGAATTCATCAAGATCTACAACTTTTATGTTGAAAGTTTTCTTTGAATCATCTTGCATCTTGGTGAAAAAATTTCATGAAATATTGAAATTATCAATTGTAAAAACACTTAGAAAATTTCTAAGTATTGGAAACTTTGAATTTTTTGTTGACTCTCTTGACTTTCTTGATTTTCTTCATGATCAAGTTTGATATTTTTGTAGGTCTTGATGAATTTTGATCTTTGAATTTTTGTGTTGACCAAAAAGTCAAAGTTTGACTTTTTGTGTATCGGTTGACTTTTCGTCAGTCGATCCAAATTTCAAATATTAATATTTTGATCTTGAGAAAAGATATGAGTCATGAAATTAGGTCAACATGTTATGTTTGGGTCCTTTAGATTATGCTTCAAGCCATAAGGTCATGTATTAGGTCCCAAGCCAATGATCGAATCATTCTCAGTCAAAACCCTAATTTGAAGGCTCAGTGCTTTGGAGGTGAGCTTGTCTGATCAAACCCTTGAGAACCCTTGAGAATTTGATATCTTTGGTGAGAAATGTCTTGAGAAAAGGGAGGGGAAATTTTGAGGTACAATAGCTTCCCCTGTTCAATCTTCTTAAACTTGAGGAGTTAGATTGGTATGTTCGTCATTCGTAACTTGAACGTAGAAGATGATTGAACACTAAAGTGCCTAGAAATTTGCACTCGCTGGTGCACAAAGTAATGTCGTTAGTTGATTGTATCGGGAATGGGCTTAGAGATTCCATTTGGAGAGTTGATAAAGATTCGTCGGAGATGGGATTATAAATGCCATCCAAAGTAATTTTGACTGGATAAGAATCAGAATAAATCTTAGGGTCGATTTAACTGAACTAGGGAAAAATATATATTGGGACCTAATTAGGATAAATCACTGGTTGATTTAAACTGAAACAAAAGAGGTCTTGAAATTGTCTTAAACCGGATACGATTCATAATAAATCTTAGGGTCGATTTATCTGAACCAGAGAAAGTGTCTACCGGAAACAAATCAGGATAAATCATTGGTGGATTTAAACAGAAGCAGTAGAGGTCTTGGAATTTTCTTTAACTGGATATCGAATCAGCATAAATATTTGGATCGATTTAACTGAACCTGAGAAAGTGTCTACCAGAAACAAATCAGGATAAATCATTGATCAATTTAAACTGAAATAGCAGAGGTCTAAAACAGTCTTTAAATGGATGTCGAATCAGCATAAATTTTAGGATTGATTTAACTGAACCAGAGAAAGTGTTTACCAGAAACAAATCAGGATAAATCATTGGTCGATTTAAACTGAACAAGCAGAGGACTTAAATGGTCTTTAACTGGATGTCGAATTAACATAAATCTTAGGATCGATTTAACTGAACCAGAGAAAGTGTCTACCGGAAACAAATCAGGATAAATCATTGGTCGATTTAAACTGAACCAGCAGAGGTCTTGAATGGTCTTTAACTAGATGTTGAATCAGCATAAATCTTATGATTGATTTACATGAACCAAATAAAGTGTCTATCAGAAAGAAATTAGGATAAATCGTTGGTTGATTTAAACTGAACCAGCAGAGGTCTTGGATGGTCTTTAACTGGATGTCGAATCAGCATAAATCTTAGGGTCGATTTAATTGAACAAGAGAAAATGTCTACCGGAAACAAATTAGGATGAATCATTTTAAATGCTTCCGCTGGGGATTCTTGTTTGCTGTTTGAGGAACCTCTACAGGGGATGTTGATTTCTGCTTGGGGAGTAGAGTTCAGGAGCCTTGGTTGTCCATTGCTCTACTGGGGGGAATTTAAATCTTATATACCTTGACTGGGGATAAAAGAGATGATTAAACTTTCGATTCGTCTGGGGAAGATAATTATTATATACCATGATTGGGGATAAAAGAGATGGATAACCATCCGACTCGTTTGGGGAAGATAAAGTTTAACTAGTATCTGGTCAGGTTCTAGGATTTGCAACAACTCTTTGGGGATGGTGATGACTTTACTGGGGAAGAGGAGTTTTGTCAATGATGTGTAGTAGTCTGAGGAATAGACTCGAGTTGGGGAGATTGTAGTCCGCTGGGGAAATAAACCCTGTTGAGGAAGATATTTTGGGGATTTCGTTGGGGAAACAAATTCTTCTTGGGAAGAGCTTTGCAAGGTTTCTCTTTCAATTTTGGAAGACCAAAATCGGATGGGAAAGAGAATTTATAGGATATGTATTGATTGGAATTTCGTAAGGAAATTATGGAGAACTTACTCTATGGGGAATAATCTCATAGAGGTGGCTCCGACGATTTTACTGGGGATCCCCTTATGAAAGGGATTATGTGGGGATTTATGGACAACTTTGAGTGTCATATCAAATCCAGGAGTTCTAAGCGAAATTCTTATTACTATTTTTATGTATACATTTGTTAACAGTTTAATCATGATCATATGCATATGTTAATTCAATTTTAGTCATTGGACGCTTTTGCAATCAAAACAGAAAAACAAAAAGTTTACACTTCAAAGTATATTTGTATTGATAATTTTCCTACAAACAGGCATTTTTGTACAAAGAGACGAAAATACTAGTAAGAGGAAATCATCATAAAATGAAAATAATACAAAGTGAAAACAAAAATGTATACCCATGTGGAAGTGATCTCATTGAGTTCCAACTCAGCTATTGCCCCTATGTCTTCGGAAACCATCCCTTGCCGTCGGAAGGAGTTGATTGAATTGATCTTGTACTATTTGAATTTTTGACCTATGTAATAAAGCTGGGTGTAGTGATCCAACGAGACATAGTCATATGCTTTAATCCCTAACTTTTTCCTGGACCGCCCTTTCGGGTTTTCAGTCCACCAGGATACCCTTTTTGGCCAAGCCGCCCTTGCGGGTTTTCGACTTGTCGGGTGTATAATCTTTTGTATATAACCCTAATTTTTCCCCAAACTTTTTGGTTCACCGGGATACCTTTATTTTTACCTAGGTATGTCAACTTAGCGGGTCTTTCTTATGCATAGTATTTTTTGACTATGTCCATGTTCACAGGGTGTGAGAAATCTTTATCGTCCATAGTGGTTAACATCATAGCACCGCTAGAGAAAACTTTCTTGACAACAAATGGTCCTTCATAGGTGGGAGTCCATTTTCCCATGGGATTGCCTTGTGGTAGAATGATGCATTTTATTACCATGTCTCCAGCATGGTATACTCGATGTTTGATCTTCTTATTAAATGCCTTGATCATACGCTTTTGATAAATTTGACCATGACAAACAACAACTAGTCTCTTCTCGTCAATAAAATTCAACTGATTCAATCTTGTCTGAATCCATTCATCTTCACCTAAGTCTGCTTATTATAATCCTCAGAGAAGGAATTTGAACTTTGACAAGCAGGACGACTTCCATGCCATAGACTAAAGAGAATGGGGTTTCCGTAGTTGATGTTCGTGCCGAGGTACGGTAGCCATGAGGAGCGAAAGGTAGCATCTCATGCCAGTATTTATAGGTCACCACAATATTTTGCACATTCTACTTTATGTTCTTGTTGGCAGCTTCCATTGTGTCATTCATCTTAGGTCTGTATGGAGAAGGGTTGTGATGCTTAATCTTGAACTGCATGTAGAGTTCAGTAATCATAGTATTGTTGAGGTTGGTACCGTTGTCAGTTATGATCCTTTCAGGGATGCTGTTTCGACATACGAGGTTATGTTTGATGAACCTGGCTACAACATTCTTGGTAACTGAGGCAAATGAAGCCGCTTTGACCCATTTGGTGAAGTAGTCAATGGCGATGAGGATGAAACAATGTCCATTAGATGCAGTGGGCTTGATTTCTTCGATCATGTCAATACCCCACATTGCAAACGTCCACGGAGAAGTCATGACATTTAAAGGTATTGGAGGCACATAAACCTTTTCAGCATAAATTTGGAACTTATGATAAGTCCTCGAGTGGTGGTGACAATTAGTTTCCATAGTCAAACAATAGTAAACAGCCCTCAGAATCTTCTTGGCCATAGTGTGTCCACTGTAATGAGTTCTGA
The DNA here is from genome assembly GCA_948472305.1 of Vicia faba. Lineage (NCBI taxonomy): Eukaryota > Viridiplantae > Streptophyta > Magnoliopsida > Fabales > Fabaceae > Vicia > Vicia faba. The sequence continues at coordinate 724,660,931 of OX451738.1, read as the reverse complement.
AGATACATTCATGTATGTCTTTCATAAGGTTCTATGCTTCCTTCTTGTCCATACAACGGAGCATAATTGAATCGTGGTTGCGCTTACACAAAATCCCATTGCTTAGGAAGAATTTGGCTGAGAACCTCCGCAAAAATTTCTTGTCATTTATTGAAGCTCCCCCAGGATATTCTTGTGCTTTAAGGTACTTATTCACCTCATGGAACCAAGGCTTCTCCTCATCAGTGTCAATCTCACGACAGTGCGTCGGTTCATCAAATCTTTCGATAGTAATTCTGGGAGCTTCGTTGTACCAATTGACCTTGAACATAGATGACATAGTCATTAGGGCATCTACCAACTGATTTTCTTCCCTCGGGATATGTTCCAAGGTGACCTCTTCAAAGTACAGGATCAAGGTTAGGACAAGCTTTTTGTAAGGGATTAGGTTTGGATGTTTGGTATCCCACTCTCCTGAAACTTGACTGATCACTAGGTCTGAATCTCTGTATACGCTTAGGAATTTGATTCTTAGGTCAATGGAAGCCTTAAGACCCAGGATGCATGCATCATACTCAGCCTTGTGGTTGGTATAGTCGAAGCAAAGTATGGCAGTGAAAGGTGTATGGAAACCTTTGGGAGAAATGATCACAACATCGATTTTGTTACCCAATGCATTAGAAGCTCCATCAAAAACCATAGTCCATCGGGATCCTTGTTCAGGTCCCTCATACGTTCCAGGCTTGACACAATCGGTTATTAGCATGATATTCTCGTCCGGGAATTCAAAGTTCATAGATTGGTAGTCATCAACATCTTGATGGGCCAAATGGTCTGCTAGTATACTTCCTTTGATTTCTTTTTGCATAGTGTACTGGATGTCATATTCAGTCAAGATCATTTGCCATTGGGCAATTCTTTCGGAGAGAGTTGGTTTCTCAAAGATGTACTTGATAGGATCCATCTTAGAGATCAAGAGAGTAGTATGAATAAACATATATTGTCTTAGTCGGTGAGCAGCCCATGCCAAAGCGCACCAAGTTCTCTCGAGCAGTGAATATCTTGTTTCAAAGTCGGTAAACTTTTTGCTAAGGTAGTTTATTGCATGCTCTTTTCGACCAGACTCGTCATGTTGGCCCAACACACACCCATTGAGTTCTATAACACAGTCAAGTATATGATCAGAGGTCTTCCTTCAACTAGAGGCATTAGGATTATAGGTTCTTGTAAATACTCCTTGATTTTGTCAAAAGCTGTTTGGCAGTCGTCATTCCATCTAACTACTTGATCTTTCTTCAGCAACTTGAAGATTTGCTCACAAGTAGAAGTTAAGTTAGATATGAACCAGGAAATATAGTTGAGTCAACCCAAGAAACCCTTGACCTCTTTCTCAGTACAGGGAGTTGGAATTTCTTGTATGGCTTTGAATTTTGCAGGACCGACTTCAATACCTTTTCCACTGACGACGAAGCCTAGGAGTTTTCCAGACCTTACCATAAAGGTGCATTTGTTGGGATTCAGCCTGAGCTTGTATTTTTTCAGCCTTTAAAATAGCTTGTGTAAGTGATCAAGGTGTTCTTCCTCAGTTTGCGATCTTGCAATCATGTCATCAACATAGACTTCTATCTCATGATGAATCATATCAGGAAATAGAGCTACCATAGCTCGTTGATAGGTTGCGCCCGCATTATTTAAACTAAAAGGCATGACCTTATAACAGAAGGTGCGCTACTGTGTAAAAAAAGTGGTTTTCTCCATGTCTTCAGGCGCCATTTTGATTTGGTTGTATCCGGAGAAACCATCCATGAATGAGAAAACTTTGTGTTAAGGAGTGTTGTCAACCAAGACGTCAATATGTGGTAGTGGGAAATCATCTTTGGGGCTCTCCCTGTTTAAGTCCCTGTAGTCTACACACATATGGACCTTACGGTCTTTCTTTGGTACTGGAACAACATTTGCAACCCATTGTGGATACGACGTCACTGCCAAGAAACCTGCATTGAATTATTTCATTACCTCAGCCTTGATCATCTCATACATATCTGGCGGCATGCGATGAACCTTTTGTTTGATTGAAGGACAACCTTCCTTCATTGGCAGACGATGAACCACGATATTAGTATCAAGCCTCGACATATCTTAATATGACTAAGAAAACACCTCAACATAGTCGTGCAACATCTGGACCAATCTTCTCTTGACACCGTCTTTCAGGTTAGTGTAAATCTTGACTTCTTTCTTATCTGCCTCAGTACCCAAGTTTATCACTTCAACTGTTTCCTCGTGCAGTTAAATGGCCTTTTCCTCTTGTATCAGGAGTCTGGCGAGTCCCTCAGGTATTTCACAATCTTCTTCACCTTCGTCTTTGGCTTGATAGATTGAATTTTCAAAGTCATAGATGGAAATAGCATAATCGTTGTCAACGAGATCTGGAGTGGATGTGGATCTGCAAATGTATGTGTCTTCATGTAAGGTCACATGGCTATTTGAAAATGCAGTAAAGTGAAAGAAAGACAAAGAGCATAAAATTTGAATGCAAAATAGTCCAATGTTTTTCATTAAAATGAGCACATGGCATATGAAAATGATAGACCCTTAACAAATGGACCATTGTGCCCCGGGAAAGACACATGGTTTAAAGTCATTGTTTTAATGGAAATTACATACAAATTTCTCAAAGTAATAGAAACAGGAAATGACAATTACTTCTGGCTGAATGAGATTGAGATGAAGTCCTTGGTCTGCCAGTTGTTGAGTCCTCCATCAATAGTTGGGTAGATCCAGTCACCACCACGGTCAAAGTCTTCAAGAGCATTAACTTCATGGTTACTAATGCGAAGAGGTGGTTTCCCTGCACGAGCATGTCGTACCTCTTTTTGAGATTTGGAAGTGAAGCCCAAACCAAATTTGTTTGACTTGTATAGGATATCAGGAAGTTGTCCCTAAATGGTGCAACCTCCATCTTTAACAACAATATGAGCATCTTTGAGAGAAGCTATCCTTGGTGTATCTTCAGAAGCTTTTGGAGTGTCAGGAGTGGCTTTGGCAACAACAACCATTGGAGAGACCATTTTGAATGCTTGACAAGGGGTCTCGATGAGCTCTCCATCCATTTCAACGTACTTGAATGAATTCAGATGACTGATCATAAACTCTTCTTCCCCACAAACGATGACAATTTTCCCTTTGATCGGGTACTTTATCTTTTGGTGTAATATGGAGGTAACTGCACCGGACCTATGTATCCATGGGTTTCCAAGCAGGAAAGAATAAGCCGGGAGAATATCCATCATATAGAATGTTGAGTTGAAGACTTGAGACCCAACCTTGATAGGGAGATCAACCTCTCCATAGACCATTATCTTTGATCCATCAAAAGCCCTCACCATAATGTCACTAGGTTTTATTACTAAACCTTTACAGTCTAACCTATCCCGAGAACCTTTTGGTAAAACTTTGAGGGAGGACCTTGTGTCCACTAACACATGTGCTAAAGTGGTTCCTTTACACTCAATGAAAACATGCAGAGCTTTGTTGTGATTCTTCCCAGTCGGGGTCAAATCTGTATATGAAAATCCCAAACCGTTGTCAGCAGTCAGGCTTGCTACACAGTTTTCAAATTGGCCGGCCGTAGTTTCTTGTGGGACATGTGCGTTTTTCAGGAATTTTAACAGCGCTTGGGCATGCGCCTCAGAGCATAGCAACAAAGACAACATGGAAAACTTAGAGGGTGTTTTCCCCAACTGTTCCACTATCTTGTAATGACTTATTCTGATAATTTTTAAAATCTCCTCCATTTCTTGGGTAGATGGGTCCTCAACTACATTATCTTTTATGGGCGCCTCTGTTCGGACAGGCTCAGTCATTTTTTCCTTCCCTCGAGTATCAGCAACAAGTTTAATAGCAGTAATATGAAGGGGTGTAGTAGTGGTTGTTGGAGGTGAGATCTCTGGTGAGAAGATCCTTCGCGTCCAAGTAACTTTACTTGATCCAACAATGTTTGTAATGTCAGCAATTTCATCTTTGGCAATCCATGAATCTTGTTTGATACCATGGTAATACACTTCTTCCCCATAGTTCCAAGGAACGACCTTATCATAAGAGTAGGGGACTGGCCCTGGTGTGGTGATAATCAGCGAAGCTATCCTTGGTTCAGAGGGAATCCTAATAGGACCTTTGGAGGTGATCCTAATAGGATTATTTGAGATAGTAATGATAGATACGTCTTCAAACTCTTGAGATACATTTTCGGTCAAACTTTTCACAGATGGAGTTTTTTCAAATATAATCTCATGGATATTCATCAGGTGTTTGACACCTTTCTTCAGCCATGTTAAACCATTAATTTATACAGCACAATGATAACAGTCTTCAGAACTGCCTGGAAATACACCGGCTTTCAGCAAATTCTTTTTAAAAGTCTTCAATCGAGTGATTAGATCATTGGTGGAGGAAACAAAAGAGGCATCTTCAATTGCATTGACACCCTTACCATGACTAGGCATGGGTGCGGTGATTACATTTGGAGTTGGTGGAAGATCGAATTCAATTGTCTTATTTTCAACCAGGTCTTGGATTTTGTTCTTTAAAGAACAATAGTCATTAGTATCATGTCCGGGACTATTGGAGTGGTAGGAACATTTTTCATTGGGGTTATATTTTGGAGAAGTTGTGTTAGGTTTAGAAGGGGGATCTCACAAAGTCACCAAATTAGCTTTTAATAGGTGTTGCAGAGCTTGAAATAGTTGCATATTGATTCTAGTAAATTGTCTTCTTTGGGCATCTGGCTTTTGTTGACGCGGTCGTTGAGTTGGCGTTGGGTTGGAAATCAATACTGCCCCTACTGAATGATGATAGTCATTCTTTGTACGTCTTCTTGACCCATACATGGCATTGGTTTCCCTTTTTCCAGTAAATGGTTTTTTCACAGCATTTGAGATGGAGGCCATGGGTATCTTCCCTCTTTTAATCCCGCTTTCAACCCTCTCACCAGTTAAGATCAATTCAGTAAATCCAGATGATGAACTTCCAATCAGCAGGTTGAAAAATGGTCCAGTCAATGTCCCCATAAACATGTCCACCAACTCTCTATCAGTTAAAGGTGGCTGCACCCTGCCAGCAAGATCTCTCCATTTTTAGCGTATTCCTTGAAGCCCTCGTTGGAACCCATGGTCATATCTTGCAGTTGCACCCTAGTTGGCGCAAGATCAGCATTATATTGATATTGGCGGTAAAAGGCGGTGGCCAAATCCTCCCAAGTATGGATGTTAATCCCTTCCAATTAGTAAAACCACTCCAACTGCGTCCTAGACAGACTTTCTTGAAAAAAGTGCACCCACAGTTTCTTATCAGCGGTTGCGGCTGAATTTTACGGACGTAAGATCTTAAGTGAAGCTTTGGACATGAGTCACCATCTTACTTGGAAAAAAAAGATCTTGAATTTATGGGGAATGACTACCCCAGGAACCAAATCCAAGTCACAAAAGTCCAAGCCAAGCATAACTTAGATTTCTACAGCCTTTAGTCTATCTTCTAGCTGCTTGTGTTTGTCTTTGGCCGATGGGTATTGCTTATTAGAATAATCCTCGTCTTCAGATATTTGATTGTTTCCACCCCCAGCATGGGTGCTTCTAGCTTCTTCATCTTGATTATAATCCACCTCAAAGGAAACCTCTTCAATTTGAACTTCTTTGGAAGGGCATTTGAACCTCTTCCCCGTGTTGATTACAACTTTCTTCTTGGTCTTCTTCTTCGTGACAAGAAGCGCCATCATTTCTTGTTGACCCTTTGTTAAGTTGAGCAGAGTCTCTTGAAACCGAGAGTTTTGAATCTGTAAATCCTTGACGGTTTTCTCGAGATCCATCTTATACTGAAATAAACAGTAGAAAGATGAGGAAACCTGTGTTGGAAAACCCGCTTATGATATGATGCATATTATGCGAATGCAATGTTTTCAAGGACCTTTAAGAGATTTAAATTTGCTTAACCAAAGAGGGAACAAAACATCAATTGTATTAATAAGTTCCAAAACTACAAACACCTCTTGGGCTTACAATGGAAAAAAATAAAAAAGGTCTTAAAGAGACGACAAAATAAACTCTTAAAACAAAAGGACTCAAGTCTCCCATGAACGCATCCTCTTCGACGCAATGTAGGCATTCATGCTTCACTCTTTGTGAAGTTGCCTTGTAAGCTCCAACACTTTCTTCTCGCTTGCATAGAATCGAGCCTCAAAGGTGTCTCGTTCCCCCTTAAGTTGGATCCACAATCTCTGCAATTCCTCGAGGTCGGTAGGCACGTTAGGATGGAGAATGGTATGAGGAACATCCCTTTCGACAATTGGCTCCACAACTATTGGTAGAATAGCAGGATATGGCATTATGAGACTTTGAGCATGAGCTCTTACCCATTTGAGATAAGGTTCAAGAGGGATCGAATTCTTATTCCCCAAAGTCTTGCTATCAACCCTGCTCACAATTCCCCAAGCATGCACAAACCTTCGATGATAACCTTGGATATCATTCTCATAGTCAAATATAATTCCTTGAATGAGTGTGTTATGAGGACCATATTTTCGAGTATAACCAAACTATCGTTAGGCTAGAGAAGGATTACAAGTGATACCTCCCCTAATGCCTAAGAGTGGAACATTAGAGAATTCCCCATCACGATAAATGATAGCAAAATCTTTTTTAGATCGAGAGCACCAACGGATATCCGAATGAGAAAGTGACATAAACCTTTGAGACCGTCTTAAGCCTTGCTCATTCTTCAATGTTGATCGAGGAAGGTGCAAAATAAACCACCTAACCAGCAAAGGCAAGGAACACACGAGGGTCCCTCGCTTCCTCATTGTGCGAGTATGAAGAGAGTGCAAAATGTCCCCAATGTAGGCACTGGGTTGCGAGTAAGGAAGATTTTGACAGCATTCACATATATGAGTTGGTCAGGGTTAGGAAAGATAACCAAACCATAGATTAGAAGGCCAAGATTTCTTTAAAAGCATGTAAATCCAGAACATCCAAAAACAAATGAGCCTTCTGTGATACGGTGGGAGAACTGACTTGAAGGTTTTGCGTTTGATCGCAAATGTTGCGGTTTAGCAAGAGTCGCCACCGACTTTTCTTTTATCCAAAAGGAAAGATGAAAAAGTACAGGAAAGACCTTTGAGATTATTTCTTGAGTTCAGGCGGTAGATTATGAAAAGGAAAGGTATTAGCACCCTTTTCATCCATGGTTTTCCATTGGCTCTTAGTTACTTGCTAGATCACTTGCTTTTTTTTGAAATTGTGCTTTGTGTGGTTTTTGAAAGTATTTTGTAAAGAGACCATTGTTTAGGCAATCTTTGTAATGATTCTCGTTCGTAAGAATGTATACAAAGATGTTGATCTTTTGAAAATGTTTTCAAGTTTTGTAAGAGGTTTTGAAAGTGTAGGTGTTTGTTTTGAAAATAGCAAGGATGTTTTGAAATTGAGCAAATAGTTAAGATCATTCTACCTACTCAAAAGTCTTTCATGTTCATTTTATTTTTCCTTTGACATTGTTATCTTACCATTGATTTGGTAAGTAACCCTATCTTTGGATGTAAACGGGACGGGCGTGGGTCATCGTATAACCATGATTAGCAATGTTGCAAGGTATCTTAGCATTATTTTTTAGGGACTAAGATCATTTGAAAGGCAACTTAGATAGCGTCATCGAGGGACTATGATCTTGTATTTTGATTATTTTTGCTAAGATACCTCACATGCGTAATATGGCCATTTTGTAAAGGCAACCAAGTGGATTTACCCTAGAGGGTGCTTGTGTGCAACTGTATTGTTTTTCATGCTTGATTTTTTCTTTTATTAGGGTTTTCTAATTGATTGGTTTTAGTCTTTCCATACAAACCCTAATTACTAGCATTTGTATATAAAGCAATAAATTGCAGAATTTAAAGTTACTACGCTATTACAATACTTGTGGGAGGGGGGTGTACAAAGTATAAATGGGGATTGCAAGAATTTAAATCCTAATTATCTATCACAACCATATTGAATTTGTACAAGAATATAAATAAATAATGTACATAATGAATAAATATACAAGAATGCAAATGTGAAGAAAATGAATGTTTTTGTTTGGAGTTTTTAGGAAAAGGGAATTTGTTTAATTAATTAAAATAATAAAAAGTAAACCTAGTTTTACTAGGAAAAGAAATTAAATAGAACCCTAATCTATTAATTGATTAAGAAAAGAAATTAAGTTTATAAGAAAAGTATTTTTGGTATTTTTGTCTTTAAAATAATTTATAGTATTATAAAATATTTTTGGCCTTTTTGGTTTTAAAAGAGCATTTTTAAATTAAGAGAGAACTAAACTAAAACCCTAATCTTTAATTAAATTTACAAAATATTTAGTCAAAATAAACAAAGTATGATTAAATGAAATAATTTTTTTGTATGAAAAAATAAATAAACTATGTCCAAATATAAATCTACTATTTTTATATTTTTTATGATTTTTTAGTATTAGAAAAATAATTAAGGAAATAAATAAAATGAAAATAAGAAAAGAAAATAAAAATTGGGCCAGGGGTATTGATAGCCTGCAAGGGGGGTTAGAGATAAGAAAAAAAACAAAAAGGCCCAAAGGAGGCCCAACGCTGCCAAAAAAGGAAGTCAGAATGTAAAACAATGTAAAAAAAATCAAAAGGGTACCACTGGAACTCGAACCCAGGTCCCTCTGGTTACAGGCACGCGCTTCTACCACTGGGGTGGCTATATATCCGTTTATATAAATATACCATAAATATATATGGCAAACACGTTCTTGAGGCCAACTTCATCTTCAACCTCACGCCCAACCAGAAGCTCTGTAACTCAATCAATCCTCAACAAAAATGAAAACTGTAAACATGAAACTTGTAGAAAATTTCCTCACGATTTCAGAAATGTTACGCATTAAAACTATAGATCAAATACAAACATGAATTTCATTGGTCCTAATATGAACCCTAAAAATCTCAGAAATTTCAATCTTAAAATTCTCTAAGCTCAAACAACATTAATGAAAACTATGAACATGGTTAGCTTTAGGGCAATGATATCTACATGTTTCATTCACAAATAAATCATTGGTGATGCTTGTATGAAAAGTTCCAAAGTTAGAAAACTTACCTTGCAAGGGGGTATCAGGTTTGAATTTTGAGCAGCTTTCAGTGAGTTCCAATGATTGGGTTAGCTTCCTCAAGTTCACAAGAAGCTAAAGGGATGCTTAGCTTCAGTTGAAAGTGCCTGAGGAGTTCTGGAGAAGTCCAAGTGCAAAGCTCTGTTTTTGAAAATGGTGGATGATGATGGAGGTGTTATCGTGGTGCTGCAGGGGTTGAGATTGTTTGTGTATTTTGTTTAGAAACTTTTGAAAGCAAAAGGCCAAGAAACGCACGAGTAGATTTAAAGATTGACTTCAAAACTCAGAAATGACAAGTTTTGAAGTGTTTTTGGTGATTCTGTGTTTTAGGTGTTTTCAGAGCTTAAGCATGCGTGTCTTTTGTGGAAAATGGTTTGTGTATGTATAAGCAAAAGGGTTGGAGTGGTTTTGAAAGTCAGAAGTACAAGTTCCAAGCTATTTGCTAGGTTACTTGATTTTGAAGAAAAGTGGGAAAACAAGTTTCAAGAGGAGGTACAACCATGGGCTGAGTGATTGTAAGTGTCTAACAAGTTTCTCTTGTGTTATAAGACATGTATGATCAGAAAAGAGCAAGTGCAAAGCTCAAGAACAAGTTTTGTGCAAAAATTCACTTTATCAAAATGACAATGTGCACTTTCTTCCTAAAATGGATATAAAGCATGGCCTTGCATTGAATACTTGAAATGAGACCTCTAACAGCTGTGCAAGCAATTAATTATGGAGTGACTAATAAGTTTGAGGCCTGAAAAGTAGAGGTTATGTAGCATAACTTTGAATTTGAATTTTGTTCATCACAAAATGCCTTGTAATTCAAGTGAAAAACCCTAACTTCATCTCTTCGATTATTCTTATTCAAGAATGATCTCAAGGAGTTCTTGGACATTTTGGAAAGCTTGTAGTGTGCTATAGAACCCATCTTTGAATTATTTTTGAATATTCCCCTTGGAACTATATGAAATAGTGACATGAAGTTGGGTGAAAATCCTGACCAAATTAGGGCAAAATTTCACGAAGTGTTTTTGTTTCATGACCATGTATTCTTAAAATTATAACTTGAAATCCAAGCACTTTTGGAATGAGTTGTGTATATAAAAGTTGTAGATTTCATGGAGAACTACAACTTTCATGTTGAAAGTTTATCTTGAATCATCTTGCATCATGGTGAAAATTTTGTTCAAAGTTGTGAAAAAATAAGAAATTTCCAACACTTAGAAAAATTTCTAAGTTTAGAAATCTTCACTTTTCAAAATGAAAATTTGAATTTTAGATTTCTTGATGAATAAGTTTCATATTTTGACAGGTTTTGATGAATTGTGATCTTTGGCATTTGATTTTGACCAAAAAGTCAAAGTTTGACTTTTCAGTATACAATTGACTTTTGATCAGTTGACTGAAAATTTATCTGTCAATCCATTGGACTTGAGCAATGTTTGGAGCCATGTTATTAGGTAAAAATGATGCAATTGGACTCTTAAGATCGTGCCTTAAACCAATTGATTATTTGCTAGGTCAAAAATCAGAAATTGCCCTTTCTCAGTCAAAACCCTAATTTTGAACATTTTGCCCTTTTGGAGATTTGATCAAATTTATTAAGGAATTGTGGTACAAACTTGATCAAATGATACATGTGAGTTTAAAATGTTTATGTGGATAAACAATTATGAATTTTGACTGTAAATTTGCCATAGTTGACTTTTTCCCCAATACAGCTGATTTTTAGGTCAACAACTCAATTGACTGATCAAAAGTATGATCCAAAGCTTGAAAATTGACATGAGTAATCTTGAGGGTCCCTAATGATCCATGAAAGTAATATGGGGCATTGGAAGTTCAAATATCCTCGTGCAATCTCAAACCCTAATCAGTGTTTAAGGAGGTGTCTTGAGTTGATCAACCCTAGTGCAGTCTTGAGTCAAAGGAGATCTTGTGAGCAAATTCTTGATAAATGAGAGGAAAAATTTTAGGGTACAACAGCTGCCCCTGTTCAATCTTCTTAAATCTGAAGAGTTAGATTGGCGAGCTTTTCCATTCGTGACTCGAAGGTGGAAGATGATTGGACACTAGAGTGCCCAGAAATTTACACTCGGTGATATGATGGTTGATGATATAGGGAATGGGCTTAAAGATGCCATTTGGAGAGGTGATGTGAAGTTGTCAGGGATGGGCTTGTAGATGCCATATGGAAATGATTGTTGAACTATATTTGTAAGCTGAATCTGAATAATTATCAGAATGGCGTCCATGTCTAGAGCGTATCTGAATTGTATCCGAAAGTTGAATCTGAATGAGTATCAGGATGGCATCCGTGTCTGGAGCGTATCTGAACTATATCTGAAAGCTGAATCTGAATGAGTATCAGAATGACATCCGTGTCTGGAGCATATCTGAACTGTATCTGAAAGCTGAATCTGAATGAGTATCAGAATGGCATCCGCGTCGGGAGCGTATCTGAACTGTATCTGAAGATTGAATATGAATGAGTATCAGGATAGAATCCGTGTATGGAGCGTATTTGAATTGTATCTGAAAGGCTTTTGAACATTGTTAATGGTATCTATTGATTAACCTTATCCTGAAAAGGGTAAAATGTTAGCTAATTTGCAATGTCATGTTGTATGAAATGCATGGTATAATGACATTGTGATACATGAATTCTTGTTATCAATGTTTATGATGTATGGATGCGATGTAAGCGTATGTAAGCTAATCTGTTGCACTGCTTGTTTGAATTGGGGAAAATAAATCCCCGACTACTGCTGAGGATACGAGTGTAAGTCTTCATGTTTTGGAGTGTTGATGAATTTCCGTTTAGAGAAATAAACTATGTTGTAAGGGAAACTTCGTGTACTGCTTGTGAAATCCTGTTGGGAAATCCTGAGAAATTTGGCGACTTCTAACGGGGAGTGATAACTGGAAGTTTTGTTCCGCTGGGGATTTAACTGCACACTGCAGGGGATTTTATGGAATAGCTTAAAGATATTGCCCTATCTCTTAAATCCATTAGTGATTGTCTTTCTATTTTGTTCATTTGTAAACGGTAGTTACGTTCAAATGCATATGTTCAAAAATAAATCATTGGACGTTTTCGTAAACAAACACAAGAGTAAAGAAAAACTGATAGTTTTGCACTTTCAAAGGGATATCTTTGTATTGACTTTGAGTAAGTATTTTTGTATAATGAGACAACCATTCTAGTAAGAGAATTCTGTTGTAAAAAAATGAAAATTTGATACCAAGAAAAGATATCTACATGAAATAATCCCATGGGGTTCCCATTCTGCTATAGCCTTCGTGTCTCTGAGCATCTTATCTATTTGTTGCCTTATCCGAAGCTGATTGAATTGATCATAATCGTCGAGTTTGCAGGTTGTCCGTAAGGTGATCCAATAGGACATAGTTATATGCTTTAATTCCCCAACTTTTGCATGGACCGCCCTTTCGGGTTTTTAGTCCACCGGGATACCCTTTTTTTCCCAAGCCGCCCTTTCAGGTTTCAACTTTCCGGGTGTACATATTTTTTGTTTTATCCCTAATTTTTGCCCGAACCTTTTTGGTTCGCTGGGATGCCCTTGTTTTGCCTAGGTGTGTCAACCTAGCGGTCTCTTATGCGTAGTATCTTTTGACTATGTCCGCGTTCACAGGGTGCGGCAGGTCGTCGCCATCCATGGTGGCCAAGATCATTGCTCCACCAGAGAATATGCTTTTGATCACAAATGGTCGTTCGTGTGTAGGAGTCCATTTTCCCCTGGGATTACATTGCGGAAATATGATGCATTTGATCACCAAATCCCCGACTTGATACACTTGGCGTCTGACCTTTTTGTTGAAAGCCTTGATCATCCGTTTTTGATACATTTGACCATGACAGACAGCAGTAAGTCTTTTCTCATCAATCAAGTTCAGTTGATCAAGTCGAGTCTGGATCCAATCTTCTTCGTTCAGCCCTGCATCCTTCATGATTCTCAGAGAGGAGATCTGAACCTCAATAGGCAAGACAACTTCCATGCCATATACCAAAGAGTAGGGTGTTGCCCTGGTTGATGTGTGTGTTATGGTACGATACCCGTGGAGAGAGAACGGTAGCATCTCATGCCAGTCTTTGTATGTGACTGTCATTTTCTGTATGATCTTTTTGATATTCTTATTTGCGGCTTCGACAACACCATTCATCTTTGGCCGGTAAGGGGAAGAATTGTGATGCTGGATCTTGAATTGCTCGCACATGGCAATGATCATAGTATTGTTTATATTCATACCATTGTCTATGATAATCCTCTCTGGGATACCATACCGACATATGAGATTCTGTTTAATGAACCGGGCTACAACATTCTTGGTCACGGAGGCGAAAGAGGCTTCCTCAACCCAATTTGTAAAATAGTCAATGACTACTAAGATGAAGCGGTGTCCATTGGAGGCTATTGGTTTGATTTCCCCAATCATATCGATGTCCCATATAGCAAAGGGCCAAGGAGCCGTCAAGACATTCAGAGGAACTGGAGGTACGTGCATTTTGTCAGCATAGATCTGACACTTATGGCAGGTTCAAGAGTGTTGATAGCAATCTGCTTCCATGGTAGACGAGTAATATTCTTCCTATTTCTTTGCCATCGTATGCCCACTGGAATGAGTTCCAAAAGTGCCCTCATGTAGATCAACCATGATCTTTTCCGCTTCGACCTTATCTACACACCGAAGTAACACAAAGTCATGGTTGCATTTGTAGAGAATGCCACTACTAAGGAAGAATTTAGCAGAGAATCTCCTTAAGAACTTCTTATCATTGACTGAAGCTCCTTCCGGATATTCTCGAGCCTCGAGATACCTCTTGACTTCGTGAAACCAAGGCTGGTCCACTACTTATTCAGTATTAATCTCGTGACAATGGGCTGGTTCATCCATTCGTTCAATGGTGATATGGGGAACCTCATTATCCCATTTAAGTTTAAACATGGATGACACTGTGGCTAGTGCGTCTGCTAGCTGTTTTTCTTCTCACGGGAAATGCTCAAAGGTAATCTTCTCAAAATGTGGGATCAATGTTAGCACATGTTCTTTATAGGGGATAAGGTTAGGGTGTTTGGTGTTCCATTCTCCTTTGATCTGACTGATGACCAAAGCCGAATCTCTGAATACACTTAAGGATTTGATTCCCAAATCTATTGCAACTTTGAGCCCAAAATTGTATGCTTCGTATTCTGCCATGTTATTTGTACAATTGAAGAAGAGTCTTGCTGTAAAGGGAGTATGATATCCTTCAGGAGATATGAGTACAACACCAATACCATTGTCGAGTGTGTTTGGACGCCCCATCAAAAACCAGGGTCCATCGGGATCCTTGTTCAGGTCTATCATATGGTATGAATTCTTCACAGTTGTTTACCATCATGATGTCCTCATCTGAGAATTTGAACTTCATGAACTGGTAGTCATCCACAGCTTGATGAGCAAGGTGATCAGCTAGTACACTGTCCTTTATTGCTTTTTGGGTAGTATATTATATGTCATATTCTGTCAGGATCATCTGCCATCTCGTTATTCTCCCAGAGAGGACAGGCTTCTCGAAGATGTATTTTATTGGATCCATTTTAGATATCAATAAGGTAGTATGGGTCAGCATATACTGTCTTAGCCGGCGAGCAGCCCATGCCAGAGCGCAGCAAGATTTCTCGAGCAGTGAATATCTTATTTCACAGTCGGTAAACTTTTTGCTCAAGTAATAAATAGAATGCTCTTTTTGGCTAGACTCATCATGCTGCCCCAGCACACACCCCATTGAATTTCCCAAAACAGTCAGATACATGATCAACAGTCTTCCCTCAACTGGTGGCATCAAAGCAGGAGGCTCTTGTAGGTACTCTTTGATCTTGTCAAAAGCGGTTTGGCACTCATCATTCCATTTGACTACTTGATCTTTCTTCAGTAATTTGAAGATTGGTTCATAAGTAGCTGCTGGGTGAGAGATGAATCTGGCAATGTAGTTTAAGCGTCCCAAAAATCCTCTGACTTCCTTCTTGGTACGAGGAGCAGGCATTTCTTGTATTTCTTTCACCTTGGCGGGATCCACTTCGATACCTTTATTGCTGACGACAAAGCCTAGGAGTTTACCCGACCTCACCCCAAATGTGCATTTATTTGGGTTCAACCTCAGCTTGTATTTCTTTAGCCTCTCAAAGAGTTTCTGTAAATGGTCAAGATGCTCTTCTTCTATATGAGATCTAGCTATCATGTTATCCACATAGACCTCTATTTCGTGATGTATCATGTCGTGAAATAAGGCTACCATGGCACGCTGATAGGTTGCCCCAACGTTCTTCAGTCTAAATGGCATAACCTTGTAGCAGAATGTGCCCCTACTGTGTGACAAAGGTTGTTTTCTCCATATCCTCAGGCGCCATTTTAATTTGGTTGTTGCCTGAGAAGCCATCCATGAAGGAAAACACTTTATGTTGTGTTGTATTGTCAACTAGAACATCAATATGGGGAAGTGGGAAATCATCCTTAGAGCTTTCCCTATTCAAATCTCTGTAGTCCACGCACATTCATACCTTGCCTTCCTTTTTAGGCACAAGAACAACATTGGCAACCCATTGTGGATAGGAAGTGACAGCCAAGAATCTGGCATTGAATTGTTTCATGACTTCTGCTTTGATCTTCTCTGACATGTCTGGTCGCATGCGACGAACCTTTTGTTTTACCGGTGGACAGTCTTCTTTTGTTGGTAGACAATGTACCACGGTATCTGCATCAAGTCCTGGCATATCTTCATACGAACAGGCAAAGACCTCAACATACTCATGTAGCAACTGAATCAGACACTCTTTGACACTGGGTTCCAGATTGGCACCCACCTTGACTTATCTTTTGTCTTCTTCGGTACCTAGGTTAATTGTATCCACTGGTTCTTCGTGGGGCTGAATGGTCCTCTCTTCTTGTTGTAGTAACCTGGTGAGTTCCCCTGGTACTTCACAACCTTCCCCACCTTCGTCTTCAGCTTGGTAGATTAGATTTTCAGAGTCATAAAAGGCCATAGCAGAAACGTTACCCATGGGATCCCGAATGGATGTAGACCTGCATTATGAGTGTGAGTGTGTGTAAGAGTATAACTATCTTCGAAAGAAATGAAAATGTAAAAAGAAAAACAATGAGCGCAAAGTTTTTATGCAAAAACGTCCATGATTCATTGATGTCATATGGAAATGAGATGATAACCCTTACAAATGGACCATTGTGCCTCGGGTAAGACACAAGGTTTTAAGAGTCTGAATTGTTTTAATATTACAGATCCGACAAAATTTAAAGACAAATTACTGTGGGATAAAAGTGATCGGGACAAAATCTCTAGCTTCCTAGTTGCTGAGTTCTCCACTGGCAGTTGGGAAAATCCAGTCCTCTAGGTTATAGCTGTCTTCATTATCCTCCACGACGCTGACTTGGTGGTTGTTGATCTTCAAGGGTGGTCCTCCGGCACGAGCGCGGCGTACAACTTTCTGGGCTCCTGAAGTGAAACCCAAATCGAATTTGTCAGATTTGTATGGGATATCTGGGAGTTGACCCTAAATAGTGCACCCACCTTCTTCTACCACTGCCTTGGTATCCTTCAAATGTGACATCTTGAGCGGAGGCCTTGTAATATTGGGGACTTGATACACAACCTTGGTTACTGCCACAGTCTGCGCGACTTCTTCAAAATGCTGGAATGGAGTTTCAATAAATTCACCATCTAATTCTACATATCTGAAGGAATTTAGATGGATGACCATATACTCTTCTTCTCCATGAACGATGATGATTTTTCCTTGAATTTGATATTTCAGCATTTGATGCAATGTAGAAGTAATGACACCAGCATTGTGAATCCACGGTCGGCCTAATAAGCAAGAATATGAAGGGCGAATATCCATTACATAAAAAGTTGAATCAAATGTTTGTGTTACAACTTTTATGGGGATGTCCACTTCCCCGTGCACCATCCATTTTGAGCCGTCAAATTCCCTCACTATTATGTTGCTCGGTTTCAATGTCAATCCTTCACAATCAAGCCTATCAAGAGCCTTTTTAGGCAACACATTCAGAGACGAGCCAGTGTCCACCAAAACATGAGCCAAAGTCGTGCCCCTGCATTCGACTGAGTCATGTAATGCCTCATTTTGCTTCCTCCCTCATGGCGTTAAATCAGCATCTGAAAAACCTAAGCCATTATTTGCAGTCAAGTTGGCTACACAGTCTTGGAACTGATCGGCATATGTTTCTTGGGGTACATGGGCAGTTTTAAGGAACTTTACCATGGCTTTTGCATGAGCCTCAAAACATAATAATAAAGCCAGCATGTAAATTTTTGATGGAGTTTTCCCCAATTGCTCGACTACATTGTAGTTGCTTCTTTTTATGATCTTTAGAATTTCCTCCATCTCTTTTTGGGAGGTCTCAGGGATAGCTACTGATTGTGCCTTCATCTGGACAGGCTCAACCAGAATACCTTTACCTCCAGTCTCGGTTGACTCGGCAGCAGAAATGTCAGTAGGGGTGATAACATGGATTGTAACAGTTTTGTCAACAGGAGTATTATCGGAGATGATTACAGGACTAGGAATAGCCTTTGGAGGAGAAACAACAACAAGAACAATTATGGGTCCAAAACAGCTTTTGGAGGAGTAATTTCTGGAGATAAAACCCTTCCACTTTGGGTTATCTTACTATTTCCTACGATATTACTAACGTCAGAGTCAACTTTCTCACAACTTGAATTTTCAGCAGCTGGCCAATCTTGCTCGATACCGTGGTAGTAGACATCACCTCCATAATTCCATGGGACGGTTTTGTCTGACGAATACGGGATTGGTCCAGGCATTGTAATTATCAACAGAGCCACTTTAGGAACTGATGTAATTCTAACGGGTCTTTTGGTGGAGACCCTGGAAGAATTGTCGGAAATGGTCACGATGGAAACATCATTATAAGAAACAGTTGGAATTGAAGTCTTTTCAAACAAAATCTCCTTGTTATCTATTAGGCATTGAACGCATGCTTTTAACAACAGACAGTTGGTTGGTGAGGATAAATAGAAATGACAGCTTTCATCACAACCTGGGAATACACCGACATTCAACAAGTCCTTTTTGATAGTCAGGAGTGGAGTCACAAACTGAAGTAACAAACATATCTTCTTCAACAACATTGACATCACGGTCGTGCTTGGGCATAGGGGTAGTAATGACATTGGGAATTTCTGGTGCATCAAATTCAATCTCTTTAGCCTCAAGAAGGTCTTGTACTTTGTTTTTCAGGGCCCAACAGTTGTTAGTATCATGGTCGGGACTCTCATAATGGTATGCGCAATGGGCATTAGGATGATAGTGAGGAGAGGTTGTGTTAGGATTCTTTGGAGCTTCTTTCAAAGTCACTAGATTGGATCTTAACAAATGCGACAATACTTGAGATATTGTCATATTAATTCGGGTGAACTGTCTGACTGGTCTTCCCGTTCTTGGTTGGTTGTTTCTTTGCTGAGCAGGCGCTGGTTTAGGAATCATGACAACCCCCACCATCGGACGGTGTTCAGCCCTATCTTGAATTCTCTGAGGATATACAACGACCACTTCTTTCTTTCCAATGAATGGTTTCCTTACAGCAACAGAGGATGCATATTTTTGAATCTTCCCATTCTTTATCCCGACCTCTACTCTTTCTCCGGTCAATATCAATTCAGTAAATCCTGTTAATGAACTCCCAATTAAGTGATTAAAGAAGGGACTAGACAAAGTGCCCAAAAACATGTCTACCAACTCTCTTTCAGATAGGGGAGGTTGGACTCTTCCTGCTAAGTCCCTCCACTTTTGAAGCCTTCACTTGAAACCATGGCCATACTCTGGAGTTGAGTACGGGTAGGCGCAAGATCAGCGTTGTATTGGTATTGTTTGTAAAAGGCAGCAGCAAGGTCTTCCCAGTTATGAACATTGGCTCTTTCTAGCTGATAAAACCAATCAAGTTGAGTTCCAGACATACTGTCTTGGAAGAAGTGTACCCATAAATCCTTGTCAGCGGTATGAGGCTGAATTTTCCTCACATAGGACCGGAGATGCATTTTGGGACATGAAACTCCATCATATTTGGCAAACACCGGTGCTTTGAATTTTGGAGGGATGACAATCCCCGATACTAATCCCAATTCCTCAAAGTCCAATTCAGGCACTTTTTGGATTTCCATTGCGCTTAACCGTTCTTCCAAATTCTTATACTTGTCGCCGACCAGAGGGTATTGTTCTTTAGAATAATCTTCCTCTTCCTCTTCCTCTTCCTCTTCTGAATCTGGTTGGACAACTGATTCCTCGCCTTTCCCATCTTGATTGTCTTTCTCACCAGATGATGTTGCAAAGTCCAAGGTCCTTCTTGCTTGTCCTTGGAATCTTCTTCCCATGTTTAGAACTCTGGTTATTTTATTTTTCTTCTTTTTCTCTTCAACCAGCAAGGTCTTCAACTCTTCTTGTCCTTTGGCTAGAGTTAAGAACATCTGTTGAAATTGAGCATTTTGTGCTTGGAGGTCCTTCACCGTTTGCTCGAGATCCATCTTACTGAAATAAACAATAGAAAGATGAGGACACTTGTTGCAAGAAACCTGCTTATGTTATGATGAATGGTAAATGCGTACGCAATGATTTCAAGGATTTTAAAGATTCAAATTTGCTTTAGACAAAAAGGAAACACACGTTATATTAATAAATTAAAGCTTGAGCACATCAATGCCTCTTTGGGCAACAAAAAATAAAAAAACTCTAAGATAAAAAGGTAGTACACATCCTCTTTGGTGCGATGTAGGCATTCAGAGTCTGCTCCTCATGAAGTTTCTTAGTGAGCTCCAAAACCTTCTTCTCGCTAGCGTAGAATTGGGCTTCGAAAGTGTCTCGCTCTCCATTGAGTGGTATCCAATCTTTTTGTAAGTATTCAAGAGAGGTGGGCATGTCATGATGTAGGATAGTGCATGGAACATCTCCATCCATTAACAGGCTCCATGATTACCAGGAGAATGGAGGGATAAGGCATCATAAGACTTTGAGCACGAGTTCGTACCCATTGGAGGTAAGGCTCGAGAGGGATGGAATTCTTATGCCCTAATGTCTTGCTATCTACCTTGTTCAACATCCTCCAAGCTCGGATAAATCTCTGGCGATGACCTTAGTCGTCGTTCTCGTAGTCAAATACCAAACCTTGAATGAGCATATCATGTGGGCCATCCTGTAGCGGTAGAAATGTTCAAGACTAAGCCATTGGATTGACTAGACTTTATACAAATTAAAATAAAAATCGCCGCCATGCTTTATTGTTTCCAAAGGAAAGGGAAAAGAGTGAATAACCCAAAAAAGGGGGAAAGATTCAAGGTAAGGGGGTTGGTTATGCAAAGGGAAGGTATTAGCACCCTAAACATCTACGGTACTCCGCAGGAACCTCTTTGAAAAAATCTATATATTTTGGCTATAAAAATGTGTTGTATATAAAATGGATGGTGGAGGTAAGAAAAGAAATATTTTTATGATTTTTGCAACCGACGCGGTTGCGAACCTTTAGTGCCTACGTACCACCTTTCGTGCAATAGGGGATCAGGGTACACGTAGTTCCTCTTTTAAAAATTTGAAACACAAGTGTGTTAGTTAATTTTATGAGATAAGACATCATCGTCATTGTCCGTGTGGAAAACATACTTACTACCCACAATCATGAGAAAGGAGAATTTGCATCATCTCAAAGTGGAGGATATGGCTTGGATTTTAAAATCAACAATGCCTCACTCAACACCCAAGTGGAAAATATCTCACTTCACGACATATTGTAGAAGTATAGTTGTTTGCATCACTACAAGGATTGACAAGAGTCTAATATTTTTAAGAAAAGATTTTAAAATAAAAAGCCAAAGTGGAAAAAATGGTTTGAAATGAGATTGATTGACTTTTAGTCTTCTCACAAAAAATGTCAAGGTATTATTAAGTTGATTGAAATTTATTCATGAAAATATTTTGAAAATGCATGGACCTAAGTCCAAGTTTATTATGAAAGTGTTTCAAGTTTAGAAATAAGAAGAGTTTTCAAAAGGAGGGAGAAGATTTTTGAAATTAAAGAAGATGGGAGGAGAAGAAGAGGCTATCCTAAATCATAAGGTAAAAGCTAAGGAGAAGAAACATCTAACCAACAAGAAGACAATACTTGACATTATGAGTCAATATATAATTCTCATTCTTCGGATTAAAACCAAGCAAGCAAAGATACTAGACCTCTTGAGAGAACCAAACTTCAAGTGTATTAAGTCTTTGCAAAAATTAGGCAGAGTAACGGCTGTATACGGGTGAATTCCAGATTACAAACAAAGGGTATAATCACAATAACCTGCATACAAAATAAACAAACAACCCAATGTCTTGAGGTAAACCTCAAGAACTCCAGACAAAATAATCAGATAAAGTCACAAAGTCTCCAAGATAGGCCAAGGTTTCTAATCCTAAGTCCAAGAAATAGTCCCATGCTCCATAATGCCAAGGATAGTAACCGAATAGTCCAAGTATCATTAAATATTTTTATGGTTCATGTTGATTATTAAGTGTCTTTAAAAGGAAAAGAAAAGCTCAAGTGAGCAAAATAAAAATAACATAAAAGTAAATGCTCAAGTGAGCAAAGATGAAAATAGCATGAAATGTAAAATGCTAAAAGTAAATGGTACATAAAGCATAAAAAATAAAAGCATAAAGTAAAGTCAATTGTTAGAAATTAGTGGTTAGTTGGATGACCATCTTGAAACTTGCATTTGGAACTCATTAGAGGATTGGTAGAACCAAAGCCTCCACACAACAAGTTGTATTTTCTTTTTGTCAAGTATATCATCCATTTTAGAATTCTCACAAGTGCCATTTAATGATCAACGATGTTTAAGTGATCCGCGTTGACCAAAGGTGTTGTAGATCCATTAGAGGATTGGTAGAACCAAAGCCTCCACACAATGAATCTCAAGGTTATTGGATCAAAGAGATCAAATTAACATACTTGGGCTTGCAATCATAAGTTTGAGCCACGAATGATCATATAATCGAATCGGGACAAAATTTAGCACTAGGTTATGCAATCATAAGTGGACTTATGTAGAAGTCGCACCTATTTTGAGGCCGGTCAATAGCAATCTATGTACTTCGTGTTTGGATAAATGATATAGAGACCATAATCCTTTAACATGTAGCATAATTAAAAAAAGAAAGGGATAAGATGAAGAGGGAGGGGAATGATAAACTAATTTGGATCACCATTTCAAAATTCTTTCATCTTTAAATTCAACCACTCCTCTAGATGGATTAAAGCATTAAACATATCATTAATCCAAAGAACCAAAAATGAATTAAATAATTCACTCTTAGGTAGATTTTAATTGATGAACATTTATCCAACTTCATCTACATCACAAAGTCCATTGAGTTTAAAGACAAATTGGACATTTAAAATTGCAATCCAAACCAACATCAAAAGGAATGAGTAGAAAAAAGCATTTTGTATCAAAACAACCCCAAAAAAAGGCAAAAAATACATTTTGTTTCTGTGTAAATCGATTGCACTACTGTGTAAATTGATTTACACAGTGTTATTTTCAAAAAAATTGTGTGAAACGCTTCTGTGCAATCGATTGCGCCAGGACTACAATCAATTACACACTGTTACAGTAGCAACAACAACATTTTAAAAGGCCAATTTCTTGTTCAAACTTTCCATCAAACACCTTATGATCATGGATCCAATTGAGCATGAAAATTTCATCAAATTATGAGAAAATAACACCACTGGAATAACAAAATAATGCTCAAAGAATCGAACCCAAAGATCAACAAGAGATCACATTATGAAATATGAATTATCCAACTTACCAAAGGTAGATCTAGAGAATTATCAAAACAACTTCAAGAATTTGCTTCAATTCAACTACAAGAATCAATTGACCAAGCTTGGATGTAGAGAATTGATGTGGAAAAAGTGTTTGGATGAAGGTTTAGCTCAAAGATTAGTAAGCTTCAATGCAAAGCTTACTAACTTTTTGAAAATGGAGCTTTGAGTGAATTTGGTGGATGGAGAGAATTGAGAGATTTTTTAGCAAGGTGGATTTGGCTATCAAAAGCTTGAAATTTGAATGAAATTAGGGCTCTATTTATAGAGTTTTAGGATTGGGATTAGTGGTAATTTGGTAATTGATTCTTGGAGCCAAAATTTGAATTAATGATAATTCTTTCAAATATTAGAGCCAAAATTTGAATTAATGATAATTCTTCTTAAAAATGAAAGATTGGCACTAAAATTTGAATTAATGATACATCTTTCAAAAATGAAGAAAAATTGGAGCCAAAATTTGACAAGTTTAAAATTGCTGATTTTTTCAAATTTTCACGTTGTGCAATCGATTGCACTATAGTGCAAATCGATTTGCACATTGTATTTTTTCAAAAATGGCGCAAAATGCACTATGTGCAATCGATTGCACTCTAAGAGCAATCGATTGCATCAGTGAAAAAATGAAAATTTTTAATTCTTTTTTTTTTTTGCATAGAGAGATTTTAGGAAAATGATACTAGAAATCCTTATTTGTCAGATGCTTCGACTTGGTACCTGCAAAACAAAAATATACAAAGACAAAGACAAATATTCTTTTGTATTTTGATTACAAGTTAGTCAACAACACATATACAAAATACACAACCAAGGTGCTTGAAGATTCCTTAAGAGCAAACTTAAAGATAGGAGATAGAAAAAGAGGAAGAACCAACCCTAATGTGATCTTGTTATGATCGAGTTGATATGATATGATAGAGGAATCTTAGGGGCAAAAATTGGGGTACAACAGCTGCCCTTATTTAAGTGTCTTCTATCCGGAGATACGAAAGTTAAAAATCTTCATGTCGACGCGATTGAAGATACTTAAATATAAAACAAGCCCTATTTTTGTCCCTAAGATGTCATGCAATGCATATGATTATGAATGCAGATGGACAAATATAAAGAGACGCAAGGTAACACTTGGGATGCCACAAAAGTGAAGAAACAAGGAGCAATCCCACCAGGAAAATAAATCACTGGTGGACCAAAAGAACTGAATCAGAGAGGAAGATAACAAGCATCAATGTATAACTGTGAACTACCAACTCAATGGATGGAGGTAGAAAAGTAATGAGATACCGGCTCACAGGTGACGATAAACTACCAGCTCAATAGTTGGAGGTAGAAGATAAAAAAGATACCGACTCACAGATGACGGTAAACTACCAACTCAATAGTTGAAGGTAGAAGAGAAAAATAATCATATCACCGCCGTTCACTGACGATGAACTATCAACGTTAACTGAAGATAGCAAAAAGATAAGAAACACCGACATTCACTGCCGATGTACTACCAACGTTCACTGAAGGTAGAAAGAAAATATCATATCACCGTCGTTCACTGACGATGAACTATCAACGTTCACTGAAGATAGCAAAAAGATGACAAACACCGACGTTCACTGCCGATGTACTACCAACGTTCACTGAAGGTAGAAAGAGAGAATATTATACCACCGCCGTTCACTAACGATGAAATATCAACATTCACTGATGATAGAAAAAAGATAACAACCACCGACGTTCACTACCGTTATACTACCAACATTCAATAAAAGTAGAAAGAGAGAATATCATACCACCGCCATTCACTGACGAAGAACTATCAACGTTCACTAATGATAGAAAAAAGATAACAACCACCGACGTTCACTGCCGATGTAATACCAATGTTCACTGAAGGTAGAAAGAGAAAATTTCATACCACCGCCGTTCACTGACGATGAACTATCAACGTTCACTGATGATAGCAAAAAGATAACAACCACCGACGTTCACTGCCGATGTACTACCAACATTCACTGAAGGTAGAAAGAGAGAATATCATACCACCGCCGTTCACTGACGATGAACTATCAACGTTCACTGATGATAGAAAAAAGATAACAACCACCGACGTTCACTTCCGATGTACTACCAACGTTCACTGAAGGTAGAAAGAGAGAATATCATACCACCACCGTTCATTGATGATGAACTATCAACGTCCACTGATGTTAGCAAAAAGATAACAACCACCGACGTTCACAGCCGATGTACTACGAACGTTCACTGAAGGTAGAAAGAGAGAATATCACACCACCACCGTTCACTGATGATGAACTATCAACGTGCACTGATGATATCAAAAAGATAACAACCATCGACGTTCATTGCTGATGTACTACCAACGTTCACTGAAGGTAGAAAGATAAAATATCATACAACCGCTGTTCACTGACAATGAACTATCAACGTTCACTAATGATAGCAAAAAGATAACAACCACTGACGTTCACTGCCTATGTACTACCAACGTTCACTGAAGGCAGAAAGAGAGAATATCATACAACCACTGTTCACTGACGATGAACTATCAACGTTCACTATGATAGCACAAAGATAACAACCACCGATGTTCACTGCCGATGTACTACCAACGTTCACTGAAGGTAGAAAGAGAAAATATCATACCACCGCCGTTCATTGACAATGAACTATCAACATTCACTGATGATAGCAAAAAGATAACAAACACCGACGTTCACTGCCGATGTACTACCAACGTTCACTAAAGGTAGAAAGAGAGAATATCATACCACCGCCGTTCACTGACGATGAACTATTAACGTTCACTGATGATAGCAAAAAGATAACAAACACTAACGTTCACGGCCGATGTACTACCAATGTTCACTAAAGGTAGAAAGAGAAAATATCATACCACCGCCGTTCACTGACGATGAACTATCAACGTTCACTGATGATAGCAAAAAGGTAACAACCACCGATGTTCATTGCAGATGTACTACCAACGTTCACTGAAGGTAGAAAGAGAAAATATCATACCATCGTCGTTCACTGACGATGAACTATCAACATTCACTGAGATAGAAAAAAGATAACGAACACCGACGTTCACTGCCGATGTACTACCAACTTTCACTGAAGGTAGAAATAGAGAATATCATACCACCGCTGTTTACTGATGATGAACTATCAATGTTCACTGATGATAGCAAAAAGATAACAAACACCGACGTTCACTGCCGATGTACTACCAATGTTCACTGAAGGTAGAAAGAGAAAATATCATACCACCGCCGTTCACCGACGATGAACTATCAACGTTCACTGATGATAGCAAAAAGATAACAAACACCGACGTTAATTGCCAATGTCCTACCAACGTTCACTGAAGGTAGAGAGAAAATATATCATATCACCGCTGTACACTAACGATGAACTATCAATGTTCACTGAAGATAGCAAAAAGATAACAAACACCGACGTTCACTGTCTATGTACTACCAACATTCACTGAAGGTAGAAAGACAAAATATATCATACCATCACCGTTCACTGACAATGAACTATCAACATTCACTGAAGATAGAAAAAAGATAACAAACACCGACGTTCACTGCCGATTTCCTATCAACATTCACTGAAGGTAGAGAGAATGTATATCATATCACTGTCGTTCACTGACGATGAACTATCAACGTTCACTGAAGATAGCAAAAAGATAACAAACACTGACGTTCACTGCTGATTTCCTACCAACGTTCACTGAAGGTAGAAAGAAAATATATCATATCACCGCCGTGCACTGGCGATGAACTATCAACCTTCATTGATGATCGAAAAAAGATAACAACCACCGACGTTCACTGCCGATGTACTACCAACGTTCACTAAAGATAGAAAGAGAAAATATGATACCACCGTGGTTCACTGACGATGACCTATCAACATTCACTGATGGTAGCAAAAAGATAACGAACACCGACGTTCACTACCGATGTATTACCAACGTTCACTGAAGGTAGAAAGAGAGAATATCATAACACCATCGTTCACTGATGATGAACTATCAACGTTCATTGATGATAGCAAAAAGATAACAACCACCAACGTTCACTGCCGATTTACTACCAACGTTCATTGAAGGTAGAAAGAGAGAATATCATACCACCTCCATTCACTGACGATGAACTATCAACGTTCACTGATGATAGCAAAAAGATAACGAACACCGACGTTCACTGCCGATGTACTACCAACATTCACTGTAGGTAGAAAAAGAGAATATTATACCACCGCCATTCACTGACGATGAACTATCAACATTCACTAATGATAGAAAAAAGATAACATACACCGACGTTCACTGCCGATGTACTACCAATGTTCACTGAAGGTAGAAAGAGAAAATTTCATACCACCGCCGTTCACTGACGATGAACTATCAACGTTCATTGATGATAGCAAAAAGATAACAACCACTGACGTTCACTTCCGATGTACTACCAACATTCACTGAAGGTAGAAAGAGAGAATATCATACCACCGCCGATCACTAACGATGAACTATCAACATTCACTGATAATAGAAAAAAGATAACAACCACCGACATTTACTGCCGATGTACTACCAACGTTCACTGAAGGTAGAAAGTGAGAATATCATACCACCGCCGTTCATTGACGATGAACTATCAACGTCCACTGATGATGGCAAAAAGATAATAACCACTGACGTTCACTGCCGATGTCCTACCAACAATCACTGAAGGTAGAAAGAGAGAATATCACACCACCGCCGTTCACTGACGATGAACTATCAACGTTCACTGATGATATCAAAAAGATAACAACCATCGACGTTCACTGCCGATGTACTACCAACGTTCACTGAAGGTAGAAAGATAAAATATCATACAACTGCTGTTCACTAACGATGAACTATCAACGTTAACTGATGATAGCAAAAAGATAACAACCACTGACGTTCACTGTCGATGTACTACCAACGTTCACTGAAGGCAGAAAGAGAGAATATCATACCACCGCCATTCACTGACGATGAACTATCAATGTTCACTAATGATAGCACAAAGATAACAACCACCGATGTTCACTGTCGATGTACTACCAACATTCACTGAAGGTAGAAAGAGAAAATATCATACCACCACCGTTCACTGACGATGAACTATCAACGTTCACTGATGATAGCAAAAAGATAACAAACACCGACGTTCACTGCCGATGTACTACCAACGTTCACTGAAGATAGAAAGAGAGAATATGATACCACCGCCGTTCACTGACGATGAACTATCAACGTTCACTGATGATAGCAAAAAGGTAACAACCACCGACGTTCACTGTCGATGTACTACCAACGTTCACTGAAGGTAGAAAGACAAAATAGATCATACCATCGCCGTTCACTGACGATGAACTATCAACATTCACTGAAGATAGAAAAAAGATAACAAACACCGACGTTCACTGCCGATGTCCTATCAACATTCACTGAAGGTATAAAGAGAAAATATCATACCACCTCCGTTCACTGACGATGAACTCTCAACGTTCACTGATGATAGCAAAAAGATAACAAACACCGACGTTCACTGCCGATGTACTACCAACGTTCACTGAAGGTAGAAAGAGAGAATATCATACCACCGCCGTTCACTAATGATGAACTATCAACGTTCACTGATGATAGCAAAAAGATAACAAACACTGACGTTCACTGCCGATGTACTACCAACGTTCACTGAAGGTAGAAAGAGAAAATATCATACCACTGCCGTTCACTAACGATGAACTATCAACATTCACTGAGATAGCAAAAAGATAACGAACACCGACGTTCACTGCCGATGTACTACCAACATTCACTGAAGGTAGAAATAGAGAATATCATACCACCGCCGTTTACTGACGATGAACTATCAATGTTCACTGATGATAGAAAAAAGATAACAAACACCGACGTTCACTGCTGATGTACTACCAATGTTCACTGAAGGTAGAAAGAGAAAATTTCATACTACCGCCGTTCACTGACGATGAACTATCAACGTCCACTGATGATAGCAAAAAGATAACAACCACTGACGTTCACTGCCGATGTACTACCAACATTCACTGAAGGTAGAAAGAGAGAATATCATACCACCGCCGTTCACTGACGATGAACTATCAACATTCACTAATGATAGAAAAAAGATAACAACCACCGACGTTTACTGCCGATGTACTACCATTATTCACTGGAGGTAGAAAGAGAGAATATCATACCACCTCCGTTCATTGACGATGAACTATCAGCGTCCACTGATGATGGCAAAAAGATAACAACCACCAACGTTCACTGCCGATGTACTACCAACATTCACTGAAGGTAGAAAGAGAGAATATCACACCACCGCCGTTCACTGACGATGAACTATCAACGTTCACTGATGATATCAAAAAGATAACAACCATCGACGTTCACTGTCGATGTACTACCAACGTTTACTGAAGGTAGAAAGATAAAATATCATACAACCGCCGTTCACTGACGATGAACTATCATTGTTAACTGATGATAGCAAAAAGTTAACAACCACCGATGTTCACTGCCGATGTACTACCAACGTTCACTGAAGGTAGAAAGAGAAAATATCATACCACTGCCGTTCACTGACGATGAACTATCAACATTCACTGATGATAGCAAAAATATAACGAACACCGACGTTCACTTCCGATGTACTACCAAAGTTCAATGAAGGTAGAAATAGAGAATATCATACCACCGTCGTTCAATAACAATGAACTATCAATGTTCACTGATGATAGCAAAAAGATAACAACCACTGACGTTCACTGCCGATGTACTACCAACGTTCACTGAAGGCAGAAAGAGAGAATATCATACCACCGCCGTTCACTGACGATGAACTATCAACGTTCACTAATGATAGCACAAAGATAACAACCACCGATGTTCACTGTCGATGTACTACCAACATTCACTGAAGGTAGAAAGAGAAAATATCATACCACCCCCGTTCACTGACGATGAACTATCAACGTTCACTGATGATAGCAAAAAGATAACAAACACCGACGTTCACTGTCGATGTACTACCAACATTCACTGAAGGTAGAAAGAGAGAATATGATACCACCGCCGTTCTTTGACGATGAACTATCAACGTTCACTGATGATAGCAAAAAGGTTACAACCACCGACGTTCACTGTCGATGTACTACCAACGTTCACAGAAGGTAGAAAGACATAATATATCATACCATCGCTGTTCACTGACGATGAACTATCAACATTCACTGAAGATAGAAAAAAGATAACAAACACCAACGTTCACTGCCGATGTCCTATCAACATTCACTGAAGGTATAAAGAGAAAATATCATACCACCGCCGTTCACTGACGATGAACTCTCAACGTTCACTGATGATAGCAAAAAGATAACAAACACCGACGTTCACTGCCGATGTACTACCAACGTTCACTGAAGGTAGAAAAAGAGAATATCATACCACCGCCATTCACTAATGATGAACTATCAACGTTCACTGATGATAGCAAAAAGATAACAAACACTGACGTTCACTGCCGATGTACTACCAACGTTCACTGAAGGTAGAAAGAGAAAATATCATACCACTACCGTTCACTAACGATGAACTATCAACATTCACTGAGATAGCAAAAAGATAACGAACACCGACGTTCACTGCCGATGTACTACCAACATTCACTGAAGGTAGAAATAGAGAATATCATACCACCGCCGTTTACTGACGATGAACTATCAATGTTCACTGATGATAGAAAAAAGATAACAAACACCGACGTTCACTGCCGATGTACTACCAATGTTCACTGAAGGTAGAAATAGAAAATTTCATACCACCGCCGTTCACTGACGATGAACTATCGACGTCCACTGATGATAGCAAAAAGATAACAACCACTGACGTTCACTGCCGATGTACTACCAACATTCACTGAAGGTAGAAAGAGAGAATATCATACCACCGCCGTTCACTGACGATGAACTATAAACATTCACTGATGATAGAAAAAAGATAACAACCACCGACGTTTACTGCCGATGTACTACCAACATTCACTGGAGGTAGAAAGAGAGAATATCATACCACCGCCGTTCATTGACGATGAACTATCAACGTCCACAGATGATGGCAAAAAGATAACAACCACCGACGTTCACTGCCGATGTACTACCAACGTTCACTGAAGGTAGAAAGAGAGAATATCACACCACCGCCGTTCACTGACGATGAACTATCAACGTTCACTGATGATATCAAAAAGATAACAACCATCGACGTTCACTGTCGATGTACTACCAACGTTTACTGAAGGTAGAAAGATAAAATATCATACAACCGCCATTCACTGACGATGAACTATCATTGTTAACTGATGATAGCAAAAAGTTAACAACCACCGATGTTCACTACCGATGTACTACCAATGTTCACTGAAGGTAGAAAGAGAAAATATCATACCACTGCCGTTCACTGACGATGAACTATCAACATTCACTGATGATAGCAAAAATATAACGAACACCGACGTTCACTTCCGATGTACTACCAAAGTTCAATGAAGGTAGAAATAGAGAATATCATACCATCGTCGTTCACTGACGATGAACTATCAATGTTCACTGATGATAGCAAAAAGATAACAACCACTGACGTTCACTGCCGATGTACTACCAACATTCACTGAAGGCAGAAAGAGAGAATATCATACCACCGCCGTTCACTGACGATGAACTATCAACGTTCACTAATGATAGCACAAAGATAACAACCACCGATGTTCACTGTCGATGTACTACCAACATTCACTGAAGGTAGAAAGAGAAAATATCATACCACCACCGTTCACTGACGATGAACTATCAACGTTCACTGATGATAGCAAAAAGATAACAAACACCGACGTTCACTGCCGATGTACTACCAACGTTCACTGAAGGTAGAAAGAGAGAATATGATACCACCGCCATTCACTGACGATGAACTATCAACGTTCACTGATGATAGCAAAAAGGTAACAACCACCGAAGTTCACTGTCGATGTACTACCAACGTTCACTGAAGGTAGAAAGACAAAATATATCATACCATCGCTGTTCACTGACGATGAACTATCAACATTCACTGAAGATAGAAAAAAGATAACAAACACCGACGTTCACTGCCGATGTCCTATCAACATTCACTGAAGGTATAAAGAAAAAATATCATACCACCGCCGTTCACTGACGATGAACTCTCAACGTTCACTGATGATAGCAAAAAGATAACAAACACCGACGTTCACTGCCGATGTACTACCAACGTCCACTGAAGGTAGAAAGATAGAATATCATACCACCGCCGTTCACTAACGATGAACTATCAACGTTCACTGATGATAGCAAAAAGATAACAAACACTGACGTTCACTGCCGATGTACTACCAACGTTCACTGAAGGTAGAAAGAGAAAATATCATACCACTGCCGTTCACTAACGATGAACTATCAACATTCACTGAGATAGCAAAAAGATAACGAACACCGACGTTCACTGCCGATGTACTACCAACATTCACTGAAGGTAGAAATAGAGAATATCATACCATCGCCGTTTACTGACGATGAACTATCAATGTTCACAGATGATAGAAAAAAGATAATAAACACCGACGTTCACTGCCGATGTACTATCAATGTTCACTGATGGTAGAAAGAGAAAATTTCATACCACCGCCGTTCACTGATGATGAACTATCAACGTCCACTGATGATAGCAAAAAGATAACAACCACTGACGTTCACTGCCGATGTACTACCAACATTCACTGAAGGTAGAAAGAGAGAATATCATACCACCGCTGTTCACTGATGATGAACTATCAACATTCACTGATGATAGAAAAAAGATAACAACCACCGACGTTTACTGCCGATGTACTACCAACATTCACTGGAGGTAGAAAGAGAGAATATCATACCACCGCCGTTCATTGACGATGAACTATCAACGTCCACTGATGATGGCAAAAAGATAACAACCACCGATGTTCACTGTCGATGTACTACCAACGTTCACTGAAGGTAGAAAGAGAGAATATCACACCACCGCCGTTCACTGACGATGAACTATCAACGTTCACTGATGATATCAAAAAGATAACAACCATCGACGTTCACTGTCGATGTACTACCAACGTTTACTAAAGGTAGAAAGATAAAACATCATACAACCGCCATTCACTGACGATGAACTATCATTGTTAACTGATGATAGCAAAAAGTTAACAACCACCGATGTTCACTGCCGATGTACTACCAACGTTCACTGAAGGTAGAAAGAGAAAATATCATACCACTGCCGTTCACTGACGATGAACTATCAACATTCGCTGATGATAGCAAAAATATAACGAACACCGACGTTCACTTCCGATGTACTACCAAAGTTCAATGAAGGTAGAAATAGAGAATATCATACCACCGTCGTTCACTGACGATGAACTATCAATGTTCACTGATGATAGCAAAAAGATAACAACCACTGACGTTCACTGCCGATGTACTACCAACGTTCACTGAAGGCAGAAAGAGAGAATATCATACCACCGCCGTTCACTGACGATGAACTATCAACGTTCACTAATGATAGCACAAAGATAACAACCACCGATGTTCACTGTCGATGTACTACCAACATTCACTGAAGGTAGAAAGAGAAAATATCATACCACCACCGTTCACTGACGATGAACTATAAACGTACACTGATGATAGCAAAAAGATAACAAACACCGACGTTCACTGCCGATGTACTACCAACAATCACTGAAGGTAGAAAGAGAGAATATGATACCACCACCGTTCACTGACGATGAACTATCAACGTTCACTGATGATATCAAAAAGGTAACAACCACCGACGTTCACTGTCGATGTACTACCAACGTTCACTGAAGGTAGAAAGACAAAATATATCATACCATCGCTGTTCACTGACGATGAACTATCAACATCCACTGAAGATAGAAAAAAGATAAAAAACACCGACGTTCACTGCCGATGTCCTATCAACATTCACTGAAGGTATAAAGAGAAAATATCATACCACCGCCGTTCACTTACGATGACCTCTCAACGTTCACTGATGATAGCAAAAAGATAACAAACACCGACGTTCACTGTGGATGTACTACCAACGTTCACTGAAGGTAGAAAGAGAGAATATCATACCACCACCGTTCACTAACGATGAACTATCAACGTTCACTGATGATAGCAAAAAGATAACAAACACTGATGTTCACTGCCGATGTACTACCAACGTTCACTGAAGGTAGAAAGAGAAAATATCATACCACTGCCGTTCACTAACGATGAACTATCAACATTCACTGAGATAGCAAAAAGATAACGAACACCGACGTTGACTGCCGATGTACTACCAACATTCACTGAAGGTAGAAATAGAGAATATCATACCACCGCCGTTTAATGACGATGAACTATCAATGTTCACTGATGATAGAAAAAAGATAACAAACACCCACGTTCACTGCCGATGTACTACCAATGTTCACTGAAGGTAGAAAGAGAAAATTTCATACCACCGCCGTTCACTGACGATGAACTATCAACATCCACTGATGATAGCAAAAAGATAACAACCACTGACGTTCACTGCCGATGTACTACCAACATTCACTGAAGGTAGAAAGAGAGAATATCATACCACCGCCGTTCACTGACGATGAACTATCAACATTCATTGATGATAGGAAAAAGATAACAACCACCGACGTTTACTGCCGATGTACTACCAACATTCACTGGAGGTAGAAAGAGAGAATATCATACCACCGCCATTTATTGACGATGAACTATCAACGTCCACTGATGATGGCAAAAAGATAACAACCACCGACGTTCACTGCCGATGTACTACCAGCGTTCACTGAAGGTAGAAAGAGAGAATATCACACCACCGCCGTTCACTGACGATGAACTATCAACGTTCACTGATGATATCAAAAAGATAACAACCATCGACGTTCACTGTCGATGTACTACCAACGTTTACTGAAGGTAGAAAGATAAAATATCATACAACCGCCGTTCAGTGACGATGAACTATCATTGTTAACTGATGATAGCAAAAAGTTAACAACCACCGATGTTCACTGCCGATGTACTACCAACGTTCACTGAAGGTAGAAAGAGAAAATATCATACCACTGCCGTTCACTGACGATGAACTATCAACATTCACTGATGATAGCAAAAATATAACGAACACCGACGTTCACTTCTTATGTACTACCAAAGTTCAATGAAGGTAGAAATAGAGAATATCATACCACCGTCGTTCACTGACGATGAACTATCAATGTTCACTGATGATAGCAAAAAGGTAACAACCACCGACGTTCACTGTCGATGTACTACCAACGTTCACTGAAGGTAGAAAGACAAAATATATCATACCATCGTTGTTTACTGATGATGAACTATCAACGTTCACTATAGATAGAAAAAAGATAACAAACACCAACGTTCACTGCCGATGTCCTATCAACATTCACTGAAGGTAGAGAGAATGTATATCATATCACCGCCGTTCACTGACGATGAACTATCAACGTTGACTGAAGATAGCAAAAATATAACAAACACTGAAGTTCACTGCCGATGTCCTACCAACATTCACTGAAGGTAGAAAGAAAATATATCATATCACCGTCGTTCACTGGCTATGAACTATCAACTTTCACTGATGATAGAAAAAAGATAGCAACCACCGACGTTCACTGCCGATGTACTACCAACGTTCACTAAAGGTAGAAAGATAAAATATCATACCACCGCGGTTCATTGACGATGACCTATCAACGTTCACTGATGATAGCAAAAAGATAACGAACACCGATGTTCACTGCCGATGTATTACAAACATTCACTGAATGTAGAAAGAGAGAATATCATACCATCATCGTTCACTGAAGATGAACTATCAACGTTCATTGATGATAGCAAAAAGATAACAACCATCAACGTTCACTGCTGATGTACTACTAACGTTCACTGAAGGTAGAAAGAGAGAATATCATACCACCTCCATTCACTGACGATGAACTATCAACGTTCACTGATGATAGCAAAAAGATAACAACCACCAACGTTCACTGCCGATGTACTACCAATGTTCACTGAAGGTAGAAAGAGAAACTTTCATACCACCGCCGTTCACTGACGATGAACTATCAACATTCACTGATGACAGCAAAAAGATAACAACCACCGACGTTCACTGCCGATGTACTACCAACATTCACAGAAGGTAGAAAGAAAGAATATCATACCACCACCGTTCACTGACGATGAACTATCAACGTTCACTGATGACAGCAAAAAGATAACAACCACCGACATTCACTGCCGATGTACTACCAATGTTCACTGAAGGTAGAAAGAGAGAATATCATACCACCGCCGTTCATTGACGATGAACTATCAACGTTCACTAATTATAGCAGAAAGATAACAACCACCGATGTTCACTGCCGATGTACTACCAACGTTCACTGAAGGTAGAAAGAGAAAATATCATACCACCACCGTTCACTGATGATGAACTATCAACGTTCACTGATGATAGCAAAAAGATAACAAACACTGACGTTCACTACCGATGTACTACCAACGTTCACTAAAGGTAGAAAGGGAGAATATCATACCACCGCCGTTCACTGACGATGAACTATCAACTTTCACTGATGATAGCAAAAAGATAACAAACACCGACGTTCACGGCCGATGTACTACCAACGTTCACTAAAGGTAGAAAGAGAAAATATCATACCATCGTCGTTCATTGAAGATGAACTATCAACGTTCAATGATGATAGCAAAAAGATAATGAACACCGACGTTCACTGCCGATGTACTACCAACGTTCACTGAAGGTAGAAAGAGAGAATATCATACCACTGTGGTTCACTGACGATGAACTATCAACGTTCACTGCTGATAGCAAAAAGATAACAAACACCGACGTTCACTGCCGATGTACTACCAACGTTCACTGAAGGTAGAAAGAGAAAATATCATACCACCGCCGTTCACTGACGATGAACTATCAACGTTCACTGATGATATCAAAAAGATAACAAACACCTACGTTCACTGCCGATGTCCTACCAACATTCATTAAAGGTAGAGAGAAAATATATCATATCACCGCCGTTCACTAACGATAAAGAACAACGTTCACTGAAGATAGCAAAAAGATAACAAACACCGACGTTCACTGTCGATATACTACCAACGTTCACTGAAGGTAGAAAGAGAAAATATATCATACCATCGCCATTCACTGACAATGAACTATCAACGTTCACTGAAGATAGAAAAAAGATAACAAACATCGACGTTCACTGCCAATGTCCTACCAATGTTCACTGAAGGTAGAGAGAAAGTATATCATATCACCTCCATTCACTGACGATGAACTATCAGTGTTCACTGAAGATAGCAAAATGATAACAACCACCGACGTTCACTGCCGATGTACTACCAACGTTCACTGAAGGTAGAAAGAGAAACTATCATACCACTGTGGTTCACTGACGATGAACTATCAACGTTCACTGATGATAGAAAAAAGATAACAAACACCGACGTTCACTGCCGATGTACTACCAACGTTCACTGAAGGTAGAAAGAGAGAATATCATACCACCACCGTTCACTGATGATGAACTATCAACGTTCACTGATTATAGCAAAAAGATAACAAACACCGACGTTCACTACCGATGTACTACTAACATTCACTGAAGGTAGAAAGAGAAAATATCATACCACCGCCGTTCACTGACGATGAACTATCAACGTTCACTGATGATAGCAAAAATATAACAAACACCGACGTTCACTGCTGATGTTCTACCAACGTTCACTGAAGGTAGAGAGAAAGTATATCATATCACCACCGTTCACTGACGATGAACTATCAACATTCACTGATGATAGCAAAAAGATAACAACCACCAACGTTCACTATCGATGTACTACCAACGTTCACTGAAGGTAGAAAGAGAAAATATCATACCACCGTCGTTCATTGACAATGAACTATCAATGTTCACTGATGATAGGAAAAAGATAATGAACACCGACGTTCACTGCCGATGTACTACCAACGTTTACTGAAGGTAGAAAGAGATAATATCATACCACCGCCGTTCACTGACGATGAACTATCAACGTTCACTGATGATAGAAAAAAGATAACAAACACCGACGTTCACTGCCGATGTACTACCAACATTCACTGAAGGTAGAAAGAGAAAATATCATACCACCGCCGTTCACTGACGATTAACTATCAATGTTCACTGATGATTGCAAAAAGATAACAAACACCGACGTTCACTGCTGATATCCTACCAACATTCACTGAAGGTCGAGAGAAAATATATCATATCACCACCGTTCACTGACATTGAACTATCAGCATTCACTGAAGATAACAAAAAGATAACAAACATCGACGTTCACTGTCGATGTATTACCAACGTTCACTGAAGGTAGAAAGATAAAATATATCATACCATCGTCATTCACTGACGATGAACTATCAACGTTCACTGAAGATATCCAAAAGATAACAAACACCAACGTTCACAGCCGATGTCCTACCAACGTTCACTGAAGGTAGAGAGAAAGTATATCATATCACCGTCGTTCACTGACGATGAACTATCAATGTTCACTGAAGATAGCAAAAAGATAACAACCACCGACGTTCACTGCCGATGTACTACCAACGTTCACTGAAGGTAGAAAGAGAAAATATCATACCATCGCGGTTCACTGACGATGAACTATCAACGTTCACTGATGATAACAAAAAGATAACGAACACCGACGTTCACTGCCGATGTACTACCAACGTTCAGTGAATGTAGAAAGAGAGAATATCATACCACCGTCGTTCACTGATGATGAACTATCAACGTTCAATAATGATAGCAAAAATATAACAAACACCGATGTTCACTGCCGATGTACTACCAACGTTCACTGAAGGTAGAAAGAGAAAATATCATACCATCGCCGTTCACTGACGATGAACTATCAATGTTCACTGAAGATAGCAAAAAGATAATAAACACCAACGTTCACTGCCGATGTCCTACCAACGTTCACTGAAGGTAGAGAGAAAATATATCATATCACCGCCGTTCACTGATGATGAACTATCAACATTCACTGAAGATATCAAAAAGATAACAAACACCGATGTTCACTGCCGATGTGCTACCAACATTCACTGAAGGTAGAGAGAAAATATATCATATCACCGTCGTTCACTGACGATGAACTATCAACGTTCACTGAAGATAGAAAAAAGATAACAAACATCGACGTTCACTGTCGATGTACTACCAACGTTCACTGAAGGTATAAAGAGAAAATATATCAAGTTATCCCAAAATTATGGAGTTTTACCAAGAACGGGTCTCAACTTCTTCCTTAACCAAGGCATTCTGCCTGGAAAAGGTAATATGTAATCTGTCTCAAATAAAGAGACTTCCACTTCCAAAGGTTTCACAACGAGAAATTTCTGTGAATTTGAAAGTCTTGCCATCCACTGGCGTAAGCTGACGACGGACTGCAAACTAACCACTCACAGAGGAAATAGAAAAAAAAAGTTACATCGACTTGTACAAGGAAGCACAAGTTGCTCAAATAAAGAGACCTGTTGCTTGTTTTCATGGAGGATTGCAAAAAGAAATGACTTTCTGGGATAGAAATATGGCTTATTGGGGAAAGAGATATGACTTCCTGGGGAAAGAGATATGACTTCCTGGGGAAAGAGATATGACTTCCTGCGGAAATGCCACGATATTCGTGCTG
Organism: Vicia faba; assembly: GCA_948472305.1. NCBI lineage: Eukaryota > Viridiplantae > Streptophyta > Magnoliopsida > Fabales > Fabaceae > Vicia > Vicia faba. The sequence continues at coordinate 724,620,899 of OX451738.1, read as the reverse complement.
AGGAGATAAAGTCTTCTTGTGCAAAATAAATGCACAAACCAAAACTCAGAGTTCTCAGAAATCCAAAGTAAATAATATTGTCGGGGAATCACAGATCCAAATCAGAAATAGACTGGAGCAAGACGGCCAATGCAGATACCTCCTTTGAGAAATAAACTCAAGAGGGAAAACCAAATCCACCTAAACAAGGAGCGCTACAGGAAGGTTAGAACACAATGTCAATGAAAAATGATTTGTAGCAATGTATGATGTATGTATGAATGTATGAGTGATATCGTGCATATGCTGGTAAAAGGATACATAATCAGTACAAACAAACAAAACCACCTCAGGTACTAACAACATTGGGCTAAACTTCAACCTGAAAGATCAATCTAAGAAAGGTAAAAGCAACTGCGGAAACAAAACCTATTGCCTGTCCTAACTTCACTGAGGAGAAACATAATCCGGATGTAGCCAAATCAAACAGATACCGGGATAGAACATCTTTCTTCCGGTTTCATCGGAGAAACCAGTTTTTCAAAAGAAACATGCCTACTGGAGATTGCTAGACCAGCCTTAAATAAAGCATACTGACGCCGAGACAATCAAACCTCACTGGGGGATTCAGACCCACTTTGAAGGAGGAAAAACATACGGACTTCACTAAGGGAGACAATGCTTCATCATCGAGACATCTACTGGGGACTTCATGTTGACTTCATTGGGGAGGTCAAAACCACATCATCGAGGGGGAACCAAGATACGTTCTTCACTGGGGAAACCAGAGATACATGTTCTTCGAGAGTAAATATTGCACCAACTTCTTTGGGGAGAAAGGACTTCTATCAAATAGACGAGGCTTTCACTGGAGAATATTGGATCGAGTCTTCATATCATACAAACCTATTCCAACAAAAGATGCCCTAGTATAGCCTTTCATCATATGAGGGAAAACTTCGCTGGGGAAGCTGGGACGAAGGCTTCTGACCATGCAAACCCAAAATCAAAAGCGAACCAAGACTTGGTTGGGGATAATGGGATCACAAACCCAATACTGTACCTTGCACCCACTGGTATCATATTTAACCATCTGAGAAACACACAAAGATTACGCACATACCAGCAAAATGACCTGAGAAAAACCTTCATGAAGGAAGTAAATCTTCTTAAAACAACCGAAGTTTGGTCATTCCTAGGATCACCATTCTTGTTGTCATTGTTTCATCACAAATCCCAAAGTAAATTGAATTGTAAAAATCTCTCCCTTTTTTTGAAAAGTCAATTTTGCTTTTTAATCTTTTTGGTTTGAAAGTTATTATCAGTAATAAATGGAGTCTTTGCAAGCTAAATAAAATAAGAACATAAAGAATTGGGCAAAAGCTCGAATTTCATTAATAGAATGGTAGTCTGCGAATGGCGAGACTCCATGGATGATTACAAAGTTTGGGAAATGGTAATATATAATGGAAAAGATACATTGAGATATAATGACCACCATTCCCCCTAACAACTTTTGAAATCCTGAGCAGCAGCTTTTGTTGAAGTATGGTGAGGATCCGAGAAGATTGTTGCTTCAACGATCAAGTATTGTCTGACGTAGTTACTTGCCAAGAAAAATCCCTACTTTTGCCTAAGCTGTCCTTGCGGGTTTTCAACTTAGCGGGAAATTTATTCTGTTTATGTCTCTAATTTTTTCCTAGACCGCCCTTTCGGGTTTTCGGCCTACCGAGATGCTCCTTTTTGCCTAAGCCGCCTTTTCGGGTTTTCAACTTAGCGAGCTGTTCTTTTTTCTTTAGGCGAAGTATTTCTTGACTGTGTCAGCATTCATGGGATGTGGGAACTCCTCTCCATCCATAGTTTCAAGAATTAATTCACCACCAGAGAAGGCTTTCTTGACAACATACGGGCCTTCAAAATTGGGAGTCCACTTGCCCCTAGAATCAGTGTTGAAAGACATGATCTTCCTGAGCACGAGGTCGCCTTCTCTGAATTCACGAGGTTTGACCTTTTTATCAAATGCTTTCTTCATTCTTTTTTGATGTAACTGCCCATGACATAAAGCTGTCATTCTCTTCTCTTCAATCAAATTCAATTGGTCAAACCTGTTCTGGACCCATTCAACCTCTGTCAACTTGGCTTCCATTATCACACGCAACGAGGGAATCTCTACCTCAATAGGGAGTACAACTTCCATTCCATATACCAGGGAGAACGGGGTTACTCATGTTGAAGTGCAGATAGATGTCTGATATCCATGCAGAGCAAAAGGGAGCATTTCATGACAATCCTTATAAGTGACAACCATTTTCTGGATAATTTTCTTGATATTCTTATTAGTAGCTTCAACAACCCCGTTCATCTTTGGCCTGTATGGAGATGAATTGTGATGGACAATCTTGAATTCTTCGCACAATTCTATCATCATCTTGTTGTTCAAATTCGAGCCATTGTCAGTGATGATTCTACTCGGCACACCATACCGGCATATAAGATTGTTTTTGATGAAACGCGCAACCACCTGTTTGGTAACATTGGCATATGAAGTAGCTTCTACCCATTTGGTAAAGTAGTCAATTGCTACCAAGATAAAACGGTGTCCATTCGAAGCTTTGGGTTTTATCATCCCGATCATGTCAATACCCCACATAGAGAAATTCCATGGGGAGGAAATCACATTGAGAAGTGTCGGAGGCACATGGACCTTATCCGCATAAACTTGGCACTTATGGAACTTCTTTGCAAATTTGTAACAATTAGATTCCATTGTCAACCAATAATAACCTGCCCTTAGCATCTTTTTAGCCATCGAATGTCCATTAGCATGAGTGCCAAATGAACCTTCATGAATCTCATGCATCAACATGTCTGCTTCATGTCTATCCATGCATCTGAGCAAGACCATGTCATAATTTCTCTTGTATAACACATTTTCACTGAGGAAGAAACTGCCTGCCAATCTTCTTAGTGTCTTTCTATCTTTCCTCGATGCACCAATCGGGTATTCCTGAGTCTGAAGAAAATGATGGATGTCATAATACCAAGGTTTTTCATCTGCTACCTCCTCTATTGCAAACACATGAGCGGGCCTATCCAGCCGTCGAATTGTAATTCGGGGTATATCATTCCAAGTATTCACTTGGTACATGGAAGCCAGAGTTACCAGAGCATCCACCATTTGATTTTCATCTCTAGGGATGTGATGGAATTCAACTTTATTGAAGAAGGGTAGTAATCTTCTTGCATAGTCTTTGTAAGGGATCAAGCCAGGGTGACGAGTATCCCATTCTCCTTTAATCTGATTTATTACCAAAGTTGAATCACCATACACATCTAGAATTTTGATTCTGAGATCAATAGCTTCCTCAAGACCCATGATGCAAGCCTCATATTCTGCCATATTATTAGTGCAATTAAATGTTAACCTTGCAGTAAAAGGAATGTGCGATCCATGAGGAGTGACAATCACAGCACCAATTCCTTTACCATAAGCATTCATAACTCCATCAAATATCATACTCCAACGAGATTCAGGGTCAGGGCCTTCCTCAGGCAATGGTTCATCACAATCTTTCACTTTCAGGAACATCACATCCTCATCGGGGAATTAATATTCTGCAGACTGATGATCTTCCACCGGTTGGTGAGCAAGGTAATCTGCCAACACACTACTTTTAATAGCTTTTTGAGTGCGGTATTCAATATCATATTCAGATAACAACATCTGCCAGCGGGCAACTCTCCCAGTAAGATCAGGCCTCTCAAAAATATACTTGATTGGATCCATTTTGGAGATCAACCAAGTGGTATAATTCAACATATACTTCCGCAAACGCTTTGCCGACCAGGCCAAAGCACAACACATTTTTTCCAGCATGGAATATCGCGACTCACAATCAGTGAACTTTTTGCTGAGATAATAAATGGCGAACTCTTTCTTTCCCGTTTCATCCTGTTGTCCCAGAATAAAACCCATGGATTTATCTAACACTGTTAGATACATAATCAACGGTCTTCCTTCTACAGGAGGGAGAAAGATAGGAGGTTCAAGCAGATAATTTTTAATACTCTAAAACACCCTTTGGCAGTCATCCATCTACACACAACCAAGATCTTTCTTTAACAACTTAAAGATCGGTTCACACTTTACAGTCATGTGGGAAATAAATCTGGAAATATAATTCAAACGCCCGAGGAAACCCCTGACTTGCTTTTCAGTTCTTGGTACTGGCATTTCTTGAATTTCTTTGACTTTATTAGGGTCAACTTCAATTCCTTTCTGGCTAACAATAAAACCCAACAATTTCCCCGAGCTAACTCCGAAGGTGCATTTATTTGGATTCAAGTGGAGACGATACTTCCTCAAACGCTGAAACAACTTCAACAAATCTTTTACATGCCCTTCTTCAGTTTGGGATTTGGCAATCATATCATCAACATATACTTCGATTTCCTTGTGCATCAGATCATGGAATAGGGTTGTCATATCCCTATGGTACGTTGCACCAACGTTCTTCAACCCGAAGGGCATCACTCTATAACAGAATGTTCCCCGGGGTGTGATAAACGTTGTTTTTTCCATGTCCTTTGGAGCCATTCTTATTTGATTATACCCGGAAAATCCATCCATGAACGAGAATACTTTTAATTTTGTTGTGCTATCTACTAACATGTCAATGTGAGGCAATGGAAAATCATCTTTTGGACTAGCTTTATTTAGATCTCTGTAATCTACGCACATGTGGACTTTTCCGTCTTTTTTCGGTACTGGGACAATATTGGCAATCCATTGAGGATACACTGACGTCACAAGAAAACCAGCATTAATCTATTTTAGGACCTCCTCTTTGATCTTTACTGCCATATCCGGGTGGGTTCTTCTCAATTTTTGTTTAACTAGCGGACACTTTGGCTTCAACGGCAAACGATGCTCGACAATGTCTCTATCCAGACCAGGCATATCTTGATAAGACCAAGCAAAAATATCCACATACTCTTTCAACAGCTTAATCAACCCGCTTTTTACATCAGGATACAATGATGCTCCAATCTTAACTTCCTTCGGATCTTCTTCTGAACCCAAATTAATCACTTCCAAAGGCTCCTTATATGGCTGAATGGTATTTTCCTCGTGCTCAAGCAACCGTGAGACCTCTTCTGGAATCTCACCATAATCTTCTTCTTCAGCCCCAAACACAGGACATTCAAAGTTGGGAGAGGGTGCAGGGTCATTGTATTCAACGGGTTTTTTAATTAATCGGCACATATGATTTATGATTATTTTTAGAGACCGACACATATAACAAGTGATCATGCAGATTAATTTTCAGTTATTATTTATTTTGAAAAGGGTTTTTATTTATTTTTTATTACCATTTCCCAAGAAAAAGTAGAAAATAAAGATATATTTTTGGAAGCAAAGACAACTTTTATTAATGATCTTAAAAGTCAAAGAAAACAGATAAGCCCATACAATACTTTCACCTTGGGTAGAGTGAAAGCTTTTCAAAATAAAGAAACAGATTAACAAAAAAAATTACTTTGAAACATGTATGCAAGAAGGAACATCAATGGTGACCCAATTCTGAACTCGGACTCCATGCGTCACATAATTTGGTACTTCCTGCTCTGCTTCATCCTCTTCAACAACATTAAATCCGGAACCAATTGGATGGAGGTAGCCTCTGCCGCGGAAAACATCCTGATAATTATTCACAGAAGACTTTGACTTTAAACCTTCGCCTTTACCAATCTTCGGAGAGAAACCCAAACCAGCTCTATTCTTGTTCACGGGTGGATCCACAAGTCGTCCCTAAACTGCATTATGACCATTGCGCACAACCTGCTGCGCGTCCTTCAGGGAACCCACAGAATTCTCATTTCTCCTTATGTTGTCAATGGATAGGGCTTGGAACTGGGTTCCAACAGCAGCCTCATCCGCTTCTACAATACTGAAAGAGGATAGATGGGATATCAACAACGCCTGCTCCCCATTTATGATCACTACCTTCCCTTTACGCACAAACTTTATCTTCTGATGCAGAGTTGAAGTGACAACCCCTGCTTCGTGTATCTATGGCTGTCCTAGCAAACAACTATATATGGGAATAATTTCCATGACTTGGAAAGTTATCAGGAACAAATATGGTCCTATATGAATGGGCAGGTCCACTTTACCGATGACAGATTTCCTCGACCCATCAAAAGCCTTCACAATGATGCTACTCGGGAGCATAGGTGTTCCTTGATACTTTAACTTCATGAGGGTACTCCTCGGTATAACATTCAGCGCAGATCCATTATCAATTAGCACATTGTACAGCGAATCATTCTTGCAGTTCATAGATATGTGGAGGGCCAGGTTGTGATTCCTCCCTTCATCTGGTAACTCATCATTGTAGAAACTCAATGTTGTTACATGACGTAATATTTCCAATTACGCTGCTGAACTGATCTAATGGCATGTCATTCTCCACAAAAGCTTGGTCTAGTACTCTCATCAGCGATTCTCTATGTGTAGAGGAATTCATCAATAAACTAGGATGGATATCTTTGAAGGAGTCTGCAGTAGCTGATCTATAATTTTGTAGTCGCTCATCTTAATTATCTTCAAAATATCATCCACTTCTTTCTCTAATATAGCTCTACTAGTCTCTGCTGCAGCCTTCTTAGGCCCATCGTTCTTAGCAATTTTCTTTCCAGCAACAACATCTCTTTGAATAACCGGCACAACTACACGACCACTACGGGTCACCCTGCTATTATCAGCTATATTTCCAATATCTGGCATTGGCTGGATGGGAAATTCCACCCCATCTTCTAAGATTGTAGCGTTGTATTTGTAAGGCACAGCCTTATCTGATTTATAGGGAACATGACCGGGCAGACTAATTACCTATGGGATAACAGCTGGTTTGCTATGGTACCCCACTTCAAGATGAGCGGGTGCACCAAAACAAGGTACACTGACATTTACACCTTCCTCGACACAATCAGCCATCAAAAGGTCATTTCCGGCAAACAAATCTTCGTCTGAAGAGAAATACTCATCTGTAGAGGCATACTCTTCCTCTGACTCTCCTTCCATTAAACAAACTTCAACCATATCAATCTCATGATAATCATCTCTTTGACCTGTGATATTGATAGTTCCATTATATAACAGCAACTAAACACCTTCCCTCACAATAGAACATCCTTGGGGGTCTCGACAACAAACTATGCAAGATCCATATTGGTGTTCCACCTGACCAGCAGTACGACAGAAGATAGCATGCAACTGCACGAGATCCTCATTCAAATGATCTACATCAAAAATTCTGAATTCACCCGGACATCCAGAAACCCTATTCACTTCCTCTTCATATTCTGCCCTAGGCCTGATTATATGGATTAAACCCTCATCCATCATCTCCTGTAAATCAGCCTTTATCTTCTCGCAACCTTGTATGTTTGTACTGCAAACAGCACAACCGGCATGGTCATGCGTATAATAACTGAATTCACAGAGGTCTGCGTGCATCTTCACCAAATCCCCTCTAACCATATTAATGTCAAAAATTCGAAAGTCGTTTGGACAACCGGCCACCATATTTACAACATTCACCTCCCCGTGCTTGGGTAGAGGATTGTCTTTCACATTAGGTCCCATGTCTTTGAAAGATAAAATTCCAGACTTCACCAACCTTTGCACTTCAGTCCTCAAAGGATAACAATTCTCAACACTATGCCCTGGTGCTCCCTGATGAAAGGCACACGTCTGGTCTGCTTTGTAATACCAGGGAAATGGTGATGGTATGGCTAGAGGTGGTCGTTTCTGGACCAACATCTTCTGAATCAATGTTGGTAGTAGCTCTGCATAGCTCATGGGAATAGGGTCATAGTTCTCCCTTCTCTGATTATACCCTTGATTACCCAGCTGGGACGGTCTTTGATAAGCAATGGTAGTTGGAGCGGCATTCATAACATGAGTAACTGAGGCGACTTGCTGATGACGCTGATAATTCCTTCTAGGTGCATTTACCCTTCTCTCTTGCATAACAACATTTGTATCCCCCTCTTTCTTCTTTGTAAACCCATAAGCTGGCTTCTTCACACCTTCGAATCCTTCACCCTTTGTCAAACGGCCTTCTCTTACTGCCTCTTCTAGGCGGACACCCATTCCTACCATCTCTGTAAAATCACTTGGGGCACTTGCTACCATCCTTTCATAGTAGAAAGCGCCTAGCGTCTTCAGAAAAATCTTAGTCATTTCTTTCTCTTCCATGGGAGGAATCACTTGTGCAGCCACTTCGCGCCATCTCTGTGCATACTCTTTGAACGATTCTCTGTCTTTCTGAACCATGGCCCTAAGCTGGTCACGGTCGGGCGCCATGTCCACATTGTACTTGTATTGTTTAATGAATGCTTCTCCCAAATCATTAAAAGTATGGATGTTGGCACTGTCCAAGCTCATATACCATTTCAACGCTGCACCGGTCAGACTATCCTGAAAAAAATGAATCAGCAGACGCTGATCATCGGTGTGGGTAGAAATTCTCCTTACGTACATCACCAAGTGAACACGAGGGAAAGTGTTTCCCTTGTACTTCTCAAATTCCGAGACCTTGAACTTAGCAAGCACTTTAACTTTCGGGACCAAACATAGCTTATTCACATTCTGCCCAAATAACTCTTTTCCCCTAAGAGCCTTCATCTCTCTTTGCATTCTATCAAACTGCTCTTGGAAATCATCCATTCTGTCATAAAGACCCAAGTCTTCACTCGGCGGAGGGAAATGACGACACATATCTTCATTGACAAACGGAACCAAATTCACCGAAGGAGGTGCAGCAGGAACAATATGCACCACAGGAGGTGCTGGAGTAACAACAGTCTGAACCACTGGAGCATCTTGAAGGCCAAGATAGAAACCTTCAAGTGCAAAATTCTCTGGAATTCCCCATGGATAACCTTGAGGCATACGGTTTTGAACAACAGCCGGAGTAGCGGATACAAAAACAGTTGGAACTTCAGCATTTTCCCTTGTTGGTTGAGGTTGAACACTCTGTGGCTGATTCTGAGCAACCACTAGAGCTTCCATCAGAGTAGTCAAATTGGCCAAGCCAGCCTTCAAAGCGGAAACTTCTTCGTGCAGCTCGCGATTCTCCTATTCCAAGTTGTCCATCTTCTTTTTTAAATTAGCCCGAGTGTTGTAGTGATGAGTCAGCTTGCTGAATGGAGTAAAGAAGCTGGGTAAGACACCTGGATATGTATGCAAGAAATATGTGCAATATGATGCATGATATGCAATGCATATGATTATTTTCACTTCATTATTTAATATTTCAAGGGATTTAAGATTTACAGACATATTGCAAACATCCAAGTAATAAAGCTTTTGAAATACTAAATTTTTTTATTATAATAACTTCAAAATGGATTACAAGTTTCAATGATCCCAAGTACAAGATGAAAATTCAATCTAAAATCCCGAGAAAAAGAACTGATGGAGATCAATCTGTACGCTGGCGCTTCCCTGTGAGCCTGGCAATCTGAGCCGTCAATCTCTGGTTTTCTTCCACATGTCTGATGGAAACCTCCCTCCACTCATCTGGATCAGAAAGTGAGTAATCAGCACCTGTTTGAGGCTTAGGAGAAAATAAATCCCCTTGCCTCTCCATAGACTCCACCTCTTGACTCTCAAGGATCTCGACCAAATCATCTTTCTCCTTCAGGTCTGCTCTGTAGGAACTCTCTAAAGTCTGGAACTTGTTCTTCCAAGCATCCCTTTTCTGTTGCATCCTAACCAAAGCAAGCTACAACTCCTCTAGATAATCTAATAAGGGAGAAGTGGTCTTCGCAAACAAATCAGGAATGGGTGTCTCCCGAGTATACGACATCTTCAATTGAATGGCTCTCGATCAGACCCACTGAAGATATGGCTCCAAAGAAACAACACCCCTAGGTCCCAAATCCTTCCTACTCTTCTTATGAATGTGACGCTAGGCGTTCGCAATCTTCTCCTTAGCTTCCCTGTGGTCTTCTCCTTCCTTCAAAAAGAAACTACTCAAATGATTACCGTTCGGTTTATCCCTCATCGGAAAACCAAGTTGTCGTCGTGCAAGAACATGGTTATAGTTAATTCCTCCCCTTGTACCAAGAAGAGGCACATTGGGGAAACTACCACAACTGTCAATAATCTCCACATCCTGGTAAGCTCGATGATACCAATCAATATCCGAGTGAGTAAGTTCCATGATCTTAGGAGCCCAACGGGGTTCCTTCTTGACATCCCAAAAAGCATCAGACTGAGGCATATGAGAGATAAACCACCGGTACAACAGAGGCGTGCAACAGATAATCATCCCCCCATGATAGGAACTCCGAAGATGAATAGAGTAATAAGCATCACCCAACAGTGTAGGAACCGGGTTTCCAATCATGAAAATCCTGATAGCGTTAATGTCGAAAAACTTGTCCATATTAAGGAATAAGAACAATCCATAAGAAAGTAAAGCAAAGATGGCCTCAAAAGCAACCGTACTCTTCATCCTGGCAAAGTAACGAGCTTTCTCCAATAAGAACTGAGCTGGTAATCCTCTAATCCCTCCTTTAGTAGTCATATGGGCTTCCACCTCAGACTCCCTCAGATGATTCCAAGCAGCAATCTCATGTGGTTTTGGCTCATCCTCCAAACCATTAAAAGGAACACGATCGGTAACAAGTAAATCCAATAGATAGGAATACTCCTCCAGCATAGGCATCAACTGATAATCGGGAAAAGTAAAGCAGTGATACATCAGATCATAGAACTGGACCATGGTCGAGAGAATACCCTCCTTCATCTTCAGCTTCATGAGAGGAATAATGGATCCATACTTCTTCCGAAAGTCTGCAGAACACTCGATCTTTGGAATTAGACTAATCAACTCATCTATCTTGGGATCCTTGAAACTGTATTTCCCAGTCTTTCTCTTTCCAGAATCCATGGTTAAAAACACCTGAGGTATTCACAAATAGTCAATCTTTAAATCCCTTGAAATATTGTTTTCTTCAAAAGATGCTTATGAGTGCATGGATGCATGATGCAACAATCACACGCAAGATCACACATATAGGGTTCATAGGTTCAACGTCACGAGCATGAGGTCGAAGGTGCTATCCATAAGGTATTGGTCTAAAAAGTTATCACCTGCCGAACAAGGTTCCAAGAGGTTCCCAGAGTCTACATCCTTCCTTCAGATATTACCAACTTCCTGATTAACTCGGTAATTAGTAATATTCTCAAGAAAGACTCGTCCGAGCATAGTATCGCGTGACAACTATTTCCAGATTACTCCGTCATAGCTTCCGCACTACCCCTAAAAGGCCAAGATGGGTTAGGTAATCTACAGTCCTCAGCTTCAGCAGGCTCCCAGGTCGAAAGCAGTACGTCTTCCCGATTACTCGATAAACGACACTACAGTCAAAGGGGCCTCCACTGAGTGGGGGGTCTCATGCCTCCTTTTTTGGGATTACTCCCTCAAAGTTAACATGACTACACCGCCCGTCCTATCTTAAATTTTGCGCAAGTCCGGGTATAGGACTTATGAGTAATCACCAAGCACCCTGAAAACCAGGAAAATCCAAACAAACATATATACAAAATATAACACATAAACAACAATAGCACATATACAGATATAAACAAATATAGGTTTAACCCACTTAGGGATGGACCAGCAAGAGGTCAATCTTTCCCCAGTGAAGTCGCCATTTTTCTGTAGCGGTAGAAATGTTCAAGACTAAGCCATTGGATTGACTAGACTTTATACAAATCAAAATAAAAATCGCGACTGCGCTTTATTGTTTCCAAAGGAAAGGGAAAAGAGCGAATAACCCAAAAAGGGGGGAAATATTCAAGGTAAGGGGGTTGGTTATGCAAAGGGAAGGTATTATCACCCTAAACATCTACGGTACTCCGCAGGAACCTCTTTGAAAAATCTATATATTTTGGCTATAAAAATGTGTTGTATATAAAATGGATGGTGGAGGTAAGAAAAGAAATATTTTTATGATTTTTGCACCCGCCGCGTTTGCGAACCTTTAGTGCCTACGTACCACCTTTCATGCAATAGGGGATCAGGGTACACGTAGTTCCTCTTTTAAAAATTTGAAACACAAGTGTGTTGGTTAATTTTATGAGATAAGACATCATCGTCATTGTCCGTGTGGAAAATATACTTACTACCCACAATCATGAGAAAGGAGAATTTGCATCATCTCAAAGTGGAGGATATGGCTTGGATTTTAAAATCAACAATGCCTCACTCAACACCCAAGTGGAAAATATCTCACTTCACTATATATTGTAGAAGTATAGTTGTTTGCATCACTACAAGGATTAACAAGAGTCTAATCTTTTTAAGAAAATGTTTTAAAATAAAAAGCCAAAGTGGAAAAAATGGTTTGAAATGAGATTGATTGACTTTTAGTCTTCTCACAAAAAATGTCAAGGTATTATTAAGTTGATTGAAATTTATTCATAAAAATATTTTGAAAATGCATGGACCTAAGTCCAAGTTTATTATGAAAGTGTTTCAAGTTTAGAAATAAGAAGAGTTTTCAAAAGGAGGGAGAAGATTTTTGAAATTAAAGAAGATGAGAGGAGAAGAAGAGGCTATCCTAAAGCATAAGGAAAAAGCTAAGGAGAAGAAACATCTAACCAACAAGAAGCCAATACTTGACATTATGAGTCAATATATAATTCCCATTCTTCGGATTGAAACCAAGCAAGCAAAGATACTAGACCTCTTGAGAGAACCAAACTTCAAGTGTATTAAGTCTTTGCAAAAATTGGGCAGAGTAACGGCTGTATACGGGTGAATTCCATATTACAAACAAATGGTGTAATCACAATAACCTGCACAAAAAACAAACAAACAACCCAATGTCTTGAGGTAAACCTCAAGAACTCCTGACAAAATAATCAGATAAAGTCACAAAGTCTCCAAGATAGGCCAAGGTTTCTAATCCTAAGTCCAAGAAATAGTCCCATGCTCCATAATGCCAAGGATAGTAACCTAATAGTCCAAGTATCATTAAAGATTTTTATGGTTCATGTTGATTATTAAGTGTCTTTAAAAAGAAAAGAAAAGCTCAAGTGAGAAAAATAAAAATGACATAAAAGTAAATGCTCAAGTGAGCAAAGATGAAAATAGCATGAAATGTAAAATGCTAAAAGTAAATGGTACATAAAGCATAAAAAATAAAAGCATAAATTAAAGTCGATTGTTAGAAATTAGTGGTTAGTTGGATGACCATCTTGAAACTTGCATTTGGAACTCATTAGAGGATTGGTAGAACCAAAGCCTCCACACAACAAGTTGCATTTACTTTTTGTCAAGTAATTCTCACAAGTGTCATTTAATGATCAACGATGTTTAAGTGATCCGCATTGACCAAAGGTGTTGTAGATCCATTAGAGGATTGGTAGAACCAAAGCCTCCACACAATGAATCTCAAGGTTATTGGATCAAAGAGATCAAATTAACATACTTGGGCTTGCAATCATAAGTTTGGGCCACGAATGATCATTTATTCGAATCGGGACAAAATTTAGCGCTATGTTAAGCAATCGTAAATGGACTTATGTAGAAGTCGCACCTATTTTGAGGCCGGTCAATAACAATCTATGTACTTCATGTTTGGATAAATGATATAGAGATCATCATCCTTTAACATGTAGCACAATTAAAAAAATAAAGGGATAATATGAAGAGGGGGGAATGATAAGCTAATTTGGATCACCATTTCAAAATTCTTTCATCTTTAAATTCAACCACCCCTGTAGATGGATTAAAGCATTAAACATATCATTAATCCAAAGCACCAAAAATGAATTAAATAATTCACTCTTAGGTAGATTTGAATTGATGAACATTTATCCAACTTCATCTACATCACAAAGTCCATTGAGTTTAAAGACAAATTGGACATTTAAAATTTCAATCTAAACCAACATCAAAAGGAATGAGTAGAAAAAAGCATTTTGGATCAAAACAGCCCCAAAACAAGGCAAAAAATACATTATGTTTCTGTGTAAATCGATTGCACTACTATGTAAATCGATTTACACAGTGTTATTTTCAAAAAAATTGTGTGAAACGCTTCTGTGAAATCGATTGCGCCAGGACTGCAATCGATTGCACACTGTTACAGTAGCAAAAACAGCATTTTAAAAGGCCAATTTCTTGTTCAAAATTTCCATCAAACACCTTATGATCATGGATGCAATTGAGCACGGAAATTCCATCAAATTATGAGAAAATAATACCATTGGAATCACAAAATAATGCTCAAAGAATCGAACCCAAAGATCAACAAGAGATCACATTGTGAAAGATGAATTATCCAACTTACCAAAGGTAGATCTAGAGAATTATCAAAACAACTTCAAGAATTTGCTTCAATTCAACTACAAGAATCAATTGACCAAGCTTGGATGTAGAGAATTGATGGAGAGAAAGTGTTTGGATGAAGGTTTAGCTCAAAGATTAGTAAGCTTCAATGCAAAGCTTACTAACTTTTTGAAAATGGAGCTTTGAGTGAATTTGGTGGATGGAGAGAATTGAGAGATTTTTTAGCAAGGTGGATTTGGCTATCAAAATCTTGAAATTTGAATGAAATGAGGGCTCTATTTATAGATTTTTAGGATTGGGATTAGTGGTAATTTGATAATTGATTCTTGGAGCCAAAATTTGAATTAATGATAATTCTTTCAAATATTAGAGCCAAATTTTAAATTAATGATAATTCTTCTTAAAAATGAAAGATTCGCACTAAAATTTGAATTAATGATACATATTTCAAAAATGAAGAAAAATTGGAGCCAAAATTTGACAAGTTTAAAATTGCTGATTTTTTCAAATTTTCACGCTGTGCAATCGATTACACTATAGGGCAAATCGATTTGCACAGTGTATTTTTTCAAAATGGCGCAAAATGCACTATGTGCAATCGATTGCACTCTAAGAGCAATCAATTGCATCAGTGAAAAAAAATGAAAATTTATAATTCTTTTTTTTTGCAAATAGAGATTTTAGGAAAATGATACTAGAAATCCTTATTTTTCAGATGCTTCAACTGTCTACCTGCAAAACAAAAATATACAAAGACAAAGACAAATATTCTTTTGTATTTTGATTAGAAGTTAGTCAACAACACATATACAAAATAAACAACCAAGGTGCTTGGAGATTCCTCAAGAGCAAAATTAAAGATAGGAGATAGAAAAAGAGGAAGAATCAACCCTAATGTAATCTTGTTATGATCGTGTTGATATGATATGATAGAGGAATCTTAGGGGCAAAAATTGGGGTACAAGACATCCCTTCGGGCGTAACCAAACTGTCTTAAGGATAAGCAGAGGTTGTAGGTGATACCTCCCCTAATTCCAAGTAAAGGGACAATAGGGAATTCTCCATAACGATCGACAATAGTAACATTCTCTATGGATCGGGAACACCAATGAATGTCTGAATGTTTGAGCATCATCAACCTTTGTGACCACCTTGAACCTTGCTCATTCTTCAATATAGATTGGGGAAGATGTGAAATAAACCATCTTGCCAATAGAGGAGTGCAACACATAAGGATACCTCTTTTCCTCTTAGTGCGAGTGTGAAAAGAATGTAGAATGTCCCCTAGCAAAGTAGGCACCGGGTTGCGGGATATGAAGATTTTGACGGTGTTCACATCTATGAGTTGGTCAGGATTTGGAAACAAAACTATCCCATAGATGAGGAGAGCCACAATTTCCTCAAAGGCTTGGAAATCCAAGGAGTTCCAACAGTTTTTGGCTTTCTCAAACATGAACTTTGCTAAGAAACCCTTGACACCACTCCTTGTTTCCCAATTAGTTGTGATATCAGATGATTGAAAGTGTAGAGCTTGAGCAATCTCTTCTGGATTTGGGTCTCTTTCCGTACCTTTGAAAGGTAGTTGATTGACAATGAGAATCCTCAAGAGTTGGGAGAAATATTCCAAAGTTGGCACAAGTTGATAATCGGGAAATGTGAAGCAATGGTGTTAAGGATCAATGAACTGAAAGAGCACCTTCATCATGTCTTCATCCGTGTTGGAGGTGACCAAGTTTAGTAGGCAACCGTGTCTTTCGGTAAATGGAGAATTTTTTTGAATACTTGAAGCTAACTCCTTAAGTTGATGAGGGATCCTTACAATATTGACTTGAATGGTTTTCCTGCAAATAGAATCCATGTCCTACAAAACAAGAACAAAGATAAATCCCAGAAGTCCTTGAAATGGTTAGTGAATGAATATGATGTTATTATGTTATGTACAAGTATGTATACACAAACAAAGCAAACAAGTCCTTAGGTTTAGGGTTGCATGGAGTCTCATAGGTAAGTACCCTCTTGAAGTTTAGTTGGCTCAACCTGTCCTAGAAATAGTAATCGGGATCTAACGAGCTCAACATCACTAGTTTGTTTCCTTGACCATTATTTCAACACAAGCCTCTTTAATGGCGACCGAAATATCCCAAAAAACCAAACCTCAATGAGTGTTGTATCGAGTATCTACCAACTTCGAACTGCACCAAAGCCGATCATCTCACTTGTCCTAAAGGCCAAGTTGGTCAATTAAAGGTTCTAAAAGTTCATTAGTGCTTCATGACATCACTCAGCGGCCACGTATTCTCCTTGATTAACTCAAGGGCTACCGGTACCCACAAATATGTCGCACTAACGTAGCTATTTCTTAGACCATATTGGTATACCCTGCACAATTTCCACAATGTATTGCTACTTACCTATAAGGTATCCCAAATCTGGGTAGAGGATTCAAACTCAAACAAAGAACCATAATGTAAAGCATACAAGTTAAACAATGTAAGCAAGTAAATGTGATCTAACCCTAAGGTAACCCCACTTTTAGAATTCTCCCCAACAGAGTCGCCAGTTCTGTGATACGGTGGGAGAACTGACTTGAAGGTTTTGCGTTTGATTGCAAATGTTGCGGTTTAGCAAGAGTTGCCACCAAATTTTCTTTTATCTAAAAGGAAAGGTGAAAAGGCACAAGAAAGACCTTTGAGATTATTTCTTGAGTTTGGGGGGTAGATTATGAAAAGGGAAGGTATTAGCACCCTTTTCATCCATGGTTTTCCATTGGCTCTTAGTTACTTTCTAGATCACTTGTTTTTGTTTGAAATTATGCTTTGTCTGGTTTTTGAAAGTATTTTGTAAAGAGGCCATTGTTTAGGTAATCTTTGTAATGATTCTCGTTTGTAAGAATGTATACAAAGATATTGATCTTTTGAAAATGTTTTCAAGTTTTGTAAGAGGTTTTGGAAGTGTAGGTGTTTGTTTTGAAAATAGTAAGGATGTTTTGAAATTGAGAAAATAATTAGGAGCATTCTACCTACTCAAAAGTCTTTCATGTTCATTTCCTTTTTCCTTTGACATTGTTATCTTACCATTGATTTGGTAAGTAACCTTATCTTTGGATGTAAACGGGACGGGCGTGGGTCATTGTATAACCAGGATTAGCAATATTGCAAGGTATCTTAACATTATTTTTTAGGGACTAAGATCATTTGAAAGGCAACTTAGATAGCGTCATCGAGGGACTATGATCTTGTATTTTGGTTGTTTTTGCTAAGATGCCTCACATGCGTAATATGGCCATTTTGTAAAGGCAACCAAGTGGATTTACCATATGGGGTGCTTGCGTGCAAGTGCATTGTTTTTCATGCTTGATTTTGTCTTTGATTAGGGTTTTCTAATTGATTAGTTTTAGTCTTTCCATACAAACCCTAATTACTAGCATTTGTACATAAAGCGATAAATTATAGAATTTAAAGTTACTACGCTATTACAATACTTGTAGGAGGGGGGTGTACAAAGTATAAATGGGGATTGCAAGAATTTAAAGCCTAATTGTATATTACAACCATATTGAATTTGTACAAGAATTGAAATAAATAATGTACATAATGAATAAATATACAAGAATGCAAATGTGAAGAAAATAGATGTTTTTGTTTGGATTTTTTAGGAAAAGGGAATTTGTTTTAACCTAATTAATTAAAAGAAAATAATTAATTAAAATAATAAAAAGTAAACCTAATTTTACTAGGAAAAGAAATTAAAAAGAACCCTAATCTATTAATTGATTAAGAAAAGAAATTAAGTTTATAAGAAAAGTATTTTTGGTATTTTTGTCTTGAAAATAATTTATAGTATTACAAAATTTTGTTGACCTTTTTGGTTTTAAAAGAGAATTTTTAAATTAAGAGAGAACTAAACTAAAACCCTAATGTTTAATTAAATTTACAAAATATTTAGTCAAAATAAACAAAGTATGATTAAATGAAATAATTTTTTGTGTGAAAAAATAAATAAACCATGTCCAAATATAAATCTACTATTTTTATATTTTTTATGATTTTTTAGTATTAGAAAAATAATTAAGTAAATAAATAAAATGAAAATAAGAAAAAAACTAAAAAAAAACTGGGCCAGGGGTGTTGATAGCCTGCAAGGGGGGTTAGAGATAAGAAAAAAAACAAAAAGGCCCAAAGGAGGCCCAGCGCTGCCAAAAAAGGAAGTCAGAATGTAAAACAATGTAAAAAAAATCAAAAGGGTACCACTGGGCTCGAACCCAGGTCCCTCTGGTTACAGGCACGCGCTTCTACCACTAGGGTGTCTATACATCCGTTTATATAAATCAAACCATAAATATATATGGCAAACACGTTCCTGAGGCCAACTTCATCTTCAACCTCACGCCCAACCAGAAGCTCTATAACTCAATCAATCCTCAACAAAAATGAAAACTGTAAACATGAAACTTGTAGAAAGTTTCCTCACTATTTCAGAAATGTAAAGTATTAAAACTATAGATCAAAGACAAACATGAATTTCATTGGCCCTAATCTGAACCCTAAAAATATCAGAAATTTCAATCTTAAAATTCTCTAAGCTCAAACAAAATTAATGAAAACTATGAACATGGTTAGCTTTAGGGAAATGATATCTACATGTTTCATTCACAAATAAATCATTGATGATGCTTGTATGACAAGTTCAAAAGTTAGAAAACTTACCTTGCAATGGGGTATCGGGTTTGAAGTTTGAGCAGCTTTCAATGAGTTCCAATGATTGGGTTAGCTTCCTCAAGTACCCAGGAAGCTAAAGGGATGCTTAGCTTGAGCTGAAAGTGCCTGAGGAGTTCTGGAGAAGTCCAAGTGAAAAGCTCTGTTTTTGAAAATGGTGGATGCTGATGGAGGTGTTACAGTGGTGCTGCAGGGGTTGGGATTGTTTGTGTATGTTCTTTAGAAACTTTTGAAAGCAAAAGGCCAAGAAACGCACAAGTATATTTGAAGATTGGCTTCAAAACTCAGAAATGACAAGTTTTGAAGTGTTTTTGGTGATTCTGTGTTCTAGGTGTTTTCAGGGCTTAAGCATGCGTTTCTTTTGTGGCAAATGGTTTGTTTATATATAAGCAAAAGGGTTGTAGTGGTTTTGAAAGTCAGAAGTACAAGTTACAAGCTATTTGCTAGGTTACTTGATTTTGAAGAAAAGTGGGAAAACAAGTTTCAAGAGGAGGTACAAGCATGGGCTGAGTGATTGTAAGTGTCTAACAAGTTTCTCTTGTGTTATAAGACATGTATGATCAGAAAAGAGCAAGTGCAAAGCTCAAGAACAAGTATTGTGCAAAAAGTCACATCAAAATGGCAATGTTCACTTTCTTCCTAAAATGGATATAAAGCATGGTTTTGCATTGAATGCTTGAAATGAGACCTCTAACAGTTGTGCAAGCAATTAATTATAGAGTGCCTAACAAGTTAGAGGCCTGCAAAGTAGAGGTTATGCAACATAACTTTGAATTTGAATTTTGTTCATCACAAAATGCCTTGTAATTCAAGTGATAAAACCCTAACTTCATCTCTTCCATTCTCCTTACTCAAGAATGATCTCAAGGAGTTCTTAGACATTTTGAAAAGCTTGTAATGTGATATACAACCCATATTTGAATTAATTTTGAAGATTACCCTTGGAACTATATGAAAAAGTGCAATGAAGTTGGGTCAAAATCCTGACTAAATTAGGGCAAAATTTCACTAAGTATTTTTGTTTCATGACCATGTATTCTTAAAATTATAACTTGAAATCCAAGGACTTTTGGAAGGAGTTTTGTAAAGAAAAGTTATATATTTCATGGATATCTACAACTTTCATGTTGGAAGTTTCTCTTGAATCATCTTTCATCATGGTGAAAATTTTTCTCAAAGTTGTGAAAAAATAAGAAATTTCCAACACTTAGAAAAATTTCTAAGTTTAGAAATTTTCACTTTTCAAAATGAATTTTTGAATTTTTGATTTCTTGATGAATAAGTTTCATATTTTGACATGTTTTGATGAATTATGATCTTTGGCATTTGATTTTGACCAAAAAGTCAAAGTTTGACTTTTCAGTATACAGTTGACTTTTGATCAGTTGACTGGAAATTCATCTGTCAATCCATTGGACTTAAGCAATGTTTGGAGCCATGTTATTAGGTCAAAATGATGCAATTGGACTCTTGAGATCATGCCTTAAACCAATTAATCATTTGCTAGGTCAAAAATTAGAAATTGTCCTTTCCCAGTCAAAACCCTAATTTTGACCATTTTGCCCTTTTAGAGATTTGATCAAATTTCTTAAGGAATTGTGGTCCAAACTTTATCAAATGATACATACGAGTTTAAAATGTTGATGTGGATCAAAAATAATGAAGTTTGACTGTAAATTTTCCATAGTTGACTTTTTCCCCAATATAGCTGATTTTTAGGTCAACTGCTCAATTGACTGATTAAAAGTATGATCCAAAGCTTGAAACTTGACATGAGTAATCTTGAGGGTCCCTAATGATCCATTAAAGTCATATGTGGCATTGGAATTTCAAATATCCTTGTGCAATCTCAAACCCTAATCAATGTTTAAGGAGGTGTCTTGAGCTGATCAACCCTAGTGCAGTGTTGAGTCAAAGGAGATATTGTGAGAAAATTCTTGATAAATGAGAGGGAAAATTTTAGGGTACAACAGCTGCCCCTATTAAATCTTCATAAACCTGAAGAGTTAGATTGGCGAGCTTTTCCATTCGTGACTCAAAGGTGGAAGATGATTGGACACTAGAGTGCCCAGAAATTTACACTCGGTGATGTGATGGTTGATGGTATAGGGAATGGGATTAAAGATTCCATTTAGAGAGGTGATGAGAATTTGTCAGGGATGGGCTTGTAGATGCCATCCAGAAATGATTGTTGAACTATATTTGTAAGCTGAATCTAAATTAGTATCAGAATCGCGTCCGTGTCTGGAGCGTATCTGAACTGTATCCGAAAGTTAAATCTGAATGAGTATTAGGATGGCATCCGTGTCTGGAGAGTATCTAAACTGTATCCGAAAGGTGAATCTGAATGAGTATCAGGATGGCATCCGTGTATGGATCTTATCTGAACTGTATCTGAAAGCTGAATTTGAATGAGTATCAGAATGGCGTCCATGTCGGGAGCGTATCTGAATTGTATCTGAAGATTGAATCTGAATGAGTATCAGGATGGCATCTTTGTCTGGAGCGTATCTAAAATGTATCTGAAAGGCTTTTGAACATTGTTAATGGTAGCTATTGATTAACCTTATCCTGAAAAGGGTAAAATGTTAGCTAATATGCAATGTCATGTTGTATGAAATGCATGGTATAATGAGATTGTGATACATGCATTCGTGTTATCAATGTTTATGATATATGGATGCGATGTATGCGTATGTGAGATAATCTGTTTCACTGCTTGTTTGAATTGGGGAAAATAAATCCCCGACTGCTGCTGAGGATACGGAGTGCAAGTCTTCATGTTTTGAAGTGTTGATGAATTCCCGTTTAGAGAAATAAACTTTGTTGTAAGGGAAACACCGTGTACTACTTGTGAAATCCTATTGGGAAATCCTGAGAAATTTGGCGACTTCTAACGGGAAGTGACAATTGGAAGTTTTGTTCCGCTGGGGATTAAACTGCACACTACGGGGGATTTTATGGAATAGCTTAAAGATATAGCCCTATCTCTTAAAGCCATTAGTGATTGTCTTTCTATTTTGTTCATTTGTAAATGGTAGTTACGTTCAAATGCATATGTTCAAAAATAAATCATTGGACATTTTCATAAACAAACACAAGAGTAAAGAAAAATAGATAGTTTTGCACTTTCAAAGGGATATCTTTGTATTGACTTTGAGTAAGTATTTTTGTACAATGAGACAACCATTCTAGTAAGAGAATTCCGTTGTAAAAAAAAATGAAAATTTGATACCAAGAAAAGATAGCTACGTGAAATAATCCCATGGGGTTCCCATTCTGCTACAGCCTTCGTGTCTCTGAGCATCTTATCTATTTGTTGAATTGATCAGAATCATCGAGTTTGCAGGTTATCTGTAAGGTGATCCAACAGGACACAGTCATACGCTTTAATTCCCTAACTATTTCCTGGACCGCCCTTTCGGGTTTTCAGTCCACCAGGATACCCTTTTTTGCCCAAGCCACCCTTTTAGGTTTTCAACTTGCCGGGTGTACAGATTTTTTGTTTTATCCCTAATTTTTGCCCGAACCTTTTTGGTTCTCCGGGATGCCCTTGTTTTACCTAGGTGTGTCAACCTAGCGGGTCTCTTATGCGTAGTATCTTTTGACTATGTCCGCGTTCACAGGGTGCGGCAGGTCGTCACCATCCATGGTGGCCAAGATCATTGCTCCACCAGAGAATATTCTTTTGATCAAAAATGGTCCTTCGTATGTAGGAGTCCATTTGACCCTAGGATCACCTTGCGGCAGTATGATGCGTTTGATCCCCGACTTGATACACTTGGCGTATGACCTTTTTGTTGAAAGCCTTGATCATCCGTTTTTGATACATTTGACCATGACATATATCAGTAAGTCTTTTCTCATCAATCAAGTTCAGTTGATCAAGTCGAGTCTGGATCCAATCTTCTTCATTCAGCCCTGCATCCTTCATGATTCTCAAAGAGGGGATCTGAACCTCAATAGGCAAGTCAACTTCCATTCCATATACCAAAGAGTAGGGTGTTGCTTCGGTTGATGTGTATGTTGTGGTACGATACACGTGGAGAGCGAATGGTAGCATCTCATGCCAGTATTTGTATGTGACTGTCATTTTCTGTATGATCTTTTTGATATTCTTATTTGCGGCTTCGACAACACCATTCATCTTTGGCCGGTAAGGGGAAGAATTGTGATGTTGGATCTTGAATTGCTCGCACAGGGCGGTGACCATAGTATTGTTTAGATTCGTACCATTGTCTGTGATGATCCTCTCCGGGATACCATACCAACATATGGGATTTTGTTTAATGAACCGGGCTACAACATTCTTGGTCATGGAGGCGAAAGAGGCGGCCTCAACCCACTTTGTAAAATAGTCAATGGATACTAAGATGAAGCGGTTTCCATTAGAGGTTGTTGGTTTGATTTCCCCGATCATATTGATTCCCCACATAACAAAGGGCTAAGGAGCCATCAAGACATTCAGAGGAACCGGAGGTACGTGCACTTTGTCAGCATAGATCTGACACTTATGGCAGGTTTAAGAGTGTTGATAGCAATCTGCTTCCATGGTAGACTAGTAATAGCCTGCCCGTAGGATATTCTTTGCCATTGTATGCCCACTAGAATGAGTGCCAAAAGTGCCCTCATGTAGATCAGCCATGATCTTTTCCGCTTCGACCTTATCTACACACCGAAGTAACACAGAGTCATGGTTGCGTTTATAGAGAATGTCATTACTAAGGAAGAATTTAGAAGAGAATCTCCTTAAGAACTTCTTATTATTGACTGAAGCTCCTTCCGGATATTCTCGAGCCTCGAGATACCTCTTGACTTCGTGAAACCAAGGCTGGTCCACTACTTCTTCAATATTAATCTCGTGACAATGAGCTGGTTCATCCATTCGTTCAATGGTGATCTGGGGAACCTCGTTATCCCATTTAAGTTTAAACATGGATGACATTGTGGCTAGTGCGTCTGCTATCTGATTTTCTTCTCGCGGGAAATGCTCGAAGGTAATCTTCTCAAAATGTGGGATCAATATCAGCACATGTTCTTTGTAGGGGATAAGGTTAGGGTGTTTGGTGTCCCATTCTCCTTTGTTCTGACTGATGACCAAAGTCGAATCAGCGAATACATCTTTGAAATGTTTGCGAGCAAGCAACTATGAGCATTCTACCTACTCAAAAAGTATTAGTTCTTTTCCTCTTCCTATAGATAGTGTTACCTTACCATTAGTTGGTAAAAAACCTTATCACTGGATGTGAAGGGACAGGAGTGAGTCGTCGTACAGTCATAGAAGGAAACATTGTAGGATACCTTAGAAATTTGTCATAAGGGTATAAGATCGTTTACCAAAGGCAACATCGAAGGGTCATCGAGGGACTACGATCTTGTGATTGAGGGTCTTTGCTAAAGCATACCACATTCGAGGGACATGATTGTTTTAATCCAAGGCACCAAGTGTGGATTACCCTAGAGGTGCACGTGTGCAAAGTGTTTTTGTTTTCATTTAATTTGTCTTGAATTAGGGTTGTCTACTTGTTTGATTTTAAGTCTTGTCATACAAACCTTAATTACTAGCAATAATATGGAAAGCGGTAAATTGCGGAATTTAAAAGTCATACGCTATTACATCACTTTAGGGGATGGGGGATACGAATTTACAAATGGGGACGACAAGTAAAAGTAAACCCTAATTACTATTACAAGACTTTGACAATTACTTAAATTGTAATGAAAAATAGTAAAATGTGCAAGAAAATGGTAAAGTTAAAAGAAATTGTTTTTAAGATTTTTGATAGAAAAGGTTTCGTAGTAAATTTAATTGAAGAAAAAAATCTAGGTCTAAGTTAACTTAAAAAGAACACTAAATGTTTAGAAAAATATTTTTGATGTTTCATTTAGAAAAAGGTTTTATGGTGTTAGGTCATCTCCAAGCAATGCAATATGTCCAAAATAACCTAAAAAAAGTCTCAAAAGTAAGAAATTTTGTGCCTGAGCTGACACGGGAACCCGTGTCAAGACCTGTTCAAGCTTCTTTGCACACTTTTGTTCTATCCAAATTGACACGGGCCGTGTCGTGTGACACCGTCCATGTCATGTGATACGGGTCGTATCGTGTGACACAGACACCCGTGTCAGCCCCTGCCTGCCTCTTTTTTGCACGTGTCTGAATCAGTTGAGTTGACACAGGCAGTGGTATGTGACACGAGCACCCGTGTCAGGACGTGCCCTGCATTTTTGTTAAGTTTTTTAACCCTGCTGAGCTGACACAGGCCGTGTCGTGTGACATGGCCACCCTTGTTAGCCCCTGGCTTCGCTTTTTGCTAAGTTATGGCTTTGATCTATCTTATTGTATCCTTTTGAAAGCAAAAGAAAATTATGTATGAATAAAGATATTACAGTTTGAGAAAATTTACCCCTTGAAGTGAAGAGTTTAGAACACATACGGATGTTTCCGGGTTTGAAGTGGTGATTGATCGAGCTCCTTTAGACCTTTTTGAAGTTATTCCAATCCTCACTTTGTGCTGAAAGTTGTTGAATCACTCCAACCAAGTCAAGTTGCAAGATACCGTTTTTGAGTTTGGAAGATAGTGATAGTGATTTTACAGAAGTTGTTCATGTGTTTGAACAACTTTTATATGATGTATATGAAGTATTTGGATGGTTTGTTTGGGAAAAACTTGCAAGGTGTGAGAGGTTCAAATATTTGGACTTCAAATCTCAAAAGTGGAGGTTTTGTAGACAATTCTGGTTTTTTGAGGGCTTGTTCATCTCTTTCTTGCAAATGATCTCTCTATTTATAGGAAAGAGGTTTTAAGACAAGGGTTGATCAGATTTTCAAAATCACATGTTGTGGCTAGGTTGGATGGTACATGAAGCAAGCTTGAAGATCATAGTTCCAATGCTTTGTACTTTGCTTCATAGATTTTTTGGACACTATAAGCATGCTTGTCTTATTTTTTGTGTTGAGTGTGTGTAGAAGGAATAAGTTAGAGGCTCAAGAAGAGTTGACTTTGTCATTAAAGCTACTTTGCAAGAATGGTAATGTCAACTTTGTGCCAAAAATGGAAAGATCACTTGGATAAAGCTTAAATCAAATGGACCATAGCTCAAAAGTTTATGTAAACATTAAATTATGGTGAAATTTGCAAGTTAGAAGGCCTGTAACACAAGATTATGCAGCATATCATGTAGATTGGATTATGTGTTCTTCACCAAAATGACTTGTAATTCAAGAATGGATGCCCAACTTCATGCCTTTGAATCTCCTAGCTCAAGTATGATAAATTTATGCTCTGGGATATTTTGGAAAGCTAGAAATATTTCCTACAACCTTAATATTGACCACTTTGGATAAATTAAATTGGAACTTGATGAAAATTGGCCAAGAAGTTGGGACAAAAACCTGACCAAACCTGCTGAAAATTTCTCTAAGTGTTAGATAAAAATATCATGACTTCATGGGCTTATATCTTTAAATCTGAGCATTTTTTATACATCAACCCTCTAATATAAAGTTGTGGAATTCATCAAGATCTACACAACTTTCATGTTGAAAGTTTTCTTTGAATCATCTTGCATCTTGGTGAAAAAATGTCATGAAGTATTGAAATTATCAATTGTAAAAACCCTTAGAAAATTTTCAAGTATTGGAAACTTTGAATTTTTTGTTGACTTTCTTGACTTTGTTGATTTTCTTGATGATCAAGTTTGATATTTTTTTAAGTCTTGATGAATTTTGATCTTTGAATTTTTGTGTTGACCAAAAAGTCAAAGTTTGACTTTTTGTGTATCAGCTGACTTTTCGTCAGTCGATACAAATTTCAACTATCAATCTTTTGATCTTGAGAAATGATTTGAGTCATGAAATTATGTAAACATGTTGTGTTTGAGTCCTTGAGATTATGCTTTAAGCCATAAGGTCATGTATTATGTCACAAGCCAATGATTAAATCATTCTCAATCAAAACCCTAATTTTGAGGCTCGGTGCTTTAGAGGTGAGCTTGTATGATCAAACTTTTGAGAACCCTTGAGCATTTGAGATATTTGGTGAGAAATTTCTTGAGAAAATGAAGGGAAAATTTTGGGATGCAACAGAAACAAACTAAATACATCCAGAAGCCCAAAATTCTAACTCGAATCAAATAAAAATTACAACAATAACAAAAAATTAAATTGAATCTTTCCAAAATCTAACTCAACCAGACAAATTAACATCAATACAAACCCTAATTCTAATTTATAAAAGCCTAATTTTAACTCATAAAAAAGGGATCTTTGAATCCTAAAGCCGACACAACATTTGCCTTCACTGAAAGCTATAACTTCTTGACATTTAGGGTTTCACATTGAAATCCTAAACTGCTCTTGAGCATTAGCCACCACACCTCGCAGAGAACAAAAGAAAAGAATTAGAAGAAGGAAAATGTGGAGAAACAAAAAGAAATAGGAGAGAGTTCAAAAAATAAAATAAAAAGAAAGAGAGGCGTTTACCTTTGTAACTGAGAAATTCCTCCTTCTCGAAGGTTGGTATCATTTTCATTGAATCTTTCGTTGTACCTCTTTTAATTGTCATTGGCTTGCTGTTTTCATAGTTATTTTTTGCTTCTGTATGGTAGGAATTAAGGTTTAAATGCTTGTTTAGGTTGGTTTTAGGGTAGATCTGGAGGTTTGAATGTTAGGGTTTTCAAAACCTAATTTTTTCCGATCTATTAGTTTTAGGGGGATTAGTGGATTTTGGCTTTAGAATAAGGTTGAGAATTAGATTTTGGTTGAGGTTTATGTTTGTTGTTTGGGGCTCGGAACAAGAGTGGTTGGTTTCTTAAAAATTTGGGGGAGGATAAGGCCGGAGAAGATGAATCTTCATCTTCTCCGGTGAGGTCATTGAAGGTATGAAAAACACAAGAAATGGGGGTTTTAAATCAAAACTTTTCTTTTAAAAATATTCCCATTTAACTAAAATACATTTTTCTTCACTCTTCATAATAACAATAATTAAGAACAAGAAGTAAAGAACAAGGTATGTTTATACTAGTTCACTTGAAAACTATCAAGCTAGTCTGGTCCACCTGCCAAGGTGATTTCACCTCTCTCAATCGATGACTTAATCCACTATAACCAAACTGATTATTACAATACACAAGCTACCCGCAAGTGACTAACAACCTCTAAGACACACAAGTCCTAGACTTCTTAAGGATAAAAACCTAATTGGTCCCTTAAGGAAACTCAAACCTCTAAGACACATTAGTCCTAGACTTCTTAAGGATACAGACCTAATCGGTCCCTTAAGGAAATCAAACAACTGTTTAAATACAAGTTTTGTTTACAATGATATTGCTTCTACACAAGCTGAATATGTAAACTATTTTAAGAATAATGACTTAAGAATATAAAATCTATAAACATCGCTTTGTGCATAGATATTTCATTATTTGGAAGCTTTCTCTCTTAGTCTTTAAGCCTTTATATAGCCAATAAAATAATATGTCTGTTGAGGGGTACTCTTGGGATTTCCAGAAACATTGGCGGCTTGAGCAATAATGTGGGGGACAAGATCGTACAACGCGTCCATCCTTTCATGGTAGTGGAATGAAACGTTGATTGTACCATGTACCATTTGTACCATGTTAACATCATCTTCTTTCCTTCCATACTTTAGAGGCTTCTGTGAGCATGAGTTTAGAAGCAAGAACATATCACAAAGTCCTCAGAATTTCAAGTCTTCAGAACTGCGTCTTAAGAGTCTTCAGCACATGGTCATGAGAACCTTTTCTTAGAACCTTGGGTCTTTAGAACTTCAAGTCTTTAGAGTCTTTAGAACTTCTGCCTTTGGACTCTTTTGCACTTGGTCTTTAGAACCATTTTCTTAGAACCATGGGTCTATAGAACTTCAAGTCTTCAGAGTCTTTAGAACTTTGTCTATCATAATCTTCAACACTTGGTCTTTAGGACCCTTTGTCTTCAGAAACATTAGTCTTTAACATCTGGACTTAAGTAGAAACTTATGTCTTCAGATCTTCTGACTTGTTTCTTTATAACAGGTTGTCTTCAGAAACATGAGTCTTTAGCATCTAGGCTTCAGTAGAAACTTTTGTCTTCATATCTTCTGACTAGTTTATTTAGACTTCATATGAGAGCCTACACTTCAGAGTCTTCTCGAGTGTCTTAGTATTGTTTATTAGAACTTGTGTAGCGCAGAGGTCGAATTAATTCTCTTCTAATGTCTTGGCCATGCCATCCATCAGAAGCAAAACATGTTTGTTAAATACTCAAAAATAACAAACACTAGAGTATCAAAATTGTTCATACACACATACTCATTTGTTATCATCAAACCTCAAAGATAATATTGCAGAACCAAATCTTGTTCTTACAGTCATACGGTGGTCAAGTTGTAACACCCCAATTCTACCCGGCAATTATGAATGTAAATCAGAGTTATAAAATTCATACAACTGAATCAGGATGCCACAAATTCAAATTAAAAATCATTGCATTCAACATGGATACATAACACTTTTAAAACTTAGGATGAACCAACCACAAAATATTTTAATCTCTTACTTCAACAACTTGAACAACTACGCAGCGAAATCATAATAACTTCTTTGTCCAACATTACAACAACTTCAAAATAACACATACTTAGAAAAAATCAAATTAAAGTTCAACAACTAAAATAATCAATAATTAAAATCAACAAGCGTTCATCCCCCCGAGTGTTACGTATCAGAACAATGACACCGACTCGAACTACTGAAGGTAAACCACTGTGATACGGTGGCAGAACCCACTGTTATACTAGTTTTGCATTTTGCATTCACAAATGTCGCGGTAAGAAAGAGTCTCCACCAAATTTTCTTTTATATAACAAAGGAAAGGGTGAAAAGAACAGAAAAGGACCTTTTTCGAGATTTTTTGAGTAAGGGGGGTAGATTATGGAAAGGGAAGGTGTTATTACCCTTTCCATCCGTAGTTATCTACGGGATCTTAGGTACTTTCTCATTTTTTAAAACTATTTATGCTTGTATGTTTTGAAAATTTTTGTTTGCTTTATGGTAACTCTTGTATCAGTCCTCAAGAGTGTGATAAAGCGTTTTTGAAAAGAAGTTTGAAAAGTGTGTAAGTATAAAAAAGGAATTGTTTTTGAGCAAGTACTTAAGAACTGTCTACCTACTCGAAAAAGAATGTTCTTTTCCTCCTTTCCTTTAGATAGTGCTATCCTACTATTAGTGGTAGGTAGCCCTATCTTCGAATGTTGAGGGAATATCGAAAGGGACGCTTATGGTTATTGAAGGCAACATGTAAGGATACCTTAGCATTTCGAAGGGACTGTCATTATATAGGCAACATCGAGGGACAAGATCATTTCTCGTAGGCAACTCGAGGGACATTTAGGGACCATGATCTTGTATGATGACTTTTAAACTGAGGGTCTTTGCTAAGATATCTCTATGTTCGAGAGACATGACCATTGTTTTCCGAGGCAACCAAGTGAGGAGTACCCTAAGGGTGCAAGTGTGAGAAATGTGTTCAATTTTCAGATATTTGTCTTGAGATTAGTGATCTAATGATTAATTGATTAATCTTGTCATGCACGCCTAATTTACTAGCAGTTTATATACAAGCATATACGAAAATATAAAGTGAGAAATAAAAGTTCCTATGTTATTACAGGGTTTTGGTGTAGATACATAAATAATGGACGAAAAGTAAAGTGCGGAAATAAAAACCCTAATTTAGCTATTACAAACTGGGCGCAGTTACATAAATGAAAAAAATAATCGTAGGAAAAAATAATAACGCGCAAAAATTAAGACGGGAAAAAGTTCTAAATCCTAAAAAATCTAATTGCTCATTAAAAATATTTTTTTTATTTTATGAAAAAAATTAGAAGTTTAACCTAATTTCTAACTAATTTTAAATTAAAGAAAAAAGTTAAATTTTAATTAAATTAATTTGCAAAAAATAATTTTATTAAAAAAAAACTCTAAATCCTATTATTTTTTTATGATTTTTGATTTTTTATGATTTTGTTGTAAAAATGAATGAATAGAAAATATAAACTAATTAATAAGAATTAAATAAAATAAAGGAAAGAAGATGGGCCTGAGGGGGGTGTGAGACCCAATTGAGGGGTGATGCTGTTGAATTTCTAGGGCCCAAATCTTATTGGCCCAGACCCCTGCGCCTGATTCAGTGTTATTGTGTTGGAGAGGTCTATCATAGGGAAGCGTTTCTAGACGCTGGATCTGGAGGATGAGTGATCCAATGGTGATGATGATAGAGCGCATGATGTACGCCTGAGGATGTAACATACTAGATCTACAGGTAACAATTCAGAAAAATAATATGCAGGAGGCAAGGGTCGTACCCTTGACCTCCCATACATACAATGCCTTAAACCCTTCACTCTTGCCATCTGCGCTGCCTGCTCATTCATACATATAATAACAAAATATTATTATAAAGGAAAATAAGGCCATGGCTGAGTCATCAAAAACACGCTCGCACTTGTGGGGCCCTGGAATTTTAAACAAACCAATTAAAACATGTTAACCTTCCACGGATGGTCCTCGCCTGGGTCAGAGAAGTCAACGATTTTAGGGCAGCACTCCGGTCGTCTTCTCCTGCCAAACAAAACTTGGGTCTGCAAAAATACACAGAATCAAAGCCCTAAATTCAGGCTACCCCTCCTATTTTGCATGCTACGAATTCAATGGTGATGGCCATTTGGTATGAGGAGGCCTGTATCACCCTGTTCATCCCTTGGTCATTTCCAAGCCCTAACCATGGAAACCTGCATTCTAAGCTTTTAGCTTTTCATGTAGCACGTTAGAACAATTCAAAACAATCATATGAACACAAATATATGCTTTGGATTCATTTAAATCATGTGTGTTAAGAGATTTAAACACAACAATTTTACTAAAAGGTTGTGATTTGGTTGGCCAGTTTCAGGCTGCTTCAGGCGTGGATGAAGGTTGATATGGCTTCCTGGGACCTTCAAGAGAAAGATTGGCTCCTTTGTTTTGATCAACAAAGGCTGGAACTAGTGCTTTTGATTTTCACGATTTCTTGAACTTTTGCAAATTCTCTAGGTTTCTCTTGGTGGATATTGCGCATGTTTCTTAGGTTTGGACTTGTTATGCTTATGTAGTGAATCAAATTAGGGTTGTAATTGTGGAAAGAATCCAATGCTTTCAACATATAATATTTGTTTTGGGAATAATATGCAATCTTTCCAAATTTGGCCAAATCTTGCACAAATGATTTCCACGCGTTTTCTTTGATTTGCCAACATGTTTTACTCTTCATTTGATGAGAAAAAGATTCTCAAATCATATCTTTTATTATTTTGATTATTTACTTTATTTAATTTTGCATTTTAATGGATAAAATAGCAAAATAAATGGTATAAATAATAAAATAATGTATGACTGAGCTCAAGGGTCGTGGGCCATGTTAAGAACAAGTTTCAATCATGAAAACATGGGCCCATTTGGAAAAAATTCAAGTTAGGTCAATATTGGCTTCATGCATTTTTCCAAAAATTGGTCAACTTTAGCAATGCATATATCTCTCAATTTTAATCCTAAGAGGGTGTTCTTTGACTTTTTAGAGAGCTTAGGATGTCCTATAAACAACCTTTTTTGTTTCATCTCAAATGGATCTTCCATGTTCATGCAAGGAGCTTTGACCCAAAAGGTGTTTTTTTTTACTTTTTGAAAGGACCTATAATGTATGAGCTTGTATCTTTTGATTGAATCATTTCTTGAACTTGAGGGTTGAATAGAAGTTGTATGGAATTGGATTCTCTTCAAAATGAGCCTTTGTGGAAAAATTTCTGATAAAGTATGAGAAAGTGATGTCTGGTCAAATTTTGGTTGACTTTTCCTATAGAAACCCTAATTTGCCATTTTTGACTTTTGATGAGTTAAGAGCATTTCTTGAGGAATCATGATCAACCCTTGATCAAATGATGGATATTACTTCAAAATTTTGATGTTGAGCAAAAATATTGAAGTTTGACTGTATTTGGGCCACAATTGACTTTTGACCTAGTACAGTTGATTTCCAGGCATTTGAGCAGTTGACTGAGCAAAGTTATTGTTCAAGGCATGAAATTTGGCATGGATGATCTTGAGGACATATTAGGACAATGAAGAAAATTTGGGATCCTTGGGACTCACTCATCTTGCTTAAAATTGAAACCCTAGTTGAGGTTTATTGCCTTAGGAGGAGAATTTGTCTGGTCAATTCTTAGCCATCCTTGAGCAATTGAGGACCTCTAGAGGCATGTCTTGAGTGAAAATGGGAGGGCATATTTTGGGGTACAACAACTTCCCCTGTTCAATCTTCTTAAACCTGAGGATGTAGACTGGCTGGTCTGCCTTTCGTGATCTGAAGGTGGAAGATGATTGAACACTAGAGTGCCCAGAAATTTGCGCTCGTCTGAAATAATACCTGACTGTGTAGATAATATCAAGAATGGGCTTACAGATGCCATTTGGAGAAGATGACGGAAGATCGTCGGAGATGGGCTTAAATATGCCATCCGGAGAGTATGACGGAGAGTCGTCGGAGATGGGCTTAGAGATGCCATCTAGAACAATGTTGATTTCATGAGATATTCCTTTGTGGGAATTCATATGCTTGTCGTTGAGGAGGACTCCGCTGAGGACCTTCAGTTGTCCATTACTCTACTGGGGAGCATCTCTTGATTGAAGAGACGGAAGTGAACTGCTATCTGGTCAGGATCCAGGCTTCACAGTGACTTGCTGAGGATAATAAGGCTGACTACTATCTGGTCGTGTTCCAGGCTTCACAACAATTTACTGGGGAAATGAGATGAAACTGTTATCTGGTCGGAATCCAGGCTTCAATGATTTGAAGAAATTAAGCTGTTATCTGGTCGGATCCAAGCTTTAACTTGAACTTGAGGTATACTACTATTTGGTCGAGTCTAGGATTCACAGTAATTGACAGAGTAAACTGCTATCTAGTCAGATTCCAGGCTTCGCAACATCTTATATTGTTATCTGGTCAGATTCCAGTCTTCATAGTGTCTTGAATTGTTGATTGACTATTATTTGGTCGGGTTCCGGGCTTCATAGTTTCTTTAACTGGAATAGAAATCAGAGAAATCTTAGTGTCGATTTAACTGAACCAGAGAAAGGTCTTTAACTAACTTTGACTGGAATGGAAATTAGAAAAGTCTTAGTATCAATTTAACTGAACAAGACGAAAGTCTTGGAGTATCTTCAACTGGAATAGAAATCAGAGAGATCTTAGTGTTGATCTGACTGAACCAGAGAAGGTCTTTAATTTACTTTGATTGGAATGGAAATCAGAAGAATCTTAGTATCGATTCGACTGAACCAGAAAAAAGTCCTGGAATATCTTCCACTGGAATAGAAATCAGAGAGATCTTAGTGTCGATCTAACTGAACCAGAGAAGGTCTTGGATTAACTTTTACTGGAATGGAAATCAGAAGAATCTTAGTATCAATTCAACTAAATCAGACAAAAGTCTTAGGATATCTTCAGCTGGAATAGAAATCAAAGAGATCTTAGTGTCGATCTGACTGAACCAGAGAAGGTCTTTTGAGAACGTCGTTATGAGGAAGATGCTGAAATAGCCTTTCGTTAGACGTAGCTTTTGAGAAGACTACCATGTCACGTAAGTAGTCGACGGTGTCTGTTGATTTGATCTTTCCTGAAAACGGTAAAGAGTTAGTCATATGCAATGTCATGATGTATGAAATGCATTGTGATCATGTTCTCAAAATAAATGAGACTATGTTGTACGCGATGTGTATGCGCATGTCATTATGTATGAATATGAGATGCTATTGCAATGTTTCCCAGTCTGGGAAAGTAAATCCCGGACTGCTGCCGAAAAGTGTTGGGAAATTGAATCCTTCATTTCCGCTGGGGATGATGAATGAAGATGATTTGTTAGGGATTTCCTCTTTCTGTCTGAGGATATTCTGCCGGGAATTGACTATGCTTGAGAATAACTCTGTGGGGGGAGGATGCTTTGTTGGAATATTTTGCCGATGTAGAGAAATAAACTCTTTTGGGGAATAAACTTCTGTAGTTAGAGAAATAAACTCTACCCGAGAGGAGGTTTCATAAACTGTTTAAATTATAAATCTTGGCTGGGAAATACAAATTTCAGCTCTCTGAAGGAACTTTGCTGGAGGAGATAATTCCTGCTTGGGGAAGGAGAGGTTAAAACTCTAGTTGTTTCTACTCTGTGGGTATGTAGTGGTTACTTCGTCTCAAACTATCTTTTTCCTTGTACCATGCTGAAAGAGTAACTGTCAGGATTACAAATTATTTTTTAGACTTTGCCCCGTTTCTTAAAATAATTAGTAATTTCTGTTTCTTATGCAAGTATTTGTGAACAATGATCATATTTAAATGCATATGTCAAAAATAATTATTGGACGTTTTTGCAAAACAAAAGAGAAAAAGAAAAACAAATAGTTTTGTACTTTCTAGGAATGATTGGTATTGATTTATGAAGTTCGCTTATAACAGGAATTTTGTACAAAGAGGCTGATGTTCTAGTAGGAGAACACCGCCGTAAAAGAATAAAAACTATACAAAATAGTTTATAAAGAAAAAACAGCTATGTGTAATAATCCCATTTAAGTTTCAACCCTGCTATTGCCCTTATGTCCTTGAGCGTCTCATCACTTTGTTACTTGTCCGAAGCTGACTGGATTGATTGGTACCGTTTAAGCTTGATAGTTGATACTGAAGTCTGGTCGCAAGGTGATCCAATGGGACATAGTGATACACTTCAAATCCCTAACATTTTCCTGGACCGCACTTTCGGGTTTTCAGTCCACCGGGATACCCTTTTTTGCCCAAGCCACCTTTTCAGGTTTTCGACTTGCCGAGTGTACATATTTTTTTGTTTTTATCCCTAACTTTTTCCTGAACCCTTTTATTTCGTCGGGATGCCCTTATTTTTTCCTAGGCCAGTCAACCTAGCAGGTCTTTATTTACGTGTAGTATCTTTTCACTATGTCCGTGTTCACAGGGTGAGGAAGGTCATCACCATCCATGGTGGTTAGAACCATGGCTCCACCCGAAAATAGGCTTTTGATTACAAATGGCCCTTCGTATGTGGGAGTCTATTTGCCCCTGGGATCACCTTGTGGCAGTATGATGCGCTTGATTACCAAATCACCCACTTGATACACTTGACGTCTGACCTTTTTGTTGAAAGCCTTGACCATTCACTTTTGATATATCTAACCATGACAGACAGCATCAAGCCTTTTCTCATTAATCAGATTCAGTTGATCAAGTCGAGTCTGGATCCAATCGTCTTCGTTCAAACCTGCATCCTTCATGATCCTCAAAGAAGGGATCTGGACCTCAATAGGAAGAACAATCTCCATACCATATACCAGAGAATAAGGTGTTGCCCCTGTCGACGTACGTGCTGAGGTGAGGTAACCATGAAGAGAAAATGGTAACATCTCATGCCAGTCTTTGTATGTCACCGTCATCTTCTGTATGACTTTCTTAATGTTCTTATTTGCATCTTCAACAACGCCATTCATCTTCGGACGGTAAGGGGAAGAATTATGATGCTGGATCTTGAATTTTTTACAGAGTTTGGTGATCATTGTATTGTTGAGATTTGTACCATTATCCGTGATGATTATTTCTGGCACACCATACCGACAAATCAGGTTATGCTTGATAAATCATACCACGACATTCTTGGTAACAGTAGCAAAAGAGGCAGCCTTAACCCACTTCGTGAAGTAATCAATTTCCACTAGGATGAAGCGATGCCCATTAGAAGCGGTAGGTATGATCTCTCCGATCATGTTAATGCCCCATATTGCAAAGGGCCAGAGAGTCGTCAAGACATTAATCGGCACCGGAGGTACATGCACTCTATCAGCATAGATATGGCATTTGTGATAAGTTCGGGGATGCTGATAACAATCTGCTTCTATAGTGTCTGAGGGAAAAAGTGAAAGAACTGAATTTTAATGATTGTCAAAAACCCATCTGTGCAAATATTCCTTGCTTCAAACAGGTGCAAGTGAGAAACATAAAAAAAAGCATTTCTCTCAAAACAGACTGCATGAGACGGCTCATAGATCCTCAGGTCGGCTCATGAGAAGAAGCTCTTGGCTTGGAAATGTCCAGGAAGGCGCACGCCTTCTCTATGCATCGACGCATGGTTCTGGGAGAATATGAGTCGACGCATCAGGGAATGAGTCGGTGCATGACTGCATAAATTTCAACCTCTCTCTCTCGGGAAGGCGCACGCCTTCTCTATGCATTGACGCATAGTTCTCAGAAAACATGAGTCGGCGCATCAAAACAATGAGTCGACGCATAACTGGAGGAACTTCAATTTCTCTCTCACTCAGGAAGGCGAACGCCTCCCGTATACCCTGCATGAGCCGACGCATCGCTAAATTGTCTTAATTTTCTCCTATGTTGTTTCATCATGGGAATGATCTATAAATATTGTTTTGGCCTCTGTTTCAAATAGAACAAGAAAAAGTGAAAGATATACACAAGAGTTCTCTTCATCTTCAACCTCTCATCAATAATCAACAACTACACACAATCATTTTTGTTGATCAAGTTCTTGGGATTGTGTTGATAACGTTCGAATTGAAAGTGCAATATCATATTTGGGTTGAGATCTTTGTGGGTTTTTTCTTGAATAAAACCATTGGGGTTTTGTCCTCCAAAATTGGGGGTTTTTATCAAAAATCTTTGCTTCATTGAATTCAGCCGAGCTAAGGGATTGGAAGGCCGTGGAGTGTTCAATCGGGTAGCGGTAACCGTAGGATTGTGAAGAAGGATTTGGGGCCAAAGATTCTTGAGTACAAAATCATTCAAGGTAGAAGGAGTTTTTGTTCAAGATTTGGCATACTTGATTCAGTTGGAATCAATGGAAGAGGAGTGCAACATATAAGATTCATCAAGTGATTTTGAATTGTGGTGATTGTATCTTCTCTTACAAACTTTACAAAATTAATTTCATATCCTAATTCTAGATTCTAGAATTAGGGGCAGAGTAGCCCACGCGAGGACGACAGCGTGAACTGCCTTAACAAATACCGTGTGCAATTTAGTTTTCTGCATTTCATTTCTATTTGCTTAAATTTGTGAGTTATCAATTTTCTTATGCATACAAAATAATTATAGTGATAAACTAAAATTTAAATCTCATATAGCATTCATTCGTAGTGCTATAATCACTACAATTTGAGTACAACCAAACCTTGTGTAGTACGTACACCAAGTGTTTGGTGAATTTACAACTCACAAATTTTCTATATCTTCTCCGCAACTAATTGGTAATAATTTACACCTTGTTAAACTTTCTAGAGCGATTCATCATATTCATTTTTAATTGTGATTCTATTATCATCATTTTCATCAAATTAGTTCGCATATCCGATATTTCCAATACGTAAAGTTTAGACGATCAGATTCAGGGTTATCGCTCTCTGATAAAAATAATTTTACAAAACGCGTAAATTTTTAAAGGGATCTATTCAACCCCCCCTTCTGGATCTGTCACATCGTCTAACAAGTGGTATCAGAGCACTGGTTTATCTAGTGCTTCACATACAACTTCTAGAAATAGATTGTGATCTAAAAGGGGCGTACAATAAAGCACCCGTTTTCACAGGTGAAAATTATAGCTATTGGAAAGATTGTATGCGTGTCCATATCACCTATGTTGATAGGAAAATATGGAAGGTTATCCAAGATGGGCCAGTTGCAATAACTATGCAAAATGTTGTCGGGATAACCATTCCTAAATCGGAAGCACAATGGGATGAAAAAGATTATAAAAATTATGCCTATGACTGGAAAGCACGAAACATGCTCATAGCAACTCTAGGAGTTTATGAGTATTTTCGAGTCTCACATTGCGCTACGGCTAAGGAAATGTGGGACGCTTTGTAAGTCACCCATGAGGGCATAAATGATGTAAAATTGGCTAGAATCAATACTTTGACGCAAGAGTTTGATCTCTTTCGCATGGAGCAAGGTGAAACCATCACCGACATACAAAAGAGATTCTCTCATATAATGAATCGCTTGCATACACTAGGTCATGTAATTGTCTATTTTGTTGCTACTAATAAAATTTTGAGATGTCTTAGCAGGGATTGGCAACCTAAAGTTACAGCAATTAAGGAAGCCAATGATCTAAATACTTTGGATCTCATGAAATTATGGGGTAAGCTTCAAGAACATGAGCAAGAGCTTATGAGCCTTGGAAAGCATGAAAAGAAAGAAAAGAAGGAAAAGTCAAGGGACTTGGAAAAGAAGTCTATAGCACTAAAGGCTTCAAGCTCCAAGTCATCCACCTCAATTTTGTATGAAAGTGAATCAAGTGATGACGATGAGAGTCTGGATGAGGATATGGGTTTGTTCGTAAGAAAATACAGTAGATTCCTCCGGAAAAATGAAATTCAGCACTCGGATAAGAATCTCATCAATTATAGATGCCACTCTCAACCCAGAAAGCAAAATGAAAATAAGAAGTCTAAGTCACGAGGATCATGCTACCATTATGGAAAACCTGGTCATTACAAGTCGGATTTCCCCTATTTGAAGAAAGACAAAGCCAAGGCCAAAAATCAAAAGAAACCAACCAAAGCTAGAAGAGCATACATTGCTTGGGAGAGTGATAGTGATTCCTCAAGTAAAGGTTTCTCAAGTGATAAAGAAGAAACGATCAACCTTTGTCTCATGGCTCATCATCATAAGAAAAAGAATGTAAGTCATGCTAAGTATGATCATGTTGATAAAATGCCTTATTTAGAATTGTTAAATTCTTTCAATACTTTACAAAAAGAGGCAAAGGAAGCTTTCAAACGCATAGCCTCAAACAAGAAAATCTTTTTATATCTAGAACAAAAGGTTTCCAATTCCGAAAAGGAATTAGAAGCTCTTAAAGCATCTATGATAGAAAATATTGAAGGAAAATGTGAAAAAGAAGAGAGACCTTGGTTTAATTGGCATGGATGTGAAACTTGTCATGTTTGGCAAAAAGAAGTTAGAATTCTCAAAGCCAAACTAGACAAAGCTTTACAACCTAAGATTATGTTTGCTATCGATCACTTAAACTTCAGAAAAAGTATGATTAATCCATATAAAAAATATACCTATGAATTAAGGGATCAAGATAGCAAGAGTAGATCTCACTTAGATGTGTCTTGCCTATATTGTTGCAAGAAGGGACATACCATTAGTAAATGTCGATTTAGGAGACTATTAGTTCCTAAAGGCATATATCAATGGTTCCCCAAAGGCAACAAATGTTCAACTGACACTCAAGGACCCAATGAATGTTGGGTACCTATCTCCCATGTTTGATATTTCAGGTGGAATGTCTTGAGCCTCTCGAGAGAAGATGGTTTCTCGATAGTGGTTGCTCAAGACACATGACGGGTGACATTTCTCTATTCTTTGAATTTGTGGCAAAGAAGAAAGGTTTTGTTACTTATGTTGATAACAACAAGGGAGAAATAATCGGTAAAGGTAGTGTAGGTAATCCCTCATCCACCACTATCTCAGATTTCCTATTAGTTGAAGCCCTTAAACACAATCTTATTAGCATTAGTCAATTATGCGAAAAAGGTTACAAAATTTCTTTTCTAAAGGATGAATGCATAATTGAACATAACGATAAGAAAGAGGATGTGTTTAAGGGCTT
Source organism: Vicia faba (assembly GCA_948472305.1). NCBI lineage: Eukaryota > Viridiplantae > Streptophyta > Magnoliopsida > Fabales > Fabaceae > Vicia > Vicia faba. The sequence continues at coordinate 724,580,099 of OX451738.1, read as the reverse complement.
GAGGGTAAACAATGTATATATGCTTAACTTGAGTGATATGTCCCTAACAAGTGCTAAATGCTTAGTCACCATGAGAGAAGACTCATGGCTTTGGCATAGGCGATTAGCACACGTTAACTTTGATTTGCTAAATAAAATCATATCTAAAGATCTTGTGATTGGCTTACCCAAAATCAAATTTACAAAATATCATCTATGTGATGCTTTTCAAATGGGTAAACAAGCACGAGTCTCTTTTAAATCTAAAAATGTCATCTCTACAACGAAACCACTTGAACTCCTCCACATGAACCTATTTGGACCATCTAGAATTAAAAGTCTAGGAGGAAATTATTATGGCTTCGTTATAGTCGATGACTACTCTAGATTTTGTTGGACGATATTCTTAGCAAACAAAAGTGACACTTTCTATGCTTTTGAAATTTTTTCCAAATTATCTCAAATCAAGTTGAATACAAAAATTGTGACCATCCGAAGTGACCATGGAGGCGAATTCAAAAATCACTTTTTTGATGAATATTGTGAAAGAAATGGCATTGATCATAATTTTTCTGCTCCTAGAACACCTCAACAAAATGGAGTTGTTGAGCGTAAAAATCGTGTTCTAGAAGAACTTGGGAGAACTATGATCAATGAACATGGTCTTCCAAAATACTTTTGGGCCGATGCCATCAATACCGCTTGCTATGTGCTAAATAGGATCTTGATACGTCTTATACTCAACAAAACTCTGTATGAACGTTTGCAAGGTAGAAAACCAAATATTTCTCATCTCCATGTCTTTGGTTGTAAATGTTTTTGTATTAAATAATGGTAAAGAAAATCTTGGCAAATTTGACTCAAAAGCCGATGAAAGTATCTTTCTCGGATACTCTCAATCTAGCAAAGCATATAGGGTATTTAATAAAAGGTTAAAAATTGTGGAAGAATCTGTACATGTTTCCTTTGATGAATCATGTCCAAAAATGGTCGAAAAGGGTATTTCTGTTAATGGTACAGGTGCTTCTTTGGAAAGGATACTCAATGATCAAGACGAAAAGAGTAATGAGCCATTACTTGAGAAAGAAAAAGAGGAGATGGATCATGTGTCTATCAAAGAAGAATAAGTCACTCAACCAACAAATGAAATAACTCCTCCTTTGGAGTGGAAAGAAACCAAGGATCATCCTATTGACAACATTCTTGGAGACATATCAAAGGGAGTAACTACACGGTCTAAGATAAGTAACTTTCGTTATCATTTCGCATTCGTCTCTCAAATTGAGCCTAAAACCCCTAAAGAAGCTTTATTCGATGAACATTGTTTTTGGAAATGCAAGAAGAATTAAACCAATTCAAGAGAAATGAGGTATGGGACCTTGTCCCCGCTCCACGACACCATCGAATAATTGGTACTAAATGGGTATTTAGGAACAAACTTGATGAAAACAGAATCATAATTCACAACAAGGCACGTCTTGTTGCTCAAGGGTATAACCAAGAGGAAGGCATCGACTATGAGGAAACTTATGCTCTGGTTGCCCGACTCGAGGCTATACGCTTGTTATTAGCTTACGCATGCTCATAAAACTTTAAGCTATTTCAAATGGATGTTAAGAGTGTATTCCTAAATGGTTATATTAATGAAGAAGTATATGTATCTCAACCTCCCGGATTTGAAAATTACGAGTTTCCTAAACATGTTTATAAACTTAAACGTGCTTTATACAGTCTCAAGCAAGCCCCTAGGGCTTGGTATGATCGTCTTAGCAAGTTTTTACTAGAAAAGGGATTCTCTAGAGGGAAGGTTGAGGCAACCCTCTTCATTAAGCGCCAAGGAAATCATTCCATCTTAGTGCAAATTTATGTTGATGATATCATTTTTGGGTCTACTAACATCACCTTGGTCAAAGAATTCTCTAAAGTGATGCAGGGTGCATTTGAAATGAGCATGATGGGGGAGTTAAACTACTTCCTAGGTCTTCAAATCAAACAACTCGAGGAAGGAACTTTTGTTAGCCAAATGAAGTATTGCTACGAGTTGCTCAAGCGCTTCGACATGGCAAACTCAAAAGTTATTGCACTCTAATTCCTACCGCGGTTAGCCTAGATCGAGATGAACATGGTAAGCCGGTTGATGTATAAAGGTATAGAGGTATGATCGGATCTCTTCTTTATCTTACTGCTTCTCGTCTCGGCATTATGTTTAGTGTTTGCATGTGTGCTAGATATAAATCTTGTCCTAAGGAGAGTCATCTAAAAGCTGTAAAACGTATACTTAGATATCTTTGTGGTACTCCTAAGTATGGACTTTGGTTCTCCAAGGGTAGTGATTGTTCCTTGGTTGGCTATACCGATTCCGACTTTGCAGATTGAAAATTGGATAGGAAAAGCACAAGTGGCACTTGTCATTTTTTTTCAAACTCCTTAGTCAGTTGACATAGCAAAAAGCAAGTTTTGGTTGCTTTGTCAACGGTCGAGGCAGAATATGTCACAGCCGGTAATTGTTGTGCTCAAATTTTTTGGCTCAAACAATAATTACTCGACTATGACTTAAAACTTAATCATATTCCAATATTTTGTGATAACACAAGAGCCATCAATCTAACCAAAAATCTGGTTCTACACTCGCGCACTAAACATATTGAAATGAGGCGCCACTTCCTTAGGGATCATGTAGAGAAAGGTGAAGTCGGGTTTGATCACGTTGATAGCAAAAATCAACTTGCCGATATTTTTACAAAACCACTTGCGACCGAACCTTTCTTTCACATTCGTAGGGAACTCGGTGTCCTTGATATTTCGGATATATCGCAACTCAAATGAGTTGCATTTCCCTTATTTATCTTTGTGTATCTATGATTTGTGAATATCTTCTTAGGTTGGCGACATGTGAGGGCATCGTGTCATTAAAATAAGTTCAGTAATATCCTTCGTACTCTTTCTCATTAGTGATCATTTTGCTTAAATATTGGTGCTATGGAATGGTTAAATGCTTTGTATGTTATTGCTTCTGTGCATGCTTACTTGTTTACTATGCTCAATTAATGTCTACAAAACCTACATGCCATGAAATACAAGAAATTCTAAAACTTCGCATACATGTGCCGACCTAAAATTTTGATCGGTTGGGGCACACCTAATTGAGTAACTCATTTGCGCCTATCTTACCGGAATGCGTCAAAGCATCCCTTCATAGGTCGACGTGTCGCGGTTTGACAGACTATCATACCCTAGTTTATATTGTGTGGCTCAAATTGCATGCATCCTTTTTAATGTGTTGTTGTTCCCTCATCTGGCCTCCTTCTCAAAATCTTAAAATCTCAAAACCCTAAAAACCCACTGTGTCCTTCAACTCCAAATCTATCCAAACCTTTATCCATGGCTTATAAGGAAACAAAGAAAAGGAGTATCAGAGGTAGATCTTCAAATCAAACTCAGGTTACTCCTCTTTCATTTCTTCCTTCTGATCTCACTCAAAAATATGATGAAAAGTTTGCTAGAAGAAGGTTGGTTAGGAAATTTTGTGCCTTTCGTAACACCCTCAAACGCCTGCATATCTCAGATGTAGTGGAACTGTAGGACCATCAAAAGGTGTTTCCATTCCTTGAGTTGGATGGAGACTATAACGAGGCACTCGTCAAGGTATTCTATGTGGGTATACAAGGTAAAGTCTCTGATCATCAATTTTCATACAGAATCGCTGATAAGGTTGTCAGAGTAGATAATGAAATTTGGAAAAATTTTGAGTTGTTCCCTGTTGACACCGATACTGTTAAAACCACTGACACGAAGCTTCCTGCAGACTATGACTTCAAACATGCCTTGAACTCTATGTTAAAACGACCATATCCTGAGAACTTTGTGCAAAGTATCGCTTTTCCAAAAACTATCACAACAGGTCAATTAGTTCCTCTGGCTCGAATTATGCAATGGACTGTGTCAAGGATAATTCGTCCCCAAAAGGATGGGTTGTCCCATATTGATCAACCTGAGGTTATGTTAATTTGGGCAATTTTGAACAAAATTAAGATAAATTGGCTGTATTACATCACTAGCCGATTATTTGCATTAAGAGATTCCCCTAGAGGATCTGCCTTGGGATATCCATCATTCATTCATGAAATTCTCAGCCAAGCAAATCTTGATCTTACTGGTATCTCACTTACACCTATTATGCCGGTTTCAGATTTTACCTCCAAAACTCTCGCACTTATGGGCCAACAATGGAATCCCCAGATTGGTAAGTACAAATACTTTGTGAAGTCTAACTCGGTAATGGCTCAGAATGAAGATGTTGGACAGGATGATGAAATGGAAGATGCTGAGGGCGATGAAGTTTATACTAAGAATCTAGAAAGTGCTGAAGAGGAGGAAGAAACCGACAACGGAAATGATGACCATGATCCTCATAGCTCCTATGATGAAGTGATGCGCAAACTTGAGGAAATGCACGTCCACCATCATGAAGACATGGCATTAGCAACTGAACGAATCAACAATCTTGCTGGAATGGTCAATCTTCAACACACTTAGTTCAATGATTATGCTATCCTCCAAGACCACCGATATAACACTCTTCATGAAATGATGGTAACACAAAACTCAAATCTGGAAAACTTTCAGTCGGCTTTCATGGCTCGCTTTCCACCAAACCAACCACAAGACAATGAGAAACAACAACATTAGTCAATGCTTGGAACTTTATTTCTTGTTTATTATGCTTATGTTATCTTGGTTTTGTATTAAATTGTTTTACTTCCCTTACTACTTTGTGTCTTATTTTGGGTTTGTAACATTGAGCATCGTATCATTTTACTTTATTGGTTATTGCTTCTATTTTCGTTTGCACTTGCTTCATATTGTGTGTATGCTAGTTTGTGCTCTTACTTACAAAGTTGGAAAATATTGGCCACTCTATGTTTTTAGTTCTCTTAATCCATGTCCTTGTTTCTTTTTGATGTTGTCAAAGGGGGAGAAGGAAAGGAATACAGTCACAACAGAAATATGCAATATCCTCAGGGGGAGGATAATTGGATGGTTTATAAGACGATTCATATTTGCGGTTTTTGCCATCATTAAAAAGGGGGAGTATGTGTGGGAAAAAGTGAAAGAACTGAATTTTAATGATTTTCAAAAACCCATATGTGCAAATATGCCTTGCTTCAAACAGGTGCAAGTGAGAAACATCAAAAACAAGCATTTCTCTCAAAACAGACTGCATGAGCCGACTCATAGATCCTCAGGTCGGCTCATGAGAAGAAGATCTTGGCTTGGAAATGTCTGGGAAGGCGCACGCCTTCTCTATGTGTCGACGCATGATTTTGGGAGAATATGAGTCGGCGCATCAGGGAATGAGTCGGTGCATGACTGAAGAAATTTCAACCTCTCTCACTCAGGAAGGCGCACGCCTTCTCTATGCGTCGATGCATAGTTCTGGGAAAACATGAGTCGGCGCATCAAAACAATGAGTCGGTGCATAACTGAAGGAACTTCAATTTCTCTCTCGCTCGGGAAGGCGCACATCTTCCGTATACCCTGCATGAGCCGACGCATCGCTAAATTGTCTTAATTTTCTGCTATGTTGTTGCATCATGGGAATGATCTATAAATATTGTTTTGGCCTTTGTTTCAAATAGAACAAGAAAAAGTGAAATATATACACAAGAGTTCTCTTTACCTTCAACCTCTCATCAATCATCAACAACTACACACAATCATTTTTGTTGATCAAGTTCTTGGGATTGTGTTGATAGCGTCTGAATTGAAAGTGCAATTTCAGATTTGGGTTGAGATCTTTGTGGGTTTTTTCTTGAATAAAACCACTGGGGTTTTGTCCTCCAAAATTGGGGGTTTTATCACAAATCCTTGCTTCATTGAATTTAGCCGAGCTAAAGGATTGGAAGACCGTGGAGTGTTTAATCGGGTAGCGGTAACCAAAGGATTGTAAAGAAGGATTTGGGGCCAAATATTCTTGAGTACAAAATCATTCAAGGTAGAAGGAGTTTTTGTTCAAGATTTGGCATACTTGATTCATCTGGGATCAAGGGAAGAGGAGTGCAACATATAAGATTCATCAAGTGATTTTGAATTGTGTTGATTGTATCTTCTCTTATAAACTTTGCAAAATTAATTTCATATCCTAATTCTAGATTCTAGAATTGGGGGCAGAGTAGCCCACGCGAGGACGACAGGGTGAACTGCCTTAACAAATACCGTGTCCAATTTAGTTTTCTGCATTTGATTTCTATTGGCTTAAATTTGTGAGTTATCAATTTTCTTATGCATACAAAATAATTGTAGTGATAAACTAAAATTTAAAACTCATATAGCATTCATTCGTAGTGCTATAATCACTACAATTTGAGTACAACCAAACCTTGTGTAGTACGTACACCAAGTGTTTGGTGAATTTACAACTCACAAATTTGTTTTATCTTCTCCGCAACTAATTGGTAATAACTTACACCTTGTTAAACTTTCTAAAGCGATTCATCATATTCATTTTTAATTGTGATTCTATTATCATCATTTTCATCAAATTAGTTCGCATATATGATCTTTCCAATACATAAAGTTTAGACGACCATATTCAGGGTTGTCGCTCTCTAATAAAAATTATTTTATAAAATGCGCAAATTTTTAAAGGGATCTATTCAACCCTCCCCCCCCCCCCCTCCTCTCCCTTCTAGATCCGTCACAACGTCTAACATAGTGGACCATTAGTATCCTGCCCGTAGGATCTTTTTAGCCATGGTGTGTCCACTAGAGTGGGTGCCAAAGGCACCTTCGTGTAAATCTGTCATAATCCTCTCTGCTTCATTCTTATCTATGCACCAAAGTAAAGTAGAGTCATGGTTGCGACTGTAGAGAATTCCATTGCTGAGGAAGAACTTTTCAGAGAACTTTCTCAGAAACTTCTTATCATTGACAGATTCCCCCTCAGGATATTCTTGTGCCTCTAGATACCTCTTCAATTCATGAAACTAAGGTTTATCTGCTACTTCTTCAGTGTCAATCTCATAGCAGTATGCTGGTTCATCCAACCTCTCAATAGTGATCCGAGGAGCCTCATTATCCCACCTGACTTTGAACATAGATGACATGGTAGCTAGCGCGTCCGCTAACTGATTCTCTTCTCGTGGAAAATGTTCAAAGGTGACCTCTTCGAAGTGTGGGAGCAATGTTAGCACATGTTCTTTATAAGGGATGAGATTCTGGTGCTTTGTGTCCCACTCACGTTTGACGTGACTTATCACCAATGTTGAATCCCCCTAAACGCTCAAGAACTTGATCCTCAGGTCAATAGCAGCTTTGAGGCCCATGATGCATGCTTCATACTCCGCCATGTTGTTGGTGAAATTGAAACATAATCTGGCGGTGAAAGGAGTATGATAGCCCTCAGGGGATTTGATTACAGCACTGATTCCATTGCCGAGTGCGTTGGAAGCTTCGTCAAAAACCATGGTCCATCGGGATCCTTCCTCAGGTCTTTCATCCAGTCCAGGTTCTTCATAGTCAGTCACTAACATAATATTCTCGTCCTGGAACTCAAAATTCATGGATTGGTAGTCATCCATAGCCTGATAAGCCAAATGATCAGCCAGTACACTTCCCTTGATTGCTTTCTGGGTCGTGTATTGAATATCGTATTCAGTCAAGATCATTTTCCATATTGTTATTCTTCCGGAGAGAGCGGGCTTCTCGAAGATGTGCTTGATCGGATCCATCTTAGATATCAACAAAGTAGTGTGGGTCAACATATACTGTCTCAGTCGGCGAGTAGCCCATGCCAAAGCGCAACATGTTTTCTCGAGCAGTGAGTATCTTGTTTCCCAGTCGGTAAACTTTTTGCTAAGGTAATATATTGCATGCTCTTTTCGATTGGACTCGTCATGTTGCCCCAACACACACCCCATTGAATTATCAAAGGTCTTCCTTCAATCGGAGGCATCAAAATTGGAGGCTCTTGAAGATATTCCTTGATTCTCTCGAAGGCAGTCTGGCACTCGTCATTCTACTTTTCCACTTGATCTTTCTTCAGGAGTTTGAAGATTGACTCACAAGTAGCAGTTAAATGGGAAATGAACTTGGCAATGTAATTTAGGCGTCCCAAGAAGCCTCTAACTTCCTTCTCAGTGCGAGGAGAAGGCATCTCTTGTATAGCCTTCACCTTTGCAGGGTCTACCTGAATGCCCTTGTCGCTAACAATGAAACCTAGAAGTTTACCGGTCCTTACTCCGAAGGTGTACTTGTTCGGATTTAACCTCAGCTTGTACGTCTTCAACCTATCAAACAGCTTTTGTAGATGATCAAGGTGCTCTTCCTCAGTTTGAGACCTGGCTATCATGTCATCAACATAGACCTCTATATCATGGTGAATTATGTCATGGAACAGAGATACCATAGCTCGTTGATAGGTTTCTCCAGAATTCTTCAACCCAAACGGCATCACTTTGTAGCAGAAAGTGCCCCATTGCATAACAAAGGTTGATCTGATTGTAACCAGAGAAACCGTCCATGAAGGAAAAGATCTTGTGTTTCACGGTGTTATCAACCAGAACGTCAATGTGGGGGAGCGGAAAGTCATCCTTGGGGCTTTCCCTGTTCAAATCTCTGTAGTCCACACACATCCTCACCTTACCGTCCTTTTTAGGCATCGGGACTACGTTATCTTCTCTGACATTTCAGGGCGCATACGGTGGACCTTCTGCTTTACCGGAGGGCAATCTTTTTTAGTCGGCAGGCGATGAACCATAATATTGGTGTCTAGTCTAGGCCTGTATTCATACGACCAGTCAAAGATCTCGACAAAGTCATGCAACATCTGCATTAACCGCTGTTTGACACCAAGCTCCAGATTTGCACCTATCCTGACTTCTTTCCTGTCTTCTTCTATGCCCATGTTTACTGTCTCAATTGGCTCTTCATGAGGCTGTATAGCCCTTTCTTCCCGCTGTAACAGTCTAGCAAGTTCTCCGGGTACCTCACAATCTTCCTCACCTTCGTCCTCGGCTTGGTTGATCGAATTTTCAAAGTCATAACCGGCAAAAGCAGAACTGTTATCAATGGGATCTAGAGTGGATATGGATCTACAGTTTGATACGTGAGTGTGTGTAAGAGCATAGCTGTATAGACAAATTAAAAGCAAGAAAAGAAAAATAGAGAGCGTAAAATTTGTATGCAAAAACGTCCAATGCTTTATTAATGCCATATGAAATTGAAACATGATAACCCTCACAAATAAACCATTGTGCCCCAGGTAAGACACATGTCCATAAAGTTTATATTGTTTATTACATATCCAAAAACAAGAAAGACAATTACTTCTGAATAAAAGTAATTGGTACAAAGTCTTTTGTCGTCCAGTTACTGGGTCCACCGTTGGTAGTAGGAAAGATCCATCTATCCATGTCATAGTCACCATCACTGTATTCTAGAGCGTTGACCCCATGCTTGTTGATGCGTAGGGGAGGTCTTCCAGCATGAGCACATCGAACAACCCTTTGAGCCCCTGAAGAGAAACCCAAACCAAACTTATCATATTTGTATGGAATATCAGGGAACTGGCCCCAGATGGTAGACCCACCTTCAATAACTGCTTTTGCATCCTTGAGAGAAGCCATCTTCAAGGGGGGTCTGGTGATCTTTGGCAGATTGGTGATAGTTTCAGTTGCAGTCATAGTCTGAGGCACCTCTTCGAAGTTCTGACATGGAGTCTCGATGAACTCTCCATCCATTTCCACATACATGAAGGAATTCAGGTGACTTACCATGTATTCTTCTTCACCATGTACCGTGACGATCTTTCCTTTTACTGAGTATTTCATCATCTGATGCAGAGTCGATGTGACAACGCCTGCCCCATGGATCCAAGGGAGACCTAACAAACAAGAATAAGATGGTCTGATATCCATCACGTAGAAGGTGGGGTCAAAGGTTTGAGAACCAACTTTGATGGGGATGTCCACCTCCCCTTGCAACATTCTCTTCGAACCATTGAAAGCCCTCACTACTATGTTGCTGGGCTTCAAGGTCAAACCTTCACAGTCTAGTCTATATAGAGCCTTCTTGGGAAGCACGTTTAAATATGAACCAGTATCTACTAGGAAATGGGCCAAAGTAGTGCCCCTGCATTCGACGGAAACATGTAGTGCATCATCGTATTTTATACCTCTGGGTGTCAGATCAGCATCAGAAAAACCCAAATTGTTATCAGCCGTCAAACTGGCCACACAGTCTTCAAATTGGTCAGTGGAGGTTTCATGTGGCACATGGGCAGTTTTAAGGAACTTCACCAAAGCCTTTGCATGAGCTTCAGAGCACAACAGTAAGGCTAACATAGAAATCTTAGAAGGGGTCTTCCCCAACTGTTCGACCATATTGTAGTCTCTTTTCTTGATAATCTTCAAGATTTCTTCCATTTCCTTCCTGGAAGCCTCTGGGATAGATACTGATTGTGCCTTCGTCAGGACAGGCTCAATCAATACGTCTTTTCCCCGAGTCTCGGTCTACTTGGTGATAGGGGTGGCAACTTGGGTAATCACAAGAATTGCAGTAGTAGTATCAGCAGGAACAAAAGTAGGAATGATCACAGGACTAGTAATAACTTTTGGAGGAGAAATATCAGGGGAGAATACTCTTCCACTTCTTATTATTTTGCTGGTTCCAACAATGTTGCCAATGTCGGGATCAACATTTTTAGAAACCTGGTCTTCAACAGTTAGTAGGTCTTGTTTGACACCGTGGTAGTAGATGTCAGCCCCATAGTTCCAAGGAACAACTTTGTCCGAGGAGTATGGTATTAGCCCTGGCATAGTGATAATTAGTGGAGCCACCTTTGGAGCAGATGTAATCCTGACGGGTCTTCTGGTGGAGACCCTGGGAGGATTGGCGGAAATGGTTATGATTGAAACATCCTTGCAAGAAACAGTCGGAACGGGAGTCTTCTCAAACAAAATCTATCTATCATCTATCAAGCGTTGAACACCTGCCTTCAACAAATGATAACCAGTCGGTAGAGATAAACATGAGTGGCAATCTTCGCCATAGCCCGGAAATAAACTGACTTTCAACAAGTTCCACTTAATAGTCATGAGAGGAGTAACAAGTTCATCAACAACAGTAACAAACATATCATCTTCAATAGCATTAACACCACGACCATGCTTGGGCATAAGAGCAGTGATAACATTGGGAATCTCAGGGGCGTCAAATTCAATTTCCTTCACCTCGAGAAGGTCTTGCACCATGTTTTTCAAAGCCCAGGAGTCGTTGGTATCATGACCTAGACTTTCTAAATGGTAAGCACATCGAGCATTTGGGTTGCAGCGGGGAGACACGGTGTTGGGATTCTTCGGAGCTTCCCGCAAAGTTAGCAGATTAGATTTCAAAAAGTGTGGCAAGACTTGAGACAAAGTCATATTTATCTGGGTAAACTGTCTTACAAGCCTTCCTGCTCTAGGATGATTGTTCCTTTGTTGAGTAGGTGCAGGTTTAGAGATCATAACAGCCCCTACCGTTGGACCGCGCTCGGTTCTTCCCTGATTCCCTTGGCTATAAGTGGAACTGACTTCCTTCTTCCCAGAAAATGGCTTCCTTACTTTACTGGAGGATGCATCCTTTTGAATCTTACCACTCCTAATTCCAGCTTCCACCCTTTCTCCTATCAAAATCAACTCAGTAAAACCAGCTGAAGAGCTTCCAATCAGATGGTTAAAAAGCGGAACAAATAAGGTACCTAAAAACATATCCACTAACTCCCTATCAGATAGGGGAGGTTGGACTCTTCCTGCTAAGTCCATCCACTTCTGAGCATAGTATTTAAAGCCTTCGCTCGAACCCATAGACATACTTTGGAGTTGTGTACAGGTGGGAGCAAGGTCTGCGTTATACTAATACTGCTTGTAGAAAGCAGCAACTAGGTCTTCCCAATTACGAATATTGATCATTTCCAGCTGGTAGAACCACTCTATTTGAGTTCCGGATAGACTATCTTGAAAGAAGTGGACCCATAAGTCCTTGTCAGCAGTGTGAGGCTGGATCTTCCTCACATAAGACGGAAGTGCATCTTGGGATATGAAACCCCATCATATTTGGTGAACACCGACACCTTGAAATTTTGTGGGATGACAACCCCAGAGACCAAATCCAGCTCTTCAAAATCCAGCCCAGGCACCTTTTAGATTTCCATTTCACTTAGACGTTCTTCCAACTGTTTGTATTTTTCGTCGGTCAGAGGGTATTGTTCTTCATTGTAGTCAGTCTCATTATTAGATTCCCTTGGACTGTGGTCTTCCTCTCTTGTCTCACCTTCTTGATTATCTCCTTCTTTTGATGAAGATGTCAGCTCAACCACTTGCCTTAGCGGTCCTTTGAACCTCCTTCCCAAGTTCACCACACCAGTTGTCTTTCTTGGCTTCTTAGTCTTTTCTTTGACAATCAGGGCTTTCAGTTCCTCTTGCCCCTTGGCCAGAGCCATGATCATCTGTTGAAACTATGCATTCTGAGTCTGTAGATCCTTCACTGTTTGTTCTAGAGCCATTGCTGAAATAAACAGCGAAGAGGATGAGAAACCTACTATGAAACCTGCTTATGCAATGATATGTATGATATATGTATGCAATGATTTCAAGGATTTCCAAGACTTAAAATTGCTTAAACATAAAGAGAACAAACATTAATTATATTAAGATTTTTTTATTGATCACAATAATGCCTCTCGCGCTTACAAGGGAACAAAGCAAAAATAAAACTCTCCAAGCAAAGGAACATGCAGGCTTCCCACAGGCGCATCCTCTTTGGTGCAATGTAAGCATTTATACTCTTCTCCTCGTGAAGTAACCTGGTGAGCTCTAAAACCTTTTTCTCGCTGGCGTAGAATTGGGATTCTAAGGTATCCCGTTCTTCCTTGAGTTGGATCCAGGATTTCCGTAGCTCCTCAAAGTCGGTGGGCATGTCAAGATGAATAACAACGTAAGGAGTGTCTCCCTCAGCAATCGGATACATAATCACAGGTAAGATGGAGGGGTAAGGAATCATAAGACATTGAGCATGCGCTCGCACCCATTTGAGGTAAGGCTCGAGAGGGATGGAATTCTTGTGCCCCAGTGTCTTGCTATCAACTCTGTTTATCATGCCCCAAGCTCGAATGAACCTCTTGCGATAACCCTGAACATCATTCTCATAGTCAAAGATGATTCCTTGGATGAGTGCATCATGAGGACCATCCCTTCTAGCATAACCAAACTGTCGCAACGCCAAACAGGGATTATAAGTGATTCCTCCCCTAATGCCTAAGAGAGGGATATTAGGGAATTTCCCATAATGGTCAATGATGGTAACATTCTCCGAGGATCACGAACACCAATGAATATCCGAATGTGTAAGAGACATCAACCTATGAGACCATCTCATACCCTGATCATTCTTCAAGACAGACCGGGGTAGGTGCAAAATAAATCACCTAGCCAATAAAGAAGTGTAAAACGGAAGGGTCCCTCTTCTCTTTAGAGTGCGAGTATGTAGAGAGTTTAGAATATCCCCAAGTAATGTAGGTACCGGATTATGTGACATAAAGACCTTAACCAGATTCACATCTATGAGTTGGTACATGTTATGGAATATTACCATCCCATAGATGAGAAGGGCCAACACCTCTTTAAAATCTTGTAAATTCAGATTATCCCAAAAATAGTGGGCTATCTCAAATAGAAACTTAGCTGGAAATCCTTGGACACTTCTTCTGGTTTCCCAATTTTCCACTACATCAGACCGTTGTAAAGACAGAGCTTGAGAAATCTCTTCAGGCTTTGGATCTCTTTCCATACCGTTGAATGGTATCTGATTAAGGATAGGTACTTCTAATAACTAAGAAAACTCCTCCATAGTTGGCACTAACTGGTAATCAGGAAAAGTGAAGCAGTGGTGCAACGGGTCAAAGAACTGAAAGAGCACCTTTACTATTTCTTCATCAGGGGTTAAAGTGACTAAGTTGATAAGTTGACCATTTTTTTCAGTGAAGGGAGAGCTTTCGGGAATCCTTGATGCTAATTCCTTGAGTTGAGGAGATACTTTCACAAGGTTGACTTGGATAGTGTTCCTGCGAGCAGATGACATGTCGTACAAAACAAGACAAATATAAGCCCTAGAAAATTCTTGAAATGGTTAGTATGATATGCCATGTTATGATGTCATGATTATGCTAAGAAATCACAGATATAGCAAGCACAAACAAATCACACAAAAACCTTAGGTTTAAGGCTTGCATGGGTTTTAAGGTAATACCCTCCTGAAGTTTGGATTGGTTCAAACTGTCCTATAAATAGTAATCGGGTTCTAAGGGATCTCAATATCACCGATCTTTCCCACAAGTTTCATTCGATAGGCAACTGACTTGCAACCAAACAAAACTCGGGAGTTAAATCTCAATGAGTGTAGCATCGAGTATCTGCCGACTTTGGGAATACACCAAAGACGGCCATCTCATTATGAACTAATGGCCAAGTTGTTCAATTTAAAGGTTCTAAGTTCAGTTGGCACTTCATGACACCACGTAGAGGCCCCATATTCTCCTTGATTAAATCAAGGGTTATCGATACCAACCAAAGTGTCACATCAACATAGCCATCGCTTCAACTGTGTCGGTATACCCTGCATAGTTTCCATGATCTATTGCTACTTACCTAAAAGGTTTTCCCCAGATCTGGGTGTAGGATCTATAGTAACCCAAACAATACCCTTAAAAGTAAAGCAAACAAACAAACAAAGAAGTAAAATGATCTAGACCCAAAGGTAAACCCCACTTTATAAATTCCCCAGCAGAGTCCCCAGTTCTGTGATACGGTGGCAGAACTGACTGTTATACTGGTTTTGCATTTTGCATTCGCAAATGTCGCGGTAAGCAAGAGTCGCCACCTACGTTTCTTTTATCCAACAAAGTAAAGGGTGAAAAGAACAGAAAAAGACCTTTTTCGATATTTTCTGAGTAAGGGGGGTAGATTATGGAAAGGGAAGGTGTTAGCACCCTTTCCATCCATAGTTATCTACGGGCTCTTAGGTACTTGCTCATTTTTTAAAACTGTTTGTGCTTGTGTGTTTTGAAAGTTTTTGTTTGATTTATGGTAACTCTTGTATCAGTCCTCAAGAGTGTGATAAAGCATTTTCGAAAAGAAGTTTGAAAAGTGTGTAAGTGTGAAAAAGGAATTGTTTTTGAGCAAGTACTTAAGAACTGTCTACCTACTCGAAAAAGGATGTTCTTTTACTCCTTTCCTTTAGATAGTTCTATCCTACTATTAGTGAGTAGGTAGCCCTATTGTCGAATGTTGAGGGACTATCGAAAGGGACGCTTATGGTCATTGAAGGCAACATGTAAGGATACCTTAGTATTTTGAAGGGACTGTCATCTTATAGGCAACATCGAGGGACAAGATCATTTCTCATAGGGAACTCGAGGGACATTTAGGGACCATGATCTTTTATGATGACTTTTAAACTTAGGGTTTTTGCTAAGATATCCCTACGTTCGAGGGACATGACCATTGTTTTCCGAGGCAACCAAGTGAGGAGTACCCTAAGGGTGCAAGTGTGAGAAATGTGTTCAATTTTCAGATATTTGTCTTGAGATTAGTGATCTAATGATTAATTAATTAATTTTTTCATGCACGCCTAATTTAATAGCAATTTATATACAATCATATAAGAAAATATAAAGCGAGAAATAAAAGTTCATACGCCATTACAGGGCTTTGGTGTAGATACATAAATAATGGATGAAATGTAAAGTGCGGAAATAAAAACCCTAATTTAGCTATTACAAACCGGACGCAGTTACATAAATGATAAAAAATAATCGTAGGGAAAAATAATAACGCACGAAAATTAAGACGCGAAAAAGTTCTAAACCCTAAAAAATCTAATTGCTCATTAAAAATATTTGTTTGTATTTTATGAAAAAAAAATTAGAAGTTTAACCTAATTTCTAACTAATTTTAAATTGAAGAAAAATTTAAAATTTAATTAAATTAATTTGCAAAAATTAATTTTATTAAAAAAACTCTAAATCCTATTCTTTTTTTATGATTTTTGATTTTTATGATTTTATTGAAAAAATGAACGAATAGAAAATATAAACTAATTAACAAAAATTAAATTAAATAAAGGAAAGAAGATGGGCCTGAGAGGGGTGTGAAACCCAATTGAGGGGTGATGTTGTTGAATTTCCAGGGCCCAAATCTGGTTGGCCCAGATCCCTGCACCTGATTCAGTGTTGTTATGTTGTATAGGACTATCATGGGGAAACATTTCTTGGCGCTAGATGTGGAGGATGCGTTATCCAATGGTGATGATGATAAAGCGCATGATGCACGTCATGGGATGTAACGTACTAGATCTGCAGGTAACAATTCAGAAAAATAATATGCTAGAGGCAAGGGCCGAACCCCTGACCTCCCATACATACAATGCCTTAAACCCTTCACTCTTTCCATCTGCGCTGCCTGCTCATTCATACATATAATAACAAAATAATATTGTGAAGGAAAACAAGGCCATGGCCGAGTCAACAAAAACACACGCGCACTTGTGGGACCCTGGAATTTTAAATAAACCAATCAAAACATGTTAACCTGCCACGCATGGTCCTCGTCTGGGTCAGAGAAGTCAATAACGCCGGAGCTTCGCTCCGGTCGTCTTCTCCGGCCAAACAAAACTTGGATCTGCAAAAATGCGCAGAATTAAAGCCCCAAATTCAGGCTACCCCTCCTATTTCGCACGCTATGAATTCAATGGTGATGGCCATTTGGTCTGAGGAGGCCTGTATCACCCTGTTCGTCCCTTGTCCATTTCCAAGCCCTAACCATGGCAACCTACATTCTAAGCTTCTAGTTTCTCATGTAGCACATTAGAACGATTCAAAATAATCATATGAACACAAATGTATGCTTTGGATTCATATAAATCGTGTGTGTTAAGAGATTTAAATACAATAATTTTACCAAAAGGTTGTGATTTGGTTGGCCGGTTTCAGGCTGCTTCAGGCGTGGATGAAGGTTGATATGCCTTCCTAGAACCTTCAGGAGGAATATTGGCTCCTTTGTTTTGATCAACAAAGGCTGGAACTAGTGCTTTTGATTTTCACAATTTCTTAAACTTTTGCAAATTCTCTAGGGTTCTCTTGGTGGTTGTTGTGCGTGTTTCTTAGGTTTGGAATCGTAATGCTTATGTAGTGAATCAAATTAGGGTTGGAATTATGGAAATAATCCAATGCTTTCAACACATAATATTTGTGAATTTTTTTTACAATAACCATGTATTAAAATAATATTTCGCAAATAACCGGGTTTCAGAAAAAATTACGCAAATAACCATGTTTCAGATGACTCCCCAAAGGAGGAGCCATCTGAAATGGCGCATGCACCTACAATTTTGCCCTAGGCGCCATCTCACTTGGCGCCTCCCTTGGCTTTTATCCAAGTGAGATGGCGCATGCTCCTTAAAAGTGAGAGGAGGCGCCATCTCACTTGGCTCCTAGGGAAAAACTATGGGCAAAATGTTGTTTTATAAATAATTCGTCCGTTTCTCCGAAATTTCTCACACTTTCTCGCACCGTATTTTTATTTTGTACTCTGTTATTTGCGTCATGACGTCGCCTATGATTTTTAGCAAGGATGGTTACGTTATCTTCTCCGCCACGAAACTTGTGATGAAAATGAAATTCTGGCACATTCACTCCATGGAGCGTCTGAAGCGGGAGTTGATGCGATGGCTAGATGGAGACATTGCGGAGGGGGAAAAAATTCGAAGGATCCAGCGAAAACGAACAACAACCTCACATGCGACAGGAAGACCTAATGTATGGTTGGAGGAAGTCAAAACAAACAGCGATGTAATGTTGATGATGCATGGGTCAGATGAAATTGTGTTAACAGTTGTAATTTCGTAGATGGAATATCGATAATTATTCTTGTACGCGTTTTATTAATTGTAGCAAAATCTTTTAATGGAAAACCCAAATGTTTACAACACAATTAAGGAAAGATTTTATGTATTACAATTTTGATGTGGTCGAGGCAGACGCCCGATTCAGACAGTTTTTGCGATTGTGTCCGACCTGACGGCATAAACCACACTTTCTTTCCAACCTATCAAGATCGTCCATTTCTGTTGTGATGCGCTTACTTTTGGGACGAACCTTCTTGTTCCTTCGCATTTGGTCATTGTGCCACACTATTTTGCCGTCGTATGCAGGCCAATAATCTGGTTTTGCTACCAAAGGAAAGTTGTTGTTGTAAACGTTGAGCAACGTTTCAGATTTGTATATGTTTGACAGAAGTTGCAGCGCGTCTTGATGGGTATGAGCACAAGCGGCAATGACATGAGAGCAAGGCATACGAAATGCTTGAAACCTGCCACAATCGCACCATTGAGAAGGTAGCATGACCCTATATTCTTGTCTTGACAGGCCTTCATTGTGGTCGATTGTCTCTTTCACAATGAAGTTGTGGCTGTGTCGGTCAAACCGTATAACCATATGAGTGTTGGCTTTAGCACTTTCAGCCTTAATGTATTTCATGCAGCTTTCACTCCATAGTTGTCCAGATTGCAACACCACATTCCACATTTCACCTCTTTTGGCAAATAACGCAGCCATCCTAAAATACGTAGATTTTACCAAGGTAGTGATTGGGAGGTTTCGTATGCCTTTGAATACCCCATTAATTGATTCAATAAGATTCGTTGTCATATGCCCCCATCTTTGGCCATTGTCGTATGACCTAGTCCATTTTTCCACCGGAATATTATCGATCCACCTACC
This sequence comes from Vicia faba, assembly GCA_948472305.1. Lineage (NCBI taxonomy): Eukaryota > Viridiplantae > Streptophyta > Magnoliopsida > Fabales > Fabaceae > Vicia > Vicia faba. The sequence continues at coordinate 724,561,306 of OX451738.1, read as the reverse complement.
GGCTTCCAGATTTGACAAACGGATCTCGTTGCGGTAATATTTGAATGTGGGTTGTGTCAATGCCTATCCCGCATTCATAACCGCTTTCCTCAATGTTTTATCCTTGATCTCCCTTGAGAAATTCTGGACGATATCCCTAACGCAATAGACATGCGTAGAAGGAGGGTCATGCCAACCGTTTGCAGGATTATTGTAGGCACTTTCAATGGAGGCATGTCTGTCCAAGATCAAACAGAGATCTGGTTGAGGAGCCACGTGTGTCCTCAGATTTTTCAGGAAAAAGCTCCAAGCACCACCGGTCTCCCCCTCGACAAGGGCAAAGGCAATGGGGAAAATGTTGTTGTTGCCATCTTGCGCAACTGCCATCAGTAGCGTGCCTTTGTACTTCCCATACAACCAAGTCCCATCAATTTGTATAATTGGTTTGCATGATGCAAACCCTGTGATGCATGGTTGAAATGCCCAAAACATGCGACTGAATATTCTGTTGCCATTTAGTAGACTACCATCTTGGGCGTATGCTGGAACTGTTTCCAGAACGTAAACACTACCTGGAGAATACGTCTTGAGTGCATTCAGGTAGCGGGGAAGTTCTTGGTATGACTTCTCCCAGTTTTCGTACACCCTTTCAATCACCTTAGTCTTTTCTAACCACGCCTTACGGTAAGACGGAGTGTAGTTAAAAACCATGGTGATGTGGGAGATGATTGTTTTCACCTTCAAAGATGGGTCGTTACTGACCAGGGGTAGGATTTCTTGACAGATGAGATCGTAGTTGAGTTTTCGGTGGTCTTGTGATTGAGTGGAACTTACACAAGTGTGGGTAGTCATGGAACCTATGACCCAGCAGTCACCCCTTAATCTGTATGATGCAGTCAGCTTGAACATACAGTCAGGGTGTACACACTTGATCTTGTACCTTTCCGGGTTGACACGGTCCACCTTAAAATCAACCGAGTTGAGCATGTGGAATTTTTTAATGGCCCTGATGCATTCCTCTCTGTTATGAAACTTGTCCTTCTCTTTTAAATTTTCATCCGACTGCATATACGGATTGAAAAATAAGTCAGTAGAAGGTTCATCTCCGCCCATGTTGAAGTTTGTCATGTGCGGAGGTGGTGTGTAGATTTCGTTTGCAGGAATACTAGGGATGCCATCATCGTCGAAATCATCATTAACCATTTCAGCAAACTCTAACTCGTTATCTTCTTCTTCATCATCAACTGCATCTACCTCAGCTTGTCATTCTCCAAAGGATCAACCTCTTGTGTCACCTGAGGCTCTCGCAGCATAACGTACAACTTAATAGAGTCGTACCCATACATTTCACCTACCAATAGGTGAATGTACCATCACGCTAGAGGATGTGTACATGCTACTAGGTCTCCCTGTCGACGGTAAGGCCGTGAACGGGTCGGTTCAACAACCCAACTCTCAGTGTGAAGAACTGTTGGGCAGGGATATGGTAGAAGGTGGTGGTGCGAGAGGTCAGGGAATACTACTCGCTGAGCTGAAAAGTCATTATGCAAGTTTAGAATTAAATGAAAATTCCTCCGAGAATGACAGGGTAGTAAAAGCCAGAACTTATCTTATGATACTATTTGGTACCTTTTTATTTCCCGAAAGTACGGGAAATAGTGTAAATTTTATGTATTTACATTAAGAAATTTTGAAAAAATAAGAAAATATAGTTGGGGTTCTGCAGTTTTAGCCCACCTATACAGTTCCTTGTGCAAAAATGCAGTCAAGGAAAAATGTACATTTTATGGGTGCGCTTTTTTACTACAAGCCTGGGGTTGGTGGAGGATGGAGTCCTTAAACCCCGTCAACAATAACACTTTCGGTTTCCCGTACGCAACAAAGTAAGTCATCAAGTTATATCATTTATTACTATTCATCTCTTCCCCAAATATATGCTAAGAATAAAATGTTTTTCATTTCCTTTAGGTACTGCGTGAGGGGTATGGATTACGGCAAGAATCCAAGATTCAATGTCGCACTATACCGCAATCTGTTGGATCACTTAGGCCCGGATGACGTACGTCGTAGCTTTTAACTTTTCTTCATTTAAATTATTTATACATTACTTTTGCGTTAACCTGATTTAAATTTTATCGCAGTTCGTCTGGAGACCATATTTGGGTTTGGGCCATGATCCAAACCCAGAGGATACAGCAACTTGGACCGTGAAGACTGCAATCATTCGGTTCAACATTGTGGAGATGCACCACAGCGACCGTGTGAAGATGCAGTTCGGAATGCATCAAGAGATACCAAGTGATTCAACTTGTTTGTCCCCATAGCATCTTAAAAGGGTCGACGCCCAGTGGGGTCTTACCAACTGGAAAGACTTCGCTCCAGAATGGTGTAAGATGTGGCAGAGGCGTCACCGCTATGTCTTACAATTCCCGGTTTTCCTTAATCAAGGTAATATGCGACACACAGATCAATATTTGTCTTGGTAGAGGTTGGTTAGTACCCTGAAATGCACGTGTCTCATCCAAGGTACTTGGTTGACCCACGCACACAATGGGCACAACCCTCGTTTCCCCAACAACAAACCCAAAACCCATCAACCTTCCACCAACCCCCAAGAAGAAACAGACCCACAAACACCCAACCACAGTCCCCACCACAACACAATTACACTCAAATGCCACACAACCAACCACAATCACCACCACACTACCAATACCCCGATATGCCTCACACCCAACCACAATACCAATCACAATACCAACAACCCGCATACCCCACACACAATTTCAGTCTTCCGCATATCCCAATATGGGCCCCTCAACATCCAGCCTTAGCCCTGATATGGGAATGTCGGAAGATTACGAACAAACCGACCCAGCCTACCATCAACCACAATATCACCAAGTGAGACGGCGCCTCCCCTTAAAAAATGGCTGCATGCGCCAATTCATATGGCTCCTCCTTTGGGGAGTCATCTGAAACATGGTTATTTGCGTAATTTTTTCCGAAACGCGGTTATTTGCGATTTTTTTTAATACATGGTTATTCATAAAAAAAAATCAATATTTGTTTTGGGAATAATATGCAATCTTTCCAAATTTGGCCAAATCTTGCACAAATGATTTCCACGTGTCTTCTTTGATTTGCCAGCATGTTTTACTCTTCATTTGATGAGAAAAAGATTCTCAAATCATATCTTTTATTATTTTGATTATTTACTTTATCTAATCTTGCATTTTAATGGATAAAATAGAAAAATAAATGGTATAAATAATAAAATAATGTATGACTGAGCTCAAGGGTCGTGGGCCATGTTAAGAACAAGTTTCAATCATGAAAACACTGGCCCATTTGGAAAAAATTCAAGTTAGGTCAATATTGGCTTCATGCATTTTTCCAAAAATTGGTCAACTTTAGCAATGCATATCTCTCTCAATTTTAACCCTAAGAGGGTGTTCTTGGACTTTTTGGAGAGCTTAGGATGTCCTATAAACAACCTTTTTTGTTTCATCTCAATTGGATCTTCCATGTTCATGTAAGGAGCTTTGACCCAAAAGGTGTTTTTGTTAACTTTTTAAAAGGACCTATAATGTATGAGCTTGTATCTTTTGATTGAGGAGTTTCTTGAACTCAAGGGATGAAGAGAAGTTGTAGGTAATTTGATTATCTTCAAAATGATCCTTTATGGAAAAATTTCTGATAAAGTATGAGAAAGTTATGCATGGTCAAAGTTTGGTTGACTTTTCCTATAGAAACGCTAATTTGCCATTTTTGACTTTTGATGAGTTAGGAGCATTTCTTAAGGAATCATGATCAACCCTTGATCAAATGATGGATATTACTTAAAAATATTGATGTTGACATAAAATCTTGAGGTTTTATTGTATTTAGGCCACAATTGACTTTTGACCTAGTACAGTTGATTTCTAGGCATTTGAGCAGTTGACTGAGCAAACTTATTGTTCAAGGCATGAAATTTGGCACAAATGATCTTGAGGAAATATTAGGACAATGGAGAACATTTGGGATCCTTGGGACTCACACATCTTGCTTAAAATTGAAACCTTAGTTGAAGTTTATTGCCTTAGGAGAAGAATTTGTCTGGTCAATTCTTAGCCATTCTTGAGCAATTGAGGACCTCTAGAGGCATGTCTTGAGTGAAAATGGGAGGGTAAATTTTGGGGTGCAACAACCACCTTCACTCTGGATTACCTGCACGTTATCAACATAAGGGTAACATTCAAACATAAGGGGTGAGATATCTAACAATATAATAGAACTTATGATAAATAATATGTTAGATCAACTCATATAATAACACCACTTTTCATCTCATACACAACAATAATCGCAATAGAATACCAATAATATACGCATCACCGCATCAATACACAACTTCTTTATGCAATCATATAATGCAACTCAATACTATGCAAATACATGTGGTACCATTGGAGCAGAACTCTCATCTCAAAATAATTTCCAATAAATAGAGGCATCAACAAGGCATAAGCCTTCATCTTAATATTCGTCAATACAAGCCATCTTAACGAGCATCAATTCCATCTTAATATGCAATGTATGCGACACAATCATAATGTAGTAATAACAACCACAATTATCAACATCTCAACACAACATCATCATTAGCCAGAAGCCTACATCTTAATAGCTGCCAATTATTAGAGGCATCTCAACATCATTCATCAACATAACTCATCAACATGATTCATTAACATAATTCGTCGACATAATTCATCAACATAATTCATCAACATAGTTAATCAACATAATTCATCAACATGATTCATCAATATAATTCATCACATAATTCCACAACAACTCAACCATAACAACAATACAACGACAAATCGACAATCCCTCAATGTTGGCCATAGGCCTACAACATGATAATGCTTATAATTAATTAATCATCTAAGGCTTATCTCTAATTACCAAACCTATACATATTATTATTATGTAATACTACATCATTATCATTATAAATCTTACTGTCATGAACCAAGCGATAATCTAAGATCTTCTTATCCTCATCATACTTCACAAAATCATCATAGCGATTAACACAGGAAGCTAACTCTAATCCTAATTTTGGTACTAGGATTATTCTTCTTATCCTTCATTTTATTCCATAAGAATGAAGTTTATCGCGTTAGCTATCTAATGCTTCAAACGACACCTTAAACAGAGTCTGGAAACTCAAGTTACAACCTTTGGAAGAATATGTTAAAAATCAGACTGCATGAGTCGACGAATACTTCTTTGAGTCGACACGTACTGGTCCGGAATCCTGCATGAGTCCATGCGTAATCCCCTTGTGTCGAATCATACTGAGTCTGAAACACTGTATGTATCAATGCATGATCCTATGTATCGACTCATCCTGAGTCTTAATTCCTGCATGTGTCGACGCATGGTCTTTGAGGTCGACTCATACTGACCTGTGCTGAATATTTTCTGCAATTTCATTGTTTTTTCACTGCGATTTCCCAACCCTAGGTCCTGAAAACATCCTCTAATCATAGTTAATCCTCAATTATAATGATCCTATGTTTCTACATCAATTATATAATATTAGGGCATCGTTATTCATCTCTAAATCATTGATCCTCATCAAACAACAATGTATATATTTCAATCATAAACAAAACAACTTTTCAAATTCAATCCCACATACTACTCATCATAAACCCAATTATAGAGTCATAGCCCCACCCTTACCTTAGATTGAAGGTTTCTCTACAACTTTTCCGATTGAATTCTGTTCTGGCTCTTTTCCTTCTTTTCTGCAACTTTCACGTTCTCTTTCAACCCTTATTTCATTTTGTTCTTACTGCTACTTCTTTTCCTTATTAATTCTAAATAACTAATATAATAACCTTATAATTCTCATTATGTCTTAATGGGCTTAAAACTCCTACACCCCCTTTCTACTACTTCTAATCCTTAAAAATAAGCCCACATCAAATAATATTATTATTCTAATATTATTCCACAACTTAATAGACTAATTAAATCCAAATAATCACACACAACATCTATCATCGTAACACAACTTCATAAATAACCCAAAAATAATTTAATTAAATAATTAATTAAATTACGGGTGTTACAACTCTCCCCCACTTAGAATATTTTTGTCCTCGAAAATTTACCTTAATCAAACAACTTAGTATATGAGTCCCGCATCTTGCTTTCCAACTCCCAAGTCATGTTTTCTCCAGCAGCTCCTAGCCTAACCACTTTAACTAAACAATTTCTTTGCCCCTCAGAGTCTTTATTTCACGATCCGCGATCCGTACAGGCATCGTCTCCATAATAAGATTATCCTGTACTTGCACATCATCCATATGAATCACATGAGATGGATCTGAAATATACTTCCGGAGTTGCGACACGTGAAACACATCATGCAAATTCGAAATATTAGGCGGTAAAGCCACCCTATAAGCAACATTCAAAACTCTTTCTGAAGTCTGATATGGACCAATAAAACGAGAAGTGAGCTTCTTAGACTTCAATGCTCGCCCAACACCAGTCACAGGTGTAACTCTCAAAAACACATGGTCACCTGCTTGAAATTCTAAGTCCTTCCTTCTCTTGTCATGATAACTCTTCTGTCTACTTTGGGAAGCTTTCATCTTTTCTCGAATCAATGTCACCTTCTCTGTAGTCTCATGAACAAGTTCAGGTCCAAGTACTACACTTTCTCCAGATTCATGCCAACATAAAGGAGTTCTACATCTTCGACCATACAACGCTTCAAAAGGTTCCATCCCAATACTATAATGGTAATTGTTATTATAAGTGAACTCTATCAACGGAAGGTAAGTATCCCACTAGAAAACTGATGTTGATAGGAATGAAATGATCCGACTTTGTAAGCCTATCAATAATCACCCAAATTGAATCATGTCCTCTTAAAGTATTAGGTAACCCCGTCACAAAGTCCATCGAAATACTATTCCATTTCCATTCTGGAACTTCTAACGATTGCATCAACCCTGCATGCTTCTGATGTTCAACTTTCGACTTGTGACAAGTCAAACAGGCATACACAAATCGAGCCACGTCACTTTTCATCCCAGAACACCAAAACAAACCTTTCAAATCTTGATACATCTTTGTAGCTCCTGGATGAATACTAAGCTTACTTCTATGACTCTCTTCAAGTATCACTTTCTTCATCTCTGCATCATCAGGAATATAAATTCGGTTATGAAATCTCAACACGCCTTGCGCATCTAACTTAAAATCATTATTCTTTGACTGATCGATCCCAACCATCAAATCTACCAATTTCACATCCAACTTCTGAGCTTCTCTGATATTGTCTAGAAATTCATTATTCATCTTCAAGATACCCAACATAACAATCCGCAGTGTCACCTTGCAAACTAAGCTCATATCCCTGAACTGTTCAATTAATTCCAACTTTTTAACCATCATTGCCGACATATATAAAGTCTTTAGACTCAACGCATCAGCTATCACATTCGCTTTTCCTAGATGATAATTCAAACCGAAATCATAATCCTTTAACAATTCTAACCATCTTCGTTGTCTCATATTCAACTCCTTCTGATCAAATAAATACTTTAAGCTCTTATGGTCACTAAACACTTCAAATCAAGAACCATAAAGAAAATGCCTCCAAATCTTCAACACAAAAACAACTATAGCAAGCTCTAAATCATGCGTAAGATAGTTCTTCTCATGAGTCCTCAACTGCCTTGACGCATAAGCAACTACCTTATCATTCTGCATAAGCACACCTCCTAAACCCATCTTAGAAGCATCACAATATACCACAAAAGGTTCTCCTGGATTAGGCAACGTCAAAATCGGAGCCGGCGTCAATCTCTTCTTCAATTTTGTAAAATTTTCTTTGCACTGAACATCCCACACAAAAGCTCTACCTTTACAAGTCGACTTAGTCAACGAAAGTTCCAACTTAGAAAAACCTTCGATAAACCTTCTATAGTAACCATCTAATCCCAAAAAGCTTATAATCTCAGTAGCTGACTTCGGAGTTTCCCATTACAACACAACATCAACTTTCAATGGATCTACAACAATGCCACTACCTGAGATCACATGACCAAGAAAACTAACCTCCTTTAACCAGAACTCACACTTAGGCAGCTTTGCATACAACTTCTTTTCTTTCAAAACTTACAATACTACTCTTAAGTGTTCTGCATGCTCTTCTTCTAACTTAGAGTAAATCAAAATGTCACCAATGAACACCACTACAAACTGATCCAAATAAGTATGAAATATACGATTCATGTATTCCATGAATACTCCCAGCGCATTAGTAACACCGAAAGGCATCACCGAATACTCATAATGTCCATAACACATTCTGAAAGATGTCTTCTGGATATCTTCATCCTTCACTTTAATCTGATGGTAACACGACCTCAAATCAATCTTACTAAACACACTAGCATCCACCAATTGATCCATCAAATCATCTATTCTTGGAAGCGGACACTTGTTCTTAATTGTCACTTTATTCAACTGTCTATAATCAACACAAAGCCTCATACTCCCATATTTCTTCTTTACTAAGAACACCGGGGCTCCCCACGATGATACACTTGGTCTTACAAACTTCTTTTCAAGTAACTCCTCCAATTTCTTTTTTAACTCTGACAATTCAGATGCATACATCCTGTATGGTGCCATAGACACAGGTTTGGTACCAGGTACAAAATCAATAGCAAATTCAACTTCCCTCTCTGGCGATACATCAGGAATTTCATCAGGGAAAACTTCAGGAAATTCACGCACCACATGCAATTCCTCAATTATAGCTTGAGTATCTACAGATAGCAACTTCATCAATGAGAACATCTGTACTTCTTCTTGCATCAACTTCCTCAACTGTCTAGCAGACAACAAACTATCTTCCTCTTCCTCGAGAGTAGAAAACCTCACAGACTTGTCATAACAGTTAATATGAACATAGTTATGCTCTAACCAGTTCATACCCAAAATCACATCTAACCCTCTTAACGAAAAACAAACCAAATCAACAATAAAGTCTCTGTCGAAAATCGATAAAGGACACTTTAAACACACAAAAGAAGTAGTCACTGACCTTTTGGATGGAGTGTCAACGACCATCACTCTATTCAAAGAAGACAACACGAGACCCAATATTTCAACACAATCAGCAGCAATCAAGCAATGAGTAGCACCAGTATCAATAATAGCAATTAAAGGAGTACTATTAATGAAACACGTACCTCTGATAAGTCTGTCCTCAGCAGCTGCCTAATCCTCAACCAAAGCGAACACTTTACCATTTGACTGCGCCCTCTTTGGTTTCTGAAACTGACTACCAATATGCCCTTCTTCACTACAATTGAAACAAATCACCTCCTTATGCTTGCACTCAGATACAACATGTCCAGTCTTACCACAATTGAAACACCTCTTTACCTTAGTAGTACACACATTACTCTTATGCCCAGGTTTTCCACATTTGAAACAAACCACACCAGCAGGAGCATCTCCCCCACTAGTCTTCTGACCCTGAGCAACTTTCTGTTTACCTTTACCAGCTGGGGTATCATAAGGCTTACCACGATTCTGTTGGTGCTTACCCCTCTTCTCACTGATAATCTTGTAATGAGTATTATTATCCTCTTCATAGATTCTGCAACTATCAATCAAATCAGCAAAGACACTGATCTTCTTGTATCTAACTACCTTCTTGATCTCTGGACACAATCCGTTCTCAAATTTGATGCACTTCAAAAACTCAGCATCTTCCTCACCGTAGTGCGGATAAAACTTAGCCAAATCAACAAGCTTTGCAGCATACTCCATAATCGACATACTCCATTGCTTCAGTTCAAGGAACTCAATTTCCTTCTTACCACGAACGTCTTCAGGAAATTAATTTCTCAGAAATTCCCTACGGAACACAACCCAAGTGACATTTTCACCTGCAGCTTCCAACCTCTGACACGTCTCTAGCCACCAGTCATCAGCTTCGACGGCTAGCATATGAGTACCATACCGAACCTTCTACACTGGAGTGCAGTCCATCACATGGAAGATTCTCTCAATCTCTTTCAGCCAATCCAATGCTCCGTTAGGATCATACTTTCCCTTGAAGGTAGGCGGATTCTCTCTCTGGAAAGTCGCCAAACTACGGGATCTAGCAATCCCGTCAGCATTCAGCCGATTCTCCATCGCATGCGCCATTGCTTCTAAAGCAGCAACAAGTGCAGCATCATTCCTTCCAGCCATCTCAACTTATCACTACAACATAAACAACGGTGAGAACTCAAATTAACAATACTCGATTGTTATACAACTACGACTCGACAACTTGGCCGGACGGACCAACTATTACTCTGATACCAACTTTGTAACACCCCAATTCTATCCGGCAATTATGAATGTAAATCAGAGTTATAAAATTCATACAACTGAATCAGGATGCCACAAATTCAACTTAAAAACCATTGCATTCAATATGGATACATAACACTTTTAAAACTTCGGATGAACCAACCACAAAATATTTTAATCTCTTACTTCAACAACTTGAACAACTACGCAGCAGAATCATAATAACATCTTTGTCCAACATTACAACAGCTTCAAAATAACACATACTTAGTAACAATCAAATTAAAGTTCAACAACTGAAATAAGCAATAATTAAGAGCAACAAGCATTCACCCCCCTGAGTGTTACGTATCAGAGCAATGACACCGACTCGAACTACTGAAGGTAGACCACCTTCACTATGGATTACCTGCACGTTACCAACATAAGGGTAACATTCAAACAGAAGGGGTGAGATATCTAACAATATAATAGAACTTATGATAAATAATATGTTAGATCAACTCATATAATAACACCACTTCCCATCTCATACACAACAATAATCACAACAGAATACCAACAATATACACATCACCGCATCAATACACAACTTCTTTATGCAATAATATAATGCAACTCAATACTATAAAAATACATGTGGTACCATTGGAGTAGAACTCTCATCTCAAAATAATTTCCAATAAATAGAGGCATCAACAAGGCATAAGCCTTCATCTTAATATTCGCCAATACAAGCCATCTTAACGAGCATCAATTCCATCTTAATATGCAATGGATGCGACACAATCATAAATGTAGTAATAACAACCACAATTAACAACATCTCAACACAACATCATCGTTAGCCAGAAGCCTACATCTTAATAGCTGCCAATTGTTAGAGGCATCTCAACATCATTCATCAACATAACTCATCAACATGATTCATCAACATAATTCGTCGACATAATTCATCAACATATTTCATCAACATAGTTCATCAACATAATTCATCAACATAACTCATCAACATAATTCATCAACATAATTCATCACATAATTCCACAGCAACTCAGCCATAACAATAATACAACGACAGATCGACAATCCCTCAATGTTGGCCATATGCCTACAACATGATAATTCCTATAATTAGTTAATCATATAAGGCTTATCTCTAATTACCAAACCTCTACATATTATTATTCTGTAATACTACATCATTATCATTATAAATGTTACTATCATGAACCAAGCGATAATCTAAGATCGTCTTATCCTCATCATACTTCACAAAATCATCATAGCAATTAACGTGGAAAGCTAACTCTAATCCTAATTTGGGTACTAGGATTATTCTTCTTATCCTTTATTTTAATCCTTAAGAATGAAGTTCATCGCGTTATTTATCCAACGCTTCAAACAACAACTCAAACGAAGTCCGGAAACTCAACTTACAGCCTTTGGAAGAATCTGTCAAAAATCAGACTGCATGAGTCGACGCATACTTCTTTGAGTCAACGCGTAATGGTCCGGAATCCTGCATGAGTCGACGCATAAACCCCTTGTGTTGACTCATACTGAGTCTGAAACACTGCACGTATCGATGCATGATCCTATGTATCGACTCATACTGAGTTTTAATTCCTGCATGTGTCGACGCATGGTCTTTAAGGTCGACTCATACTGACCTGTGTTGAATATTTTCTCCGATTTCACTTCTTTTTCACTATGATTTTCCCGCCCTAGGTCCTAAAAACATCCTCTAATAATAGGTAATCCTCAATTATAATGATCCTATGTTTCTACATCAATTATACATCATTAGGGCATCATAATTCATCTCTAAATCATTGATCCTCATCAAACAACAATGTATATATTTCAATCATAAACAAAATAACTTTTCAAATTCAATCCCACATACTACTCATCATAAACCCAATTATAGATTCAGAACCCCACCCTTACCTTAGATTGAAGGTTGCTCTACAAATTTTTTGATTGAATTCTGTTCTGGCTCTTTTCCTTCTTTTCTGCAACTTTCACGTTCTCTTCCAACCCTTATTTCATTCTCTTCTTACTGCTGCTTCTTTTCCTTATTAATTCTAAATAACTAATATAATAACCTTATAATTCTCATTATGTCTTAATAGGCTTAAAACTCATACACCCCCTTTCTACTATTTCTAATCCTTAAAAATAAGCCCACATCAAATAATATTATTATTATAATATTATTCCACAACTTAATAGAATAATTAAATCCAACTAATCACACACAACATCTATCATCGTAACACAACTTCATAAATAACTCAAAAATAATTTAATTAAATTATTAATTAAATTACGGGTGTTACACAAGTGGTGGTGGCCTCTAGGTTTCAGGTTCTGGATTTTGGGGGTTTTGATTGAAGGTTCCGGTTGAACTTCAACCAAAAACTTGGGTTTTATGGTGTCTCTGGTAAAGTGGTGTAGTGGTGGTTCTGGCTGAGGATAAGAGAGAGTTGAGAGAGTCCGAGAAAGAGAGAGGAGTAAGAGAGAGAAATTCTAGGGAAAAATAAGAGAAAGCTGGAGAAATTTTGCTTAAATACCCCCATCACTTTGTTGTTGGATCTCTGACACATGGCCCCCTGTTGGCCACGTGATTGACATACTTTGATCAACACCATATGCATGTGTCTGCCTACCATTTCCTACCTTGACTCAGAATCTAAACCATTTATTTTAGTTACTCAAATTTTGACTACAGATCCAACGCACGCGATGAGCTTCGTTGTGATCATTTCATTTAATCCAACGCCCTATGAGGGATTCAACATTTGGATTCTCTCCATGAGTTTGTAGAGTAGAACTTAGGCTGTTGAGCTGATAGGCTCAATATATTACTTCTTCGCACACCCTGAATTACTGGCATGAACATAGTTTACACCCCTAGTCCCTATGAATTTATTTCTATCTTGGTTATATATTTTATTTAGTTTATTTTAGATTTTAATTACAATTAGTTCCTTAAGTTTGTATTATTAATCTTTAATTTTAATTTAATTTAGGATCAATCATATTAGATTTTAATTTGTTTAATTTAGGTTTATTTAGTTTTTTATTAAATAAAAAACCAGAAATATTTATTTTCATCTATAAGAACTTCTTTTTCAATGTTCAATGGAGTACCAGAACTGACTATCATTCAGTATATTAACTTTGGTGCCTGCACACTTGAATATAAATTAGTTTACCTAATTATTCTTTAAATATTTTGTCATCAATAAAACCTAAGAGATATGGTATAAACCAATTTTGTTCTAACATGGGGAAGTCCCACATTGATTAACAAAGTATAGACTTTAGCATTTATAAGTGAGAGAACTCACACACCTATCATCTTAATGTTTTCGGTGAGTATGTGGTATGTCTCTCACAAGGTGTGTTACTCGTAAAGAAAGACCCCAACATGAAAATGCTCCCCCGTATTGACCCCTAAATTTGATGACCTAACAGAGGTATTTGAGCCTGGTTAAAGTGAAGGACGGACTCACGTGTATCAAAAGTACTCCGCATATGGTGGTGGGTAGGAGGTATCTCGTTGAAAAATGTTAACGACGATATAAGTGTATATGGATGAAAGAACTTTCGCTTCAGAGGGAGCATTGTGGATAGATTCACACTTGAGGGAGAGTGTTGAGAATAACAAGTGTGAGTTGGAAATATTGAAAAAGTGAAATGGGAGAAAGTCACACATTGATTAGAAAAGTGGAGACTTGAGCATTTATAAGTGAGAACAATAAAAAATGATCCCTCATGTTGACCTCCAGATTTGATGACTGACAATCAACCTATGGAGCCGCCCATATCCTGATCATCCTCAAAATAAAATCATCTCGGTGCAATTCAGGTTAATTATTTTTAATATTGTGCTTTTAATAAAATAATGACTTATTACCAATGAAACACAAACTACGACATAGATATCGAGATACGACACGACACAAACACTCAAATACTAGATACTGATAATATTATAAATATGGGACATCGACACTACTATATAGATATAATAGTATTTGAACTTCATTATCCATTTATTATTAAAAGAATTAACAATATTATAATCAAAATTATTGTCTTAAATTTTTTTTGATAACATTACTTCAAAACATGCTTAACTCTTTTAGATATGTTTGACATTTGTCTTAAAAATATAAAAGAAGTGTTGAAGCAAAGTAAAAACAAATTTGTTTTTAAGTATTTGTCTAAATTATTCGACACGTGTTGATGAATATCAAAAGCGTGTCAGACACCAATTAAAATAGTGTCGAAGCAAAGAAAATAAATTACTTTATATAGAAACACTTGTAAAATTTTGCTGATATTTATCTAACTACTTAATATGTATCGTATATTTGTCATACCAATATCAACACTTGTAAAATTTTACTGATATTTATCTAACTACTTAATATGTATCGTATATTTGTCATACCAATATCATCTAACTACTTAATATGTATCGTATATTTGTCATACCAATATCATATACCAATATGTATCGCGTACCGTAACACGCCTACTCTAAAATTTTCCGTGCTCCGTAGCATACTAGATACGTATATAAAAAAATATCTTGTTATTAAAAATATCTCATAATAATGAACACATATCAAAAGCTAAAATATGTTCACACGCTCGCAAAAATGCTTAATTTCGAAATAGAATAATATCACACGAACGTGGCAGTGAGGTTTTTTATCATGTCAGCTTTCGCTTACAGTCTTAAATACTTTGGTGTTTATCTTTGTCTAGACAGTTATTATGTATGAATTGTAACCAAGCACATTTGTTGATTCCATCATAGCAAAAGGTATTGATAATGACAGTGGAGCCACTCACTACAAGTTGTTTACTCGAACTTGAAAGTGCGTTATTGACAAAGACATGCATATGTGGTTTGATGATTATATAAGAATGAATGAACCCATTAATTGTTATGTATGCTAATTTGGAGCAGTCGGCAAATCCAATTTTAATTGTAAAATTTAAAAATGACTTTGAAAATAAGATATCTCTTGTTTCCTTTTACTTAACGCTTTTGGTTAGAATAGTAGATGCAGATGGCTTATTTATATTCATTTATTATGAAAGTTGAAAGTTACGATAAAACAATGAGATGAATAGAAATATCACAAGAACACGCTCTAGCAATACACCTTTAATCATAGTGACTCTATCAAGTGCAAAACAATCAATGTGGTTTGCTCCCAACACCAGCAATGCGAAATCAAAACATAAATGCCTAATTGCGGCGTAGTTAATTGAAAGTGCGGCGAGGAAGTCGTTTGTAGGTGTAAGGTGTCTTGTAGGGTTCCATTATATACCCCGTAGGGAGTCGCACGTAGGTGTAATGTTCCCAGTAGCGTTTTAGAAAATATCCCATAGGGAGTCACTCGTAGGTGCAAGGTTCTCCTTAGGGTTTCAGTAAATATCATGTAGAGGTTCCTCGTAGGATTTTAATGTATAACTTGTAGGAGCCTCCCGTAGATGCAAGGTTTCCTGTAGGGTTCCAGCAAATACGTCGTAGGGAGTTGCTCGTAGGCGCAAGGTTCCTTGTAAGTTTCTAGCAAATACCATGTATGGAGTCACTCGTAGACCCAAGGTTCCCCTTCTGCTTCTAGCATATGTCTCGTAGGAAGTCATCCCCTTATAGGCACAAGGTTCATGATAGAGTTACAACAAGTAACCTGTAGGGAGTTTCCCATAGACGCAAGGTTCCCATATAATTCCAACATATACCTTGTAGAGATTCTCTCGTAGGCGCAATATCCCGCGTATGGTTCCAACATTCTTGTTATTCCTTCATTGTTTTAGGTTTCACCTTGGAAATATATCTTCTTGTTTCTCTTTGCTTTGCCATAAATTCCTAAATCTAAGCCATTTCTTTGTCCTCTTATATCTGGTTGATGGAACTTATTAGCACGACTTAGTTTCCTTCATCATCAAATTTCTCTCGTCACCATGTGGGCATATTCATTTGAAGCGGAAGTATTTCATCTGAACCATATACCATTTTGAAAGGGATCTCCTTGGTTAAAGAGTGTAAGATTAGGTGATATGACCATAATACCCATAACACTAAATGATCTTGTCTAATCATTGTATAAAATAGACAGGATATTATGTGTGGTAATTTAAATTTTGTTTCAAATTGAAATGAGACGTAGACTACCTTGTGAAGAAGCTCGACCTAGAGTCCAATTCGATCTTTTAGCTTCTTTCTCATTTCGAAGAGTACGATTTTGTTGGTTGATTCTTCCAGACCAATCGCCCGAGGATACTCGACCAAGATGAACTTCATTTTGATTCCTAGTTGTTTCACACAAATCCACCACAAATGAGTTGAAGAATATATGTCACTTTGTCATAGATAACTGTATTTTGTTAGTCGAACCTACATATAATATTCCTCCCATTGAAATGAAGTACCTACTATCCTAATATTTTTCTACTTCATATGCCTCTACCCACTTGATTAAGTATTCCACCACTACTAGTAAAATTTTGAGATTGATTTGGGATAGTGGGAATGGTCCAAGATTTCCATTCCCTATTGATATAAGGGGTTGGTAAAGTAACTGAGTGCAATATCTCGGTTGGAGCATGGATGAAGTTTTAGAATCTTTGTCATTTGCCACATCAATTTATGAATACAACATTGTCTCTTAGCATGGTTGACCAGTAGTACCAACCCTTAAAATTTTGCTTATCAAAGCACTCCCATCTATGCCTTTATGGTCTTTAACTCATTTTGTATAGCTTCTCAATAATCATGATGTACTGGGTGGAGAGCCTTTTGATCTTCCTTGCTTTTGACTCATCAGTGGACAGTTATTCGCTCATCAGTATCTCGATTATTGGTGAAACCCACCCTTCTCCCTTATCCAGCTCCATCATATTGTCGGATTTGAATTTTGTACTAAGATTGGCCACAGTTTCTTGTATAAATGTCTTATTGAAGCCTAGCTTTTTATTAGAACGAGCTTTGGCAACATGTAGGCTCTAATATTATCTTCTCGGGGAATAAAGACCATTTCAAGAAACTTAAAGTTTTTATCCATATCATGAACCTGTTGCGGTTATTTCAATAATTGAGCCTCCTTTATATCTACTCTCCTTTAATTTGATTGATAAATAGGTGGTCGTCACTTCTCGCATAAAGGTTGGTTGTCCCCATTTAGTTTTCTAACTTTATCATAACAATCAGTGCCTTGTACTATTCTTTATTGTTATAATCCTTGAACCCAAAGTATAATGATTGTTTTGATTAGTATACCACTTAGTCCTTTTAGTAATACTCCTACCAAAACTTCCTTTAAATCCAAGGATCCATCCAACTGGAAAAAACCAGATGTGGGAGGCCACCTCTACCAACTGTGAGATTAATTCCACCATAAAATCGGCTAGGGCTTGAGACTTGATGTTGCTTCTTAGTAAAAAACATATGTCATAATTGGAGAGATCGACAATCCATGTTACCATCCTACCCCTCAAATCGGACTTCTTGAATACTTGATGGATGGGACAATTTGTTTTTACTATGACATGATGCCCCTAGAAGTAAGGTCATAATTCCCTGGCTATGATAAAGATCATTAAGGTGATTCTCATTATCTTTTGATAATGTATTTCATCCCCCCTTAATAACCTTACTAATGAAGTAAATTTACTTCTCTCCCCGGTCATCTTCTTGATCAAAGATTGAGCTTATTGTACTATTAGTGTCTAACATGTACAAATAGGGTGAATTCCCTTATGTTCTGTTTGGGAACCATAAATGAATGCTCTAACTTTGCTTAGGGACCGGAAATGAAGATATTATGATAGCTGATGATCTTAAACGGTGGCTCATCTCTCCTTTACAATAGAACGGGTGGACCTGCGTGGTTTGCACAAGCCCAAGTCAACTCATAAGTCAATATGAGTATAATGAAAGTGTAGATCAGAGATTATACCTTGCTCTTAAAATGAAAACTCTTTCATAACTTGGGTCAAGTAGATTTTTTTGAGATGTGTGATACGGTGGGAGAACTGACTTGAGGTTTTGCGTTTGTATTCGCAAATGTTTCGGTTGAGCAAGAGTCGCCACCGACTTTTTATTTTATCCTAAGGAAAGGTTAAAAAGCACAGCAAAAACCTTTGAGATGTTTTCTTGGGTTCGGGGAGTAGATTATAGAAAAGGAAGGTATTAGCACCCTTTCTATCCATGGTTATCCATGGGATCTTAGTTACTTGCTTAGATCAACTTGCCTTAATTTTCAATTGTTTGAAATGGTGCTTTGTGTGTGGGTTTTGAAAATGTTTTGAAAAGAGGCCAATGTGGTGGCAACCTTTGTAATGATCCATGTTGGGATGTATACAAAGGTGTATGTCTTTTGAAAAGGTTTTCAATGTTTTTGAAAGTTGTTTTGAAAGTGTATTGATGTGTGGTTTTAAAAAAAATAGGCAAGTGTTTTGTTTTGCAAGTTGGCAAGTAATCAAGAGCTATCTACCCTAAATTTCTCAAAGATCTTTGCTATGTTTTAACCCTTTTAACAATTTTGTTCCACCATTGCATTTGGTGGACAATATTGTGTTAGGATGTGAAAGGGACGGGCGCGGGTCATCGTTTAGACCATGATTGCAATGGTGCCAAGTATCTTTGGGCAATTTTTCCTTTAAGGGACTTGATCATTTTTAGGCAACTTTCGAAAGCGTCGTCGAGGGACTATGATCATTTGATTGTTTTGTTTTAGCCCAATGATACTTAACATGCAATATGGCCCATTTATTGAAGGCAACAAGTGGAATACCCTAGGGGTGCAAGTGTGATTAGTGTTGTCCATTTTCATGCTTGTTTATCTTGAATTTAGGTCAAACTATTTTGGTTAATTGATTTGCATACAAACCCTAATTCTAACATGGCATATTTAGAAAGCTTTTAAAATGCGAAAAATAAAAGGGTCCTAAGTTATTACAACACAATATATGGGATGGGGGGTACAAATGTTCAAATGGGGGTATTTTGACAAGAATTAAATCCTAAGCTATTACATCAAATTGGAATTTTGCAAGGTATTTAATTACACAATATTCAAATAAAATAAATATGCAAAAATGCAAAAAAAGGTTTTCATATGTATGTGAAAAAAAATGTTTATCATATATCAAATAAATAAAAATAAAAATTAATGTTTTTTGGTATTTTTATGGATCTAGGGTAAAACCCTAATTTTATAAATAAAAAGTATTTATTATATAATATATGTAATATTTATTAATTATGTACAAAAAATAAATGAAAAGAAAATATATGAAAAAAAAAGGTAATTTTAAAGTTAAATATTAGTAAAAAATAAAATGTATTATTTTATTGTGCTTTTAACCTAAATGTATTAATAAATACCTAAATATTTATAATATTCACTAAATACTAAATATATGTATAAAAATAATAATATTTAATATTTACAAAAATGTATTTTTTTTATAAAAGTTTTTCAAAGGTAAAATAAAACAAAAGTCAGAAAATAAAAAGTATTTATATTATTTTAGTATTTTAAATAAAAGAGTATTTATATATTACTTATATGTGCAAATATCAATTTAAACAAATAAATGCCTAATAAATACAAAAATGGTTTGAAAAATATTTTTTATATTTTTAATATTATGAGAAAAAATAAATAAGTCAGAAATAACAAGAAAAAGTCAAAAAATGTTTCAAATAAGCACAATGGGCCAAGGGGGTTCAAAAGTGAAAATGTGGTGCAAATAAGAAAAATAAAACAAGCCCAGCCCAAAGGACCTTCTTCAACCTCTGGCCAGAAACTTGTCAAAAACGCGCGCCTCCTACACTGATTCAAACATCTTGATTCCTGAACTTTTAGCACAAACTCATAACATGAAAAATGTTAAGCATCAAACCACGATTCTGGACATATAAAGAACTCATCCTAACTCTCAGAAATGAGAGAGAATTTCTTCTCCCCCAATTCCTGACCTAGTTTTTATTCAATGTTCAGACTCAAAATTCTCTAAGTACACATAACATAAATGGAAAGTAATGATATGGGCATGTTCAGGGCTATGAATGTGACATAATTTCTTCACAAATCTAAACCTAACTATGCCTGGATAGAGAGATAAGAGTTCATGAACTTACCTGTTCAGTTGGAATTGTGTGCAACAATGGAGATGCTTACAAGGCAAGGTAATGATTTGTATAACTTGCTTGATGTCCAAGGATGTTATTCCAATGCCTGGTATGCCTTGAAACCAAGTGAATCGTGTTATGGCACTCCAACTGCAAAACAGAAAATATGAAAATGGTGATGTTGGTTAGGAGTGTTACAGGTCGTGTTTAGGGCTTGGAATAGTTTCAAGGGATAGTGTGGGATGTGTTTGAAGTGTTTTTTTTCCAAGATGCACGATGGAAATGAGCTAGCCAAGTCCAAGTGCAGAATTCCCTGTTTTTGTGCAGTTTAATGGTGATTCTGTGTTTGAGGATATTTTGAACTTGGTTGTCTTGTCTTTCAGCTTATGTTTGATGTTTAGAATGTGTACAATAACTTTGCTTAGGCTTGTGTTTGCTGAGATGAGAGTTGGGAGTTGTTATGTCAAGTTTCTTCTTACTTAAGCAACAAAATGCCAAGTTCTGTTTTAGACTGATGGAGGCCCCCCTAATGTGCTGCTAAGCTTGCACTTGATCAGTGGGATTAGCTCCAAAACTTGTGCCAAGGAGATTTGTTGTGTACCTCTTGATTTTCAAATTGACATAAAGTTTCACTTTTCAAAAATGGACATAATGCTTTTTCTATTTTAGGACTAAACCTTCATGTAATGCTTAAACACATAATGTAAGGCTTGAACACAAAGGGTTTGCATTTAATTTATGAGTGCAAATTGGATATAGGACCTGTAATCAAGTTGTGCAAGCTGATTTGAAAAATTGCACAAGTTATGAACATGTACATGGCCATGAATCAAAGTGACTTTTTCCCAACTTGCCAAATTCGATTCTCCCTAACCATAAGGTTGTTTGATGAGTTCTTGGACATTTTGGAAAGCTTGGAATGTGTACTACAATCCATCTTTGTAATGCAAATTGAAATTCCAAGTGGAAGTATGTGAAAAGTGGTCTTGAAGTTAGGCAAAAATCTTGCCTAAAATAGGTCAAAATTTCTCTAAGTTAAGAATGGTTTGGTACCCTTGTTCCAAAAATTGTAACTTGAGCTACAAGCTTCTTTTGAGGAAACTTTGTGAATAAAAGTTGTATATTTTGCAATGTAATACAACTTTCATGTTTTGAGTTTTCCTTGAATCCAAATGCATCTTGATGAGAAAGTGGGACAAAGTTAGGAAAAAATTAGGGTTTTTTATAACTTAGAAAAATTCTAAGTTATGAAAAATCTTCATTTCAAACCCTAATTTGTGATTTTAAATTTCTTGATGAACAAGTTTCATGATTTGGCATGTTTTGATGAAAAATGAATCTTGACACTTGATTTTGACCAAAAAGTCAAAGTTTGACTTTTCAGTATACAGTCAAAAATTGATCAATTGACTGGAAAATTCAACTATCAATCTTGTGCATTTGGGATCTTTTGAACTTGTTGAGTATGTCAAGACAATTCCATGGGGTCCTTGAGTCCATATGTGAGATTGGTTTGCCATTGGCTAGGTCAAACAATCAAAAATTGTCTTTGTGCAGTCAAAACCCTAAAAATGACCATTTTGCCCTTTTGGTGATCTGATCAAATTTCTTGTGGAATTGTGATCCAAACTTGATCAAATGGTCCATATGAGTTCATAATGTTGATGTGGGTCAATTTTCAAGAGGTTTGACTGTCAATTGGCCACAATTGACTTTTTCCCCAATATAGCTGATTTATAGGTCAACTGTCCAATTGACTGGGCAAAGGTTGGAATCAAGGCTTGAAACTTGGTATGGATAAACTTGGGAGTCCAACATGAAGCATGAAAGTCATCTTAGGCATTTTAGGTCAAAATATCTTTGTGCAAACACAAACCCTAATTTGGGTCAACAGTGCAAGGAGAAGTCTTGAGCAGAGGAAACCCTAACTGGATCTTGAGCTCCAAGGGCCTTGTGATGAGAAAATGTTGAGAGAATGGGAGGGAAAATTTTGGGGTACAATAGTTGCCCCTGTTCAATCTTCTTGAACCTGAAGAGTTAGATTGGCAAGTTTGCCTTTCGTGACTCGAGGGTAAAAGGAGATTGGACACTAGAGTGCCCTGAAATTTGCACTCGCATGCTGGAGTATCAGCAATGTGATGTCGGGAATGGGCTTATAGATGCCATTTGGAGAGATGGTGGATAGGGAGATGGGCTTATAGATGCCACCTGAAGGCGTGACAGAACCTTGTCGGGAATAGGCTTATAGATGCCATTTGGAAGTGTTGATTGTATAAGAGATTCCTTAGCGAGAACTTGTGCACTTTGAGAAAGACAGATGTTTTTCTGGCTTGTTACAGGTGTTGAATCTACAATCTCTTCATGCAGATATGCCCTGGCTAGATACAGGTGTCGAATCTACAATCGGTTGCTCACATATATGCCCTGGCTGGATACAGGTATCGAATCTGGAATTAGTCGTCAACAGATATGCCCTGGCTAGATACAGGAATCGAATCTTCAAACTCTTCAGATGTGCCCTGGCTGGATACAGGAATCGAATCTAGAATTAGTCGTCAACAGATATGCCCTGGCTGGGTACAGGAATCGAATCTGGAATTAGTCGTCAACAGATATGCCCTGGCTGGATACAGGAATCGAATCTTCAAACTCTTCAGATGTGCTCTGGCTGGATACAGGAATCGAATCTGGAATTAGTCGTCAACAGATATGCCCTGGCTGGATACAGGAATCGAATCTTCAAACTCTTCAGATGTGCCCTGGCTGGATACAGGAATCAAATTCGGAAACTGATCACTCACAGATGTGCCCTGGCTAGATACATGAATCGAATCTGGAATTGTGACAGTTGAAGGTATTCGTCTTTTGGATTTTTTTCCCTGAAAAGGCAAAACATTAGCTGTATGCAACGTCATGATGTATGAAATGCATGATGTCATGATGTTCAAAATGAGATAGTGTTGTATGTACTTTATCATGTATGTAAGCAAGATGTATGAAATATGAAATGTTTATGAATGTATTTTCGTCTAGGAAAATAAATCCTTGACGACCGGCCAGGGAATTAAATCCTGGGCTGATGTTGAAGAGTAGAGTTCTTTGCTTTCGCTGGGGATGATGGTTGCAAGAATACACCGGTAGGAGAAGATGACTCCCTTGGGGAATAAACTTGTTGGAGAGATTACTCTGAGGGGGATTACTCTGTGGGAAGAGATACTTCGCTGAGATTTTGATGATAACTCCACTGTGGATTCCGTTGATAAGCTTTGTTGGGGAATTTGATGAACTCCGTTGGGGATAGGACGAACTTCGCCGAGGACGATCTTCTATGGTAATTGGCTGAGGATAACCCAGTTATAAGCCCTTGTGAGGAATAACCTTTGAATATGGCTGGAGAGATGTATGTACTCTGCAGGGGACCAACTTCCAAACTCTACTGGGGATAAGCTTCCAGAATCTACTGGGGATAAGCTTCCAGAATCTACTGGGGATAAGCTTCCAGGATCTACTGGGGATAAGCTTCCAGAATCTACTGGGGAGGATGATTCAACTCTCCCGGAGAAACTTTTGAACTGTACTGGGGAAGATGGCTCCATTGGGGGTGTCTGTATTCCGCCGGGGAACAATCTTAGATCAAGACTGCCGGGGATGCTTGCTGATGAATGCCTATACTCTGCTGGGGAATGTTGATATCTTTTGGGGATACCCAACATCTTTTAGGCTGGCCGTAGACTAACTCTGCTGGAGGAGAGTATTGCTGACTTGCTAGGGGAATAAGGTGTCTATTGCAGGGCTGATGATAGACTAACTCTTCCTGGGGAGAGTATTGCTGAATCTTGTCTTACTCTGTGGGGAGTTGAGGTAACTTGGTCACATCCTTCAGTTGAACCTACCTTGGTACCTTGGCGGACAGAGCAACTAGACTGCCCGGACAATTCTACATTGCCCCTGTTTCTGATGTCACCTGTAATTAGTCTTTTGTTTCGTATGCAAGTATTTATGAATTAGCAATTTAATGTCAAATGCATATATCAAAAATGAACATTGGACGTTCTTCGCAATACAAAACTGAAAAAAGGAAAAACAATTGGCAATTTTTTTGGAAAAGTGAACTTGTATTGATTTTGAAATTTGCCTGTAAATAGGCATTTTTTGTACAAGAGGTTGACGTCCTAGTAAGAGAACGCCGCCGAATAACATAAAGTTTATACAATTTTGAAAAGGAAACAAAACAGCTATGTGAACAAAATTCCCACTGGGTTCCAACTCTGATATTGCCTTTATGTCTTCAAGCGTCTCATCACCTTTGCTGTTTAGTTGAAGATGAAGCTGATTGATCGATGCCGAAGTCTGAGCCCGATAGTTGATGCCGAATTCTGGATGCAAGGTGATCCAATGAGACATAGTGTTACGCTTTATCCCTAACTTTTGCCTGGACCGCCCTTTCGGGTTTTCAGTCCACCGGGATACCCATTTTTGCCCAAGCCGCCTTTTCAGGTTTTCGACTTGCCGGGTGTACAGATTCTTTTCATTTCATCCCTTATTTTTGCCCGAACCCTTTTGGTTCGCCGGGAAGCCCTTATTTTTGCCTAGGTATGTCAACCTAGCGGGTCTTTTATCATGCGTAGTATCTTTTTACTATGTCTGCATTGGCGGGGTGAGGAAGGTCGTCACCATCCATGGTGGTTAGAATCATGGCTCCTCCTGAGAACACATGTTTAACCACAAATGGCCCTTCGTACGTAGGGGTCCATTTGCCCCTGGGATCACTTTGAGGAAGGATGATGCGTTTGATTACCAGGTCCCCAACTTGATACTCTTGTCGTCTGACTTTCTTGTTAAATGCCCTGATCATTCGTTTTTGGTACGTCTGACCATGACAGATAGCGGTGAGTCTCTTTTCGTCAATTAGGTTTAATTGATCAAGTCGAGTCTGGATCCAGTCATCTTCGCTCAAGTCTGCATCCTTCATTATCCGGAGAGAGGGTATCTGGACTTCAATCGGCAAGACTGCCTCCATGCCATAGACCAAGGAAAAGGGTGTTGCCCCGGTTGACGTCCGTGCTGAGGTACGGTACCCATGAAGAGAAAATGGTAACATTTCGTGCCAATCTTTGTAGGTCACTGTCATCTTCTGCACAATTTTCTTGATGTTTTTATTTTGCCGCTTCGACAGCTCCATTCATCTTCGGCCGATAAGGAGAAGAGTTGTGGTGCTGTATCTTGAATTGCTCGCAGAGCTCAGTGATCATCTTGTTGTTAAGATTGGTACCATTGTCCGTAATGATTCTTTCCGGGACGCCGTACCGACAGATCAGGTTATGCCAATGAAACGTGCCACGACGCTCTTGGTTACGGTGGCGTAGGAGGCTGCTTCCACCCACTTCGTGAAGTAATCAATCGCTACCAAGATGAAGCGATGCCCGTTGGATGCCGTCGGTCGGATCTCGCCGATCATATCAATGCCCCACATTGCAAAAGGCCAAGGTGCCGTCAGGATGTTCAGAGGAACCAGAGGAATGTGCACCTTATCAGCATAGATCTGGCATTTATGACAAGTTCGAGAATGTTGGTAACAGTCGGCTTCCATTGTAGACCAGAAATATCCTGCCCGAAGGATTTTCTTTGCCATGGTGTGTCCACTGGAATGTGTTCCGAATGTACCTTCGTGTAGTTCTACCATGATCTTCTCTGCTTCAGTCTTATCCACACAACGCAGTAAAGTTGAATCATGGTTTTGTTTGTAGAGAATGCCGTTGCTGAGGAAGAATTTTGCCGCAAACCTTCTTAGGAACTTCTTGTCATTGACCGATGCGCCTTCGGGGTATTCTTGAGCTTCCAAATATCTATTCACCTCATGATACCAGGGTTTTTCGGTTACCTCTTTGGCCTCAAGATCGCAGCAGTATGCAGGTTCGTCCAACTTCCAGATAATGATCCGGGGAGCCTCGTTGTCCCATTTGACTTTGAACATTAAAGACATCGTAGCTAGTGCGTCTGCTAACTGATTCTCCTCTCTTGGGAAGTGTTCAAAAGTTATCTCTTCAAAGTGGGGAAGCAAAGTCAACACATACTCCTTGTAAGGAATAAGATTCGGGTGTTTCGTATCCCACTCGCCTTTGATTTGATTGATCACGAGAGCGGAATCTCCGAAGACATTTAGAAACTTGATCCTTAAGTCGATTGCAGCTTGAAGACCCATGATACACGCCTCATATTCTGCCATGTTGTTGGTGCAGTTGAAACACAGCCGGGCGGTGAGTGGAGTATGAGTACCTTTAGGGGATATGATCACAGCGCCGATGCCGTTACCCAAAGCGTTCGAGGCTCCGTCAAAATGCATAGACCATCGGGATCCTTCCTCAGGTCCTTCATCCGGTCCAGGTACTTCACAATCAGTTACTATCATGATATCTTCGTCTGGAAATTCAAAGTTTAATGATTGGTAATCATCCACAGGTTGGTGTGCCAAATGGTCTGCCAATACACTTCCCTTGATTGCTTTTTGAGTTGTGTACTGGATATCATATTCTGTCAAGATCATTTGCCATCTTGCTATTCTTCCAGACAGAGCAGGCTTTTCGAATATGTACTTGATTGGATCCATTTTTGAAATTAACAGAGTAGTGTGAGTCAACATATACTGTCTCAGCCGGCGAGCAGCCCATACCAGAGCGCAGCAAGTTTTCTCGAGCAGTGAGTACCGAGTCTCACAGTCGATAAACTTTTTGCTCAGGTAATAAATAGCGTGCTCTTTTCGGCCAGACTCGTCATGCTTCCCCAGCACACACCCCATTGAGTTGTCAAGTACTGTCAAGTATAGTATTAGAGGTCTCCCTTCCACTGGCGGCATAAGAATGGGTGGTTCTTGGAGATATTCCTTTATCTTTTCGAAAGCAGCCTGACATTCATCGTTCCAACGTACTACTTGATCTTTCTTCAGCAATTTGAAGATTAGATCACAGATAGCAGTTAGATGTGAGATGAATCGGGCAATGTAATTCAGTCGTCCTAGAAAGCCTCTGACTTCTTTCTCTGTCTTGGGAGTCGGTATCTCTTGTATGGCTTTCACCTTGGCAGGGTCCACTTGAATACCTTTGTCGCTTACAATAAAACCTAGCAATTTTCCAGACCTCACCCCAAAGGTGCATTTGTTTGGGTTCAACCTCAGCTTGTACAACTTCAGTCGGTCAAACAGCTTCCGCAGATGGTCAAGGTGTTCCTCCTCAGTTTGGGACCTTGCAATCATATCGTCGACGTACACTTCTATCTCGTGATGGATCATGTCATGAAATAAAGCAACCATGGCACGTTGGTAGGTTGCCCCAGCATTTTTTAACCCGAATGGCATGACCTTGTAGCAGAAGGTACCCCACTGAGTAACAAAGGTAGTCTTTTCCATATCTTCAGGAGCCATTTTAATCTGATTATACCCTGAAAAACCATCCATGAAGGAGAACACCTTGTGTTGAGCAGTATTGTCAACGAGAACATCAATGTGAGGCAGAGGGAAATCGTCCTTAGGGCTGGCCCTATTCAAATCCCTGTAGTCAACACACATTCTGACTTTACCATCTTTCTTTGGCACTGGAACCACGTTGGCCACCCATTGAGGATAAGAAGTCACTGCTAGAAACCCGGCATCAAATTGTTTCATAACCTCAGCTTTGATTTTCTCGGACATCTCTGGGCGCATGCGGCGGACCTTCTGTTTTACCGGAGGGCAGTCTTCCTTGGTAGGCAGGTGATGAACTACAATGTCGGCATCCAAACCAGGCATGTCTTCGTAAGACCAAGCAAAGATTTCCATGTAGTCATGCAGCATCTGAATCAATCGTTGTTTCACGCTGAGCTCCAGATTGGCACCAATCTTGACTTCTTTTCTATCTGTCTCAGTACCCAGATTCACTGTTTCCATTGGCTCTTCATGCGGCTGAATGGCCCTCTCTTCCTGGAGTAGCAGTCTTGCAAGTTCACCAGGCACTTCTCAATCATCTTCACCTTCGTCTTCGGCTAAGTTGATCGGATTTTCAAAGTCATAACTGGCGGTAGCAGAGTCGTTACCAGCGAGATCCAGAGTGGATTGGAACCTGTATAAGTGAGTGTGTGTAAATATAGTTGTTTTGCAATATATAACAAAGAAAGAAAAAAGAGCACAAGATTTGAAATGCAACAACGTCCAATGTTTTGATTAATGATATATGGAAATGTCATACAAAAAGCCCTCACAAATGGAGCCACGGTGCCCCGGGTAGGACACCGAGCCAATAAAAGTTTCAACATATTGTTTGTTACAAATTGAAAACAAAAGAGTTCATTACTGCGTGATAAAAGTAATAGGTGTAAAATCTTTTGCCGTCCAGTTGCTTGGTCCGTTGTTGGTTGTTGGATAGATCCAACTATCAAATTCCGCTTCCTCTACGTCATCCTCAATAGCATTCACTCTTGGGTTGGTGATGAACACCGGAGGCTTTCTGATCCTTTCTTTGCGAACAACCCTCTGAGCCTCTGCAGTGAAGCCCAACCCAAACTTGTCGGTCTTTTGAGTGAAGTCAGGAAGTTGACCCCAGTTTGCGCACTTGCCTTTCTCAATCACAGCCCGAGCATCCTTCAAGGAAGCCATCTTCAAAGGAAAGTCTTCTTCAACCACGGTCTCAGCTGACGCCAATGTTGGAGGTACTTCTTCAAAATGTTGAAAGGGGGTTTCAATAAACTCCCCGTCCATCTCGATATACCGGAATGAATTCAGATGACTTACCATGTATTCCTCCTCTCCCTGCACAATAACAATCTTCCCTCTGACAGGGTATTTGAGCTTCTGGTGTAGAGTGGATGTTACCGCCCCAGCCTTGTGAATCCAGGGTCGACCCAGCAAACAGGAATAAGATGGACGAATATCCATCACATAGAACGTTGAGTCGAAGACTTGGGAACCCACACGAATAGGAATGTCTACCTCACCATGCACCATCCTCTTAGAACCGTCGAAGGCTCTAACAATGATGTTACTAGGCTTCAATTCCAGGCCCTCACATTCCAACCGATCTAAGGCCTTCTTGGGCAATACATTCAGGGAAGAACCGGTGTTTACCAACACGTGTGCAAGAGTAGTGCCCCTGCATTCTATGGAAACATGCAGGGCATCATTGTGGTTTTTTCCCTTGGCGGTAAGATCAGTATCCGAGAAACCCAAACCATTGTCAGCGGTCAAATTAGCCACACAGTCAGTGAATTGATCTGCAGATGTCTCTTGCGGCACATGGGCCGTCTTCAGAAATGAAATCAGGGCCTTGGCGTGGGCCTCTGAGCACAGCAGCAACGATAGCATAGAGATTTTGGAGGGGGTATGCCCCAACTGTTCAACGACATTGAAGTCACTCTTTTTAATGATTTTAAGGATTTCCTCTATCTCTTGCTGGGAGGCTTCAACAATGGTCTTTTTTGGTGCCTCCGTCTGGGCAGGAAAATCGGTAGTAACTCCTTTGCCCCGAGCATCGGAGGACTCGGCGGCAGTAGTAGACACAGGAACTTGATTTGGAAGTGAAACATGCACACTTGCGGGTGTGATGATAAGAGGTTTTCGGATAACTGGTGGTGCAATGTCAGGCGAGAAGAGCCTGCCACTGCGAGTAATTTTGGTGGGTCCAGTGATGTTACTGATACTGGTACCGGTGTTGAACTCCTGCTTCACTCCAAGCACATACACATCTGCCCCATAGTGCCATGGGACAGCCTTGTCAGATTCATAGGGGAGGGGCCCCTGAACAGTAATGGTAATGGGTGCAACAGACATAATTTTGACTGGCTTCCTCGGGGGAGCCTTGGTAGGATTGTTGAAAATTGTGATGACAGATACTTCTTCAGCGGGAACAAAAGGAATAGCGGTCTTCTTGAACAGAATCCCCTTGCTATCCATCAGGCTTTGGATGCCTGACTTCAGCAGCGGACAACCGGTAGGGGTAACAACACACAGGAGGCAACCCTTGCTACAACTCGAAAATAAACCGGCTAGCAGTAGGTTCCTCTTAACAGTCAATAGAGGGGTAGCAACATCATTCACCGAAACAGCATACAAATCTTCCTCAACGGCATTTACTCTATGCTGGGGCATAGGAGCAGTTACAACATTTGGCCTCTCAGGCGCCTCAAACTGTATTTCCTTCGCATCAATTAGGTCTTGAACCTTATTTCTCAGGGCCCAACAATCATCAGTAGAATGCCCCGGGCTATCGGAGTGATAAGCACAACGGGCATTTGGGTTATACTTAGGAGATGCAGTATTCACGGCCTTCAGAGCCTCTCTGACGGTCACCAAGTGGGTTGATAGCAGTTGTGGCAAGATTTGTGACAAGGTCATACTCAGCCGGGTGTACTGCCTTTTGGGCCTCTCACCCCTTTGTTGGTTGTACTGCTGAGGAGTAGCAACAGGTTTTGAGATTACCAAAGCATTGACGGCTTGGCGGCGTTCTGGCTTAACTTGTCTTCTAGGACCATAAACGGCACTAGCTTCCTTCTTGAAAGGCTTCTTCTCAGTACTTGCGGAGGCACCTTTCTGTATCTTTCCTGACCTGATGCCAGCTTCTATCCTTTCACCCGTCAGGATCAAATCTGTAAACCCAGCGGAGGAATTACCAACCAGATGATTGAAGAATGGACCAGACAAGGTCCCTAGAAACATGTCAACCAGTTCACGGTCAGTCAAAGGAGGCTGCACCCTGCCAGCCAAATCTCTCCATTTTTGCGCATATTCTTTGAATCCTTCGCCCATTCCCAGTGACATACCCTGAAGTTGGGTACGCGTAGGAGCGAGGTCAGAATTGTACTGATATTGTCTATAAAATGCGGTAGCCAAATCCTCCCAATGTCGGATACTGGTTCCATCTAGCTGATAGAACCACTCAAGTTGTGACCCCGAAAGGCTATCTTGGAAGAAATGGATCCAAATGTTCTTGTCTGCCGTGTAAGGTTGGATCTTCCTTACGTATGATCTGAGATACAGCTTAGGACAGGAAGCCCCGTCGTATTTTGCAAAGGCAGGCGCCTTGAACTTGTGTGGGATTACCACCCCAGAAGATAAACCTAAATCTCCGAAATCCAGCCCCGGCACATTTTGAATCTCCATGGCACTCAAGCGGTCCTCTAATTGCTTGTATCTGTCAGCAGCAGGAGGGTATTGTTCATCATTGTAATCCGTCTCGTTGTCAGAGACTGCAGGACTAGGAGCCCCTCCCCCTTGGGGACTGTCTTTCTCTGCAGAGGAAGTAGCTTGATCAGCCTCATTATGGAGTGTATTCCCAAACCTGCGTCCAGTGTTGAACAACGCAGTCCTCTTCTTCTTCTTCTTCTTTAGGAGCAGAGCCTTCAACTCTTGTTGACCTTGGGCTAAGCTCATGACCATCTCTTGAAACTGGGCGTTCTAGGCCTGGAGGGCCTTGATAGCTTGTTCACTGGATGATTCAGGATTCATGATGACTGTTCAAAATAAACAGCGAAGAAGATTAAGCAACCTGTAGAAAAAGGGTACCTGTTATGCACATGATGCATGAGATGCTATTTATGAAATGCATTCAAGGATTTTAGAAATTCACAATTGTTGCAGACAAAAAGAACGCACGTCATATTAATAAGAAGAAATTTGTTAGTACATAAATGCCCCATGGGCCAAATATTACAAAAATAACTTCTCAAGGTAAAAAGACGTTGCGCATCCTCTTTGGTGCGATGTAGGTGTTAAGGGTCTCTTTCTCATGGAGTCGGCGGGTGAGCTCTAGAACCTTCTTCTCACTGGCATAGAAGCTGGCTTCAAAAGTGTTCCGTTCCTCCTTGAGTTGGATCCAACTCTTCTGCATTTCCTCCCACGATGTAGGCATGTCAGGATATAGGATGGTGTAGGGAACCTCTCCTTCCGTAACGGGCTCTTTAATCACAGGGAGAACATGAGGATAAGGCATCAATACTCTGGGCTCGGGCTCGTACCCACTTGAGATAGGGCTCAAGAGGGATGGAGTTCTTGTGCCCCAGTGTCTTGCTATCAACCTTGTTGGGCATCCTCCAAGCCTTGATGAACCTTTGGCGAAGTCCTTGCGCATCGTTGTCGAATCAAAAACTAGGTCAGGAATCAACATGTCGTGAGGGCCATCCCTCCGTGCATATCCAAATTGTCTCAAAGCTAGACAAGGGTTGTAGGTAATGCCCCCTCTAATGCCAAGTAATGGAACATTAGGGAACTCTCCACAACGATCGACGATGATGACATTATCTCTGGACCGAGAACACCAATGTACATCAGAGTGAGTAAGAGTCATCAACCGTTGGGACCACCTTGAGCCTTGGTCATTCTTCAAGACAGATTGTGGAAGGTGCGAAATAAACCACATGAGAACACCCCTCTTTCTCATTGTTCGTGTGTAAAATGAGTGAAGAATGTCCCCAAGCAATGTTGGTATTGGATTTCTGGATAAGAAGATTTTGACGGCATTGACATCTACCAGCTGGTCAGGATTTGGGAACAAGACCAACCCATAGATAAGGAGTGCCACAATTTCTTCAAAGGCTTGTAGGTCCAATGAATTCCAACATTCTTGTGCCTTTTCAAATAAGAATTTTGCTAGGAAACCTTTGACGCCGCTTCTAGTTTCCCAATGCCCCTTGATGTCAGAAGGCTGTAGATGTAATGCTCGAGCAACATCTTCCGGCTTTGGTTCCTTTTCCGTACCGTTGAAAGGTAGTTGATTAAGGATAGGAATTCTCAGGAGTTGAGAAAACTCCTCCAAAGTGGGCACCAACTGGTAGTCGGGGAAAGTGAAACAGTGGTGAAGAGGGTCAAAGAAATGGAATAGCACTTTCATCATGTCCTCTTCAATGTTGGTGTTGACTAGGCTGAGCAGTCTACCATGTCTTTCACTAAAGAGAGAGCTTTCCGGAATTCTTGATGTGAGCTCCTTGAGTTGAGGAGGGTTTCTCACAAGGTTGACTTGGATGGTTTTTCTGCGAGGAATTTCCATGACCTACAAAACAAGAACAAAGATGAAGATCTAAATCCTTGAAGTGGTTAGTAAATGCATATGATGCTTCATGATGTTCATGATGTATGCACAAACATATGTACAAGCAATTCACACCAAACCCTAGTTTCAGGCTTGCATGGGGTTTCATAGGTAAGTACCCTCTTGAGTGTAGTTGGCTTAAAAACCTGTCCTATAAATAGTAACCGGGTTCTAAGGAGCTCAATATCACTGGATTGTTTTCATTGTTCATTGTTTTGGTTTAGCCACTTAACTAGCGACCAAAATATTCCAAGAAAACAACCCTCAATGAGTGTAGTATCGAGTATCTACCAACTTCGGACTGCACCAAAGCCAGTCATCTCACTACCCCTAATGAAAGGCCAAGATGGTCAAGTAAGGTTCTAGGTAATTAGTGCTTAGTGACATCACTCAGCGGCCCCGTACTCTCCTTGATTGAACTCAAGGGTTACCGGTACTCACAAATATGTCGCACTAATATAGCTATTGCTTCGACCGTGTCGGTATACCCCGCACAGTTTCCACAACGTATTGCTATCTATGAATGTTTTCCCAAAATCCGGGTGTAGGATTGCAAACCCAAACAAGAGAGCCAAGATATAAAGCAATCAAATCAAACAATTAGTCATGCAAGAGGGTGATCTAAGCCCTAAGGTTACTCCACTTAAAAAATTCCCCAGCAGAGTCGCCAGTTCTGTGATACGGTGGGAGAACTGACTTGAGGTTTTGCGTTTGTATTCGCAAATGTTTCGGTTGAGCAAGAGTCGCCACCGACTTTTTATTTTATCCTAAGGAAAGGTTAAAAAGCACAGCAAAAACCTTTGAGATGTTTTCTTGGGTTCGGGGAGTAGATTATAGAAAGGGAAGGTATTAGCACCCTTTCTATCCATGGTTATCCATGGGCTCTTAGTTACTTGCTTAGATCAACTTGCCTTAATTTTCAATTGTTTGAAATGGTGTTTTGTGTGTGGGTTTTGAAAATGTTTTGAAAAGAGGCCAATGTGGTGGCAACCTTTGTAATGATCCATGTTGGGATGTATACAAAGGTGTATGTATTTTGAAAAGGTTTTCAATGTTTTTGAAAGTTGTTTTGAAAGTGTATTGATGTGTGGTTTTAAAAAAAATAGGCAAGTGTTTTGTTTTGCAAGTTGGCAAGTAATCAAGAGCTATCTACCCTAAATTTCTCAAAGATCTTTGCTATGTTTAACCCTTTTAACAATTTTGTTCCACCATTGCATTTGGTGGACAATATTGTGTTAGGATGTGAAAGGGACGGGCGCGGGTCATCGTTTAGACCATGATTGCAATGGTGACAAGTATCTTTGGGCAATTTTTCCTTTAAGGGACTTGATCATTTTTAGGCAACTTTCGAAAGCGTCGTCGAGGGACTATGATCATTTGATTGTTTTGTTTTAGCCCAATGATACTTAACATGCAATATGGCCCATTTATTGAAGGCAACAAGTGGAATACCCTAGGGGTGCAAGTGTGATTAGTGTTGTCCATTTTCATGCTTGTTTATCTTGAATTTAGGTCAAACTATTTTGGTTAATTGATTTGCATACAAACCCTAATTCTAACATGGCATATTTAGAAAGCTTTTAAAATGCGAAAAATAAAAGGGTCCTAAGTTATTACAACACAATATATGGGATGGGGGGTACAAATGTTCAAATGGGGGTATTTTGACAAGAATTAAATCCTAAGCTATTACATCAAATTGGAATTTTGCAAGGTATTTAATTACACAATATTCAAATAAAATAAATATGCAAAAATGCAAAAAAAGATTTTCATATGTATGTGAAAAAAAATGTTTATCATATATCAAATAAATAAAAATAAAAATTAATGTTTTTTGGTATTTTTATGGATCTAGGGTAAAACCCTAATTTTATAAATAAAAAGTATTTATTATATAATATATGTAATATTTATTAATTATGTACAAAAAATAAATGAAAAGAAAATATATGAAAAAAAAGGTAATTTTAAAGTTAAATATTAGTAAAAAATAAAATGTATTATTTTATTGTGCTTTTAACCTAAATGTATTAATAAATACCTAAATATTTATAATATTCACTAAATACTAAATATATGTATAAAAATAATAATATTTAATATTTACAAAAATGTATTTTTTTTATAAAAGTTTTTCAAAGGTAAAATAAAACAAAAGTCAGAAAATAAAAAGTATTTATATTATTTTAGTATTTTAAATAAAAGAGTATTTATATATTACTTATATGTGCAAATATCAATTTAAACAAATAAATGCCTAATAAATACAAAAATGGTTTGAAAAATATTTTTTATATTTTTAATATTATGAGAAAAAATAAATAAGTCAGAAATAACAAGAAAAAGTCAAAAAATGTTTCAAATAAGCACAATGGGCCAAGGGGGTTCAAAAGTGAAAATGTGGTGCAAATAAGAAAAATAAAACAAGCCCAGCCCAAATGACCTTCTTCAACCTCTGGCCAGAAACTTGTCAAAAACGCGCGCCTCCTACACTGATTCAAACATCTTGATTCCTGAACTTTTAGCACAAACTCATAACATGAAAAATGTTAAGCATCAAACCACGATTCTGGACATATAAAGAACTCATCCTAACTCTCAGAAATGAGAGAGAATTTCTTCTCCCCCAATTCCTGACCTAGTTTTTATTCAATGTTCAGACTCAAAATTCTCTAAGTACACATAACATAAATG
This sequence comes from Vicia faba, assembly GCA_948472305.1. Lineage (NCBI taxonomy): Eukaryota > Viridiplantae > Streptophyta > Magnoliopsida > Fabales > Fabaceae > Vicia > Vicia faba. The sequence goes on along the minus strand of OX451738.1, from coordinate 724,525,018 downwards.
GAAAGTAATGATATGGGCATGTTCAGGGCTATGAATGTGACATAATTTCTTCACAAATCTAAACCTAACTATGCCTGGATAGAGAGATAAGAGTTCATGAACTTACCTGTTCAGTTGGAATTGTGTGCAACAATGGAGATGCTTACAAGGCAAGGTAATGATTTGTATAGCTTGCTTGATGTCCAAGGATGCTATTCCAATGCTTGGTATGCCTTGAAACCAAGTGAATAGTGTTATGGCACTCCAACTGCAAAACATAAAATATGAAAATGGTGATGTTGGTTAGGAGTGTTACAGGTCGTGTTTAGGGCTTGGAATAGTTTCAAGGGATGGTGTGGGATGTGTTTGAAGTGTTTTTTTGCCAAGATGCACGATGGAAATGAGCTAGCCAAGTCCAAGTGCAGAATGCCCTGTTTTTGTGCAGTTTAATGGTGATTCTGTGTTTGAGGATGTTTTGAACTTGGTTGGCTTGTCTTTCAGCTTATGTTTGATGTTTAGAATGTGTACAATAACTTTGCTTAGGCTTGTGTTTGCTGAGATGAGAGTTGGGAGTTGTTATGTCAAGTTTCTTCTTACTTAAGCAAAAAAATGCCAAGTTCTGTTTTAGACTGATGGAGGCCCCCCTAATGTGCTGCTAAGCTTGCCCTTGATCAGTGGGATTAGCTCCAAAACTTGTGCCAAGGAGATTTGCTGTGTACCTCTTGATTTGCAAATTGACATAAAGTTTCACTTTTCAAAAATGGACATAATGCTTTTTCTATTTTAGGACTAAACCTTCATGTAATGCTTAAACACATAATGCAAGGCTTGAACACAAAGGGTTTGCATTTAATTTATGAGTGCAAATGGGATATAGGACCTGTAATCAAGTTGTGCAAGCTGATTTGAAAAATTGCACAAGTTATGAACATGTACATGGCCATGAATCAAAGTGACTTTTTCCCAACTTGCCAAATTCGATTCTCCCTAACCATAAGGTTGTTTGATGAGTTCTTGGACATTTTGGAAAGCTTGGAATATTTAATACAATCCATCTTTGTAATGCAAATTGAAATTCCAAGTGGAAGTATGTGAAAAGTAGTCTTGAAGTTAGGCAAAAATCTTGCCTAAAATAGGTCAAAATTTCTCTAAGTTAAGAATGGTTTGGTACCCTTGTTCAAAAAATTGTAACTTGAGCTACAAGATTCTTTTGAGGAAACTTTGTGAATCAAAGTTGTAGATTTTGCAATGGACTACAACTTTCATGTTTTGACTTTTCCTTGAATCCAAATGCATCTTGATGAGAAAGTGGGACAAAGTTAGGAAAAAATTAGGGTTTTTCATAACTTAGAAAAATTCTAAGTTATGAAAAATCTTCATTTCAAACCCTAATTTGTGATTTTAAATTTCTTGATGAACAATTTTCATGATTTGGAATGTTTTGATGAAAAATGAATCTTGACACTTGATTTTGACCAAAAAGTCAAAGTTTGACTTTTCAGTATACAGTAAAAAATTGATCAATTGACTGGAAAATTCAACTATCAATCTTGTGCATTTGGGATATTTTGAACTTGTTGAGTATGTAAAGACAATTCCATGGGGTCCTTGAGTCTATATGTGAGCTTGGTTTTCCATTGGCTAGGTCAAACAGTCAAAAATTGTCTTTGTGCAGTCAAAACCCTAAAAATGACCATTTTGCCCTTTTGGTGATCTGATCAAATTTCTTGTGGAATTGTGATCCAAACTTGATCAAATGGTCCATATGAGTTCATAATGTTGATGTGGGTCAATTTTTAAGAGGTTTGACTGTCAATTGGCCACAGTTGACTTTTTCCCCAATATAGTTGATTTCTAGGTCAACTGTCCAATTGACTGGGCAAAGGTTGGAATCAAGGCTTGAAACTTGGTATGGATAAACTTGGGAGTCCAACATGAAGCATGAAAGTCATCTTAGGCATTTTAGGTCAAAATATCTTTGTGCAAACACAAACCCTAATTTGGGTCAACAGTGCAAGGAGAAGTCTTGAGCAGAGGAAACCCTAACTGGATCTTGAGCTCCAAGGGCCTTGTGATGAGAAAATGTTGAGAGAATGGGAGGGAAAATTTTGGGGTACAACAAGATGGATTAGGCCTTGGTCAATTTTACCTTTGCTCGATACAGAATAGTTACCCCCAAGGCTTTAACGGGAACTGAAGAAGCCAGGGGAAGCTTTAAGTACCATTGAGTGGCCTCCCTATCGTGAAGCTATGTGGAATAAAATGGAAATGTTTAGGATCATTTTTTGAAAAGTAATGGGAAACATGTGCATTTAATATGGTCCTGTCATTGAAACGCGTCGTCACCCTTTTTCTGAAATGTATATTAACATAAATAGTTAGGGTATGACGTAACTTATAGAGTACTTGAGTGAACTCGAGTTTGCGTGTATCCATGAGTGGAAATTTATCTGTTGATCTTATTATTTCTTTCCATCGTTGGTATTGACCTTTCAGCTATTGTTTCTTATAAACAGAGTGACTTGAATATTTGAATTTTTTCGCAACCTTTGCCTTTCAGGCTTACAGTTACTTTCTAGAAAAACATTTTCATTCCCTATTCTAAAATTATAATTAGAAGTGATTCAGTTCTTCCCTATAAGCTTTTGCCTTTTTTCGTTCATCCTCCTTCATCAATCTCCCACCACCAGGTAGACTTCTAACTCAAGTTTTTCCTTCAATATTTCCTATTTTCTAGTTAGGATGAGCGACAATACTGTCAATTTAGTGAGTGATTATGAAGTAGAAACCTCATTTGCTTATGCAATGGGGACTTCCCCTTATTATCTTCACCCTTCTCTTAGTAGTGATTACGTATGACCAAAAATTATACCCATATCTAACAATTCTGGACCAAAGAGGGTATATGGGAATTCTTCAGAGGAAGATATTTCTTCTTTTAGGTCGTTAGATGCCCTCATATTAAACATTAGCGGAAGAACAAGTTGCGTTGAGGTCCTCATGCCCCATCATTTCTTGCTTGAAGATTAGATATTTGCCAATTTGCAAAGGAGGGAACATGTTAGAGATTTCATTCATGTTTGTCTGTAAACTGAAGGTTGTGAGCCTAGAGATGTTGAGGTGCTGGAACACTTAAATATTTGATGTTGATCGATTGTTTTAGAGTATAACTGGGTAGATGCAAAGGTAGTGGGATTTTCATCAGATCTGAGCACCCTAAGAGGTATTGATGTTATGGTCGGTGATCCTTTGGAGTGGTTGTTTCTTCCGATATAAAAGGATAAGAGGATATGTAGTTCTTTTGGTGACTGCATGGTCATGTTCTATAAGTGTATGTTTATAAGAATAAGGTGACTGGTTTTTTTCTTCTGAATTTGAGGTAGTTGTCCTAAAATGTTTAAAAGTTTCTCCTTCCCATCTTCATTTGGGATCATGAGAATATATAAGGGTCTTCCAACTCTACGCCGAGTTTAAATCTTGGAAACCCTCTCTTATCTTATTTTATGATCTTTTTCATCTGAGGCGTACTTCCCCAAATAAATTTCATAATGATGGGCTTATTTACTTCCCTCTGGTCAACCATTGTTCGACCTCTTTATTCTGGACTGGAGCAATTTTCAGGACATTTTATATTGGTGAAGCCCCTCACCCTCGCGGTTCACTCTGTTTATTGTTACCTTATTTCCAATTTTCCTCAATATTGTCGGGTTTTGTACCCAAAGTATTGGTCCAAGCTCCATTTTAACTGGTCTGCTCACTCCTACTATACCTAGTCGGATTCTCTTTCTCCAAATGATATAACGATGAAGGACAGACTGAAATCATGGTTTAAATGGCTTGGCTATAAGGATAGTTTGCCTCTGGTGAGGTGTATTCTTTTGACGTGAGGAAAAGCCAAATTAATACTCATGTTATCTTGAGTGCAATTAATCTTTAGGATAGGGGAAAGATCTTTAATGAGGGTAGAGTTTTCATGCATTTTTATTTAACATGCATAATTGCATTTTGTAGATATCATGGATATAATAAGCAAGTTCAACATGTTTTATGGCCTTGTAGATGCTCAAGGTATTCAAGTTATGGTAAACACTAAGAGTTTTGCCTCTGCCCCCACTCCCCTTGCAACAACTGCTCCATCTCCTGTCTCCTGTCCTCTGCCTCCTGTCTTGTCTTATTCAAAATTATACCATTTTCTAACTCGACTCTGTTAGACGGGGTGATATCTTGACCATGGGTAATCCCTCCCATGAAAGATATACTTGAAAAGGGAAAGGTTAATATATGCACCAACCTCCAAAAGGAGCTTGTTACCATGCATACATAAGTAAATGTTGCAAACTCTTTTCAAGAGGCAATAAAAATACATGTTTTCCTTTCTGCTTTAGTAGCTCTTGTGATAAAGCTGGAGGGTTCTCTTTAAGAAGCAAAGAATTGGTATAAGGTTGCTTCTGATTCCATCAAGGAGAAGACTCCTCAAGTGGAGAAGCACCGGAAAGCCTCCTTTTAGGAGACAGAAACCCATATAGAGGCCTTGAAAGCTATCTAGAAAGAGATGGATGGTCTGAAGTGGGCACTCCATTATGAGTGCAACTTCAGCATTAGATGTTCTGCATGATATAAAAACTAGGAAAACTTAGCATTTTTGTATATTGGACGGTATCTTTATGTCATATGGTGTAACCTTGAAATAGAGGTCTTAGGAATCATTCAAAACCACCTTGAAATTAGCCAAAAACATCAAAATTCATTTTCTGCAGAAAAATCACATGCATGTGTCGGCACTTAGGATTTTTAGGCCGACACATGTAACTAAATAATGAAACATGTAGTTTTTGTTTGGTACAGGCTAACACATGCAGACATTAGGCTTCTACATACTATAAGTTTCAGTTTAATGTGTCGGCACATACGATTTTTAGGTCGACATAACTGCTTCAATATTAAAAGTTGTAGCTTTTGTTTCTCATAGGCCGACATGTAAGCCTTTTCAGGCCAGAATATACTACTATTTTTAGCTTTATGTGTCGGCACATCCATATTTCAGGTCGGTACAAGTTGTTTGATTGGGTCAATTTTTCAATTCTTTTAAATTCCGAAAATTACCTCTTTGCATACAAACTTCTACAATTATATATACATCATCCATGCATCATTCCAACTTGATGAAACTATAAATACTTACAACCATTGCTATTAATCGTCAACCTCCAAACTATGCATACACACCGATAAATCACACATAATCATCTTTTGTCGGGGTTCCATCTAGGCGAGGTTTATTAACGTCCAATTAGGTTTTTGTGTAACCGAGAATATTAGGTTGAGAATTATGGGGTTTCATCCGAAAAAACCAAGCGTTTATCCTCCAAGATCTTTGGTATATTTTGGGGTTTTTTTCTATACTTTCAAAAGAGTATTGCGGCCAACTGAAAGCTTTGTAGTTTGGTACCCAAGGGAGTAGCGAGAGAATGAAGAATCAAATCGAAAGTGCTTGTGTTCAATAGTTACAATTAATCATGCGCCAAAGAGATTTGGATTTTGGTACCCAAAGGAGAAGCAAGATTCGATAAATCAATTGGTAGTTATTGTGTCTTGGTATTGCTCGAGATCAAAATAAGAGAAGGGTTTGAATCAACAACAAACATTTAGGGTTTGCAGGGTTGCCCTTGGAACACTTCTCTTCTAATCAACTTTTTGCATAGTAAGAAATTTATCTTAATTCGAAAACGGAATTGGGGAGAGACGTATCCATAGAGAGGATAATTGGTTAACTTCCTAAACAAATCCTAGTGTCGCTCTCTCGTATCTCTTTATTTTCTTTATTTTTCATTAAGTAATTTGTTGAGCTTCATTGATTGATCGATCAACTCGTAAGAATTTTTCTGTGGATTTTTTTGTTTTAAATTGGTTGTTGATTATCTTATAATCATATAAGTTATTTTTCATATCAACAAAACTCAAAGAAAAATTATGAAAATTCATTCGCACACCAAGTGTTTGACAAATTGCATTGTTCATTATTTTTGCTTAACTTCATTGGAAACAGATTACTAGTGAACTGGTATAAACGATTAATAAAGTGTTGATTGCTTCAAGTGTATTAATTCCTCTTATTGATTCATTTATTCCATAAGGCGCTTTGCATATCTGAGTTCCAATAACTAGGTTCGTATAGATGACTTTTATCAATCTATATTAAAACCTTCCACTTGCACTCTTTTCAAATAATTTTTAAAATACTAAATTTTGATTGGTACTTTTGGCTTGGTGATATATTCACCGCCCTCTAGATAAGTCACCATCTTCTATCAAGTGGTATTAGAGCCTGGTTAATTCCGTGCTTCGAAACTCTTATTAGAATATGGTGTACCAACCTAAAGGGGATTATAAAAGAACCTCAATCTTTACAGGAGAAAACTATAGTTATTGGAAAGCTTGTATGTAAATTCATGTTAACTCATATGATAAGGGTGTGTGGGAGGCCATTCAAAATGGTCCAACGCTTGTTACTCGTGTTTTTGATGGTGTTGTCACACCTAAGTTGAAAGCACTATAGAATTAGGATGATTATAAGAAGTGGAGACATGATTGGAAAGATAAAACATTGTCATATTCGCTCTTGGTGTTGATGAGTTTTATCGCATTTCTCAGTGTGAAACCACTAAGGCTATGTGGGACGCTCTACAAGTTACCTATAAGGGAACTAATGAGGTTAAACAAGCTAGAATTAACATACTTAATCAAGATTTTAAACTTTTATGCATGAAACATGGTGAAACCATTGTTCAAATGCAAAGGAGGATCTCACATATTATTAATCATTTAAACTTACTAGGTAATCATATTTATAATGCAATTGATACTAACAAGGTTTCGAGATGTCTTACTAGGAATTGGCAACCAAAGGTCGCAGCGATCAAGGAAGCTAATAATATTATAATACTTGATCTCACCACTTTGTTTGGTAAGTTGGAAGAACACGGGCAAGAACTCACTTGCATGGACAAACATGAAAAGAAACTTGAGAAAAAGAAGAAAAAGGAGAAAGACACGAATAAGGAGGAAGGAACCAAGTCTAAATCTCTTAGGGCTTCGAGTTCAAGGTCCTCAAAAATGAGAACGTTTATGATAGTGATTCTTATGATGAAGAAGATTCTAATGATAAACAAATGGGATTGTTTGTGAGGGGATACAATCGATACATTCAAAAGAATGATGTTAAACACTCTGACAAAAATCTTGTAAAATTTAGAAGGAAATCTGCATCCTCTAAAGATGAAGATAACAAAAAGGGTAGAAAAATAGGTATATGCTATGAATGTAGAAAATCGGGTCATTTTAGACCGGAGTGTCCATCTCTTGAAAATGAAAAAGGAAAGGGCCAATAAAACAAGTCTAGGAAAGCTAGAAAAGCCTATGTTGCTTGGGATATCGATAGTGATGTCTCAAGCAAGGAAAGATCAAGTGATAGCGATGAGGGAGAAAATTATTTTTTCATAACCAATCAACATCATAGCAAGAAAAAGAATGCAATTCATTCTAAATACTCTAACGTTGACAAGTTGTCTTTTATTGAATTGAAAAATGCTTTTGAAAATCTACAAAAATATGCATTACATGCCCATTATAAATTAGCTTCCAATGAATTTTCTATACATATTTGGAAGCAAAGGTTGAAGAAACTGATAAGAAATTTGAAGCATTAAAGCGATCTATTGTAGATAGTCACAATCATAAAAAAGAGGATGGGGAACCATGTCGGTTCGGATGTGAAACTTGTCAAATTTGGCAACAAGAGGTGAGTATTCTTGAAACCAAATTAGACAAGAAATCACAACCATGTGTTACCTTTTCTATGCATCCTAAAAGGTTGCAAAGCCTTATAAAAAGTATAGTTTAATCAAGAAGAATTCAAATAGCAAAAGTAAACCTCAACATAGTTTTCTTTGTCACTATTGTTGCAAGAAAGAACATACTATTAAAAAATGAAAGTTTAGGTGCTTCTTAGTTCCTATAGGTATTTTTAAATGATTTCCCAAATGTACCCAAATTTTCACTCACTCCCAAGGACCCAATGAGAATTGGGTACCTACCACCTTTGTTTGATTTTGTAGTTTAAGTGTCTTGGCCCTATGATGGGTAAATGGATTTTCGATAGTGGATGCTCAAGACACATGACAGGAGACATCTCTCTAGTCTCTGATTTTGTGGCAAAGAAGAAAGGTTGTGTTTCCTACGGTGATCACAACAAAGATGCCATACTTGGAAAATGTAGTATACTGTTGGGAAAAGTACTTCTTTTCATGGTGTAGGTGCATCTACAGAAGACATACTCAAGAAAACTGAACAAGGAATTAATCAACCTGAAGAGGTAAAGCTTGATGAGGAAGAAGATGACAACCAAGAAAACGAGAATGATGAAAGTCACAAAGAAGATGATGATCTTCCATTAGAGTGGAGAACCTCCAAGGATCATCCAATTGACAACATTCTTGGAGACATCATAAGAGGTAAAAAACATGATCTAAGATAATTATTTTCTGTTATCAACACACATATGTGTCATAAGTTGAATCTAGAAATGCTAAATATTCCTTACTTGATGAGCATTCGCTTATGGCCATGCAAGAAGAATTGAATAAATTTGAAAGAAATGACATTTGGGATCTTGTTTCTCATCTAAGAGATCACCAAGTTATAGGCACTAGATGGGTTTTTAGCAATAAACTCGATGAACATGATGGGATAACAAGGAATAAGGCCCAGCTAGTGGCTCAAGGGTATAACCAAGAGGAATGCATTAATTATGAGGAGACTTACGCTCTGGTTTCCCGACTCGGAGCTATACGCCTTTTACTAGCATATGCATGCTCCAAGAACTTCAAATTATATCAAATGTATGTAAAAAGTGTGTTCCTTAACAAATAAATAAATGAAGAGGTGTATGTTTCACAACCTCCCAGTTTCGAAAATCATGAACATCCCAATCATGTTTTTAAGCTAAAACGTGTTTTGTATGGTCTTAAAAAACCCCAAGTGCATGGTATGATCGACTTAGAAAGTTCTTGCTTGATCAAGGATAGTTGAGAGGGAAGGTAGACACTAATATCTTTATTAAACATAAAGGTAATCATATTTTACTTGTTCAAATTTATGTTGATGACATCATTTTGGATCAACTAACATGCATCTTGTCAAGGAGTTATCTAAGCTTATGCAGGAAGAGTTTGAAATGAGTCTCATGGGGGAGAGTTTAACTAATTTCTAGAACTTTAAATAAAGAAACTCAAGGAAGGAAAACTTGTTGTTAAACTAAGTATTATCTCGAATTACTAAAACGACTTGGCATGGACGATGCAAAGGAAATTGACACTCCTACGGAAACAAATGGAAATTTAGATAGAGATGGAAGGGTAAGGATGTAGACATCAAGAAATATAGAGGTATGATTGGATCTCTTCTATGTCTTGACGCATCTAGGTCTGGTATTATGTTTAGCATTTACATGGGTTCCAGATATCAATCGTCTCCCAAGGAATCACGCTTAAAAATGGTTAAGTGTATTCTTAGATACCTCATTGGTACTTCTAAGTTTGGGCTTTGGTATTCTAAGGGAAGTGATTGTAGCTTGGTTGGTTACTCTGATTCCGACTTTTCCGGTTGCAAATCAGATAGGAAAAGTACTAGTGGCACTTGTCACATGTTTTCAAATTCTTTCGTTAGTTGACATAGTAAAAAGAAAATTTATGTAGCTTTGTCAACGGCCGAGATAGAATGTGGCAGTCGGTAGTTGTTGTACCCACATTTTTTTGCTTAAGCAACAATTACTTGACTTTGACATTAAACTTTCGTTTATTCCTATCATGTGTGTGATACGGTGGGAGAACTGACCTTTTGTTTTGCGTTTGTGTTTGCAAATGTTGCAGTTTAGCAAGAGTCGCCACTGACTTTTCTTTTATCCAACAAGGAAAGGTGAAAAAGCACAGGAAAGACCTTTCGAGATGTTTTCTTGAGTTCGGGGGGTAGATTATGAAAAGGGAAGGTATTAGTACCCTTTTCATCCATGGTTTTCCATGGGATCTTAGTTGCTTGCTAGATTACTTGCTTTTGTTTGAAAAATGTGCTTTTATGTGGTTTTGAAAGTATTTTGAAAAGGTGTCATTGTTTAGGAAAACTTTGTAATAGCTCTCGTTCGTAAGAACGTATACAAAGTGTCGAGCTTTCGAAAATATTTCACGTTTGGAAGGTGTTTTTTAAAGTGTTTTGAAAGTGTATGTGATTGTTTTTGAAAATAGCAAGGATGTTTGTTTTGAAATTGAGCAAGAAACTAAAAGTAATCTACTTACTCAAAAGGTCTTAGATGTTCTTTTCCTCCTTCTTTAGATGTTTCTACCTTACCATTGTTTTGGTAAGAAGCCCCATCATTGGATGTGAAGGGTCGGGCATTGGGTCATCGTATGACCATGATAGCAATATTATGAGATGACTTAGAAATTTTCTTTTAGGGACTAAGATCATTTTGAAAGGCAACTTTGATAGCGTCATCGAGGGACTATGATCTTGTATTTCGATTTGTTTATGCTAAGACATCCCACATGCATAACATGACCATTTTTGTAAGGCAACAAGTGGAATCACCCTAGGGGTGCTAGTGTGCAAGTGTATTTGATTTAAATTCATTTTAGTCTTGATTAGGGTGATCTATTTGTCAATTTCATGTCTGCTATACATACCCTAATTACTAGCATTCATATTTAAAAGCGATGAATTGTAGAAATGTAAAGTCCTATGCTATTACAATATTTAGGGGGATGGGGGTACATATTTATGAATGGGGATTGCAATTTAAAATTCTAGGTTACTATTACAACCATATTGAAATAGATAAGAATGTACAGGAAATGTAAAATGCTTATTTATTTAAGAAAAGAAATAAGTTTTGTTTAAGAAAATATTTTTTGTCTTTTTATGTCAAAAGAAATATGATATATGAATATGAAATACTTTTGGTGTTGTTTTTTTTATTAATGAAATATAAAAGTGATGAAAATAAATAATAAAGGAAAGAAGACAAAATCAGCGTAAATGCTGAAACATAAGAGGTCAAAAGTTCTGACTCTGGCGTGCTGCACAAACAGAAACATGTTAGTAAAAATATGGAAGTTCAGAAGTTCTGATCTTCTGAGAATTCAGAAGTTTTCAGAAGTTTTGATGCTGCTGTCAGAACTTTTCCTCTCTCCATGCTAGTCAGAACATCTGCAGCTTAGTCATTTCTTAACAGAACCGAAGTTGCACATATAACAGTTATGACAAGTTTCATGAAATATCAGAAACACAAATTAGAAGCAACATGAATTTGCTAATCCTAATTCTGAGTCCAAATTTCTATGAAACTCTGAACTGGGATTCCTTCTACTTAGGCAGGCAGATGCATGAAATCTCAGAATATGCATCAGAATCAGAATATCTACATTGTGTTAAATATGAAAAATCTGACAGTGCCTAAATAATATGATGAGAGTCAGCAGAAACTTACCTTGTAGCTGGAAAATATTATGGAAGCTGGAATCTGGTTCTGACCACTTGTAGTGTTCTGAACAGCTTCCTCACGTTTTCAGCAGGTTGGAAACTTTCAATTTGGGTTGTAAATAATTTAGAAAATTCTGGAATAACCAAGGGATAAAGTTTTGATCCTTTGAAGTGGATATTGGTGGGGAATGTGTTACTGTTTGATTACAAAATTTTGGATGACTTTTGAATGTATATTAGGAACTGTATGGGTGGTTTTGGTCAGGAAACAACTTGAGAAAAATGGAGTTTTAATGCAAGAATCAAATGCTAAGGTTTTGTATTTTTGTGTTTGTAATCCTTTTGGCCTCTTGGAATTTTTGTGTGGGGGGTTCAAGGTTTTTTCTCTCTCAAATTCCACAACTCTTTCTCAAATTTTCTGGGGTTTTTTCAATGGCCAAAGGTGTTCTATTTATAGGCAAAGATTTTGTGGTTTGGAGGGGTCAAGTGGCAACAACATCATATGCTAGATGCTGAATTACTCTTTAAGTAAGCTTAAACAAGTGTGGTTCAATGCATCAAATTGGATGGTTAACAGAGCCTAAGCATGATCTGGGAGCATGAATTAAGGAAAAGTAGAAGCAGCGCATGGGCCTAGCATACTTTTGCACAATAGTTGGTCTTCCCAAGACAGTAGGGGTACACGTGGGGGAAATCCTTTGGATAACAACTCACAAGTGGTTGTGAGCATTAAATGAGGATCATAAATCCTGCCATGTGAAACTCTGCGTCCTCACTTAACTTTGGATTAGAAGTTCTGCTTCAGCATAACATCTCATCTTCTGATCCTCTTATCTTCTGGCTCCAGCATGTTCTGAAGGAGCTTTCAGACTTTCTAAAAAGCTTGCAACACGCTTCTTAACCTTTTTTGAATTACCCTGGCAAACTCTGACTGAAACTTTTGTGAAAACTTGCCCAGAAGTTCTGATCAAACTCTATCTTGAGATTATCCAGAAGTTGCTGAGTGCTTTAGTGATAATCTGGTCAGAAGTTCTGAGTTTTGTCATGCTTCTTAAACACTTAGAAAAATTTCTTGGTATTTTAGAATTTGACTTTTCCAAAGTAAAATCTGACTTTTGAAATTCTTGATGAAAAAAACTTCATATTCCAACATGTCTTGATGAAATATGATTTTTGAGATTTGATTTTGATCCAAAAGTCAAAGTTTGACTTTTTAGTGTGCAAATGACCATTTTGCCCTTGTGGATGACTTGCTTGGGAAAATTGATAATTCAAGGCCTGGAAACTTGATAGAAGCAAACCTGGGATCCAGGGTGATCCCTTGTGAAATGAGGGGGAAAATGTTGGGGTACAACAGCTGCCCCTGTTCAATCTTCTTAAAACTGAAGAGTTAGATTGGCGAGTTTTGTCGTTCGTGACTCGAAGGTGAAAGATGATTGAACATTAAAGTGCCTAGAAATTTGCACTCGAAGACGGATGGTGAATGGGCTTATAGATGCCATTTGGAGGAATGTTGGTAAATGATGGAAGAAGTATCAACACAAATCTTCTTGTCGACTTATACTAAAACTTGATGTTCTACCTGTGAGAAAAGGGTTAGTAAAATGCAGATGTTTGCATGATGTTCACCAGGTGTAGTATCATGCCAAATATGTATGGTATGTACATGTTATGATGTATGAATACGAAGTGTATGTTTTTGTCTGGGAAAGTAAATCCCTGACTACTGCCGAGGAAATTTTGGGGGATTGAATCCATGATTGCCTGTTGGAGATGAAGAATATGCATATCTTCAAATTTTGTTGAAAGGATGCTTTTGCTAGGGAAGATTTCTCCAATGTCAGATGTTATCTGGTCAGATCCAGGCTTCACAATTGCTGAGGATGAAGTAGTCGGCTGTTATCTGGTCGGGTCCAGGCTTCACAACCACTTACTGAAGGATGGGATGAATTAACTGTTATCTGGTCGAATCCCAGGCTTTACAGAAAATTTCTTGAAATTGAATAGTTATCTGGTCGGATCCAGGCTTCACAACAACTTGTTGGGGATACAAAAGTTAACTGTTATCTGGTCGGATCTAGGCTTCACAGTAACTTGGAATGACAACTATTATCTAGTCGGATCCAGGCTTCATGGTTTTTAGAAATCTATATTATTATCTAGTCGAGCCCAGGCTTCATAGTGTCTTTCTGGGGATCATAGTTAATTGTTATCTGGTCGGGTCCAGGTTTCACAATAAGCTGCTAGAAAAATGTTATTTGGTTGGGTCCAGGCTTCGCAGATTTCTGAGGTCTATGTAGTAGATTGTTATCTGGTCGGGTCCAGGTTTCACAATAAACTGCTTGAAAATTGTTATCTGGTCGGGTCCATGCTTCACAATAAACTACTTAAAAACTATTATCTGGTCGGGTCTAGGCTTTTGCAGATTTCTGAGGTCTGATGCGGTCCATTGTTATCTGGTCGGGTCTAGGTTTCACAATAAATCGTTTCAAAAGATGGAAATGAAAACTGATATCTGGTTGGGTCCAGGTTTCTCAGCCATTTGTTGGGGATATGGAGGCAACTCTACTAGGTAAAAGAGGTTAAACCTTGGTCGGATTGAGTTCAGGTTCCTCTATATGTTTGAAGAACTAGGCTATTATCTCGTTGGGTCCAGGTTTCATAGCATCTTTAAGATCAACTGTTATCCGGTCGGGTCCAGACTTCAGTAATAACTTGAAAATTGTGCTAATATCAGGTCGGATCCAGGTTTCATAGCATCTTGAAGTTGAGATCAACTGTTATCTGGTCGGGTCCAGGTTTCAGTAATTGGAGAAATCAAACGGTTATCTGGTCGGGTCCAGGCTTCAGTAATAACTTGAAAATTATTCTAATACCTGGTCGGATCCAGGCTTCATAGCATCTTTTGAAATTGATAAGGCTTTGCTGACGGCTTTACTGGGGATTAGGGGTTGTGGCCCTGTAATTTGCAATAACCTGAAAGGAAAATTCAAACCTGGAGAGTATAGACTCAGTCGGGTAAGGCAGGCTCAGCTTAGGGAGGATACACCCAACTGGGGATGATAGACTTTGTCTGGAGATAATAGCCTTGGCTGGGGAAGATATGCTCAGCTGGGGAACTTCGTGGTGTCTTGGCTGTTGTAATTTGAACTCGGCTGGGGAAATAACTCTGTTGGGGAAATAAACCCTATTAACGAAGTGGATCTCCTTTAGGAAGAGATTCCTGAGGCTTCAATCTTGTAAAAATTGACTTAGCTGGGGGAGAAAGCGGCCAAGAGGTTGAGACTTTGGTTAGGGATTTTCCTATGCAAAGAGACTTTGTGGGCTACTCCATTGAGGAAAGGTTTGTTGCTGCCATCCTTGTGGGGATAATGATGATGAGATAACTTTGTGGGGCTATTTCATATACATTAAAGAGATGCTTACTGCTGTTGTGTACTGATGCTCTTGTTGTTGATGTTGCTGCTTAGCAGGACACGTGTGCCAAATAGTTTTGATTATGTTCATATGCATATGTTCATTCAATTTTAGTCATTGGACAAATTTGCATTCAAAGACAAAAAAAATTTCACTTCAAAAAGGTATTTGTATTGATATTTTGCCCATGAATAGAGGTTTTTGTACATAGAGACGGAGATCCTAGTAAGAGGACATCGTCAAAAAGGAAAACAAAATTTGAGAATGAAAATAAATAGCCACGTGAAATGATCTCATTGCCTTCCAACTCTACTATTTCCCCAATGTCTTCGAACGTCACTTGCCGTTGATCGAAGTTGATTGGATTGATCCGGGGCCAATTGAATTTGGACTTTGGTGATAGAATTGACTGTGTTGATTCCATGGGACATAGTCGTACGCTTTTAATCCTTAAATTTTGCCTGGACCACCCTTTTGGGTTTTCGGTCCACCAGGATATCCTTTTTTGCCCAAGTCGCCCTTTCGGGTTTTCAACTTGCCGGGTGTACAACAAATGGCCCTTCATAGGTGGGAGTCCATTTTCCTCTAGGGTCACCTTGTGGTAGAATGATGCGTTTTATCACCAAATCACCAACTTGATATACTCGAGGTTTGACCTTCTTGTTAAAAGCCTTGATCATTCGTCTTTGATACGTCTGACCATGGAAAATAGCAGCTAATCGTTTTTCGTCAATCAAGTTCAGCTGATCCAATCTCGTTTGAATCCACTCGTCTTCGCCTAAGCCTGCCTCAATTATAATCCTCAGCGAGGGAATCTAAACTTCCACTGGCAGAACAACTTCCATGCCATAGACTAGAGAAAAGGGAGTTTCCCCAGTTGATGTTCTAGTTGAAGTACGGTAGTCATGTAGAGAAAATGGCAACATCTCATGCCAATCTTTATAGGTTACTACCATTTTCTGCATAATTTTCTTGACATTTTTGTTGGTCGCTTCGACTGCGCCATTCATTTTTGGTCTATATGGAGAAGAATTGTGATGCTTGATCTTAAATTGAATGCAAAGCTCCCTGATCATAGCATTGTTGAGGTTAGTCCTATTGTTGGTGATGATCCTTTCGGGGATACCATAACGGAATACGAGGTTGTGTCTGATGAATCTGGCTACCACATTCTTGGTGATTGAGGAAAACGAGGCGACTTCGACCCATTTGGTAAAATATTCGATGGCGACCAGAATGAAGCGATGTCCGTTGGAAGCCGTGGGCTTGATCTCTCCGATCATGTCAATTCCCCACATTGCAAATGGCCATGGAACGGTCATGACATTTAGAGGGATAGGAGGCACATGGACCTTGTCAGCGTAGATTTGGCATTTATGACAAGTCTTTGAATGTTGATGGCAATCAGTCTCCATCGTTGACCAATAGTAACCTTCTCTTAAGATTTTCTTAGCCATCGTATGTCCACTCGAGTGAGTACCGAAAAGACCCCCGTGCATGTCTTCCATAATCTCCTCTGCCTCTTTCTTGTCCACACATCGGAGTAGAGTTGAATCATGGCTGCGCTTGTACAATATCCCATTACTTAGGAAGAATTTGGATGCAAATCTTTGTAAGAACCTTATTGTTGTACCCCAAAATTTGCCCTCCCATATTCTTCAAGGTTTGTCAAGAATCATCTTCAAATGGTTCAAGATTGCTCAAGGATTACACAGTCAAACTACCTCCTAAACCAGCTGAAATTAGGGTTTTGGTTCTTTCAAGGAATTTGAGGTTTTCAATGGTTCAATCAAGTCTCATAGGCCTATATGCATTCTCTAGCACCTACATGCCAAGTTTCAAGACTCACAGTGTCAATTTGCACAGTCAAAAGCTCCATTTGATCCACAGTCAACTACAGGGGCAAAATGGTCATTTTGCAGTCAAAAGTCAGAATTTTTGGCAACATCTTATTTTGAGGTCACAATCATCATTTTATCAAGTATTGATCATGATTCCACAAGAATGGCTCAAAAATCATCAAGATGCAAAAGGTTACTATTTTTGGACAGCAGAAAAGTCAACTGTATCTTGACCAAGGCATAACGTTCTCATGGTTTGTCAGAAAAATCCCATCCAATGCTCATTTTGAATGGGATGCCATTTCCTACAATCCATCTTCAGACTCCAAGTCCAAAAAATGCTCTCACAAGAAGTTATCAATTTCTACATTATAGGTCCTTTTCAAAAGTCAACAAAAATGCACTTTGAGTCAAAGGCCATAACTTGAGATTGGTAAATCCAAATGACATGGGACCAAAGGCATTGGTTAGAGGACTTCAATACCTTTCCAAAATGTCCAAGAAAATGGTCATATGATCAAAATTGAGCAAGATATGTATTGGAGAAGTTGGGAAATTTTTGTGAATTTGCAAAAGTCAACTTTGCTCAAAATACCTTATTTTTGCTAATGGGCCTCAAATTTCTTCTTGAAACTTCATCCATGACCTATGCACGACCCATCAAGCTTAATTGAATTTATTTTCTTATTTTTTATTAATTAATTGGATTTTTAATAATATTAATTCATTTAATTAATTTAAATTGTAGGAAAATACAAAGATTTGGTTTTTCAATCTTTTTGTGAAGCAAATATGGTCAAGATATGCTGGTAATTTCGTGTACAAACCAAAGATGCAAAAATCTCCAAAATTGGAAACTTTATTCAATCATGAAAATGCAAAAAGATTTGATTTTCAATCAAATATTCAATCATCAATTCAATGGATTTTTGCTCAAGATTCTGACCTAATTCCATTCCTCTATAAATACGCAAGCCAATCCTGATGGAGCACACGTGAGAGAAGCTGCAGAAAAGCCATAGCATATTGAAAATTTTCCAAGAAAAACTCAAAACTGATTTCTATATTCCAGGGTGATTCAAAGCTTTTTGTTGATTCTAACATCTTGCAGGAGTTCCCAGGAGTGTGTGGCAATCAAATTCAAGCCTTGAAGCTCAAAGAATCGTCCTAAACAGAACCACGGTTTGATGTTTTTTTTCAAAATCGTATTGTCCAATTCATGAGCATTTAACATGATTTCTTGATTGTTTTGTGTTGCTAGTAATCATATGAAGCTGATGGTATAACTGAATTTGATTAAAACGCCATAAATCAAAAGTTGCCATGGACGATTTTTAGGGTTCCTAAGCTTTAAATTTGGGGATTCCTAAACCAGGAAAAATTGAGACCACTAAGGCACATGGTTGGAACCATTAGGGCCAGACGAACATGATTCTATCCTCGCGAAATATTTATATGCATTGTATCTCTATTCACTATTTTTCGTCAAGGTGAATAGTGGGGGTTAAAAACCCCCGCTATCAAACATTGTTTGTGCAAGTACAGCGAGGAAGATGATGAGGTGTTAGCCTCTGAGTGAATAGTTTAAATAAGCGCGCGTTTTTTTTGTGTTTTACAGCTTAGTGATTTGTTTCCCAATATAATATTCTCTCTCTATCCTAATAACAATTAAAGTAGGTGGTTGGAGTGGTTAAGGCATTGGCTTGGAAGGATTGGGACCTGGGTTCGAATCCCAGGTCCCCCAAAATACTCGTTTCTATCTTTCTTTGCATAATCACATACAAGTCTCCAACACGTGATCCACTATGCACCTCACATCCCAGGCGCCAGATGTCTACAGGTACAAATCTAATGGCCATGAGATGATGATCATCATACTCCCAGTCAACCATGCGCATGGAGGAGCCAGAAAGTCAAACAGGCTTGAGCAATTGGGCCACAAAATTTCTAACATACCTCCATATTGGGCCAACACCCCCCTGGTTTATTATTCTTTTTTTATATTTTCTCCTTTAATTATTTTACTATTAATTATTATTATTATTATTACTTAATTAACTTAATTAATTTTTTCATAATAAAATTAAAAAAAAACTAAAAATGTAATATTTTTATTATTATTATTATTTATTAATTTCACCCTTTATTATCTTTGTAAATAAATACTAACAAATTAATTTAGTCTTTTTTTAATTAATTAGGTTAATTCCAATATTTTTTGCAATAAATAAAATAAATTAGAATTAGGGTTTTTACTAACTTTTGACTCTTTTTTATTTATTTCCTAAAAGACATTAAAGAATAAAAAATATTTCTTTTTATTAATTAGTTTTAGGTTTAATTTAATTTAATTCATAAACAACCAAAAACTTCTCTCTTTCTAAAAAGGGTCAAAACCCTAAAGACTTCTCCGATTCAATTCTTTCTCGCGCATGTGGTTATTTTTTTATTAATTTTTGATCATATTTATGTAATTGCTCCGAGGATGTAATAACTTTAATTAGGACTTTTTATCGCTTTCATTTATTTTCCGCAATTTACTTTTTTCCAAGGGTTTGTTTTTGGCGATGTAAATACCCGACGCCTTGTAATAGTTTAGTTTACTTTCCGCAATATTTAACTTCTAGATGTATGTTAATTAGGCTATGCATGACAAGACTTCTCTGAAATTAAAATCAATCCATAGCTCACTATAACATGTACAAAGATAACATAACTGAAACTTGACACACTCGCACATGCCACTCCTAGGGTACGCCTCACTTGGTTGCCTCGACGCGGTCATTGAGTATAGGGTGTTTTAGAGGTCGCCCTCCTGTCTAAAGATCCAAGTTGCCTCGAAACGGTTGCCTCGGATAAAAAGGATCTAGGACATTAGGGTTACCGCTAAGGCGTCCTACTATTGCTTTGGTGACTACATACCCCTATAATCGAATTGACCCGAATAACTCCAACGACGGTGCTACCTACTTCTCAATAGTGGGATAGTACTGTCCAAAGGACATTTACACAACTTAATTTCTTTTGAGTAGGTAGAGGTTATAAGGTACTTGCTCTTTCAAAACAAAAATACTTTTCGCACCTACACTTTTCTGACAAAAGTTTTCAAATAACACTTCATACACTCTTGAGGACAGATACAAGAATTAAATCGAAGTTTTCAAATAAACTTTTTCAAAACCCACAAACACAAGAAAAGCAAAACATTTTTGAAAAAATAGTGAGCAAGTATCTAAGAGCCCGTGGATAACCACAGATAGAAAGGGTGCTAACACCTTCTCTTTCTATAATCTACCTCCCGAACCGAGAAACATCTCGAAAAGGAATTTTGCTGTGCTTTTGTCCTTTCCTTGTTGGAGAAAATAAAAGACGGTGGCGACTCTTGCTTACCGCGACATTTCGCGAACCAGCATTCCAAAACAATCAGTTCTATTTCCACCGATCACACTTATGTCATTGATAGATGCCGCTTCTGGATATTCTTGAGATTTAAGGTATCTTATCACCTCATGGTACCATGGCTTTTCCAGTTCGGTGTCAAGTTCATAGCAATGCGCAGGTTCATCGAATCTTTCAATTGTAATCATAAGGGCTTCGTTATCCCATCTGACCTTGAACATTGAAGACATGGTTGCCAAAGCGTCAGCCAACTGGTTTTCTTCCCTAGGGAAGTGCTCAAAAGTGATTTCTTCGAAGTGAGGAATCAGGGATAACACAAGTTCCTTGTAAGGGATAATATTGGGGTGTTTAGTGTCCCAATCTCCTTTTACTTGGCTGATCACTAGGGCGGAGTCCCCAAACATATTCAAATGCTTGATTCTTAAGTCAATAGCAGCTTTCAGACCTAAGATGCAAGCTTTCACTTCCAGACTATGTTTGTGCAATCGAAACATAGTCTGGAAGTAAAAGGAGTGTGGCAACCTTCAGGAGATATGATCACAGCACCAATCCCATTACCTAAAGCGTTGGAAGCCCCATCGAATATCATAGTCCATCAGGATCCTTGTTCAGGTCCGTCATACGGTCTAGATTTTGCACAGTCGGTTACCAGCATGATGTTCTCATCAGGGAAGTCGAAGTGCATTGATTGATAATCATCCACAGCCTAATGGGCCAAATGATCTGCTAGTACACTTCCTTTGATGGCTTTTTGAGTTGTGTATTGGATGTCGTACTCGGTCAAGATCATTTTCCATCTGGATATCCGTCCGGAAAGGGCAGGTTTCTCGAAGATGTACTTGATTGGGTCCATTTTAAAAATCAACAGAGTGGTATGAATCAACATATACTATCTCAGCCGGCGAGCAGCCCATGCCAGAGCGCAACAAGTTTTCTCGAGCAGTGAATATCTGGTTTCACAGTCGGTAAACTTTTTGCTCAAGTAATAAATAGCATGCTCTTTTCGGCCAGACTCGTCATGTTGGCCCGAAACACACCCCATAGAATTCTCTAGTACTGTCAAGTACATGATCAACGGTCTTCCTTCAACTGGAGGCATGAGAATATGAGGTTCTTGTAAATATTCTTTGATTTTGTCGAAGGCAATCTGGCATTCATCGTTCCACCTGACTACCTGATCTTTCTTCAAGAGTTTGAAGAGTGGCTCACAAGTAGCAGTTAGGTGTGATATGAAACGGGTAATGTAGTTGAGATGACCCAAGAATCCTCTAACTTCTTTTTCAAAATGGGGGACTGGCATTTCTTGGATGGCCTTTACCTTGGCAGGATCAACTTCGATGCCTTTATCGCTGACCATAAAACCTAGAAGCTTTCCAGAGCGTACTCCGAGTGTGCACTTGTTAGGGTTTAACCTTAGTTTGTACTTCTTTAGTCTCTCGAATAATTTGTGCAGGTGATCGAGATGTTCTTCTTTGGTTTGTGATCTGGCAATCATATCATCCACATATACCTCTATCTCATGATGAATCATGTCATGAAATAAAGCAACCATAGCCCTTTGATATGTTGCCCCTGCATTCTTTAATCCGAAGGGCATGACCTTGTAGCAGAAGGTGCCCCATTACGTAACAAAAGTAGTCTTTTCCATATCTTCAGGAGCCATCCTTATTTGATTATAGCCTGAGATGCCATCCATGAACGAGAAGACCTTATGCTGAGTAGTATTATCAACCAAGACGTCAATGTGTGGTAGAGGGAAGTCGTCCTTAGGGCTTACCTTATTCAGATCCCTATAGTCTACGCACATGTGAACTTTCCCGTCTTTCTTTGGCACCGACACTATATTGGCCACCCATTGAGGATAGGATGTCACAGCTAGGAACCATGCATCAAACTGTTTCATTACTCCGGCTTTGATCTTTTCAGACATCTCAGGCCTCATGCGATGAACCTTTTGTTTAACAGGAGGGAAGTCATCTTTAGTTGGCAGACGATGAACCACGATGTTGGTATCCAACCCAGGCATATCTTCATAAGACCAAGAAAATACTTCCACATAATTGCGCAACATCTGAACCAATCTGTTCTTAACACTGCTTTCCAAATTAGCGCTGATCCTTATTTCCTTCCTATCTGACTCTGTACCCAAGTTGATAACCTCTATTGACTCTGCATGTGGTTGAATAGCTTTTTCCTCTTGTAATAGAAGTCTGGCTAGTTCTCCTGGTATATCACAATCTTCCTCGCCTTCGTCTTTGGCTTGGAAGATAGGATATTCAAAGTCATAGTCGGCAATAGTAGAGTTATTGGCAATAAGATCCAGAGTGGATGATGATCTGCAAATGTGTGTGTGTGTGTAAGATACATGGCTATTGAAAAATGCGATAAAGGAAATGAAAGACAATGAACATAAAAATTGAATGCAAAGAGGTCCAATGGTTTATATTAAATGATCATATGATAGATGAAACATGAGTAAAACCCTTAACAAATGGACCAAAGTGCCTCGGGCATGGAACATGGCTTAAAAGTCGTTGTTTGTAAATAATATTACAGACATAGAGTTCTTAAATTGACAGAAAAAGTAAACAGTAATTACTCCTCAATGAAAGAAACAGGAGTGAAATCCTTTGTATGCCAATTGTTGAGCTTCCCTTTGGTTGTTGGGTAGATCCAGTTTTCAAAAGCACACTCATCGTCAGAGTCTTCCACGGTGTTCACTTCATGATTTTTGAGGTGGAGAGGCGACTTTCCAGCCCGAGCCCTTCTAACTTCTTTCTGAGCTTGGGAGGTGAAACCTAACCCAAACTTATCTACCTTGAACGGGATATCGAGGAGTTGACCCTAAATCACATTGTTTCCTTCTTCTACCATAGCACGAGCATCCTTAAGAGAAACCATCTTGGGGATAACTTTATCAGCTCTTGGAGTGTCGGAGGAGATTTTGGTGGCGGCCACAACTTCAAACGTTTGGAAAGGAGTTTCTATGAATTCGCCATCCATTTCTACGTACTTGAAAGAATTGAGATGGCTTACCATAAATTCTTCCTCGCTGCAAATAGTGACAACCTTCCCTTGGACTGGATATTTTAACTTCTGGTGGAGAGTAGAAGTGACCGCACCTGCCCCATGGATCCATGGGCGCCCAAGCAAGCAAGAATACGTAGGCCGTATGTCCATTATATATAATGTGGAGTTGAAAATATGTGAACCAACCTTAATTAGGAGATCCACCTCTCCATGAACCATCCTTTTTGACCCATCAAATGCCCTCATGACAATATCACTTGGCTTCAAAACCAAACCTTCATAGTCTAGCCGATCTAAAGCGCCTTCAGGTAACACATTTAGAGATGAGCCTGTGTCAACCAAAACATGTGCCAGAGTGGTCCCCTTACATTCAACAGAAACATACAAGGCTTTATTGTGATTCTTTCCCATGGGAGTTAAATCTGCGTCGGAGAACCCCAGACCATTGTCAGCTGTCAGACTTGCTACGCAGTTCTCAAATTGGTCGGCTGTGGTTTCTTGAGGCACATGAGCCTTTTTCAAAAACATAATCAAAGCTTGTGCATGGACGTCGGAACATAGAAATAAGGACAACATTGATTTCTTAGAAGGGGTTTTCCCCAACTGCTCTACTATTTTGAAGTCGCTTTTCTTGATGATCTTCAGAATCTCCTCCATCTCTTGAGTGGATGGTTCTTCCATAACAAACTTTTTAGCAGGTGCCTCTTCCCTAGCAGGCTCACCTTCTTTCCCTTTCCCTTTAGTACTGGCACCAGAATTTCCATTGGTTATGCGGACTGGAACTGTGGTAGTGGTTGGTGGTGAGATAATAGGGGAAAAGACCCTTCCTGTTCTTGTGACTTTACTATAACCAGTAATATTAGTAACACCGCCTTCATTATCATCAATCCAAGAATCTTTTTTTACCCCATGGTAAAAAACCTCGGCACCATAATTCCATGGTACCGCTTTATCAGAGATGTATGGAACAAGCCCGACAGTAGTGATTATGAGAGGAGCAATGATTTGTTCGGTCGAAATCCTGATAGGACCTTTGGATGAGATCCTAATAGGTTTGTTTGAAATTGTTATGATGGCCAAATCTCGAGATTTGTCGATTGAATTTTTGATGGTGGGAATCTTTTTGAATAGAATCTCACGGCTATTTATCAGGCGTTGCACACCTTTCTTCAGTAACTCACATCCATTTTCTCGTTGATCACAACAGGCACAATTTTTGGAACATCCGGGAAACACACCGACTTTTAGTAAGTTATCTTTTACAATGGTTAAGGGAGTTGTTAAATTTTCGACAGAGGCGATAAAAGTAACATCACCAATGGCATTAACCTCTTTTCCATGTTTCGGCATTGGCGCGGTTATCACGTTTGGAGTAGCGAGTGGATCAAACTCAATTGTCTTGTTATCTATCAAATCTTGAATTTTGTTCTTCAAGGCCCAACACTGATCGGTTTCATGGCCTGGGCTATTGGAATGGTATGCGCATTTCGCATTCGGTTTGTAATTAGGTGAGGAAACATCAGGGTTGGATGGTGGATTGGGCAGATTCACCAAATTGGCCTTTAGCAGATGTTGTAAGGCCTGTGATAATGACATGCTTATTCTTGTAAATTATCGTCGGGGAACTTCAGGTCTCTGATTGTTGGAGGGTTGCCTTTGAGTAGGTTGAGGGTTGGAAATTAACACATCATTTACAGATGAACGATGGTCCTTCTTGGTATGGGCTCTTGCCCCATACACAACATTTGTTTCCTTTTTTCCAATGAAGGGCCTTTTGACGGAGTTGGATGTGGAACCCGATGCCATAGGAATTTTGCCGCTTCTAATACCGCTTTCAATCCTTTCACCAGTTAAAATCAACTTGGAGAATTCGGACGAAGAACTTCCAATTAACAGGTAGAAGAATGGACCAGTTAACGTGCCCATAAACATATCAACTAGCTCTCTTTCAGTCAAAGGTGGATGGACTCTACTGGCAAGGTCCCTCCACTTTTGGGCATATATTTTAAATCCTTCGTTACTTCCCATGGTCATATTCTGAAGCTGAACTCTCGTTGGTGCCAAGTCGGAGTTGTATTGATACTGGTGATAGAAGGCAGTGGCGAAATCCTCCCACGTATAGATGCGGGAACCTTCTAATTGATAAAACCACTCTAGCTGAGTTCCAACTAGACTCTTTTGGAAAAAGTGAATCCACAATTTTCTGTCAGCAGTGTGTGGTTGTATTTTGCACACATAAGCTCTTAGATGTAGTTTGGGACAGGAGACCCCATCATACTTGGCGAAGACTGGTGCCTTGAACTTATAAGGAATGACGACCCCAGGAACTGGCCTCAAATCACTAAAATCCAAGCCAGGCACAACTTGTATTTCATCTGCCTTTAGCCTATCCTCCAATTCTTTGTACTTTTCCTCACCTGCAGGTGGGTATTGTTCATCAAAGTGATCCTCATCTTCAGAAGCTTGATCATTCACACCCTCAGCACATGTGCTTCTTGCCTCTTTTGCTTGGTTCTCATCCTCCTCAGATGAGTCTTCGACTACTGGCACTTGGCGAATCAGTTCTTTGAATCTATTCCCCATGTTGATGAGGGCCTTCTTTTTCTTCTTTTTGGTTGTCAGTGTTGTCATTAGCTCTTGCTTCCCTTTGGCCAAGGTCATTAAGGTGACTTGAAACTGAATGTTCTAAGCTTGCAAGTCCTTCACTGTTTGTTCGAGATCCATTCTTACTGAAATAAACAGTAGAAAGATGAGGAAACCTGTTGTGAAAAGCTTGCTTATGATATGATGCATGAATATGTATATGTAAATGATTTCAAGGATTTAAAGAATTTAAATTTGTATAGACAAAGAGTGAACAAACGTTAACTTGCATTAAAGAGTTCTGATTTGAATACAAACACGCCTTTTGGGCTTACAACAACATAAATAAGCATAAAGTAAACTCCTAAGACAGAAAAGTTGTGTGCATCCTCTTTGGCGCAATGTAGGTGTTTAAACTCCTTTCTTCATGAAGCTCCCTTGTAAGCTTTAATATCTTCTTCTCGCCCTCATAGAACTTAGCTTCAAAGGTGTCTCTCTCTCCTCTTAACTGAATCCAAGCATTTTGCAAATCTTCAAGAGAAGTAGGCATATCAGAATAGAGGATAGTATGTGGAACGTCTCCCTCAACTACTAGCTCCATGATAACAGGTAAGACGGCTTCATAAGGCATCTTAAGACTTTGAGTGCGATCCCGCACCCATTTAAGATAAGGTTCCAAAGGAATGGAATTCTTATGCCCCAACATCTTGCTATCAATTTTGTTAACCATACCCCAAGCTCGTATAAATCTTCAACGGTAATCTTGGGTATCGCTTTCGTAGTCAAACGCAATTCCTTGGATGAGTACCTTATGCGGGCCATCTCTCCTAGCGTATCCAAATTATCGCAAAGCTAAACAAGGGTTGTAAGTAATGCCTCCCCTAATGCCAAGTAGAGGGACATTAGGGAATTCCCCACGGCGATCAATGATGGTAATGTCTTCCAAAGAGTGATAATACCAACGTATATCAGCATGTGAAAGTGACATCAATATTTTAGACCACCTCATACCTTGTTCATTCTTCAACACGGATCGAGGTAGGTGAGAAATAAACCACCTAGCCAAAATGGGAGTGCAACACATCAAAGTCCCTCTTTTCTTCAAAGTGCGAGAGTGAAGAGAATGCAAGATGTCTCCAAGCAATGTAGGCACCGGATTACGAGATATGAAAACTTTGATCGCATTTATATCTATAAGTTGGTCAGGATTGGTAAATAGTACCAACCCATAGACGAGAACAACCAAAATTTCCTCAAAGGCTTGTAGATCTAAAGTATTCCAACACTCTTGAGCCTTCTCCAACAAAAACTTTGCTAGGAACCCTTTGACACCACTCCTTGTTACCCAATTTGCTACTATGTCAGATGGTTGCAAATGTAGAGCTCGAGAAATTTCCTCAGGTTTAGGGTTTCTTTCAATACTGTTGAAAGGTAAGTGATCAAGAATAGGGACCCCCATGAGTTGAGAAAATTCTTCCAAAGTGGGCACAAGTTGGTAATCGGGAAAAGTGAAGCAATGATGCAAAGGGTCGAAGAATTGGACAAGCACCTTTACCATATCTTCTTCAATACTTGAGGTAACCAAACTAAGGAGTCGACCATGTCTTTTGGTGAATGGAGAATCTTCAGGGACCCTTGATACTAAATCCTTGAGTTGTGGAGGTATCTTCACGAGACTGACTTGAATGGTTTTCCTGCGAAGAGAATCCATGTCCTACAAAACAGAACAAAGATAAATCCAAAAATCCTTGAAATGGTTAGTGAGTATGAGTATGATGTTCATGATGTTTATGATGCTTATGATGCTTTTGATGTTATGTACAAGTATATATGTACAAAGCAAACAAGTCCTTTAGGTTTTAGGCTTGCATGGAGTTTGTAGGTAAGTACCCTCTTGAAGTTTAGTTGGCTCAACCTGTCCTAGTTATTAGTAACCGGGTTCTAAGGGATCTTAATATCACTGATCTTTCACACAAACTTCGTTTTGATTGACAACTGACTTGCCACCAAACAAAGCTCGGGAGTCAAATCTCAATGTGTGTAGTATCGAGTATCGACCAACTTCGGATTGCACCAAAGCCGGTCATCTCACTATGTCCTAATGGCCAAGTTGGTCAAGTAAGGTTCTAAGGTCAGTTGATGCTTCATGACACCACGCGGCGGCCCCGTACCCTCCTTGATTGACTCAAGGGTTACCAATACCAACTAAAGTGCCACATCAACGTAGCTACTGCTTCAACCGTGTCGGTATACCCTGCACAGTTCCCTCACAGTTTATTGCTACATACCTAAAAGGTGTCCCCAAATCCGGGTGTAGGATTTAAAACAGACCCAAACAAGGAACCAAAATGTAAAGCAAACAAATCAAACAAGTGTAAGCAAGTAAATGTGATCTGACCCTAAGGTAACCCCATTTTTAAGGATATCCCCAGCAGAGTCGCCAGTTCTGTGATACGGTAAGAGAACTGACGTTTTGTTTTGCGTTTGTGTTCGCAAAAGTTGCGGTTTAGCAAGTGTCGCCACCGACTTTTCTTTTATCCAACAAGGAAAGGTGAAAAAGCACAGGAAAGACCTTTTGAGATGTTTTCTTGAGTTCGGGAGTATATTATGAAAAGGGAAGGTATTAGCACCCTTTTCATCCATGGTTTTCCATGGGCTCTTAGTTGCTTGCTAGATTACTTGTTTTTGTTTGAAAAATATGCTTTTGTATGGTTTTGAATGTATTTTGAAAAGGTGTCATCGTTTAGGCAAACTTTTTAATAGTTTTCGTTCGTAAGAACGTATACAAAGTGTTGAGCTTTTGAAAATATTTCATGTTTGGAAGGTGTTTTTGAAAGTGTTTTGAAAGTGTTTTGAAAGTGTATGTGATTGTTTTTGGAAATAGTAAGGATGTTTGTTTTAAAATTGAGCAAGAAACTAAAAGTAATCTACTTACTCAAAAGGTCTTAGATGTTCTTTTCCTCCTTCTTTAGATGTTGCTACCTTACCATTGTTTTGGTAAGAAGCCCCATCGTTGGATGTGAAGGGACGGGTATTGGGTCATCGTATGACCATGATAGCAATATTGTGAGATGACTTAAAACTTTTCTTTTAGGGACTAAGATCATTTTGAAAGGCAACTTTGATAGCGTCATCGAGGGACTATGATCTTGTATTTCGATTTGTTTATGCTAAGACATCCCACATGCATAACATGACCATTTTTGTAAGGCAACAAGTGGAATCACCCTAGGGGTGCTAGTGTGCAAGTGTATTTGATTTACATGTATTTTAGTCTTGATTAGGGTGATCTATTTGTCAATTTCATGTCTTGCTATACATACCCTAATTACTAGCATTCATATTTAAAAGTGATGAATTGCAGAAATGTAAAGTCCTATGCTATTACAATATTTAGGGGGATGGGGTACATATTTATTAATGGGGATTGCAATTTAAAATTATAGGTTACTATTACAACCATATTGAAATAGATAAGAATGTACAGGAAATGTAAAATGCTTATTTATTTAAGAAAAGAAATAAGTTTTGTTTAAGAAAATATTTTTTGTCTTTTTATGTCAAAAGAAATATGATATATGAATATGAAATACTTTTGGTGTTGTTTTTTTGATTAATGAAAGATAAAATTGATGAAAAGAAATAATAAAGGAAAGAAGACAAAATCAGCGTAAATGCTGAAACAAAAGAGGTCATAAGTTCTGACTCTGGCGTACTGCACAAACAGAAACATGTTAGTGAAAATATGGAAGTTCAGAAGTTTTGATCTTCTGAGAATTCATAAGTTTTCAGAAGTTATGATGCTACTGTCAGAACTTTGCCTCTCTCCATGCTAGTCAAAACATCTGCAGCTAAGTCATTTCTTAACAGAACAGAAGTTGCACATATAACAGTTATGACAAGTTTCATGAAATATCGTAAACACAAATCAGAAGCAACATGAATTTGCTAATCCTAATTTTGAGTCCTAATTTCTTTATGAAACTCTGAACTGAGATTCCTTCTACTTAGGCAGGAAGATGCATGAAATCTCAGAATATGTACACCATCGGAATCAGAATATCTACATTGTGTTAAACATGCAAAATTTGACAGTGCCTAAATAATATGATGAGAGTCAGTAGAAGCTTACCTTGCAGCTGGAAAATATTCTGGGAGCTCGAATCTGGTTCTAACCACTTGTGGTGTTCTGAACAGCTTCCTCACATTTTCAGCAGGTTGGAAACTTTCAACTTGGGTTGTAAATGATTTAGAAAATTCTGGAACAACCAAGGGATAAAGTTCTAATCCTCTAAAGTGGATATTGGTGAGGAATGTGTTACTGTTTGATTATAGAATTTTGGATGACTTTTGAATGTATATTAAGAACTTAATGGGTGGTTTTGGTCAAGAAACAACTTGAGAAAATTAGAGTTTTAATGCAAGAATCAAATGCTAAGGTTTTGTATTTTTGTGTTTGTAATCCTTTTGGCCTCTTGGAATTTTTTTGTGGGGGGTTTAAGGTTTTTTCTCTCTCAAATTCCACAGCTCTTTCTCAAAATTTTCTGGGGTTTTTTCAATGGCCAAAGGTGTTCTATTTATAGGCAAAGGTTTTGTGGTTTGGAGGGGTCAAGTGGCACCAACATCATATGCAAGATGCTGACTTACTCTTGAAGCAAGCTTAAACAAGTGTGGTTCAATGCATCAAGTTGGATGGTTAACAGTGCCTGAGCTGGATTTGGTAGCGTGAATTAAGGAAAAGTAGAAGCAGCGCATGGTCCTAGCATACTTTTGCACAACATTTGGTCTTCCCAAGACAGTAGGGGTACACGTGGGGGAAATCCTTTGGATAAAAACTCACAAGTGGTTGTGAGCATTAAATGGTGATCAGAAATCCTGCCATGTGAAACTCTGCATCCTCTCTTAACTTTGGATTGGAAGTTCTGCTTCAGCATAGCATCTCATCTTCTGATCCTCTTATCTTTTGGCTCCATCATGTTCTGAAGGAGCTTTCAGACTTTCTTAAAAGCTTGCAGCACACTTCTTAACCTTTTTTGAATTACCCTGGAAAACTCTGACTCAAACTTTTGTGAAAACTTACCAAAAGTTCTGACCAAACTCTGTCTTGAGAATATTCAGAATTTGCTGAGTGCTTTAATGATAATCTGGTCAGAAGTTCTGAGTTTTGTCATGCTTCTTAAACACTTAGAAAAATTTCTTGGTATTTTAGAATTTGACTTTTCTAAAGTAAAATCTGACTTTTGAAATTCTTGATGAAACAAACTTCATATTCCAACATGTCTTGATGAAATATGATTTTTGAGATTTGATTTTGACCCAAAAGTCAAAGTTTGACTTTTCAGTGTGCAAATGACCATTTTTCCCTTGTGGATGACTTGCTTGGGAAAATTGATAATTCAAGGCCTGGAAACTTGATAGAAGCAAACCTGGGATCCAGGGTGATCCCTTGTGAAATGAGGGGGAAAAGTTTGGGGTACAACAATGTGCAATAACACTAGTGCAATTAATATAACCAAGATTTTGGTGATACATTCTCGCACTAAAAATATCGAGATACATCACCATTTCCTTCGCGATCACGTTGTAAAGGGGGATGTTGTGTTCGAGTATGTCGATAGTAAAAATAAACTTGCGGAAATTTTCACTAAACCTCTTGCAATCGAACCGTTTTTCAACATACATGGGGAATTGGGGATCATTGATATATCCAATATTGTTTAATCTTTATTATGTTTCTTGCACTTTATACTTTTTTCTCTAACATTGTGTTCGAGTATTTTACATCATGTGAGTGCAACTTCCGTTCCATCAAGAGTGAGATAATATTGTTTCAAATTTATTTTTGAAAGTAAGACTTTTCTTAAATGCATTTTTTATTGGTTAAAAATGCTTACTATGCTCTCAAATGATAAAAACCATGAACATTCATTTTCAAAAATTTTAATTGACAACCATTGTGTGTTTTCAATGTATATGTTTACATTTACTTCATGTATTAATTATTTCTCATTTGTATAAGTTTGTTCTTGTTTGTACAATCATACGTTGGTATTATTATTTCATGCATTTATGCATGGGTTGAATGTAGGTACATTATTTGCATATACGATTCTTTTTGTAGTTGAGTCACATGTTATGAAAACATTTTCATCTTTTGATTGAGTGGTGACATATTTGTCGCCATGCTAGGCACATGCGTGTGGGGGCATCGGGAGTTCGATTATGTTGTGTTACATAATCATGACGCTATAGAAGCACCTTGAAAAGTTTGCTCTTGCATCACATTCATTTTTATTCATGCATTATGTTACATGTTTGGTAATGTTTTATGCATCGGGAGTTCCATTATGTGTGTGTGTGTGTGATTGTTTCTCTTCTATGCAAAAATTCCTATGAGTGATATATTAGTATTTGCGTTGGAATATCATACTTTGCACGATTTTCTATCTTTATTTTTTATGTTTTCAAATGGGGAGAATTATATGCGAGATAAGTTAGGGAGCACAAAGTCAGGGGGAGCCTTCGATAACGAAATGAAATGTCTCGTTGCAAGTTTTGCCATCATCAAAAAGGGGGTGTATGTCAGTGCAACTTCACCATTAGATCTTTTGTATGATGTCAAAACTAGAAAAATTTAGCATTTTTGTATATTGGACGGTATCTATATGTCATATGGTGCACCCTTGTATTAGAGGTCTTAGGAATCATTCGAAACTACTTTGAAATTGGCCAAAAACATCAAAATTTGTTTTCTGCACAAAAATCATTTACATGTGCCAATATGATAACACGAAATGGTATTGTATATTTGACTAGACCCACATGGATTATATTACCGTTTTTAGTTATTTATGTCATATTATGCTGGTATTTCTATTGTATTTCAAGTATTTTCATCCACAAAGCTTGCATGAGAAAAGACAAGAAATTGGTAAAGAAAGTGCGAAGAAACAGAAAGTAGCAGAAAAGAAAAGGAAAATTTGCACACATAAGAGTGTGGCCCTCGCCAAACCTTCTTTGGCCCTCGCCATGCATAAGAAAGTTGTGGCCCTTTCCACACCTTCTGTGGCCACCGCCACAAGCTTTTAAAAGGCCAAGCCACATATTTCTATTCTTCTCCACGTCAAGGCCCACTCTCCCAACTTTTTCCCCGCAAGCAATGTTCTCCCGAGAATTCCTTCACGATTACCTCTTGTCTGAATTCTTCTCCATGGAAGTTAGCAGTTCATCAGAGGGAGTTTATAAAAAGTGGCGAGGCTTGAGAGCTCAGGGAGGTCCAATTTTACATGAGTTCAGAGCACCTTTGTATTAGATTTTAAGCAGTAAACTCGACATTAAAGTGATAGTTTTCCATATCGGGGAGCTATTGCAATATTAGTTTTAGATCAATATTTCGAATTCATTCTATATTTTCGAAGAAACAAATCCTGCCGACATCTGTGGAGGATTGCAGACTTGAAGTTTTTAGTATTAATTCCAGTTTTCGCTTTTAATTCCAAGTTTCAATTTAGTTTATTATTATTATTGTCTCTATTTTCAGTAATCATGCTTAGGTTTATAATTTACTACTGGTATTGTATGTTTATGTTTAAAAGCATGTCCAGCTAATTTCTTTTGATACCGGTATGTAAAAGTAATCTAACTGAAGGGATTCGGAAAACTATTGGCATAAATATTTACAAATTACTTTTCTAGTTTTGGTTTCTAATTGAAATATTGAAACAGTTTTGTTACGAGAGTAAAAGACGAACAAATGTTATAATCAATAAAACGGGAGTTTGATATTTTTAACTAGATAGTAGTAACTAGACATTAATTTTAAATATAGCGAGAGTGCTTTAGGATTAATTAGATTTTATTGGTTTCCAAAACGTATTTTTAAATTTGAATGAGACCGCGAGAGCATGCATTTTGATTTAAGAATATAGTACGAGTCAATAAACACGAGAGTGTGAGATAAAGGCTTTCAAATTAATATTTTCTACTGAAGAGTGTTTTAACTTTTAAACTACGCCAATGGTTTATGAATCCCCGAAGTATGACGAATTGCATAGCGGTGTCCCGTTATCGAATATTTTAATTAAACCTGAATTTATTCCCCATTTCTCTCAAAACCTAAGATTAATCATCAGCCTTAGATTTACATAGTAACATTAGATAACAATAGTTTGATTATCAGTCCATGTGGGTTCAATATCTTTTAAAACTATGTTATTAGACTGTGCACTTGCAGTCAGTAATTCCGATAGACTCTTAAAGTCGCAACCAAGTTTTTGGCGCCGTTGTCGGGGACCGATTTAGTTAATATTGTGATTCCTTTGTTACGCAGTATAGACTAAGGCAACAAATTTTATTACCTTTAGTCCTTTGATTGTATGCCAAGCACTCGCTCTCAAGGCAAAGAATTAGAGAAACCAATCGACGAGTTCGAGCATTTTATTAGTATTAGAGGCCGAATTAGAGATTACCAAATTAAGTACAATCTTCCAAAATTCAATCTTCCCAACTTTTTTCTTCCTGAACTTGAACCAAGAATGGTTGAAGGACCCCAAAATCATCCTCTGAAGGATCATGCTGCCCCATCATAGGAGGAACCTCACAATAGCATTTCTTCCCCTGCTATCGCTCGAAACGATTTCGAGTTGAAACCTTCGTTGTTATAAGTTATCCAATAGAATTAGTTTTCGGGATGTCCTACAGACTACCCGAACTTACACTTGTCCGTGTTTGTGCAATATACAGACACAATAAAAGCAAATGGTGTCAGACCTGAAGCAATAAGACTATGTTTTTTCCCTTTCTCATTACGAGATAGAGATAGAGCTTGGCTCCAGTCTCTACCATCCAACTCTATTACCACATGGAACGAGTTGAAGAAATTTTTCCTAGCGCGATGTTTTTCGCCAAGTAAGACGACTATGCTAAGAGCCAATATCAATGGTTTTAAACAAAAGGAAAGTGAATCTCTTTTCGAAGCATGGGAAAGATACAAAGACATGTTGTGAATTTTTCCACATCACAGTCTAGAAGAATGGTAGATCATCCACACCTTTTACAATGATCTCTTGTATAACACAAGATTGATAATAGATGCTGCAGCTGGCAGTGCACTGATGGATAAACCTTACCATGTCGCTTATCAACTTATTGAAAGTATGGCTCAAAATCGTTACCAATGGGGAAGCGATAGAACCATTATGGAGAAACCTTAAACGAAAGGCAGTATGTATGAAGTTAGTAGTTTAGGCCAATTTAACGCTAAGATAGAAGCCCTTACCAAAAAGATAGAAACCTTGACCACAACTCCCGCAACCACCGTGGTTGCAGTAGCTCCAACCTACGATTTATTCGGACTTCACGCACATGCTACACCCGAATGTCCACTTTTAATAGGAGTACCAGTTGATCAAGTGAATTATGCTCAAGGGAACTCTTACGGTAATACATATAACCCTACTTAGAAGAACCATCCAAACTTTTCGTATAAAAACAAAAATGCATTACATGCACTTGGGCAAGCTCTTGCTACACCACTAGGATATCAGAAAGCCGCCCCAATTGTTCCAAATGTTCCTAGGAAATCCAAAATAGAAATCATGATAGAAAATTTCGTAGCCACTCAAGTTCAACAAAACAAAGATTTTCTAAATCAGAACATACACACTAGTGAACAACTCAAGCAACTATCAAACAAGGTTGATGCCCTAGCCACTCATAACAAAATACTAGAAACACAAATCTCTCAAGTGGCTCAACAACAACCAGCTACCGCCGCTCCAACTGGCACTTTTCCTGGACAACCACAACCAAATCCAAAAGGTCGTGCTAATGATATAATACTTCGGAGTGGGACGGAATTAGATGGACCAACTAATCCAAGAACCAAGAATCCAGTTATGTATTAGAATACTGGTAAACCGACTAAAAAGGAAGATGAACCAAAATAAGATGAGAAGGAAGATAAAATCGAAAAGGCCAAAGAGAAAGAAAAAACTTATGTTCCTCCACCACCTTACAAACTACCAATATCGTACCCTCAACGGTTAGCTAAGTCTAAAAATGTAGGGCAATTTAAGAAATTTGTTGAACTTTTGAAACAATTAAATATCATTATACCTTTAACAGAAGTTATCACACAAATGCTCTATTATTATAAGTTCCTTAAATAAATCTTATCAAATAAGAAAAAGCTCGAGGACAATGAAACTGTTATGCTTACTGTAGAGTGCAGCGCTATAATAGAAAATAATATGCCTCATAAGCTAAAAGACCCTGGTAGTTTTTCCATACCATTTGTAATCAGAAATTTTGTCATAGACAAAGCTATATGCGACTTTGGAGCCAGTATTAGCTTAATGCCCTTATCAATTTGCAAAAGGCTCAACATGGGAGAATTGAGACCAACAAGAATGTTTGTGCAACTAGCTGATCGTTCAGTGAAATTTCATTTAGGTATGCTAGAAAATGTTCCAGTACATCTCGGACAATTCTATATTCCCACTGATTTCATTATTATAGACATCAAGGAGGACTCCAACATCCCTATTATATTAGGAAGACCATTCCTCTCCACTGCTGGAGCCATTATTGATGTAAAAATGGGTAAAGTCACTTTTGAGGTTGGTGAAGAAAAGGTTGAATTTATTCTCTCACAATTCTTCAAGGCACCGACTATAGATGATTCATGATGTTTCTTAGATGTCATTAATGAATAAGTTAGAAATGGAGAAACAATAGACTACATATTCAGAAGTTTTGAAAATTCCAATACCTCATATCATTGAAGACGATAATTGGTGTGATGAATAGAAAGATGACAATCTAAGTGAATGTCTCGCGATGACTCCTAGCCCTATGCTTTGCCTAAAGAAACCAACTATCAAACTTAAAACACTACCCAAAGATCTAAGGTATGAATTCTTAGAAACAAAACTTGAACAACCCATTATAGTCAACGCAGATTTAGGACAGATAGAAACTGAAAAATTATTACATGTCCTAAGAAAATACTCAACTGTTTAAGGATATAACATCTCAGATCTAAAAGGAATAATTCCATATATCTACATGCATCACATTATGCTTGAGGAAGACTGTAAGACCTTGAGAGAACATCACAGAAGAATAAATCCCGTTATGAGTAATGTAGTCAAGAAAGAAGTACAAAAATTATTAGAAGCGGGAATCATATACCTGATATCTGATAGTAAATGGGTTAGCCCAATAGATGTTGTACCAAAGAAGGGAGGTGTTACAGTTGTCAACAATGCAAAAGGCGAATCTGTTTCACAATGTACTCAAACCAGATGGAGAATATGCATTGAGTATAGGAAATTAAGCAAAGCCACTCAAAAATATCACTTTCCTTTACCTTTTATTGATCAAATGCTTGAACGATTGGCTAAGCATTCTCACTTCTGCTATTTAGTTGGTTATTCAGGATTCTTTCAAATCCCTATTCATCCTGAAGACCAAGAAAAGACCACCTTCAATTGTCCTTATTATGGTACATTTGCCTATCGACGAATTCCGTTTGGACTATGTAACGCTCCCGCAACATTCAAAAGATGCATGATGTCAATTTTCGCTGATTTTATAGACGACATCATGGAAGTATTTATGGATAATTTCTCTTTTTGTGTGAAAAGTTTTGAAGGATGCTTATCGAACTTAGAGATGGTACTTGAACGATGCGTAAAAGTAAATCTCGTGATAAATTGAGAAAAATGCCATTTCATGGTCCAACAAGGAATCGTGCTTGGACACATAGTGTTTGATAAGGGGATTGAAGTTGACAAAGATAAAATAGAAGTCATAGAAAACATTCAACCTCCAAAAATCGTAAGAGAAATATAAAGTTTCTTAGGACACTTCGGTTTCTACAGAAGATTCATTAAAGATTTCTCTAAAATCACCAAACCACTAACCGGCCTATTAATGAAAGATGTTGAATTCATTTTTGATGACAAATGCTTAAAAGAATTCGAACAATTAAAACAACTCTAATTACCGCACCTATTATGCAACCACCTGATTGGAGATTATCGTTCGAAATCATGTATGACGCTAGTGATTATGCCGTAGGCGCAGTCTTAGGACAAAGAAAGGATAAAAAACTTCATGCAATTTATTACGCTAGTAGAACCCTAGATCATGCGTAGATGAACTACGCCACCATAGAAAAGGAAATTTTTGTTGTCGTGTTCGGTTTGGATGAATTTCATTCTTACTTAGTAGGAGCAAAGATAATTATATATCGATCATGTTGCAATTAGGTACCTATTGAGAAAAAAGGACGCCAAACTAAGATTACTCATGTGGATTTTACTCTTACAAGAGTTTGATTTAGAAATCAAAGACAAGAAAGGCACTGAAATGTAGTAGTCGATAACGTATCTAGAA
Source organism: Vicia faba (assembly GCA_948472305.1). Lineage (NCBI taxonomy): Eukaryota > Viridiplantae > Streptophyta > Magnoliopsida > Fabales > Fabaceae > Vicia > Vicia faba. The sequence continues at coordinate 724,486,838 of OX451738.1, read as the reverse complement.
TGGAAGGCATTAAGCCTGAACAAGTGCCCATCAATGATGATTTCCCTTACGAACAACTCATAGCCCAGTTGGAAAATAATACATTTGAATTCTCTATAACTTATAACGATACCGAAACAAATGAAGTTGTGGAGGCAATCTACACTAAAACCACATTGTCATGGTATCCTGACTTTGTCAACTACTTAGCAGCAGGAGTGTTACCACCAGACTTAACTTACCAACAAAATAAGAAATTCTTCCATGATCTTAAACAATATTACTAGGACGAACCTCTACTTTTCAAGAGAGGCGCCGATGTTATTTTTCGTTGGTGTGTCCCCGAAGATGAAGTAGAAAGTATAATTTCCCATTGTCATTCTGCCCCCCATGGTGGACACACAAGCACTTCAAAGACTTGCGCTAAGATCTTGCAAGCTGGCCTTTTTTGGCCTAATCCATGGAAATTTGTCCATATCACGGTCATAAATTGCGATCGGTGCCAATACAATGGCAACTACTCTAGACGTGACGAGATGCCGCAAAAAGGAATCTTAGAAGTAGAAGTCTTTGACGTGTGGGGAATAGATTTCATGGGATCATTCCCATCTTCTTTTGGTAACAAATACATACTTGTTGCTGTTGGTTATGTATCGAAATGGATTTAAGCTATTACTTCTCCAACAAATGAAGCATGAGTAGTAATTAAGATCTTCAAGAATACAATTTTTCCTAGATTTGGTGTGCCGAGACTTGTCATCAATGATGGCGGATCCCATTTCATTTCAAAGATCTTTGAAAAACTATTACTAAAATATGGAGTCTGACACCGTGTAGCAACACCCTATCACCCACAAACAAGTGGGAAAATAGAGGTCTCAAATAGAGAAATTAAACAAATTTTAGAAAAAACAGTTGCCACCTCTAGGAAAGATTGGTCTTCAAAGTTACACGAAGCTCTATGGGCATATAAGACAGCCTATAAGACCCCAATAGGAACCATATCATTTAAGTTGGTTTATGGTAAATCATGTCATCTGCAAGTAGAATTTGAACATAAATTATACTGCCACAGGTGAAAAGAGAATTTTAGATACTCATGAACTAGAAAAACTTAGATTAGACACATACGAGAATGCCCAGATATATAAATAAAGAACCAAAAAATGGCATAAGAAGAGGATATTGAGGAAAGATTTTAATGAGGGTGACTTAGTACTTATTTTTAATTCTCAACATAAACTTTTCTCAGGTGAACTTCGTTCTAGGTAGTCTGGTCCCTTTGAAATTACCAAATTTTTTCCAAACAGCGCCATAAAAATAAGGGTTAAATACACTTTACCCCCTGCAATAGTAGCGAGTTTTGATTTACCCCCCCTTTTAAAAAAAAATCTTTTCGCCCCTCAACAAACATTGATTCCATAACCACAAACCTTTTAGCCCAAGATTCCATTTGAAATGCAGACGTGGCAATATCTGTTTGCTGATTGGGCCTCCTATGCTACCATGGACTGGTCATATATGCATACGTTTCTTTCTCTTCATAAAAGCCAACATCTTCCTCATTTTTTCCTCTTCAACTCAACCTTTCATCCCCATGAGCTTGTCTTATTTATCTTCCCAACCTCTCTTGCTCGACCCTGCAAGTATTTTTTTTAGCGAAACTCTAAAGCTATGGAGACATTCTCATTTAAGACTGATATTCAGATAATTCCAGTCGAAAAGAGAAATTAGTGTACAGCTTAAGGGGTAATTCAATTTTCGATACATGTATACTTCTAAAATAGCCAATAGATAACAATAGTCTTACATACTAAATAAGTAATCTGCCATAACATACGTAGATATCAATCAGGTTTTTTATATTATTCCAAATAATATCTTTGAAAAGTGTGCGTCAACTCAAATTTAAGTAATCATTTGTACCTCTCTTTCACCAAAACGTGAAATGTTCTCAGAGCCTGAGAGGTCCACAAGATTTAACTTCCCACATTTAATCATTTCTTCACCTTTCAGAGTATATTACTTAATATGAATTGTAATAGAAAATGTGGAGTGAGAACGGTTGCTTTGCTTGTTCAGAAGAGTCTCGGCAGTACGCCTTTTTGCAGAACCTTTTTCCAATATCTTATAAATTTCATTTGTAGTGTAAACGATCTCTTCTTCTAATCCTCTAACAAGAACACCCCCTTTCCCATCTTCCATTAAAGCAATGGGTTTCTTTGATTTTTCATCTAGAAATTTTGTAGTCTCCTCAGGGGCCAAAAGATTACTTATTTCCTCATTGTAAAGTTCCAAAAACGTTACTTTCGTGTTGTATTAAGCACTTTGAGCTTCTAATATATCAAAAATTAGCTTCATAGATCTTAGGATGACACCAACATCACTTGGAAACTCACCGTTCTACAAATTCAAGTACATACAAATGCATTTTAATTTTTTAGCAAAGAGCCAAGATAAAATATCATGAAGTTTAAAATATAATCACAAAAAGAGAAGCAGACGTTGCATGAATTACCTTCTTTATTGCACCTCCTTCCATTGTGTACGTCTTCCCTGTTCCCGTCTGACCGTATGCAAAAATTGTGTAGTTATAGCCTTCTAGAACTTCATACACAATATGAGACACTTCCTGATCATACAGTTCTTTCTGTTGAGAGGTAGGGCCAAAAACCTAGACCAATAAAAACCAAATACATGAGAGAATTCCTACAAAATATACTATGACATAATAGTTAATGAACTTCATACTCAAAATTCAATGTTGAATCCCTCTATCTTATCTGGAAACCTGAATGCAAAATTAGTAAAATTCTCTTTCTTAAATATCCTTTTCACAAGCTTAAAAAGGTGTCATTAAGAAACATATTTTTCCTTTTGCAGAATGCATCTAGAAATATGAAAACAAGATCAAATAAATTACCTACTCTCATTTTTCCTTTTGCAGAATGCATATATAAATTTGAAAGAGTGAAGAAAAATGAAGTGGAAGTGATGTTATACCCTGTGGCGACGCATGGTAAGGAGAGAATTTCAGAAGCATCCATAAGTACAAGCTCATGGGGGTGGAAGGTTGAGTTGTGGAGGAAAAAATGAGGAAGATGATGGCTTTTATGAAGATAAAGAAACATATGCATATATGACCAGTCCATGATGGCATAGGAGGCCCAATCAACAAACAGATATTGCCACATTTGCATTTCAAATGGAATCTTAGGCTAAAAGGTTTTTGGTTATGGAATCTATGTTTGTTGAGGGGCGAAAAGAATTTTTTTTAAAAGGAGGGTAAATCAAAACTCGCTACTATTGCAGGGGTAAAGTGTATTTAACCATAGAAATAAAGGGTAAATCTAGTGAACCACTTATCGTAAACGGTCAGCGCTTGAAACATTATCATTGCGTTGACAACAGAGACTACTGTTGTAGCCTAAAGCTTATAGAGCTGCCCCCCAACCCCCAAAATTAATCTTTTGATTATGTCAAGCTTACGACATTAAACAAAGCACTTGGTGAGATACAACCAACATTTTAACTTTAATTTTAATTTCTTCTTATTATTTCTAACTATTTTCTTTTTCTTTTTCTTTGATTTGCGGTATTATTCTTGAGAAATAGTCATTACTGACTTAGTATCATCGTCTGCTCACTTTCAGGGTAACTTAACTTTAGCTAACTACTAACTCTCACGATGCAACAAGTAGACTATATGGATATCATTTTCAAAGGCAGAGCTCAGAGGAGGCAATTTGAAGTTTTGGCTGAGAGAGAGATGGCACTAACTATCTACCATGATAGCCGCACCATGACCTCACTTGGAATTAGAGATATTGTCATGTTTTTGCTTGACCAAATAGATTGGAACAATTTTACTGTAGGGAGAATATTTAGTTCTTACCGTAGGCTAACTTTTGAATTCCTAAGTTCGCTTACTTTCATGCCTAACCATGGATTAGGATTTAACTGAGGCCTAATTACTTTTAGGATGTTTGGTATTGATTTATGATATAATAGCCGAGAGTTTGCTAAACATTTAGGAGTCCCTGGTGGCCTACATGTCTTTGATAGTACCCAAGAAGACCATCTTTTGGACCTTGAGCTTGGATATTTTTGGGGTAGCGTAGCTGGAGATGATAATCCTGAGCCTAATAACATGTTTTCTAAAAATATCCATAACCTTGATATTCGTTAATTTCATAAGATTCTTGCTCACTACCTATTCGGGAAAGAAGTAAACATAACCTCCATGTCCAGAGATGAACTTTTCATCATGTATTGTGCTTCCCAAAACCGTCACGTTAATGCGGCTACCTTTATGTTAGCCAATTTTACTCATCTTACACAAGCTGAACATGAACCAATCTTAATAGGAGGTTTAGTAACCATGATTTCAAAATTCTATTGGGTTGAGACAAGCACTTATCAGCCTTGACCATCTATCAGGAATCCTTCCCATGAACATTCAGTTATGTTTCAACACTGGCTTCATTAGAAACCTAGGCCCGAATGAGTTTGAACTTCTTATCAGCAATCAAGTTTTGCACCTTTTTACCTTGCCAAATCCTAGGACTAGTGTACATGATAGAAATAATTGGCTGTTTGATTTGGATGTACCCCAAAATGATCCACCAAATCCTCCTGAGACACCTCAAGTTTATGACCACTTTTATAATTATGTCTCTGATGTTGAAACCGACCCTATGACCCATCCATTCTACGGTAATTTTCCATCCCCAGACCATACCACCCCTCCAGTTGCATCTCCAATCATTGCACCACCCCAAAATGAAGGCCATCTCCATAACACAACCTCTTGTACCTCTGCTACTCCATTTTCTCTACCTTCTGATCACACTACGGCCATCGACGCACTCCAAACTGACATTGCTAACATTAGAGATGAGCTGACATCTTTGGATGTTGATTTTTATGGGTTTATAGATATAGTGACAGAGCAATTGGATAACATATATCAACATATTTATTCCATTGCTCCTCATTTTAGCCGTAGTGGCTAATGCTTATGGATAATACTGCATTTCTGACTCTCACACTCAAACAGTGAGGACACTGTACTGTTTTTAGTATCGGGGATGGACTACCTCTTAATTTAGGATTTCCATTGCTTTCTTAAGTTAAGATTTACATTGTTTTCTATATTTTACATTGCTTACTAGATTATATTTAATTTTTACAGACTATATTGTAATTTTTCCGCATTTTTTATATACAGTAGAAATTTTCATGCTTAAATTTAATTATGTAATTTTATTTAATTATTTAAGGTTTGTTTTTCTATAAGTTATTTTGTTATTACGTTGCAAAATGCTTAAAATTATTTTGAGTTCTACACCTGTGGCCCTTGCCACGCTATCAATCTTCTGTGACCCCCGCCATAGGAGTGTGTCGCCCTCGCTACACTCCTAAAAAATAGAAACATGAGGGTTTTATATGAAACTCCTCGTTTTTCTCTTCTTCCTTTTCCATTCGATCCACTCTCTTCCTCTACCAATCACTTCCAACTTCCCATTAACACCCACAAACATTTCAACTTCCAACTTCCATTTCCACTATAAATTTTGTGAATTTCTAAACCCTAAGTATCACAATCCACCTCTCTGTTCACAATGACTTAATAAAACCCCTTTTTCTTTTCAAAGTAGTGTTTTCATCATGTCTCAAAGAGCTCATCCAACAAACAGAAGGTCATGACCGTCACCAGATTTGTCAATAATTGTCTTCTGTAATAAGGACTCCAGCTTACAGAGAGAGAAGTACCTTAAATTTACCAACATTCTGTTATCCCCACAAGGTACGTTGATGAATCATGTCTTCATAAATTAGGGTTGTTAGATAGTTTTCAATGGATGCTAAGTAATTCGAGTCTAACACACCTCTGTACGTTGAAACACCATACCTATGAACCATTGACCTTGGAATTATTGAGTTAGTTTAACTATGACACCCCTATGGCGGAACCATATCTCACCGGAACTACCAAATTTAGAATCTTTAACAAATAATACTCCTTGAGCCAAGATACCATGGGAGATATGTTACATTTCCCGCGCGGGCCTGTAGAGTTCCTCTAGAAGCGGAATGACATACAATAGCATTTGGCCTTTAGGAGAATTTAACAGGTGAGAAGACTCTAAATTGGGAAGGACTTAATGCCTCACTTATTCATACTCCGGCCATATGCTATTTTCACCGTGTTCTAAAAAGCATAATTGTTGGCAGGATAAACAATACCAAAGTGAATCCTAAAAAGTTGTTCTGTCTGCACTGTATCTTTGCACAAACTAGAATCAACGCCACTGTATTTCTGTTGGCACATATTTATTTCATTTGTGCAAGAGGAACCAATCCTTTTTGTATTGGGGGGATAGTCACATCCATAACACTTACTTTAGGCATGGACGACAAACTTTATGATTTTCCATCAATACCAGCCTTGTACCTTGACATCAATGGTTATTGATCCATAAACTTGATTAAGGTTAGAGAAGATGGCAAATATAATCTGATGGTCTGAAATAAAGCGGCCACGAGTGTCGTTTTGCCTTGTCGTAATCATACTAACGCACAGAATATGGAAAATTGGCTTTATGATATGGCTGCCCCTGAGCCCAATGCACCTACACAAGGTGAACAAGGTGGTGAGACTGATTATAAGTTAGGTGAGATGGAGCAAGGTTCACCTGAAGCGGATCCACACCCACACACCATACAAGTTCCTTCTGAAAGCGTTGCATGTACATCATCCAGACGCCGAAGAAGAAATGAAGGCACATCTGCCACATCTAATGACATTCTTGCTGAAATGAGGCGACATAATGAACTAGATGCTCAATGCGACCAAAGGCTTCAAAATATACAAACTCAACAAACTGAGATGATGCGAATCATTCATCAGATTCAACAAGATCGACTTGACTATGGTGATAGGAATAAAAAAAGAATGTCAGGCATGATCGACCAAATGACGACTTTGACAATACATATGGATAACTTGTAGGAGTACATTCATCACGTGGGTATGCCACCTCACCAGCCCGGTAATGGTGGGCATGGAAGAGCACATGGAAGTAGCCACCAATAGCAGAGATTCCAGGTACTACCTTTATTTTTCACCTTATTTCAAAACAATGGGGATAATGTTCGATTCGAGTGTAGGGGAGAAAGCTTTACTGATTTTATGTATCATTTTCTAGGTAGTTTTTAAATTATTTCTCCTTTTCCTTTGATTGTTTAATTTTAGTGTTAGTTGGGTCGGATTCATGTCTTGTCGAGTCTTTATACGTAATTCCAACAATTAGTTGGATTCCCCATTTTCTTGAGCCATAACAAAAAAATTTGGTTTGATGCATGATACGACACCTTAGAGTATATAGGTTGCTAGAATAATTTGAGTAAGATTCAACAAAAGTCATACCATTTTGACACCATAAAACCCTTAATTATGCATGATTAGTTTGAATACCTATTATGCTAAGACCTTGGGTTTGAGTTTTAAATTAGCCTCAAGTAGTTTATATTAGCAGTCATCACCATCTTAAGCACAAACTACGTAGGGAGTCGATGGCAATAAGTGAATAATCCAAAAATTTCAAAAAAAATTACTTTCCTTAATAAAATAAAAATATGGAATGCACCTATTAAGTTAGGTTACCCTCACCCAGTCACTTAACTCAAAGATTGTGGAACCTACAAAAAATATAATAACAATCCATTGTTAGTTGGTTCAGAGGTGTCTGGTGCTGAACTTTGTACGGCGGACTACAGTTTTATCCCCTGCAATTTTCAATTGGGTAAATAAAAGGGGTTGCCAAACTCATGTACCAGAACCCCGTGCTTAAGTATCAGAATCACTAACCGACTACCCTACTATGTGCGCGTATGGATAAAGGACTTAATGTGATTGCGCTCGAATGAAAGTGGGTGAAATAAAACAAAAATAAATAGGCTGAGGTATAATAGAATGATTCGGACTGGTTTTGCATTGGGTGGGAGTTTTTGATCGCGTTTTGCGGTTTCGTGTCATTACGATATCCTTAGTGTTGAAATTGAATATCTATCATTCTAACAAAATTCCTCGCAACCACGTACGATTTGAGTTGTGTCGTGTATTTGTGTCAAACTCGTGTTTAAATTATTTTCATGTTGATTATTTGCTTGAGGACAAGCAAAGGTTCAAGTGTAATGGAGTTTGATAACGCGAAATTGCATTGTATATTTGACTCGCACAAATTCTTTTACCAATTTTAGTTATTTATATCATATTATGCTGGTATTTCTATTGTATTTCAGGTATTTTCATCCATAAAGATTGCATGAGAAAAGAAGCAGAAAGTGCGAAGAAATAGAAAGTAGCAGAAAAGAAAAGGAAAATTTTCACACAGAAGGTTATCGACCTCGCCACACCTTTTGTGGCCCTCGCCATGCATAAGAAAGGCGTGGCCCTCGTCACACCTATTGTGGCCACTGCCACAAGCTTTTAAAAGGCCAAGCCACATATTCTGTTCTTCTCCATGTCAAGTCCCACTCATAAATTTTTCCCTATAAGAAACATTCCCACAAGAATTCCTACATGATGACCTCTTGTCCAGATTCTTCACCAAGGAAGTTATGATTTCATCAGAGGGATTCTATAAAAAGCGGCGAGGCTTGACATTTCAGGGAGGTCCAATTTTATTTGAGTTCAGAGCACCTTTGTATTAGATTTTAAATAGTAAACTCACCATTAAAGTGATAGTTTTCCACATCAGTCAGATATTGCAATATTAGTTTTAGATCAATATTTCAAGTTCATTTTGTATTTACGAAGAAGCAAATCCTTCCGACATCTGTGGATGATTGCAGACTTGAGATTTTCAGTATTAATTCTAGTTTTCTCTTTTAATTCCAGGTTTCAATTTAGTTTATTGTTATTGTCTTTATTTCCATTAATCATGCTTAGTTTTATAATTTACTACTGGTAATGTATGTTTATGTTTAAAAGCATGTACGACTAATTTCTTTTGATATCGGTAAGTAAAAGTAATCTAATCGAAGCGAATCAGAAATCTATTGGCATAAATATTTACAAATTACTTTTCTAGTTTTGGTTTCTAATTGAAATATTGAAATAGTTTTGTTACGAGAGTAAAAGAAGAACAAAGGTTATAATCAATAAAACGGGAGTTTGATATTTTTAATCGGTTAGTAATAACTTGACATTAATTTTAAATATAGTGAGAGCACTTTAGGATTAATTAGATTTTATTGGTTTCCAAAAAGTATTTTTAAATTCGAATGATACTGCGAGAGCAAGCATTTTGATTTAAGAATATAGTCTAAGTCAATAAACACGACAATGTGAGATAAAGGCTTTCAAATTAATATTTTCTACAGAAGAGTATTTTAACTTTTAAACTATGCCAATGATTTATCGAGTCCCTAAAGTCTGACGAATTGCATACCAGTGTCTCGTTATCAAATATTTTAATTAAACCTGAATTTATTCCCCATTTCTCTCAAACCCTAAGATTAATCATCAGTCTTAGATTTACATAGTAACATTAGACAACATTAGTTTGATTATCAGTCCCTATGGGTTCGATATCTTTTAAAACTACGTGATTAGACTGTGCACTTGCAGTCAGTAATTTCGATAGACTCTTAATGTCGCAACCACAACGCATATAATTTTTAGGTTGACACATGTAACTCAATAATGAAGCCTATAGTTTATGTTTGGTACAGGCTGACATATACAGTCTTTAGGCTGCCACATACTGTAAGTTTCAGTTCAATGTGCTGACACATACGATTTTCAGGTTGGCACATCTGCCTTAATATTAAAGGTTGTAGCCTATGTTTCTCATAGGCCGACACGTAAGCATTTTCAGGCCAGCATATACTGTTAATTTTATCTTTATGTTCCGGCACATCCATATTTCAGGTCGACACATATTGTTTGATTGGGTCAATTTATAAATTCTTTTTAATTTCGAAAATTACCTCTTTATGTACAAACTTACACAACTATAAATACATCATTCATGCATCATTCCAACTTGATGAAACTATAAACACTTTAACCATTACTCTTCATCTTCAACCTCCAACCTATGCATACACACTGATAAAGCATACATAATCATCTTTTGTCGGGGTTCCATCTAGGCGAGGTTTAATAACGTCCAATTAGGTTTTTGTGTAACAAAGAATATTAGGTTCAGAATTATGGGGGGTTTCATCTGAAAAACCTAGGGTTTATCCTCCAAGATCCTTGGTAGATTTGGGGGTTTTGTTCCATACTTTCAAAAGAGGATTGCGGCCAAGTGAAAGCTTTGCAGTTTAATACCCAAGGGAGTAGTGAGAGAACGAAAAGTCAAATTGAAAGTGCTTGTGTCCAATAGTTACAATTGATCGTGCGTGAAAGCGTTTTGGAGTTTAGTACTCAAATGAGTAGCAAGATTCGATAAATCAATTGGCAGTTATTATGTCTTGGTATTACTCAAGATCAAAAGAAGAGAATGGGTTGAATCAACAACAAACGGTTAGGGTTTGTAGAATTACTCTTGGAACACTTCTCTTCTAATAAACTTTTTGCATAGTAAGAAATTTATCTCATTTCCAAAATGAAATTGGGGAGAGACGTAGCCATAATAAGGAAAATTGGTTAACTTCCGTTAACAAATCCTCATGTCTCTCTCTCTTATCTCTTTACTTGCTATATTTTCATTAAGTAATTTATTGAACTTCATTTATTGATCGATCGACTCGTAAGAATTTTTTTATGATTGTTTTTGTTTTAAATTGGTTGTTGATTAGCTTATAATCACTTTGATTATAAATGTTTTTTCACATCAAGAAAACACAAAGACGAATTATGAAAGTTCGTTCGCACGTCAAGTGTATGACAAATTGCATTTTTCATTATTTTTGCTTAATTTCATAGGAAATAGATTGCTAGTGAATTTTTATAAACGAGTAATAAAGTGTTGATTTTTTCAAGTGTATTGTAACACGGTGGGAGAAATGACTTGGTTTTGTATTTTATCGCAAATGTTGCGGTTAGCAAGAGTCGCCACTGAATTTTCTTTTGTCTAGTAAGGAAAGGGTGAAAAGAACAGGAATGACCTTGATAGATTTTGAGATTGGGGGTAGATTATGAAAAGGGAAGGTGTTAGCACCCTTTTTATCTGTAGTTATCTACGGGCTCTTGGTCGCTTAGCTCACTTTTTGAAAATTTATTTGTGTTGTGTGTTTGAAAATACTTTGAAAAACGCCAATGTAAGGAGAAACTATGTAATGACTCTTGTATCGGTAAGAGTGTATACAAAGCATTTGTTTGAAAATATTTTGAAAGTGTTTGTGAAATATTTTATTTTTTTGTGTGCAAGTGATTAAAAGTATCTACCCTACTCAAGGTCATTCTTATACTTTTACTCTTTCTTTAGATAGTTCTATCCGTACCATCAGTTAGTAGGAAGCCCTATCGTTGGATGTGAAGGGACAGGTGAGGGTCATTGTACGATCATCAAAGGCAACTCGTAAGGACTCTTTAGCAATTTTCATAAGGGACTGTCATCGTTTTATTCGTAGGAAACTCGAGGGACTAAATCATTTTTGAAAGTAAACATCGAAAGGATCATCGAGGGACCATGATTGTTTTGTATGATGACTTGATCGAGGGTCTTTGCTAAGGCATCCCTATGTTCGAGGGACATGACCGTTATTTTCTGAAGGCAACAAGGGAGGTTACTCTAGAGGTGCGAGTTTGCAAAATATTTGTATTCAGTTATTTTAATCTTGTGGTTTGGGTTTTCTATCGATTGTTTTTATCTTTCCATGCAAACCCTGGTTACTAAGCAGTAGTAGAAAATATAGAATATAATAAAGGTGCAGAAAGTAAAACAGAAAAGACAAACTTAAACCTATTACACGTCTTTGGGGAAGTTACATAATAGAAAGCCGAAAGAAAAAACCCTAAGCTATTATAACCCGAAAAACAGTTACATAATAATGAAAAAAGGAAAGTGATAAATCTAAGCTATTACAAATTGCAAACTCTATACACTTTATCTATGAAAATAAAATTGAAATAGAGGAAAGAAGAAATGTTTTTGATGATTTTTATGGAAAAAGGGTTTTTTTATGATTATTAAAATAAACCTAAAAAAACTAATTAATTTTAATTAACAAAAATAGTTTATTTAATTAAATTAATAAAAAGGTTAATAATGAAAAACCTAAAAAATTAATTAATTTTATTTAAGAAAAAATTTAATTAAAAAGGTTAATTAAAAGAAACTAAAACCTAATTAGAGTTTGTAAAAAGGTTTTGTGGTTAAGTGAATTTAGGGTTTAAGGGAAAAGAGAAACAAGTTTAGAAAATAGGAAAAACAAATCCACAAAATGCCAGGGGTGAGTGTTGAACCCACGCCCTTAGTTTTCCCCCTGCATGGTTTATCACTGCGCCAAGCTTGTGTTGGTGTTAATCGCATGGGATCAACGTGCTACATGTTAAAAATATACAAAACATTAAAAAAGGAAGAAAACCCCAAAACACCAAAAGGCATGGATCAAACCCACGCCCTGGCATAGTATGACCTTATCTCACGTGCGCTTGCCATTGAGGTGGCTGTACATCCGGTAACATTGGTGAAACGAAACAATTATGTAATAAAATCAATTATCGGGACCGGAGAAGCGCCAGAGCCCTAGCTTCGATCGTCTTCTTCGTTAACTATGTTTTATCCAACCTGCAAAACAACAATTATTAGTGGTCCAAAGAGACCATACCCCCCTAAATCAGGCCATGTGAGTTTAATAGAACCATTATTTTTGGATGAATTGTGTTGTATTGTAAGGTATGACCAAAATAACATGGATCGGTGTAAGCATGGACATTCATGATTTATCCATCATAGGGGTCATGCAATAGGTCTACCCTGCGTGGTTATGTCTCAGAAACATGTTAGTGAGATTTGTATACATTAAAACGTAAAGAAAACAAGAATTCAAATTTGAAAAAAAAAATCAAGAAACAGCAAGGCAAGTATGCTATTTTTATGCTCTTTGAATCATCACGAATGATCCAACCTTACCCTATAGAGCTTCTGGAGATGAATGGAGCAGTTGGTTTATTGTGAAAGTGGCTGCAAGATAGGGTTTTGAGTTGCCCTAGTTCTTGAAAACTTTTGAGATTTTGGAGAGGTTTCTTGTAAGGGTTTTTTTTGTGTGATGTTATGTATGAATGAAGAGGATATATAATGCTTGGAATTAGGTCAACCATGTTGGGCTTGAACCTTGAATGAAAAGCCTTGGCTTCATCTTATTTAATTTTGAATTTAAATTAATAAAAATCAAAATAGCCCATTAGCCCAAAATTCCAAGTTTGAATAAGATCTGAGGTTCCCTATGAAGTATATAACACGAATGGATCTTGAAACAATAGCCCATTAGCCCAAAATTCCAAGTTTGATCACTTTTGGTTTCACGCATTTTCTCAAAATTTCCTAACTTACACCAATCATAACTCTCTCAATTTTTATCATTTGAAGGTGATCTGGGACTTCTTGGAAAGCTCAAGATGTCCTCTACAATCTTTATTTTAATAAAGTTTTTATTTCGAGACTTTATCTGGATGTAAGTTGCCTTGACAAAAAATGTCTTTTTGTTGACTTTTGAAATGACCTATAATGTATTGGCCCATATCTCTCAAATGAAGCATTTTTTGGACTTGAGCTTAGAAAGACAAAGTTGTAGAGGATTGAATTTCCTTCAAAATGAGCTTTGGTTGAGGAAAATCTGATGAAGCATGTGAAAGTTGTGTTTGGTCAAAGTTCGGTTGACTTCTCCTTAAGAAAACCCCAATTTGGTAACTTTTGACTTTTGATGAATCATGATCAACCCTTGATCTAATGATGAATTTAACTTAAAAACCTTGATGTTGACCAAAAATCTTGAAGTTTGACTGTATGTTGACCATAGTTGACTTTTTTCCCAATACAATTGATTTTAAGTCATCTGAGCAATTGGCTGAGCAAACTTGTGATGCATGGCTTGAAACTTGACATGAGAATTTATTGAGACATGTGAGGAACCATGAAATCTACTTGAGGCCTTAGAAACCCAATCTTCCTTGAGAAAAGTGAAACCCTATTTGTAGGTTCATTGCTTAGGAGGAGAACTTGTCTGATCAATTCTTTAGCAACCTTGAGCAACTCAAAACCCTAGAAGCATGAGAAGATATCTTTGAAGAAAAATGGGAGGGAAAATTTTGGGGTACAACAGCTTCCCCTGTTAAATCTTCTTAAACCTGAAGATTTAGATTGGCTTGTCCATCATTCATGGTCTGAAGGTGGAAGAGGATTGAACACTTAAGTGCCCAGAAATTTGCACTCGCATGTGCATGGAGTAACACTGTTGATCGATTGTATTGCTTGAATTGGCTTAAATATTCCATTCGGAGAAATAACAGAGTGTCGCTGGAGATGGGCTTGTAGATTCCATCCAGAGTAACTGTCGATAAGAGGATCAGAATGAGTCTACGTCCGACTACATCTGAGAGGTACATTAGATTGAGTCTGCGTTTGACTATATCTAGTAGGCATGCTGAGGGGTGTCAGAATGAATCTTGTGTCTCAATTGTATCTGAATGATGTCCTACAATGAGTCTATGTCTTAACTGTATCTATAAATGGACCAAAAAGAGTCTTCACCCGGCTGTATCTATAAATGGACTAGAATGAGTCTTCGCCCGACTGTATCTGAGATTTGTGTTAGAATGAGCCCACGCATGGCTGTATCTGAGATCTATATTAGAATAAGCCTACGCCTGATTGTATCTAAACGTATACCGGAATAAATATCAGAATGGATCTATGCCTGGATCGTATCTAGACAGTATCTAGGAGATATACTAGAATGAGTATTAGAATGGATCCACGTCTTGATCGTATCTTGAGTTTATCTGGAATATATGCTAGAATGCGTATCAGAATGGACCTATGTCTTGATCGTATCTGAACTATATCTAGAGCCTGTGTTGGAATGAGTCTACGTCTGGCTGTACCCAACTGATCATCAGAAGGAATCATTGATTAATTATATCTGAGCTGAGCCATTGTTGACAATGTTTATCTGTTGTGAACTAACCTGAAAGAAAACAAAGTTAGTTTTATGCAATGTCATGATGTATGTAATGCATTGTGTAATGGTTTTCTCAAAATAAACGATAACGATATATGCATTCTGTATGTATATGATATGATGTTTTGTAAATGATGTATAGATGTAAGATGTTACCAACGATAGTGGTAGCTTCGTATGACATCTTTGACTGGGGAAAATAAATTCCAGACTATTGCCGGGGATGAAGAATGTGAATCTTCCATCTTGTTTAGAATGTCTCCGTTGGGGATTCCTGCTTTCTGTTTGAGGATACTCCGCTGAGGATGTTCAACTTTTACTTGGGGGTAGAAGAGTTCAGGAACATTGGTCGTTCATTGTCTACTGGGGAATTTAGTTCTTATATGTCCTGACCAGGGATAAAAGAGATGGATATTCCTCTGACGCTATATCTGACCAGGTTTCAGGAAACCGTAGAAACTCTTTGGGGATAGTAACTTTGACTGCACTTTGTCAGAGAAGAGAATTTTGTCGGGGATTTGCAATAATCGGAAAAATGAACTTTGTTGGGGAAATAAACCCTGCTGGGGAAATAAACCTTGTTGGAGAAGAGAATTTTGCAGGGGATTTTAGTGTTGGAGAAATAAACTCCGCTGGTGAATTAAATTCTTGTAAACTGTGCTGAGGGAATCATTTCTGATTTCCTAGGCTGCACGGAGGAAGTTTACACTATATGTTGGGGAAATGATCAAACTTTCTTGTATGCTAGGGGACCTACTGGGGGAGATAATCATGTGAACTGCTGAAAGATGCCCCAATTTTTGTTTGAAGGTATATTAGACTTGTTGGGAAACGTATCTTCATCAGGGATAAGCTTGTGAAAGTAGCCCTGCAGGGATTTCTCGGTGGGGATTTGTGGATAACTTGAACATTATCCCAACTCCTGGAGTCTTTAGTAAATGCTTATTCATATTTTTATGCACATATTTGTTAACAGTAATCATATTCATATGCATATGTTCGTTCAATTTAGTCATTGGACGTTTTTGCAAACAGAGCAGAAAAAGTAAAAAAAATTTAAATTTTTGAATTCGAGATGTATTGATAATTTGGCAATAAACAGGCGATTTTGTACAAAGAGACAATGATCCTAGTAAGAGGAAATCATCGTAAAAATGAAGAAAGTTACAAAGGAAAACAAAGAAAATAGCCATGTTGAAATGATCCCGTCGAGTTTTAACTCTGCTATTGCCCAGATGTCTTCAAGTATCTCATCCCTTGTTGTCGAAAGAAGTTGACTAAATTGATCTGCACCATTTGAACTTGACGTTGATGACAAAGCTTGGTGTATGTAGATGATCCAATGGGACATAGTCGTACGCTTTAATCCCTAACTTTTGCCTGGACCTCCCTTTCGGGTCTTCAGTCCACCGGGATACCCTTTTTTTCCCAAGCCGCCTTTTTAGGTTTTTGACTTGTCGAGTGTACAATTTTTTATACATATATCCCTAATTTTTTTCCCGAACCTTTTTGGTTCTCCGGGATGCCCCTATTTTTTCCAAGGCCTGTCAACCTAGTGGGTCTCTTTTATGCGTAGTATTTTTTGACTATGTTTGCATTCACAGGCTGTGAAAAATCTTCATCGTCCATGGTAGTAAGTATCATAGCACCTCCATAAAATATCTTCTTGATAACAAATGGCCATTTATATGTGGGAGTCCATTTGCCCCTGAGATCACCTTATGGTAGGATAATGCGCTTTATTACCAAATCACCAGCCTGGTATATCTGATGTTTGACTTTTCTATTAAAGACTTTGATCACGTGTTTCTGATACATCTGACCATGACAAATAGCCGCAAGCCTTTTTTCATTGATAAAATTTAATTTGTCTAGTCGAGTCTGAATCCACTCGGCTTCATCTAAACCTGCATCTTTCATAATCCTTAGGGAAGGAATTTGGACTTCAACAGGTAAGACAGCCTCCATATCATAGACTAGATAGAATGGGGTTGCCCCAGTTGATATGCATACTGAAGTGCGGTAACCATGAAGAGAAAATGGTAACATCTCATTCCAATCTTTAAATGTCACTGTCATCTTCTGCAAAATCTTCTTGATATTCTTGTTGGCGGCTTCCACTGCACCATTCATCTTTGGTCGATACAGAGAAGAATTGTGTTGTTTAATATTGAATTGTGTGTAGAGTTTCGTGATCATGGTATTGTTGATATTAGTAACATTGTCTGTGATAATCCTTTCAGGGATGCCATACTGACAGATAATATTATGCTTAATGAAACGGGCCACAACATTCTTGGTGACAGAGGGAAATGAAGTTGCTTCAACCCACTTCGTGAAGTAATCAATGGCGAAGAGGATGAAATGATTCCCATTAGAAGCGGTAGTCCTAATCTCTCCAATCATATCAATGCCCCACATTGCAAATGGCCAAGGAGAAGTCAAGACATTTAGAGGAACCAGAGGAACATGTACTTTGTCGGCATAAATGTGGCATTTGTGATAAGTTCTGGAATGATGATGGCAATCAGTTTCCATAGTTGACCAATAATAACTTGCTCTCATAATTTTCTTAGCCATTATATGCCCACTGGAGTAAGTATCGAAGACTCCTCCGTGCATGTCTTCCATAATCTTCTCTGCTTCCTTCCTGTCCATACAATGAAGTAGAGTTAAATCGTGGTTGTGCTTGTAAAACATTTTGTTGCTCATAAAGAATTTGGAAGAGAACCTCCATAGAAATTTCTTATCATTGATAGATGCCCCTTCAGGGTACTCTTGAGCCTCGAGATATCTTTTCACTTCGTGAAACTAAGGCTTTTCCTCTACTCTATCAATTTTAACTTCATATTAATGTGCCGGTTCGTACAGTCTCTCAATGTTAATTTGAAGAGCTTCGTTGTCCTATATGACTTTGAACATAGATGACATGGTATCTAATGCATCTTCCAACTGATTCTCTTCTCGCGGGATATGTTCAAAAGTAATTTCCTCGAAGTACGAAATTAGTGTCAATACATGCTTTCAGTAAGGAATGAAATTCAGATGCTTTGTATCCCATTCTCCCTTAATCTAATTGATCACTATGGTTGAGTCCCCATATACATTCAAGATCTTGATTCTCATATCAATGGCAGCTTTGATCCCCATGATGTACGCTTCGTATTCTACCATGTTGTTGGTACAGTCAAAGCATAATCCGGAGGTGAAGGGCATATGACAACATTTGCGAGAGATAATCCCAACACCAATTCCATTACCAAGCGTGTTGGAAGCTCCATCAAAAACCATAGTCCATCGGGATCCTGGATCAGGTCCTTCATCCAGTACAGGTTCTTCACAATCTTTAACTAGCATGATATTCTCATATGGGAACTCGAAATTCATAGACCAATAGTCGTCTACAGCTTGATGAGCCAAATAATCTGCCAATACACTTCCTTTGATTTCCTTATGAGTGGTGTACTGAATGTCGTATTCTGTCAAGACCATTTGCCATGTTGCCATTCTTGTGGAGAGAGCGGGCTTCTCGAATATGTACTTTATAGGATCCATTTTAGAGATCAACAAAGTGGTATGAGTCAACATATACTATCTTAGTTAGAGAGCAGCCAATGCCAAAGCACATCAAGTTTTCTCGAGAAGTGAGTATCTTGTTTCACAGTTGGTAAACGTTTTGCTAAGGTAGTATGTTGCATGCTCTTTTCGACCAGACTCGTCATGCTGCCCCAGTACACACCCCATTGAGTTCTCTAACACTGTTAGGTACATGATTAGTCTTCCTTCTACTGGTGGAATCAAGACCAGAGTTTCTTGGAGGTACTCTTTAATTTTGTCAAAAGGCTATCTGGAAATCATTGTTCCACTTTACTACTTGATATTTATTCAGTAACTTGAAGTTCGGCTCACAAGTAGCGGTCAAATGGGAAATAAATCTGGAAATGTAGTTCAATCGTCCCAAGAAACCTATGACTTCCTTCTCAGTACGGGGAGCTGGAATTTCTTGAATGGCTTTGACTTTAGTGGGATCAACTTCAATACCTTTACCACTGAGGACGAAACCTAGGAGTTTACCAGATATCACCCTAAAGGTGCACTTATTCGGATTCAACTTCATCTTGTACTTCTTTAGTCTCTCAAATAGCTTGTGTAGATGGTAAAGATGTTCTTCTTTAGTATGATATTTGGCTATCATGTCGTCAACGTAGACCTCTATCTCGTGATGAATCATGTCATGGAATAAAGCTACCATAATAAACTGATATGTCGCGCCGGTGTTCTTCAACCCAAAAGGCATAACCTTGTAACAGAAAGTGCCCCACTGTATAACAAAAGTAGTTTTCTCCGTGTATTTAGGTGCCATCTTGATCTGATTATAACCTGAGAAACCATCCATGAAGGAGAATACTTTGTGCTGAGCGGTGTTGTCGACCATAACATCAATATGTGGTAGCAGAAAGTCATCTTTGGGGCTTGCCCTGTTCAAGTCCCTGTAGTCTACACACATATGCACTTTAACGTCTTTCTTGGGTACTGGAACCACATTTACAACCCACTGAGTATAGTACATAACAGCTAAGAAAACCGCGTTGAATTTTTTCATAACCTCAACCTTGATTTTTTCAGACATCTCGAGACGTATACGAAGAACTTTATGCTTTATTGGGGAACAACCCTCTTTCATAGTTAGGCGGTGAACCACAATATCAGTGTCGAGCCCTGGCATGTCTTCGTACGACCAAGAAAATATCTCAACATAGTCATGCAACATTTGATTTAATCTATTCTCGACACTGTCCTCTAGGTTGGCACCTATCTTAACTTCTTTCTTGTTCTCAACGGTACCAAAGTTCACAACTTCAATTGGCTCTTCATGCGGTTATATAGCCTTTTCCTCTTGCATCAATGGTCTGGCAAGTTCTCCAGGTACTTCACAATCTTCATCGCCTTCGTCCTCGGCTTGGTAGATTAGATTTTAAAAGTCATAAGTGGCAATAGAAGAATTGTTATCAATGGGATCCATAGTGGATGTGGATCTACAATTTGTTGTGTGGGTGTGTGTAAGAACACATATCTTATTTTGAAATGATAAAGTAAAAGAAAAACAAATAGTGCAAAGTTTGAATGCAAAACATCCAATGCTTTATTAAATCAAAATATGTTAATGAAATAAAAACGCTAACAAATGGACCGTTGTGCCCCGGGTAAGGAACAAGGCTTAAAGTTATTGTTTTAAATTACATAACCAAAATTTGAAAGCAATAAAACAGAAATTAGCATTTACTCCCGACTTAAGGAGATTGGTATAACGTCTCCGGTCTTCCAATTGTTGAGCCCGTTGCCGATGGTGGGAAAAATCCAGTTGTCTAGGTCGTAGCTAGTATCAGCATCCTCTACCGCATTGACTCCATTGTTGCTGACATAGAATAGTGGTCTTCCAGCACGAGCACGTCGAACAGCCCTCTGAGCCTCTGCAGTGAAACCCAAACCAAATATTTCAGATTTGTATGAAATGTCAAGAAGCTGACCCCAAGTAGTATAACCACCTTCTTCTACCACAACTCTAGCATCCTTCGGAGAAGCCATTTTGGGTGGAACCTTGGTAACTTTGGGAATAGCATAAACGTCTTCAGTAACGGTAGTCGTCCGGGGAATAACCTCAAAGGTCTGTCATGGAGTTTCGATGAATTAGTCGTCCATCTCAACATACTTGAATGAGTTCAAGTGACTCGCCATATACTCTTCTTCACCACAAACTATAACAACCTTTCCTTTCACGGGATATTTCAGTTTTTAGTGTAGGGTAGAGGTAACAACATCTGCCCCATGAATCCAAGGGCGTCCTAGAAAACATGAATAGTCCGGTTAGATATCCATTACATAGAAGGTAGAATCGAATACCTACGAACCTACTCTGATTAGAAGATCCACCTCTTCATGCACCAACCTTTTTGAACCGTCAAAGGCTCTCACCACAATATCACTGGGTTTCAGCACAACCCCTTCACAGTCAAGCCTGTCATGATCATCCTTCAGTAGAACATTCAGTGAGGAACCCATATCAACCAACACATGGGCTAAAGTAGTTCCCATGCATTCAATAGAGACACATAGGGCCTTGTTATGGTTTCTTCTTCCGGGAGTCAAGTCAGCATCAGAGAAGCCTAGCCCATTATCAGTCGTCAGACTAGAAACATAATTCTCAAATTGATCAGCAGAGATTTCTTGTGGCACATGAGCAGACTTTAAGAACTTCACCAAGGCTTGTGCATGGGCTTCGGAGCATAACAAAAGGGATAACATGGATATCTTGGAGGGAGTTTGTCCCAACTGTTCAACAATCTTGTAATCACTTTTTCATATGATTTTTAATACCTCCTCAAACTCTTTCCTGGAGGTATCTTCCATTGTAACTTCTTTAGGCACCTCCGTCTGGGCAGGCTGCGTCATTTGCTTTGTGCCCCGAGTTTCCGTAATTGACTCGGTAGCGGTGACACGAACTGGTGTGGTGACAGTCTTTGGAGAGATTTCTGGAGAGAAAACCCTTCCACTTCTAGTAACTTTATTGGTCCCAGCAATATTGTCAATGTTGGGATCAACAACTTCAGTACCTTCATTCTCAATAGTCAATGGCTCTTGCTTGACACCATGGTAGTAGATGTCAGCTCCATAGTTCCAAGGGATAGCTTTATCCGAGGAATATGGAATAGGTCCAGGTGTGATGATTATTAGAGGAGCAACTCTGGGTTCGTCAGTAATTTTTACAAGACCCTTGAAAGTTATACTCACAGGAGTACTGGAAATTACAGATACCTCTTCCAGCTCCAAGTCTTGAAACAAATTCTCCATAGAAGGAATATTCTTAATTAGAATTATGTGGTTGTCCATCAAACACTGAATACCTTCCTTTAGTAGTTTGCAGCCACTGGGTTAGGCTGCGCAGCAATAGCATCTTTTAATACAACCCAAAAATGAACCTACTTGCAATAGATTCTTCTTGATAACTAGGAGGGGAGTAGTCAATTCACTTACAATAGAAACATATGAAACATCATCAATTGCATTAATGCCTTTGTCATGCTTAGGTATAAGCGCAGTAATTATGTTGGGGGTCTCGGGAGGATCAAACTTAATTTCTTTATTGTCAATCATATCTTGAATTTTATTTTTCAGAGCCCATCAACTATAGGTGTCATGCCAGGGGCTATTGGAGTGGTGGGCATATTTCACATTAGGATTATAACAAGGAGAGGAGGTGTTGGGATTCTGAGGTGGATCCCTTAATGTTATCAGCTCGGCTTTCAATAGATGTTGTAATGCCTGACACAATGGCATGTTAATCTTAGTAAATTGTCTTCTTGGTGTGTTTGACCTACACTGATTGCCCTGTTGTTGTTGTTGCACAGGCGCAAGATTAGAAATTAGCATCGCCCCCATGGATTGGTTGCGATCACTTCTAGCACGACCCTTCTGGACATACACATTATTAGTTTCCTTTTTACCATTGAACGTCTTCTTCACATTATTTAAAGATGCATCTACTTGAATCTTTCCACTTCTAATTCCACCTTCAACCTGTTCCCCAGTTAAAATCAGCTCAGTGAAACTAGATGAAGAGCTTCCGATCAGATGATTAAAGAAAGGGCATGTCAGAGTTCCCATGAACATATCAACCAGCTCCCTGTCATACAAAGGAGGTTGAACCCTTCCGGCTAGATCTCTCCACTTCTGGGCATACTCCTTAAAGCCTTTGTTCGAGCCCATAGTCATACTTTGTAATTGCACACGGGTCATTGCAAGATCAGCATTATATTGATATTATTTGTAAAAGGCAGCAGCCAAGTCTTCCCAAGTACGGATATTGGTTCCTTCCAGCTGATAAAACCATTCCAATTGTGTCCCAGATAGGCTCTCTTGAAAGAAATATACCCATAACTTTCTGTCAGTAGTTGGGGTTCGATCTTCCGGACACAAGACCTTAAATGCGGTTTAGGACAGGAAACACATTCATACTTCACAAAAGTAGGGACCTTGAATTTGTGAGGGATAAAAACCCCATGAGACTAGTCCCAACTCTTCAAAATCCAATTCAGTTACTCTCTGGATCTCCATGGCAGTCAAGCAATCTTCCAGTTGTTTGTACTTACCATCAGCAGGAGGATATTGTTCAGAAGAATAGTCTTCTTCATCAGAATATTGGCCAGTACCAAGGTTACTTCCTGTCTCAGCCTTCACACTCTTATCTTCTTCACCCTGATTATCATCTTCATCAGAGGGAATATCACAGTTTTGAGATTGCTTGGGAGGACCTTTGACCTTCTTCCCATGCTGAAGATGCTGACTGGTCTTCTAATCTTCTTATTTCTGTCTTTGATGATGAGTGCTTTCAAGTCTTCCTGCCCTTTGGCTAAATCCAGGAACATTTGTTGGAATTGAGTGTTCTGAGCTTGAATTTCTTTCACGGTTTGTTCGAGATCCATCTTTTACTGAAATAAATAGCAAGAAGATGAGAAAACATGTCCTGGGAAATACCTGTTATGTAATAATATGCATGATATAGAGATGCAATGTTTTCAAGGATCTCGCGGGATAAATAAAATGAAATGTTAGAAATTGAGTCTGGATGCAGCTTTGAATGAAGAGCACCATGTCAAGTGGGTCCTAGCCTTTGACTCAAGGGAATATTCTTTTATCTTTGACGGTATTTAGTAAGAGTAAAATAAATCCTCTTGCCCCTTGCTAGTAGTCTGGTTCATGATACACCTGCATCAGAGACCCCCGAGATCCTTGAAATGGTTTATGAAAAATGAGATGTTATGATGTCATGATGTCATGTTTGAACAAGTAGCAAACACAAACAAAGCACACAAGATCCTTAGATTTAAAGGCTTGCATGAGGTCCATAGGTAAGTACCCTTCTATTGAAGTTCAGTTGGCTCAACTTGTCCTAAAAAGTAACCGGGTTCTAGGAGTCTCATATCACCAATCTTTCTTGCAGGTTTTATTTCAGCAGAGCAAATGACATACCACCAAAATATCCCGAAAGTAGAATCTCAACGAGCATAGCATCGAGTATCAACCAACTTGGGACTACACCAAAGCCGGCTATCTCACTACCTTCTATTGGCCCAGTTGGGTCAATTAGGGTTCTAAAATTCGACTGACTCAAGGAACACAAGTATAAACCAATGTGTCACACTAACGTAGCCATCACTTCAACCATATTGGTCTACGATGTATAGTTTCCAAGATCCATTGCTACTTGCCTAAGTTCCCTATATTCGGGTGTAGGATCTTTGCAATAAAATAAACCCAAGCAACCCATTAAAGATAAATCAGACAATGCAAGCAAATAATATGATCTAAACTCTAAGGGAACCCCTCTTTAATTTTAGTCCTCAGCAGAGTCTCTGTTAGAACAATGTTTGAATCTACTACCCTATATTTAAGTTTTGATGATAACAAAGTGAAAAGATATAGTATTTATATGTTTCATGTTTGAACTATATGCTGCCTAAAATTACTATGCTCTGACTTGCAGATACGCTGATTAAAATAAGCAAGATCACTTCTTCAGCATCAGAATTTGATTTCATACACCAGCATCAGAAGTTGCTGAATCAGAACGTCAGGATCAGATGATCAACTCACGTACATGCTGAAGCTTGATGAACAGAACTGCGCGTAAACACTCTGATACAGAAACACAATAGTTCATCAGCAGCGAAGCAGAATCAGAATGAGCCAAGCCAGAACGTGCATTGAAGAAGCAACGGTACTGTGCATTGAACGCTAATTAATTCCAACGGCATCATTCTAGACAAGATCTGCTCAAAAAGGAAAGCTTGTTATTAGCATTGAAACAAGAATATTGCATTCAACGTTCATCTTCTCAAGTGCTATATAAACAAGGCTTCGAAGATTATAATGGCTAATGCTCTCAAAATCTCTACACGCACAAAGCTGAACCATTATCTTCACTCTACCAGTTTTTCTAAACTAAACTCTGATATTCATTATTGTTTAGCAATCTAGTTTCTAAGCTTCATTTGTGTATACATCACAGTTGTGATAAAGTTTTGTAGAAAACATTCACACACATTGTTTTATACCTTTGTAAGAAAGTGTTGCCTTGACAAACCGGATTGTGGTTTGAATCAAGAAGGCTTTAGCAGTTGTTAAAGCAGTCTGTAATATTCAGTTGAATATAGTGAATTAAGACCTCGTTGGAGAGAGGCGAAATCACCTTGACGGGTGGACTGGAGTAGTTTGAGATCAAACGAACCAGGATAAAAATATCTTGTCAATTGCTTTAAGATTTCAGTTTTACAATTCAACCCCCCCTTCTTGTGTTTTTCACTCCTTCAATTGGCATCAGAGCGCCTGGTTCTGAGCTAAAACACTTAACCGTGTCAGTACAAGATCCAGCGTCAGAAAAACACAATGGCAGGAAACAACTCTCATTTCAGCAATGACAACAATGAGGACAGAGACAGATTCAGCGGCAAACCTCCAGTCTTTGATGGAGAAAACTTTGATTACTGGAAAGACAGAATTGAAAGCTTCTTTCTAGCACATGATGCTGATCTGTGGGATATGGTGACAGATGGATACACGCACCCTGTGAATGCTAGTGGTCAGAAGATTGATAGAAAATCAATGACTGATCAACAAAAGCGTGATTTCAAGAATCACCATAAGGCCAGAACCATCCTCCTCAGTGCCATCTCCTATACTGAGTATGAAAAGATCTCCAACAGAGACACAGCTAAGAACATCTTTGATTCTCTCAGAATGACGCATGAGGGCAACGTTCAAGTCAAAGAAACAAAAGCTCTGGCGCTCATTCAGAAGTATGAGGCGTTCAAAATGGAAGAATCTGAATCCATTGAAACTATGTTCTCTAGATTCCAGATTCTGGTAGCTGGTCTCAAAGTTCTGGACAAAGGATACTCTACTGCTGACCATGTCAAGAAGATAATCAGAAGTTTACCCAAGCAGTGGAGGCCTATGGTTACTGCTCTGAAGCTAGCGAAAGATCTCAACAAAATCACTCTGGAGGAACTTATAAGCTCCCTCAGAAGTCATGAGATAGAGCTAGAAGCTGACGAGCCTCAGAAGCAAGGTAAGCCTTTAGCATTAAAATCTAACAGAAAATCTGAGTCTAAAGTTTTGCAGGCAGTTGAAGAAACATCTGATGGATCCTCATCAGAAGAAGACGAACTTTCCCTTCTCTCCAGAAGAGTAAATCAACTGTGGAAGCAAAGACAAAGGAAGTTCAGGAATCCCAGAAGATCTGATCAGAACGAGTCTTCTTCCAGATACAGAAGGACAGATTCTTCCTCTGGATACAGAAGATCTGAAGGCTCCTCCAGTAGCAAGAAGCCAAACACAAAAGACATCATCTGCTACGAGTGCAATGAGCAAGGAAACTACAAGAGTGACTGCCCAAAGCTTCAGAGGGAAAAGCCCAAAAAGAAGTTTGGAAGAGAGAAGAAGAAAAGTCTCATGGCCACATGGGATGACTCTGACTCGTCTGAAGCTGACTCATAATCAGATGATGAAAGGGCAAACATAGCGCTCATGGCTAACATTCCAGATGATAGTGAAGCTTCTGAATCAGACTCAGAATCAGACACAGAAGAGGTATTCCCTAACTTCGCTGTTAATTTTACAAAGGCTGAACTTGCTGAAAGCCTCAATGAAATTCTGGAACGTTATCAGCAGATTAGAGCTAAATTCAGAGACCTGAAAAGGAATCTTGAATCTGACTCTAATAAGTCTGAGAGTCTCAAATTGGAAAACTCTGAGCTGAGAGATAAAATTTCAAAATTAGAAAACTCTTTACAAAACTCTCAGAAGGAATCAATTTCTGAAACTCCCAGCAACGCTGATGAGATCATCAAGGAGTATGATCATAGTTTCCAGAAGTTCCTTGCTAAAAGCATAGATAGAAGCAGAATGGCTTCAATGATCTATGGAGTTAGCAGAAACGGCAGGAAAGGAATAGGATACCAAGGTAAGGTTCCTACACCTAAGAATGTCATGGATTTAACTATTAAACACACTCCTCTAAATTCAAACTTTGTGTATGGTCACACACACGACATCAAATACACTAGCAGTAAGCACTCTGAAACCAAAATTCAACCAGAGTTTTGGTAAAACTAACAAGTCAGGACCCAAGAAAATCTGGGTACCTAAGGATAAAATAATACATGTTGCAGATATCTTTAGCAGCAAGTCAGAAACACCAGTCATGGTACCTGGACTCTGGCTGCTCACGACACATGACGGGAAGAAGGCATATGTTCCAAAGCCTGGAACTTAAGCCTGGAGGCCACGTTGGCTTTGGAGGCAATCAAAGGGGAAAGATAATTGGCTCTGGAACTGTAGGTAATGGAAATCTTCCCTCTATTAATAATGTTCTGCTAGTTGATGGATTGATGCATAATCTGTTATCCATAAGTCAATTAAGTGATAACGGTTATGATATAATCTTTAATCAAAATCATGTAAAGCTGTTAGTCAGAAAGATGGGACTATCCTGTTTAATGGAAAGAGGAAAAACAACATTTACAAAATCAAACTTTCTGAACTAAAGAGTCAGAATGTAAAATGTCTTCTGTCTGTTAACAACGAGCAGTGGATCTGGCACAGAAGATTGGGGCATGTTAGTATGAGAAGAATATCTCAGATTAACAAACTCAATCTGGTCAGAGGACTTCCAAATTTGAAGTTCAATTCAGATGCTCTGTGTGAAGCATGTCAGAAAGGCAAATTTGCAAAACCTTCTTTTAAATCCAAAAATGTTGTTTCTACCTCTAAGCCATTATAACTTCTGCACATTGACTTATTTGGACCAGTTAAAACTGCTTCAGTCAGTGGTAAGAAGTATGGGTTAGTAATCGTAGATGACTATAGCAGATGGACATGGGTAAAGTTCTTAAGACACAAGGACGAGTCACACTCTGTGTTTGTTACCTTCTGTAACCAAGTTCAGAATGAAAAAGATCTTAGAATCGTTAAAGTCAGAAGTGATCATGGTGGTGAATTTGAAAATAAAGATTTTGAGTCATTCTTTAATGACAAAGGCATTCTGCATGATTTCTCTTGTCCTAGAACTCCCCAACAAAATGGAGTTGTAGAACGAAAGAACAGAACATTGCAAGAAATGGCCAGAACCATGACCAATGAGACAAACGTTGCTAAGACTTTCTGGGCAGAGGCAATAAACACAGCGTGCTACATTCAGAATAGAATCTCAATAAGACCTATTCTGGAAAAGGCTCCATATGAATTGTGGAAGAACAGAAAGCCCAACATTTCGTATTTTCATCCATTTGGATGTACTTGCTTTATGTTAAATACAAAGAACTATTTGAACAAGTTTGATTCTAAGGCACAGAAGTGTATTATGTTAGGATACTCTGAACGCTCAAGAGGGTACAGAGTATACAATACAGAAACACAGATTGTGGAAGAATCAATCAGTGTTCGTTTTGATGACAAGCTTGACTCTGAAAAGTCAAAGCAGAATGAAAATCTTGCAGGTATAGAAATTGAATTTGCAGGTTCTGAAGACAAGTCATCAGAAGCTCTCAACACAGACATTCCTTCAACGTCTGAAAGGAGCAATGCTAGAAATCCTACAACAGCTGCTGATCAACCTCAGAAGAGATTACCCAGAAGCAGTTTGGATCACCCAGAAGAGACTATCCTAGGAAGAAAGGAAGATCCAATCAGAACAAGAGCAAGCTTCAGAAACTCTGAAGAAACTCTTATGGGACTTGTGTCTCTGATTGAACCTTCTTCTATTGATGAAGCACTTCTGGATAATGACTGGATTCTGGCAATGCAAGAAGAGCTGAATCAATTCACCAGAAACGACGTATGGGATCTTGTTCCCAGACCAAAAGGATTCAACGTCATTGGAACAAGATGGGTGTTCAGAAACAAGCTAAATGAACAAGGTGAAGTCATCAGAAACAAGGCACGACTGGTTGCACAAGGTTATAGTCAGCAAGAGGGGATAGACTATACAGAAACCTTTGCCCCAGTCGCCAGGTTAGAATCTATCAGACTTTTAATTTCATTTGCTGTTAATAGAGGCATCACTCTGTATCAGATGGATGTCAAAAGTGCATTCTTAAATGGTTATATAGAAGAAGAAGTTTATGTTCACCAACCCCCAGGTTTTGAAAATACAAAACATCCAGAACATGTTTTTAAACTAAAGAAGTCACTGTATGGTCTGAAACAAGCTCCCAGAGCTTGGTATGAAAGGCTAAGTAACTTTCTGCTTGAAAATGAATTCACCAGAGGGAAGGTGGACACTACTCTATTCTGTAAAACAGTTAAGAGTGACATTTTAGTCTGTCAAATTTATGTTGATGATATAATTTTTGGTTCTACTAATCCTTCTCTTGGAAGGAAATTTGCTAAGTGTATGCAGGCAGAATTTGAGATGAGCCTCATGGGGGAACTGGAATTCTTTCTAGGAATTCAGATCAATCAAACTCCAGAAGGAACTTACATTCATCAGAGCAAATACATCAGAGATCTTCTGAAGAAATTTGACCTCTCAGAATGTAAGCCATCAAAGATTCCAATGCATCCCACGTGCATTCTGGAAAGAGAAGAGGTAAGCAAAAGTGTAGAACAGAAAGTCTACAGAGGTATGATTGGTTCTCTCCTCTATCTGACTGCTTCAAGACCTGATATCTTATTCAGCGTATGTATTTGTGCTAGATTCCAATCAGATCCTAGAGAATCTCACTTAACAGCTGTTAAGCGAATTTTCAAGTATCTGAAAGGTACTACTAATCTGGGTTTGTTTTATAGAAAATCTAGTGATTACAGCTTAGTAGGCTACTGTGATGCTGATTTTGCTGGAGACAGAGTGGAACGTAAAAGTACTTCTGGAAGCTGCCAGTTTCTGGGAGAAAATCTGATCTCGTGGTCCAGCAAAAGGCAATCAACAATTGCTCTGTCAACAGCAGAAGCTGAGTACATAGCAGCAGCAGGATGTAGCACACAAATGCTCTGGATGAAAAGTCAGCTTGAAGACTTCCAGATTTTTTAGAGTAACATTCCTATTCTTTGTGATAATACTTCTGCTATTTTCTTAAGTAAGAATCCTATTTTACATTCTAGAGCTAAGCATATAGAAATTAAGCATCATTTCATTAGGGACTATATTCAGAAAGGTATTTTGAACTTGAAATTTATAGATACAGACCATCAATGGGCTGATATCTTTACTAAACCCCTTTCAGAAGATAGGTTTAATTTCATTCTGAAACATCTCAGCATGAAAGTATGCCCAGAATGAAAATGTTTTAATTCCATATATTTATCTTCAGAATGTAATTATATTACTGTGAACTTCTGATCAATCTTCTTTCAGAAAGATAGAACATGCAGATTGTATCAGATGCAAGTCTAAAGATCTGAGAGTCTAATCTCAAAGACAGACGTGCTGATCACTACATCAAACAAGTGTCATCCAATCATCAGCAAATCTCTGAAGCAGAACGCGTGCACGCTTCTGAGAAGGCAAAGCGCTGATTGGGTGCATTGAGACACATGTCTGGTAACCGTTTTTAAGTATCTTTCTCAAATCCCCCAAAATCAGCAAGCATTTAATGAAAAGTAATCACGCTTGTTAAATGGCAATCATTATTTTTTCTCTCTCTTAAAAACGTTTAATTTTTCAAAATAATTTTTGAAACCTCTATTTAAGCACATTAATCCTTCATTCTTATTCTTTACGCTTTCTCATAATCCTTAAGCATTTTCTGCATATTTCTGAGTTTATCTCCTACAAACCTTTTTCTCTCAAATCATTCTCAAAGCTTTTTTTTAGTGTGAACAATGGCATCCTCCAGCATTTCTGCAGGCAATCAGAAGAAAGAAACCTCTGAACAATATCAGGTGCCCCTCAGAACTCTTCTCACACCGGTAAAGAATCTTGAAGTTCTCTCTGAGTTAATCATCGACTTTGAAAGTTTGAAGGAAAATGGATTTGACCTAACTGAAGAAATTAGGGCTCAAAAGTGGGAGAGGTATTTCGATAGGTTGGTTGGACCAACATTCCCAGCGCTTGTCAAGGAATTTTGGATTCACGCCAAGATTTCTAAGCATCTAGTCATCTCTTCTGTCATGGGAAAGAAGATCGTGATTTCTGAAGATCTCATTGCTAGGCTAATCGGTCAAAGTGGTGGTGGAGTCCGTTGTGTGGACATGGCTGATAGATGCCCTGATATAGGCGTGGTAGCTAACAGCATTTTCACTCTTGGATTGCCCAGCAGCAAAATTAAGGATCTGAAGGATCACTGCAGAGTATGGGTCAAGATTGTTCTGGGATGCTTCAACCACAGGAAACCAACAAGTTCTCCTGATTATATAAACGTGGATCAGCAATTTCTGATCTACTTTATTGATCAGAGGGTAAAGATCAATCTGGCACACTTCCTGTTCAACCATCTCAAGACCAGTGTCAAAGAAACAAGAGAAGAAGAAAGGACCAAAAGGGACTGGATACCGTTTGGAAGGCTTATATCAGATATTCTGACAGAGAATAAGCTGATAGAGTATCTGAGCGAAGCTCAAGTGCTGAGCACTATTGAACCAACTGTTGGAAAACCGCTGAACGCTAAGAACCTGAAAAAGATGAAGCTGATAGAAAATATTAAGAAGGAACCCAGAGCTACTTCAACTGCTGACATCTCTAGCAGAAGAGTGCCTCTGAGTGATTTTCCAAAATTTTCTGAAATGGAATCCAAACCAGAGATGTTTCTCAAGTATCCAGATTCATACAAGGAAGAAGATACAGGTTCAAAGCTGAAGATCAAAGATTTGAGTCAAATCCAACCAGAAGTGACTCAGAAGAAGACAAAGAAGAGGAAAGCGCCAACAGAAGGATCATCTCAACCGACTCCAAAGAAAAGAGGTATTTCATCTGCTGCCCCTATCTCAAAATCTTTTACTATTCCAACATCTGCTGCCCCTTCTCAAACCTCTCACAAAATATCCATTCCAATCCCTACCATTGATGAAACCATACTAGAAGACCCTTATGAGGCCTTACTACTCAGAAGACCCAGAACTAAGATTCCCAAACAACCAACTGTTTCAACAACACCAGCACTTGATCGAGTGCTAGCTGATATTGAGCGTGAACATGCTTCTGCTCAACCAAATTCTGAACCACCAAATATTCCTCCTCCACAACCAGAACCACAACCTGAACCAGAAATACAACATCAACCAGAACCAGAACCACAATCACAACAACCACTCACAGAAGAACCTCTGATCCCTGAGCAATCAGAGATTCCACCTCCTCAACCAGAAAATAATCCACCTTCACCACAAACAGAGTTTCACCACTATGAAACCCCTTCTCCTCATCATTCTGACCCTCACTCACCTCAACCTTCACCGTTGGCAATCCAGTTGCCATGTGGAACCACTATTGTCAGGCCCCAGCTGCCATCCTCATTAGAATCAACACCTCCAAAAACTCCAACCACTCCAATAGAAATATCTGACTCTGACTCTAATACCCCTCCTCCAAAACAAACAACCTCTCAGAAAACCGCTGAAAACCCCAGCAGAACTTTCATTGACTTAACAAGTCTTGAACGTCTTGCTGATCTAAAACACAAAATTGCCATCCCCAAACCAAAGCAACCAGATGTTGGCTCTGGTATTTTGAATTTTGAAACAGGTATGCTGCAATGGATTGCTTCTTTGAAGCAAGTCTGTCCGGGGATGATTGACCCAGCTGCTTCTGATCAGCTCTGGTCACAGTTCAGACTATGGGTACGTGCTGAAGCCCTCAAGCTGCAGGACGTCAACTATGAGCAGGCTCAACAGAACTTCAGCAAGCTGCTGAAGGAAGTTGAAAGTCAGCTGCCTCAAGAAGTTGTGCTCCCTCTGGACAGTGAATCTTGGTCTGAGAAAGAGCAAGCTGCAAAGGTGCAACCATCAGAAGAAGACAAGACCATTCAGGCTGAAGAAAATCCAGCAGAAGATGTCGCTGAAAGTTCTGAGAAGCTTCCTCCTTCTGATACTTCTCAAGCTGCCTTGGACAGGCAGGCTCTGGAAGAATTAAGGCTGAATGACTTGCGTCTCCAGCAGCGGATGGACGACAATGATCAGAAGATGAAAGCAAGAATGGATGTACAGGACATCAAGATTGACACTGTGGTCAACATGGTTCAGAAGCAGAATGAAACTTCTGAAAAGATTCAAGCAATGCTGGAAAGCCTGTTCTCACGCATGCCCCCTCAACCTTAAATCTTTTTCATGCATAACTTTTTCATGCTTTCTTCATTTTCTGATGTACTGTTTTAACTATGTTTTGTAATGTTCTTTTGCTCTGATTCTGGACTATTAATATGATTAGTTTTTCTGATCAAATTGTTTTAGCACATCACCAACACTTTTTGATTGCTGACAAAAAGGGGGAGAACAAGAATGATATTTAAAATCAATAACGGCTAACTAGACAGAAATTCTCAAACATTCTAACTCTATTACTTGAAATGTTTTTCTGTTTTGTTTTAAGTCTACAGGCACAAGGAAGCTCCTGAACACTATGAAGACTAGAAGCTCTGATCAGAATGTAGAAGCTCTGATCAATGTTGCTCTGATCAAATATGAAGTTCTGATCGACCAAATACTCTGATCCAAAGCAAAGCTCTGACAGGAAAAGCTCTGAAGCTCTGCTCTCTGATAAGTCAAAGACTCTTATAATCTGATGTTCAAAGAAAGAAAAAGATCTGATCTTGAAGAACACGTATCATCAAAGGGAAGTAATCAACTCAGGGGGAGTATCTCTTAACTCTGATTTCTCCTTACTTCTTATCTCTGAAACATTTCCCAGACACCTTTTCACGTTATTTTTCATTTAAAATATCTAGTTTTTGTCATCATCAAAAAGGGGGAGATTGTTAGAACAATGTTTGAATCTACTACCCTATATTTAAGTTTTGATGATAACAAAGTGAAAAGATATAGTATTTATATGTTTCATGTTTGAACTATATGCTGCCTAAAATTACTATGCTCTGACTTGCAGATACGCTGATTAAAATAAGCAAGATCACTTCTTCAGCATCAGAATTTGATTTCATACACCAGCATCAGAAGTTGCTGAATCAGAACGTCAGGATCAGATGATCAACTCACGTACATGCTGAAGCTTGATGAACAGAACTGCGCGTAAACACTCTGATACAGAAACACAATAGTTCATCAGCAGCGAAGCAGAATCAGAATGAGCCAAGCCAGAACGTGCATTGAAGAAGCAACGGTACTGTGCATTGAACGCTAATTAATTCCAACGGCATCATTCTAGACAAGATCTGCTCAAAAAGGAAAGCTTGTTATTAGCATTGAAACAAGAATATTGCATTCAACGTTCATCTTCTCAAGTGCTATATAAACAAGGCTTCGAAGATTATAATGGCTAATGCTCTCAAAATCTCTACACGCACAAAGCTGAACCATTATCTTCACTCTACCAGTTTTGCTAAACTAAACTCTGATATTCATTATTGTTTAGCAATCTAGTTTCTAAGCTTCATTTGTGTATACATCACAGTTGTGATAAAGTTTTGTAGAAAACATTCACACACATTGTTTTATACCTTTGTAAGAAAGTGTTGCCTTGACAAACCGGATTGTGGTTTGAATCAAGAAGGCTTTAGCAGTTGTTAAAGCAGTCTGTAATATTCAGTTGAATATAGTGAATTAAGACCTCGTTGGAGAGAGGCGAAATCACCTTGACGGGTGGACTGGAGTAGTTTGAGATCAAACGAACCAGGATAAAAATATCTTGTCAATTGCTTTAAGATTTCAGTTTTACAATTCAACCCCCCCTTCTTGTGTTTTTCACTCCTTCAGTCTCCAGTTCTGTAACAAGGTGAGAGAACTGACTTGGTTTTGCATTTTATCGCAAATGTTGGGGATAGCAAGAGTTTCCACCGACTTTTATTTTATCCAGTAAGGAAAGGGTGAAAAGAACAGTAAAGACCTTGATAGATTTTGAGTTCGGGGGGTAGATTATGAAAAGGGAAGGTGTTAGCACCCTTTTCATCTATAGTTATCTACAGCCTCTTAATCGCTTAACTCACTTTTTGAAAATTGTTTTGTGTTGTGTGTTTGAAAATACTTTGAAAAATGCCAATGTAAGGAGAACCTTTGTAATGGATCTTGTATCGGTAAGAGTGTATACAAAGTGTTTGTTTGAAAATATTTTGAAAGTGTTTGTGAAATATTTTGTTTTTTGTGAACAAGCGATTAAAAGTATCTACCTTACTCAAGGTTGTTCTTGTACTTTTTCTCTTTGGATGTGAAGCGACATGCGAGGGTCATTGTACGGTCATCGAAGGAAAATCATATGGATGCTTTAGCAATTTTCATAAGGGACTGCCATCGTTTTATTCGTAGGCAACTCGAGGGACTAGATCATTTCTGAAAGGAAACATCAAAAGGGTCATCGAGGGACTATGATATTTTTGTATGGTGACTTGATCAAGGGTCTTTGCTAAGGCATTCCTATGTTCGAGGGATATGACCGTTATTTTTTGAAGGCAACAAGGGAGCTTACCCTAAAGGTGTAAGTGTGCAAGTGATTTGTATTCAGTTATTTTAATCTTGTGGTTACGGTTTTCTATCAATTGTTTTTATCTTTCCATGCAAATCCTAGTTACTAAGTAGTAGTAGAAAATATAGAAAACAGTAAAGTTGCAGAAAGTAAAGCAGAAAAGACAAACTTAAACCTATTACACGACTTTTGGGCAGTTACATAATAGAAAGCGGAAAGGAAAAACCCTAAGCTATTACAACCCGGAAAATAGTTATATAATAATGAAAAAGGAAAGCGAGAAATCTCAGCTATTACAAATTGCGAACCCTATACACTTTATCTATGAAAATAAAATTGAAATAGAAGAAAGAAGAAATGTTTTTGATGATTTTTATGGGAAAATGGTTTTTTAGTGATGATTAAAATAAACCTAAAAAAACCAATTAATTTTAATTAACAAAAATAGTTGATTAATTAAATTAATAAAAAGGTTAATGATGAAAAACCTAAAAATTTATTTAATTTTATTTAAGAAAAAAAGTTAATTAAAAATGGTTAATTAAAAGAAACTAAAACCTAATTAGGGTTTGTATAAAGGTTTTGTGGTTAAGTAAATTTAGGGTTTAAGGGAAAACCAAAACAAGGTTAGAAAATAGGAAAAAAAACCACAAAATTCCAGGGGTGAGTCTTGAACCCACACCCTCAGCTTTCCCCCCTGCATGGTTTACCACTGCGCCAAACTTGTGTTAGTGTTAGTAGCATGGGATCAGCGCGCTACATGTTAAAAATCTGCAAAACATGAAGAAAAAAATGTAAGAAAACCCCCAAAACACCAAAAGACGGGGATCAAACGCACGCCCTAGCATAATATGACCTTATTTTGCGCGCGCTTGCCTCTGGGGTGGCTGTACATCCGATAACATTGGTTAAATGAAATAATTATGTAATAAAACCAATCATCTGGATCGGAGAAGCGCCGAAGCCTTAGCTTCGATCGTCTTCTCCGGCGACTATGTTTTCTCTAACCTGCAAAATAATAAATATTAGTGATCTAAAGGGACCCTATCCCCCTAAATCAGGACCTGCAAGTTCAAGGGAACTGATCTTTCCGGTTGATCAGAACCTGAAGAGTGGTCAGAGGATGATCTGCAGTCGGGCTGAAAGCTGAGGAGAAAAGGGGGTTGTACCAGCAAGGCACTCCAACGATCAAGTAAGAGTGGGAGCAAGGAAGTTCAAGAAAAATATCAGGTAGTGAGTAATGAATATTAGATACCTGACCCTTACAGGTGTGAGGATTTATATAGTGCCTCTAACGCGTGGCCATTTCTTCCTGATTTCCCACCTAGATTACGGGTCCGTGAAATCAGGTAACTGCCAGGACTTGGTCAAACTGGGCAGATGTGCTCGTAACTACTTGTTGGTCCTAAGGAAGGGGTTAGTTACAGGCATCTCTCTGGTCGATTCCTAGTGGCTTGCACGATGTTGATGCCAGGTAGTCTGGGTTGATGCTCGTCGGTCATCCTGGGCTAGTGTTGGCTCGAGGGGGCAGATACCCAACATGCTCGCTAGGCGGCGGGAAACCCGGGTCAGGGCCGTGCGGGTCGTACCAAAGGAGATATCTTAGACTAGGACCTGTCAAGCTGTCGGGCCAGTCCAGATCAGTAGCCCCCTAAGTCGTTACTTCTGGGCACATGAGCGATGACTTTAACATCTGCTCGAGGAATGAGACGTGTCTGACGGGAAAATGAATATTTCCCGTTATGCCTTGCTCGCGGGGAGGAGAGACATCGATCGTTAGCACTTTTGAATTTGGGAAGGTAGCGTGTTTTGGGAAGCGTGCCGCTGAAGTGGAACAATGATGGCCTAGGGCTAGGGTGTAATGATGACGACCCTAGGGTTCCCCAAGCACGTGTTTTGTATGCGCAGACTATCTCAGCTATAAATAGGAGAGGAATAGGGCGTTTAAAATTTTTCGCATTCTCTTTCAACTGCTCGTATTAGCTCGACAGTCGACCACTGGTGTTTGCTTAGTTTCTCTGCTCGCGGCCATTCAGTTTTATCTTTTCTTTTACTGGTAAGTTTTCGATCCTCCATTGTTGTTTGCCTTTGTATTTTCGCTTTTTTACTTTCTAGAGATGCACGCGGTTAGGATTTAGGGTTCCGTTAGGGAGGAGGTCATTGGAGACTCTTGGTAGTGAATGGCGTTTCAATGGTGTAAAATCGTTGGAGCCGCCATGGGGTCTCCTTGGGGATTTTGTGCTGCATTGTAGGTGGCTCATTAGGGCTTAGGGCTTTTTTAGGTAATCCATGCCCGTTAGAGTGCCTAAGTGAGGGTTTAGGGTTTTTTCCGCAATTCATGCCTGTTAGTGTACCTCGGTGAGGGTTTTGGTCGGGGATATGATACTTTTTTCCCAGCACCCTTTCGCTTGTTTAGCGGTGGAAGGTTGGTTCTGGAATTGATGTCGAGCTCATCTTTTTCCTCTGATTTTCAGGTGCCATGGCTGATACTGCTCAGGTCGTTATTTCGAGCGAATCCATGCAGTCTTTCGAAAGTTCCTCGAGCGAGACAAGTAGCTCATTGAGCATCTTAGAAATCTCCAAGGAAGTGCAGAACCAAATGGGACAGCAAATGGGGGAGCCTGATGTGGGGGTGATCTCTGCAGACCAGGGAAGCTTGTCTCCTCTTGGAGACGAGGAGGACCCTCGGGATTGGGTCGCGAAAGACCCCTGGGAGTAGCAGTCGTATTTTTATGAGCACGGGGAGGATGTCTTCACTGACGTGTATACTCACCAGGAGGGGGGCCCGGAGGAGTGGTCGTTGTATATTCCTGGGAAGGAGAGCAGGATTTGCTCGAAGTATGATAGAAGGTGGATCCTGATGTACAACATTATCTTTCGAGAGATGGGTCTTTTCCTCCCCTTCTCTGACTTCGAGGTGGCCGTTTTTAGGCATTTGCGAGTGGCTCTTTCTCAACTGCATCCGAACGGTATCGCATTCGTGCGAGCATTCCAAATATTCTGTGACCATCTGAAGATAGGGGCCAACATCCCATTGTTTTCTACTATTTTCATATTCAAAGGAGTAAGATCGACGAAAAGTGGGGATAGGTCTCCCTCAAGCAAGGCAATGGGAAGTTATTCAAGGCCTATCTGGAGTCTGTCCGCCATTTCAAGGATAAGTATATCTTGGTGCAGCCCTCCTCGACAAAGGCGATGTTGAACATTTTTAGGATCGCATCGTCGCTCAACAAGGATGGGACTCCTCGTTTAAACAAGCTGGGGGAGCCTACTGCGAAGCTGACTTACAAGTTCCCGTTCCAATGGACGAGGAAGCACTTTGAGCGAGAAATGGGCTCCTATGTTTGGAGAGAGGGGGAGCTCAGGGATGAGGATCTAGAGAGTTTTGCCACTCTGATCACGTTCCTGGCTCATATCCCTCGGGTCCAATGAGTTGGTCGGGGAGGCAGGCCAGTGCTGGATAAGAATGGAGAGCCCGTGTACGAATCGAGTCTCATAAACGTCAAGGAGATCCCCGGAAGCGAGGATCCCATTATATATTTGTGTATATATATTCCTAATAGCAGTATGTGATGGTCATTTGTTTGACTCCTCATTTTACTGACTATGCTCTATTCTTCATTTGTTTTGCAGAAAGCATGAATCCTGCCCAGGAGCGTAAGGCCAAGACATTTGGTGCTCGAGCGAGGAGGGTTTTGAAGGATGCACAGGCTGGCATGGGGCCAACTCCTGTCTCGGGGTCAGGCGGCTCATCCTCAGCTCAGGCTACAACCGCTCTCTCTCCCGCTGCTATTTCTTCAAAGGTAAAGAGACCGCGAGTTGACGGGAGCATTGCCTTGACCGGAGAAATGGGGAAAGGGACGTATGACTTGCCTCCTTGCTGGACAGAAAGGTCTTTTTCGAGGGTGCCGCTCTCCGCCTCCCCTGGGCCGAATCCCTCCTTCTCAAGGGAATGGACCGTCTGGAGAAGAGGGCGACGGTGGCCCAAGATGCAGGTGGTTTGATGCGGATCTTGGAGATGGAGGTTGCATACACTGAGGGCAGTTCATATCAGGAGGCAGAAATGAATAATCTCCGAGCCAAGCTGGCGGCGAGCGAGAAGGCCTTGGTCGAGAAGGACAAAGGCCTGAAGTTGTTCGAGGCAGAATCGGGGAAGCTCTCTGAGGAGCTCATGGTCCTTTTGCTTGAGAGAGAGGGCCTTGAGGGAATGGTAGTATCCTTGACTGCTGAGATTGCACCTGCTGAGGACGAGCCGGAGGACACTAAAGATCTTAATACTCGGGCTGAGTTAGTTGCTTGTTTCTAGTTAGCCGTGGATGATGCCCAGGCTGCTTCTGGGGGGAGCTTCGAGAACACTGAATCAAATGCGTGTGTTGAATCCTGGTGTCGAGATCAACATATCGGGCATGGGGGTCAATTATTATGTGGCCGACGGCCAGATTTTGGTTCCCGGTTACCTAAGGGATATCATTACTCAACCAATCGGGGGTCCTGCCCAACTGTCACCCATTATTGAAGGGGGAGTGGAAGGAAGATTACATGTTTATTTTGGCCTACATGACATTTTCGTTGTATTTGTTTTCCTAGGCTATTGCTCGTTTATGTAATATTCGTACAATATCGGCCCAAGTGGTCGTTTT
This sequence comes from Vicia faba, assembly GCA_948472305.1. Taxonomy (NCBI): domain Eukaryota; kingdom Viridiplantae; phylum Streptophyta; class Magnoliopsida; order Fabales; family Fabaceae; genus Vicia; species Vicia faba. The sequence goes on along the minus strand of OX451738.1, from coordinate 724,446,458 downwards.
GTTTAAATACCGACCATTGGTTGTTTGTTTTGAATATTTAACTTGTGTTTTTTGCATGCTTGTTGACAAACTAGCCCGTTTAGGACGTTGTATATTTTTCTAAGAGTTTATGGCGGGGATGTGCTCTTTTTGTATGTTCATTAGTGTGGGGAAACCGATCAAACGACCAGGGTAAATACTGGGCGAGGGTCGGAACTCAGGTCTCGTTTCGAGGGACCCGGGTTCAGCGGCGTGAACTTCCCGTCGTGAGTCGGGGGTTCTACCGTCGTGGCATAAAGAATATGGAGCTCGGTCTAGTTATCCACGTCGGGATGAGGGTGCACTCATCAATAGAGCAGAGCCTCGCCCCTTCCAAATACTTTGGGTGCTATGCTCGTCCCTAGGCATGCACCCATGGTCGGGCCTGGGTGAGTTTATCTTGTCAACCAAACTCGTCGGCTGCTCAGTGTTTTTAACAGTAATATAATTTTAGATTTTCAGCGTTCCATGATCGAACGAGTTGTTCCCCTTATAAGTTTTCCAAGTAATACGCTCCAGTCCCCATTTTTGCGTAGACACGATAAGGACCTTCCCAGTTCCCTGCGCGCTTGCCCTTGCGAGATTCTTTGCGATTTCTCTTCAAGACAAGGCTGCTGACCTCGAACTCTTATCGTATAACCTTGGTGTCGTAGCGCATGGCTACTTTTTATTTGAGCGAGGCCTCTCGTAGGGCCGCTCCTGCTTTGATTTCTTCCACCAGATCCAGTTCTTCTCGGAGGGCGACGTCATTCATCTCCTCGTCGGGAGGTGCTTTGGTTCGCCTGGAAGGTTCCTCGATTTCTACGGGAATGACGACCTCCGTCCTGTATGGTAGTCAAAATGGAGTCTCCCAGGTAAACGAATGTGTGGTTGTTCGATATGCCCAGATCACACTGTGTAACTCCTCGACCCATCGTTTCTTGGTTTCGTCCAACCTTCATTTGAGTCCTCTGAGTATTACTCGGTTTGCAGACTCGGCTTGGCCGTTTGACTGGGGGTGCTCGACAGAGGCGAAGTGTTGGGTTGTGCTATTTTTGGAGACAAATTCTTGAAAGGTGTGGTCCGTGAACTGGGTCCTGTTGTCGGTGACTATCGCTTGGGGGATGCAAAACCGAGCGAGGATATTTCTTTTGTAGAAGCGAAGCACGTTTTGGGCGGTGATCTGGGCCAAAGCTTTGACTTCTATCCTCTTGGTGAAGTAGTCAACCACTACAATTAGGTATTTGTTCTGATTGGTTTCGACCAAGAACGGGCCGAGGAGGTCTAGTCCCCACTAGGCGAAGGACCAAGGAGAGGAGAGGGATTTAAGCTCGTTAGAAGGAGCTAAATGCATGTCTCCGCGCCATTGGCATTTATCGCATCTCTTTACATTCTCCTTTGTATCATGTTGCATGGTGGGCCAGTAGTATCCCTCTCGCAAGGCTTTCCTCGTGAGGGATCTCCCACCAAGATGTTGGTCGCTGATGCCTTCATGGATTTCGAGCAATATGCGCTCCACTCCGCTTCGGTCCATACATTTGAGGAGTGGAATGGAAAATCCTATTCTATAAAGTTTTCCTTCAACCAAGACGTGCGAGCAAGCTCTCCGCCTGACAACGAACGCTTCTTTTGAGTCGCCGGGGAGTTTTCCCTCAGTGAGGTAGTCATGTACAGGGGTCATCCAACAATCGCTGTCCCCGATGGAGAATACTTCTAGAGTAGAAGGTGGCCTTTGGGTGCTTGGTCGAGGGAGAATCTCCTGTATCACAGATTTATTTCCTCCCTTTATCTTTGTGCTCGCCAACTTGGACAAGACGTCTGCGCGGGCATTATGCTCATGGGGAACGTGTTGTGCGTCCACTGAGTTAAACTTCTTTTTTGTCTCCTGGACCAGGGCCCAGTATTCGGCGAGTTATTCTTTTTTGACCTGATATTCACCTAAGACTTGAGAGGCAACCAACTGAGAGTCGGTAAATATTTTTACTTCCTCAGCTCTGAGATCTTCGGTGTTGTACCTCAAAAATTTCCCTCTCAATTCTCAAGGCCTTTCTTACAAGGATTCTCAAGGTTCAAGCTTGCACAGGTGCATTGGGATTTTCCAGTACCAAAATTAAAAGGAAACTGTCAAAAATGGAGAAAACAGATAAAAATAACATTTTGACAAATTTGGTGGAAAACATGTCTCCTTCGATTCAGCATACTTCGATTGACTCTTGGCCTCTTTCGATTGCTCTAAATGGCTACTAGCGTGCCTCTTTCGAATCTAGACTTTTTGCCTCATGTATGCCTCTTTCGAACCTGGACTTTTTGCCTCATGTATGCCTCTTTCGAATTTGGACATTTGGCCTCCTGTATGCCTCTTTCGAATGCAACTTGGGTACATCCTTCGTTTGGATTGGAAACATCCTTCGATTCAACCTTTCGATTGGACAAGCGTGCTGCCTGCATGGTTGCAATCGAAGGCCATGACCTGCTGGCCAAACATGCCCCCTGCAAGGAAACCCTTTTCGATTCACCAAGCATATTGCCTACAAACCTGTTTCGATTGGGACAAGTAGCTGCCTACAAGCCTGCTTCGATTGGGACAAGTAGCTTCCTGCAAGCCTGCTTCGATTTGGACAAGTTTACTGCCTACAAACATGCTTCGATTGGGCAACATTGTTTCCTTCGAACACGGACTTTCGATTGGGAAATATGTTTGCTTCGACCCAATATTTCGACTGGGCAATAGCTTCCTGCGCATTAGCTTGTTTCGACCACAAGCTTCGACTGAGGAAAACGCTTCCTTCGAACAAGTTTTCTTCGATCTCACTCTTGCCTTTGACACAAGACCAGATCTCATTTGCCAGGCTGTGTTGCGTCCAGATCTTTACATAATCAGAAGTTTGCACAAGGGTTTTAAACTTTGTCTGCTGGTTACTGCTATTCTGGGTTAAAGGCTACATACTTTTTCTTCAAACAGAGAGTACTTTATCACAAAAGCAGCTTTCCATCTGATTTTGGTCTGAGCACAAGCAACGTCAGAGGCATAAGTCACATCTCTTGCACCCCACTTGTACTGTCATGTTACAGTATTTTATTATTTTTGCAAGGCTGGCTGTTTTCAAACATATCCATTTCTTATTTCTCTATAAATAGAGGAATTCTTTACAAAGCTAAGGAGGACTTTTGGGGGCCAGACGGACGAATCTGCAAAATTATTCTCAAACACAACAAAAAAATCTCAAGTTCATCAACACTTGAGAAATAAAAAATATCCAGAATCCAAACACTTGTCCCCTTATAATCAGAAACATCCATACACCTTGTTACTATTCGAATCCAGTAGGAAGAACCTCACACTTGTTCTTTTTTGTTGAATCCAATATCAAGGACGTAACCCCTGGTTTCTCGCTCCGAATCCAGAAGCATTCAAGGAGACCAATCAAAGGCCCAACACACGTTCCAGCCTGAAGCAAGGTAAGTTATTCTTACCTTTTAGCTTTTAGTTTCATGGCATAACATGTAAATAATATTCTTGTTCATTCCAAGCATGTACATACTGCTGTTCCTTTCGTTTCCACCCTGTTAACATGTTTTTAAAAAAAAGGCTAAACCCTTTCGTTTTGCTCTCTGTTTACCTGAGCTTGCTTTAAACTGTTAAACTATTCACAAGATAAATATTAGCATGGCTTCAGGCCATGTTGCCATTTAATGCTTGAAATGAAAGAAACAGGAGACAAGAGTATGAAACGAAACCTTTGGTTTCCACACTGACTTCCAGGCCCAGCCAGAGACACGCTCACACTGACTTCACTGGCCCAATCGAAGAAGGCAACAAGGCAGAAAGGCCCCAGTCGAAGGATATAACTTGCTGCTGCCTTTGTCCAGTCGAAGGATACAACTTGCTGCTGCCTTCGCCCAATCGAAGGACAGGACTTCGCCCCTATCAAGGCCCAATCGAAGGACAGGACTTCGCCCCTGCCAAGGCCCAATCGAAAGACATGACTTTGCTGTTGCCAGCCCCAATCGAAGGAGGCCAACAGAAGGCCAATCGAAGGCTGCTACTGCCTGGGTCGAAAGACACTCTTTTTATATATTTTTATCTTATTTTTTGCCTTTATATTTCTATGCACTTCAATATGGTTGTAATAGTGTAGGATTTATCTTTTTGCACTTTTTATTACTTTTGTACAAATTCTAGTAATTAGGTGTGTATGATAAGATAAAACCAACAAGTAGACAACCTAAAAATCAAAGACAAATGCATGCAATAAAACACACTTTGCACACATGCACCCTTAGGGTAATCTCACTTGTTGCCTCAGAAAATAGTCATGTCCCTCGAGCATGGGTGTTTTAGCAAAGACCCTCGATAAAAGATCGTAGTCCCTCGATGACCCTCGATGTTGCCTTCGGTAAACGATCTAGTCCCTAAAACGACATTGCTAAAACGTCCCATATGTTGCCTTCTAGGACTATACAAACATCCCACGCCCGTCCCGTTCAACATCCTAACACAAGGTTGTTCACCAAATACAATGGTGAAACAACACTGTTAAAAGGGTTAAAAAACATAAGAAAAAAATCTTTGAGTAAAATATGGTAGACAACTCTTAGTTACTTGATCAAAAAACTTGCAAAACATCCTTGCCATTTTTCAAAACACACTCCACAACACAATTCCAAAACAACTTTCAAAACATCGAAACATCTTTTCAAAAAGACAAACACCTTTGTAAAACATTCAAACAAATTGTTACAAAGGTTGCCTAGACAAGGCATCTTTTTTTCAAAACATTTTCAAAACCACACACACAAAGCACCATTTCAAACAATTGAAAAGCAAGGCAAGTGATCTAAAACAAGTAACTAAGAGCCCATGGATAACCATGGATGAAAAGGGTGCTAGCACCTTCCCTTTTCATAATCTACCCCCCGAACCCACGAAAACATCTCAAAGGTCTTTCCTGTGCTTTTTGACCTTTCCTTAGGATAAAATAAAAAGTCGGTGGCGACTCTTGCTAAATCGCAACATTTGCAAACACAAACGCAAGTCCCAAGTCAGTTCTCCCACCGTATCACAGAACTGGCGACTCTACTGGGGATTTTCTAAAAGTGGGGTTACCTTAGGGTTTTAGATCACCTTTACATGCTTACTTTGATTGCTTTGATTGCTTTGATTGCTTTACTTTTTGGGTTCCTTGTTTGGGTTTGTTTAATCCTACACCCGAATTTGGGGGCACCTTTTTAGGTAAATAGCAATAAACTGTGAGGGAACTGTGCGGGGTATACCGACATGGTTGAAGCAGTAGCTATGTTAGTGTGACATATTTGTGGGTACCAGTAGCCCTTGAGTAGTCAAGGAGAATACGGGGCCGCTGAGCGATGTCATGAAACACTAACGAACTCTTAGAACCTTACTTGACCATCTTGGCCTTTTTAGGGGTAGTGAGATGACCGACTTTGGTGCAGTCCGAAGTTGGTAGATACTCGATACTACACTCATTGAGGATTGTTTTCTTGGAATATTTTGGTCGCCAGTTATGTGGCTAAACCAAAACAATGAACATAGAAAATAATCCAGTGATATTGAGCTCCCTAGAATCCGGTTTCTATTTTAGGACAGGTTGAGCCAACTAACTTCAAGAGGGTACTTACCTACAAACCCCATGCAAGCCTAAACCTAAGGACTTGTCTGGTTTGTGTGAATATGATTGCCTGTATATACACTTGCTTACTTTTGCATACATGTACATAACATCATAACATCATACCATAAGCATTTCAAGGATCTCGAGGGTCTTTTGATGCAGGGTCATGTTGAACCAGACATCTACCAAAGAGCAAGAGGGTTCCCCTCTAAATAAACGCCATCAAAGATCAAGTGCAACAACTTGAATCAGGGGCTATGACCCACTTGACATGGTGAGCTTGATTCTTGTGGAAAGACATCCACCGATACAAAGTTCTCCAATCAAAGATGTTGATCAAAATTCAACCTCTAACATTTTTCTTGTGTTTACCCTGCAAGATTCTTGGAAACATGCATCCACATATCATGCATTGCATCATAACAGGTCTTCCTTTTTCAGGTCTCTTTATCTTCCTACTGTTTATTTCAGTAGAGATGGCTCTAGAGCAGACTATCAAGGACATCCAGGCTCAAAACGCTCAAATTCAAGAGATGTTCTTGAACCTATCCAAGGGACAAGAAGAGGTCAAGGCGCTCCTCACCAGGGGCATGATCGTGGGAAATCCTGGGGACGACAGAGATGACCAGTTGGAGTGGCTACAAACTGAGATATCCATAATGAAGGTCCTCCACTTGAAATGACAAAGATCGAACTGGGAGACTTTTGTCCCATTTGAATTTTCAAGTTGTAATTTCTTTTGTATTCAAACAATTATCTATTAATGTCAAACTTTGTTTCATTAATGCATTGCATATGTTTGTATTGAATTCATCCACACGTTTTCACTATTCTTATACTCTCTTTATGACTTTCAACTCTTGCTAAAAGTTACAAGCCTTTAGAGGGAGGATGACGAAACAATACCATAATCTCATACATTATGCTTTTGAACAGACCTTGCTGACGATGTACAGGTGTTTCTTTCAAATCCTAAACACTGGAGTTATAAGGAAGATAATCCTTGGTCAACCCCTTCGAGCCAAAGAAGTAGAAGTTTTCTGTTTTTAACACAAATTGAAACCTTTAATCAAACCTGGGGCAGGGTAGTCTCTCAGTTAATTCAAAAGGTGCGCATTGAAGTCACAAAACTCTCAGTTCGTAATACAACGAATGACATCAAAAACTTTCCTTTGGAACCAAAAGACAATGATGGTTCCTTATCTCATAGGCAGTCAATCTCTCAAAAAAATAAAAGCCCACTAAGCCAAAACCTACAAAGGAGGCTTAAGAAATTTGGGGGCATCCCGCTGACTGTAATCTCGAAAACAGGAACAGTCAGGCAAAAGTTAGGGATAACAAATCAAAAGAAAAAGGTCATTACCAATCCTCAACAACATGAAAAATGTTGCAAAAATGATGACTTCCTTCCATAAAATTCAACTGGTGAACCATCACCCAAAACGTCGTTCCAAATTCGAATAGAGTTCGACGCACAATTAACTGAGTTTAGGATTGAAGAACATCACGAAGAGCGGGTGGGTACAAATATACTTTGAGCCTTTATCCTTTGTTTCTTAAATCGTGAGCCAAGCCACGTTACAACCCTTCAAAAGTCCTAATTGAAGCATGGGTTAGTTCGAAAGCATACTGTTACAAAAGGTATCCTGACTCCTGTAAGGCTTTGCCCTAAATCTTGTGTTGAATTTGTCTTATAAAAAGTTTTCTGCTAAAAAACGCATTTTTCAAAACTTCGAGACAAACATAAACTTTGCATCACTTGAATATCACTGTTTGCATTTGGCTATTTGTTTGACAACGGAGAAATTCACACAACGAATATCCGATGAACGAAAGCTCTCTCAGTGAACAAAATCACTTCAAAAAGGATGACACTTCCATTGACAAATCTCCTATCAACAAGGGGGCATGACATGTCACTACCCAGCACACCTGGGGTAGTCCAGTCAAGATTCCAGGAAATCTCTCAAAGAAGTGCAGAGTAACCAGGGGCAAGTCTCCATCTCCGTCACTTGGGGCATTGAACGTCAATCCCGACAAAGGGTTACATACAATTAAACATTTTCTGGCAATGTCACAAACATTTCGCTACTAGGGGCAATGACAAGTCTCCCCAAAGTCCTTCTCATAGGATGATTCCCCGGCAAGAGTATAATCTCTGAAAACCCTTTCCCCAGCTGAATCAACCTCAAGAATCCTCGAGGACTTCCCCCAACGAAGATGTCACCTCTCTAGCAGACTGACGACATGGTTTATTTCCCCAACAACACCAGGATTCCCCAGCTTGAGTTTGCCTCTCCGACTAATACAAATCAAAGGACCACAACTCCTCTTCCCCAGTAGACTACTCTACAATTCCCAGCAAGTTACTGCAAAACCTGGACCCGACCATGTATCAGTTCAACTTCGACTTCCCAGTAGAGCAACGGACGACTAAGACTCCTAAACTATTTTCCCAAGCAGAATAAACATACTCCCCACAGAGTTTTCAACTTCCCCCAGCGGAGTTCTCCTCAAACAACAAAACAGGAATCCATTGGAAATATTCTAAGCAAAGTTTGAAGACACACATACTCTTCAACAGCAGTCCAGGATTTAATGACTCCCCAGCTTTTGTCAAGGATTTATTTTCCCAGACAAAAATACATTCATTAACATTTCACATTTCATACATCCTATTTACATACATTATAAGTGCATACAACGCAATCTCATTTATTTTGAGAACATCATGACATCGTGCATTTCATACATCATGACATTGCATACAACTAACGTTTTACCTTTTTCAGAAAAAGGTCAATCAACAGATGGCTACCATTAACCTTTTCAAGTTCTAGATTAATACATGCAACAACCTAGGAAAACTATCTGTGGACGACTGATTGTAGATTAATACCTGAAACCAGCCAAGAAAACTATCTACATGAAGAGATTGAAGATTAACACCTGTAGCAAGCCAGGAAACTATCTTTCTTTCTCAGGTCAGAGATTAATACCTGAAACCAGCCAGGACAACTATCTCGTTGACCAACCTTTTCAAGTTCCAGATTAATACCTGTAGCAAGCCAGGAAAACTATCTGTGGACGACTGATTGTAGATTAATACCTGAAACCAGCCAGGAAAACTATCTACATGAAGAGATTGAAGATTAATACCTGTAGCAAGCCAGGAAAATTATCTTTCTTTCTCAGGTAAGAGATTAATACCTGAAACCAGACGGGACAAACATCTACTCGACCAACTCATTGCTTATTCAACTTCGAGACTTCTGAAAACAGTTTACGGGTGCTTCCAGATATAGATGTCAATCTATCGCTTGTTCAGACTCAACTTCTGAAAACAGTTTACGGGTGCTTCCAGATATGGATGTCAATCTATCGCTTGTTCAGACTCAACTTCTGAAAATAGTTTACGGGTGCTTCCAGATATGGATATCAATCTATCGCTTGTTCAGACTCAACTTCTGAAAATAGTTTACGGGTGCTTCCAGATATGGATGTCAATCTATCGCTTGTTCAGACTCAACTTCTGAAAATAGTTTACAGGTGCTTCCAGATATGGATGTCAATCTATCGCTTGTTCAGACTCAACTTCTGAAAATAGTTTACGGGTGCTTCCAGATATGGATGTCAATCTATCGCTTGTTCAGACTCAACTTCTGAAAACAGTTTACGGGTGCTTCCAGATATGGATGTCAATCTATCGCTTGTTCAGACTCAACTTCTGAAAACAGTTTACGGGTGCTTCCAGATATGGATGTCAATCTATCGCTTGTTCAGACTCAACTTCTGAAAACAGTTTACGGGTGCTTCCAGATATGGATGTCAATCTATCGCTTGTTCAGACTCAACTTCTGAAAACAGTTTATGGGTGCTTCCAGATATGTATGTCAATCTATCGCTTGTTCAGACTCAACTTCTGAAAACAGTTTACGGGTGCTTCTAGATATGGATGTCAATCTATCGCTTGTTCAGACTCAACTTCTTAAAACAGTTTACGGGTGCTTCCAGATATGGATGTCAATCTATCGCTTGTTCAGACTCAACTTCTGAAAACAGTTTACGGGTGCTTCCATATATGGATGTCAATCTATCGCTTGTTCAGACTCAACTTCTGAAAACAGTTTACGAGTGCTTCAAGATATGGATGTCAATCTATTGCTTGTTCACACTCAACTTCTGAAAATAGTTTACGGGTGCTTCCAGATATGGATGTCAATCTATCGCTTATTCAGACTCAACTTCTGAAAACAGTTTACGGGTGCTTTCAGATATGGATTTCAATCTATCGCTTGTTCAGACTCAACTTCTGAAAACAGTTTACGGGTGCTTCCAGATATGGATGTCAATCTATGGCTTGTTCAGACTCAACTTCTGAAAACATTTTACGGGTGCTTCCAGATATGGATGTCAATCTATCGCTTGTTCAGACTCAACTTCTGAAAATAGCTTACGGGTGCTTCCAGATATGGATGTCAATCTATCGCTTGTTCAGACTCAACTTCTAAAAACAGTTTACGGGTGCTTTCAGATATGGATGTCAATCTATCGCTTGTTCAGACTCAACTTCTGAAAATAGTTTACGGATGCTTCCCAACATGGATGTTAATCTATTGCTTATTCAGACCCCCAACTCAGAGATTTTCCAAACATGGATACCGTTTTGATACTCACCTACGACATACAGTTCAACAAACATTCTTGGATGGCATCTTTAAGCCCATCTCCGACAAGATTCTGTAACATTCTTGGATGGAATCTTTAAGCCCATCTCCACAACTATCCATTACCTCTCCAAATGGTATCTTTAAGCCCATTCCCTCTACCATCACATCACCGAGTGCAAATTTCTGGGCACTTTCAGGTGTAACAAGATTGAACAGGGGCAACTGTTGTACCCCAAAATTTTCCCTCTCAATTCTCAAGGCCTTTCTTACAAGGATTCTCAAGGTTCAAGCTTGCACAGGTGCATTGGGATTTTCCAGTACCAAAATTAAAAGGAAACTGTCAAAAATGGAGAAAACAAACAAAAATAACATTTTGACAAATTTGGTGGAAAACATGTCTCCTTCGATTCAGCATCCTTCGATTGACTCTTGGCCTCTTTCGATTGCTCAAAATGGCTACTAGCGTGCCTCTTTCGAATCTGGACTTTTTGCCTCATGTATGCCTCTTTCAAACCTGGACTTTTTGCCTCATGTATGCCTCTTTAGAATCTGGACATTTGGCCTCCTGTATGCCTCTTTCGAATGCAACTTGGGTACATCCTTCGTTTGGATTGGAAACATCCTTCGATTCAACCTTTCGATTGAACAAGCATGCTGCCTGCATGGTTGCAATCGAAGGCCATGACCTGCTGGCCACACATGCCCCCTGCAAGGAAACCCTTTTCGATTCACCAAGCGTACTGCCTACACACCTGTTTCGATTGGGACAAGTAGCTGCCTGCAAGCCTGTTTCGATTGGGACAAGTAGCTGCCTGCAAGCCTGCTTCGATTTGGACAAGTTTACTGCCTACAAACATGCTTCGATTGGGCAACATTGTTTCCTTCGAACATGGAATTTCGATTGGGAAATATGTTTGCTTCGACCCAAGCTTTCGAATGGGCAATAGCTTCCTGTGCATTAGCTTGTTTTGACCACAAGCTTCGAATGAGGCAAACGCTTCCTTCGAACAGGTGTGCTTCGATCTCACTCTTGCCTTTGACACAAGACTAGATCTCGTTTGCCAGGCTGTGTTACGTCCAGATCTTTACATAATCAGAAGTTTGCACAAGGGTTTTAAACTTTGTCTGCTGGTTACTGCTATTCTGGGTTAAAGGCTACATACTTTTTCTTCAAACAGAGAGTACTTTATCACAAAATCAGCTTTCCATCTGATTTTGGTCTAAGAGCAAGCAACGTAAGAGGCATAAGTCACATCTCCTGCACCCCACTGCTGCTGCTGCCAACAAGCCCCCCACTTATACTGTCACGTTACAGTATTTTATTATTTTTGCAAGGCTGGCTGTTTTCAAACATATCCATTTCTTATTTCTCTATAAATATAGGAATTCTTTACAAAGCTAAGGAGGACTTTTGGGGGCCAGACGAACGAATCTGCAAAATTGTTCTCAAGCACAACAAAAAAATCTCAAGTTCATCAACACTTGAGAAATAAAAAATATCCAGAATCCAAACACTTGTCCCCTTAGAATCAGAAACATCCATACACCTTGTTACTATTCGAATCCAGTAGGAAGAACCTCACACTTGTTCTTCTTTGTTGAATCCAATATCAAGGACGTAACCCCTGGTTTCTCCCTCCGAATCCAGAAGCATTCAAGGAGACCAATCAAAGGCCTAGCACACGTTCCAGCCTGAAGCAAGGTAAGTTATTCTTACCTTTGAGCTTTTGGTTTCATGGCATAACATGTAAATAATATTCTTGTTCGTTCCAAGCATGTACATACTGTTGTTCCTTTCGTTTCCACCCTGTTAACATGTTTTAAAAAAAAAGGCTAAACCCTTTCGTTTTGCTCTCTGTTTACCTGAGCTTGCTTTAAACTGTTAAACTATTCACAAGATAAATATTAGCATGGCCTCAGGCCATGTTGCCATTTAATGCTTGAAATTAAAGAAATAGGAGACAGGAGTATGAAATGAAACCTTTGGTTTCCACACTGACTTCCAGGCCCAGCCAGAGACACGCTCACACTGACTTCACTGGCCCAATCGAAGAAGGCAACAAGGCAGAAAGGCCCCAGTCGAAGGATACAACTTGCTGCTGCCTTCGCCCAATCGAAGGATACAACTTGCTGCTGCCTTCGCCCAATCGAAGGATAGGACTTCGCCCCTTCCAAGGCCCAATCGAAGGACATGACTTCGCCCCTGCCAAGGCCCAATCGAAAGACATGACTTTTCTGTTGCCAGCCCCAATCGAAGGAGGCCAACAGAAGGCCAATCGAAGGCTGCTACTGCCTGGGTCGAAAGACACTCTTTTTATATATTTTTATCTTATTTTTTACCTTTATATTTCTATGCACTTCAATATGGTTGTAATAGTGTAGGATTTATCTTTTTGCACTTTTTATTACTTTTGTACAAATGCTAGTAATTAGGTGTGTATGATAAGATAAAACCAACAAGTAGACAACCTAAAAATCAAAGACAAATGCATGCAATAAAACACACTTTGCACACATGCACCCTTAGGGTAATCTCACTTGTTGCCTCGGAAAATAGTCATGTCCCTCGAGCATGGGCGTTTTAGCAAAGACCCTCGATAAAAGATCGTAGTCCCTCGATGACCCTCGATGTTGCCTTCGGTAAACGATCTAGTCCCTAAAACGACATTGCTAAAACGTCCCATATGTTGCCTTCTATGACTATACAAACGTCCCATGCCCGTCCCGTTCAACATCCTAACACAAGGTTGTTCACCAAATACAATGGTGAAACAACACTGTTAAAAGGGTTAAAAAACATAAGAAAAAAATCTTTGAGTAAAATAGGGTAGACAACTCTTAGTTACTTGATCAAAAAACTTGCAAAACATCCTTGCCATTTTTCAAAACACACTCCACAACATAATTCCAAAACAACTTTCAAAACATTGAAACATCTTTTCAAAAAGACAAACACCTTTGTAAAACATTAAAATGAATTGTTACAAAGGTTGCCTAGACAAGGCATATTTTTTTCAAAACATTTTCAAAACCACACACACAAAGCACCATTTCAAACAATTGAAAAGCAAGGAAAGTGATCTAAATCAAGTAACTAAGAGCCCATGGATAACCATGGATGAAAAGGGTGCTAGCACCTTCCCTTTTCATAATCTACCCCCCGAATCCACGAAAACATCTCAAAGGTCTTTCCTGTGCTTTTTGACCTTTCCTTAGGATAAAATAAAAAGTCGGCAGCGACTCTTGCTAAACCGCAACATTTGCAAACATAAACGCAAATCCCAAGTCAATTCTCCCACCGTATCACATTCGGCCAGTCGTAAGCCCGCGAGGAATGCCTCGTATTCGGCCTGATTGTTGGAGGTTGGAGAAGATAGGGCTTGGGAGACTTCGATTAGGGTCATTTCCTTATTTTCTAGTATGATGCCTGCACCGCTTCTGGTTGAATTGGAGGCGCCGTCGATGAAGATCGTCCAACGACGTGATCTGCCGGGGCTCGTGGGCGAGGTCTTTTCTTCCACGAAGTCTGCCAAGGCCTGAGCCTTAAGGGATTTTCTGCTTTCATATTGGATATCAAATTCAGAGAGTTCCAGGGACCATTTCAACATTCTACCGGCCATGTTTGGTCTTCCGAGAAGTTTTTTTATTCGTTGATCCATCCGGACTACTACGGTGTGGGCCAGGAAGTAGTGTCTTAGCCTCATTGCTGCATTAACAAGGGCCAAAGCTACTTTTTCGATTTTTTAATATCTTTCTTCTGGGTTCTGCAGGGCCTTGCTCGTGAAGTAAATCGACCTTTTTCCTTCTGAGGTTTCCCTTATCAGTTCCGCGCTTATTGCCTCGGAGGCGATGGCCAGATAAAGGTAGAGGACCTCGTCTTTTCCGGGCCAAGATAGGATAGGCGACTGCGAGAGCGCTCTTTTCAAATGAACAAGGGCTTGTTCGTATTCGGGAGTCCACTCGAAGATGGCTTCCTTGCGGAGTTGCTTGAACAAGGGAAGTGCATGTTGGGAGGACTTTGCCACGAATCGAGAAAGTGAAGTGAGCATGCCGTTCAACATCTGGATGGATTACTTCGAGGTGGGCGTTGGAAATTTGGAAAATTCCTGAAATTTGTCGAAGTTTTCCTCGATGCCTTGTTCCGTTAAATAGAATTCGAGGAACTTTCCCGCCCGTACGCGGAAGGTGCATTTTTCTGGGTTGAATCACATTCAAAATTTTCGAGCTTGCTCGAATACTTTTTTCAAGTGGGTGGCATGGTCGGGCTCTTTAGTCGACTTGACGATCATGTTGTCCATATAGACTTCGAGCATTTCGCCTATTTCATTGTGAAAGACTTGTAAGTCTAAGAGTGCCTAAGAGGGGGGGTGAATTAGGTATATAAAAATTTATTCGGTTTTATGAGAATACTTGTAGTAATTTGTGGTTAAGTGTTTGAAGGTTTTTGATTATATCTTACTTTTCTTGATTATGGTGATGAAAACGATAAAAGCGGAAAAGTAAAGAACACGACGATATATCATGGTTTCCCTCACAATCCGAGAGTACTCCAGTCCCCTTTCCAACACGAAAGAGATTTCACTATAGTTTAGAATGATTGTACAACCTATGCTTACTATCTAACCTATAGGGTGACCAAAGGTTCTTAACACCTTTAAGGTCAAACAAACACTAATGTGAATGAAGAACAATCCTCTTCAAATCACAACACTTACTTCCAACAATCCTGGATAGTAAGGGAATACTTTCTTTTTGTAATACAATGATTTATTTGAAAGAGATGGAGAGCACTATCAATCTTTGATTGATCTTCTTCTTCAAGAAAGAAACAATTCTCAAGCCATGATTATAAATGTTCACAATGAATGTATGAAACTTGTAATGATTTCTTAATGAAAATGTATATGGCAAGTTTCACAAAATTTATGATTTGTAAGAACACTTGAAAGTTTTTAAGAATATGCAAATTTGAATGATGAAAATTGTTAATTGAAGAAGGTTATTTAAATTTGAAAATCTGCACAATTTATAATGTCACAAATACCTCTTCATTCATGCCATTTGATATGAAAAGATGCAATGCAATCATGAAAGAATACCATTTGAATTATGTTCAAAAAACAAAAGAAAATTTGTACTGGTTTGCTGGGAACCGGTTCCGACCCAGGCAGAACCCGGTTCTTAGTGAATGTTATAACCCAGAATTCAAAAAATAACACGCAGGAACCGGTTCCCCTATAGGTACAACCCGATTCCTGGTACAAATTCCAGGGAAGTGTTTTTTGAACAAGTTTGGAACCCGGTTCCCTATTAGGTAGGAACCGGTTCCTGAAAGTTTATTTTCAAAAAATCCTTTTGAAAAAGATCTCAAACATAGTTTTTCTTATTGTTAAAAATATGGGATATGTATATGATTATGAATGCATATTTGTGAACATCTATATTCAAGTTTAAGAATTATTTATACCTTTTGACATTTGTTGTTTCTTTAATAATTCTTCTTCTTATCTTCAAGACTTGTAACAAGGTTTTATATGATATTGATAAACTTTTTGCACATCCTTTGAATGTTGATATCCATGTTGTCTTCATCAAAACCAATGCTTTACACATGACTTGAGAAGCTTGCAATTACATTCTCCCCCTTTTTGATGATGACAACCAAGTCTTGAAAACAATTCTTGAAATGTTTATGTTGTTTTGTGTAGATAAAAATGTTAAGCAAATGCAAGGCTCCCCCTAAATTGTATGCTCCCCCTATGTCCATGATTCTTTGAATTTTGGAGTGAGTTTTATGATAGTTATTTTGGCCTGCAATTTCTTTGAAACAAAATAACACATATGCATATTCTTCTCCCCCTTTGTTAACATCAAAAAGGATGGGGAAAAAGAGTGAAACAAATTCATTTAAAAAACACAAACAATTTTAAACACAACCACACACTAAAACACGAACATAACGAATTGTACGATACAACATATAACAACGAAACATAAATTTTTTGAAGAAAAATTAAGATGTGCACCTTATGAGAAACATTTAGAGATCACCTTCATCCAAAATACCAAGCTCTCTTCGGATTTTGAAGAATGGTTCTCGAGCAAGCGGTTTTGTGAAGATATCTGTATGTTTGGTTCTTGAATACTGACCGGATTCTTTGTAATATTGATAGCACTTGTATTGTCGCATCGAAGAGGAATGCATCCGAGATCAAGTCCGTAATCACAGAGTTGTTGCTTGAGCCAAAGAATTTGTGCACTACAACTACCCGCTGCTATGTATTCTGCTTCGGCCGTGCTAAGAGCAACACATGCTTGCTTTTTACAAGCCCATGATACTAATGCATTTCCAATAATGTGACAAGTACCACTTGTGCTTTTACGATCAGTTTTACAACCTGCATAATCCACGTCAGAATAACCAATTAAAGTGCAAATACTACCTTTAGGATACCATAAGCCGACATTGGTTGTTCCTTTGAGATACTTCATGATCCTTTTAACTGCCATGAGGTGTGATTCCTTTGGATATGCTTGAAAGCGAGCACAAAGACAAACACTAAACATTATGTCAGGACGGCTTGCCGTCAAATACAATAAGGAATCAATCATACCTCGGTATTTTGTAATATCAATTGGAGTACCGGATTCATCTTGATCAACATATGTACCGGAGCCCATTGGAGTATTCATTGCTTTACAATTGTCCATATCAAACTTTTTCAATAATTATTTGCAATACTTAGATTGGTTGATGAAGATTCCATCTTTTAGTTGCTTGATTTGTAGTCCAAGAAAGTAGTTCATCTTTCCCATCATAGACATCTCGAATTCTCCTTGCATCATCAATGAGAATTCCTCACACATTTCTTTGTTAGTCGATCTAAAAATGATATCATCAACATAGACTTGAACCAATAAAGTGTTACTTTTTATTTTCTTAATGAACAAAGTTTTATCAACCTTACCCTTTTCGAAACCTTTTTCACACAAAAAATTGCTAAGTCTATCATACCATGCTCTTGGTACTTGCTTTAAGCCATAAAGAGCCTTTCTCAACTTAAAGACATGTGTAGGATGTTTGAAGTCTTCAAATCCAGGAGGTTGTTTGACATAGACTTCTTCATTGATGTATCTATTCAAGAATGCGCTTTTGACGTCCATTTGAAAAAGCTGAAAATTTAATGAACAAGCATAAGCAAGTAAAAGACGTATAGCTTCTAACCTTGCAACCGGAGCAAATGTTTCTTCAAAGTCGTTTCCTTCCTCTTGATTGTAGCCTTGGGCAACCAACCTTGCTTTGTTTCGAACAATTATACCATTCTCATCAAGTTTGTTCTTAAACACCCATCGGGTACCTATGATGTGTTTACCACTTGGTCTAGGAACAAGTTCCCAAACTTGATTTCTCTCGAATTGATTTAATTCTTCTTGCATAGCAATAATCCATTGATCATCTCCTAAGGCTTCATCAACTTTGGTAGGTTCAATTTGAGAAACAAACGCCATGTTTAAGCAAGCATCTTTTAGATTTAATCTTGTTGATACTCCTTGGCTAATGTCACCAACAATTTTGTCAATAGGATGGTCTCTATGAGTTCTCAATTCTTTTGGTAGATCATTGATGTTTGAATCTTGTTGTACAATGTCTTCTTGATTTTTCGGTGATTTCACAACTTGATCATTTGAAAGTTCTTCCGGGGGTAAATCTATAGGATCATCATCATCACACACAACTACTTCCTCTTTAGAGGTGTTAGTTTCATCAATAGTTAAAGTTCTTTTATTATAAATTCTATATACTTTACTAGAAAGAGAATAACCAAGAAATATACCTTCGTCGGATTTCTCGTCAAACTTACCGAGATTGTCTTTGTCATTGTTAAGAACAAAACACTTGCATCCAAAAATGTGGAAGTGAGCAATATTTGGCTTTCTTTCTTTGAAGAGTTCATATGGAGTCTTCTTTATTATAGGTCTAATGATAACTCGATTTCCAACATAACATGCCGTACTAACCGCATCCGCCCAAAAATATTTAGGAAGATTTGCATCACTAAGCATTATTCTTGCAAGTTCCACTAGAAACCTATTCTTTCTTTAAACTACTCCATTTTGTTGTGGAGTTCTAGGTGCTGAAAAATTATGAGAGATACCATGTTCTTCACAAAATTCTTCAAATTGTGCATTTTGGAATTCTCCATCATGATCACTTCTTATGGATACAATCTTTAGTGATTTTTCATTTTGGATTTGCTTAGCATACTTCTTAAAAGCTTTAAAGGCATCACTTTTATGCACAAGAAACAAAGTCCAAGAATATCTAGAAAAATCATTAACAATAACCAAAGCGAATACATTACCTCCGAAGCTTTTTGTTCTTGATGGACCAAAGAGATCCATGTGTAACAATTGTAGTGGCCTTGTAGTAGACACCACATTCTTAGATTTGAAAGATGATTTTGTTTGTTTCCCTTTTTGACAAGCATCACAGAGTCTATCTTTGACAAATTTTCTCTTAGGCAAACCAATGACAAGATCACGCTTGATTAGTTTATTCAAGTGTTCCATATGAATATGAGCAATCCTTTTGTGCCAAATCCATGAATCATCATTGTTTTCCATGAGACATTTTACCTTCAAGGATGGATCATAAAGGGAAATCATAAATATATTATTAATTCTTTTACCTTTGAGTTTTACCTCATTGGTTGTCTCATCCATAATAAGGCATTCTTCTTTGTTGAATTTGATCTTGAACCCTCTATCGCAAAGTTGACTTATGCTAAGAAGGTTGTGCTTTAATCCTTCAACATAGAGAACATCCTCAATTTGAATGGATGGAGGTGTGCCAACTATTCCAACGCCAAGTATCTTTCCTTTGGTGTTGTCTCCATAGATGACATACCCTTTGGCTTTATGTACTAGATATGAAAATTGGTGTACATCTCCTGTCATATGCTTTGAACATCCACTATCAAGATACCAAACATTTGATATGGATTTCAAGCATACCTACAAAAACAAATTATTTCTTGTTAGGTACCCAAGTTGCCTTGGGTCCTTCATAGTTAGTTCCCTTTTTCACCCATGCATAATGTCCACTAGCCATATTGAAATTTCTAATATAGCATGCATTGGGTGTGTGTCCAATAATACTACAGTAAAAACAGTTTGGAACAAATTTGCTCTTGTATCTAGGAATTTGTTTTCTTTTAGATACATTAGCCTTTTCTTTTGATGATCATGAACAACTTGCTTCTTTTCTACTTTCTTGGGATTGGAACTATTACTAGCTTTTACAAAAAGAGTGGGATTGTTACTTGGTTTCTTAGTATTCACATAACCAAGACCTCTTTTATCATTTGGATAACGTTTTTGGCTTAGTAATCCTTCCAATCCTATTTGTCCTTTTTCATATCGTTCAATGACTCTTTTCAATTGAACAATTTGAAAGACATTTGATTCACACTTGGAGCATGCAAAGTTTTCCTTTTCTTTAATAAAATTCTGTTTTTGAAGATCAAAATCTTTAGTCATGGTGTCGATTTTTTCTAGACAAATTAGAAGTTCTTTTTCTTGTTTTGACACCTTTTTGTATAAACTTTTGCATTCTTTCAAGAGTTCATCAATTGCACCTTGAACATCATCATCAAAAAGATTAAATTCATTACTAACCTCTTCTTCATCGTCGGAGTGATGTGAAGCCATCAATGCTAGATTTGCACTTTTGTCACTATCCGAATCGGATGAAGAACTTATCTCATTATCTTCCCATGCAACATAAGCCCTTTTGTTCTTGAACTCCTTTTTGCCTTTGAATCCATTTTTCCTGGAGAGTTTTGGACAATCCGGCTTTATGTGACCTTGCTTTCCACATTCATAGCATGTGACATCTTGTGTTGATATGGAGGCTTCTTTATCTTTATGCTTATAAAATTTCTTTCTTTTGACAAAGTTAGCATTATGAAGATTATTTTTATGACCAAAATATTTTCCTAACCTTTTTACAAGAAGCAAGAAATTTTCATCTTCCTCCGATGCATCTTTATCTTGACTTTCTTTTGAATCAACTTTCAAAGCAATGCCTTTGGATTTCTTCTCATGATTCTCATGTTTTTCAAGCCTTCCAAGTTCCGTCTCATATTCTTGAAGCTTTCCGAAAAGTGTTGCGGAAGTCATAGTTGCTAGGCTTTTCTTTTATGATATTGCCGTCACTTTTGGTTTCCATTCCCTAGTTAAATACCTAAGCACTTTAAGATTTAATTCATCGTTAGTTAAAGTCTTACCGAGTGCCTTCAAATGGTTTGTCAAGTGAACGAATCTCTTTTGCAAGTCAAGGATGGATTCTCCGGGCAGCATTCTGAATAATTCATATTCTTGACTCAAAGTGTTCAATCTAGACCTTTTGACTTCGGCGGTTCCTTCATGAGTTTCTACAAGAGTATCCCAAATTTCCTTTGCCATTGGACATGCCGATACTCGGAAAAATTCATCCATACTAAGAGCACTTTGGAGAATATTGATTGCCTTTTTGTCAAAGAGAACTTTTTTCTTGTCATCGTCATCCCATGATGCTTTAGGCTTTGATGACCCAACACCATTTACAACACACACCGGAGTAAATGGACCATTCTCAACAGCATTCCATATTTCTTCTCCTTGCGCTTCAAGATGAGCCTTCATGCGAATTTTCCAAAAGTCAAAGTATTCACCACAAAACAATGGAGGCTTGTTGTTACTACCACCATCTTTGAAAACCGGATTTTGATTTGCGGAAGCCATTCTAGATCTTTAGGAACAAGTTACCTATAACTTGATCGGATGCCAATTGTAAGTCTAAGAGTGCCTAAGAGGGGGGTGAATTAGGTATATAAAAATTTATTCGGTTTTATGAGAATACTTGTAGTAATTTGTGGTTAAGTGTTTGAAGGTTTTTGATTATATCTTATCTTTTCTTGATTATGGTGATGAAAACGATAAAAGCGGAAAAGTAAAGAACACGGTGATATATCCTGGTTCCCCTCACAATCCGAGAGTACTTCAGTCCCCTTTCCAACACGAAAGAGATTTCACTATAGTTTAGAATGATTGTACAGCCTATGCTTACTATCTAACCTATAGGGTGACCAAAGGTTCTTAACACCTTTAAGGTCAAACAAACACTAATGTGAATGAAGAACAATCCTCTTCAAATCACAACACTTAATTCCAACAATCCTGGATAATAAGGGAATACTTTCTTTTTGTAATACAATGATTTATTTGAAAGAGATGGAGAGCACTATCAATCTTTGATTGATCTTCTTCTTCAAGAAAGAAACAATTCTCAAGCAATGATTATAAATGTTCACAATGAATGTATGAAACTTGTAATGATTTCTTAATGAAAATGTATATGGCAAGTTTCACAAAATTTATGATTTGTAAGAACACTTGAAAATTTTTAAGAATATTCAAATTTGAATGATGAAAATTGTTAATTGAAGAAGGTTATTTGAATTTGAAAATCTGCACAATTTATAATGTCACAAATACCTCTTCATTCATGCCATTTGATATGAAAAGATGCAATGCAATCATGAAAGAATACCATTTGAATTATGTTCAAGAAACAAAAGAAAATCTGTACTGGTTCGCTGGGAACCGGTTCCGACCCAGGCAGAACCCGGTTCTTAGTGAACGTTATAACCCAGAATTCAAAAAATAACACACAGGAACCGGTTCCCCTATAGGTACAACCCGGTTCCTGGTACAAATTCCAGGGAAGTGTTTTTTGAACAAGTTTGGAACCCGGTTCCCTGTTAGGTAGGAACTGGTTCCTGAAAGTTTATTTTCAAAAAATCCTTTTGAAAAAGATCTCAAACATAGTTTTTCTTATTGTTAAAAATGTGGGATATGTATATGATTATGAATGCATATTTGTGAACATCTATATTCAAGTTTAAGAATTATTTATACCTTTTGACATTTGTTGTTTCTTTAATAATTCTTCTTCTAATCTTCAAGACTTGTAACAAGGTTTTATATGATATTGATAAACTTTTTGCACATCCTTTGAATGTTGATATCCATGTTGTCTTCATCAAAACAAATGCTTTACACATGACTTGAGAAGCTTGCAATTACAAGAATTTGTTCATCATGCGTTGGTAGGTAGCGCCCGCGTTTTTTAGGCCAAAGGTATTGTACCCCAATTTTTGCCCCTAAGATTCATCTATCATATCATGTCAACTCGATCATAACAAGATCACATTAGGGTTGGTTCTTCCTCTTTTTTCCTATCTTTAAGTTTGATCTTGAGGAATCTCTAAGCACCTTAGTTGTGTATTTTGTATATGTGTTGCTGACTAACTTCTAATCAATATACAAAAAAATATTTGTCTTTGTCTTTGTATATTTTTGTTTTGTAGGTACCAAGTCGAAGCATCTGACAAATAAGGATTTCTGGTATTATTTTCCTAAAATCTCTATTTGCAAAGAAAAAAGAATTAAAAATTTTCATTTTTTTTTACTGATGCAATCGATTGCACATAGTGTATTTTGCGCCATTTTTGAAAAAAAATACACTGTGCAATCGATTTGCACTGTAGTGCAATCGATTGCACAGCGTGAAAATTAAAAAAAAATCAGCATTTTAAACTTGTCAAATTTTGGCTCCAATTTTCCTTCACTTTTGAAAGATGTATCATTAATTCAAATTTTAGTGCCAATCTTTTATTTTTAAAAATAATTATCATTAATTCAAATTTTGGCTCTAATATTTGAAAGAATTATCATTAATTCAAATTTTGGCTCTAATTTTTGAAAGAGTTATCATTAATTCAAATTTTGGCTCCAAGAATCAATTACCAAATTACCACTAATCTCAATCCTAAAACTCTATAAATAGAGCTCTCATTTCATTCAAATTTAAAGCTTTTGATAGCCAAATCCACCTTGCTAAAAAATCTCTCAATTCTCTCCATCTACCAAATTCACTCAAAGCTCCATTTTCAAAAAGTTAGTAAGCTTTGCATTGAAGCTTACTAATCTTTGAGTTAAACCTTCATCCAAACACTTTTTCTCCATCAATTCTCTACATCCAAGCTTGGTCAATTGATTCTTGTGGTTGAATTGAAGCAAATTCTTGAAGTTGTTTTGATAATTCTCTAGATATACCTTTGGTAAGTTGGATAATTCATCTTTCACAATGTGATCTCTTGGTGATCTTTGGGATTGATTCTTTGAGCATTATTTTGTGATTCCAATGGTGTTATTTTCTCATAATTTTATGGAATTTTCATGCTCAAGTGGATCCATGATCATAAGGTGTTTTATGGAAAGTTTGAACAAGAAATTGCCCTTTTAAAATTCTATTTTTGCTATTATTACTGTGTGCAATCGATTTGCACTAAGTGTAAATCGATTGCACAAAAGCAATTTCACGCGAATTTTTGAAAATTGTACTGTGTAAATCGATTTACACCAGGACATAATGCATTTTTTGCCTTGTTTTGGGGCAGCTTTGATCCAAAATGCTTTTTTTACTCACTCCTTTTGATTGTTGGTTTGGATTGCAATTTTAAATGTCCAATTTGTCTATAATCTCAATGGACTTTGTGATATAGATGAAGTTGGATAATATTCATAAATTCAAATCTACCTAAGATTGAATTATTTAATTCATTTTTGGTGCTTTGGATTAGTGATATGTTTAGTGCTTTAATCCATCTAGAGGAGTGGTTTAATTTAAAGATGAAAGAATTTTGAAATGGTGATCCAAATTAGCTTATCATTCCCTTGCCTCTTCATCTTATCCCTTTCTTTTTTTTAATTGTGCTACATGTTAAGGGATGGTGATCTCTATATCATTTATCCAAACATGAGGTACATAGATTGCTATTGACCGGCCTCAAAATAGGTGTGACTTCTACATAAGTCCACTTACGATTGCTTAACATAGCGCTAAATTTTGTCCCGATTCGAATAAATGATCATTCGTGGCCCAAACTTATGATTGCAAGCCCAAGTATGTTAATTTGATATCTTTGATCCAATAACCTTGAGATTCATTGTATGGAGGCTTTGGTTCTACCAATCCTCTAATGGATCTACAACACCTTTGGTCAACGCGGATCACTTAAACATCGTTGATCATTACATGTTGCCTTGTGAGAATTCCAAAATGGATGATATACTTGACAAAAAGCAAATGCAACTTGTTGTGTGGAGGCTTTGGTTCTACCAATCCTCTAATGAGTTCCAAATGCAAGTTTCAAGATAGTCATCCAACTTACCACTAATTACTAACAATTAACTTTACTTTACGCTTTTATTTTTATGCTTTATGTACCATTTACTTTTAGCATTTTACATTTCATGCTATTTTCATCTTTGCTCACTTGAGCATTTACTTTTATGTAATTTTTATTTTGCTCACTTGAGCTTTTCTTTCTTTTTAAAGACACCTAATAATCAACATGAACCATAAAAATCATTAATGATACTTGGACTACATGGTTACTATCCTTTGCATTATGGAGTTATGGACTTCTTAGACTTAGGATTAGAGACCTTGGCATATCTTGGAGACTTTGTGACTTTATTTGATATTTTGTCTGGAGTTCTTGAGGTTTACCTCAAGACATTGGGTTGTTTGTTTGTTTTGTGTGCAGGTTATTGAGATTACGATCTTTGTTTGTAATCTGGAATTCACCCGTATACAGCCATTACTCTGCCCAATTTTTGCGAAGACTTAAAACACTTGAAGTTTGGTTCTTTCAAGAGGTCTAGTATCTTTGCTTGCTTGGTTTCAATCCGAAGAATGGGAATTCTATATTGACTCATAATGTCAAGTATTGGCTTCTTGTTGGTTAGATGGTTCTTATCCCTAGCTTTTACCTTATGCTTTAGGATAGCCTCTTCTTCTCCTCCCATCTTCTTTAATTTCAAAAATATTCTCCCTCCTTAAA
The DNA here is from genome assembly GCA_948472305.1 of Vicia faba. Taxonomy (NCBI): domain Eukaryota; kingdom Viridiplantae; phylum Streptophyta; class Magnoliopsida; order Fabales; family Fabaceae; genus Vicia; species Vicia faba. The sequence continues at coordinate 724,421,204 of OX451738.1, read as the reverse complement.
AAAAAACTCTTCTTGTTTTGAAACTTGAAACATTTTCATAATAAACTTGGACTTAGGTCCATGCATCTTCGAAACATTTTCATAAATAAATTTCAATCAATTTAATAATACCTTGACCTTTTTTTTGTGAGAAGACTAAAGTCAATCAATCTCATTTCAAACCATTTTGCCACTTTGGATTTTATCTTTAAACTTTTCTCAAAAGATTAGACTCTTGTCAATCCTTGTAGTGATGCAAACAACTATACTTCTACAATATGTAGTAAAGTGAGATATTTTCCACTTGGGTGTTGAGTGAGGCATTGTTGATTTTAAAATCCAAGCCATATCTTCCACTTTGAGATGATGCAAATTCTCCTTTCTCATGATTGTGGGTAGTAAGTATGTTTTTCACACGGACAATTGCGATGATGTCTTATCTCATAAAATCAACCAACACGCTTGTGTTTCAAATTTTTAAAAAGAGGAACTACGTGTACCCTGATCCTCTATTGCACGAAAGGTGGTACGTAGGCATTAAAGGTTCCCAACCGCGGCGGGTGCAAAAATAATAAAAATATTTCTTTTCTCACCTCCACCATCCATTTTATATACAACACATTTTTGTAGCCAAAATATACAGATTTTTTCAAAGAGGTTCTTGCGGAGTACCGTAGATGTTTAGGGTGCTAATACCTTCCCTTTGCATAACCAACCCCCTTACCTTGAATCTTTCCCCCTCTTTTTGGGTTATTCGCTCTTTTCCCATTCCTTTGGAAACAATAAAGCGCGGTGGCGATTTTTATTCTGATTTGTATAAAGTCTAGTCAATCCAATGGCTTAGTCTTGCACATTTCTACCGCTACAGAAGGGAATTCTGTTGTAGTAATAATTGCCCGACTCGGTCATGAAGGCGGTATATTTTTTATCCGTTTTTGCCATGGGTTTTGGTTATAACCAGATTATGCGTCCATGAATGATAGAAATTTAAAATCGGCCGAGTTGTTGACTAGTTTGTCAATATTGGGGAGGGGATAAGCATCTTTCGGTCAAGCCCGATTGAGATTAGTATAGTCAATACACATGCCCCATTTTCCATTAGATTTTTTTAAAGAGGACCACATTTGAGAGCCAGGTTATGTATTGGGCTTCAGAAATAAAATGTGTCTCTAGGAGGTCTTTTACATCTAGTTCTGTAGCCTTTGCTTTCTCGGTCGACTCCTTTCTTCTGCGCTGCGCGACCGCCTTGATGGTGGGATCAATGGTCAGATAATGGCATGCAACCTCAGGGTCTAAACTGGGCATCTCGGTCTCACTCCAGGCGAATAGATCAACATTTTCCCTTAGGAAAGCTTTGAGTTTCCTTTTTGCCAGGTTAGGGAAGTCTGCTCCGATTTTCACCCCCTAGTGAGGTCTTATCCAAGAGGAACTAGCTCGATGTTTCCATCCGAGATGGGAAGTGCGTGACTTGAGAGATCATTGTGATCAGCGAAGTAGGTTGACTCTTCATCTTCGACCATCTACTCCTTCCCCTTCCTCCTTTGCTAGACACGGTCTTCCATGGAAAAGTGACTGTCAGGGTCTATGGTATCAACCCTTGGCAGTAGCTTGACCTCCTCAGAACTGGAGGGAAATATGGCTCAAGTGGTCGTTCGAGGTTGGGCACTTACAGAACTGAGGCCTTTGGTAGAAGCTTTGAAGCATCTTCTGGCAGCTTAGATATCCCCGTGGAGGGTGGAGACCAAGCCTTCGGCGGTGTAATACTTCATCTTGAGATGAACGGTAGAAGGGACTGCGATGAGTTTGGCGAGAGTGGGTCTCCCAAAGATGCACTGGTAGAGAGGCGGGAAATCTACCACCAAGAATTGGGTCTTGATGGCTCTAGTTGTTACCCCTCTCTCGAATGTGACGATCAACTCTACATATCCCTAGGGCTTCGTGCTGGCCCCGTTGATACCCTGGAGATCAGATCCCACATAGGGGGTTAGGTGGCTCTCCTTCAACTGTAAGGTGGTGAACAACTGGGCATACATAATATCCACCGAACTTCCTTGGTCGACCAAAATGCGACGCACGTCAAAATTAGCCATTCGAGCTCTCACGAGTAGTGGGATGCTCGAATTCGGGGGCCCGCCCGACAACTCTTCCCTATAGAAGGCGAGGGGATGAGATCCTCCTCAAAAGTAATCGAGCATGGAGTCCATATCTGAGTTGGCCTTAATGAGTTGGTCGAACCTCCTCTTCACTGATCCAACTGTGTGCCTGTTGAACCCTTCGCCATAGATGACCATGGCTGCAGGGAAGGATTCCCACGGACTGTGGGAGGAGAAGTACCGGGGGACATTCTCCATGTCTTGGAAATAGAATTCTTCCGACCATGTGACGCTCATGGCGACCGGAATAAGGTTGAGGTTAGGGGATTTCTTCCCTTCTTCGACGTTCTTGGCTTCTGGTGCTTCGTCACGAGCACTCTTCTTTTTTTATACTGCTCGAGGTATTCGTCTCTGATCAGTATTTCGATTGCATCATTGAGATGAATGCAATCCTCTGTGTTATGATCGTGACTGTAGCGGTAGAAATGTTCAAGACTAAGCCATTGGATTGACTAGACTTCATTAAAATCAAAATAAAAATAGACACCGCACTTTATTATTTCCAAAGGAATGGGAAAAGAGAGAATAACCCAAAAAAGAGGGGGAAAGATTCAAGGTAAGGGGGTTGGTTATGCAAAGGGAAGGTATTAGCACCCTAAACATCTACGGTACTCCGCAGGAACCTCTTTGTAAAAATCTGTATATTTTGGCTATAAAAAATATTGTATATATATAAAATGGATGGTGGAGGTGAGGAAAGAAATATATTTATTTTATAATTTTTGCACCCTCCGCGGTTGCGAACCTTTAGTGCCTACGTACCACCTTTTTCTGCAATAGGGGATCAGGGTACACGTAGTTCCACTTTCAAAAATTTAAAACTCAAATGTGTTGGTTAATTTTATAAGATAAAACTTCATCGTCATTGTCCGTGTGGAAAACACACCTACTACCCACGATCATGAGAAAGGAGAATTTGTATCATCTCAAAGTGGAGGATATGGCTTGGATTTCAAAATAAACAATGCCTCACTCAACACCCAAGTGGAAAAATATCTCTCTTCACTACATATTGTAGAAGTATAGTTGTTTGCATCACTACAAGGATTGACAAGAGTTTAATCTTTTAAGAAAAGTTTTAAATATGAAAAGCCAAAGTGGAAAAATGGTTTGAAATGAGATTGATTGACTTTTAGTCTTCTCACAAAAAATGTCAAGGTATTATTAAGTTGATTGGAGTTTATTTATGAAAATGTTTTGAAAATGCATGGACATGAGTTCAAATATATTATGAAAATGGTTCGAGCTCAAAAACAAGAAGAGTTTTCAAAAAGGGAAAGAAGATTTTTGAAATTAAAGAAGATGGGAGGAGAAGAAGGGACTATCCTAAAGAACAATGTAAAAGCTAGGGATAAGAACCATCTAACCAACAAGAAGTCAATACTTTACATTATGATCAAATATGGAATTCCCATTCCTTGGGTTGAAACCAATCAAGCAAAGGAATACTAGACCTCTTGAGAGAACCAAACTTCAAGTGTATTAAGTCTTCATAAAAAAATGGGCAGAGTAACGGCTGCATACGGGTGAATCCCAGATTACAAACAAGGGGTGTAATCACAAAATAAAAAACTACACACAAAAACAAACAAACAACCCAATATCTTGAGGTAAACCTCAAGAACTCCAGACAAAATAATCAGATAAGATCACAAGGTTTCCAAGATAGGCCAAGGTTTCTAATCTTAAGTCCAAGAAAAGTCCCCTGCTCCATAATGCCAAGGATAGTAACCAAATAGTCTAAGTACCATTAAAGGTTTTTTAGGTTTTATGTTGATTATTAAGTATCTTAAGAAAGGAAAAGAAAAGCTCAAGTGAGCAAAGTAAAAATGGCAAGAAAGTAAATGCTCAAATGAGCAAAGATAAAAATGACATGAAATGTAAATGCTAAAAGTAAATGGTACATAAAGCATAAAAAAGAATGAAAGCATAAGGTAAAAGAAGTCAATAATTAGTGGTTAGTTGGATGACCATCTTGAAACTTGCATTTGGAACTTATTAGAGGATTGGTAGAACCAAAGCCTCCACACAACAAGTTGCACTCGCTTTTTGTCAATTATATCATCCATTTGGAATTCTAACAAGTATCATTTTGATCAACAATGTTTAAGTGATCCGCGTTGACCAAAGGTGTTGTAGATCCATTAGAGGATTGGTAGAACCAAAGCCTCCACACAATGAATCTCAAGGTTATTGTATCAAAGAGATCAAATTAACATACTTGGGCTTGCAATCATAAGTTTGAGCCACGAATATTCATTTATTCGAATCGGGAGAAAAATTAGCCCTATTTTAAGCAATCGTAAGTGGACTTATATAAAAGTCCCACCTATTTTGAGGCCGGTCAATAGCAATCTATGCACCATTTGTTTTGAGACATGATATAGAGATCATGCTCCAACAACATCTAGTGCAATAAGAAGGGGATGAGATGAAGAGGGATGGGGAAAAAATATACAAACCACATTTGAATTAAATTTTAATCAAACTATTATTAAAATCATTGATCTATTTTTGTGGAATTAAACTCAATGCCATAGATCCAATGATGTTAATAAAGTTAATGATCCAAAATCTAACCCAAGATCAGCCAAAAATAGTCACAAAATAATATCACATTTTAATATACACAAAAGGGTTTAAAAATAATGTTTAAAAATAGAAAATGTAGTTGTTTAGTTGTTGGCATGCATTTTTGGTAAAACCAGGTGTGTGAATGTCATGACTGATGTCATAACATTCTAGTTTATTAGGTACTGATGTATTAGGTACCTTTGCAGAAAAATATTGTCATACAGGTGCTGCTGTTTATAAGTGTGTATCTGAGCATTTTGCAAAAAGATCACATTTACCAAAATCAGTAAACAGGAATTCAAATGTCATAACAAATGTTAAGACATCCTGTTCTGAACTAACAGTTATGCAGTTTGGGTAATTCTGAGTTTTTTCAGGATTATGACTCAGTCTTTCCAGAACAGAAAATCTCGTGGACTTGGGGTTAACCTAGCTCAACCCTAACCTGGTTGATAAAGTCCTGTGACCTAGTCTTAAGGTCAAACGGAATTAACCCTAGCTTTTTGTGGAAACCCTAACTGAAGATGCAGCTGCTATATATTCAACAGAGCTGCTGTTTTGGAATTAATCCCTTTTTGACAGAAGATCATTTAGAAGCTGTATAGTTTTAACTATTGTAATCCAAGCAAGTATCATTGTGATAAGTGACTTGGAATAGGTTTTAATTGTAAGGGTTGTGTACCACTCAAAGCTTTGAAGCAAGAGTGTTTTTTTTTGTCTCTTGACTAAAGCTTTGAAGCAAAGTCAAGTTAGATTTGTGTATCACTCAAAGCTGTGAAGCAAGAGTGTTTGTGTTGCTTGATTGAAAAGCTGTGAAGCATAATCAAGTGTATGTTTTGAAGAGTGTCTTCATCAATTCATTAGTCAAATTGTTTTAAGTATCACTGTTGTGATTGAGGGGGGGTGAGTAGGAACTCAGGTTTAAGTTGTACTTAGATTGAAGTTGCATTGGGTAGATCTTAAGTGAAGGAGATAAAATGGTTGGTTTATTCCTAAATTAATATCTCTTATAGTGGATTTCCTCCCTGGCTTGGTAGCCCCCAGAGTAGGTGTTGTTGCACACTGAACTGGGTAAATAATTGACTGTGTTATTTACTGTTTTTGTATTTACTGTCTTATAGAAAGTCAGATACGGTGTCATAACATTGAACGTGACATTGAGTATCTGCAGCTAGAATTTCAATTGGCATCAGAGCAGGCACCCTGCCTGTATTACTGGGTGAGATCTATGGATATCACTTTCTGGCACTATGGACAAAGAAGGAGTTTTTGGAAATAGACCACCCATTTTGGATGGAACAAATTATGACTACTGGAAACCTCGTATGATAGCCTTCTTAAAATCTCTGGACAAAAAGGCTTGGAGAGCTGCTGACAAAGGATGGAACCATCCCACCATAACTGAGAAAGATGGGACAATCAGTCTGAAGCCTGAGGAAGATTGGAGTAAAGAAGAAGATGAGTTATCCCTGGGAAATTCCAAAGCTTTAAATGCCTTGTTCAATGGAATTGATAGAAACATTTTCAGACTAGTACATCAATATGAACTGGCCAAGGAAGTTTGGGACACTCTCAAAACTACTCATGATGGCACTTCCAAAGTGAAAATGTCAAGGCTTCAGATGTTGACTACCAAGTTTGAGAATCTAAAAATGATGGAAGATGAAACCATTCATGAGTTTCACATGAACATCTTGGAGATTTTCAACACCTTAGGAGCACTGGGAGAAAATATGCCAGAAGAAAAATTGGTGAGAAAGATTCTCAGATCCTTGCCTAAAAGATTTGCTATGAAGGTAACTGCCATAGAGGAAGCCCAGGACATCATCAAGTTGAAAGTGGATGAACTAATTGGGTCTCTTCAGACTTTTGAGATGGGGATCACTGATAATGGTGACAAGAAGAACAAGAGCATAGCACTTGTATCCAACACTGATGTTGAAAACAAGGAGGATGAAGAAGAAAATATTTCAGAAGCTATAGCCATGCTTGGAAGACAATTCAACAAACTCATCAAAAGAATAGATCCAAAGTCAAGGTCTAATGTTCATAACATTCCCTCTGACATTGACAGTTCCAGCAGAAGACCAAGGTCAGAAGAGAAGGGAAATCAAGGCAGAGGAATTCAATGCCATGGTTGTGAAGGATATGGGCATATTCGAGCTGAATGTCCTACCTTTCTTAAGAAACAAAAGAAAGGAATGACTGTTACTTGGTCTGACTGTGATTCAGAAAGTAATTCTGAAGAAGAATCTGCCAAACTAGTTACTGCTCTAACTGGTGTTTGTACCTCTGAAAGTGACACCAGTGATGAAGAAGTGACATTTGAAGAACTGGCTGATACTTACAAGAAATTGTGTATCAGAAGTGCTGAAGTCTGTGTGCAGAATGAGAAACAATCAAAACTCATCATAAAGCTGGAGGCTGAAAAAAGGGCAAACCTTGAAACTATAAGTCATCTAAAAGGAGAAGTTCAATTGCTGAACTCACAACTGAATCAAATGACCAAATCTGTCAAGATGCTGACTAATGGAACAGACAAATTGGAAGAGATCCTTCAGGTTGGACAAAATGTGGGAAACAAATCTGGACTAGGATTTGTGGAAGCAAAGAAATCTGGTACAAATAAGAAGATCAGGCCTGATAAGCAAATGTCAAAACAGATGTCTCAACACAACTCTCAACATCAGGAACAGAGACATATGAAGAAAAGGTACCAAAGATGGAGATGTCATCATTGTGGGAGATATGGCCACATAAAGCCTTTCTGCTTCAGATTGCATGGATACCCTAATCAGAACTCAGGTGTCAAACCTAAGTCTAAAAAGGTACCACATGCTCCTAAATGGAAGAAAAAGGCTACTGCCCTGATAGCCCACACTTCCCTGAGGGTCTCTGCAAAGGAAGACTGGTACTTTGACAGTGGGTGTTCCAGACACATGACTGGAATCAAGAACCTCCTCAATAATGTTAAACCTCACATCACCAGTTTTGTGACCTTTGGAGATGGTGCTAAAGGTGAAATCAAAGGAGTTGGTAATTTGGACTGCCCTGGAGTTCCAAGTCTGAGTGAAGTACTGCTGGTAAAAGGGCTGACTGCTAATCTCATTAGTATCAGTCAATTGTGTGATCTAGGATTCAAGGTCAATTTCTCAAAATCTGAATGTCTAGTAATTAATGAAAAACAAGAAATTGTAATGAAAGGAGTCAGATCTAAAGACAACTGTTACTTGTGGGAGCCTGAGAACACTAATTTCTCCTCTGTGTGTTCCATTGCAAAAGAAGAAAAAGAGGTGAAACTGTGGCACCAAAAACTTGGCCATCTTCATCTAAGAGGTATGAAAAGGATTATCTCCATGGAGGCAGTCAGAGGGATTCCAAGACTGCAAATTGATGAAGGAAGAGTTTGTGGTGAATGTCAGGTTGGTAAGCAGACTAGGATGTAACATCCAAAGTCAAGACATCTGACCACCTCTAAGGTTCTAGAACTTCTTCATATGGATCTGATGGGACCAATGCAAGTGGAGAGTCTTGGTGGAAAAAGATATGCCTATGTGGTTGTGGATAATTTTTCCAGATTCACCTGGATTAACTTCATTAGGGAAAAATCTGATGTATTTGAAGTTTTTAAAGAATTGTGCAAAAGAATTCAAAGAGAAAAGGAATGGTGTATTTTCAGAATCAGAAGTGATCATGGAAAGGAATTTGAAAACAGCAAGTTTGATGATTTCTGTTCCTCAGAAGGAATTAGTCATGAATTTTCTTCTCCTATAACTCCTCAGCAAAATGGAGTTGTGGAAAGAAAAAACAGGACCATACAGGAATCTGCCAGAGCAATGATACATGCCAAAAGACTTCCTATGTATTTTTGGGCTGAAGCTATGAACACAGCCTGCTATGTCCATAACAGGGTCACCTTGAGAAAGGGAACCTCATCCACCATATATGAACTCTGGAAAGGAAGAAAACCAACTGTGAAGTACTTCCATGTGTTTGGCAGCAAATGCTATATTCTGGCAGATCGTGAACAAAGAAGAAAACTGGACCCTAAAAGTGATGAAGGCATATTTCTAGGATACTCCTCAAACAGCAGAGCTTATAGAGTATTCAATTCCAGGACCAAAGCCATGATGGAATCAATAAATGTTATAATTGATGATTATCATGAGGAAATAGATGTCCCTTGTAATGTTGAGACATTCTTTGAGACTTCAACCCAACAAAATGATCTACCCAACACCACCACAACAGAATCTGAATCAAAGGAAGCTAGCAAGATCCCTTCCATCAGAATTCAGAAGGATCATCCAAAAGAGCTCATCATAGGAGATCCCAACAGTGGAGTCATTACAAGATCTAGAGAAATCATCTCAAACTCTTGTTTTGTGTCCAAAATGGAACCAAGAAATGTCAAAGAAGCTTTAACTGATGATTACTGGATTGGAGCAATACAAGATGAACTGAACCAATTCAAGCAACATGAAGTTTGGGAACTGGTTCCTAGACCTGAAGGAACTAACATCATTGACACAAAATGGATTTTCAAGAACAAATCAGATGCTGAAGGAGTTGTCACCAGGAATAAGGCAAGACTTATTGCTCAAGGATACACTCAGGTTGAAGGGGTTGATTTTGATGAAACCTTTGCACCTGTAGCCAGGCCGGAATCAATTAGACTCCTATTGTCAATTGCTTGTCTTCTGAAGTTCAAGTTATTTCAGATGGATGTGAAAAGTGCCTTTCTAAATGGGTACTTGAATGACGAAGCTTATGTGGAACAGCCTAAAGGCTTTGTGGATCCAAATCACCCTGATCATGTCTACAAATTGAGAAAAGCTCTATATGGCCTGAAACAAGCTCCTAAAGCATGGTATGACAGGTTAACAAAGTTTCTCTCAAACAAAGGATACAGAAAAGGAGGCTTGGACAAAACACTCTTTGTCAAAACTGAAGGAGGGAAGTTGATGGTTGCCCAAATATATGTTGATGACATAGTTTTTAGAGGAATGTCAGAACCTATGGTTAAACATTTTGCTGACCAGATGCAGGATGAATTTGAAATGAGTCTCATGGGAGAACTAACTTATTTTCTTGGACTGCAAGTCTCACAGATGGAGGACTCAATCTTCTTATCTCAAAGCAAGTATGCTAAGAACATTGTAAAGAAGTTTGGTATGGAGAATGCCAGTCACAAAAGGACTCCTGCTCCTACTCATTTAAAGCTTTCCAAAGATTCAAGTGGGGTTAAGGTGGATCAAAGTATGTACAGAAGCATGATAGGAAGCTTGTTGTACTTAACAGCCAGCAGACCTGACATTGCTTTTGCAGTTGGAGTTTGTGCAAGATACCAAGCGGATCCTAAAGTCAGTCACATCAATCAAGTGAAGAGAATTTCGAAGTATGTGAGTGGAACTTACAACTATGGGTTGCTATACTCTCATGGTTGTGAACCAACTCTGACTGGTTACTGTGATGCTGATTGGGCTGGTAGTGCTGATGATAGAAAGAGCACCTCTGGAGGATGTTTCTTCTTGGGAAATAATCTGGTTTCCTGGTTCAGCAAGAAACATAATTGTGTGTCTCTCTCTACTGCTGAAGCTGAATACATTGCAGCTGGTAGTAGCTGTTCTCAAATGATCTGGATGAAACAGATGCTTACTGAGTATAATGTCACACAAGATGTTATGACATTGTACTGTGACAATCTGAGTACAATCAACATTTCCAAGAATCCCATTCAGCATAGTAGGACCAAACATATTGACATAAGACATCACTTTATCAGAGACCTTGTAGAAGAGAAGACAATTAAATTGGAACATGTTGCCACTGAGCTACAGCTGGCTGACATTTTTACCAAGGCACTTGATGCAAATCAATTTGAAAACTTGAGGGGTAAGTTGGGTATTTGCCAACATGAGGAATTGTAGCAATTAATTTTGCTTAAAACAAGGGTTAAAGGAGTTATGCTTGTTAAGTCTATTCTGATTGGGTTAAACTTATATTTTCCCATTTCCTTCAATTCTTTTAAGAAGTTGAACAGACACTCCTTTTCTCTGTATCAGAATTTTCTCTCCAGTTGCTATTGGTCTTCTAAGACTGTCAAAATGTCTCAAACACCATCATCATCCAATACGACTATTTTGACCTCTTCCTCTGATCAAGATTCTAGGGCAATCTCATCCTTCCTGGATTCTGAAGTCTTGGAGATCGCTCCTCTTAGAGAAGTGGAATCTAACCCCACCAAGGTCAAAGAGCTGAGAACAAGGCATGCAGGAAGGTCCCAAGCTACTGCCTCTGGTAATCCGTCTCATCCTTCTTCTTCTGTTCCATATGAAATTGCAAATAGGGAAGGGTCAGCCTATGTTCGTCAAGCAATAGCTAAAATTGTTACAAGAATTCTGAACGAGAACCACTTAGTTCCTGGCATTTCTGTTCCTTTAAATCAAGAAAGTTCAAATACAGAAACAAATCCAGATGTCTCTAAGGATGTTGAGACATCAGACAAAGAGAAGAATGCTGACATTGCTCACAAGAAAATGAAGAAGCCCGAACCTTCTGAGTCTAATGACAGTGCTTAAAGGTTGGTGGAGTTACTGGTTGGTGGAGTTGTTGTTTCCTAGTGGAGTTTGCAAGTGTGTTCAATTTTTAGTTGTTGTTTTCTGGATGACTGTATAATCTTTTAAGAACATATTTCTTTGGCCCATTTGTGGCTAAAGAGGGGGAGATATATTTTGGTAGACTTTATTAGACATTCTATTTTTCTGCAGTCATATTTATTCTGCTGCTATCTATCTCTGATTGCTTAGGGGCTTTAGCCAAAAATCTGCCAAAGGGGGAGTTTGTAGTTGTTTAGTTGTTGGCATGCATTTTTGGTAAAACCAGGTGTGTGAATGTCATGACTGATGTCATAACATTCTAGTTTATTAGGTACTGATGTATTAGGTACCTTTGCAGAAAAATATTGTCATACAGGTGTTGCTGTTTATAAGTGTGTATCTGAGCATTTTGCAAAAAGATCACATTTACCAAAATCAGTAAACATGAATTCAAATGTCATAAAAAATGTTAAGACATCCTGTTCTGAACTAACAGTTATGCAGTTTGGGTAATTCTGAGTTTTTTCAGGATTATGACTCAGTCTTTCCAGAACAGAAAATCTCGTGGACTTGGGGTTAACCTAGCTCAACCCTAACCTGGTTGATAAAGTCCTGTGACCTAGTCTTAAGGTCAAACGGAATTAACCCTAGCTTTTTGTGGAAACCCTAACTGAAGATGCAACTGCTATATATTCAACAGAGCTGCTGTTTTGGAATTAATCCCTTTTTGACAGAAGATCATTTAGAAGCTGTATAGTTTTAACTATTGTAATCCAAGCAAGTATCATTGTGATAAGTGACTTGGAATAGGTTTTAATTGTAAGGGTTGTGTACCACTCAAAGCTTTGAAGCAAGAGTGTTTTTTTTGTGTCTCTTGACTAAAGCTTTGAAGCAAAGTCAAGTTAGATTTGTGTATCACTCAAAGCTGTGAAGCAAGAGTGTTTGTGTTGCTTGATTGAAAAGCTGTGAAGCATAATCAAGTGTATGTTTTGAAGAGTGTCTTCATCAATTCATTAGTCAAATTGTTTTAAGTATCACTGTTGTGATTGAGGGGGAGTGAGTAGGAACTCAGGTTTAAGTTGTACTTAGATTGAAGTTGCATTGGGTAGGTCTTAAGTGAAGGAGATAAACTGGTTGGTTTATTCCTAAATTAATATCTCTTATAGTGGATTTCCTCCCTGGCTTGGTAGCCCCCAGAGTAGGTGTTGTTGCACACTGAACTGGGTAAACAATTGACTGTGTTCTTTACTGTTTTTGTATTTACTGTCTTATAGAAAGTCAGATACAGTTTCATAACATTGAACGTGACATTGAGTATCTGCAGCCAGAATTTCAGAAAATAAAGAGAAAAATATCAACTATGTTCAAATTAATCAAGAAATAAAAAGTAAGACCATAGAAAAATCAGAAAAAGGCTCAAATAATTTTACAAATTTTTTGGTAATTTTTTAAAGTCGAAAACTATTTTTAAAATTAAAATAAATGGGTAAAATAAACAAAAAATGGTAAAAAATAGTAAAGTCAGAAACAAAAATAAAATAAGGTCACCAATATTTGTCACAATATCATTGGATCATTCCATAATTTTTCCAGAATTTAAAAATGTATAAAAGTATTTTTAAACATTTAAACCAAATCAAATAAGTGTAAAATTTATAAAAAATACCAAAACTCAAAATTAAATTGTGAAAAAATAAAACTCAAAGAGAATAATCAAAAATATATTTCATAATTTTTTCAGATTTTTTGGACTAAAAATGAATTTTCTATGATTTTTTGAAATTTAAAACAATTAAAATATAAAAATCAGAAAAAGAAAATAAAAGTAAAATATGTGGACCATTGCATGATAGTCAAAACGCGTTAGTAATCAAATCCAAGGGATTTGGCGCGCTGTGCATATCATGGTCATTAGTGAATAATGTACAAAATCAAATATAAATCAGATTTTCAAAAATAACAAGTGGCGTGCCATCATTGGTTGGAAGATGACACGTAGGTCATCTTCAACCTCCAGCCAGCGTGATTTACAGGTCTCTCAAATTGTAAAATCAGAAGCTCAGATCTATGCCAATCGCTTCGTCTCTTCAAGACGAAAACAACCACACCCTCGCGCCAAATTTATATAAATTGTAACTCAAGCAATTTGGAAGGAAAGTTTTGAAAAGGGATTTGAAATTTCATGGTCAAAACGTGTTTCCAGTGAAATGTAAATGTTGTGACTAGAACCAGGGCAATGAGAGCAACACAATGATATCAGAGTTTTGAAGAATTGATGAAGGAATCTACCTATTGAAGTTGAGTTGCAGAGCTCTGAAACTGGACTTCTATGGAATAGTATAGGGCACGATTCTTGAATGTAATTATATGGTTAGCTTCAGGGAAGATCAAGGAAGGTGAATTGAGGGAAAAATTGGATTGAAAAAGGGTTGAGAATGGATTTTGAATTTGCTGAATTCTGAGTTGTGAAATAAGTTTGGCAGGGTGATTCTGGATATCCAGTCTTGGGAAATTGAATGGGATAGTTCATGTATTTATAGGATAAGCGAATGGGATCAAAAGGAAGAGTGAATGATGCGTTTTGGAGGGAAATCGTGCACACCTGATGCACGAGTGAAGTGTGATATAAACTTCATCAAAACTCATCCAATTCTTGCGTTTTGATGTGCTAAACAAATATGGAACTTCACTAAACACTTTTAGAGGCAAAAACGCGTGGAAAACTTGTGATTAGAGGCCACATTATGGATTTCAAAATTCTGACTTAGTGAGAAATTCAATTTCAAAGTGCCAACTTCTGACCAATGGCATTTTCAACCCAAGGGGTCTTAGGGCATGATTCTTGATGCTTTAGAAAGATGAGGTTACAAGATTTGTAATGGAAAAAGAATGGAATCAAATGGATGCTTGAGTTGAAAGTTGCATCAAGTCAAAGTTGAATAAAAAGGGTTGACTTTCCATACTTAGAAATATTTCAAATTCTTCTTCAAAAAATAACCTATAATGTCTTGCATCCAAACATGGCCTTCCACTTGGAATTTTCTCTTGACCAAAAAAGCTGGCATGAAGTAGATCTCTTGAATGCCATTTTGGACTTGAACCATTTAAAATCTCCAAAAATTGAGAGAGTTGTGAATTGTTGAAGTTGGCAAAAAAAATCATGAAATGACCTATAATCTTTTGCATCTTTAAGGCAACTTCCATCCGTTTTCCCACTTTGCACATAAAATAAGGCATAAATTTCACATCTTCAAGATCATAATGGAAAAATAATGGACTCAAGGTGATAAAAATTGACCAAGTTATGATCATTTAAAGTCACTTATGTAAAATTGTGGATTCATTTGGATGACTTGTAATCTTCCTTCTTCATCAAGGCTCTTCCACATGTAAACTCCTTGGAACTTTTAAAGTGATTTGTTGATAACCCTTTGAAGAGAATGATGTATTTGGAATCAATCAAAAATACCAAAAGGTGAGCAAGATATACTCCTTTGAAGTTCAAAACCCTAGCTTCTAGATCAAGAAAATGCCTTGAGGAACTTTGACAAGTTTGAACAAACTTCTTGTATCAATATTCTTGTTTTGTGAATATAAGTTGTTGAGGATGATAATGAGGACTCATAACCACCAAAACCACTTCCATATCTTGAAATTTGAGAGAAATATGCTCTTGTGAACAATAGGAACAAGGCCTTGTCCAAACATAACAGCTTCTCCAATCAACCCCTTGTACTTTTGAGTCACATCTAATAACCTTGAAATGTGATGAATCAAAACAACCTTGCCATGACAATTCTTCCAAAACCACTCCAATGGTGAGGTTTGAACTTCTCAAGATTTTATTGGCTAGGGCATGGAAATAAACTCATGAACCCATGTGGTAGCTTGTTAAATCTCATTGCCTTCACCTACATGGATAACAAGCAAGACAAACCAACATTGCATTTTATTAGTTAAACAAAAAAATATTCATGATCACAAGAGGAACATAATTCAAGGTGTTTGGTAATCCCTCAAAAAGGCAAAATTAAATATAGGGGGAACCAAGACTCCTAGTGTGATCTTGTTGTGAATGAATCAACATGGTATGATGAAGGGATCTTAGGAGAAAAAATTGGGGTACAACAACTGCCCTTATTTAAGTTTCTTCTATCAGGAGATACGAAGGTTAAAAATATTCATGTCGACGTGATCGAAGATACTTAAATATAAAAACAAACCCTATTTTTGGCCCTAAGATGCCATGCAAATGCTTATGATCATGAATGCATATGAATCAGGACCAAAGAGACGCAAAACATCACTGGGGATGTAGCAATAATAAAAGGAATAAGGAGCACCCCGTCAGGAAAATAAATCACTGGTGGACCCAGAGAACTGAATCAGAGAGGATGGTAGAATGGTCAAAGGACAGACTAACTTCTATCGAAGGCGAAGCTACCGACGTTTACTGACGACAGAGAGAAAGATAACGAACATCGACGTTCACTGCCGATGGTCTACCAACTTTCACTGAAGGTAGAAGGAGAATATATCATATCACCGCCGTTCACTGACAATGAACTATCAACGTTCACTGAAGATAGCAAAAAGATAACAGACATTGATGTTCACTGCCGATGCCCCTATTTTTTCCTAGGCCTGTCAACCTAGTGGGCCTCTTTTATGCATAGTATTTTTTGACTGTGTTTGCATTCACAAGGCCCTTTATATGTGGGAGTCCATTTGCCCCTGAGATCACCTTATGGTAGGATAATGCGCTTTATTACCAAATCACCAGCCTGGTATATCTGATGTTTGACTTTGCTATTAAAGACTTGGATCATGCGTTTCTGATACATCTGACCATGACAAATAGCCACAAGCCTTTTTTCATTGATCAAATTTAATTGGTCTAGTCGAGTCTGAATCCACTCGTCTTCATCTAAACCTGCGTCTTTCATAATCCTTAGGGAAGGAAACTGGACTTCAACAGGTAAGACATCCTCCATATCGTAGACTAGATAGAATGGGGTTGCCCCAATTGATATGCATACTGAAGTGCGGTAACCATGGAGAGAAAATGGTAACATCTCATTCCAATATTTAAATGTCATTTTCATCTTCTGCAAAATCTTCTTGATATTCTTGTTGGCGGCTTCCACTACACCATTCATCTTTGGTCGATACAGAGAAGAATTGTGTTGTTTAATATTGAATTGTGTGTAGAGTTTCGTGATCATGGTATTGTTGATATTAGTACCATTGTTTGTGATAATCCTTTCAGGGATGCCATACTGACAGATAATATTATGCTTAATGAAACGGGCCACAACATTCTTGGTGACAGAGGGAAATGAAGTTGCTTCAACCCACTTCGTGAAGTAATTAATGGCGAAGAGGATGAAACGATGCCCATTAGAAGAGGTAGTCCTAATCTCTCCAATCATATCAATGCCCCACATTGCAAACGGCCAAGGAGAAGTCAAGACATTTAGAGGAACCGGAGGCACATGTACTATGTCGGCATAAATTTGGCATTTGTGATAAGTTCTAGAATGACGATGGAAATCTGTTTCCATAGTTGACCAATAGTAACTTGCTCTCATAATTTTCTTAGCCATTATATGCCCACTGGAGTGAGTATCTAAGACTACTCCGTGCATGTCTTCCATAATCTGCTCCGCTTCCTTCTTGTCCACAAAATGAAGTAGAGTTAAATCGTGGTTGTGCTTGTAAAACATTTTGTTGCTCATAAAGAATTTGGCAGAGAACCTCCATAGAAATTTCTTATCATTGATAGATGCCCCTTCAGGGTACTCTTGATCCTCGAGATATCTTTTCACTTCGTGAAGCTAAGGCTTTTCCTCTACTCTATCAGTTTTAACTTCATATTAATGTGCTGGTTCGTCCAGTCTCGCAATGGTAATTTGAGGAGCTTCGTTGTCCCATATGACTTTGAACATAGATGACATGGTAGCTAATGCGTCTTCCAACTGATTCTCTTCTCGCGGGATATGTTCAAAAGTAATTTTCTCGAAGTACGGAATTAGTGTCAATACATGCTCCCAGTAAGGAATAAAATTCAGATGCTTTGTATCCCATTCTCCCTTAATCTGATTGATCACTATGGTTGAGTCCCCATATACATTCAAGATCTTGATTCTCATATTAATGGCAGCTTTGATCCCCATGATGTACGCTTCGTATTCTACCATGTTGTTTGTACAGTCAAAGCATAATCTGGAGGTGAAAGGCATATGACAACATCTGGGAGAGATAATCACAACACCAATTCCATTACCAATCGTTTTGGAAGCTCCATCAAAAACCATAGTCCATCGGGGTCCTGGATCAGGTCCTTCATCCAGTACAGGTTCTTCACAATCTATAACTAGCATGATATTCTCATATGGGAACTCGAAATTCATAGACCAATAGTCGTCTACAGCTTGATGAGCCAAATGATCTGCCAATACACTTCCTTTGATTTCCTTCTGAGTGGTGTACTGAATGTCTTATTCTGTCAAGACCATTTGCCATCTTGCCATTCTTTCGAAGAGAGCAGGCTTCTCGAATATGTACTTTATAGGATCCATTTTAGAGATCAACAAAGTGGTATGAGTCAACATATACTATCTTAGTTGGAGAGCAGCCCATGCCAAAGCACATCAAGTTTTCTCGACAAGTGAGTATCTTGTTTCACAGTCGGTAAACGTTTTGCTAAGGTAGTATGTTGCATGCTCTTTTCGACCAGACTCGTTATGCTGCCCCAGTACACACCCCATTGAGTTCTCTAACACTGTCAGGTACATGATTAGTCTTCCTTCTACTGGTGGAATCAAGATCAGAGTTTCTTGGAGGTACTCTTTGATTTTGTCAAAGGCTATCTGGAAATCATTGTTCAACTTTACTACTTGGTCTTTCTTCAGTAACTTGAAGATCGGCTCACAAGTAGCGGTCAAATGGGAAATAAATCTGGAAGTGTAGTTTAATCGTCCCAAGAAACCTCTGACTTCCTTCTCAGTACGGGGAGCTGGAATTTCTTGAATGGCTTTGACTTTAGTGGGATCAACTTCAATACCTTTACCACTGAGGACGAAACCTAGGAGTTTACTAGATCTCACCCTAAAGGTGCACTTATTCGGATTCAACCTCATCTTGTACTTCTTTAGTCTCTCAAATAGCTTGTGTAGATGGTCAAGATGTTATTCTTTAGTATGATATTTGGCTATCATGTCGTCAAGGTAGACCTTTATCTCGTGATGAATCATGTCATGGAACAAAGCTACCATAACACACTGATATGTCGCGCCGGTGTTCTTCAACCCAAAAGGAATAACCTTGTAACAGAAAGTGCCCCACTGTATAACAAAAGTAGTCTTCTCCGTGTATTTAGGTGCCATTTTGATCTGATTATAACCCGAGAAACCATCCATGGAGGAGAATACTTTGTGCTGAGCGGTAATGTCGACCATAACATCAATATGTGGTAGCAGAAAGTCATCTTTGGGGCTTGCCCTGTTCAAGTCCCTGTAGTCTACATACATTTGCACTTTAACGTCTTTCTTAGGTACTGGAACCACATTTACAACCCACCGAGGATAGTACATAACAGCTAAGAAACCCGCGTTGAATTGTTTCATAACCTCAGCCTTGATTTTTTCAAACATCTCGGGACGTATACGAAGAACCTTCTGCTTTATTGGAGAACAACCCTCTTTCATAGGTAGACGGTGAACCACAATATCAGTGTCGAGCCCTGGCATGTCTTCGTATGACCAAGCAAATATCTCAACATAGTCATGCAATATTTGATTTAATCTATTCTCGACACTGTCCTCTAGGTTGGCACCTATCTTAACTTCTTTCTTGTTCTCAACGGTACCCAAGTTCACAACCTCAATTGGCTCTTCATGCGATTATATAGCATTTTCCTCTTGCATCAATGCTCTGGCAAGTTCTCCAGGTACTTCATAATCTTCCTCGCCTTCGTCCTCGACTTGGTAGATTAGATTTTTAAAGTCATAAGTGGCAATAGAAGAATTGTTATCAATGGGATCCATAGTGGATTTGGATCTACAATTTGTTGTGTGGGTGTGTGTAAGAACACATAGCTTATTTTGAAATGATAAAGTAAAATAAAAACAAAGAGTTCAAAGTTTGAATGTAAAACGTCCAATGCTTTATTAAATCAAAATATGTTAATGAAATAAAAACGCGGGCAAATGGACTGTTGTGCCCCGGGTAAGGAACAAGGCTTAAAGTTATTGTTTTAAATCACATAACCAAAATTTGAAAGAAATAAAGCAGAAATTAGCATTTACTCCCGACTTAAGGAGATTGGTATAATGTCTCCGGTCTTCCAATTGTTGAGCCCGTTGCCGATGGTGGGAAAAATCTAGTTGTCTAGGTCGTAGCCAATATCAGCATCCTGTACCGCATTGACTCCATTGTTGCTGACATAGAATGGTGGTCTTCCAGCATGAGCACGTCGAACATCCCTCTGAGCCTCTACAGTGAAACCCAAACCTAATTTTTCAGATTTGTATGAAATGTCAAGAAT
Source organism: Vicia faba (assembly GCA_948472305.1). Classification (NCBI taxonomy): domain Eukaryota; kingdom Viridiplantae; phylum Streptophyta; class Magnoliopsida; order Fabales; family Fabaceae; genus Vicia; species Vicia faba. The sequence goes on along the minus strand of OX451738.1, from coordinate 724,401,351 downwards.
CTGACCCAAAGTAGTATAACCACCTTCTTCTACCACAACTCTAGCATCCTTCGGAGAAGCAATTTTGGGTGGAACCTTGGTAACTTTGGGAATAGCATAAATGTCTTCAGTAACGGTAGTCATCCGGGGAATAACCTCAAAGGTCTGTCAGGGAGTTTCGATGAATTAGTCGTCTATCTCAACATACTTGAATGAGTTCAAGTGACTCGCCATATACTCTTCTTCACCATAAACTGTAACAACCTTTCCTTTCACGGGATATTTCAGCTTTTAGTGTAGGGTATAGGTAACAACACCTGCCCCATGAATCCAAGGGCGTCCAAGTAAACAGGAATAGGCCGGTCATATATCCATTACATAGAAGGTAGAATAGAATACCTGCGAACCTACTCTAATTAGAAGATCCACGTCTTCATGCACCAACCTTTTTGAACCGTCAAAGGCTCTCACCATAATATCACTGGGTTTCAGCACAACCCCTTCACAGTCAAGCATGCCGAGAGCATCCTTCAGTATAACATTCAGTGAGGAACCCGTATCAACCAAAACATGGGCTAAAGTAGTGCCCCTGCATTCAGTAGAGACACATAGGGCCTTGTTATGGTTTCTTCCTCCGGGAGTCAAGTCAGCATCAAAGAAGCCTAGCCCATTATCAGTCATCAGACTAGCAACATAATTCTCAAATTGATCGGCAGATATTTCTTGTGGCACATGAGCAAACTTTAAGAACTTCAGCAAGGCTTGTGCATGGGCTTCGGAGCACAACAAAAGGGATAACATGGATATCTTGGAGGGAGTTTGTACCAAGTGTTCAACAATCTTGTAATCACTTTTCTAGATGATTTTTTATACCTCCTCCAACTCTTTCTTGGAGGTATCTTCCTTTGTAACTTCTTTAGGCGCCTCCGTCTGGGCAGGCTTTATCATTTGCTTTGTGCCCGAGTTTTAGTAATTGACTCGGTAGCGGTGACACGAACTGGTGTGGTGACAGTCTTTAGAGAGACTTCTGGAGAGAAAACCCTTCCACTTCTAGTAACTTTACTGGTCTCAGCAATATTGTCAATGTTGGGATCAAAAACTTCAGTACCTTCATTCTCAATAGTCAATGGCTCTTGCTTGAAGCCATGGTAGTAGATGTCGGCTCCATAGTTACAAGGGATAGCTTTGTCCGAGGAATATGGAATAGGTCCAGGTGTGATGATTATTAGAGGAGAAACTCTGGGTTCGTCAGTAATTTTTACAGGACCCTTGAAAGTGATCCTCACAGGAGTACCGTAAATTACAGACACCTCTTCCAGCTCCAAGTCTTGAAACAAATTCTCCATAGAAGGAATATTCTTAATTAGAATTATGTGGTTGTCCATCAGACACTGAATACCTTCCTTCAGTTGTTTGCAGCCACTGGGTTGGGCTGCGCAACAATAGCATCTTTTAATACAACCCAAAAACGAACCTAATTGCAACAGATTCTTCTTGATAACTAGGAGGGGAGTAGTCAATTCACTTACAATAGAAACATATGAAACATCATCAATTGCATTAATGCCTTTGTCATGCTTAGGCATAAGCGCAGTAATTACATTGGGGGTCTCGGGAGGATCAAACTTAATTTCTTTATTGTCAATCTTATCTTGAATTTTATTTTTCAGAGCCCATTGGCTATTGGTGTCATGCCCGGGGCTATTGGAGTGGTGGGCATATTTCACATTAGGATTATAACAAGGAGAGGAGGTATTGGGATTCTGAGGAGGATCCCTTAATGTTATCAGATCTGCTTTCAATAGATGTTGTAATGCCTGACACAATGGCATGTTAATCTTAGTAAATTGTCTTCTTGGTGCGTTTGACCTACACTGATTGCCCTGTTGTTGTTGTTGCACAGGCGTAAGATTAGAAATTAGTACCGCCCCAACGGATTGGTTGCGATCACTTCTAGCACGACCATTCTGGACATACACATCATTAGTTTCCTTTTTACCATTGAACGTCTTCTTCACATTATTTGAAGATGCATCTACCTGAATCTTTCCACTTCTAATTCCACCTTCAACCTGTTCCCCAGTTAAAATCAACTCAGTGAAACTAGATGAAGAGCTTCCGATCAGATGATTAAAGAAAGGGCATGTCAGAGTTCCCATGAACATATCAACCTTCTCCCTGTCATACAAAGGAGGTTGAACCCTTCCAGCTAGATCTCTCCACTTCTGGGTATACTCCTTAAAGCCTTTGTTCGAGCCCATAGTCATACTTTGTAATTGCACACGGGTCGTTGCAAGATCAGCATTGTATTGATATTATTTGTAAAAGGCAGCAGCCAAGTCTTCCCAAGTACGGATATTGGTTCCTTCCAGCTGATAGAACCATTCCAATTGTGTCCCAGATAGGCTCTCTTGAAAGAAATGTACCCATAACTTTCTGTCAGTAGTTGGGGTTGGATCTTCCGGACACAAGACCTTTAATGCGGTTTAGGACAGGAAACACAATCATACTTCGTAAAAGTATGGACCTTGAATTTGTGAGGGATAACAACCCCCCGAGACTAGTCCCAGCTCTTCAAAATTCAATCCAGGTACTCTCTGGATCTCCATGGCATTCAAGCAATCTTCCAGTTGTTTGTACTTATCATCAGTAGGAGGATATTGTTCAGCAGAATAGTCTTCTTCATCAGAATATTGGCCAGTACCAAGGGTACTTCCTGTCTCAGCCTTCACACTTTTATCTTCTTCACCCTGATTGTCATCTTCTTCAGAGGGAATATCACAGTTTTGATATTGCTTGGGAGGACCTTTGAACCTTCTTCCCATGCTGAAGATGCTGACTGGTCTTCTAGTCTTCTTATTTCTGTCTTTGATGATGAGTGCTTTCAAGTCTTCCTGCCCTTTGGCTAAATCCAGGAACATTTGTTGGAATTGAGTGTTATGAGCTTGAATTTATTTCACGGTTTGTTCGAGAGCTATCTTTTACTGAAATAAATAGCAAGAAGATGAGAAAACATGTCCTGGGAAATACTTGTTATGTAATGATATGCATGATATGGAGATGCAATGTATTCAAGGATCTCGCGGGATAAACAAAATGAAACGTTAGAAATTGAGTCTGGCTGCAGCTTTGAATGAAGAGCACCATGTCAAGTGGGTCCTAGCCTTTGACTCAAGGGAATATTATTTTATCTTTGACGGTATTTGGTAAGAGTAAAATAAATCCTCTTGCCCCTTGCTAGTAGTCTGGTTCATGATACACCTGCATCACAGACCCCCGAGATCCTTGAAATGGTTTATGAAAAATGCGATGTTATGATGTCATGATGTCATGTTTGAACAAGTAGCAAACATAAACAAAGCATACAAGATCCTTAGGTTTAAAGGCTTGCATGAGGTCCATAGGTAAGTACCCTTCTATTGAAGTTAAGTTGGCTCAACTTGTCCTAAAAAGTAACTGGGTTCTAGGAGTCTCATATCACCGATCTTTCTTGCAGGTTTTATTTCAGCAGAGAAAATGACTTACCACCGAAATATCCCGAAAGTAGAATCTCAACGAGCGTAGCATCGAGTATCAACCAACTTTGGACTGCACTAAATCCGGCTATCTCACTACCTTCTATTAGCCCAGTTGGGTCAATTAGGGTTCTAAAATTCACTTAGTGCTTATGATACCACGCGGCAGCCCAGTTTTATCCTCGACTGACTCAAGGAACACAAGTACAAACCAATGTGTCACACTAACGTAGCAATCACTTCAACCATATTGGTCTACGATGTACAGTTTCCAAGATCCATTTCTACTTGCCTAAGGTCCCTATATTCGGGTGTAGGATCTTTTCAATAAAATAAACCCAAGCAACCCATTAAAGATAAATCAGACAATGCAAGCAAATAATGTGATCTAAACTCTAAGGGAACCCCTCTTTAATTTTAGTCCTCAGCAGAGTCGCCAGTTTTGTAACACGGTGAGAGAATTGACTTGGTTTTGCATTTTATCGCAAATGTTGGGGATAGCAAGAGTTTCCATCGACTTTTATTTTATCCAGTAAGAAAAGGGTGAAAAGAACAGGAAAGACCTTGATAGATTTTGAGTTTGGTGGGTAGATTATGAAAAGGGAAGGTGTTAGCACCGTTTTCATCCGTAGTTATCTACAGGCTCTTAATAGCTTAACTCACTTTTTGAAAATTGTTTTGTGTTGTGTGTTTGAAAATACTTTGAAAAACGACAATTTAAGGATAACCTTTATAATGGCTCTTGTATCGTTAAGAGTGTATACAAAGCGTTTATTTGAAAATATTTTGAAAGTGTTTGTGAAATATTTTGTTTTTTATGAGCAAGCGATTAAAAGTATCTACCTTACTCAAGGTCATTCTTGTACTTTTTCTCTTTCTTTAGATATTGCTATCCGTACCATTAGTTAGTAGGAAGCCCTATCATTTGATGTGAAGGGACAGGCGAGGGTCATTGTACGGTCATCAAAGGCAACTCGTAAGGACGCTTTAGCAATTTTCGTAAGGGACTGCCATCATTTTATTCGTAGGCAACTCGAGGGACTAGATCATTTCCGAAAGGCAACATCGAAAGGGTCATCGAGGGACTATGATCTTTTTGTATGATGACTTGATCGAGGGTCTTTGCTAAGGCATTCCTATGTTCGAGGGATATGACCGTTATTTTTCGAAGGCAACAAGGGAGGTTACCCTAGAGGTGTGAGTGTGCAAGTAATTTGTATTTAGTTATTTTAATCTTGTGGCTACGGTTTTCTATCAATTGTTTTTATCTTTCCATGCAAATCCTAGTTACTAAGTAGTAGTAGAAAATATAGAAAACAGTAAAGTTGCAGAAAGTAAAGCAGAAAAGACAAACTTAAACCTATTACACGACTTTTAGGCAGTTACGTAATAGAAAGCGGAAAGGAAAAACCCTAAGCTATTACAACCCGAAAAACAGTTATATAATAATGAAAAAAGGAAAGCGAGAAATCTCAGCTATTACAAACTGCGAATCCTATACACTTTATCTATGAAAATAAAATTGAAATAGAAGAAAGAAAAAATGTTTTTGATGATTTTTATGGGAAAAAGGTTTTTTAGTGATGATTAAAATAAACCTAAAAAAACCAATTAATTTTAATTAACAAAAATAGTTGATTAATTAAATTAATAAAAAGGTTACTGATGAAAAACCTAAAAAATTATTTATTTTTATTTAAGAAAAAAAGTTAATTAAAAATGGTTAATTAAAAGAAACTAAAACCTAATTAGGATTTGTATAAAGGTTTTGTGGTTAAGTAAATTTAGGGTTTAAGGGAAAACAGAAACAAGGTTAGAAAATAGGAAAAAAAACCACAAAATTCCAGGGTGAGTGTTGTACCCACGCCCTCAGCTTTCCCCCCTGCATGGTTTACCACTGCACCAAGCTTGTGTTGGTGTTAGTAGCATGGGATCAGCGCGCTACATGTTAAAAATATGTAAAACATGAAGAAAAAAATGTAAGAAAACCCCCAAAACACCAAAAGGTGGGGATCAAACGCACGCCCTAGCATAATATGACCTTATTTCGCGCGCTTGCCTTTGGGGTGGCTGTACATCCGATAGCATTGGTTAAATGAAACAATTATGTAATAAAACCAATCATCTGGATCGGAGAAGCGCCAAAGCCCTAACTCCGATCGTCTTCTCCGACGATTATGTTTTCTCTAACCTTCAAAACAATAATTATTAGTGATCTAAAGGGACCCTACCCCCCTAAATCAGGCCCTGCAAGTTCAATGGAACTGATCTTACTTGTTGATCAGAACCTGAAGATTGGTTGGAGGATGATCTGCAGTCAGGCTGAAAGTTGAGGAGAAAAGGGGGTTGTACTTGCAAGGCACTCCGACGATCAAGTAAGAGTGGGAGCAAGGAAGTTCAAGAAAAATATCAGGTAGTGAGTAATGAATATTAGATACCTAGCCCTCACAGGTGTGAGGGTTTATATAGTGCCCCTAGCACGTGGCCATTGCTTCTTGATTTCCCGCCTAGATTGCGGGTCCGTGAAATCAGGTAACTTCCAGGACTTGGTCAAATTGGGCAGATGTGCTCGTAACTACTTGTTGGTCCCAAGGAAGGGGTTAGTTACGGGCATCTCTCTGGTCGGTTCCTGGTGGCTTGCATGATGTTGATGCTGGGTAGTCTGGGTTGATGCTCGTCGGTCATCCTGGGCTAGTGTTGGCTCGAGGGGGCAGATACCCAATATGCTCTCTAGGTGGCGGGTAACCCGAGTCAGGGTCATGCGGGTCGTACCAGAGGAGATGTCTTGGACTAGGGCCTGTCAAGATGACGGGCCATTCCACATCAGTAGCCCCCCAAGTCATTGCTTCTGGGCACATGAGCGATAACTTTAACATCTGCTCGAGGAATGAGACGTGTCTGACAGGAAAATGAATATTTCCCGTTATGCCTTGCTCACGGGGAGGAGAGACATCGGTCGTTAGAACTTTTGAATTTGGAGAGGTAGCGTGTTTTGGGAAGCGTGTCGCTGAAGCAGCACAATGATGGCCTAGGGCTAGGGTGTAATGATGATGACCCTAGGGTTCCCCAAGCGCGTGTTTTGTATGCGCAGACTATCTCAGCTATAAATAGGAGAGGAATAGGGCGTTTAGTATTTTTCGCATTCTCTTTCAACTGCTTGTATTAGCTCGACAGTCGACCACCAGTGTTTGCTTAGTTTCTCTGCTCACAGCCATTCAGTTCTATCTTTTCTTCTACTGGTAAGTTTCGATCCTCCATTGTTGTTTGCCTTTATATTTTTGCTTTTTACGTTCTAGAGATGCATGCGGTTAGGATTTAGGTTTCTGTTAGGGAGGAGGTTGTTGGAGACTCTTGGTAGTGAATGGCGTTTCAATGGTGTAGAATCGTCGGAGCCGCCATGGGGTCTCCTTGGGGATTCTGTGCTACATTGTAGGTGGCTCATTTCTTAGGGCTTTTTTCGGAAATCCATGCCCATTAGAGTGCCTCAGTGAGGGTTTAGGGTTTTTTCCGCAATTCATGCCCGTTAGTGTACCTCGGTGAGGGTTCTGGTCGGGGATATGATCCTTGTTTCCCAATGTCGTTTCGCTTGTTTAGCGGTGGAAGGTTGGTTCTGGCATTGATGTCGAGCTCATCTTTTTCCTATGATTTTCAGGTGCCATGGCTGATACTGCTCAGGTCGTTATTTCGAGCGAATCCATGCAGTCTTTCGGAAGTTCCTCGAGCAAGACAAGTAGCTCATCGAGCATCTTAGAAATCTCCAAGGAAGTGCATAACCAAATAGGACAGCAAATGGGGGATCCCGACATGGGGGTGACTTCTGTAGACCAGGGAAGCTTGTTTCCTCTTGGAGACGAGGAGGACCCTCGGGATTGGGTCGCGAAAGACCGCTGGGAGTAGCGTTCGTATTTTTATGAGCAAGGGGAGGATGTCTTCAATGACGTGTATACTCACGAGGAGGGGGCCCCGGAGGAGTGGCCGTTGTATATTCCTGGGAAGGAGAGCAGGATTTGCTCGAAGTATGACAGAAGGAGGATCCCGATGTAGGACATTGTCTTTCGAGAGATGGGTCTTTGCCTCCCCTTCTCTGACTTCGAGGTGGCCGTTTTTAGGCATTTGCGAGTGGCTCTTTCTCAACTGCATCCGAACAGTATCGCATTCGTGCGAGAGTTCCAAATAGTCTGTGACCATCTGAAGATAGGGGCCAACATCCCATTGTTTTCTACTATTTTCATATTCAAAGGAGTAAGATCGACGAAAAGTGGGGATGGGTCTCCCTCAAGCAAGGAAATGGGAAGTTATTCAAGGCCTATCTGGAGTCTGTCCGCCATTTCAAGGATAAGTATATCTTGGTGCAGCCCTCCTCGATAAAGGCGATGTTGAACATTTTTAGGACCGCGTCTTCCCTCAACGAGGATGGGACTCCTTGTTTAAACGAGCTGGGGGAGCCTACTGCGAAGCTGATTTACAAGTTCCCGTTCCAATGGACGAGGAAGAACTTTGAGCGAGAATTAGGCTCCTATGTTTGGAGAGAAGGGGAGCTCAGGGATAAGGATCTAGAGAGTTTTTCCACTCTGATCGCTTTCGTGGCTCACATCCCTCGGGTACAGCGAGTTGGTCGGGGAGGTACGCTAGTGTTGGATAAGAACAGAGAGCCCGTGTACGAGCCGGGTCTCATAAACGTCAAGGAGATCCCTGGAAGCGAGGATCTCGTTAGATATTTGGGTATATATATTCCTAATAGCAGTATGTGATGGTCATTTGTTTGACTCCTCATTTCACTGACTATGCTCTTTTTTTCATTTGTTTTACAGAAAGCATGAATCCTTCCCAGGATCGTTTGGCCAAGACATTTGGTGCTCGAGCGAGGAGGGATTTGAAGGATGCACAGGCTGGAGCGAGGCCAACTCCTGTCTCGGGGTCAGGCGGCTCGTCCTCAGCTCAGGCCATATCCGCTCTCTCTCCCGCTTCAATTTCTTCAAAGGTGAAGAGACTGCGAGTTGACGGGAGCATTGCCTTGACCATAGAAATGGGGAAAGGGACGTATGGCTTGCCTCCTTGCTGGACGGAAAGGTCTTTTTCGAGGGTGCCACTCTCCGCCTCCCCTTGGCGAATCCCTCCTTCTCAAGGGAATGGACCGTCTAGAGAAGAGGGCGATGCTGGCCCAAGATGTAGGTGGTTTGATGCGGATCTTAGAGATGGAGGTTGCATACACCGAGGGCAGTTCATATCAGGAGGCGGAAATGAAGAATCTCTGAGCCAAGCTGGCGGCGAGCGAGAAGGCCTTGGTCGAGAAGGACAAAGCCCTGAAGTTGTCCGAGGAAGAATCAGGGAACCTCTCTAAGAAGCGCAGGGTCCTTTTGCTTGAGAGAGAGAGGGCCTTAAGGGAATGGTAGCATCCTTGACTGCTGAGATTGCACCTGCTGAGCACGAGCTGGAGGACACTAAAGATCTTAATACTCGGGTTGAGTTAGTTGCTCGTTTCCAGTTAGCCGTGGATGATGCCCAGGATACTTATGTGGGGAGCTTCAAGAACACCGTGAATCAAATGCGTGTGTTGAATCCTGGTGTCGAGGTCAACACATCGGGAATGGGTGCCAATTACTATGTGGTCGACGGCCAGATTTTGGTTCTCGATTACCTAAGGGATATTGTTACTCAACCGATCGGGGGTCCTGCCCAACTGTCGCCCATTATCGAAGGGGAAGTGGAAGGTTGATTGCAGTTTATTTCGGCCTACGTGCCATTTTCATTGTTTTTGTTTTCCTGGGCTATTGCTCGTCTATGTAATATTCGTACAATATGGCCCAAATGGTCGTTTTGTTTAAATACCGACCATTGGTTGTTTGTTTTGAATATTTAACTTGTGTTTTTTGTATGCTTGTTGACAAACTAGCCCGTTTAGGATGTTGTATATTTTTCTAAGAGTTTGTGGCAGGGATGTGCTCTTTTTGTATGTTTGTTAGTGTGGGGAAACCGATCAAACGACCAGGGTGAATACTGGGCGAGGGCCGGAACTCAGGTCTCGTTTCGAGGGACCCAGGTTCGGCGGTGTAAACTTCCCATCATGAGTCGGGGGTTCTACCGTCGTTGCATAAAGAATATGGAGCTCGGTCGAGTTATCCACGTCGGGATGAGGGTGCACTCGTCAACAGAGTGGAGCCTCGCCCCTTTCGAATACTTTGGGTGCTATGCTCGTCCCTTGGCATGCACCTGTGGTCGGGCCTGGGTGAGTTTATCTTGTCAACCAAACTCGTCGGTTGCTCAGTTTTTTTAACTGTAATATTATTTTAGCTTTTCATCGTTCCATGACCGAACGAGTTATTCCCCTTATAAGTTTTCCAAGTAATGCGCTCCAGTCCCTATTTTCGCGTAGACGCGATAAGGAACTTCCCAGTTTGTTGCGCACTTGCCCTTGCGAGATTCTTTGCGATTTCTCTTCAAGACAAGGCTTCTGACCTCGAACTCTCATCGTATAACCTTGGTGTCGTAGTGCATGGCTACTTTTTGTTTGAGCGATGCCTCTCATAGGGCCGCTCCTGCTCTGATTTCTTCCACCAGATCCAGTTCTTCTCGGAGGGTGACGTCGTTCATCTCCTCGTCGGGAGGTGCTTCGGTTTGCCTGGAAGGTTCCTCGATTTTTACGGGAATGACGGTCTTTGTCCTGTATGGTATTCAAAATGGAGTCTCCCTGGTAAACGATTGTGTGGTTGTTCGATATGCCCAGAGCACACTGTGCAACTCCTCCACCCATCGTTTCTTGGTTTCGTCCAACCTTCGTTTGAGGCTTCTGAGTATTACTCAGTTTGGAGACTCGGCTTGGCCGTTTGACTGGGGGTGCTCGACAGAGGCGAAATGTTGGGTTGTGCTAAGTTTGGAGACAAATTCTTGAAAGGTTCGGTCCGTGAACTGGGTCCCATTGTCGGTGACTATCGCTTGTGGGATGCCAAACCTAGCGAGGATATTTCTTTTGTAGAAGCTAAGGACGTTTTGGATGGAGATCTTGGCCAAAGCTTCGGCTTCTATCCTCTTGGTGAAGTAGTTGACCGCTACAATTAGGTGTTTGTTCTGATTAGTTTCGACCAAGAACGGGCCGAGGAGGTCTAGTCCCCACCAGGCGAAGGGCCAGGGAGAGGAGAGGGATTTAAGCTCGTTAGAAGGAGCTAAATACATGTCTCTGCGCCATTGGAATTTATCGTATCTCTTTACGTTCTCCTTTGTATCATGTTGCATGGTGGGCCAGTAGTATCCCTCCCACAAGGCTTTCCTCGTGAGGGATCCCCCACCCAAATGCTGGTCGCTGATGCCTTTGTGGATTTCGAGCAATATGCACTCCGCTCCGCTTTGGTCCATACATTTGAGGAGTGGAATGGAAAATCCTCCTCTATAAAGTTTACCTTCAACCAAGACGTGCGAGCAAGCTCTCCTCCTGACAACGACTGCTTCTTTTGAGTCGTCGGGGAGTTTTACCTCAGTGAGGTAGTCATGTACGGGGGTCATCCAACAATCACTGTCCCCGATGGAGAATACTTCTAGCGTGGAAGGTGGCCTTCGGGTTCTTGGTCGAGGGAGAATCTATTGTATCACAAATTTATTTCCTCCCTTTATCTTTGTGCTCGCCAACTTGGACAAGACGTATACACGGGCATTATGCCCGTGGGGAACGTGTTGTGCATCCACTGATTTAAACTTCTTTTTTGTCTCCTGGACCAGGGCCCAGTATTCAGCGAGTTATTCTTTTTTGACTTGATATTCACCTCAGACTTGAGAGGCAACCAATTGAGAGTCGATAAAGATTTTTACTTCCTCGGCTCTGAGATCTTCGGCCAGTCGTAAGCCCGCGAGGAATGCCTCGTATTCAACATGATTGTTGAAGGTTGGAAAAGATAGGGCTTGGGAGACTTCGATTTGGGTCCTTTACTCATTTTCTAGTATGATGCCTGCACCGCTTCCGGTCGAATTGGAGGCGCCATCGACGAAGATCGTCCAACGACGCGATCTGTCGGGGCTCGCGGGCGAGGTCTTTTCTGCCACGAAGTCGGCCAAGGCCTGAGCCTTAAGGGGATTTCTTCTTTCATATTGGATATCGAATTCAGAGAGTTCCAAGGACCATTTTAACATTCTACCGGCCATGTTTGGTCTTTCGAGCAGTTGTTTTATTCGTTGATCCATCCATACCACTACGGTGTGGGCCAGGAAGTAGTGTCTTAGCCTCCTTGCTGCATTAACGAGGGCCAGAGCTACTTTTTTTATTTTTTGATATCTTTCTTCTGGATTCTGTCGGGCCTTGCTCGTTAAGTAAATTCACCTTTTTCCTTCTGAGCTTTCCCTTATCAGTGTCACGTTTATTGCCTCGGAGGCGATGGCCAGATAAAGGTAGAGGACCTCGTCTTTTCCGGGCGAAGATAGGATGGGCGACTGCGAGAGTGCTCTTTTCAAATGAACAAGGGCTTGTTCGTATTCGGGAGTCCACTCGAAGATGGCTTCCTTGCGCAGTAGCTTGAACAAGGGAAGTGCATGCTGGGCGGACTTTGCCACGAATCGAGAAAGTGAGGTGAGCATGTCGTTCAACATCTGGATGGATTTCTTCGAGGTGGGCGTTGGAAATTTGGAAAATTCCTTAAATTTGTTGGGGTTTGCCTCGATGCCCCGTTCCGTTAAATAGAATTCGAGGAACTTTCCTGCCCGTACGCCGAAGGTGCATTTTTCCGGGTTGAATCGCATTTAGAATTTTCGAGCTTGCTCGAATACTTTTTTCAAGTGGGCGGCATGGTCGGGCTCTTCGGTGGACTTTAAGATCATGTTGTCCATATAGACTTCGAGCATGTCGCCTATTTCATTGTGAAAGACTTTGTTCATCATGCGTTGGTAGGTAGCGCCCGCGTTTTTTAGGCCGAAGGGCATTTCGTTGTAGTAATAATTTCCCGACTCGGTCATGAAGGCGGTATATTTTTTATCCGCTTTTTCCATGGGTATTTGGTTATAACCAGATTATGCGTCCATGAGTGATAGCAAATTAAAATCGGCCGAGTTGTTGACCAGTTTGTCAATATTGGGGAGGGGATAAGCATCTTTCGGGCAAGCCCGATTGAGATCAGTATAGTCAATACACATGCGCCATTTTCCATTTGATTTTTTTAAAGAGGACCACATTTGAGAGCCAGGTTATGTACTGGGATTCAGAAATAAAATGTGTCTCTAGGAGGTCTTTTACAGCTAGATTTGTAGCCTTTGCTTTCTCGGCCGACTGCTTTCTTCTGCGCTACGCGACCGCCTTGATGGTGGGATCAGTGGTTAGATGATGGCATGCGACCTCAGGGTCTAAACCGTGCATCTCGACCGCACTCCAGGCGAACAGGTCAGCATTTTCCCTTAGGCAAGCGTTGAGTTTCCTTTTTGCCATGTCGGGGAGGTCTGCTCTGATTTTCACCCCCTGGTGAGGTCTTCTCCAAGAGGAACTAGCTCGAAGTTTCCGTCCGGGATGGGCAGTGCATGAGTTGAGAGTGCATTGTGATCAGTAGAGTAGGTTGACTCTTTGTCTTCGACCATCTACTCCTTCCCCTTCCTCCTTTGCTCGACACAGTCTTCCATGGAAAAGCGACTGTCGAGGTCAATGGTATCAACCCTCGGCAATGGCTTGACCTCCTCATAACTGGAGGGAAATGTGGCTCCAGTGGTCGTTCGAGGTTGGGCGCTTATGGAACTGAGGCCTTTGGTAAAAGCTTTGAAGCATCTTCTAGAAGGGACTGCGATTAATTTGGCAAGAGTGGGTCTCCCAAAGATGCACTGGTAGAGAGACGGGAAATCTACCACCAAGAATTGGATCTTGATGGCTCTAGTTATTACCCCTCTCCCGAATGTGACGATCAACTCTACATATCCCTAGGGCTTCGTGCTAGCTCCGTTGAAACCCTAGAGATCAGATCCCACGTAGGGGGTTAGGTGGCTCTCATTCAGCTGTAAGGTGGTGAACAACTGGGTGTACATAATATCCACCGAACTTCCTTGGTCGACCAGAATGTGACACACGTCAAAATTAGCCATTCGAGCTCTCACGAGTAGTGGGATGCTCGAATTCGGGGGCCCACCCGACAACTCTTCCCTATAGAAGGCAAGGGGATGAGATCCTCCTCGAAATTAATCGAGCATGGAGTCCATATCTGAGTTGGCCTTAATGAGTTGGTCGAACCTCCTCTTAACTGATCCAACTGTGTGCCTGTTGAACCCTCCTCCAGAGATGACCATGGCTGCAGGGAAGGATTCCCACGGGCTGTGGGAGGAGAAGTACAGGGGGACATTCTCCATGTCTGGGAAATAGAATTCTTCCGACCGTGTGACACTCATGGCAACCGGAATAGGGTCAAAGTTGGGGGATTTCTTCCCTTCTTCGACGTTCTTGGCTTCTGGTGATTCGTCACGGGCACTCTTCTTTTTTTATACTGCTTGAGGTGTCCGTCTCTGATCAGTATTTCAATTGCATCATTGAGATGAATGCAATCCTCCGTGTTATGATCGTGACTGTAGCGGTAGAAATGTTCAAGACTAAGCCATTGGATTGACTAGACTTCATTAAAATCAAAATAAAAATCACAAGTGCGCTTTATTGTTTCCAAAGGAATGGGAAAAGAGAGAATAACCCAAAAAAGAGGGGGAAAGATTCAAGGTAAGGGGGTTGGTTATGCAAAGGGAAGTTATTAGCACCCTAAACATCTACGATACTCCGCAGGAACCTCTTTGTAAAAATCTTTATATTTTGCCTATAAAAAATGTTGTATATATATAAAATGGATGGTGGAGGTGAGGAAAGAAATATATTTATTTTATAATTTTTGCACCCGCCGTGGTTGCGAACCTTTAGTGCCTACGTACCACCTTTTCATGCAATAGGGGATCAGGGTACACGTAGTTCCACTTTCAAAAATTCAAAACCCAAATGTGTTGGATAATTTTATAAGATAAAACATCATCGTCATTGTCCGTGTGGAAAACACATCTACTACCCACGATCATGAGAAAGGAGAATTTGTATCATCTCAAAGTGGAGGATATGGCTTGGATTTCAAAATCAACAACGCCTCACTCAACACCCAAGTGGAAAAATATCTCTTTTCACTACATATTGTAGAAGTATAGTTGTTTGCATCACTATAAGGATTGACAAGAGTTTAAACTTTTAAGAAAAGTTTTAAAGATGAAAAGCCAAAGTGGCAAAATGGTTTGAAATGAGATTGATTGACTTTTAGTCTTCTCACAAAAAATTTCAACGTATTATTAAGTTGATTGGAGTTTATTTATGAAAATGTTTTGAAAATGCGTGTACATAAGTCCAAGTTTATTATGAAAATGGTTTGAGTTCAAAAACAAGAAGAGTTTTCAAAAAGGGAAAGAAGATTTTTGAAATTAAAGAATATGGGAGGAGACGAATGGACTATCCTAAATCACAAGGTAAAAGCTAGGGATAAGAACCATCTAACCAACAAGAAGCCAATACTTTACATTATGAGCCAACATAGAATTCCCATTCCTTGGGTTGAAACCAATCAAGCAAAGTAATACTAGACCTCTTGAGAGAACCAAACTTCAAGTGTATTAAGTCTTCATAAAAAATTGGGCAGAGTAACGGCTGCATATGGGTGAATCCCAGATTACAAACAAGGGGTGTAATCACAAAAAAAAACTACACACAAAAACAAACAAACAACCCAATGTCTTGAGATAAACCTCAAGAACTCTAGAAAAAATAATCAGATAAGATCACAAGGTTTCTAAGATAGGACAAGGTTTCTAATCCTAACTCCAAGAAAATTCCCATGCTCCATAATGCCAAGGATAGTAACCAAATAGTCTAAGTACCATTAAAGATTTTTTAGGGTTTTTGTTGATTATTAAGTATCTTAAGAAAGGAAAAGAAAAGCTCAAGTGAGCAAAGTAAAAATGGCAAGAAAGTAAATGCTCAAATGAGCAAAGATGAAAATGACATGAAATGTAAATGCTAAAAGTAAATGGTACAGAAAGCATAAAAAAGAATAAAAGCATAAGGTAAAACAAGTCAATAATTAGTGGTTAGTTGGATGACCATCTTGAAACTTGCATTTGGAACTTATTAGAGGATTGGTAGAACCAAAGCCTCCACACAACAAGTTGCATTTGCTTTTTGTCAAGTATATCATCCATTTGGAATTCTCACAAGTACCATTTCATGATCAACGATGTTTAAGTGATCCGCGTTGACCAAAGGTGTTGTAGATCCATTAGAGGATTGGTAGAACCAAAGCCTTCACACAATGAATCTCAAGGTTATTGGATCAAAGAGATCAAATTAACATACTTGGGCTTGCAATCATAAGTTTGGTCCATGAATGATCATTTATTCGAATCGGGACAAAACATAGCGCTATGTTAAGAAATCGTAAGTGGGCTTATTTAGAAGTCGCACCTATTTTGAGGTCGGTCAATAGCAATCTATGCACCATTTGTTTTGAGACATGATATAGAGATCATGCTCCAACAACATCTAGTGCAATAAGAAGGGGATGAGATGAAGAGGGATGGGGAAAAAATATACAAACCACATTTGAATTAAATTTTAATCAAACTATTATTAAAATCATTGATCTATTTTTGTGGAGTTAAACTCAACACCATGGATCCAATGATGTTAATAAAGTTAATGATCCAAAATCTAACCCAAGATCAGTCAGAAAATAGTCACAAAATTATATCACATTTTAATATACACAAAAGGGTTTAAAGATAATGTTTAAAAGTAGAAAAATATAAACTATGTTCAAATTAATCAAGAAATAAAAAGTAAGACCATAGAAAAATCAGAAAAAGGATCAAATAATTTTACAAATTTTTTGGTAATTTTTTAAAGTCGGAAACTATTTTTAAAATTAAAATAAATGGGTAAAATAAACAAAAAATGGTAAAAAATAGTAAAGTCAGAAACAAAAATAAAATAAGGTCACCAATATTAGTCACTGTAGCGGTAGAAATGTGCAAGACTAAGTCATTGGATTGACTAGACTTTATACAAATCAAAATAAAAATCGCCATCACGCTTTATTGTTTCCAAAGGAATGGGAAAAGAGCGAATAACCCAAAAAGAGGGGGAAAGATTTAAGGTAAGGGGGTTGGTTATGCAAAGGGAAGGTATTAGCATCCTAAACATCTAGGGTACTCCGCAGGAACCTCTTTGAAAAATCTGTATATTTTGGCTATAAAAATGTGTTGTATATAAAATGGATGGTGGAGGTGAGAAAAGAAATATTTTTATGATTTTTGCACCCGCCGTGGTTGCGAACCTTTAGTGCCTACGTACCACCTTTCGTGCAATAGGGGATCAGGGTACACGTAATTCCTTTTTTTTTAAATTTGAAACACAAGTGTGTTGGTTAATTTTATGAGATAAGACATCATCGCAATTGTCCGTGTGAAAAAACATACTTACTACCCACAATCATGAGAAAGGAGAATTTGCATCATCTCAAAGTGGAGGATATGGCTTGGATTTTAAAATCAACAATGCCTCACTCAACACCCAAGTGAAAAATATCTCACTTCACTACATATTGTAGAAGTATAGTTGTTTGCATCACTACAAGGATTGACAAGAGTCTAATCTTTTGAGAAAGGTTTAAAGATAAAAGGCAAAGTGGCAAAATGGTTTGAAATGAGATAGATAGACTTTTAGTCTTCTCACAAAAAAAGGTCAAGGTATTATTAAATTGATTTAAATTTATTTATGAAAATGTTTCGAAGATGCATGGACCTAAGTCCAAGTTTATTATGAAAATGTTTCAAGTTTCAAAACAAGAAGAGTTTTTTTTTTTTAAAAGGAGGGATAAGATTTTTGAAATTAAATATGATGGGAGGAGAAGAAGAGGCTATCCTAAAGCATAAGGTAAAAGCTAGGGATAAGAACCATCTAACCAAAAAGAAGCCAATACTTGACATTATGAGTCAATATAGAAATCCCATTCTTCGGATTGAAACCAAGCAAGCAAAGATACTAGACCTCTTGAGAGAACCAAACTTCAAGTGTTTTAAGTCTTCGCAAAAATTGGGCAGAGTAACGGCTGTATACGGGTGAATTCCAGATTACAAACAAAGATCGTAATCTCAATAACCTGCACACAAAACAAACAAACAACCCAATGTCTTGAGGTAAACCTCAAGAACTCCAGACAAAATATCAAATAAAGTCATAAAGTCTCCAAGATAGGCCAAGGTCTCTAATCCTAAGTCCAAGAAGTCCATCACTCCATAATGCAAAGGATAGTAACCATGTAGTCCAAGTATCATTAATGATTTTTATGGTTCATGTTGATTATTAGGTGTCTTTAAAAAGAAAGAAAAGCTCAAGTGAGCAAAAATAAAAAATGACATAAAAGTAAATGCTCAAGTGAGAAAAAGATGAAAATAGCATGAAATGTAAAATGCTAAAAGTAAATGGTACATAAAGCATGAAAATAAAAGCGTAAAGTAAAGTTAATTGTTAGTAATTACTGATTAGTTGGATGACCATCTTGAAACTTGCATTTGGAACTCATTAGAGGATTGGTAGAGCCAAAGCCTCCACACAACAAGTTGCATTTGCTTTTTGTCAAGTATATAATCCATTTTGGAATTCTCACAAGGCAACATGTAATGATCAACGATGTTTAAGTGATCCGCGTTGACCAAAGGTGTTGTAGATCCATTAGAGGATTGGTAGAACCAAAGCCTCCACACAATGAATCTCAAGGTTATTGGATCAAAGAGATCAAATTAACATACTTGGGCTTGCAATCATAAGTTTGGGCCACGAATGATCATTTATTCGAATCGGGACAAAATTTAGCGCTATGTTAAGCAATCGTAAGTGGACTTATGTAGAAGTCACACCTATTTTGAGGCCGGTCAATAGCAATCTATGTACTTCATGTTTGGATAAATGATATAGAGATCACCATCCCTTAACATGTAGCACAATTAAAAAAGAAATGGATAAGATGAAGAGGGAGGGAAATGATAAGCTAATTTGGATCACCATTTCAAAATTCTTTCATCTTTAAATTCAACCACTCCTCTAGATGGATTAAAGCACTAAACATATCATTAATCCATAGCACCAAAAATGAATTAAATAATTCACTCTTAGGTAGATTTGAATTGATAAACATTTATCCAACTTCATCTACATCACAAAGTCCATTGAGTTTAAAGACAAATTGAACATTTAAAATTGCAATCCAAACCAACAATCAAAAGGAGTGAGTAGAAAAAGCATTTTGGATCAAAGCTGCCCCAAAACAAGGCAAAAAATGTATTCTGTCCTGGTGTAAATCGATTTACACTACTATGTAAATCGATTTACACAATACAGTTTTCAAAAATTCGCGTGAAATTGCTTCTGTGCAATCGATTGCACACAGTAACAATAGCAAAAACAGCATTTTAAAAGGGTAATTTCTTGTTCAAACTTTCCATCAAACACCTTATGATCATGGATCCACTTGAGTACGAAAATTCCATCAAATTATGAGAAAATAACACCATTGAAATCACAAAATAATGCTCAAAGAATCAATCCCAAAGATCACCAAGAGATCACATTGTGAAAGATGAATTATCAAACTTACCAAAGGTAGATCTAGAGAATTATCAAAACAACTTCAAGAATTTGCTTCAATTCAACCACAAGAATCAATTGACCAAGCTTGGATGTAGAGAATTGATGGAGAAAAAATGTTTGGATGAAGATTTAGCTCAAAGATTAGTAAGCTTCAATGCAAAGCTTACTAACTTTTCGAAAATGGAGCTTTGAGTGAATTTGGTAGATAGAGAGAATTGAGAGATTTTTTAGCAAGGTGGATTTGGCTATCAAAAGCTTGAAATTTGAATGAAATGAGAGCTCTATTTATAGAGTTTTAGGATTGGGATTAGTGGTGATTTGGTAATTGATTCTTGGAGCCAAAATTTGAATTAATGATAACTCTTTCAAAAATTAGAGCCAAAATTTGAATTAATGATAATTCTTTCAAATATTAGAGCCAAAATTTGAATTAATGATAATTCTTTTTTTTAAAATGAAAGATTGACACTAAAATTTGAATTAATGATACATCTTTCAAAAGTGAAGGAAAATTGGAGCCAAAATTTGACAAGTTTAAAATGTTGATTTTTTTTTTAATTTTCACACTGTGCAATCGATTGCACTACAGTGCAAATCGATTGTACAATGTATTTTTTTTCAAAAATGGCGCAAAATATACTATATGCAATCGATTCCCTCAGTGAAAAAAAATGAAAACTTTTAATTCTTTTTTCTTTGCAAACAGAGATTTTAGGAAAATAATAGCAGAAATCCTTATTTGTCAGATGCTTCGACTTGGTACCTACAAAACAAAAATATACAAAGATAAAGACAAATATTTTTTGTATTTTGATTAGAAGTTAGTCAACAACACATATACAAAATACACAACCAAGGTGTTTGGAGATTCCTCAAGAGCAAACTTAAAGATAGGAAAAAAGAGGAAGAACCAACCCTAATGTGATCTTGTTATGATCGAGTTGATATGATATGATAGAGGAATCTTAGGGGGGAAAATTGGGGTACAACAGCTGCCCTTATTTAAGTGTCTTCTATCCGGAGATACAAAGGTTTCAAATCTTCGTGTCGACGCGATTGAAGATACTTAAATATAAAACAAGCCCTATTTTTGTCTCTAAGATGCCATGCAATGCTTATGATTATGGATGCATATGAACAGAACAAAAGAGACGCAAAGTAACACTGGGGATGCCACAAAAATGAAGAAACAAAGGAGCAACCCCACTAGGAAAATAAATCACTGGTGGACCAAAAGAAATAGAACCAGAGAGGAGGATAACAAGCATCAACGTTCACTGCCGATGTCTACCAACGTTTACTGAAGGTAGAGAGAAGAAGATATACCGACTCACATATGAGGGTAAACTACCAACTCAATAGTTGAAGGTAGAAGAGAAAATATATCATGCCATCGCCGTTCACTGACGAGGAACGATCACCGTTCACTGATGATAGCAAAAAGATAAGAAACACCGACGTTCACTGCCGATGCACTACCAACGTTCATTGAAGGTAGATTTTGAAAATACCATATTGTCGTTGTTCACTAACGAGGAACTACCACCATTCACTGATGATAGCAAAAAGATAAGAGACACTGAAGTTCGCTGTCGATGCACTACCAACGTTCACTGAAGGTAGATTTTTGAAAATATCATACCATCGCCGTTCACTGAAGAGGAACCAACACCGTTCACTGATGATAGCAAAAAGATAAGAAACACCGATGTTCACTGCCGATGCACTACCAACATTCACTGAAGGTATATTTTGAAAATATCATACCATCGTCGTTCACTGATGAGGAACCACCACCGTTCACTGATGATAGCAAAAAGATAAGAAACACTGACGTTCACTGCCGATGCACTACCAACGTTCACTAAAGGTAGATTTTAAAAATATCATACCATCACCGTTCAATGACGAGGAACCACCACCGTTCACTGATGATAGAAAAAAGATAAGAAACACCGACGTTCACTGCCGATGCACTACCAACTTTCACTGAAGGTAGATTTTGAAAATATCATACCATCGCCGTTCACTGACGAGGAACCACCACCGTTCACTGATGATAGGAAAAAGATAAGAAACACTGACGTTCACTGCCGATGCACTACCAACGTTCACTGAAGGTAGATTTTAAAAATATCATACCATCGTCGTTCACTGACGAGGAACCACCACCATTCACTGATGATAGCAAAAATATAAGAAACACTGACGCTCGCTGCTGATGCACTACCAACATTCACTGAAGGTAGATTTTGAAAATATCATACCATCGCTGTTCACTGACGAGGAACCACCACCGTTCACTGATGATAGCAAAAAGATAAGAAACACCAACGTTCACTGCTAATGCACTACCAACGTTCACTGAAGCTAGATTTTTAAAATATCATATCATCGCCGTTCACTGACGAGGAACCACCACCGTTCACCGGTGATAGCAAAAAGATAAGAAACGACGACGTTCACTGCCGATGCACTACCAACGTTCACTGAAGGTAGATTTTGAAAATATCATACCATCGCTGTTCACTGACGAGGAACCACCACCGTTCACTGATGATAGCAAAAAGATAAGAAACACCGACGTTCACTGCCGATGCACTGCCAACGTTCACTGAAGGTAGATTTTGAAAATATGTTCCCCAAACTTCTGGTGTTTCACCTAGAACGGGTCTCAACTTCTTCCTTAACCAAGGAATTCCGCCTGGAAAGGGTAATATGTAAGTTGACTCAAATAAAGAGACTTCCACTTGCAAAGATTTCACAACGAGCAATTTCTGTGAATTTGAAAGTCTTGTCATCCACTGGCGTAAATTGACGACGGACTGCAAGCTAACCACTCATATAGGAAATGGCAAAAAAAGTTACGTCGACTTGTACAGGGAAGCACGAGTTGCTCAAACAAAGATACCTGTTGCTTGTTATTATGGAGGATTGCAAAAAGAAATGACTTTCTGGGGATAGAAATGTGGCTTCCTGGGGAAAGAGATATGACTTCTTGGGGAAAGAGATATGACTTCCTGGGGAAATGAGATATGACTTCTTGGGGAAATGCCACATTATTCCTGCTGAAGAGATAAAGTCTTCTCGTGCAAAATAAATGCACAAACCAAAACTCGAAGTTCTCGGAAATCCAAAGTAATTAATTTCGTCATGCAACCACGAATCTAATTAGAAACAAACTGGAACAAGACGGCCAAAGAAGATACATCCTTTGAGAAATAAACTCAAGAGGGAAAACCAAATCCAACTAATCAAGGAGCGCTGTAGGAAGGTTTGAACACAATAATAAAAAATGATTTGTAACAATGCATGATGCATGTATGAATGTATGAATGATATCGTGCATATGCTGGTAAAAGGATACATAATCAAACAAAACTGCCTCAGGTACTAACAACATTGGGCTAAACTTCAACCAGAAAGATCAATCCAAGAAAGGTAAAAGCAACCGCGGAAACCAAACTTATTTCCTGTTCTAACTTCACTTGAGGAGAAACATAATCCGGATGTAGCTAAATCAAACAGATACCGGGATAGAACATCTTTCTTCCGTTTTCATCAGAGAAACCAGTTTTCCAAAAACAACGTCCCTACTGAAGATTACAAAACTAGTCTCAAATAAAGCAGATTGACGCCGAGACAACCAAACCTCACTGGGGGATTCAAGTCTACCTCCCTGGAGAAAAAAACTGAGGATTGAAAACTTTTCATCATGAATACTCATTCCAACAAGAGATGCCCTGGGATAACCTTCCCAGGGAATAACACACAGACTTCCATGGGGAAAACAAATGTTTCACAGTCCGTACTCCTACTGGGGATTTTGATACTGATTGTGAATAAGGCAAATGGAAACCAAATTGTCAAAACATTCACTAGGGAAATCAGGCCCACTTTGAAGGAAGAAAAACATACGGACTTTACTAAGGGAGACAATGCTTCATCATCGAGACATCTACTGGGGACTTCATGCTGACATTAATGGGGAGGCCAAAACCACATCATCGAGGGGAAACCAAGATACGTGCTCCACTGGGGAAACCGGAGATACGTTCTTCACTGGGGAAATCAGAGATACGTTCTCCACTGGGGAAACCGGAGATACGTTCTTCACTGGAGATAAGTTCTTCACTGGGGAAACCAGAGATACGTTCTTCAAGAGTAATTATTGCACCAACTTCTTTGGGGAAAAAGGACTTCTATCAAATAAACGAGGCCTTCACTGGAGAATATTGGATTGAGTCTTCATATCATACAAACATGTTCCAACAAAAGATGCCCTGGTGTAGTCTTCCTGGGAAATCAAGAAGTCAACACTAATGCCAATACTGCAAAAAGAGCGATATCTTAGCACACCAAGGGCATAAAACCTTTCATCATATGAGGGAAAACTTTGCTGGGGAATCTCGGACAGAGGCTTCTGACCATGCAAACCCAAAATCAAAAGCGAACCAAGACTTGGTTGGGGATAACGGGATCACAAACCAAATACTATACCTTGCACCCACTGCTATCATCTTCAACTATCCGAGAAACAGACAAAGATTGTGCACATACCAACAAGATGACTTGAGAGAACCTTCCTGGGGAACCAAGAAGTTAACACTATAGTAAGAAGTCAAAAATTATGGGGATTTTAAATCAAACTCAATACTTGGTGAGAGAAAACCCCAAAACTTGACAGTTGTCTCAACACCTCTTAGAAAATATACTGCCCTTGTCTAGCTACTCGGGAAGCACATAACAACAATAATGTCGTAACAAGAGAAAGCATTGCTCTATAAGAGATTCCATATCAATAAAAAGGGAGAAAGAACTCCATCAAATGAGCAAAGGCTTCATAGCTTTTTTTAATCTCCGTTTGATCACCACCTGGCTGGGTAAAGAATCACACTCAGCTGGAGAAGTCTGCAGCAAGACTGGAAAAAATGGGATTATGAACCCAACATCATAACACAACTTGAGGAAGGTTCTGAGCTTGGGGTAGACATAGTAACTATCTTGATGAAATCTGGATATTCCCTTGGAAACCAATATGGTGTCTCAAGCTTACCATGCTGATCAAGGTAACTTTCGTAACTTGCCGTTGACTGCATGCTTTTAAGATAACCTTTATGATCAAATGGCTTTCATAGATTTGTTGAATCTTGATGTAACTGCACTAGATTGGCTGAATGTTGCATCCTCTTTGCTCCACAACTCTTCCCGACAACATGCCTTTTGCTGATACTCAAATTTAAACTTTCATGATATCAAGCAGTTGTTTTACAAGCAGAAAATGTTTATTCTAAGAATGAAAAATCTAATGCAACAATTATGTAAGTCTTGAAGATTTTATTTGAAAAGATGTCACAAAACCTTGTGAGTGAATCACTAGCTAGGATGCGACATGGATTTTTGTACGAAAGATAACAAAAGCAATATGATACCAATCACAATACTTTATCAAAATTAATGGGAGTCAGGAAACACTATTTCATTGGAGTATGCTTTCGAAATAAACCCTGTTTCAATTAGGACTTTTGAGGGTTATAACGTGGCCTGGTTCACGGTTTTTTTTAGAAAAAAAATATTTAAGGCTCAAAAATATTTGGTGCCCACCCCCTTCATGATGTTCTTCAGTCCTAAGTTCAGTTAACTTGACACGAACATTCATCTCTCACAAGAAATTTCGAGATGGTTGAGGAATCAAACAAGGTTTTCTTTGGACATGCAAGTCACTCATTCCTGCTTCTTTTGGGTTTCTTGTCACGCGACTCTGTTCTTTGCTGAGGATTTCATATTGTAATCCTTTATCACATTTCAGGCTTTCCATTTCTTTCTTGCCTTCTGGACAAATTCCTTTTAATTTTAACTTTGAAGTGCAACAGGATGCCCTGACTTTTGCCTAAGCGACTTGTTTTTTTTTCAAGTTCCGAATTAGCGGGGCTTTTGTCTCTTTATTTTTCATCATATTTTCTTTTATTCATATCATTTTTCCTTTTTCTTTTTGAACATGTCGCGTGACTTCGAGTCATTTGTGACTAGTTGGAAGAATTGTGACTTCCCTATTTCTGGGTAGATGAAAGATAACCATTGTTGTATCGTCATTTGTTGATCACCTGATATGTAAGAAATACCCATTGGGATAACATCTTCTTTTGAAGCACACTACTGATATGCGGAGATTAAACAATGTGGTTTTGAATTCCCTCAACCTCTTGAAGGATAACCATTATTGTATCCTTAGATGCACACTCTTGATGAGATTTGAATACTCAATCAGATTAACTGAACAATACCCTGCCCCGGGTTTTTAAAAAATGAGGTTTTTTTCTGAATAGAAAAAGAAACTCCTACTTCAAGGCTCAAAGGGGTTAACGAGGGTTTCACTCCCTTATATCTCCAGTGTTTGAGGATTTGAAACAATGCATGTACATCGTCAACAAGGTTTTATCCAAAAGCATACAGACAAAAAATGTGTGTTTTAATATCATCATCCTCCTCCCAATCTCTGCCTAGGCAAGAGAATGAGTAACAAGTTGGTATCATAAAGAAATTTAAAATTGAAAACAAATACGAGTGAAACGAATGAATTTCTTCAAGACTAACATACTCATTGTATTAAGATTAAACATTCAAATGTAAACAAGTTCTTACATGCAAACAGTGCAATGATAAACAAGAAAAATTACAAATGAGAAAGTAGTAAAAATGATAATAAACTAAGATAAATCTCTTATCTGGACTTGCGCTGAAGGTAACATTTCCAAAGCTTTGGAACTATCAACAACAGAGATTCATTCATGCTCTGCTAACGAATTGTTTTGAACATTAGGGACAATGTCCTTAAACGACAAGATACCACTTCGGACCAACCTCTGAACTTCGACCTTCAAAGCAAAGCAATCTTCTAAATCGTGCCCAGGAGCATCCTGATGAAAGGCACAGGAAGCGTCAGCCTTATATCCTCTTGGCAATTTTTCAGGAACAACTGGTCGAGCTCGAGTTTGAACCAGATTCTTCTTCAACAAAGAAGGATACAACTCTGTGTATGTCATTGGAATTGGATCAAAGCTCATTTTCCTCTGATGACATTGCCTTTGATTTCCTTGTTGAGGTGCCCCCTGATATGCAACAGCAGTCGAAGTCTTGTTGACAAATGGAGTCACAGAAGCAACTTGTTGATTCCTATTATGAGATCTTCCTTGCCTACCACTAAGTATAGAGTATGAGTCTTGCTCTTTCTTTTTGGAAGAACTATCACCATTCTTCTTAGCACCTTTTGACGAGTCCCCGTCTTTAGATAAACGACCTCCACAGACAGTTTCCTCTAAACGAACACCCATGCTTACCATTTCAGTGAAATTAGTTGGAGCACTTGCAACCATCTTATCATAGTAGAAGGAACTGAGAGTTTTCAGGAAGATCTTTGTCATTTCTTTCTCTTCCATGGGCGGAATCACTTGTGCAGCCACTTCGCGCCATCTCTGCGCATATTCTTTGAACGATTCTGTCTTTCTGAACCATGGCCCTAAATTGGTCACGGTCAGGCGCCATGTCCACATTGTACTTGTATTGTTTAATGAACGCTTCTCCCAAATCATTAAAAGTATGGATGTTGGCGCTGTCCAAACTCATATACCACTTCAACGCAGCACCAGCCAAACTATCCTGAAAAAAGTGAATCAGCAGACGCTGATCATCAGTGTGGGTAGACATCCTTCTCACATACATCACCAAATGAGCACGAGGGCAAGTGTTTCCCTTGTACTTCTCAAATTCCGGGACCTTGAACTTAGCAGGCACTTTAACATTCGGGACCAAACACAACTCATTCACATTCTGCCCGAACAACTCTTTTCCCCTAAGAGCCTTCATCTCTCTTTGCATTCTATCAAACTGCTCTTGGAAATCATCCATTCTGTCATAAAGACCCAAGTCTTCACTCGGAGGAGGGAAAGGACGACACACATCTTCATTAACAAACGGAACCAAATTCACCGAAGGAGGTGCAGCAGGAACAGTATGCACCACAGGAGGTGCAAGAGTAACAATATTTTGAACCACTGGAGCATCTTGAGGACCCAGATTGAAACCTTCAGGTGCAAAATTCTATGGCATTCCCCACGGATAACCCTGAGGCATACGGTTTTAAACAACAGCCGGAGTAGCGGATACAGGAACAGTCAGAACTTCAGTACTTGCCCTTGTTGGTTGAGGTTGAACACTCGGTGGCTGATTCTGAGCAACCACCAGAGCTTCCATCAGAGTAGTCAAATTAGCCAAGCCAACCTTCAAAGAGGAAACTTCTTCGCGCAGCTCGCGATTCTCCTGTTCTAAGTTGTCCATCTTCTTTTTGAAATTATCCCGAGTGTTGTAGTGATGAGTCAGCTTGCTAAGTGAAGTAAAGAGGCTGGATAAGACACCTGGATATGCATAACAAATGCAAAAACATGTGCAATATGATGCATGATATGCAATGTATATGATTATTTTTGCTTTATCATTTAATATTTCAAGGGATTTATGGTTTATATTGCAAACATCCAAGTAATAAAGCTTTTGAAATACTGAAAAATTTTATTATTCTCTTTTCAGAATCCATGGTTTAAAAGTACCAAAGGTATTCACAAATAATCAACCTTTAAATCCCTTGAAATGTGGTTTTCTTCAAAAGATGCTTATGAGTGCATGGATGCATGATGCAACAATCACACACAAGATCACACATATAGGATTCATAGCTTCAACGTCACGAGCATGAGGTCGAAGGTACTACCCATAAGGTATTGGTCTAAAAAGTTATCACCTGCCGAACAAGGTTCTAGAGGTTCTCAGAGTCTACATCCTTCCTTCGGATATTACCAACTTCTCGATTAACTCGGTAATTAGTAATATTATCAAGAAAGACTCGTCCGAGTGTAGTATCGTGTGACAACTACTTTTGTATTACTCTGTTATAGCTTCCGCACTACACCTAAAAGGCCAAGAGGGGTTAGGTAATCTACGGTCCTCAGCTTCAGCAGGCTCCCAGGTCGAAAGCAGTACGTCTTCCTGATTACTCGGTAAACGATACTACAGTCAAAGGGGCCTCCACTGAGTGGGGGATCTCATGCCTCCTTTTTTGGGATTACTCCCTCAAAGTTAACATGACTATACCGCCCGTCCTATCTTAAAGTTTGCCCAAGTCCGGGTATAGGACTTATAAGTAATCACCAAGCACCCTGTAAACCAGGAAAATCCATACAAACATATATACAAAATATAACACATAAACAACAATAGCACATATACAGATATAAACAAAGATAGGTTTAACCCACTTAGGGATGGACTAGCAAGAGGTTAATCTTTCCCCAGTGAAGTTGCCATTTTTTCTGTAGCTGTAGAAATGTGCAAGACTAAGCCATTGGATTGACTAAACTTTATACAAATAAAAATAAAAATCGCCACCGCGCTATATTGTTTCCAAAGGAATGGGAATAGAGCGAATAACCCAAAAAGAGGGGGAAAGATTCAAGGTAAGGGGGTTGGTTATGCAAAGGGAAGGTATTAGCACCCTAAACATCTACGGTACTCCGCAGGAACCTCTTTAAAAAATCTGTATATTTTGGCTATAAAAATGTGTTGTATATAAAATGGATGGTGGAGGTGAGAAAAGAAATATTTTTATTATTTTTGCACCCGCCGTGGTTGCGAACCTTTAGTGCCTACATACCACCTTTCGTGCAATAGGGGATCAGGGTACACCTAGTTCCTCTTTTAAAAAATTTGAACACAAGTGTGTTGGTTGATTTTATGAGATAAGACATCATCGCAATTGTCCGTGTGAAAAAACATACTTACTACCCACAATCATGAGAAAGGAGAATTTGTATCATCTCAAAATGGAGGATATGGCTTGGATTTTAAAATCAACAATGCCTCACTCAACACCCAAGTGGAAAATATCTCACTTCACTACATATTGTAGAAGTATAGTTGTTTGCATCACTACAAGGATTGACAAGAGTCTAATCTTTTGAGAAAAGTTTAAAGATAAAAGCCAAAGTGGCAAAATGGTTTGAAATGAGATAGATAGAATTTTAGTCTTCTCACAAAAAAAGTCAAGGTATTATTAAATTTATTGAAATTTATTTATGAAAATGTTTCGAAGATGCATGGACCTAAGTCCAAGTTTATTATGAAAATGTTTAAGTTTCAAAACAAGAAGAGTTTTTTTTTTTAAAAGGAGGGAGAAGATTTTTGAAATTAAAGAAGATGGGAGGAGAAGAAGAGGCTATCCTAAAGCATAAGGTAAAAGCTAGGGATAAGAACCATCTAACCAACAAGAAGCCAATACTTGACATTATGAGTCAATATAGAATTCTCATTCTTCGGATTTAAACTAAGCAAGCAAAGATACTAGACCTCTTGAGAGAACCAAACTTCAAGTGTTTTAAGTCTTCGCAAAAATTGGGCAGAGTAACGGCTGTATACAGGTGAATTCCAGATTACAAACAAAGATCGTAATCTCAATAACCTGCACACAAAACAAACAAACAACCCAATGTCTTGAGGTAAACCTCAAGAACTCCAGACAAAATATCAAATAAAGTCACAAAGTCTCCAAGATAGGCCAAGGTCTCTAATCCTAAGTCCAAGAAGTCCATCACTCCATAATGCAAAAGATAGTAACCATGTAGTCCAAGTATCATTAATGATTTTTATGGTTCATGTTGATTGTTAGGTGTCTTTAAAAAGAAAGAAAATCTCAAGTGAGCAAAAATAAAAAATGACATAAAAGTAAATGCTCAAGTGAGCAAAATATGAAAATAGCATGAAATGTGAAATGCTAAAAGTAAATGATACATAAAGCATGAAAATAAAAGCGTAAAGTAAAGTTAATTGTTAGTAATTAGTGGTTAGTTGGATGACCATCTTGAAACTTGCATTTGGAACTCATTAGAGGATTGGTTGAACCAAAGCCTCCACACAACAAGTTGAATTTGCTTTTTGTCAAGTATATCATCCATTTTGGAATTCTCACAAGGCAACATGTAATGATCAACGATGTTTAAGTGATCCGCGTTGACCAAAGGTGTTGTAGATCCATTAGAGGATTGGTAGAACCAAAGCCTCCACACAATGAATCTCAAGGTTATTGGATCAAAGAGATCAAATTAACATACTTGGGCTTTCAATCATAAGTTTGGGCGACGAATGATCATTTATTCGAATCGGGACAAAATTTAGCGCTATGTTAAGCAATCGTAAGTGGACTTATGTAGAAGTCACACCTATTTTGAGGTCGGTCAATAGCAATCTATGTACTTCATGTTTGGATAAATGATATAGAGATCACCATCCCTTAACATGTAGCACAATTTAAAAAGAAATGGATAAGATGAAGAGGGGGGAAATGATAAGCTAATTTGGATCACCATTTCAAAATTCTTTCTTCTTTAAATTCAACCACTCCTCTAGATGGCTTAAAGCACTAAACATATCATTAATCCAAAGCACCAAAAATGAATTAAATAATTCACTCTTAGGTAGATTTGAATTGATGAACATTTATCCAACTTCATCTACATCACAAAGTCCATTGAGTTTAAAGACAAATTGAACATTTAAAATTGCAATCCAAACCAACAATCAAAAGGAGTGAGTAGAAAAAGCATTTTGGATCAAAGTTGCCCCAAAACAAGGCAAAAAATGCATTCTGTCCTGGTGTAAATCGATTTACACTACTATGTAAATCGATTTACACAGTACAGTTTTCAAAAATTCCCGTGAAATTGCTTTTGTGCAATCGATTTACACTTAGTGCAAATCGATTGCACACAGTAACAATAGCAAAAACAGCATTTTAAAAGGGCAATTTCTTGTTCAAACTTTCCATCAAACACCGTATGATCATGGATCCACTTGAGCATGAAAATTCCATCAAATTATGAGAAAATAACACCATTGAAATCACAAAATAATGCTCAAAGAATCAATCCCAAAGATCACCAAGAGATCACATTGTGAAAGATGAATTATCCAACTTACCAAAGGTAGATCTAGAGAATTATCAAAACAACTTCAAGAATTTGCTTCAATTCAACCACAAGAATCAATTGACCAAGCTTGGATGTAGAGAATTGATGGAGAAAAAGTGTTTGGATAAAGGTTTAGCTCAAAGATTAGTAAGCTTTAATGCAAAGCTTACTAACTTTTTGAAAATGGAGCTTTGAGTGAATTTGGTAGATGGAGAGAATTGAGAGATTTTTTAGCAAGGTGGATTTGGCTATCAAAAGCTTGAATTTTGAATGAAATAAGAGCTCTATTTATAGAGTTTTTGGATTGGGATTAGTGGTAATTTGGTAATTGATTCTTGGAGCCAAAATTTGAATTAATGATAACTCTTTCCAAAATTAGAGCCAAAATTTGAATTAATGATAATTCTTTCAAATATTAGAGCCAAAATTTGAATTAATGATAATTCTTTTTTTAAAAATGAAAGATTGGCACTAAAATTTGAATTAATGATACATCTTTCAAAAGTGAAGGAAAATTGGAGCCAAAATTTGACAAGTTTAAAATGCTGATTTTTTTTTAATTTTCACACTGTGCAATCGATTGCACTACAGTGCAAATCGATTGCACAATGTATTTTTTTTCAAAAATGGCGCAAAATACACTATGTGCAATCGATTGCATCAGTGAAAAAAAATGAAAATTTTTAATTCTTTTTTCTTTGCAAACAGAGATTTTAGGAAAATAATACCAGAAATCCTTATTTGTCAGATGCTTCGACTTGGTACCTACAAAACAAAAATATACAAAGACAAATATTTTTTGTATTTTGATTAGAAGTTAGTCAACAACACATATACAAAATACACAACCAAGGTGCTTGGAGATTCCTCAAGAGCAAACTTAAAGATAGGAAAAAAGAGGAAGAATCAACCCTAATGTGATCTTGTTATGATCGAGTTGATATGATATGATAGAGAAATCTTAGGGGCAAAAATTAGGGTAGAACAGTCACAATATCATTGGATCATTCCATAATATTTCCATAATTTATAAATGTATAAAAGTATTTTTAAACATTTAAACCAAATCAAATAAGTGTAAAATTTATAAAAAATACCAAAACACAAAATTAAATTGTGAAAAAATAAAACTCAAAGAGAATAATCAAAAATATTTTTCATAATTTTTTCAGATTTTTTGGACTAAAAATGAATTTTCTATGATTTTTTGAAATTTAAAACAATTAAAATATAAAAATCAGAAAAAGAAAATAAAAGTAAAATATGTGGACCATTGGATGAGAGTCAAAATGCGTTAGTAATCAAATCCAAGGGATCTGGCGCGCTGTGCATATCATGGTCATTAGTGAATACTGTACAAAATCAAATATAAATCATATTTTCAAAAATAACAAGTGGCGTGCCATCATTGGTTGGAAGATGACACGTAGGTCATCTTCAACCTCCAGCCAACGTGATTTGCAGGTCTCTCAAATTGTAAAATCAGAAGCTCAGATCTATGCCAATCACTTCGTCTCTTCAAGACGAAAACAACCACACCCTCGCGCCAAATTTATATAAACTGTAACTCAAGCAATTTGGAAGGAAATTTTTGAAAAGGGATTTGAAATTTCATGGTCAAAACGTGTTTCCAGTGAAATTTAAATGTTGCAACTAGAACCAGGGCAATGAGAGCAACACAATGATATCAGAGTTTTGAAGAATTGATGAAGGAATCTACCTATTGAAGTTGAGTAATAGCTCTAAAACTGGACTTCTATGGAACAGTATAGGGCATGATTCTTGAATGTAATTATATGGTTAGCTTCAGGGAAGATCAAGGAAGGTGAATTGGGGGAAAAATTGGATTAAAAAAGGGTTGAGAATGGATTTTAAAGTTGCTAAATTTTGAGTTGTGAAATAAGTTTGACAGGGTGATTCTGGCTATCCAAGCTTGGAAAATTGAATGGGATAGTTCATGTATTTATAGGATAAGCGAATGGGATCAAAAGGAAGAGTGAGTGATGCGTTTTGGAGGGAAATCGTGCACACCGGATGCACGAGTGAAGTGTGATACAAACTTCATCAAAACTCATCCAATTCTTGCATTTTGATGTGCTAAACAAATCTAGAACTTCACTAACCATGTTTAGAGGAAAAAATGCGTGGAAAACTTGTGATTAGAGGCCACATTATGGATTTCAAAATTCTGACTTGGTGAGAAATTCAATTTCAAAGTGCCAACTTCTGACCATGGCATTTTCAACCCAATGGGTCTTAGGGCATGATTCTTGATGCTTTAGAAAGATGAGGTTACAAGCTTTATAATGGAAAAATAATGGAATCAAATGGATGCTTGAGCTGAAAGTTGCATCGAGTCAAAGTTGAATAAAAAGGGTTGACTTTCCATACTTAGAAATATTTCAAATTCTTCTTCAAAAAATGACCTATAATGTCTTACATCCAAACATGGCCTTCCACTTGGAATTTGATCTTGACCAAAAAATATGGCATTAAGTAGATCTCTTTAATGACATTTTGGGACTTGAACCATTTAAAATCTCCAAAAATTGAGAGAGTTATGAATTGTTGAAGTTGGCAAAAAAATCATGAAATGACCTATAATCTTTTGCATCTTTATCGCAACTTCCATCCACTTTCCCACTTTGCACATAAAAGAAGGCATAAAGTTCACATCTTCAAGATCATTATGGAAAAATAATGGACTCAAGGTGATAAAAATTGACCAAGTTATGATCATTTGAAGTCACTTATGTAAAATTGTGGATTCATCTGGATGACTTGTAATCTTCCTTCTTCATCAAGGCTCTTCCACATGTAAACTCCTTGGAACTTTTGAAGTGATTTGTTTATAACCCTTTGAAGAGAATGATGTCTTTGGAATCACTCAAAAATACCAAAAGGTGAGCAAGATATACTCCTTTGAAGTTCAAAACCCTAGCTTCTAGATCAAGAAAATGCCTTGAGGAACTTTGACAAGTTTGAACAAACTTCATGTACAAATATTCTTGTTTTGTGAATATAAGTTGTTGAGGATGATAACGAGGACTCATAGCCACCAAAACCACTTCTATATCTTGAAATTTGAGAGAAATATGCTCTTGTGACCAATAGGAACAAGGCCTTGTCCAAACATAACAGCTTCTCCAGTCAACCCCTTGTACTTTTGAGTCACATCTAATAACCTTGAAATGTGATGAATCAAAACAACCTTACCATGCCAATTATTCCAAAACCACTCCAATCGTGAGGTTTGAACTTCTCAAGCTTTTATTGGCTAGGGCATGGAAATAAACTCATGAACCCATGGGGTAGATTGTTAAATCTCATTTCCTTCACCTACATGGATAACAAGCAAGACAAACCAACATTGTATTTTATTAGTTAAACAAAAAAATATTCACGATCACAAGAGGAACATAATTCAAGGTGTTTTGTAATCCCTCAAAAAGGAAAAATTAAATGTAGGGGGAACCAAGAATCCTAGTGTGATCTTGTTGGGAATAAATCAACATGGTATGATGAAGGGATCTTAGGAGAAACAATTGGGGTACAACAGCTGCCCTTATTTAAGTTTCTCCTATCGGGAGATACAAAGGTTAAAAATCTTCATGTCAACATGATCGAAGATACTTAAATATAAAACAAACCCTATTTTTGGCCCTAAGATGCCATGCAAATTCTTATGATCATGAATGCATATGAATCAGGACCAAAGAGACGCAAAACATCACTGGGGATGTAACAATAATAAAAGGAATAAGGAGCACGCCCGTCAGGAAAATAAATCACTGGTGGACCCAGAGAACTTAATCAGAGAGGATGGTAGAATGGTCAAAGGACACACTAACTTCTACCGAAGGCGAAGCTACCGACGTTTACTGACGGCAGAGAGAAAGATAACGAACATCGACGTTCACTACCGATGGTCTACCAACTTTCACTGAAGGTAGAAGGAGAATATATTATATCACCGCTGTTCACTGACTATGAACTATCAACGTTCACTGAAGATAACAAAAAGATAACAGACATCGACGTTCACTGCCGATGGTCTACCAACTTTCACTGAAGGTAGAAAGGGAATATATCATATCATCGTCGTTCACTGATGATGAACTATCAACATTCACTGAAGATAGAAAAAAGATAACAGACATCGACGTTCACTTCCGATGGTCTACCAACTTTCACTGAAGGTAGAAAGAGAATATATCATATCATCACCGTTCACTGACGATGAACTATCAACGTTCACTGAAGATAGAAAAGAGATAACAAGCACCAATGTTCCCTTCCGATGGTCTACCAATCTTCACTGAAGGTAGAAAAAGAATATATCATATCATCTCCGTTCACTGACGATGAACTATCAATGTTCACTGAAGATAGCAAAAAAGATAACAAACATCGACGTTCACTACCGATGGTCTACCAACTTTCACTGAAGGTAGAAAGAGAATATATCATATCATCGTCGTTCACTGAAGATGAAATATCAATGTTCACTGAAGATAGAAAAGAGATAACAAGTTTCCCCAATATTCTGGTGTTTCACCTAGAACGGGTCTCAACTTCTTCTTTAACCAAGGCACTCCGCTTGGAAAGGATAATACATAAGCTGTCTCAAATGAAGAGACTTGCTATTTGTGGTCACGGAGGATTGTAAAAGGAAATGACTTTTTTTGGGGGCAAGAGGTATGACTTCCTGGGGAGATGCCATGATATTCTTGCTAAGGGGATAAAGTCTTCTTGTGCAAAATAAATGCACCAAAAAAAGCTTGGAGTTTTTCAGGATTCCAAAGTAAATAATATTGCCGTGGAACCATAGATCCAAACCAGAAATAAATTGGAATGAAACAGTCAACCATAATACATCCTTTGAGAAATAAACTCAAGAGGGAAAACAAGATCCATCCAAACAAGGAATTGTACCGGAAGGCTAAAGCAAAAAATCTTCTACAAGGGACAACTCAGTAGGGAATTTAAAAGAATGTACATTTTCTGCTTAAGACCAACGCTCTAATGAAAAGAGGGTAGCGTAACTCTGCAAAACAGGGTAATATGTCAACAAAAATATTAACAAATGTCAATGAACAATGATTTGTCAATTTTAGTTATGCATGATGCATGTATGAATGTATGAGTGTCATCGTGTGCATGCTGACAAAACAGATACACCACATTGGGAACAACCAATCAAAACCGCCTCAGACACTACAACGCTCGGCTAAACTTCAACCAAGATGATCATTCCAAGAAAGGTAAAGGCTAACTGCAGAATTAAAACCTACTGTCTGCTTTTAACTTTACTGAGGAGAAACATAATCCGGAGGTAGACAAATCAAATAGGTACTGGGGTAGAACATCCTTCTTCCAACTTCATCGGGGAAACCAGTGTTTCTCAAAATTAACATGCCTACTGGAGATTGCAAGACCAGTCTCAAATAAAGCAGACTGACACCGGAACATCCAAACATTCACTGGGGAATTCAGACCCACTTCACTTGAGAAAATGAGGATTGAAACTTCTCGACATGAAAACTCAGAAAAAGGGAGAAATGAATCCAAACTTGACAGAGGATACCGAAATTATAAACCTCGTGTGGCGAAAACATCCCGAGTAGACATTCACAAGGGGAACAAAAGCTTCTCAAAACAAATGGAGTTTGTCCATTCCTGGGATCACCATTTTTGTTGTCATTGTTTCATTACAAATCTCAAAGTAAAAGTAAATTGTAAAGATCTTTTTTTTTTGAAAAATCAATTTTGTTATTTAATCTCTTTACTTTGAAAGTTATTATCAGTAATAAATGGAGTCTTTGCAAGCTAAATAACATAAGAAATACAAATAATTGGGTAAAAGTTTGAATTTCAATAATAGAATGGTAGGATGCGAATGACGAGACTCCATAGATCATTACAAAGTTTGGTAAATAGAAATACATAATGGAAAAGATACATTGAGATACAATGACCACTATCCCCCCTAACAACTTTTGAAATCCCGAGCAGCAGCTTCTGTTGAAGTATGGTGAGGATCCGAGAAGATTGTTGCTTCAACGATCAAGTCTTGTCTGACGTAGTTACTTGCCAAGAAAATCCCTAACTTTTTCCTAAGCTTCCCTTACGGGTTTTCAACTTAGCGGGAAATTTATTCTGTTTAGGTCTCTAATTTTTGCCTAGACCACCATTTCGGGTTTTAGGCCTACCGAGACGCTCCTTTTTTGCCTAAGCCGCCCTTTCAGGTTTTCAACTTAGCGAGCTGTTCTTTTATTTCTTTAGGTGAAGTATTTCTTGACTGCGTCAGCATTCATGGGACGTGGGAACTCCTCGCCATCCATAGTTTCAAGAACTAATCCACCGCCAGAGAAGGCTTTCTTGACAACATACGGGCCTTCAAAATTGGGAGTCCATTTGCCCCTAGAATCAGTGTTGAAAGACATGATCTTCCTGAGCACGAGATCGCCTTCTCTAAATTCACGAGGTTTGACCTTTTTATCAAAATCTTTATTCATTCTTCTCTGGTATAACTGGCCATGACACAAAGCTATCATCCTCTTCTCCTCAATAAAATTCAATTGGTCAAACCTGTTCTGGAACCATTCAGCCTCTATCAAATTGGTTTCCATTATCACACGCAACGAGGGAATCTCTACCTCGACTGGGAGTACAGCTTCCATTCCATACACTAGGGAGAATGGGGTTGCTCCTGTTGAAGTGCAGACAGATGTTCGATATCCATGCAGAGCAAAAAGGAGAATTTCATGCCAATCCTTATAAGTAATTACCATCTTCTGGATAATTCTCTTAATATTCTTATTAGCGGCTTCAACAGCCCCATTCATCTTTGGCCTGTATGGAGATGAATTCTGATGGACAATCTTGAATTCTTCACACAGTTCTGTCATCACCTTGTTGTTCAAATTCGAGCCATTGTCAATGATGATTCTGCTCGGCACACCATACCAATATATAAGGTTATTCTTAATGAATCACACCACCACCTGCTTAGTAACATTGGCATATGAAGCAGCCTCCACCCATTTGGTGAAGTAATCAATTGCTACCAAGATAAAACGGTGCACATTCGAAGCTTTGGGTTCTATCATCCCAATCATGTCAATACCCCATATTGAGAAAGGCCATGGGGAGGAAATCACATTGAGAAGCATTGGAGGCACATGTACCTTGTCTGCATAAATCTGACATTTATGGAACTTCTTTGAAAATTTGTAACAGTCAGATTCCATAGTCAGCCAATAATAACCTGCCCTTAGCATCTTTTTAGCCATCGAATGTCCATTGGCATGAGTGCCAAATGAACCTTCATGAATCTCATGCATCACCATGTTTGCTTCGTGTCTATCCATGCATCTGAGCAAGACCATGTCATGATTTCTCTTGTATAACACATTTTCACTGAGGAAGAAACTGCCTGCCAATCTTCTCAATGTCTTTCTATCTTTCCTCGACGCACCAATCGGGTATTCCTGAGTTTGAAGAAAGTGCTTGATATCATAATACCAGGGTTTTTCATCTGCTACCTCCTCTGCTATAAACACATGAGCGGGCCTATCCAATCGTCGAACCTTAGTTCGGGGTATATCATTCCAAGTATTCACTTGGTACATAGAAGCCAGAGTTGTCAGAGCATCCGCCATTTGATTTTCATCTCTAGGGATATGATGGAATTCAACTTTATTGAAGAAGGGTAATAATCTTCTAGCATAATCTTTGTAAGGGATCAAGCCAAGGTGACAAGTGTACCATTCTCCTTTAATATGATTTATTACCAAAGTTGAATCACCATACACATCTAGATTTTTGATTCTGAGATCAATAGCTTCCTCGAGACCCATGATGCAAGCCTCATATTCTGCCATAGTATTAGTTCAATCAAATGTTAACCTTGCAGTAAAAGGAATGTGATCCATGAGGAGTGACAATCACAGCACCAATTCCTTTACCATAAGCATTCACAGCTCCATCAAACATCATACTCCAATGAGATTCAGGGTCAGGACTTTCCTCAGGTAATGGTTTATCACAATCTTTCACTTTCAGAAACATCACATCCTCATCGGGGAATTCATATTCTGCAGACTGGTGATCTTCCACTGGGTGGTGAGCAAGATAATCTGCTAACACACTAATTTTAATAGCCTTTTGAGTGCGGTATTCGATATCATATTCAGATAACAACATCTGCCAGCGGGCAATTCTCCCAGTAAGAGCAGACTTTTCGAAAATGTACTTGATTGGATCCATTTTGGAGATCAACCAAGTAGTGTGATTCAACATATACTACCGCAAACGCTTTGCTGCCCAGGCTAGAGCACAACATGTTTTTTCCAGCATGGAATACCACGACTCATAATCAGTGAATTTTTTACTGAGATAATAAATGGCGAACTCCTTCTTCCCTGTCTCATCCTATTGCCCCAGAATAGAACCCATGGATTTATCTAACATTGTCAGATACATAATCAACGGTCTTCCTTCTACGGGAGGGAGCAAGATATGAGGTTCAAGCAGATATTCTTTAATACTCTCAAATTCCCTTTGGCAGTCATCCGTCCACACAAAACCTTGATCTTTCTTTAACAACTTAAAGATCAGTTCACATGTTGCAGTCATGTGGGAAATGAATCTGGAAATATAATTCAAATGCCCGAGGAAACCTCTGACCTGCTTTTCAGTTCTTGGTGTTGGCATTTCTTAAATTGCTTTGACTTTATCAGGGTCAACTTTAATTCCTTTTTGGCTAACAATGAAACCCAATAACTTCCCTGATCGAACACCGAAGGTGCATTTATTTGGATTCAAGCGGAGACGATACTTCCTCAAACGCTGAAATAACTTCAATAAATCTTTTATATGCCTTTCTTCAGCCTGGGATTTAGAAATCATATCATCAACATATACTTCAATCTCCGTGTGCATCAGATCATGGAATAGGGTTGTCATAGCTCTCTTGTACGTTGCACCAGTGTTCTTCAACCCGAAGGGCATTACTCTATAACAGAATGTTCCCCAGGGTGTGATCAACGTTGTTTTTTCCATGTCCTCTAGAGCCATTCTTATTTGATTATACTCGGAAAATCCGTCCATGAACGAGAATACTTTGAATTTTGTTGTGCTATCCACTAACATGTCGATGTGAGGCAATGGACTTTTCCGTATTTTTTCGAGACTGGGACAATATTGGTAATGCATTGAGGATACATTGAAGTCACAAGAAAACCAGCATTAATCTGCTTTAGAACCTCCTATTTGATCTTTATTGCCATATCTGGGTGAGTTCTTCTCAACTTTTGTTAAATTGGCGGACACTCTGGCTTCAACGACAAACGGTGCTCGATAATATCTTTATCTAGACCAGGCATATCTTGGTAAGACCAAGCAAAAATATCCACATACTCTTCCAACAACTCAATCAACCCTCTCTTCACATCGGGATGAAACGATGCTCCAATCCTGACTTCCTTCAGATCTTCTTCTGAACCCAAATTGATCACTTCCAAAGGCTCGTTATATGGATGAATGGTATTTTCCTCGTGCTCAAGCAACCGTGAGACCTCTTCTGGAATCTCATCATAATCTTCTTCTTCATCCCCATACACAGGACATTCAAATTTGGGAGAGGGTGCAGGGTCATTGTATTCAACGTTTTTTTAATTAATCTGCACATATGATTTATGATTGCGTTTAGAAACTGACACATATAACAAGTGATCATGCAGATTGAATTTCAGTTATTATTTATTCTGAAAGGGTTTTTTTTTATTTTTTTTTATTACCATTTTCCAAGAAAAAGGAGAAAATAAAGACATAATTCGGGAAGCAAAGACAACTTTTATTAATGATCTTAAAAGTCACAGCCAACAGATAAGCCCTACAACATTAATACTTCCGCCTTGGGAAAAGTGAAAGCCTTTCAAAAAAAAGATTAATCAAATCAGATTACTTTGAAATATGTATGCAAGAGGGAATATCAATGGTGACCCAGTTATGAACCCCGACTCCATGCGTCACATAATTCGGCATTTCCTGCTCTGCTTCATCTTCCTCAACAGCATTAATTCCAAAATCAGTTGGATAGAGGTAACCTCTACTGTGGAAAACATCACGATAGCTGCCTATAGTAGACTTTGACTTCAAACCTTCGCCTCTGCCATTCTTGGAAGAGAAACTCAAACCAATTTTGTTCTTGTTCACAAGTGGATCCACAATTCGTCCCCAAACTGCATTATGACTATTGCGCACAACCTGTTGCGCGTCCTTCAGTGAAACCATGGAATTCTAATTTCTCCTTATGTTGTCAACGAATAGAGCTTGGAACTGAGTTCCAACAGCAGCCTCATTCGCTTCAATAATACTGAAAGAGGATAAATGAGATATCAACAATGCTTGCTCCCCATTTATAATCACTACCTTCCCTTCACGCACAAACTTTAGCTTCTGATGTAAAGTTGAAGTGACAGCCCCTGCTTCATGTATCCATGGCCGTCCTAGCAAAAAACTATAAGCGGGAATAATATCCATGACCTGGAAGGTTATCTAGAACAAATGTGGTCCTATATGGATAGGTAAGTCCACTTCACCGATGACAGATTTCCTCGACCCATCAAATGCTTTCATAATGATGCCACTCGGGAGCATAGGTGTTCCTTGATATTTCAACTTCATGAGAGTACTGCCCAGTATAACATTCAACGCGGATCCATTATCAATTAGCACATTGGACAGCGAATCATTCTTGCAGTTCATAGATATGTGGAGGGCCAGGTTATGATTGCTCCCTTCATCTGGTAATTCATCATCGCATAAACTCAAGTTATTACATGATGTAATGTTTCCAATCACGCTGCTGAATTGATCTATTGGCATGTCACTCTCCACAAAAGCTTGGTCCAGTACTCTCATCAAGGATTCTCTATGAGTAGAGGAATTCATTAATAAAGCTAAGATAGATATCTTTGAAGGAGTCTGCAGTAGCTGATCTACAATTCTGTAGTCGCTCATCTTAATTATCTTCAAAATATCATCCACTTCTTTCTCTAGCGTAGCTCCACTAGTCTCTCTTGTAGTCTTCTTAGGTTTATCATTCTCAGTAATTCTCTTTCCAACAGCAACATCTCTCCGAACAACCGGCGCAAAGACACGACCGCTGCGGGTCACCCTGCTATTTTCAGCTATATTTCCAACACCGGGCATTGGCTGGATGAGAACTTCCACCCCATCTTCTAAGATTATAGCGTTGTATTTGTAAGGCATGACCATATCTGATTTGTAGGGGATATGACCTGGCAAACTAATTACTAATAGGGTAAAAGCTGGCTTGCTATGATATTCCACTTCAAAATGAGCGGGTGCACCAAAACAAGGCACAATGACGTTTACCCTTTCTTCAACACAATCATTCACCAAAAAGTCATTTCTGGAAAACAAATCTTCGTCTAAAGAGAAATACTCATCCGTGGAGGCATACTCTTCCTCTGACTCTTCTTCCGTTAAACAAACTTCAACCATATCAACCTCATGATAATCATCCCTCTGACCTATGATCTTGATAGTTCCATTGTCTAACAGCAACTGAACACCCTTCTTCACGATTGAACATCCTCGGGGATCTCGACAGTAAACTAGGCAAGATCCATATTGGTTTTCCACCTGACCAGCCGTATGGCAGAAGGTAGCATGCAACTGCACGAGATCCTCATTCATATACTCCACGTAAAAAATTATGAATTAACCAGGACATCTAAAAACCATGTTCACTTCCTCTTCATACTCTGCCCTAGGCCTGATTATGTGGATGAGGCCCTCATCCATCATCTCCTATAAATTAGCCTTTATCTTATCGCAACCCTGTATATTTGTACTGCAAGTAGCACAACCGGTATGGTTATGCGTATAGTAGCTAAATTCATAGAGGTCTGCATGCATTTTAACCAAATCTCCTCTAACCAGATTAATATCAAAAATCCAGAAGTCGCTTGGATAACTGGCCACCATATTCACAACATTTACTCCCCCGTACTTGGGTAGAAGGTTATCTTTCACATTAGGTCCCATGTCCTTGAAAGATAGAAAACTAGACTTTACCAATTTCTGCACCTCATTCTTCAAAGGATAACAATTCTCAACACTATGCCCTGGTGCTCCTTGATGAAAAGCACATGTTTGGTTTGCCTTATAATACCAAGGCAATGGTGATGGTACGGCGGGAGGTGGTCGTGTTTGGACCAACTTTTTCTAAATCAATGCTGGTAGTAGCTCTGTATAGCTCATGGGAATAGGGTTATAACTCTCTCTTCTCTGATTATACCCTTGATTCCCCTGCTGGGACGGTCTCTGATAAGCAACGATAGTTGGAGCAGCACTCACAACAGGAGTAACTGAGGCGACTTTCTGATAATGCTGATAATTCCTTCTAGGAGTGTTTACCTTCCTCTCTTGCATAACAACATTTACATCTCCCTCTTTCTTCTTAGTAAACCCATAAAATGGCTTCTTCACACCTCTGAATCCTTCACACTTTGTCAAACGGCCTTCTCTTACAGCCTCTTCTAAGCGGATACCCATTCCTACCATCTCAGTAAAGTCACTTAGAGTGCTTGCTACCATCCTCTCGTAGTAGAAAACACCCAGTGTCTTCAAGAAAATCTTAGTCATCTCATTCTCTTCCATGGGAGGAATCACTTGGGCGGCTACCTCACGCCATCTTTGTGCATACTCTTTGAACGATTCCTTGTCTTTCTGAACCATGTCCCTAAGTTGGTCACGGTCAGGCGCCATGTCCATGTTGTACTTGTATTTTTTGATGAATGCTTCTCCCAAATCATTAAAAGTATGGATATTAGCGTTGTCCAGACTCATATACCACTTCAACGCAGCACCGGTCAAACTATCCTGAAAAAAGTGAATCAGCAGACGTTGATCATTAGTATGGGTAGACATCCTTCTCACGTACATCACCAGGTGAGCACGAGGGCAAGTGTTGCCTTTATACTTCACAAATTCCAGGACCTTGAACTTAGCAGGTATCTTAACATTCGGAACCAAACATAGCTCATTCACATTCTGCCCAAATAGCTCTTTTCCCCTAAGGGCATTCATCTCTCTTTGCATCTTGTCAAATTGCTCTTGAAAATCATCCATTCTGTCATAAAGACCCAAGTCTTCACTCGGAGGAGGGAAAGGACGACACACATCATCATTAACAAA
Source organism: Vicia faba (assembly GCA_948472305.1). Classification (NCBI taxonomy): domain Eukaryota; kingdom Viridiplantae; phylum Streptophyta; class Magnoliopsida; order Fabales; family Fabaceae; genus Vicia; species Vicia faba. The sequence continues at coordinate 724,356,997 of OX451738.1, read as the reverse complement.
CAGAATCATATTTACCGAAGGAGGTGCAGTAGGAACAACATGCACCACAGGAGGTGCCGGAGTAACAATAGTCTGAACCACTAGAGTATCTTGAGGACCAAGATTGAAACCTTCATGTTCAAAATTCTCTGGCATCCCCCATGGATAACCTTGAGGCATGCGATTCTGAATAATAGCAGGAGTGGCAGATACGAGAACAGTCGGAACTTCAGTAGTTGCCCTTGTTGGTTGAATTTGAACACTCGGTGGCTGATTCTGAGAAACCACCAGAGCTTCCATCAGAGTAGTCAGATTGGTCATGCCGGCCTTCAAAGCAGAAACTTCTTCGCGCAGCTCGCGATTCTCCTGTTCTAAGTTGTCCTTCTTCTTTTTTAGATTAGCTCGAGTGTTGTAGTGATGAGTTAGCTTGCTGAACAAAGTAAAGAAGCTTCGTAAGACACTTGGGTATGACTAAATAATGCAAGAAATATGTGCAATATGATGCATGACATGTAATGCACATTATTATTTTTACTTTATTATTTAATATTTCAAGGGATTTAACGTTTATAGACATATTGCAAACAACAAAGTAATAACGCTTTTGAAATACTGGAAAAAATTATTATAATAACTCTAAAATGGATTACAAGTTTCAATGATCTCAAGTACAAGATGAAAATACAATCTAAAACCCTAAGATCACTCTATACGCTGGCGCTTCCCCATGAGTCTGGCAATCTGAGCTTTCAACCTCTTGTTTTCTTCCACATATCTGGTGGCAACCTCCTTCCAATCATCTGGATCAAGAAGTGAGTGATCAGCACCTGATTGAGGCTTAGGAGAAAATAAATCCCCTTGCCTCTCTATAGACTCTACCACTCGACTCTCAAGAATCTCAATCAAGTCGTCTTTCTCCTTCATATCTTCTTTGTAGGAACTTTTTAAAGTTTGGAACTTGTCCTTCCAAGCATCCCTTTACTGTTGTATCCTAACCAAAGCAAGCTGCAGCTCTTCTAGGTCATCTAATAAGGGAGGGGTGGTCTTCACAAATAGATCAGGCATGGGTGTCTCCTGGGTATACGGCATCTTTAACTGAATGGCTCTTGTTGTACCCCAAAATTTGCCCTCTCGTGTTTCCAAAGGTCTTCCCTTACATAGTTAGTCACAAATACTTGCCTAACAAAAATAAAGTTTTTTTTGAAGATATACAAAGTGTCTTTTGATTGGCATATGGGAAAAGGCTTCGATTAAGCGTTTGGAACCTTTCGATCAGGTTTGGTTCACTAGTCTTCGATTTGGCATTTGGAACTCTTCGATCAGGTTTTGGTTCACCAGTCTTCGATTGGGCATTTGGCACTCTTCGATCAAGCTTTGGTCTGCAGGTCTTCGATTGAGCGCTGGACCCTCCTTCGATCAAGTCAATGTCACAATGCTTCGACTATGCACTAGCTACTTCAGGCTTACCTTCGACTCACCAGGCAAGAAGATCATTCGAAGAACATGTAAATGACTCATTCTAAGAAGCACTCAGAAGGCCCATTTGAACGGTACATGAGAAGTCCATTCGAAGGAGGCAACTCAAGACCATTCGAAGAAGCATTTAGAAGGCCCATTCGAAAGGTACATAATAAGTCCATTCGAAGGAGGCAGCACAAGACCTTTCGATTGGCCTGTTAACAGTGTCTTTCGATTCAAGTTTCAATTAGTACCCTTTGATTGGTATATGGACAAATGCCCTTCGAATGGCATTTTGGTGCAGAGTTTCCCTGAATAAGAACATCAGAACGAAATGATTTTCGAATGGAATTTTAGTGCAGAGTTTCTCTCAACCTAAGATGCTCTGATAAAGGAAGTTCTGAACACTTCGAATCAGAACTTAGACTCATCACAAGGCCAAGGGCTGGTCGAGGTTGTCTAATAAGGAATAGATTCGAATTGGGACTTTAAAGCAGTCGAAACTGGAAAAGAAGGCAAATTCGAAGGGGTTGGATCTGTAAGTCAGTTTTTTATTTCCATCAAGTTGGAGGCCCAAAACAACTCAAAGCAAGCTGGCAGAAACGCATGATTGGATCAAATATGGCAAGTCTTTATGAAAAATCAAATCAAATCTCTCCATCATAATGGACCAAGATTTGATATACAAATGTTGACCTAATTTCTTTGTCTATATGAACCTCATGCTCACAAGTCACACAGGAAAAAAAAAACACATACACAAACTCTGCAGAAACGGCCACACAACCTTGAGAAAAAAAGTTAGAACAGTGAGAGATCAAAAACAACCTTGTAGGCAGATTCAGACCCAAAGAAATACGCAACTCTCTTACCATCAACCTCCTGAAGCGAGGCCAATCAAAAACCAAGCTTTTCATCATCTAAATCGCACTGTAAGTGTTCTAGAAAACGCCTCTGAACATGAAAACGCTATTCATCATTCTTGCATCTTTTCTTTAAAATATTGACATATTTTTTATTGTTATTTGATTTAGAATTTTTTGGCATTGTCCAATTTAATTTTCATGGCCTCTAACCCCATTTATAGAACCTAGGGTTCCTGTTCTTGTTTTTAGGCGTTTCTTGTACAGGGTAAATTGAGACAAACAATGGCTATAGGAATGATGAGGAGGTCGAGACGAACACATCTGTGTTCTTGAATAGAATTTTCATGGCCTGGAGCGATTTTTAGAACCATCCCACAAAACTTCCTGCGGATAAAAATCCGCAGGTAAATAATCAGGGTGTTTGGGGAAGATGATAACGTGTCTCAGCTCCATTGGTCCATTCGAATCCATTACGCGCTTTTTATTTTTTTGGCAGGCCTAATTGTTGTTTTGTTTTATATTATTCGCGTCTTATCCCACTGACAGGTTAACATCATGGCTCAGTTGGTAGCGCGCTGGTTGAATTGTCCAAGGGGACCTGTATTTGAATCCCAGGTCCCCCCAAAACTTTGTTACATTTTTCTGCAGGTGCTCAGATGCAGCGCTCCAGGCAGGGAGCATCATACACCTCCAGATCTCATGCGCCAGGTAGTTCCAGATCCAGATCCAGTGGTCCAGGATGAGGTTCACCATGAACCTTGGCCAACAAACACCCAGGAAATCTGAAAGTCCAACAGGCTGGACGTTTGGGCTTGGAAGTTGCAATTCATACTCCCTTTCGAGCCCAGCACCCCTGAGTTTGTTTATTTAATTTCCTTTTCACTATTCTATTATCATAATTAATTAATTAACTAATTAACTTTTTTTTTATAAAAAATCAGAAAAGACAAAAATATTTGTATGTTAATTTTATTACTTATTTTTGTAAATAAACCATTAACCAATTAAGTTAGCTTTTTAATTAGGTATAATCTTAACATTTTTTGCAATAAATAAAAATTGATTTAGAATTAGGGTTTTGGCATTTTTTTTAACCTTTCTAATTTTATTTTTTTAACTAAAATAAAACTCAAAAACATTTTCTTTTTAATTAATTCCGTTATTAATTTAAACTTAATTCTTAAATCCAAAATACCAAAAATATGCTTTTTTTCAATGAAAAGGGTCAACACCCTAAAGGACAATTTGATTCAACTTTTCTCGCGCGTATTATTTTTTTATCTATATTTGTGTAATTGCTCCGAGGATGTAATAGTTTTAACTTAGGACTTTATTTACCGCTTTTATTTATTTTCCGCATTTAATTTTAAGGGTTTGTCTTTGGCGATGTAAATACTCGACGCCTTGTAATAGCTTAGCTTTATTTTCTGCAATTTATTTTCCGCAACCATTAACTACTAGATGTATGAATAATAGGCTATGCATGACAAGATCTACCTTAACTTAAAATCAACCGTAGCTCACCATGACATGTAAAGATAACATAACTGAAAATTGACACACTTGCACATGCCACTCCTAGGGTACGCCTCACTTGGTTGCCTCGACGTGGTCATTAAGTATAGGATGTTTTAGAGGTCGTCCTCTTGTCCAAAGATCAAAGTTGCCTCGAAACAGTTGCCTCGGATAAAAAATGATCTAAGACATTAGGGTTACCACTAAGGCGTCCTAACGTTGCTTTAGTGACCACACATCCCTACAATCGAATTAACCTGAAAACTCCAACGACGGTGCTACCTACTCCTCAATAGTGGGATAGCACTGTCTAAAGGACATTTGCACAGTTTAATTCCTTTTTGAGTAGGTAGAGGTTCTTGAGTGCTTGCTCTTTTTTAAAACAAAAACAACTTTTCGCACTTACACTCTCTTCCAAAAAACAAAACTCTTTTCAAAACCCACAAACACAAGAAAAGCAAAACTTTTTGAAAACATAGTGAGCAAGTACCTAAGAGCCCGTGGACAACCACGGATAGAAAGGGTGCTAACACATTCCCTTTCTATAATCTACCTCCCGAACCCGAGAAACATCTCGAAAAGGAATTTTTCTGTGCTTTTGTCCTTTCCTTGTTGGATAAAATAAAAGACGGTGGCGACTCTTGCTTACCGTGACATTTTGCAAAAACAAACGCAAACGCGAACCAGCATTCCAAAACAGTCAGTTCTCATTCCCACCAATCACAGAACTGGCGACTCTGCTAGGGAGATATAAGTGAGGTGTACCTTAGGATTAGATCACTTGTGTTTTCAATTGTATGCTTTGTATGCTTTAAAATTTTGTGGGCTTGTATCGGAGTTTTATAGATCCTAACCCGGATCTGGGGGCACCCTTTTTTAGGTAAGTAGCAATAAACTGTGAGGGATCTGTCCGGCGTAGACCGACACGGATGAAGCAGTAGCTACGTTGGTGTGACACCTTGGTCTATACCAATATCCCTTGTGTTGGAACGAGGAGAATATGGGTCTTCTGAGGAGTCATTAAGCATCAACTGACCTTAGAACCTTAAATTTACCAACTTGGCCATAGAACAGTAGCAGTATGCTACACTCATTGAGACTAAACTCTCGCGATGGTTCCGGCTGCAAGAAAGGTTCCTAAACTGGAATTATGACCGATTGGGGGTAGTCAATGATATTGAGATCCTCTAGAACCCGGTTACTATTTTTAGGACAGTTCTTAACCAACTGAAACTGAAAGAGGGTAGTACCTAAGCTTCATGCCAGCCTGAAATTTAAGGGCTCTTTTGTGTGACTTGTGTGCCTTTACCATGTTTGCCTTTTGTGAATACTTGTGGTGTGCCTTTACCATGACATCATAACATCATAACATTGCATACATCCTGCATAAGGACTAACCCATTTCAAAGACAAGAGGGTTTCATCTTTGCTCTGTTTTGTAGGACCTCATGATGCCCATGCGTAGGAATACTATCTGGCTCAACTTTGTTCAGGTACCTACTTTGCTTAAAGAGTTGGTTGTCAGGATTCCAGACACTACTTCCTTCATCAGGAGGCATGGTTCTCTTCTCGGTTTAGTCACCTCAAAGTTGGACCAACAAATGATGAGTGTCTTGATCCAATTTTATGATCCCCTATATCATTGCTTCACCTTTCAAGACTTCCAGCTGGTTCCTACCCTGGAAGAGTTCTCTGAATTGCTTGGTATCTTTGTTTTGAAGCAGACTCCATTCACCGGTTGGGAAAAGACTCTCAGGCCTGAAGAGATTGCTGCAGCCCTTCACTTGACCAAAGAAGAGGTAATGGCTAATTGGGAGACTAGAAGTGGAGTTAAGGGTTTTTTGGCTAAGTTTCTGGTTGGCTAAGCTAATTGTTTCTGGGATAACTTAGACTTCAAAGCGTACGAGGACATTCTGGCTCTTTTAATCTATGGTATGGTATTGTTTCCAAATCCTGACACTTTTGTTAATGTTAATGCCATAAAGATCTTCATCTCTCGGAACCCTGTACCCACTCTCTTGGGTGATATCCTTCATCAGCTCTATGCTCGTACTGCCCGAAAGCGGGGAACTTTGATGTGATGTGCTCCTTTACTGTCAAGGTGGTTTATTTCGCACCTCCCTAAGTCCGTACTGAAGAACGAAGAAGGAATGGGCTGGGCTTATAGGGTAATGTCTCTTACTAATAATGACATTATCTGGACTCTCAAAGGCTTGGATGAGGTGACTGTCATTGATCGTTGTGGAGAGTATCCTAATGTTCCATTGATCGGGACCCGTGGAGGAATTTCCTACAACCCATGTTTAGCTCTCCATCAGTTTGGAAGAGCCAGAAGAGAAGGGCCTCATGAGATGTTGACACCTCATATCATCTTTGATTTTCAGGGAGATAGCGACGAGCTGCGTCGTAGATTCATCAGGGCTTGGGATAGAGTTCATAAATCTGACCTGCATGAGTTGGGACCAAAGACTTCTCTGCCGATGGAGCCATACCTCAGATGGGTCCGCATCCGTGCCCAGAGGTTAGGTATGCCGTACGAATCTGTCAGGCCTATTACTCTTGAAGTTGCTGATAAAGACAGGGTTCCTCCAACTATTCTCCATCCTCATACGCCCACTGATATTGGCACACTGAAGAGGTCTTGGGCGCAACTGCGGGAAGAACGGGATTCTTATCGGGAGAGGTTCAATGAACAAGAACAGAAGATCCAGAAGCTGACTAAGCAATTGGAGAACGAGCGGATCCTGAATGATTATATCCGCATTGAGAAGAAGAGGCCATGGGAGCATTGATGGACCTTTGAGGATTTCTTTTACAATTTTTTATTTACTTTTCAGTATTTCCATTCTTGTAACGCCTAAGGGCAATTTGTTGAACAATTTAAATTCTGAAGTTAAATCTAATAAAGTGTGTTTCCTTTCTTGTTTACAAATTTGAATCCCGATTGTCTTTGAAATCATAAATCATACGCATTTCATCTCATGCACTTCATAAACAGGTACCCTTTTACAGGTTTCTTATCTTCTTCGTTGTTTATTTCAGCAATCATCATGTATACTGAACCTTCCACTGAGCAAGCTATCAAGGCCCTCCAGGCCCAGAATGCCCAGTTTCAAGAGTTGTTCATGAGCTTAGCTAAGGGTCAGCAGGACCTAAAGACCCTGATTCTGAAAGAGAGGAAGAAGAAGAAGAAGAGGACCGTTCTGTTCAACACCGGGCACAGGTTTGGAAATGGGCTGCAAAACGAAGTTGATTTGGCCACCTCATCGGGAGGGAAAGACAGTCCACAAGGAAGGAGGGCTCCTAGCCCTATAGTCTCCGACAACGAGACAGACTATGATGAAGAACAGTATCCTCCTGCTGAGGATAAGTACAAACAGCTGGAAGACCGTTTGAGTGCCATGGAAATACAGAAGGTGCCCGGTCTGGACTTCGGAGATCTAGGTCTATCCTCTGTGGTGGTGATTCCCCATAAGTTCAAGGCACCTGCCTTTGCCAAGTATGACGGAGATTCCTGTCCAAAGCTGCACCTCCGGTCATATGTAAGGAAGATCCAACCTTACACTGCTGATAAGAACTTGTGGATCCACTTCTTTCAAGACAGTCTCTCAGGGACTCAGCTTGAGTGGTTCTATCAGCTGGATGGAGCCAGTATCCGTAGCTGGGAAATTTGGCTACTGCGTTCTATAAGAAGTATCAATATAACTCCGACCTTGCTCCTACGCGTACCCAACTCCAGGGTATGTCAATAGGGACATGTGAAGGATTTAAAGAGTATGCTAAAAAATAAAGAGACCTTGCCGGAAGGGTGTAACCTCCTTTAGTTGAACGTGAACTTGTTGATATGTTTTTGGGGACCCTGTCTGGTCCATTTTTTAACCATTTGATTGGAAGCTCTTCAGCCGGGTTTACAGACCTTATCTTGACTGGTGAGAGGATTTAAGCTGGTATCAAGGCTTGGAAGATACAGAAGGGTGCCTCATCGAGCACCGAGAAGAAGCCATTCAAGAAAGAATCCAGTGTTGTCTACGGTTTAAGAAGACATAATAGACCGGAACACCGCCAAGCTGTCAACGCGGTTGTTATTTCAAAACCTGCTGGTTCTCCTCAGCATCACAACCAACAAAGGGGTGAGAGACCTCGAAGGCAATTCACTCGTCTCAGCATGACCTTGTCTCAGATATTGCCACAGTTATTGACGACCAATCTGGTGACTCTAAAAGAAGCTCCGAAGATTTCAAACACAACATCCCCAAAGTACAATCCTAACGCCTGCTGCGCTTATCACTCTGACAGCCCGGGGCATAATACGGATGATTGTTGGGCTTTGAAGAATAAGGTTCAGGACCTAATCGATGCAAAGGAGATTGAGTTTGAGGCGCCCGAGAGGCCTAATGTTGTGACTGCTCCCATGCCCAAACATGGAGTAAATGCTGTAGAGGAAGACTTGTTTGTAGCCTCTGTGGATGATATTGTTACCCCGCTGATGACCGTCAAGAGGAACCTGTTGCAAGCTGGTTTATTTCCGGGATATGGTGAAGGTTGCCATCTGTGTTCTGTTTCACCTACTGGTTGACCATCTTTGAAGTCAGGCATCCAAAACCTGATGGGTAACAAGGAGATCCTGTTTGAGAAGATTGTTGTTCCTGCCACCCCTACTGAAGAAGTTTCCATTATTACCATTTTCAACAATTCTCCCAAGGCTCCCTCGAGGAAGCCTGTCAGAATTACGCCTGTTCAGAAGATTGCACCCATAATCATCACTGTTCTGGGGCCTATTCCCTACACCTCTGACAAAGCTGTCCCTTGGCACTATGGGGCAGATGTTAATGTTCTTGGAGTCAAGCAAGAGTTTTATGTTGATACCGGCATCAGCCACATTATCGGGCCTGCTAAAGTAACCCGCAGTGGTAGACTTTTCTCACCTGATATTGCTCCATCGACTTTTCGAAGACCTGTTGTCATTACACCTACAAGTGTGCCTAATGCCATTCCTGGTCAAGTTCTTAGTCCTACCCCTGTCACCGAGTCATCTAACGCTCGGGGCAAAGGGATCACCACTGATATGCCTGCCCAGACGGAGGCGCCAAAGACAAACACTGTTGAAGCTTCCAAACAGGAGATGGAAGAGATCCTGAAGATTATTAAGAAGAGTGATTATAATGTAGTCGAGCAACTGGGGAAAACCCCATCCAAGATTTCTATGTTATCATTGTTGTTGTGTTCAGAGGCCCATGCCAAGGCTCTGATTACCTTCCTGAAGACGGCCCACGTGCCACAAGAGACGCCAGCTGATCAGTTTACCGATTGTGTGGCCAATTTAACTGCTGATAATGGTTTGGGTTTCTCCGACGTTGATCTGACTGCTAAAGGGAAGAACCATAACGATGCCCTGCATGTCTCCATTGAATGTAAGGGCACTACTCTTGCACATGTGTTGGTTGACACTGGTTCCTCATTGAACGTCTTGCCAAAGAAAGCTCTAGACAGGTTGGATTGCGAAGGGTTGGAGCTAAAGCCAAGTAACATTGTTGCCCGGGCCTTTGATGGGTCTAAAAGGATGGTGCGTGGTGAGGTGGATATTCCAATTAATGTTGGTTCTCAGGTCTTCAATTCTACATTCTACGTGATGGACATTCGACCATCCTATTCTTGTTTGTTGGGTCGTCCATGGATCCATAAAGCTGGAGTTGTGACCTCAACACTCCATCAGAAGCTGAAGTACCCGGTCAGAGGGAAGATTGTGACAGTACAGGGGGAGGAAGAGTATATGGTCAGCCACCTCAACTCGTTCAGATACATAGAGATGGATAGGGAGTTCATTGAGACCCCATTTCAACACTTTGAAGAGGTTCCTTAGACACTGGCATCAGCTGAGACTATGGATGAAGATTCTCCGATGAAGATGGCTTCCTTAAAGGATGCCCGGGCTGTTATTGAGAAGGGTGAGTATGCAAACTGGGGACGACTTCCTGATTTCACTCAGAATACTAACAAGTTTGGTTTGGGTTTCACTGCAGAAGCTCAAAGGGCGGTTCATAGTGCAAGGATTGGAAGACCTCCTGTGTTCATCAGCAACTCGGGAGTAAATGCCATTGAAGATGACGTGGTGGAGTCTGAATTCGACAGCTGGATCTACCCTACGACCAACGGTGGACCAAGCAACTGGACAGCAAAGGACTTCATCCCTATCACTTATGTTACTCAGTAATGAACTCTTTGTTTTGAATTTGTAACAGACAATATCGTGAAACTTTATGGCCTGGTGTCTTACTCGGAGCACCGTGGCTTCATTTGTGAGGGCTTTTGTGTGCCATTTTCATATATCATTAATAAAAGCATTGGACGTTTTTGCATTCCAAATCTTTTGCTCCTTGTCTTTCTTTATTATATATTGCAAAACAGCTATTTTACACACACTCACATATACAGGTCTCAATCCACTCTGGATCTCACTGGTAACGACTCTGTTACCGCCAGTTATGACTTCGAAAATCCGATCAACTTAGCCGAAGACGAAGGTGAAGATGATTGCGAAGTGCCTGGTAAACTTGCAAGACTGCTACTCCAAGAAGAAAGGGCCATTCAGCCACATGAAAAGCTAGTGGAAACAGTGAACCTGGGTACTGAGACAGACAAAAAGGAAGTCAAGATCGGTGCAAAATCTGGAGCTTAGTATGAAACAACGGTTGATTCAGATGCTGCACGACTATGTTGAAATCTTTGCCTGGTCCTACGAAGATATGCCTGGGTTGGATACCGACATTGAGGTTCATCGCCTGCCTACCAAGGAAGACTTCCATCCCGTAAAATAGAAGGTTCGCCATATGTGCCCAGAGATGTCCGAGAAAATCAAGGCTGAGGTTATGAAACAATTTGACGCCGGTTTTCTAGCAGTAACTTCTTACCCTCAATGGGTCACCAATGTGGTTCTAGTGCCGAAGAAAGATGGTAAGGTCAGAATGTGTGTTGACTACAGGGATTTGAACAGGGCAATCCCTAAGGATGACTTCCCTCTGCCTCACATCGACGTTCTGGTTGACAATACTGCTCAGCACAAGGTATTTTCCTTTATGGATGGTTTCTCTGGTTATAATCAAATCAAAATGGCTCCCGAAGACATGGAGAAGACCACCTTCGTTACTCAGTGGGGCACCTTTTGTTACAAGGTCATGCCTTTTGGGTTGAAAAATGTTGGGGCAACATACCAGCGTGCCATGGTTGCTTTGTTTCATGACATGATCCATCATGAGATTGAAGTATACGTCGACGATATGATTGCGAGGTCCCAAACTAAGGAGGAACACCTTTACCATCTACAAAAGCTGTTTGACCGGTTGAAGTTGTACAAATTGAGGTTGAACCCGAACAAGTGCACCTTCGGAGTGAGGTCTGGAAAACTGCTAGGTTTCGTCGTGAGCGACAAAGGTATTCAAGTGGACCCTGCCAAGGTGAAAGCTATACAAGAGACGCCAGCTCCCAAGACAGATAAAGAGGTCAGAGGCTTTCTAGGACGTCTAAACTACATTGCCCGATTCATCTCGCACCTAACTGCTACTTGTGAGCCAATCTTCAAGCTACTTAAGAAAGATCAAGTGGTACGTTGGAATGATGAATGCCAGGCCGCTTTCGAAAGAATCAAAGAGTATCTCCAGGAGCCACCTATTCTTATGCCACCAGTTGAAGGGAGACCTCTGATCTTATACTTAACAGTACTTGACAACTCAATGGCGTGTGTGCTGGGGCAGCATGACGAGTCTGGCCGAAAAGAGCATGCTATTTATTACCTTAGCAAAAAGTTTACCGACTGTGAGACCCAATACTCACTGCTTGAGAAAACTTGTTGCACTTTGGCATGGGCTGCTCGCCGGCTGAGACAGTATATGCTGACTCACACTACTCTATTGATTTCAAAGATGGATCCAATCAAGTATATCTTCGAAAAGCATGCCTTGTCTGGAAAAATAGCAAGATGGCAGATGATCTTGACTGAGTATGACATCCAGTACACAACTCAAAAAGCAATAAAGGGAAGTGTATTGGCAGACCATTTGGCACATCAGGCAGTGGATGATTACCAGTCTATGAACTTTGAATTCCCGGATGAGAATATCATGTTGATAACTGATTGTGAACCACCTGGACCGGATGAAGGACCTGAGGAAGGATCCCGATGGTCTATGCACTTTGATGGAGCTTCGAACGCTTTGGGTAACGGCATTGGCGTTGTAATCATATCTCCTAAAGGCTCACATACTCCACTTACCACCCGACTATGTTTCAACTGCACCAACAATATGGCGGAGTATGAAGCATGCATTCTAGGTCTTCGAGCTGCAATTGACCTAAGGATTAAGTTTCTGAGTGTCTTCGGAGATTCCTCTCTCGTGATCAGTCAGATCAAAGGAGAGTGGGATACGAAACACCCAAATCTTATTCCTTACAAGGAGTATGTGTTGACGTTGCTCCCCCATTTCGAGGAGATAACCTTTGAACACTTCCCAAGAGAGGAGAATCAGTTGGCGGACGCGCTAGCTACGATGGCTTCTATGTTCAAAGTCAAGTGGGACAACGAGGCTCCCCGGATCATTATTTGGAAATTGGATGAACCCGCACATTGTTGTGATCTTGAGACCGAAGAGGTAACAGAAAAGCCTTGGTATCATGCAGTGAAGAGGTACCTTGAAGCTCAAGAATACCCTGAGGGTGCATCTATTAATAACAAGAAGTTTCTGAGAAGGTTCGCGGCAAAGTTCTTCATTAGCAATGGCATTCTTTACAAACGTAACCATGATTCAACCTTACTGCGTTGTGTGGATAAGATTGAAGCAAAAAGGATCATGGCAGAGCCGCATGAAGGTACCTTCGGAACTCATTCCAGTGGACATACCATGGCAAAGAAAATCCTTCGGGCAGGATATTACTGGTCCATGATGGAAGCCGATTGTTATCAGCATTCTCGGACATGTCACAAGTGTCAGGTCTATGCTGATAAGGTACACATCCCTCCAGTTCCTCTGAATGTCTTCACAGCACCTTGGCCTTTTGCAATGTGGGGCATTGATATGATCCGCGAGATCAGACCTACGACATCCAACGGGCATCGTTTCATTCTGGTAGCAATTGATTACTTTACAAAGTGGGTTGAAGCAGCTTCCTTTGCTACGGTAACTAAGAATGTCGTGGCACAATTCATTCGGCACAACCTGATCTGTCGATATGGCGTACCAGAGAGGACCATTACGGATAACAGTATCAATCTTAACAGCAAGATGATTGCTGAGCTCTGCGAGCAATTCAAAATACAGCACCACAACTCTTCTCCCTACCGGCCGAAGATGAACGGGGCTGTCGAAGCGGCAAATAAGAACATCAAGAAGATTGTGCAGAAGATGATAGTGACATACAAAGACTGGCACGAGATGTTACCATTTGCTCTTCATGGGTACCGTACCTCAGCACGGACGTCAACAGGAGCAACACCCTTTTCCTTGGTTTATGGCATGGAGGCAGTCTTACCCATTGAAGTTCAGATACCCTCTCTTCGGATCATGAAAGATGCAGGCTTGAGCAAAGACGACTAGATCCAGACCCGATTTGATCATCTGAATCTAATCGACGAAAAGAGACTTACTGCTATTTGTCATGGTCAGACGTACCAAAAACGGATGATCAACGCATTTAACAAGAAAGTCAGACGACAAGAGTATCGATTTGGGGACCTGGTAATCAAGCGCATTATCTTACCCCAAGGTGATCCCAGGGGAAAATGGACCCCTACTTACGAAGGGCCATTTGTGGTTAAGAACATCTTCTCAGGGGGAGCTATGATTCTGACCACCATGGATGGTGACGACCTTCCTCACCCCGTCAATGCAGACATAGTAAAAAGATACTACGCATAATCAAAGACCCGCTAGGTCGACTGGCCTAGGCAAAAATAAGGGCTTCCCGGTGAACCAAAAGGGTTCGGGCAAAAATAAGGGATGAAAAAAAAAATCTCTGTACACTCGGCAAGTCGAAAACCTGAAAAGGCGGCTTGGGCAAAAATGGGTATCCCGGTGGACTGAAAACCCGAAAGGGCAGTCTAGGAAAAAGTTAGGGATCAAAGCATAATACTTTGTCTCATTGGATCACCCTGCATCCAGACTTCGGTATCAACTATCAGGCTCGGACGGCACCAATCAATCAGATTCATCTCCAATTAAGCAACAAAGTGATGAGATGCTTGAAGATATAAAGGCAATAGCAGAGTTGGAACCCAGTGGGATTATTCACATAGCTGTTTTGTTGTCTTTTCACAAATTGTATAAATCCTTTTTGTTCAGCGGCGTTCTCTTACTAGGACGTCAGCCTCTTGTACAAAAGCACCTATTTACAGGCAAACTTCAAAATCAATACAAATTCATTTTCAGACAAATTTCAAACTGTTTTTCCTTTATCTGTTTTGTTTTGCAAAGAACGTCCAATGTTCATTTTTAATATATGCATTTGACCTTAATTTCTGCTCATAAATATTTACATGCGAAACAGAGGAATAGTTACGGGTGAAATCAGAAGTAGAGGCAATAAGAATTGTCTGAGCGGTCTAGTTGCTCTATCCACCAAGGTATATATTCAGCTGAAGAATACGGCTAAGATACCTTCACTCCCCGCAGAGTAAGACAATAGTGATAGCTCTCTCTCAGTTGAGACTTGCAACTATGAACGAATCAGCAATGCTCTCCCCTAGCAGAGTTGGTCTACCATCAGCCCAAAAAAAAAGTTGGGTATCCCCAGAAGATCTTAATATTCCCCAGCGGAGTATGAGGATATTCCCCAAAAAGTGTAGGAGTATCCCTGGCAGTCTTAATATTCCTCAACGGAATATAAGAATGTTCCCCGACAGAATACAAGATACCCCCGGTGGAGCCATTTCCCCAGTGCAGTCTAAAAAAGTTTCCCCAATGGAGTTGAATCATCTTCCCCAGTAGATTCTGGAAGCTTATCCCCTGCAGAATACAAATAAATCTCCCCAGCCAAATTCAGAGGTTATCCTCACAAGGGTATAACCGGGTTATCCTCAGCAAGTTGCAACTGAAGGATCATCCCCAGCGAAGTGCTTTCTACCCCCAACGGAGTTCATCATCAAAATCCCCAACAGAGCTTATCAACGGAATCCCAAGCGGAGTTTATCATTAAAATCTCAGCGAAGTATCTCTTCCCCACAGAGTAATTCCCCGTAGAGTAATCTCGTCACCAGTTTATTCCCCAACGGAGTTCCTCCCTCCTGCCGGTTTATTCTCACGATCATCTTCGTTCATCATCCCCAGCAGAAACAAAGAACTCAACACTATTCTCCAGTAGCTCCGGGATTTATTTTCCCCAGCTAAAAACATCACATCTTCATACATCATGACATACATACGCATCATACAACACAAATCTCATTTATTTTGAGAATATCATGACCTCATGCATTTCATACATCATGACATTGCATACAGCTAACGTTTACCTCTTTCAGGAGAAGGTCAATCAAAAGATGGCTACCATCAACCTTTTCAAGTTCCAGATTAATACCTGTAACAAGCTAGGAAAAAGATCTGTGGACGATTGATTGTAGGTTAATACCTGTAACAAGCCAGGAAAATTATATACATGAAGAGATTGAAGAGTAATACCTGTAACAAGCCAGGAAGACTTTCTTTCTCAGGTCAGAGATTAATACCTGAAACCAGCAAGGACAGATATCTTCTCGACCAACCTTTTCAAGTTCCGGATTAATACCTGTAACAATCCAGGAAAAAGATCTGTGGACGACTGATTGTAGGTTAATACCTGTAACAAGCCAGGAAAATTATCTACATGAAGAGATTGAAGAGTAATACCTATAACAAGCCAGGAAGACTTTCTTTCTCAGGTCAGAGACTAATACCTGAAACCAGCCAGGACAAATATCTTCTCGACCAACCTTTTCAAGTTCCGGATTAATACCTGTAACAAGCCAGGAAAAAGATCTGTGGACGATTGATTGTAGGTTAATACCTGTAACAAGCCAGGAAAATTATCTACATGAAGAGATTGAAGAGTAATACCTGTAACAAGCCAGGAAGAATTTCTTTCTCAGGTCAGAGATTAATACCTGAAACCATCCAGGACAACTATCTCATCGGCCAACCTTTTTAAGTTCCAGATTAATACCTGTAACAAGCCAGGAAAAAGATCTGTGGACGACTGATTGTAGGTTAATATCTGTAACAAGCCAGGAAAATTATCTACATGAAGAGATTGAAGAGTAATACCTGTAATAAGCCAGGAAGACTTTATTTCTCAAGTCAGAGATTAATACCTGAAACCAGCCAGGATAGATATCTTCTCGACCAACCTTTTCAAGTTCCGGATTAATACCTGTAACAAGCCAGGAAAAAGATCTGTGGACGACTGATTGTAGGTTAATACCTATAACAAGCCAGGAAAATTATCTACATGAAGAGATTGAAGAGTAATACCTGTAACAAGCCAGGAAGACTTTCTTTCTCAGGTCAGAGATTAATACCTGAAACCAGCCAGGACAGATATCTTCTCGACCAACCTTTTCAAGTTCCTGATTAATACCTGTAACAAGCCAGGAAAACTATTTGTGGACGACTGATACCTGTAACAAGCCAGGAAAACTATTTGTGGACTAATACCTGTAACAAGCCAGGAAAACCATCTACACAAAGAGATTGAAGATTAACACCTATAACAAGCCAGGAAGACCATCTTTCTTTCTCAGGTATGCAATTTCTCGCTAAGGAATCTCTTATGCGATCGACACTCCTGCAGATGGCATCTATAAGCCCATCCTCCTACCAACAGTCTCCAAATGGCATCTGTAAGCCCATTCTCGACGTCACAATGCTGATACTACACCATGCGAGTGCAAATTTCTAGGCACTCTAGTGTTCAATTATCTTCCACCTTCAGATCACGAAAGGATCGAAAGCCAATCTATATCCTCACGTCTAAGAAAATTGAACAGGGGCAACTGTTATACCCCAAAATTTGCCCTCTCATGTTTCCAAAGGTCTTCCCTTACATAGTTAGTCACAAACACTTGCCTAACAAAAATAAAGTTTTTTTTGAAGATATACAAATTGTCTTTCGATTGGCATATGGGAAAAGGCTTTGATTTAGCATTTGGAACCTTTCGATCAGGTTTGGTTCACCAGTCTTCGATTGGGCATTTGGAACTCTTCGATCAGGTTTTGGTTCACCAGTCTTCGATTGGGCATTTGGCACTCTTAGATCAAGCTCTGGTTTGTAGGTCTTCGATTGAGCACTGGACCCTCCTTCGATCAAGTCAATGTCACAATGCTTCGACTATGCACTAGCTACTTCAGGCTTACCTTCGACTCACCAGGCAAGAAGCTCATTCGAAGAACATGTAAATGACTCATTCGAAGAAGCACTCAGAAGGCCCATTCGAACGGTACATGAGAAGTCCATTCGAAGGAGGCAACTCAAGACCATTCGAAGAAGCATTCAGAAGGCTCATTCGAAAGGTACATAAGAAGTCCATTCGAAGGAGGCAGCACAAGACCTTTCGATTGGCCTGTTAACAGTGTCTTTCAATTGAAGTTTCAATTAGTACCCTTCGATTGGTATATGGACAAATGCCCTTCGAATGGCATTTCGGTGCAGAGTTTCCCTGAATAAGAACATCAGAACGAAATGATTTTCGAATGGCATTTTAGTGCAGAGTTTCTCTCAACCTAAGATGCTCTGATAAAGGAAGTTCTGAACACTTCGAATCAGAACATAGACTCATCACAAGGCCAAGGGCTGGTCGAGGTTGTCTAATAAGGAATAGATTCGAATTGGGACTTTGAAGCAGTCGAAACTGGCAAAGAAGGCAAATTCGAAGGGGTTGGATCTGTAAGTCAGTTTTTGATTTCCATCAAGTTGGAGGCCCAAAACAACTCAAAGCAAGCTGGAAGAAACGCATGATTGGATCAAATATGGCAAGTCTTTATGAAAAATCAAATCAAATCTCTCCATCATAATAGACCAAGATTTGATACACAAATGTTGACCTAATTTCTTTGTCTATATGAACCTCATGCTCACAAGTCACACAGGAAAAAAAAACGCATACACAAACTCTGCAGAAACGGCCACACAACCTTGAAAAAAAAAGTTTAAACAGTGAGAGATCAAAAACAACCTTGTAGGCAGATTCAGACCCAAAGAAAGACGCAGCTCTCCTGCCATCAACCTCCTGAAGCGAGGCCAATCAAAAACCAAGCTTTTCATCATCTAAATCGCACTGTAAGTGTTCTAGAAAACGCCTCTGAACATGAAAATGCAATTCATCATTCTTGCATCTTTTCTTTAAAATATTGACATATTTGTGATTGTTATTTGATTTAGAATGTTTTGGCATTGTCCAATTTAATTTTCATGGCCTCTAACCCCATATATAGATCCTAGGGTTCCTGTTCTTGTTTTTAGGCGTTTCTTGTGCATGGTAAATTGAGACAAACAATGGCTATAGGAATGATGAGGAGGTCGAGACGAACACATCTGTGTTCTTGAATAGCATTTTTTATGGCCTGGAGCGATTTTTAGAACCATCCCACGAAACTTCCTGCGAATAAAAATCCACAGGTAAATAACCAGGGTGTTTGGGGAAGATGATAACGTGTATCAGCTCCATTGGTCCATTCGAATCCATTACGCGCTTTTTATTTTTTTGGCAGGCCTAATTGTTGTTTTGTTTTATATTATTCGCGTCTTATCCCACTGACAGGTTAACATCATGGTTCAGTTGGTAGCGCGCTGGTTGAATTGTCCAATGGGACCTAGATTCGAATCCCAGGTCCCCCCAAAACTTTGTTACATTTTTCTGCAGGTGCTCAGATGCAGCGCTCCAGGCAGGGAGCATCATACAACTCCAGATCTCACGCGCCAGGTGGTTCCAGATCCAGTGGTCCAGGATGAGGTTCACCATGAACCTTGGCCAACAAACGCCCAGGCAATCTGAAAGTCCAACAGGCTGGACGTTTGGGCTTGGAAGTTGCAATTCATACTCCCTTTCGAGCCCAGCACCCCTGAGTTTGTTTATTTAATTTCCTTTTTCACTATTCTATTATCATAATTAATTAATTAACTAATTAACTTTTTTTTTATAAAAAATCAGAAACAACAAAAATATTTGTATGTTAATTTTATTACTTATTTTTGTAAATAAACCATTAACCAATTAAGTTAGCTTTTTAATTAGGTATAATCTTAACATTTTTTGCAATAAATAAAAATTGATTTAGAATTAGGGTTTTGGCATTTTTTTTAACCTTTCTAATTTTATTTTTTTTAACTAAAATAAAACTCAAAAACATTTTCTTTTTAATTAATTCCGTTATTAATTTAAACTTAATTCTTAAATCCAAAATACCAAAAATATGCTTTTTTTCAATGAAAAGGGTCAACACCCTAAAGGACAATTTGATTCAACTTTTCTCGCGCGTATTATTTTTTGATCTATATTTGTGTAATTGCTCTGAGGATGTAATAGTTTTAACTTAGGACTTTATTTACCGCTTTTATTTATTTTTCGCATTTAATTTTAAGGGTTTGTCTTTGGCGATGTAAATACCTGACGCCTTGTAATAGCTTAGCTTTATTTTCCGCAATTTATTTTCCGCAACCATTAACTGCTAGATGTATGAATAATAGGCTATGCATGACAAGATCTACCTTAACTTAAAATCAACCGTAGCTCACCATGACATGTAAAGATAACATAACTGAAAATTGACACACTTGCACATGCCACTCCTAGGGTACGCCTCACTTGGTTGCCTCGACGTGGTCATTAAGTATAGGATGTTTTAGAGGTCGTCCTCCTGTACGAAGATCAAAGTTGCCTCGAAACAGTTGCCTCGGATAAAAAATGATATAAGACATTAGGGTTACCACTAAGGCGTCCTAACGTTGCTTTAGGGACCACACATCCCTAAAATCGAATTGACCTGAAAACTCCAACGACGGTGCTACCTACTCCTCAATAGTGGGATAGCACTGTCTAAAGGACATTTGCACAGTTTAATTCCTTTTTGAGTAGGTAGAGGTTCTTGAGTGCTTGCTCTTTTTTAAAACAAAAACAACTTTTCGCACTTACACTCTCTTCAAAAAAACAAAACTCTTTTCAAAACCCACAAACACAAGAAAAGCAAAACTTTTTGAAAACATAGTGAGCAAGTACCTAAGAGCCCGTGGATAACCACTGATAGAAAGGGTGCTAACACCTTCCCAATACGTACACAATGAATGGAATCGAAGACGTCCTTCCAAATCAAAATACAGTTATAGGTTCTGCGTAATCATCAAAATAGGCAGTCATTATCTCTCAAAATAAAAGCCCATTAAGTCAAAACCTATGAAGGACACTTAAGAAAAACTAGGGCATCCCGCTGACTGTAATCACAAAAGAAACAGTTCAGGCAAAAGACAGGGATAGAAAAATAAAAAAGAAAGAGGTCCTACAAATCCTCAACAAGAAGAAAAGGTCACAAAAATGACTGCCTTCTCAGACAAACGTTTATTTTTTGAACCATCACTAGAATATTAAGGACAAGATGCCAGACTCAATCGGGATCTAAACGCACAATTAACTGAGCATAGGACTAAAGAAAATCACGAAGAATGGGTGGGTACAAATAGATTTTGAGTCTTTATCCTTTGTTTCTTAAACCGTTAACCAAACCACACTACAACCCTTAAAAGTCCTAACTGAAGCATAAGTTAGTTCGGAAGCATACTGTTACAAAAGGTATCCGGACTCCTGAAATACTTGCTATAAATCTTGAGTTGATATCACCCTCTTGCAAAATTTGTTTTACTGAAAAATGAATTTTCAAAAACTTCAAGGCAAGCATAAACTTTTCATTATTTGAATATCGTTGTTTGCATATAGTTATCTGTTCGACAAAAGAGAAATTCACATGACGAATATCTAGTGAACAAAAACTTTCTCAATGAAAAGGTTCACCTCAAGTGGAAAAACACTTCCAACCAAGGGGCACGGCATGATCATTGTCCATCATCTGGGGCAGTCAAGTCAAAATTCAAGAAATTTCTCAAAAATGCCAAATAGCCAGGGGCAGATCTCCATCTGAATCACTTGGGGGAATTAGACATGAATTCCAGCAATGAATCATGTACAATCAAGCAAAATCAATGTTGCTCAGCAGATTTCTTCTCAAAAACAGTTAAACAGGAATTCCCAACAGAAACATTCTAAATAAACCAATTCCTCTTCTAGAAACGATTCAAGTACAATCCAGAGACGGATGTTATCCTGATACTTATTCCATAATTCTCTTCTAGAAACACTTCAGGTATGATCTAGAGACGGATGTCATCCTGGCACTTATTCCGGACTTCTCTTCTAGAAACAGTTCAGGTACAATCCAGAGACGGGTGTTATCCTGATACTTATTTTGGACTTCTCTTCTATAAATAGTTCAGGTACGATCCAGATACGGATGTCATCCTGATACTTATTCCAGACTTCTCTTCTAGAAACAGTTCAGGTGTGATCCAGAGACAAATGTCATCCTGATACTTATTTCAGACTTCTCTTTTAGAAACAGTTCAAGTACGATCCAGAGATGGATGTTATCCTGATACTTATTCAGATTCTCTTCTAGAAACAGTTCAGGTACGATCCAGAGACGGATGTTATCCTGATACTTATTCCAGATTCTCTTATAGAAACAATTCAGATATGATCAAGAGACGGATGTCATTCGGACACTCATTTAACATATGTTTCAAGTACAGTTCGGATACGATCCAGAGACGGATGTCATTCTGACACTCATTCAACACGTGTTTCAAGTACATTTCAGATACGATCCATAGACGAATGTCATTCTGACACTTATTCAATACATGTTCCAAATGCAATTCAGATACGATCTAGAGATGGATGTCATTCTGACACTTATTTTAACATATAGATCCATCCATAAAATCTCTGCAGTTACTTTATCCAGCAAGTACAGGGGTAGGAACATCCTGATGTGAAGTCACCGTTACATCCTCAACATACGTCTTAGTGATGTCTATGTCCCCGCAGAGTAAAAACAACCAAAGTTTTGACCTCTTATTCCCAAAGCAGGAATTACCTCCTCCAGCAAAGTTCCCTTAGAGAGCTGAAATCCATGTTCCCCAGCTAAGTTTTATAATCTCAAACAGTTTATAAAGCCTCATCCTCGGTAGAGTTTATTTCTCTACATTGGTAAAATATTCCAGCAGAGCATCTTCTCCCCCAGGGGATCATTCTCAAGCAGAAGTTAAAGATCCCCAGCAGAGTACCCTCAAACGGAAAGAGGAAATCCCCGAAAAACCATCTCCATTCATCATCCCCAGCAGAAATGAAAGAATCACTTTCCTCATCTACCAAACAGCAGTCCGGGGTTCATCTTCCCAGTACTCTCCAACAAGCAGTCGGGGATTTATTTTCCCAAACTAGGAAATGTCAAAACAGCATTCCATGTTCATACATCATGGCGTACGCATATATATTGCATACAACACAATCTCATTTATTTTAAGAACATCATTACTAGATGCATTTCATACATTATGATATTGCATACGACTAACTCTTTATCTTTTCAGGTAAGATTAATCAACAAACACCATTAACTGCTTATATGGCCTGACAATCTTCTCAAAGGCTACATCTGATGAAGGGCTATTTCAATATTTTCCTCATAAAGATAACTCAAGACCTCTGTTGGTTCAATTTAAGTCGACCAATGATTTATTCTGATTCTTTTTCGATAGATTCTTTCTCTGGTTCATTATAATCGACCCTATGATTTTTCTGATTCTTATCTAGTTAAAGATAACTTAAGGCCTCTACTAGTTCAGTTTAAATCGACCAATGATTTATTCTGATTCTTTTCCGTTATATAATTTCTTTGGTTTAGTCAAATCGACCCTGAGATTTCTATGATTCTAGTCCAGTTAAAGATAACTCAATACCTCTATTGGTTCAGTTTAAATCGACCAATGATTTATTCTGATTCTTTTCTGATAGATACTTTCTCTGGTTCAGTCAAATCGATCCTAAGATTTTTTTGATTCTTATCCAATTAAAGATAATTCAAGACCTTTCTTTGGTTCAGTTAAATCGACACTAAGATTTTCTTATTCTTATCCAGTTAAAGATACTGTAAAGCCTGGAGTCCGACCAGATAGCAGTTTATTAATTACTATGAAGCCTGGACCCGACCAGATGATAGTATAACCTATGACACCAAAGCCTGGACCCTACCAGATAATGGTATACCTTAGATTCAAGTTAAAGCCTGGACTCGACCAGATAACAGCTTAACTTCTTCAAATCACTGAAGCATGGATACGACCAGGTAACAGTTTAATGTCTACAATTACTACGAAGCCTGGAATCGACCATATAGAAATTAATTTCATATCCCCAATAGGTTGCTGTGAAGCATGGAATACGACCAGATAGTAGTCAGCATTATTATCCTCGGTAAGTCATTGTGAAGCTTGGATCCTGACCAGATAGAAAATCGCTTTCTCCTCTCCAATCAAGAGATGACTCCCCAATAGAGTAATGGACAACCGAAGCTCCTAGACTCTATTCGCCTAAAACATTCTCCAGCGGACTCCTCCTTAGACAGCAGGAACAGGAATCATCTCAAAGAGACTTCTTATGAAGTTAACGTCTACTTTGGTTGGCATATTTAAGCCCATCTTCAACGACTCTCCGTCATATTTGTTGGATGGCATCTTTAAGCCCATCTCCGACAGTCTTCCGTCATCTTTTCCAAATGGCATCTGTAAGCCCATTCCCGATATTATCCACCAACAGTATCACTTCAAACGAGTGCAAATTTCTGGGCACTCTAGTGTTCAATCATCTTCCACCTTTAGATCACGAAAGGCAGACAAGCCAATCTACATCCTCAGGTATAAGAAGATTGAATAGGGGAAACTATTGTACCCCAAAATTTTCCCTCTCTTTTTACTCAATGCATACCCATTGAGGTCCCCAACTTGCCCAAGGATGACCAAGAATTTACCAGGAAAATTCTCTTCCTAAGGAAATGAACCTCTAACCAGAGTTTCAATTTTCATCAAGATGGGTGAGCTCCAATGGTCTCAAATGTTTTCCATGGTCCTAATATGTCTTCAACATTATCGATGACAAATTTCATGCCTTGCACAACAAGTTTGCTCAGTCAACTACTCAAATGCCTAAAAATTAACTATATTAGGTCAAAAGTCAATTGTGGCCTATATACAGTCAAACTTCGAGATTTTTGGTCAACATCAACATTTTAAAGTGATATCCATCATTTGATCAAGGGTTGATCATGATTCCTCAAAAAATTCTCCTAATTCATCAAAAATCAAGAATTGCTAATTAGGGTTTCTATAGGAAAAGTCAACCAAACTTTGACCAGGCATAACTTTCTCATACTTTATTAGAAATTTTTCCACCAAAGCTAATTTTTAAGAGAATCCAATTCACTATAACTTCTCTTCAGCCCTGAAGTTCAATAAATGCACCAATTGAAAGATACAAGCTCAGACATTATGGGTCCTTTCAAAAGTCAACAAAAACATCTTTTGGGTCAAAGCTCCTTACATGAACATGGAAGATCCAATTGAGATGAAACCAAAAGGGTTGTTTAGAGGACATGCTAAGCTCTATAAAATAGTCTAAGAACACCCTCATAGGGTTAAAATTGAGAGATATATGCATTTCTAAAGTTAACCAATTTTTGGAAAAGTGCATGAAGTCAATATGGAGCAAACTTGGATTTTCTCCAAATGGGCCTATCTTTTTATGTTTGAAACTTATTTCTAACATGGTTCACGACCTCTATGCCCACCCATGCATTATTCTATTATTTATGCTATTTATTTTGATTTTTATTCATCAAAATTCAAAATTAAATAAGGAAATAATGGAAATAATAAAAGATTGGATTGAGATCATATTTCTATTAAATATTGGGCAATATATTCTGATTATAGCTAGGAGAAACGTGCAAGGCCATGAAAGGGAAGAAATCTTCAAAAATTAAAGTTTCGAAATCAAATATTTCTTTCATGAAGGCATTGATATCTCTCCATATTTATTACCCTAATGTTGTCTCATATATATGCACAACCATTCAGAAGCAAAGGGACATGCGCAACTAGCCTTAAACATAACCCTAAAGTTTCAAAATAATTTCAAATAAGTGCAACCTTGGTTCATACGATCCACCCAGCCTCAGAAAAAACTAAGGACTCCATCAACCTCCTAGAGATCTCAGCACCTCATTCCATCAATCCTTGAAGGCCAATTCATCCCAGAACCAGCAAACCGGAATATCTCATCATGGGTAATTTTTATGATTTCATATTGATAATTCTATGATGCATTGATCCCTTTCATGGCTTGATTCGTATTCAGGATGTCATTTAGGGCAGGACCAACGTGAAGCATGAGTGATTCGATGTGAATCAAGGATTTTGCCATGTGTAGGGCAAAATCTGTATCACGTTTTGAACAAGGAGATACAGGCATGATCCATGAAAATTAGGACTGGATTTGAACTCAAGAGAAATTTTCGTGTGGAATAGGATTTTGATTTAGGGTTTAAGCTTCCAAAATTCGCAGATCACGTTTTTGTGCTCCCAGAGAAGATGATCGGAGATCCACTCCGGCATTGTTGACCTGTTTGACTCTGTTTGGAGCATGCGTGTCATTATGATTTGATCTGATTTGCTCATTCATATTGTTGGCGCGCACATTTTTGTTGACTAGGATTTGCACTGAATTACCATTATAATATTATTGTGCTATTATTTACATGAATTAGCAGGCAGCGTAGATGGGAAGGGTACAGGCGTGTAAGGGAAGGGACCTGAGTTCGATCCCAGGTCCAGCAATTTTACAATTTTCTAACGTTTCTTGCAGGTTCCAGTACATGACATCCCAATACGTCCACCATGTGTCCTCATTCTCATCCACTAGATCATCCATTGATTCAAATCTAGCACCCACAAACAATCTCCATGGTGAACCCCCAGGGGCTAGCAACATTGAATCTCATGCAGCTATGGGCCAACACAACTTGGGCCTAACAATTTCCAGATTCACACCTCCCAATTGCCTAACAACACCAGGCCCATTTTCCATTCAATTTTTATTATTTCATTTTTTTTAATTATTTTATTTTTCTTAAGTTCATTTCTTTTTTTATTTTAATCATAAAAAATCAATAAAAAAATCACAAAACAAAAATAGATTTAGGTTTTTTTCCAATTAAAATTATTTTTTGTAAATTAATTTAATTTAATTACTTGTTTTCTTTAAATAAAAATTAATTAGAAATTAGGTTAAAATTTCAAATCTTTTTTTCTCAATAAAATACAAAAAAATAATTTAAAATCAATTATATTTTTAAGACTTTTCAACTTATTCCCGTCTTGATCTTCGCGCTTTATCATTTTTCCATTTTATTTTCTTTACCTAATTATGTAGCTGTCTCTTGATTTGTAATAGCTTTAATTAGGTTTAAAATTCCGCATTTTATTTTCTTGTACTCTTCATGTAATTGCCCCAAGGCCTTGTAATAGCTTATGTATTTTATTTTCCGAAATTAATTTCTGCACTATTAACTGCTTAGATTAATAGGATTGCATGAAAAAGACTGAAAAGAAAGCGATTAGATAACCCTAAATTGCAAGATAAATGAACTGAATCAATACACTTGCACATGCTCACCCCTAGGGTATCTCCCACTTCGGTTGCCTTAAAAAACGGTCACAATTCTCGAAACATGAGAATATTTAGTGGTTATCCTTTAGTTCAAGAGATTACAAGTCCCTCAATGACCCTTTCGACACCGCCTTGGTTAAAAAGTGATCTTAGAACTTTAGGAAAATTACTAAAAGTTCTTGCCCAGTTGCCTTAGTGACCATAAACCTCCCTTCGATAGTCCCTCAACATCCAAACGATAGGGCTACCTACTCACTAATAGTAGGATAACACTATCTAAAGGAAAGGAGGAAAAAGAACGTCTTTTTTGAGTAGGTAGATAACTATTAGGTACTTGCTCAAAAATAATCTTTTTCACACTACATTTTCAAAACCTTTTTCAAAAAAACACTTTATCAACACTCTTGAGGACTGATACAAGAGTTATCATAAAGTAAACAAACTTTTCAAAACACACAAAGACGAAAGTAATTTTCAAAAATGAGCAAGTATCTAAGAGCCCATGGGAAACCACGGATGGAAAGGGTGCTAACACCTTCCCTTTCCATAATCTACCCCCCTTACTCAGAAAATCTCGAAAAAGGTCTTTTTTTGTTCTTTTCACCCATTCCTTTATTGGATAAAAGAAAATTCGGTGGCGACTCTTTCTTATCGCACATTTGCGAATAAAAAATGCAAACCAGTATAACAGTCGATTCTGCCACCGTATCACAGATGTATATAGTGTTTGCTGCAATAATGTACTGGTTTGCATATCGCGTTTGGAGAATTTCTTGTGCACATCGAGACGACGCCTGGGATCGGCAAAGTCAGCATCATTAGTCGTACTTTATGATGCTCTCCTCTTCATAGAAAATTGTTCTATGGAAAAGGGTAGGATCCTCGTGCCTACCCCCTACGCTTGGCTTGTAATAAGGTGGACGTCTTTGTAGTCCACCACCTGCATCCTCTAATAGGCTAGATTCAAGGGGTGCGCTAGATACACATAAGTGTGGTTAATAAGCCTCAGATGTGAGGTGTGCATATGATATGTACTTGAATCACAAAAGTGCGTTAATTCTGTATTGAAAACACAATAGCGCATGAAATGTGTTTAAGTTGTATCTGAATAGCATAATTGCATTGAGTTTGTATTGGATACACATTCGTGCAAGCAGTGGATTTAAGTCATATCACAATTGCAGAGACGCATTAAGTATGTATCTAATATGCAATTAGGAATGGAATGTGTTTAATCTGTATCAGAATTGTAGAGACGCATGAAGTCCTTATCGGGTACACACTCGAGAACTTTGTTCTGATTCCCCTGTCTCAAACATTCTATCATAAAGAGGGATAAACAAGCATACAGTAGAGGAATTGAATATACATGTTTTCATATTAATAATGAATTAAATTTGTTACAAATAAATAATGAAACGAATCCAGCGTGGATGGATGGTATTTGGGGTCTTTGGTTGTTGTCTTTGTGAAACCTTGTTTTGCAGGTAATAGACCTTTAATCATGACATCGGCTTTTAATAATGACACCTAAAGAACAACCATGATAACAACTAAAAGATAACTATGTGACAACTAATGATGAGTCAAGCAAAACAATTAATCAGATAAAGATACAAATCTAAATATTAAGGTTTAATGAACTTGATCATCTGAAAAAAGGAAATAAATAGAAACCTAAGTGTTATAAAATATCCAAATAAGGCAAGAAAAAATGGAAAATATCTAAAGCCTTAAGTGATCTCAAGAAGTGTCAACACAAAAGATAATATCTCACAAAGGGCTTGTAGGATAGGAGTTAATCTTCTGACTTAGTAAGTGAGTGATTTTATGAAAGTAAAAGGCTTTTCCGTAAAAGTATATAACTATAAGCATACACACACACTAAAACATATTTCAAATATCTTTATCAAAGAGAAAACATCTTTAAAAATGTCTTAGAGTTGTACCTGATGACTTAGGAGTTGTGGAAATAGCTAGAGGGAAACATTTGGTTGATCTAATCAATTAGGAATTTGGTCTAATCTATTAGATCAATTAAAACTTACACCTCAAGCCATTCAGAAAGCACCTTAATGATGTGCAAAGGACATATATCTTAAACTTCCATTTTGGGAACTTATAATCGATTAATTTTGGAAATATAATCGATTAGCTAATGGTAAAATTCATTGAATGAAAATTTAGTTTTTGGCACACTTCTTGCCTATAAATAAATGCCTCATTTATCTAAAATCATATTGAAAGACCAACAAATTTTCAATGGGAAACCATTGGACACTAGATAAGGCTTAAAGCAAGGACGAACGCGTTGAACTAGTATAAATCTCGGTCTACTCTCTTCTGTCTCTTTTTAATTTTTCGTAGTTAATTGTATGATTAGGTTATTCTTTATTGCTTTCTAGAAATTGTATGCTATTAGGATTTCTTTTGATAGTGATTAATTGTAAAAGTGTAGGTTTTGTTAGATTTTACACTTTAATTTTGTCTTGCTGTCGATTAAATATGAAAGTTATGGTTGTAGAATCTTTTAAGTATTGTTATTGTAAAATCACATTGTTGTGTAATTTTTAATTATTAAATACATTGATAGTTTGTACATTTAAGTTATACTTGTGTATCAATCTTATTTGAGTTTTGAACTGTTTGAGTTGTTACATATCGATTCTAATCGATAAGCGTAGTCTCTTTTATGCTAAATTTCCTTATGTCACACAAAATTACCTTTTGTTTTAGAAACTTTGATAAAAGTTTTGCAAACTATTTTTAAATGGAGATTTATTTGGGAGGTCTATTCCGAATCCCCCCCCCCCCTTTCTAGACTGTTTATTATCCATATTCTCATCAAACATGATTTGTTTGGTCAGGATCATAGTCTTTCTTCACGACATTGGCCCATTATGGATTGGGGTGTTCTCTGGTGGTCACTCCTTCTATGGTGCTCTTCTTTCTCAATTCAAGGAGTCACCCCATACATATCTTTGTAGGAGGCCTTTTTGGATTAGCTTTTCAATTTTTTGCTTCGGGTGATGACAATCATTTATGCGGTGACTTGTATCCTGTGATATTTGCATCATTTATCTGACTCACGCCCAATTACATCTCCCTCGAGGACAAAGGGTTTAGGAATGATTTTGGTGTGATAGACGTCCTGGAGGATATATCCTCTCATTGTTTTCAATGGGTTGAAATGCTTTAATTTTCTCTTTTGTAGGCTTGAAGAGGTCTTTCTCTTGAACTGGTATTGTGTTCTAGTACATTTGTTGTTTGAGCGCTTCAAATTTGCTGCCACCTCGCTCTCTTGCCTCTTAGATTCTCTCTTTTCGGCATTATTTTTTGTCTCATTTGATATAAAATTCTAATTTTGCTATGATCTTTTCTATTGAGATTGATGAGATTTGTATCAAGAACTCGTTGAAATCTCTGACCTTGAGGTCGTTTTAAACATCTCCCCGCTTAAGGAGGAACATTAAGCACATGACATTATGTTAGAAAGCATATAGCATTGTGTTTCACTGGATGTTGCATGTTGTTAAACTTTTCTATTAATAGAAAGTTAGAATAGATGATTCACTAAATGAATTTTTAATGTAACTCATTCTATTTAATAATCATTTAAGGCAATACGATAGGTCTAATCAATAACACCCTCGCAAAGAGCGATAGTGATGCATACCATCGTTAAAAGGTCTCATGTTCTTTGATTTTATATATAATAGTTAAGGATGTAAGCGGATTAGAAAAAACTAATTAAATTGATAATTCATTCTAATTCAACTCCTAATAAAATCGATTGTTTCTGTTTCGGTTCTAAAACCGAACCGAACCTATAAAAATCAATGTGGTTTCATTTAGTTTTCGGTTTTAGTTTTTATGAACCGTCAAACTGATGAACCGAACCAATTGATATAATTACGCTCTAAATCTTTTAATTCACCAATCATTAAGCTCAAATTTTGTATCGGTCCAACAATTTCCCATTTTTGTTTACACTAACTTCTTTTCAGCAAAACACACATATAGAACCAAACTCCTAAACATAGAAAGTAGTCACAAAAACTTACTTTCACTAAACTGCTGCTCACATTGTCCACCATAACTATTGCCCTCTTTACTGTCGTTTTGATATGTTATGATTGTCTTCTTGGTATTCAAGTTCTCTTTAATAATTTTCATTTTTTTACCTTTTTTGTTTCTTCTTCAACAAAATTCCTTCTAGTCTTGTTACAAAATAGTTTTTATGTGTGCCTGAGGTGTGAAACATATTGATTGATGTGAGTTTTATTGTGTTCTATTTGTTAAGATTTCAAATCCCTTCCCAACCTTTTAATGTCAAGTGTTAACTTTTATATTTGATAGTAAACTTATTTTATGATGCAATAGAAATCATGTCATTGTTTCGTATGGATTAAGAGCAACTTGTAATTTGTTTGAAAAAATAGAATATAAAATAAATTACATGAAATCTATTATTTTAAAAAAGGGAAAACTACACTCACCTCTCCTGAAGTTTGTTAAAAAGACACTGACACCCCCTCTAATTCTAAATCATGCACTGACCTCCCCTAAGCATACATATACCAACATAAAGTTGTAGTGACAGACCAAAAACCCTAGGTAAATGTCATTTATACCTATAGTTTTTTACTGTCGCTAAAAACTATAGGGAGTGTCGGTGTCACTTTAATAGACTTCGGGGAAGTCAATACATGTTTAAAAACTATAGGGAGTGTCGGTGTCACTTTAATAGACTTCGGAGAAGTCAATACATGTTTAAAAACTAGACGGGATGTTAGTGTCATTTTAACATATTTCAGGGTAGGTGAGTATATTTTTCCCTTTAAAAAATAACAACATAAAATACATTAAAAAAATACGACATCATATAATACACTGATAAATATAATATTAAAAAAAACATTGTAAATCGATCAATCAAACCAAACTACATCGAATCAAACCAGTTAGTTTAATTATTAGTATATCATAAGATATACAAATGATTCTCAATTTATAAACAACCAGATATTATGATCACCTGAATGCAAAAAAAAAAAAAAAAAGTATTTTATTAATCTTCAAACCAGTCTTCAAAACTCATCATATATTTAATTATTATGCTCCAACTAAAATCTTCTAAATTGTACCGTGCCGTCTCAGTTATGTTTCTTTCAACTCACTCACCAACGCATTATAGAAAAATATAATAGTTTCTTGTTCACTTTAATGAATCTTTTCATTAACGAAATAACCAAATCATTATAATCACCAACTTAAAGTTAAATGCCCTGAAAACAAGAAAAAAATATGTACACTACTAGTATTTCATTTTCTATACAATATCTCAATGTGACATGCAATAGTATATACTATTATATATCTATGCAGTAATGCTACATTATATGATTATGGTTAATTCTGGTTTCTGGAATCATTCATATCAATAAGCAAACAAAGAAAGTTAACAAAACAAATAAAAGAAAAAAATTAATTTACTACTATAAAGCATCATTACCGGGCCTTCTCCGAAAATCGGAAGATTAATCCAAAAAAAAAAGAAAATGAAAATTAAATCAATTCAATGGTGTAACGGATTTGGACCAGTTGGCACACGGCGTTTCTCGACGCCATAACGAGGATCAATCTCTTTGTCAGAAGGATCTTTCTGTTCTTGATGATGATGATGATGCTTAAAGAAAGGAGAGAAGTGAAATTTTCTTGCTAGAACTTTTCTGCTGTGAAGAGAGGATAATGAATGATGACTTGCTTGTATGATATTCTTCTTGTTGATCTTTGAGTATTTGAGATTGTAATACTCATGAAAGAGCAAAAATATAAGAGATAGCCATAGAAGAATGTGAATTATTTGAGAAATTTTTAAGGCCATGATGAAGGAGGAACAAAAGTGGAAGCATGGAGCATGAATATTAAGATATGAGGAATAAACTCTTAAGATAGAAAAGGGTTAGAGTGTGAGATTAGAAATGTGTGTGAAATGCTCTTTTGATATGAAAAGATGAGATTTTAGAGTAAAGTTTTGATGTTATAATCTATAATGAGTAGAGTGAAGAATATTAGAAGTAGTAATCAATAGTACTTTTAACAATGAATGTTTCCTTAGAAATAAAGAAAAATATTGTATGATTATAATGTCAAATGTCAAATCTTTTATGGAGTATTATAGTGCTAATTATTATTATTGTGAAATATTCTAGATGCACTTGGGAAAATGAATAAAAAAAGATGATTGGGTAGGAAAGATCCATGCTGTTTTTGAGTGTATTGTAACTTAATAAATGGGTAGGGAATGTGCAATCTATATTTTCTATTGGCAAAGCAATCTAAATCTAAGAAGATTTGACAAAGGTGAGATGGTATGTGACGGTGGAAATTTAACTTTTGTGCAATAGTGAAAGACAAACTAAGTATTTGAGTTCAAATGATTAATTAATTTCAGTTTAGGATTAAATTAACTTATATTATCAGGCCTTTGGCCTCTTTTTTATCAAGAAAATAAATAAACTAATTGATATTATCCGATGTTTGATTTTTAATTGAAAATTTTTTTTGTTTGATTATATTTATAATTTTTTTTAGCAATAATCAACTATTAAAAAAAATACACAAATAATTATGTTTCGGAGAAAATTACGTAAATAATAACGTTTCAGAAAATTCCACCATGGAGGAGTCAAGTGAGATGGCACGCAATCACCTTTTTGTCCTAGGCGTCATCTCACTTGGCGCATGCACTTTGTTTTAACCAAGTGAGATGGCGCATGCACTATAAAAAGGAGATGAGGCGTCATCTCACTTGACTTCTACGTTCAATTGTATTTTCTATAAATAAATTACCCATTTCTCCATTATTCTTCACACTTTCTCGCACTGTCTTCTTATTTTTTTTCTCTGTTATTTGCGTCATGACATCTCCCGTGATTTTCATCAGAGATGGATACGTTATTTTCTCGGCCACCAAATCTTCGATGAAAATGAAATTTTGGCACATTCACTCCATGGAGCGTCTGAAGAGAGAGTTGATGCGATAGCTAGAGGGAGACATCGAGGCTGGAGAATAAATTAGAAGGATCCGGAGAAGAAGAACAGTCACCTCACTTGCAACTGGAAGACCTAATTTTTGGTTGGAGGAAGTCAGTACAGACGGAGATGTAATGGTGATGATGCATGGCTCAGATGAAATTGTTTTGACGGTTGTAATTTCTTAGACGTCTTATCGTATTTTTATTTGTTGTTTGTGTATGGTTTGTTGTAACAAATGCTCTTAATGAAAAACAATAATGTTTAGAACATAAAAAGTGCAGATGGTTTGCATACAATTTTTATGTTGTCGAGCTTGTAGCCCGAGTGGGACAATTCTTTCGATTGTGTCCGACCTGACGAAATAAACTACACTTTCTTTCTAGCTTATCAAGGGAGTCTATTTCAGTTGTGATACACTTACTTTTGGGATGATCCTTTTTATTCCTTCGCATTTGATCGTTGTGTCATACTATTTCCCTGTCGTATGCAGGCTAATAATCAGGTTTCGCTACCAATAGGAAGCCATTATTGTATACGTCGAGCAAGGTTTTGGACTTGTAAATGAGAGATAGAAGTCGTAATGTGTCTTGATGAGTATACGCACATGCCACAATGACATGAGAGCAAGGCATACGAAAGGCTTGAAACTTGCCACAATCGCACCAACGAGATGGTAGTATAACCATATACTCTTGTATTGGCAGCCCCTCATTATGGTCGATTGTCTCTTTGACAATGAAGTTGTGGTTGTATCGATCGAACCTTATAACCATATGGGTGTTGGCTTTGGCACTTTCTGTCTTAATATACTTCATGCAGCTTTCACTCCATAGTTGTCCCGATTGTAAGACCGCAATCCACATTTCACCTCTTTTGGCAAACAGCGAAACCATCCTAAACTATGTTGATTTGACCAAAGCGGATACTGGGAGGTTTTGTATGCCTTTGGATACATCGTTCATGGATTCGATAAGATTTGTTGTCATGTGGCCCTATCGTTGTCCATTGTCGTATGACCTTGTCCATTTTCCACCGGAATATTATCGATCCACCTACCTGCGTCCAGATTTGATAATCTGATCTCGTTGCGATAGTGTTTGAACGTAGGTTGTGTTAACGCATACCATGTGTTCATAATTATTTTCCTAAGAGCTTTGTCTTTGATCTCCCTCGTGAAATTTTGTACGATATGTCTAATGCAGTAGACATGCGTAGAAGGAGGGTCATGTCAACCATTTGCAGGATTATTGTATGCACTCTCAATAGATGCATGTCTGTCGGAGATCAAACAGAGATCAGGTTGATGAGCCACGTGTGTTCAGAGATTCCTGAGAAAGAAACTCCAAGCACCACCAGTCTCTCCCTTGACTAGAGCAAAGGCAATTGGGAAAATGTTGTTGTTGCCATCTTGTGCAACTGCCATCAGTAGTGTGCCTTTGTATTTCCCGTACAACCACATTCCATCAATTTGAATAATAGGTTTGCATGACACAAACCCTGTGATGCAAGGTTGAAAATCCCAGAACAATCGACTGAATATTCCATTTCCGGTGAGATGAGTACCATCTGGGGCGTACGCCGGTAATGTTTCCATAATATAAACAATTCCCGGAGAATACGTATGAAGTGAATGCAGGTAACACGGAAGTTATTTGTATGACTCCTCCTAGTTTCCATATACCTTTTCAATCGCCTTGGTCTTTGCTAACCACGCCTTTCGGTATGACGGAGTATAGTTGTATACCATAGTGATGTGAGAGATTATGGTTTTCACCTTTAATGACGGATTATTGCTGACGAGAGGTAGGATTTCTTGACATATGAGATCATAATTTAGTTTTCGATGATCCTGTGATTGAGTAAAATTGATGCACGTGTGGGTGGACATAAAACCTATCACCCAACAATCAGCTCTTAACATGTATGATGCAGTGAGCCTGAACATACAATCTGGGTGAACACACTTGAGCTTGTATCTTTCTAGATTTATCCGATCTACCTTAAAATCGATAGAGTTTAGCATGTGAAACTTTTTTATGGCTCGGATACAATCTTCTCTATTACAAAACTTGTCTTTCTCTTTTAAATTTTCATCCGACTGTATATACGAATTTAAAAAAACATCAGATGATGGTTCATCTCCGCCCATGTTGAAGTTTGTCATGTATGAAGGTGGTGTGTAGATCTCATTCCGAGGTATTCCAGATATCCCATCGTCTTCAGAATCATCGTTGACCATGTCGTCAAACTCTAACTCATCATCTTCCTCTTCTTCGTCAACGACATCTACTTTTGCTTGTTCGCCTTCGAGAGGATCAACCACTTGTGACTAAGTTGGTCGTGACAGCTGAGGCTCCTGCAGCATAACGTAAAACTCAATCGAGTCGTACCCAGAATACTCATGACTAGAAAACATATTCTGAAGGTCCTCGTCATCTTGAACCTCTACCTTATAATATATTATTTGGTTCTCACCAAAAAAACTGGATTTTGATAGAAGATTTGTGTTATAGGACCTCGTCCAAGTTTGACCTCCAATCATTTTTTGAAATACAAGAAATTGACTTTCCTGTTTAAACAAAATCGGATGTTCTCAATGTCTATAAACAAAAACCCAGAGGTGGGACAAATGTACGTCTCACCGTTGAAATATGTACTGATAACGTATTGTGGTATAGAGGTCATTGTGTTTGAATGTTTGTAGGTTTGTGTTTTTGAGTGTTTGAGTGTTTGAGTGTTTGATTATTTGAATGTTTGAGTGTTTGAGTGGTTGAGTGTAGAGGCCTTTAGATACATGTAGGATTAAATAGGTTGCATTGAATTTGAACAATACAAAATTAAGCCACAACTAATTCTCCAATTGAGATGGTGACACCTTTCAATTTTATACTCATTCGTCAAGTCAAATGGCGCCTCCCTACATATCCAATCATCTTACATACATGCAGAAAAGCCTGTCCCTAGCCTACCATCTAGCCTGCCACCTACGCTGCCACCTATGCTACAACTAGGCCTGTCATACGCCAAGTTGAATGGCGCATGCTCTCTAAATTTCATGTAGGCGCCATTTGACTTGGCACATGAGTGGCACGTATCATGCATGCATGCAACCACCAACCACCTCATTTATTCACTCTTTGATACAATTTCGCCTATAAATACAGCGCCTGATATACTTATTTTGCATCAACAGTCATCTCACTCTCTGATACAAACTCTTTCATTGTCTTATACAATTTCAAATATGTCTCTTCTCACAATGGGTGATTCTCACAGAGGCACAAGGGACAACATTGCGGCGTTTGTAAGTTTTTATAAATTCTCAAATATTCTTGTATATTAATACATTTTTTTAATAAAATTATTATTGATTTAGTCACCTTATGGACTATTACACTTTTTATATTTTGAATTTAGGATACTAAAATATTTAGAATTCGCTCACACAACTACATTTCTCCCGACCCGTTGATCATGCCCTATCTCAAATATACGGGTTTTGGAAATGTTATAAAAATCACAAACGGCACGATTTATTCCAAGTTTATACTTGCAATATTGGAAAGGTGGAGACCCGAGACACACATTTCATCTACCAATAGGTGAATGTACCGTCACACTAGAGGACGTGTACATGTTATTAGGTCTCCCTATCGATGGTAAGGCGGTTAATGGGTCGATTTAACAACCCAATTCTCTATGAGAGGAATTGTTGGGAAAAGATATGGTAGAAGATAGTGGTACTAGAGGCCAAGGTATATTACTAACTGAACTCAAAAAACATTATGCGACTCTTGAGTTGAATAAAAATTCTTCCGAGCTACCAAGAGTAATAAAAGCTAGAAATTATATGATGATACTATTTTGAAGCTTGTTATTTCCCAAAATTACAGAGAATGGAGTAAATTTTATGTATTTAAGTTTGCTTAGGAACTTTGAAAAAACAAGAAAGTATAGTTGGGGTTCTGTTGTTTTATCACATCTATACAGTTCTTTGTGTAAAAATGCAACAAAGGACAAATGTACTTTTTATGGATGCGCTTTCTTACTCCAAGCCCGGGGTTAGTGGAGAATGTAACACCCCGTTTATACCTGGCGGATAATAATAAAATCAGAGTTCAACATGAATAGGATGCTACATTTTCAACTTAAAATCAAACTTCATTTAATCGCATATAAAACAGATATATAACACTTAATTCGGATGAACCGATAACAACCTGATTTATTCTTAAAAAATAAAACAACTTTTATTGATAAGTAGCAGAATCTACATACTCAACTTCAATTCACTTAACATCTTATTTCAAATAAAACAACTTCAAGACATCAGTTACTTCATGTAAACAACTTAAAGATTCAGCAACGGAAATAAATATCAACAACTAAACATCAAGCGTTCATCCCCCCGAGTGCTACGTATCAGATAGACGACACCGACTCGAACTAACGAGGTAACAACTATCCTTCTTTATTACATGCACGTTACCAACAGAGGGCAACATTCAAACAGAAGGGGTGAGATATCGAACTATATAATAGAACGTATGATAAACAATATATCAGAATCAGATCATATAAAATCACCACTTCACAACTTTCAAACTTCTTTAATCTCAACAAAACATCAACATGACGTAATAACTAATTCACAACCTTTAGATGATACCTGTCACAACAAGTCAACAACATAAAGCAACAACAATCTATCTTAACCACAACTCAAGATGCAACATCAAATGCGACTCAATTACAATGCACATGCATGTAGTATCAACAGGGCTTCAGCCTCCATCGCCAATTGCCAATTATTAGATTCATTCAAATAAGGCATCAACCTTCATCGCTATTTTTCCAATTATTAGAGGCATTCAAACAAGGCATCAACCTTCATCGGTATTTTGCCAATCCAGGCCACCAGAGTATGCAAATGTATGTGACTCAATGAATGCACCATCACATACTCACAACAATCATCACTCGTCGCAAGGCATAAGCCCACATCACCATTATTACCAGTAAATAGAGGTAATTCATCATCGTCTAAAATTCTCTGAAACTTCACATTATCAGCAAGAATTCACAGAGACAATCACAAAAACAATATTAATCAACATTGGCCATAAGCCTACCACATCA
Organism: Vicia faba; assembly: GCA_948472305.1. Taxonomy (NCBI): domain Eukaryota; kingdom Viridiplantae; phylum Streptophyta; class Magnoliopsida; order Fabales; family Fabaceae; genus Vicia; species Vicia faba. The sequence continues at coordinate 724,318,213 of OX451738.1, read as the reverse complement.
ATCAACGATTCAACATCAACTCAACATAATTCAACGTTGGCCCTAGGCCTACAACTTGATATTTCAGCAACAACAATTAACACAATGTTGGCATAAGCCTACAACTCCGTACGTCACAACAATAATATCATATCAATAATTAGTAATTTGACAACAACATCAACAAGAAAACACCATTGGCTATAAGCCTAACATTTTAGTACAACCTGCAATTCATATTTTTCAGCAAGGTATTCAACACGTGGTATCGACTAAAATATACAACAATTGTTCTGTATAATTATTCAGACAAATCGACCAAATCCTGCAATTTAATTACTGGCTAAACGTCTCATTATTTATACTTTATACTAATATTCCATATTAGTTTTCTGACATCTTAATACTACACTACTATCCAATCTATACTGTCAAATGCGAGACCTACTACTTTCCTGCCACTGGATATTAGTGTTCTGTTTCATCAAAGAATACAATTCTGCTAAAAATACTACCCTGTACTTTATTTTGGGCTACTCCAAAAACTTGTTATTGTTGCTGCTAAGTTTACTATACTAATAGTATATATATATATATATATATATATATATATATATATATATATATATATATATATATATATATATATATATATATATATATATATATATATATATATATATATATATATATATATATATCAAGGTTTCTGCCACTTTATTAACCTTTACTGTTGAGGTCCTTCTACTAATTATCTGCTAAGGGTTATTTTCCATACAATACGGCTACTAATAAATATAATTATGCTAATTATTAACTCTGCTATTTTCATTACTAATGCTGCTACTAATATAATTCTGCTAATTATATTGGTAAGCTACATAAACAGTGCCTGCCATGAAAATAATGCCTAACGTTGCACCTCAATGTGCCTAGTGGCACAATTTTTCCTCAAGCATAGGGCCTAATGGCACTCTCCACTCCCAACCCCTGCCGATTATCACGCATACCCCTGTCGATCGTTAGTGTCCAAGACAAGTAAAATGTGCATTATGTTGATTGACACTCTTTTCTTCAACAACCATGTCGTTCGGCATGGCACCAGCACACACTTCTGCCACTCACAGTTTGTTGCTTTGTTTTCTTCCTAATTTCTTCCGTCTGCTACGAACCCAATACGGTATCAAATTCAACAACACATCACAGTATTATAGCAACATAAAATTATACTCAATCAATATAGAGTAATTCTCCATAACTAATTCGTTGATAGCAACCACATCTCAGTATCAATTACAACAATTAAACACAAACAAAGACAATTTTACAAACCCAAACCCACATAAAATTTGTCACACAACCAATTAGATAGTCAGAACCCCACCCTTACCTTGGATTGACGGTCTCTCTATAATTTCCGGTCGTATTCCAATTTGGCTTCCCGGTCAACCGTTTCTCTCCCGACGATAGTTTCCTCCAAGCCCTTGTTCTCCTTTCCCTCTTTTCCTCTTCTCCAAAACCCTTATTTTCTTTACTGCTTGACAAAACCTAATTCCTTCTTATTCAACTTAACATATGATTTCTATTATTCTTAACAATTCCATTGAGCCTAATCTCAACACCCCCACTTTTACTACCACCAACTATTAATTAAGCCCATAAAATTAATAATAGTATTATTATAATACTATTTTCCACCACTTAATCAACTCAATAATTTAACTAACAACGTGATAAATTAAATTGATATTTCAGTAATAATTCACAACTTCGAAAATTAATTCGAAACTAACTCAAAAATATTTAATTAAATAATTAATTAAACATCAGGCATCATAACTCTCCCTTACTTAGAATATTTTCGTCCTCGAAAATCTATTCGATACTACCACTCTTAGCACGAGCTTCACATCCAACCCGTTGATTTCTAAGTCGCGTCTGGAAATACTTCGACCACTACTTTCCTGATAACTCAATAACTCAACATGATTCAAATTGATTACACATATGCCAATCATCCAACACTTCGTGACATAATCGGTACTAGCACCTCAATTACTCCACCATAATCTAACATATCAACATTTAAAGTAGCAACAACTATAACACACTTATACTTGGATATACATCATCGCAATATCATCTTAACACCCTTTTCAGCACCAAAACACATACACAATTTCATCCCCGTATGTCAATTATCAATAACATATCAACAAATCTGTTCACATCGTCGTACGCTCTCATAGTGACAGCAAGACAACCAACATAATCAACTTCGTGACATTATGGAGTATCATTCCTTAGTTACGAAAATCAACAATAACATCTCAATAAAGATAACAAAATCATTACAACACCAACTTAACTGTATAACTCAGCAAGCATACCCATAGCTCACCATCAACCAACAGTCCACAATAATATTCTTATAGATCAACAAATATTTATGAGAAAATACATTACCCAGGTGTTGTACCCCAACATTTTCCCTCTCATTTCACTAAATACATGCCTACAAAGATCTTTAATTGCTCAAGTTGACTAAGGATTGACCAAACAAATCCTCCTCTTAAGATAATAAGCCTCAAACTAGGGTTTCACTCCTCATCAAGATGGTTGAGTTCCAAGGGTCCCAAATTGTCTCCATTGTCCTAATATATCCTCAATATCATCCATGCCAAGTTTCATGCCTCGCACAACAAGTTTGCTCAGTCAACTGCTCAAATGCCTGAAAATCAACTATACTAGGTCAAAAGTCAATTGTGGCCCAAATACAGTCAAACTTCAAGATTTTTGGTCAACATCAACATTTTGAAGTAATATCCATCATTTGATAAAGGGTTGATCATTATTCCTCAAGAAATTCTCCTAACTCATCAAAAGTCAAAAATGGCAATTTAGGGTTTCTATAGGAAAAGTCAACCAAACTTTGACCATGCATAACTTTCTCATACTTTATCATAAAGTTTCCAACCAAGGCTCATTTTGAAGAGAATCCAATTCCCTATAACTTCTCTTCAGCCTTCAAGGTCAAGAAATGCCTCAATCAAAAGTTACAAGTTCATACATTATAGGTCATTTTAAAAAGTCAACAAAAACACCTTTTGGGTCAAAGCTCCTTACATGAACATGGAAGATCCAATTGAGATGAAACCAAAAGGGTTTAGAGGACATCCTAAGATTTCTAAAAAGTCCAAGAACACCCTCTTAGGGTTCAAAATGAGATAGATATGCATTGCTAAAGTTGACTAATTTTAGGAAATGGGCATGAAGTCAACATTGATCAAAATTGTTTTTTTTTCAAATGGGCCCATGTTTTCTTTTTGAAACTTGTTCCTAAGATGGCCCACGACCCCTGAGCTTATCCACTTATTATTTTATTATTTTTATTATTTGTTTTGATTTTTTATTCATTAAAATCAAAATAAATCATTTAAAATAATGGAATAATGAAATAAAATCAAAGGTTGGATCTTATGAGCACATTATGGATCCATGATCAGCTGGAAAATCATATAATTTGTACAAGGGCTAATTTGATTGGAAAAGATCATGATTTGGCCTATTTTAGAAACAAAGTATACAAGGAACAAATCAAATATTTTCTCATCAATTTGCAAAGATTCAACTCAATTTTATTAACCTAATTGCTTCTACTATATATGCATAACAAACCCTGATGATAAAAACAAGGATTGGCCGTGTAGAATTGAGAGAGAGAAACTCAAATTTTTGAAAAGAAAGTGGTGGTCGGATTTTTGTCCCCGAGGAGATTCAAAGCATTTTGAAGGTTGCAATCCATTCCTGGCAGCATTTGGAAGCTACCTAAATCATTTCCACGCATCAAGACATCCAGAATCATCCTCCACGACCTCACAGTTTGCACACTTGTTCTTGAATCTGATTTTGAATATACACACATGATAAATGAATTCTAACTACATATTCATGTTTGTATAATCATTTAGAACATGTTTGCATAATTAATTGTATGCTTTGATGTATATTTAGCCAATTGCCATTGCTAGGGTTGAATCTTCGTTTTAGGGTTACTTGTTTCAGGCAAAATCAGGGCTAATTATGAGTACCATTGTACTCACGAGATCAAACCCAGTTGGTCTGTGTTCTTGGATTTCATTTTTATTGCGTTATTGTGATTTTTGAGATATGCAGGTTGATGTGGTTTATTCGCAAGTGTACGAATCGCGTCAGAGTAATATAAAAGATTGTCGATCTACATAGACCAATTGTCAATCTATCGTTTCCTATTGTTATGGTGTTTAGCTAAGTCAATATTAAACAGGTAATTGAGCATGCAAGAAAGTAAACTGTGGCAAAATAAACTTCAGATATAAAAGCAGGGTCGAATGTAATTCACATAGTTAGATAATATTCACAATGCTTCATAATAGAACTACGTGTAGGGAAATATTTTCTACTAAAGAAAAGAACTAATTTAATAGTAACTGTCACTTTCACGTAATCAGAACCGAGTTTACTCTCTAATCATACCTTCTTATCGTCACTTATAAAAAGGCGCACATTGCGTTAAAGTAATAAACCTATTTTTAAGAAATAAAGTACTTGACTAAGTTGAAAAGTATTTTGATCTGGAATTTCTAATAAAAAGGGGACCTAACTTTAACCCTATAAACGCGTCTGAAAATAGTTTCAAAATTGATTTCTTTGATAATAAAAATTCCTAACTAACCGGACAAAGCGCTTTCGCTTCCTTTGACCAGTTAGAACTAACTGAGTTTAACAAAGGGTTGGACGACTTTCGATCTTACCCAACAATAATAAAGTACAGAAAACTCGTATTAAAAACCAAAATAGCCCATAAGCATTTCTATTGACACATTATTTGGAATATCGATCTAACTAGATTCCTTACATTCTAGCCCAGTAAGGTTCAGCCTGACATGGGAATGTAAACAGACATGTTAAAATAAATCATGCGAGAAAGTAAATAATTTAAAGTGAGGTGCGGGAAATAAACAAAGTAAAAGCAGGTGCGGGAAATAAACAAAGTAAAAGCAGGTGCGGGAAATAAACAAAGTAAAAGCAGGTGCGGGAAATAAACCTAGTAAAAGCAGGTGCAGGAAATAAACAAAGTAAAAGGAGGTGCGGGAAATAAACAAAGTAAAAGCAGATGCGGGAAATATAAATAGAAACCTGCTCCAAACAGGGTGGTTTTAAATCTGGTACAAACTGGAAGTAAAATGCGACTGGAAATAAACAGCAGTTGAAAATAAATGTGGCAGGATAAACTTCTGCCAAAGTGCTCCAAACTCGATTACAGACTCAATCTACGAACTCGATCACAGACTCAATCAATAGTGCAATAATTCCCCGATGTGAAGAATTATCGCTTTACAATGGTGAAATTATATGGCTTAAGTTTGCAACTATGGTTGGATCAAGTTTGCAACTAAGCTTGGGTCAATTGAAATGAAATCAGGAACTTCTATTTATAGAGGATGAGGAATGCAGGAAATCACAGGAATGCCCCCTAACTCGTTTTGGGGGGGGAAACATCATCCAAAGGTGGCGCCCTCCATGGAGGCCATGGCGCCCGCCATGAGTGTAAATGAAAGGAAGTGGGGAACGTGGAAGTTGAGGTCAGCAGGAGGTGGTCCACGTCATGGCCTACCCTATGGATGGCGCCATGGTGGACGCCATGAGTGCAAATTTGACCTAAACTCCTATTTTTCAGCCTGTTTTCCTTCATTTCTTCAGGGGATCTCTGGATAATTGAAATACCTGAAAAGGAAACAAAAGATATGCGTAACACGAGAAAAAAATAATAAAAAACCTAAATAACATGTGAAATCAGAGTCAAAAAAAGTGTAAAGTAATTGTTATCACAGGTTTATAGCTACATCATATGTCCGTAGGTAAAAGTCTTGAACCTAAAATGACAGTCCCTTGGGGAAGACGACTGCGTGTCAAAGCCTAGTTGGGTAGTTTTAACTTGGCGCGCGTTTTGTTACAGCCACTAACCATTATTCAATATATTATATTTTGTTTATTTATATTAACAAAAGACCAAGTGGCCCAGTGGCAAGCATGAAGGGTGTTAAAGCCTTGTGTGTGGGAGGTCAGGGGTTCGACCCCTGTCTCCAACATTTTCTATTTTCTCAATATTTCCTTGCAGATTCCATGCTATCATCACAAGCGTGCTCACTGTATACCTCCAGATCATGACCCTTGGATCAATCAGTGCTCAGATCTAACGCGTCTAATGAAGCCCCCCATTGTAGACACTCCTGGCATAATCACACTGGATCTCACATTGATCTCACGTTGCTATGGGCCACAGAATGTTGGGCTTTGGTCAGAATTTCAGCATGCCACCCTCCATTTGGGTTCATACCCCCTCAGGCCCATTTCTTTTCACCTCTTATATTATTTTTTATTAATTTCTTTTTTGTTCTAATTATTTCAAAACAAATCAATGTTTTTTTAATTATTAAAATCACAAAATTAAAAAAAAATCACAAAAAATAGGATTTAGTCTTTATTTTTAATAAATTAATTCTTTGCAAATTAATTATTTTAATTAACTTTAATTTTTGTTTCATTAATTAAAATTAATTAGAAAAATTAGGTTTAAACTTCAAATCTTTTTTCATAAAATCCCAAAAAAATATTTTTAACAATCAAATTAGATTTCTAGGGATTTTGAACTTTTATCAAGTTATTCTCGCGCATAATTACTTTTGCCATACGATTAATTTTTACTATTGATGTAACTGCGCCCGGTTTGTAATAGCTTAATTAGGATTTTTCAATTCCGAATTTTTACTTTTCAGTCATTAATTATGTAATTGCACCAAAGCCTTGTAATAGTTAGGAACTTTATCTTTTCGTCATTTACTTTCCCGCTCGATAAACTGTTTAGATGAATATTTAATAGGGTTATACTTCCATCACGAAAAGGAAGTATAAAGCAGTTTAATCATAATGAAAACAAATTAATTCAAGACAAACATGTGTAATGCATTAATGAAATAATAAAGTTTAACATGACAATAATTGTTCAAATAAGCAAAGAAAATACAACTTCAAAATTCAAATGAACAAAAATGTTTTCAATCCTAGCCATGTTTTGGCAAGGGAGCAGTGATCACGTTGGGAGTCTCAGGAGGGTCGAATTCAATCTCCTTGGCGTCAATCATATTCTGAATCTTGTATTTCAGCGCCCAACAATCGTTAGTATCGTGCCCCGGGATACCAGAATGATAAGCACACCTTGCATCCGGGTTGTAGTTAGGAGAAGAAATCTTAGGGTTCGGATGAGGGTTTATCACCGTAATCAAATTCATCTTCAACATGTGTTGCAATGCTTGTGACAATGGCATGTTGATTTGGGTGAACTGCCTTGGAGGTCTTTTCGCCCTTGGCTGATTGTTTCGTTGTTGTGGTCGTTGTGCGCATGCCGAATTAGATATTAGCACTGCCCCCACAGATTGGTGGTAGTCTGCCTTGCTACACCCCTTCTGGTCGTGCACAACATTGGCTTCCCTCTTGCGACCAAATGACTTATTCTCTGTACTCGAAGAGGTATTTTTCTGGATCTTTCCACTCCGGATCCCATCTTCTACTCTGTCTCCAATCAATATCAGCTCGGTGAAACCAGTTGAGGAGCTACCAATCAAGTGATTGAATAACGGACCAGACATCATACCAAGGAACATATCCATCAACTCCCTATCGGACAAAGAGCGTTGGACTCTCCCTGCCAGATCTCTCCATTTCTGCGCATAGTCCTTGAAACCTTCACTTGCACCCATGGACATACTCTGGAGTTGAGTATGGGTAGGGGCAAGGTCAGTGTTATATTGATACTGCTTGTAAAGAGCAGCAGCCAGATCTTCCCAATTTCGGGCATTGGCTCTCTCCAGTTGATAGAACCATTCAAGCTAAGTCCCTGATAGACTATCTTGAAAGAAATGAACCCACAAATTTCTATCAGCGGTGTGGGGCTGGATCTTTCTGACATAAGAGCGGAGATGGAGTTTTGGGCAGGACACCTCATCATACTTTGCAAAAATTGGAGCTTTGAACTTCTGTGGGATGACCACTCCCGACACCAATTCCAATTCTTCGAAATCCAGTCCAGGTATCCTCTGAACTTCCATGGCACTCAGACGATCTTTCAACTTCTTGTATCTATCCTCAACAGGAGGATATTGCTCATCATTGTAGTCGGTATTGTTGTTAGAAACTGTAGGACTGGGGTACTTCTCCCCTGTCTCTTCTTCTTGATTCTCCCCTTCCTTGGATGAAGAGGTCAGATCGACTTGTTGCTTCAATGGCCCTCTAATCCTTCTTCCTGTATTCAGGATACCGACATCCTTCTTCTTTTTCTTTTTCTCTTTCAGGATGAGGGCTTTCAGATCCTCCTGCCCTTTTTCCAGACTTATGAACATCTGTTGGATCTGGGCATTTTGTGCCTGAAGGTCCTTGATGCTTTGTTCGGAAGACATTTTTGCTAAAATAAATAGCGAAGAAGATGAGAAACCTGTAATGGTACCTGTAATGATGTGTATGATATGCATGCAATGTTTTCAAGGATCTCGCAGGGTAAACAAGAAACTGTTAGAATTTGATTTCAGCTTGATTGAAGAAACTTCGTGTTGTTCAGAGTCCTTCTTCAAGAGTCAAGCTCACCATATCAAGTGGGTCATAGCCCTTGACTCAAGATCCTTTGACAACATTGGCTAGAGAAAAATAAATTCCCTTGCCCCTTGCTAGACGTCTGGTTCGCCATGACCTACATCACAGACCCTTGAGATCCTTGAAATGGTTAGTATGATATGCCATGTTTATGATGTCATGATGTCATGATTATGTTGAGAAATCACGGGTATAACAAGCACAAACAAATCACACTAAGTTCTTAGGTTTAAGGCTTGCCTGAGTTTAAGGTAGTACCCTCTTGAAGTTGGATTGGTCCAACCTGTCCTATAAATAGTATCCGGGTTCTAATGGATCTCAATATCACTGACCATCCTTTATCGGGCAGTGTCTCAGCTTAAGCAATATTTTCTTGCGACCGAAATATCCCAAAAGTGTGATCTCAATGAGTGTAGCATCGAGTATCAACCAATCCTCAGCTCTATACCAAGGTCGGCTATCTCACTACTTTATAATGGTCAATTTTGTTCAACTAAGGTTCTAAGGTCCGTTAGTGCTTCACGACACCACGCGACGGCCCCGTATTCTCCTCGTTTCCCCACAAAGGATACCGCTACCAACCAAAGTGCCACACCAACACAGCCATCGCTTAAACCATATCGGTCTATGGCGTACAATCTCCACGATCTATTGTTGTTTACCTAAAAAATGCCCCCAGATCCGGGTGTAAGATCTATAGTAACCCAAACAAAACCCTTTAAGAATAAAGAAAACAAGAAAGAAAGCAATTTGAAATGACCTAGATCCTAAGGTAAACCCCACTTTATTTCATTCCCCAACAGAGTCTTCAGTTCTGTGATACGGTGGCAGAACTGATTGTTAATACTGGTTTGCGTTTTTGTTCACAAAATGTCGCGGTAAGCTAGAGTCGCCACCGACTTTTATTTCATCCAATCATGGAAAAGGAAAAAGAACAGAAAAAACCTTTTTTCGAGATATTCTGAGTACGGTGGGTATATTATAGAAAGGAAAGGTGTTAGCACCCTTTCTATCCATGGTTTTCCATGGGCTCTTAGGTACTTGCTCATTTTTTCAAATTGCTTGTGTGTGCTTGTCTTGAAAATGTTTTACTTCGTGATAATCCTTGTATCGGTCCTCAAGGATGTGACGAAGTTTGTTTTGAAAATTTGTTTTGAAAGGTGTTTGTGTGAAAAGTTTTTATTGAGCAAGTACTTAAGATTCTACCTACTCGAAAAAAGATTATTCGTTCTATTTCCTCTAGACATCGTTATCCTACTATTAAGGAGTAGGTATCCCTGTCATTGGAATTGTAAGGGACATTCGAAAGGGACAAGTACAATCACTAAAGAAATAGTTAGAAAACATTAGTAGTAACCCTAGAGTCTTAAGATCTTTTTGAGGCAACATTTTCGAGGCAACACTTTCGAGGCAAAATTTCTGAGGCAACATTTCCGAGGCAACATTTCTGAGGCAACATTCGATTGTGACACTTTGATCTTTTAAACTAGAGAGCAACCACCAAAATCTCCTATGCTTAATGATTGTTTACCGAAGGCAACCAAAGTAAGGTAAACCCTAGGAGTGAATATGTGTGTATGAGTTATTTCAGTTATTTAATCTTTGCACATTAGGTGATCTACCGTTTTAAATTTCTAGACATTCTTGCCATACAATCCTATTAGCATACATCTAGACAGTTAAATATTTGCAGGAATTTAAAGTGCGAGAAAATAAACCTAGCTATTACAAGGCTTTGACAGTTACATAATTGTCTCGACTGGAAATAAAAATGTGAAATTTAAAACCCTAATTAAAACTATTACAACCTCGAAACAGTTACAATAATAATAAAGCAAATAAAAGTGCACGCGGTAAATTAAATACGAGGGATGTTGAAAAATAACCTAAACCCTAATTGAAAGAAAAAGATTATTTTTGAGAAAAGAATTAATTGAGTTATGTACGACTAAAACCCTAATTCTAATTATTTTAATTATGAAAAAGAAATTGAAATTAACCTAATCTAGCTAAATTAAATAATTTCAAGAAAATAAAATATTTTGTACAAAAGAGATTTTGTGTATTTTTTTGGTTTTTTATTTGAGAAAAGAAATTTAATTGTAAAATTAAAACCTAATTTCTATTTGATTTTAATTATAGAAAAGAAATTAAATTAACCTATATTTCTAATTAAATTAAATAATTTATTAAAAAAATGTTTTTTTTGGTATTTTGTGATTTATTGATTTTATGATTAAATAAAAAAAGGTGATTAATTTTTGTGAAAAAATAATTAAACAAAATAATTAAATAAAGAAAATAAAAATAAGAAAGAATTGAAAATGGGCCTGCATGTTGTTAGCAAATCTGGGGGTGCACTATCTGAATTTCCAAGCCCAAAAATGCTCCAAGCCTGGTCAATACTGGATCCTATGTAGCGTTGACTTGAATGTGTACCATGGTCCCTCATGGATGGAGCGTTAGATCTGATGGCACGCTGGATCAAGTGGCTGGATGTTGATGGAGTAATGTAGACCCTTTGATAAGAAGTGCATGCAATCTACGTTCAGAAAATAGGAAAATAGGCGTTGTTGGGACCTGAGATCGAACCCAGGTCCTCTACCCTTTCCACTATGCTTGCTTGCCATCTGTGCTACACGCTTTTGTTGTAAGTATAATGCAAACACAGTATAATATGTGAAATAAAGTGGTTAGTGGAAAAAAACAAAAAAACGTGCGCGCTGGTTCGAATGGGTGAATGGCTGGCTGACACCTAACCTTCTTCTTCCTCTCCCCGTCGTCTTAGGCTCTGGTACTTTTACCTACAGACAAAGGTTTGTAGCTACAAACCTGTGAAACTCAAAAATCCAAAACACGCAAGATAAATGACATCTAATTATATAGATCAACTCGTTTTGATCTTGTGAACATCATGGTACCCCTTTTGCTGGCCAATTTAATCTATGGGCAAAACCCCTAAACTGCACATACAAACCCTAACAATGGCAAAGACATGTATAGGCTTCAAAAGCGCAATTAAAGCATTCAGTTAGCTTGCAAACGTGATGAGGCACAAATATATAACTCAAACATGCTAATGATGCCAGAAATACAGTAATCGATCTTGAAAATATGAGCAAACCGTGTGAATGTTAGGGGGTGATTTTGGACGTGTAGAGGCGTGCAATTGATTGGGTTAGCTTCTGGGAAGGTCCAGGAAACGATTGGAATCGTTGGAATGGCTTGAATTGGCCTGTGGAGTGAAAACCGATTCACACTTTTTCCTTGAATTTTCTGAATTTTCTTTTCCTCTTTCACGATTGCTAAACCTTATTTTTTGCTTTTTTCTTGTCCAATATATACCTAGAGATGAATTAGGGTTACAAACTTGGATTGAATCTTGAAGTTTGATGAGATTTGATTTGATTCTTTAGCCATATGCAAACTTGTTATTTTGAGCCAAATCTTCCCTTTCTTGTACCAATTATGCTTGATTCGTCTTGGCCTTGATAATTCAGCATATTTTGATTGCCAACCTGTCCAAAAACCAAATCAAATCATATCTTTGCTGTTATTCATCAATTATTTGATTTAATTCCATTTTTAATTAATAAAAAATCAAAATAAATTGAAAAATGAAGCAAATAATGTGTGGATAAACATTTGAATCGTGGACCACATTATAAGTGAGGTGCAAGCATAAAAGGTTAGGCCCATTTAGCAAAAAAAATGCAATTTTGAGCACATTTGACTTTTGGCAATTTTGCAAAAAAGGCCAACTTTGACAAGGCATATCTCTTCCAATTTTAACCATAGAGAGGTGTTCTTGGACTTTTTAGAAAGCTTAGGATGTCCCCTAAGAAACCGTTTTGGTCTCATCTCAATTGAGTCTTCCATGTTCATGTAAGAAGCTTTGACCCAAAAGGTGTTTTTGTTGACTTTTCAAAAGGACCCATAATGTAAAAATTCATATCTTTTTATGAGTGCATATTTTGAACTTGTGGAATGAAGATGTGTTGTAGGGAATTTCATCCTATTCAAAATGAGATTTGGATAGAAAATTTCTGATAAAGCATATGGAAGTTATGCTTGGTCAAATTTTGGTTGACTTTTACTAAGAAACCTTAATTTAGCAACTTTTGGGTTTTGATGAATTTGGAGCATTCCTTGGGGAATCATGGTCAACCCTTGATCAAATGATGAAAGTCACTTCAAAATGTTAATGTTGACCAAAAATATTGAAGTTTGACTGTATGTGGGTCACAATTGACTTTTGACCTAATATAGTCGATTCTCAAGCATCTGAGCAGTTGAATGAGCAAACTTCTTGTGCAAGGCATGAAACTTGACATGTAGGGTCTTGAGAACACATTAAGACCATGGAGAGCATATGACACCTTTGTGGTTTACCCATCTTGATGAAAATAGAAACCCTAATTTGAGGTACACTGCCTTAGGAGAGAGTTTGTCTGGTCAAATCTTGGGCGATCTTGAGCAAATTGAGGATCTCTGGGAGTATGTATTGAGTAAAATGAGAGGGAAAATTTTGGGGTACAACACAAGAACTGGCACGAGATGTTACCATTTGCTCTTCACGGGTACCGCACTTCCACGCGAACATCGACAGCGGCAACACCCTACTCTCTGGTATATGGTATGGAGGTTATCCTGCCTATTGAGGTCCAGATCCCTTCTCTGAGAATCATGAAGGATGAAGGTCTAAATGAAGATGATTGGATCCAGACTCGACTTGATCAACCGAATTTGATTGATGAAAAGAGACTTACTGCTGTCTGTCATGGTCAAATGTATAAAAAATGGATGATCATGGCTTTCAACAAAAAGGTCAGATGCCAAGTATATCAAGTCGGGGATCTAGTGATCAAGCGCAAAATACTGCGGCAAGGTGGTCACAGGGGAAAATGGACTCTCACATATGAAGGGCCATTTGTGATCAAAAGCATATTTTCAAGAGGAGCCATGATCCTGACCACCATGGATGGTGACGACCTTGCTCACCCTGTTAATACGGACATAGTGAAAAGATACTATGCATAAATAAGACCCTCTAGGTTGACTGGCCTAGGAAAAAATAAGGGCTTCCCGGTGAACCAAAAGGGTTCGAGAAAAATTAGGGATGAAAACAAAAATATATGTACACCCGGCAAGTCGAAAACCTGAAAAGGCAGCTTGGGAAAAAAAGGGTATCCTGGTGGACTAAAAACTCGAAAGGGCGGACCAGGAAAAAGTTAGGGATTTAAAGCGTATCAGTATGTCCCATTGGATCACTTTGCGACCAGACTTCAATATAAACTATCAAGCCCAAATGGCACCGATCAATCCAGTCAGCTTCGGACAAGTAGCAAAGTGATTAGATGCTCAAAGGCATAGCAGCAATAGCAGAATTGAAACTCAATGGGATTATTACACATAGCTGTTTTCTTCTCTCTGTACACTACTTTTCTATAACCTTCACTCTCACGGCGGAGTTCTCCTACTAAAACGTCAGTCTCTTTGTACACAACGCCTATTATAGGCAAACTACAGAAATTAATACAAGTCATTTTTACAAAACCATTTGTTTTTCCTTTTTTCTGTTTTGTTTCACAAAAACGTCCAATGATTTATTCTTGACATATGCATTTGAATATGATTGCTATTCACAAATATTTGCATAAGAAACAAAAGGACAGTTGCTCATGATTTAAGGAACGGGGAAAAGTCTAAAAAACAATTTGTAATTCCGACAGTTACTCCTTCCAGCAGGTACAGGGGCAGAGATAGTTTGAGAAGAAGTCACCACTACATGTGCCCCATGGAATCTAAGTCCCCCACAGAGTAGAGGAAACCAAAAGTTTTGACATCGACTTCCCCAAACAGGAGTTACTTTCCCCAGCAAAGTTCCTTCAGAAAACCGATATCTGTATTCCTCAGCCGAGTTTTATAATTGCAAATGGTTTTTAAAGACGTCTCCTGAGCATAGTTTATTTCTCTGGATGCGGAAGCTCAATCCCCAACAGATTTCATTTCTCTAACTACAGAAGTTCATCCCCCAGTGGAGTTTATTTCTCTGAATCGGCAAAATCTTCCAGCAAAGCATCTCCTCTCGCAAACAGAGTTATTCCCCCGCAGGGTTATCCTCAGGCTGAGTTTCTCCCCGGAAGAATATTTGCAAATAGAAAGGAGTAAATCCCCAGCATAGTCATCTCCATTCACCATCCCCAGTGGAAATGAAGAATTCGGATTCCCAATACTCTCTAGCAGCAGTCAGGGATTTATTTTCCCCGACTAAGAAATACCTTAATAGCATCCCATATTCATACATCATGGCATGCGCAGACATATTGCATACAACACAATCTCATTTATTTTTGAGAACATCATCACAATGCATTTCATACATCCTGACATTGCATACGACTAACTCTTTACCTTTCAGGGAAAAGGTTAAATCACCAAGCTACGTCTAACCAAGGACTATTCTAGGATTTTCTCTAAAAAGGATGTCCTCAAAAAAAATTCCCTGGGTCATACAGGTCGATACTAAGATCTCTCTGATTATTATTCCAATGAAAAATGTTCCAAGACTTTCGTCTGGGTCAGTCAAATCGCTGCTAAGATTCTCCTAATTACTATGCCAGTCAAAGTTAACTCAAGATCTTTGTTCTTACTATACCGGTGGTAGAGATTCCAAGACTTTCATCTGGGTCAGTTGAATCGCTACTAAGATTCTCCTGATTACTATACCAGTCAAAGTTAACCCAAGATCTCTCTGCTTATTATGCCGATGGAAGAGATTCCAAGACTTTCATATGGGTCAGTTGAATCGCTACTAAGATTCTCCTGATTACTATGTCAGTCAAAGTTAACCCAAGATCTTTCTACTTACTATGCCGGTGGAAGAGATTCCAAGACTTTCGTCTGGGTTAGTTGAATCGCTACTAAGATTCTCCTGATTACTATGATAGTCAAAGTTAACCCAAGATCTCTCTGCTTACTATGTCGATGGAAGAGATTCCAAGACTTTCGACTGGGTCAGTTGAATCGCTACTAAGATTCTCCTTATTACTATGCCATTCAAATTTAACCCAAGATCTCTCTTCTTACTATGCCGGTGGAAGAGATTCCAAGACTTTCATCTAGGTTAGTTGAATCGCTACTAAGATCCTCCTAATTACTATGCCAGTCAAAGTTAATTCAAGGCCTTTCCCGGGTTTAGTCAAATCGATACTAAGATTTATATCCTAGTTGAATACAACTTGAGACCTTTCTCTGGTTCAGTCAAATCAATACTAAGATTTCTATTCTAGTTAAAGAAGCTATGAAGCCGAAAAACTGACCGGATAATAGTCAATCAACAATGTAACACACTGTGAAGCTTGGATCCTGACTAGATAACAGTTTAATCTCATTTCCTCAGTAAGTCATTGTAAAGCCTGGAGCACGACCAGATAGAAGTCAACCTTATCATCCTCAGCAAGTCACTGTGAAGCCTGGATCTTGACCAAATAACAGTTCACTTCCGTCTCTTCAATCAAGGGATGACTCCCCAGTAGAGTAGTGCACAACTGAAGCTCTTAAACTCTATTCCCCAAAATAGAGACCAACATTCCTTAGCGGAGTCCTCCTCAGCAACAGGAATAGAAGTTCTCACAAAGGAATATCTCATGAAAGCATCTACTCTGGATGGCATCTTTAAGCCCATCTTCGATGACTCTCCGTTATATTCTCCGAATGGTGTCTTTAATACCATCTCCGACGAATTTCAGTCATCTTCTTCAAATGGAATCTGTAATCCCATTCCCGGTGTCATCAACCATCAGTCTTACTTCATGCGAGTGCAAATTTCTGAGCACTCTATTGTTCAATCATCTTCCACCCTTAGATCACGAAAGGCATACAAGCCAATATAAATCCTCAGGTTTAAGAATATTGAACAGGGGCAGTTGTTGTACCCCAAAATTTTCCCTCTCATTTCACTCAAGACATGCCTCCAAAGATCTTCAATTGCTCAAGTTGACTAAGGATTGACCAGACAAATCCTCCTCTTAAGACAATAAGCCTCAAACTAGGGTTTCACTCCTCATCAAGATGGTTGAGTTCCAAGGGTCCCAAATGGTCACCATTTTCCTAAAATGTCCTTAATATCATCCATGCCAAGTTTCATGCCTTGCACAACAAGTTTTCTCAGTCAACTGCTCAAATGCCTGAAAATCAACTGTACTAGGTCAAAAGTCAACTGTGGCCCAAATACAGTCAAACTTCAATATTTTTGGTCAACATCAACATTTTGAATTAATATCCATCATTTGATCAAGGGTTGATCATGATTCCTCAAGAAATGCTCCTAACTCATCAAAAGTCAAAAATGGCAATTTCGGGTTTCAATAGGAAAAGTCAACCAAACTTTGACACGGCATAACTTTCTCATACTTTATCATAAATTTACCAACCTAGGCTCATTTTGAATAGAATCCAATTCCCTACAACTTTTCTTCATCCCTCAAGGTCAAGAAATGCCTCAATCAAAAGTTACAAGTTCATACATTATAGGTCATTTTGAAAAGTCAACAAAAACACCTTTTGGGTCAAAGCTCCTTACATGAACATGGAAGATACAATTGAGATAAAACCAAATTTTTTGTTTATAGGACACCCTAAGCTTTCTAAAAAGTCCAAGAACACCCTCTTAGGGTAAAAAATGAGAGAGATATGCATTGCTAAAGTTGAGCAATTTTTGGAAATGGGCATGAAGTGAACATTGATCAAAATTGATTTTTTTTCCAAATGGGCCCATGTTTTCTTGTTTGAAACTTGTTCCTAAGATGGCCCACGACCTCTGAGCTTATCCACTTATTATTTTATTATTTTTATTATTTGTTTTGATTTTTTATTCATTAAAATCAAAATAAATCATTTAAAATAATGGAATAATTAAATAAAATCAAAGATTGGATCTTATGATCACATTATGGATCCATGATCAGCTGGCAAATCATATAATTCGTACAAGGGCTAATTGGATTGGAAAAGACCATGATTTGGCCTATTTTAGAGATAAAGTATACAAGGCACAAATCAAATCTTTTCTCAACAATTTGCAAAGATTCAACTCAATTTTATTGACCTAATTGCTTCTACTATATATGCATAACAAACCCTGATGATAAAAACAAGGATTGGCCGTGTAGAATTGAGAGAGAAAAACTCAAATTTTTGACAAGTAAGTGGTGGTCAAATTTTTGTCCACAAGGAGATTCAAAGCATTTTGAAGAATGTAATCCATTCCTGGCAGCATTTGGAAGCTATCTGAATCATTCCCATGCATCAAGACATCCAGAATCATCCTCCACGACCTCACGATTTGCACACTTGTTTTTGAATCTGATTTTGAATATACACGTATGATAAATGAATTCTAACAACATATTCATGTTTGTATAATAATTTAGAACATGTTTGCATAATTAATTGTATGCTTTGATGTATATTTAGCTGACTGCCATTGCTAGTGTTTGAAGCTTCATCTTAGGGTTTCTTATTTCAGGAAAAATCAGGGCTAAAGATGAGTACCATTGTACTCACGAGATCAAACCCAGTCGGTCTGTGTTTTGGATTTCATTTTTATTGCGTGATTGTGATTTTTAAGATATGCAGGTTTATAGCTACAGCATATGTCCGTAGGTAAAAGTCTTAAACCTAAAATGACAGTCCTTTAGGGAAGATGACTGCGTGTCAAAGCCTGGTTGGGTAGTTTGAACTTGGCACGTGTTTTGTTACAGCCACTAACCATTATTCAATATATTATATTTTGTTTTATTTATATTAACAAAAGACCAAGTGGCCCAGTGGCAAGCAGGATGGGTGTTAAAGCGTTGTGTGTGGGAGGTCAGGGGTTCGACCCCTGTCTCCAACATTTTCTATTTTCTCAATATTTCCTTGTAGATTATATGTTATCATCACAAGCGTGCTCATTGTATACCTCCAGATAATCACCCTTGGATCAATCAGTTCTCATATCTAACGCGTCTAATGAAGCCCCCCATGGTAGACACTCATGGCACAATCACATTGGATCTCACATTGCTATGGGCCACAGAATGTTGGGCTTTGGTAAGAATTTCAGCATGCCACCCTCCATTTGGGTTCATACCCCCTCAGGCCCATTTCTTTTCACCTCTTCTATTATTTTTTATTAATTTCTTTTTTGTTCTAATTATTTCAAAACAAATCAATGTTTTTTTTATTATTAAAATCACAACAAAAAAAATCACAAAAAATAGGATTTAGTCTTTATTTTTAATAAATTAATTCTTTGAAAATTAATTATTTTAATTAACTTTAATTTTTGTTTCATTAATTAAAATTAATTAGAAAAATTAGGTTTAAACTTCAAATCTTTTTTCATAAAATCCCCAAAAAAAAATTTTAACAATCAAACTAGATTTCTAGGGCTTTTGAACTTTTATCCGGTTAATTCTCACGCATAATCACTTTTGCCATACGATTAATTTTTACTATTGATGTAACTGTGTCGAGTTTGTAATAGCTTAATTAGGGTTTTTCAATTCCGCATTTTTACTTTTCAGTCATTAATTATGTAATTGCACCAAAGCCTTGTAATAGTTAGGAATTTTATCTTTCCGCCATTTACTTTCCCACTCGATAAATTGTTTAGAGGAATATTTAATAGGGTTTCCTGAAAGATAATGATTAATTGAACCTAGATAACCCTAATCGCGCAAGATTTATCTGAAAAAGCACACTTTTGCACACTTGCACCCCTAGGGTATTACCTCATTTGGTTGCCTTCGGAAAATGGTCATGTCCCTCGAGGGTAGGGATACTCTTAGCAAAGACCCTCATTTTAAAATCATCATAAAGATCATAGTCCCTAAAATGTCCCTCGAGTTGCCTACAAGAAATGATCTTATGAGGATAGTCCCTTCGAAATGCTAAAGTATCCTTACATGTTGCCTTCAATGACCATAAACGTCCCTTTCGATAGTCCCTCATACATCCAACGACTAGGGTTACCTACTCACTAATAGTAGGATAACACGGTCTAAAGGGTAGGAGGAAAAGAACAGTCTTTTTTCGAGTAGGTAGGCAACTGTTAGGTACTTGCTCAAACCAATTTTCACACCACACTTTCAAACACTTTTCAAACAAAGTTTTCAAAACGCTTTATCACACTCTTGAGGACTGATACAAGAGTTACCATAAAGTGAATCGCTGCACTAAGGCATTTTTCAAAGTTTTTTAAAACATACAAACACAAGCAATTTTAGAAAAATGAGCAGGTAGATAAGAGCCCATGGAAAACCATTGATGGAAAGGGTGCTAAAACCTTCCCTTTCCATAATCTACCCCCCGTACTCAGAAATCTCGAAAAAAGGTCTTTTTCTGTTCTTTTCACCCTTTCCTTAATTTGGATAAAAGAAAAGTCGGTGGCGAATCTTGCTTACAGCGACATTTACGAACAAAAAAGCAAACCAGTATTAACAATGAGTTCTACCACCGTATCACACCAGGAACTTCATTTTTATATCAACAATCTTCCAAATCAAGCATGTAGATTAAGACACACTGTTCCCATAGGCTTCTGATGTTTTAATCCTTCACTTCTACCAAGTCGTACACGCATAGCAATTGCGCCACATCACGCTTTAGCTGCGCAACTCTGATAATCCACCTTAAGTCACCATCCTCGTTAAAATTTCTATCAACTATCTAGTTCACAAGTTTCAATCTAGTTTCAGACTTTCCTCAACATCCACCATAAAACCCTTGTTCACTTGATATGCTCAATCTTTCAATTTGCGACGTTAGCTCACATAAAAAAAACCGTTACTCCGATTTGTTCCACAATATAAAATTAACCACTTCACTCACCACTACGATAGCAAGACAAGTCTATACCATCCAACACGATATCGTCTACTATCAATAAGAGATTAAAGGTGATCAGTTCCTCAATTTGTCAATAGATAACCGATAATTATAATGGAGTATAAACCATCGTTACCAAACTATAATAGTGTTCCTTTAGAACTTGTACTCAAGTCACCTAAAGCACCATAATCCAATAATCTCCAATGAGGTTTACAGACACCTCCATAATTTTCCTCTCATTCGATATTATCGATGAGACACCAACGCTCAACATATTACACGGTCCATATTACACTCACTTAGCCTTACTCAAAGGTTAAGCATTCTCTAACTCAAGAATTACGTTCTTCTTCTCTGTATCATCATGAATACAAATTCGATTACGGAATATCAACACACCTTGCACATCTAACTTGAGTTAATCATTCTCAGACTGATCGAGTCCAACCATCGAATCTACCAATTTCACATCTAACCTCTAAGCTTCTTTGATACTATCCAGAAAATTATTGTTAGTCTTCAACATCCCCAACATAACACTCTTCGGTGTCACTTCGCAAACTAAGCTCATATCTCTGGACTATTCAATTAACTCCAATTCTATAACCATTGTTGCCAACATATGTAAAGTCTTTTGACTTAAAGCATCAGCCACGGAATTAGCTTTACCTGGATGATAATTCAAACCGAAATCATAATCTTTCAACATAAACATCATCGTTGCCAACTCTACGTCACGCGTAGGATAATTACTCCCATGAACTATGAGTTATCTAGAAGCACAAGCAACAACTTGTCCCATCAGCATTAATACACCACTAAGTCTCATCTTAGACGCATTCATAATACACTACAAATGACTCACTCGGATTAGGCAAAACCAATACCGGAGTAGTCGTCAATATTTTCTTTAGTTCTACAAAAATTTCTTCACATGCAACCTCCCATACTTGAAATGATGAATGACTATCTTTTATAATGTCGAACATCTCATTTCTCAACTTAATCGCCAACAACATATTATGCTTGACCTCGTCTCGAACAATTGCGATAATAACCATTTATGCCCAAAAATCCTCTAGTTCCGTAAACGACTTCAGAGTTCCACCATATGGAAATGCATCAACCATATTTGAAAACATTCTCATAGGATAGAATATATTTCTATCTCCTCATAGGTTCAAACGGGACACCAATCCGATACTCGAAACACAAGATATGGATTTCCAAAACTATCCGAAAATGCGAACACCGACATCACGCAGCGACATACTATTATACATCTTACAATAACATCATAATTGAATTTCTTTGTACCGGTGCCAACACTTACCATTCATGAAATCGTACTCATCTCCTCGCATTTCCGACTCTGACTCGCGATTCAAAACATTCCAACAACTTCAACAAATTTTAAAATCACTCACAAGGATCCCACGATAAGGTCTACAACAATCTGTCACTCAACCACCGTTCAAACATCGACATTTTACACAAGGGCTACTCAAACCGATAACTTTATGGTCCACCAGCAGCACTGAAACATCGCAACTTTATAAATGTTAGAACATAGTTTGAATCTACAACCCTTAATTAGAGTTTTGATGATAACTTTTGTACCCCAAAATTTTCCCTCCCATATTTCTCAATACATTTCAAGTGAGGTCCTCAAATTGCTCAAGGAAGTCTAAGGGTTGACCAGACAAACTCCCTCCTAAGGCAGTCTACCTCAAATTAGGGTTTCAGTTTGCATCAAGGTACTTGAGTCCAAAGGATCCCAAATGGTCACCATTGTCCTAATATGTTCTCAAGATCATCCATGTCAATTTTCAATCCCTATAGAGAAAGTTTGCTAAGTCAATTGATCAAAGGCCTGAAAATCGACGGTGCTAAGGCAAAAGTCAACTGTGGCCCACATATAGTCAAACTTCAAGATTTTTGGTCAACATCCTAATTTTTAGATATTATTCATCATTTGATCAAGGGTTGATCATGATTACTCAAGGATTGCTCACAATTCATCAAAACCCAAAAGTTGCTAAATTAGGGTTTTGTAGGAAAAGTCAACTCAACTTTGACCAAGCATAACTTTTTCATACTTTATCAAGAAGGACCCATAAAAATCTCATTTTGAATAGGATGAAATTCCCTACATTTCATCTTCAACTCACAAGTTCAAAATATGCACTCACAAGAAGATACAAATTTGGATATTATAGGTCATTTTGAAAAGTCAACAAAAACACCTTTTTTTTCAAAGCTTCATACATGAACATGTAAGACTTAATTGAGATGAGACCAAAAGGGTTGCTTATAGGACATCTTAAGCTTTCTAAAAAGTCCAAGAACACATCTCTAGGGTCAAAATTGAAGGAGTTATGCATTGGTGAAGTTGACCTTTTTTGCAAAATTACCAAAAGCCAAAAGTGGCCAAAATTGCAATTTTTGTCAAATGGGCCCAACTTTTTGTGTTTGTATTGAGTTGATAACATGATCCACGACCCATGACCCTTCCCACTTGTCTTTATTTTATTTTTTCCATTTATTTTGATTTTTATTTCAATTAATTTAATTTAAATCAAAATAAAATCATGAAAATATCAAACCTAATCAAGGCTTGAGATTTTGTGCAATGTTTAGGTCTCTTATACAGCTGGGAAGAGAATCAAATCGTGCAAGGCTTGTTTGGACAGAAAAGATTGAATTTTTCTTATTTTGGAAAGATTTGATGCAAGGGTGAATCAATGATCAAATCTTCATAATTGCAAGGATTTGATGCAAACTTGTAACCCTAATGCACTTTGTGATATATATTGAATAAATCCAAAGCAAAAGGACAAGGATTGGAGGCGTGAGAAGCTGAAAGAAAACTTGCAAAAACTCAACAAAAGTGGTGAATCAAATTCCAATTTCCAGGCTTCTTCAAGCCATTCCAAGCATACCATTCGCTTGATGGGCATCTAAGGACTCTATCCCAATCATTAGCAAGCATTTTCGTTCCCAGATACGCACTGTAAGTATCCCACGAACTCCATGTTTTCTTGAAATCAAATCTCATAAATCTGGCATTGTTAGCACGATTTGTTTATATATTCTGAATCCTTGAAACATTTGCAAGCTAATGATAACAATTAATTGCATTTTTGTCAACCATACAGAAAGTTGCCATGATTAGGGTTTAGGTTTCGTTTTTAGGGGTTTTGCTTGCAGGAATAATTGACCATGGAGAGTGGTACCATGATGCTCTTGAGGTTGCAACGAGTTGATTGGTACCACTGGAATTGATTTATCATGCGTGCAGTGAATTTTGGAAGATCACAGGGTTGTACCTACGCCCAGAAAATCGTAGGTAATAGTCCTGGACTTTTGCCAACAGAGGGAGGAAGAAGAAGGGTGGCGTGGCACCCCCTGACTGGCCCATTCAAAAATTCGCGCGTTTGGCGTATGTTAATTTGTTTTTTCAATATAATCTTTATTTGTTATTCCATGTACAAAAGAACACGCTAGCACAGTTGGTCAGGAGGCGCTTGGAAAATCCAAAGGGCCTGGGTTTGATCCCCAGGTCCCCATATTTGCCAATGTTATTTTCTTTTACATTATTAGGTACACATGCGTACAAAGGGACCATCATATGCCATCATCCTTCAACCAACAGATCTCCAGCAAGCTAGATCCAAGGGTCATCCTTGGGAGGTCCATGATACACTCTAGTCAAGCCAATGCACAGGATCTGGAAAGTCAACGTGGACCAAGGATTATTGGGCTCAGAATTGCTATTGACACCCCCTTCATTGCTACTAAATAAGGCCCATCTCTCTTTTCTTTTATATATTTTCTTTTATTTATTTATTTTTGTTTTAATTATTTTCTAACATTAAATTAATTCTTTTTTACAAAAAATTCATAAAATCAATTTTCAACAATTTAGATTTAGATTTTATTTTTATCAAATTTAATTTAATAATTAATTTAATTTAATTTTAGGGTAATTTTAACCTTTTTGTAAATAATTTAAAACAAATTAGAAATTAGGGTTTGTTTGATTTAATTTTTATTTTCTTTTCTTAAAATAACCAAAATGCAAAAATAGGTCAAATTAATTATTTTTCTTAATTTAAATTAATTAATAATTAGGTTTGTACTTATTTAATTAAAACCTTATTTTTCCCAAAATAATCAAAAACAACAAAAAATTATTTGTCTTTCAATTAGGTTTAGACGGGGTCAAAACCCTAATTTTCTCGTTCTTAATTCATCGCGCGCATTTATTATTTTTTGCAAATATTAATGTAACTGCTCATGGGATGTAATAGTTTAATTAGGATTTTTCTTTTATTTATCGTTTTACGGGTTTTTGACTATGTAATTAATCCCCCTCCCCGAAGCCTTGTAATAGCGTAGTTTTATTTCTCGCATTTTAATTTTTGCAAATATTAACTGTTAGATGTGTGATAATAGGATTGCATGACAAGAATGTATGTTAATTTTAAAATGGTTAGCAAACCCTAAATGTGCACAGATAATAACTTGAAATCAAATCACTCGCACATGCGCACTCCTAGGGTATACTCTCACTTCGGTTGCCTTCGTTAAACGATTATTAAGTATAGGGTGCCTTAGTGTTTGTCCTCTTGTCTAAACAAAGATCAAATGTTGCCTCGAAAATGTTTCCTCGGAAATGTTGCCTCGGAAAGGTTGCCTCGGAAATGTTGCCTCGAATATGATCTTAAGACACTAGGGTTATTACTAAGACGTCCTAACATTGCTTTAGTGATCGTACGTCCCTTTTGAATTGACCTTACAACTCTAACGACGGTGCTACCTACTCATTAATAGTGGGATAACATTATCTAAAGGAAATAAGAATAGAAACATTCTTTTTTCGAGTAGGTAGATGCTAATAGGTACTTGCTCAAAATAAACTTTCCACACTTACACTCTTTTCAAACAAAGTTTTCCAAAAACACTTCATAACACTCTTTTCAAAACACACAAACATAAGAAATTTTTAAAATGATGAGCAAGTACCTAAGAGCCCGTAGAAAACTACGGATAGAAAGGGTGCTAATACCTTCCCTTTCTATAATCTACCCCCCGTACTCAAAATCTCGAAAAAGGAATTTTTCTATGCTTTTGTCCTTTCTAGTTGGATAAAATAAAAGTCGGTGGCGACTCTTGCTTACCGCGACATTTTGCAAACACAAACGCAAAATGCAAACCAGCATTTTCCTAAAACAGTCGGTTTTGCCACCGTATCACAATAACAAACACAAAGAACAAATATGCACTCTAAATTTGTGTTATTTTGTATGAAGAAGTTCTGACCAAAGCAGCATCAGAAGTTAAGCTATAGAAGCTTCCAAGCTAAGGTAATCAGAATTTGCGCTGAAGAATAATGATCAGAACCTACGTTGAAGTGAAGAATACTCTGATTCTGAACAGAAGTTTCATATACCATCAGATCCTCACATCTCTGAGTCATCAATGTTCTGAAGTAATTGCAGCATGCAAGATTCTAAGTTCTGAAGCGTTACCATTCAATCAAGGCAGTATCACATGCAACGACTTCATTCAGACAAGAATCTTCTCAATATGGAAACATCATTGAATGTCCATTATCACGCCTTATGTTGGACGGGGTTTCCATGCCTATATAAACAAGCTAAGAGGACAAATCATTGACGCTTTTTCATATAACTGCAACATACCTCTAAAATGCTGCAAGCCTACATATTCATATTTACGCTCAAAATTGTGTAAAATATCACAGTTGTGATACTGTTTTTGTAAGGAAAAACAACTATACACAAAATACTCTTTTATCTTGATTAAGCTAATTTTCCTTAAGATTAATCGGGTTGTGGTTGTACTCAAGAAGACTTTGGCAGTTGTCAAAGTAGTGTTGTAATCAGTTTTTGATTAGTGAATTAAGTCCTCGTTGGAGAGAGGCGAAATCACCTTGACGGGTGGACTGGAGTAGTTTAAGATCAAACGAACCAGGATAAAAATATCGTGTCTATTGCGCTTTTGATTTTAAGTTATCAATTCAACCCCCCCCCCCTTCTTGTGTTTTTTACTTCTTCAATTGGTATCAGAGCGCCTGGTTCTGAGTTCATACACTTAACCGTGTCAGTACAAGATCCAAGCTTTAGAAAAACACTATGGTGGGACCAAGCCAAAACATCAGCAATGACTATCATGAGGACAAGGACAGAATTAGCGGCAAACCTCCAGTCTTTGATGGAGAAAATTTTGACTACAGGAAAGACAGAATTGAGAGCTTCTTTTTGTCTCATGATGCTGATCTAGGGACATGGTAATTGATGGATACATACATCCAGTGGACGAAATTGGTCAGAAGATAGACAGAAAAAAGATGTCTGACCAGTAAAAATGTGATTTCAGAAACCATCATAAAGCTAGAACAATACTTCTAAGTGTTATCTCATACTCAGAATATGAGAAAATCTCAAACAGAGAGACAACCAAAAACATGTTTTACTCTCTAAGAATAACGCATGAGGGCAACATACAAGTCAAAGAAACCAAGGAACTTGCGCTCATTCATAAATGTGAAGCATTCAAGATGGAAGACAGTGAATCCATAGAAGAAATATTCTCAAGATTCCAGATTCTTGTTGCTGGGCTGAAGGTTCTTGACAAAGGATATTCTACTGCCGATCATGTATAGAAGATCATCAGAAGTCTACCCAAGCAATGGAGGCCAATGGTCATTCCACTTAAGCTAGCTAAAGATCTGAACAAGATATCTCTGGAGGAACTTGTCAACTCCCTCAGAAGTCACGAGATAAAGCTAGAAGAAGATGAGCCTCAAAAGCAAGGTAAGCCTCTAGCATTAAAATCTAACAAAAAAATATGATTCTAAGGTTTTGCAGACTATGGAAGAAACCTCTGATGGATCCTCATCAGAAGAAGATGAATTGTCTCTCCTCTCCAGAAGGGTCAATCAACTGTGGAAGCAGAGACAAAGGAAATTCAGAAACCCGAGAAGATCAGAGAATCAAAATGAACCCTCCTCCAGATACAGAAAGTCTGAGTCCTCCTCTAGACACAGAAGATCTGAAGGTTCTTCAGGACACAGAAAGTCAAATAAAAAGGACATCATCTGCTATGAGTGCAATGAGCAAGGGAACTACAAAAGTGACTGTCCAAGGCTTCAGAAGGAGAAGCCCAAAAGGAAGTTCTTCAAGGAAAAGAAGAAAAGCCTCATGGCAACATGGGACGATTCAGACACTTCTGATGCTGACTCAGAGTCAGATGATGAAAGAGCCAACATAGCTCTCATGGAAAATGTGTCAGAAGACAGTGAATCTTCTGGTTTAGACTCAGAATCAGACACATAAGAGGTATTCCCTAATTTCACTATTAATTTTACTAAGGCTGAACTTGCAGAAAGTCTAAATGAAATTCTGGAAAGGTATCAGCAAATCAGAGTCAAATTCAAGAACCTGAAAAGGGATCTTGTCTCTGACTCTTAAAAGACTGAGAGTCTTAGATTAGAGAATTCTTAGTTAAAAGAAAAGGTTTAAAAATTAGAAAACGATTTACAAAACTCTCAGAAAGAAATAATCTCAGAGACTCCCAGTAATGCTGATAAGATCATCAAAGAGTATGATCACAGTTTTCAGAAGTTTCTGGCTAAAAACATAGATAGAAGCAAGATGGCTTCAATGATCTATGGAGTTAGCAGGAATGGAGGAAAAGGAATAGGATACCAAGGTAAGGTATCTACACCTAAGAAAGTCATGGACCTTGTCATAAAACGCTTACCACTAAAATCACACTTCACATATGGGCACACACATGACCTAAAATACACTAGTAATGATTACTCTGTCAAACCAAAATTCAACCAGAATTTTGGTAAAACTAACAAACCAGGACCCAAAAAGATATGGGTACCTAAGGAAAAAAATTGTATATGTAGCCGATATCTTTAGCAGCAAGGCTAAAACACCAGTCATGGTACCTGGACTCTGGATGCTCTCAACACATGACGGGAAGAAAGCATATGTTCCAAAGCCTGGAACTTAAACCTGGAGGCTACGTGGGCTTTGGAGGCAACCAAAGAGGGAAGATCATTGGCTCTGGAACAGTAGGTAATGGTAATCTTCCTTCTATAAATAATGTGCTCTTATTTGATGGATTAATGCATAACCTATTATCCATAAGACAATTAAGTGATAACTATTATGATATAATCTTTAATCAAAATTCATGCAAAGCTGTTAGTCAGAAAGATGGAACTATCCTTTTTAATGGAAAGAGGAAAAACAACATTTATAAGATAAAACTTTCTGAACTAAAGAGTCAGAATGTAAAATGTCTTCTCTCTGTTAACAACGATCAATGGGTCTGGAAAAGAAGATTGGGGCATGTTAGTATGAGAAGATTATCTCAGATTAACAAACTCAATCTGGTCAGAGGACTTCCTAATCTGAAGTTCAGCTCAGATGCTCTGTGTGAAGCATGTCAGAAAGGCAAATTTGCAAAACCTGCTTTTAAATATAAAAATGTTGTTTCCACCTCTAAGCCATTAGAACTTCTGCACATAGACTTATTTGGACCAGTAAAAACTGCGTCTGTTAGTGGCAAGTATGGGTTAGTGATCGTAGATGACTATAGCAGATGGACATGGGTAAAGTTCTTAAGACACAAGGACGAGTCACATTCTGTGTTTTTTGCATTCTGTAACCAAGTTCAGAATGAAAAGGATCTTAGAATTGTCAAAGTCATAAGTGATAATGGTGGAGAATTTGAAAATAAAAAATTTGAAACATTTTTTAATGAAAAAGGCATCTTGCATGACTTCTCTTGTCCTAGAACTCCCCAACAAAATGGAGTTGTAGAACGAAAGAATAGAACACTGCAAGAAATAGCCAGAACCATGATCAATGAGACTAACATTGCTAAGATCTTCTGGGCAGAATCAATTAACACAACGTGTTACATTCAGAATAGAATCTCTATAAGACCTATTCTGGAAAAGACTCCATATGAATTGTGGAAGAACAGAAAGCCCAACATTTCTTATTTCCATAATTTTGGATGCACCTGTTTTATTCTGAATACTAAATATCATCTGAACAAGTTTGACTCTAAAGCACAAAAGTGTATTATGTTACGATACTCTGAACGCTCAAGAGGGTACAAAGTATATAATACAGAAACACAGATTGTTGAAGAGTCAATCAGTGTTAGATTTTATGATAAGCTTGACCCTCAAAAGTCAAAGCAGAATGAATTCTTTGCAGATATAGAAGTTGAATTCACAGGTACTGAAGACAACTCTTTAGAAGTTCCCAATAGAGACGCTCCAACAACTTTAGAAAGAAATATTACAAGTGATCATGTACCTCCTGTTGATCAACTCCAGAAAAGGTTATCCAGAAGCAGCATAGCTCACCCAAAAGATAAGATCCTGGGAAAGAAGGATGATCCAATCAGAACAAGATCAACATTTAGAAACTCTGAAGAATCCCTCATGGGACTGGTCTCTCTGATTAAACCAACAACAATTGATGAAGCTCTACTGGACAATGACTGGATTCTGGCAATGCAGGAGGAACTAAATCAATTCACCAGAAATGACGTATGGGATCTGGTTCCCAAACCAAAAGGATTCAACGTCATTGGAACAAAGTGGGTGTTCAGAAACAAACTGAACAAGCAAGGAGAAGTCATCAGAAATAAAGCACGACTGGTGGCACAAGGTTATAGTCAGCAAGAGGGGATAGACTATACATAAACCTTTGCTCCAGTTGCCAGGTTAGAATCTATCAGACTCTTAATCTCATTTGCTGTAAACAATGGCATCACTCTGTATCAGATGGATGTCAAAAGTGAATTCCTAAATGGCTACATAGATGAAGAGGTATATGTGAACCACCACCCCTGGGTTTGAAAATTCCAAACACCCAGAATATGTTTTCAAACTAAAGAAGTCACTCTATGGTCTGAAACAAGCTCCCAGAGCTTGGTATGAAAGACTAAGTAACTTCCTGTTAGAAAAGGAATTCACCAGAGGGAAAGTGGACATAACCTTGTTCTGTAAGACATTTAAGAATGACATTTTAGTTTGTCAGATCTATGTAGATGATATCATTTTTGGATCCACTAAACCTTCTCTGGGAAGAGAATTTGCTAGGTGCATGCAGGCAGAGTTTGAGATGAGCCTGATGGGGGAACTCAAATTCTTTCTGGGCATTCAGATAAACCAAACTCTAGAAGGAACTTACATTCATCAGAGCAAATATGTCATAGAACTTCTGAAGAACTTTAACCTCTCAGAATGTAATCCCTCAAAGACTTCAATGCATCCCACGTGCATTCTGAAAAAGGAAGAGGTAAGTAAAAAGGTAGAGCAGAAAATTTACAGAGGTATGATTGGATCTCTCCTTTATCTGACAGCTTCAAGGCTTGATATTTTATTCAGTGTTTGCTTATGTGCTAGATTCCAATCAGATCCTAGAGAATCTCACTTAACAGCAGTTAAGCGAATTTTCAAGTATCTGAAAGGTACTACTAATCTGGGTTTGTTTTATAGAAAATCTAATGAATACAACTTAGTAGGATACTGTGATGCTGACTTTGCTGGAGACAGAGTAGAGCGTAAAAGCACTTTTGGAAGCTGCCAGTTTCTGAGAGACAATCTGATCTCATGGACCAGTAAGAGACAGTCCACAATAGCATTGTCAACAGCAGAAGTTGAATACATAGCAGCTGCTGGATGTAGCACTCAAATGCTCTGGATGAAAAGTCAACTTGAAGACTTTAACATATTTGAGAGTAACATTACTATCTTCTGTGATAACACTTCTGCCATATGTCTCAGTAGAAATCACATTTTGCATTCTAGGGCTAAGCATATAGAAATAAAACATCACTTTAATAGGGACAATATTCAGAAAGGAATTCTTACTTTAAAATTTATTGACACAGACCATCAATGGGCTGATGTATTTACAAAACCCCTTTCTGAAGATAGATTCAATTTCATTCTGAAACATCTCAGCATGAAATTATGCCCAGAATAAAATGTTTTATTTGCATATCCTAATCCTCAGAACTTTATTGTTTTTCTGTGAACATCTGATCAGCTTGTCTTCAGAAGTTAGAAGTGCAGTTGCCTCAGAATCTATCTATGAAGATCTGAACGTTTCATTTCAAGGATAGAGGCGTGCAGTTCACATCATCAAACATTTGTCATCCTCTCACAAGCTACCTTTTGAGGATGAACACGCGTTCAAATTCTGAAGGGTCCAAGGCTCTGATTGGATGCATTGAGACACTTGTCAGTGGTAGCTGTTCAATATCTCTCTAAATCCCCTAATTTCAGGTTTCATTAATGCATATAATCATTACTTATTTTCTTTCTTACTAATTACGCTTTCTAAAAACCTATATAAACTCAATTTACTATTTCATTCATTCACGTTTTACCCTCTTCTATATTCTCTCTTGTTCTAGTCTTTTTCAAAAACCCTTTCGATTACTTTTCTTCAAAGAATCCGTGTGAACAATGGCATCATCATCAAGTCTCAAGAATCTCAGTGCTCCTGAATCTTCATCAACGGAACAATATGAAGAACCCATTAGAATGCTACTCACTCCGGTTGACAACCTTGAAGTTCTCTCTGAATTGATCATTGGTTTTGAAAGCTTACAAGAAAATGGGTTTAATCTGTATGAAGATGTAACTGCACAGGGATGGAACAGATACTTTGATCATCTATTGGGTCCAACTTTTCCCATTCTTGCTAAAGAGTTCTGGATCCATGCTACCTTATCCAACCACCAGGTCACATCATATGTTATGGGGAAGAAGATAGTGATAACAAAAGATTTGATTGGGAAACTCATTGGATACAATGGCGGTGAAGTCAGGTGCATTGATATGGATGATAGGTGCTCTGACCTAAAATCTATTGCTAGGGAAATCTTCACTTCTGGACAGCCATCCAGCAAGATCAGAGACTTAAAGGATCACCAAAGAATCTGGGCCAGAATAATTCTGGGATGCATCAATCACGGGAAGCCTACAAGCTCTCTTGATTACATCAATATTGATCAGCAGTTTCTGATTTACTTTATTGCAAAGAAGACCAAGATAAACCTTTCACACTTGCTCTTCAACCATCTCAGAACAAGTGTGAAAGAGACAAGAGAAGAAGAAATAACTAAGAGGGATTGGATTCCTCTTGGAAGATTGATTTCAGATATTCTAACAGAAAACAGGCTGATAGAACATCTGACAGAGGCTCAAGAAATCAGTACTCTAGAAGCAACCGCTGGGAAACCCTTGAATGCCAAGAATCTGAAGAAAATGAAGATTATTGAGAACATTAAGAAGGAACCAACAATTCTCCTCATGAGGATATCACTTCTAGGAGAATCCCTCTGAAGGATTTTCCACTATTTTCTGAGATAGATGCCTCTCCAAAAATCATAGTCAGATACCTTGAGGCTTGCAAGGCTGATGGGACTATTCCAGATATCAACATCTAAGATCTGCACAAGCCAGCTCCAGAGGTTGTGCTAAAGAAATCCAAAAAGAGGAAGGCAGCCGGAGAAGGATCCTCTCAGAGGACACCTAAAGCTGCGAAAAAGAAAGGTAATTCATCCTCTGTTTCTGTTGTAGAGTCAATAGTTATTCCAACATCTGAAACCATTCCCCCTCAACCAACAGAAAACCCTTCACCCCAAACATTTGAGGATTTTGACATAGAGTTTGATCCATCTGTATCTCTTGGAAACTCTCTTACTCCTCCTTCTGAAAACCCATCTTCTGAAATTCCTGAACCAGAAATTCAACACGCTACCGCAAACCAATCTGAAGAATCCTCTTCAGATTCTGATACAACTATCCCAATCCCTGGAATAACATAACCTCTTACGATTCGCTTACCTCTCACTATTCATGATATTTCAGAAATCCCTTCACCATATGAATCTACACCACCAAACACCCCTAACTCACCAATCCTGATTTCTGACTCTTCCACTCCATCACCCATCAACCATCCAGCTGACAAAACTAGCTTCCACCTAGCTTCCACCTCAAACAAAATTGCCACTCCCAAACCTAAACCAACCTCAACCAAATCAGATGTTGGTAAGAATCTGTTGATTTTTGAAACAGAAATGTAGGAATGGATTACTTACTTGAAGCAAGCAAGTCAAGAGATTTCTAATCCTGCTTCTTCTGATTCTCTATGAGAAAGATTCAGAAAATGGCTCAACTCTGAAACCCAGAAGCTGAAAGAATTGGGCTATGAAAGGGCTCAGTAGAACTTCAGTGATCAGCTAAATGCCTTCCAAGATCAAGTTCTGAACCAATGGTACAAGAAAGAAATTCTTTCGCTGGATAATGCTCCCTGGAAAGAGCACCATCCTTCAGAAGTCACTGAACCAGATTCTGATAGTCACCCTCTGACTACTGCTCCAGAAAACATGATTGCAACAGAAGTAGTTCAATCAGAAGAGGCTGCAGAATGTTCTGAATGACATCCAACCCCTAAAGATACACCAGCTTCGTCACTAGTCATGCAAACTTTGGAAGAGTTTAAGAAGGAGAATGCCTTAATCCATGCCAGACTGGATAAGCAAGAGGATACAAACAAAGAGATCAAGGGTATTTTGGATAAACAAGAAGATACAACAAAAGAAATCAAATACATTACGGGAAAGAAGGAAGAGTCAAGCACTCAGATTAAGAGCTTGTTGGAAGCGTTTTTCACACGCCTTCCCCCTCCTTCTTAGATTTTCTTTAAACTGTTTATCTGTATTTTTTTTATCTTATCCTCCTTGTTTCTGAAAATTGTCATTGCATTTTGTTTTCAATATAATTCATCCTTTTTAACTCTGATTATATTGCTTTTTGATACCTGACAAAAAGGGGGAGAAAGTAAGATATTTTCAATAACAGAATACCGGGACAAAGTCTCAAACATTTTGAATATTTTAACCTCTATATTTTCTGAAAAGCTTGAACAGGAACACATTCTGATAAGGACAAAAGGATATGCATCAAAAGCTCTGACGAGAAGGAACTTCAGGGAAGTAATCAACTCAGGGGAGTCTCTCTTAAGCTTTTTGTTCTATATTTTTCATTGAAAATCCTAGTTTTTGTCATCATCAAAAAGGAGGAGATTGTTAGAACATAGTTTGATTCTACAACCCTTAATTAGAGTTTTGATGATAATAAACACAAAGAATAAATATGCACTCTAAATTTGGGTTATTTTGTATGCAGAAGTTCTGACCAAAGCAGCATCAGAAGTTAAGCTATAGAAGCTTTCAAGCTGAGATAATCAGAATCTGCGCTGAAGAATGATGATCAGAACCTGCGCTGAAGTGAAGAATACTCTGATTCTGAATAGAAGTTTCATATACCATCAGATCCTCACATCTCTGAGTCATCAATGTTCTGAAGAAATTGCAGCATGCAAGATTCTAAGTTTTGAAGCGTTACTATTCAGTCAAGGCAGCATCACATGCAACGACTTCATTCAGACAAGAATCTTCTCAATATGGAAACAACATTGAATGTCCATTATCACGCTTTATGTTGGACAGGATTTCCATTCCTATATAAACAAGCTAAGAGGAAAAATCGTTGATGATTTTTCATACAACTGCAACATACCTCTAAAACGCTGCAAGCCTACATATTCATATTTACGCTCAAAATTGTATAAAATATCACAGTTGTGATACTGCTTTTGTAAGGAAAAACAACTATACACAGAATACTCTTTTATCTTGATTAAGCTAGTTTTCCTTGAGATTAATCGGGTTATGGTTCTACTCAAGAAGACTTTGGCAGTTGTCAAAGTAGTGTTGTAATCAGTTTTTGATTAGTGAATTAAGTCCTCGTTGGAGAGAGGCGAAATCACCTTGACTGGTGGACTGGAGTAGTTTGAGATCAAACGAACCAGGATAAAAATATCGTGTCTACTGCGCTTTTGATTTTAAGTTTTCAATTCAACCCCCCCTTATTGTGTTTTTCATTTCTTCACTAAATTCCATCTTCTAAAAATTATCCTTGTTACTTAACAATCATCTTCAGAAATATCAGGGATTTACAATCTTCTCGTATATCAACAACCGTTACATTGCTCCTCATCCTTCGAGAAGTAAACATAAACAAAGTCTTATCATCCTCTCTCAAGACGCTCCAACTTGATTAACAAACAAAATCTTGAATCCATGTCATCTTCGGATTCGGGAAACAACAAAATTGCAACAAACTTCACACTGTCGCCATCAACAGCATACTGAACTTAACATCTTACAACCAAAATATATCCGAGAAGCAAATCTTCTCCCCCACTTATATTCAAACCAACTCCTGCTTACAACTCGATTAGAAAAACAACAAGCACCGACAGTGTTTCACACACTGGTCGTGCACTAAGGAATAACAACATTACACAACTTGGTCGGACGGACCGACCTGCTCTGATATCACTAATGTAACACCCCATTTCTACCCGACGAATAATAATAAAATCAGAGTTCAACATAAATAGGATGCTACATTTTCAACTTAAAATCAAACTTAATTTAATCGCATATAAAACAGATACATAACACTTAATTCAGATGAACCGATAATAACCTGATTTATTCTTAAAAATCAAACAGCTTTTATTGATAAGCAGCGGAATCTACATACTCAAATTCAATTCACTTAACATATTATTTCAACTAAAACAACTTCAAGACATCAGTTACTTCATGTAAACAACTTAAAGATTCAGCAACGGAAATAAATATCAACAACTAAACATCAAGCGTTCATCCCCCTGAGTGCTACGTATCAGAGCGATGACACCGACTCGAACTAACGAGGTAACAACTATCCTTCTTGATTACCTGCATGTTACCAACAGAGGGCAACATTCAAACAGAAGGGGTGAGATATCAAACTATATAATAGAACGTATGATAAACAATATATCAGAATCAGATTATATAAAATCACCACTTCACAACTTTCAAACATCTTTAATCTCAACAAAACATCAACACGACATAACAACTAATTCACAACCTTTAGATAATACTTGTCACAATAAGTCAACAACATAAAGCAACAACAATCTATCTTCACCATAACTCAAGATGCAACATCAAATGCGACTCAATTACAATGCACATGCATGTGGTACCAATAGGGCTTCAGCCCCCATCGCCAATTGCCAATTATTATAGGTATTCAAACAAGGCATCAACCTTCATCGCTATTTTGCCAATTATTAGAGGCATTCAAACAAGGCATTAACCTTCATCGCTATTTTGCCAATCCAGGCCATCACAGAGTATGAAAATGTATATGACTCAATGAATGCACCATCACATACTCACAATAATCATCATTCATCGCAAGGCATAAGCCCACATCACCATTATTACCAGTAAATAGAGGTAATTCATCATCGTCTAAAATTCTCTGAAACTTCACATTATCAGACAGAATTCACAGAGACAATCACAACAACAGAACATCTCAATATTAATCAACATTGTCCATAAGCCTACCACATCAATCAATGATTCAACATCAACTCTACATAATTCAACGTTGGCCCTAGGCTTATAACTTGATATTTCAGCAACAACAATTAACACAATATTTGCTTAAGCCTACAACTTTGTACATCACAACAATAATATCATATCAACAATTAGTAATTTGACAACAACATCAACAAGAAAACATCATTGGCTATAAGCCTAACATTTTAGTACCACCTGCAATTCATATTTTTCAGCAAGGTGTTCAACACGCGGTATCGACTAAAATATACAACAATTGTTTCGTATAATTATTCAGACAAATTGACCAAATCCTGCAATTTAATTACTGGCTAAACATCCCATTATTTATACTTTATACTAATATTCTGTATTAGTTTTCTGACGTCTTAATACTACACTGCTATCTAATCTATACTGTCACTGGATATTAGTGTTCTGTTTCATCAAAGAATACAATTCTGCTAAAAATATTACCCTGTACTTTATTTTGGGCTACTCCATAAACTTGTTACTGTTGTTGCTAAGTTTACTATACTAATAGTATATATATATATATATATCAAGGTTTCTGCCACTTTATTAACCTTTACTATTGAAGTCCTTCTACTAATTATCTGCTAAGGGTTATTTTCCATATAGTACGACTACTAATAAATATAATTATGCTAATTATTAACTCTGCTATTTTCATTACTAATAAATATAATTATGCTAATTATTCAATCTGCTATTTTCATTACTAATGCTGCTACTAATATAATTCTGTGAATTATATTGGTAAGCTACAGAAACAGTTCCTGTCATGAAAATAATGCCGAACATCACACCTCAATGTGCATAGCGGCACACCTTTTCCTCAAGCACAAGGCCTAACGACACTCTCCACTCCCAACCCCCTATCGATCGTCACGTATACCCCTGCCGATCGTTAGTGTCCAAAACAAGGAAAATGTGCATTGTGTCGATCGACACTCTTTTCTTCAACAACCATGTCGTTCGGCATGGCACCAACACACACTTGTGCCACTCGCAGTTTGTTGCTTTATTTTCTTCCTAATTTCTTTCGTCTGCTATGAACCCAATACGGTATCTAATTCAACAACACAACACAGTATTACAGCAACATAAAATTATACTCAATCAATATAGAGTAATTCTCCACAACTAATTCATTGACAGCAACCACATCTCAGTATCAATTACAACAATTAAACACAAACAAAGACAATTTTACAAACCCGATCCCACATAAAATTTGTCACGCAACCCATTAGATAGTCAGAACTCCACCCTTACCTTGGATTGACGGTCTCTCTGTAATTTCTGGTCGAATTCCGATTTGGCTTCCCGGTCGATGATTTCTCTCCCGGCGACAGTTTCCTCCAAGCCCTTGTTCTCCTTTCCTCTTTTCCTCTTCTCCAAAACCCTTATTTTCTTTACTGCTTGACAAAATCTAATTCCTTCTTATTCAACTTAACATATAATTTCTATTATTCTTAACAATTCCATTGGGCCTAATCTCAACACCCCCACTTTTACTACCTCCAACTATTAATTAAACCCATAAAATTAATAATAGTATTATTATAATACTATTTTCCTCCACTTAATCAACTCAATAATTTAACTAACAACGCGACAACTTAAATCGATATTTCAAAAATAATTCACAACTTCAATAATTAATTTGAAACTAATTCGAAATATTTAATTAAATCATTAATTAAATATCGGGTGTCCCAGAGAATGGAGTCCTTAAACCCCGTCAACAGCAACGCATTCATTTTCCCATACGCAACAAAGTAAGTCAAGAACTTAGATCATTTATTATTCATCCTTTCGCCAAATATATGTTTAAAATAAACTATTTTACAATTCCTTTAGGTACTGCGTGACGGGTATGGATTACGGAAAGAATCCAAGATTCAATGTCGCTATATATCGTAATCAATTAGATCACCTTGGCCCGGATGATGTACGTGGTACCTTTGAACTTTTCTACTTTTAAATTATTTATTTATTATGTTTTCCTTATGCTGATTTAAATTTATCCACAGTTTATCTGGAGACCATATTTGGGTTTGGACCATGAACCAAACCCCGAGGATGCAGCAGTTTGGACTGCAAAGACTACAATCATATGGTTCAACATTATGGAGATGCACCACAGCAACTGTGTCAAGACGCAGTTCGGAATGCATCAAGAAATACCATGTGATCCAACTTGTTTGTCTCCCTGACATCTCAAAAGGGTCGACGCACAATGGGGTCTTACTAATTGGAAAGATTTTGCTCTATAATGGTGTAAGATGTGGCATAGGCGTCACCAACATGTCTTGCAATTCCCTGTTTTCCTCAACCAAAATAATATGCGACACACGGATCAATATTTTGATTGGTACAGATCGGTTAGTAACCTAGAAATGCACGTGTCTCATCTAATGTATTTGGTTGAACTATGAACACAATGGGCACAAACCTCAAATCCCCAACAATAAACCCAACACACATCAACCTCTCACCAACCACCCCGACGATACAGATCCACAACCACCCAACCACAATCACCACCTCAATACGAATACACCCACATGCCCCACACCCAACCATAATCACCACCTCAATACCAATACCCCCATATGCCCCACACCCAACCTCAATCCCAATCACAATACCAATACACCCACATGCCCCACACATAATTCCAGTCTTCTCCATATCCCAATGTGGGCCCCTCATCATCTCACCTTAGCCCTGATCTGGGATTTCCCGAAGAATATGACCCAACCGACCTAACTTACCATCAACCACCACATCACCGTATTACCCAACAGTCGCAATACCAAACACCCCAAGATTCATTTCCTTTTTACCTCCCCTCCCCCTCCTTACTCAGAAGACCAGTGCTATAGACCATCCATGGAACCCCACCCCCCACTAAGACGACCAAACTTTGAGGGCATGGGTAACTGACTGTACCAAAGTGGATATTCCAGATATGGTGATCTGATTGATTTCATAGATCCTAAATGCATTGACTTCGTTGGGCCATTGACCCAACTGCAGCAGGAAAATCGACGAAACCCGCCACGAGATAGGCAAGGACGCGGATGCGGAACCACGAGTCGTTACCGAGTTCCGGGGGACAACTAATTAATATGTATGTTTTTTTCCATTATGTAATCGTTTTTTATTAATGAAAAGTCAAAGTTTCGTGAAGCTATATCGTTTACGTATTGTCTCGTATTTAAAATAGAAAGCAAAAAAATTGTACTTCAATTGCACCTAGGCGCCATCTGAGATGGCTTTGGGAAAACAAGTTGCACCTAGGTGTCATCTCACTTGGCACCTCCTTCTTGAATTTAGGTGCATGTGCCATCTGACTTGGTGCCTCTATTGTGAAACTTTATGAAACATGGTTATTTGCATAATTTTCTTCGAAACATGATTATTTGTGTATTTTTTTCCAATACTTAGTTATTACTAAAAAAAATTCTATATTTATAGATAATGCTAATTTGTGTCTTTAGAGCACATATTAAAAAAAATCATAAGTAAGAAGTTTATGTTAAAAAATCAATACACAATAGTTTTCACATTCAGCATAAATTTTTTATTTATGAGTTTTTTAACACGTGCATTTAAAATACAAGATAGCACTATTCTATATTTATTTATGGGTTGACCTCTTGAATATCATACATTTTTAGCCCTAAAAAATAGACTATTAAGGCAAAATAACATATAGAAAAATATATATAAAAAAGGAAAGTTGATAGAGGGATGTAATAGTTCTTTTTCCTTTGTTACACATTTCTATCGATTAGCAAAATCAAAAGAAAGACAAACCAAAAGAAAGACAAATCATTAGGCTGAGAATCCTTCGATTAGCGGGTGTAAGGCGATTGAGAATCCTTTCTTAGACCATGTGCAATGGTGTGTTTAATTGAACTCAACATGGCAAATCATGTGCAATGGTGTGTTTAGAGTAGTGTTGAGTGTGTGTTGGAGGAGAGAGATGTTGAGAAAACTCAACACCATGTACACTGACGCATGGGCTGACGTGGCAGCGGCTGGTTGGCTGACCAGATTTTTATCCATTTAATACTTTGAACTCAATTATTTCGTTGCAAATTAATTTTTTTTTTAACCAAAATTCATGATTTTTTTTCTCTATAAATAGAGACTTGGCTCATTTGATTTGGACACAGGAAAAAAAACTAAGTTTTTCACTATCTTAATTTTATTATTAGTGTTTATTTTGAAGTTAAGTGTCTTTTTTTAGTGAAATGGATCCCAATAATCATTTTAACACTCAAAATTCTGCTAATTTTCCATTTAACCAAAATCCCAACAATTTTCCAAATCCCAACAATTATCAAAATCCCAACTATTATCAAAATCCAAATCAATTTTCCAACCAACATCCTCAAAACATACCTAATTTTGGTTTTCCACCAAATTTCAACCAGACATCCTCTGTTCCAAACTTTCAAACATATTATGGATCTATGCCGAGAAATCCATCTCAAACACCCCCGTTTAATGGTTATGTGACAATGGCGAATGCAAATTTTCCAAGTGGTGGTGTACCTGAATTTCCCGAGTTTTCAACACAACTAACTATTGGTGGCATGATAGTTTCTAATGAAGTCGGTCTGAATTCATAGGATTCAACTCCTAAGAGCAGGAAAACTCAGCAACCAGCATGGAACACTGAACAAAATTTGG
The DNA here is from genome assembly GCA_948472305.1 of Vicia faba. Lineage (NCBI taxonomy): Eukaryota > Viridiplantae > Streptophyta > Magnoliopsida > Fabales > Fabaceae > Vicia > Vicia faba. The sequence goes on along the minus strand of OX451738.1, from coordinate 724,276,375 downwards.
TACTAATTAGTGGGTGGATTAAATTTGGAACAAGCAGTGTTGTCGGGAGAAACCAGAAAGGTGAAACATATTGGGGTAAAATTGTTGAGTATTGTAATGAGCATTGCTCATTCGATCCTCCGCGTGATGGACCTGCATGCCGAAACCATTTTAATTATATGAACAAAGTGTTGGGTAAATGGATTGGCGCTTATGATGGCGCTAAGCGTATGCAAGGAAGTGGTTGTTCGGAGAATGATGTTTTGGCAAAAGCGCAGGAATTATATGCATGTGGGAAGAATGTTAGATTCACTTTAATGGAAGAATGGCACGCTCTCCGTGATCAACCACGTTATGGTAGTCAAGTAGGAGGAAATATTGGCTCAGGAAGTAGTGGATCTAAGAGATCTCGCGAGAGTGATGCATGTGGCTCAAACACTGTAGCATCCAGTGCTCGTCCTATAGGAAGGGAGGCAGCTAAAAAAAAGGGTAAAAAGAAAAGCAAGGAATATGCCTTGGAGGTGATGGATAAAGAATGGGCTGAATACAAAGAATTCAAGACGAAAGAGCTTGAACGATTGGACAACATAGCCTTGATGCAACAGCAGGCTAACAATATAGCCTTGGAGAAGACTAAAACCAAGAAAATGAAGATGTATCTAAAGCTAACTTCTGAAGAGCATCTAGATGACCGGAAGAACCAGCTGTTGAAAAAGTTGGAGGCAGAACTGTTTGATAATTAATTTCAATGAAGTATTTGTCAGTGTTGTGTTTGCTTTAATTATTGTTGTTTCAATATGCCAGTGTTGTGTTTGCTTTAATTATTGTTGTTTCAATATGCCAGTGTAGTGTTTGCTTTAATTATTGTTGTTTCAATATGCCAGTGTAGTGTTTGCTTTAATTATTGTTGTTTCAATATGCCAGTGTAGTGTTTGCTTTAATTATTCCTTATCTCATAATTAACTCTATACAATAAATTATTTCGAATCCGTCAGTGGTCCACCACCCAATTCGAATCTATTCCTTATCTGATAATTAACTCTATACAATAAATTATTTTGAATCCGTCAGTGGTCCACCACCCAATTCGAATTTATTCCTTATCTGATAATTAACTATATACAATAAATTATTTTGAATCCGTCAGTGGTCCACCACCCACATCCATTTATATATAGGGACTCATACATCCATTTATGTACCAATATCCCAAATCCCATCCAATCTACCTCCAATATCACAAAAAAATGGATCCATCACAATATCATTTTGATATCGCAGCCTACAATCAAAATCGTGAAATTGAAGAAAATTATATAGTCAATCGATTTAGAGAGCGTAGAAACAAAATATCGGAAGATAATGCACCTCGTAGTAGAAAATATCTCAATAGAGATCATGCAGCGGCAAACCAAAGACTAATTGACGACTACTTTGCCAATGAGCCTACATATGACGATGCAATGTTTCGTCGTCGGTACATTCGCTAATGGAGCATTCCGTGAATTAGATAATAAAGGACATCATCAGTTTTTTATAAATATGACTTGGAGCATCAAAACAAACACTAATCACGTAAATTATGGTGGTTTTATCATAGTGTTTAGTTAAAACCGCCATAATTTATAGTTGATTACGACAATTTTGTTAAACGACAAAATATTAGAGAAAAAATAGTGGTTTTGATCGGTCACCATTTCTATTTTGTTTCTGTTACTTATTTAGTATAAGTTCATCAAAACTGTAACATTTTGGTTTGTCTTTTATTCGTTTTGTTTAAGTTATGTTACTTTTCGCAAATGTATCTTTGTGTTGCTTTTATTTGAATTTCATGTCTTTTAGATATTTTGATGGTTTGGTTTGGTAGGTTTTGGTAATCGCAGGTGCAGGTAAAAATATCTAGAGGATTTGTGCAAATGCGAAGCAAAACGTGAAGTTGCAGGGGCTCTGACACGGTCACCCGTGTCACCTGACACATGTCGTGTCAGGAGAAGAAGGAAAAGAAGCTGAAGACAGAAGGCGACACGGTTGCATGTGTCACACGACACGGCCCGTGTCAAGTCAACTGAAGCATAAGCGTGTAAAGGAAGGATCACAGACGTTGACATGGATGCTCATGTTTGTTGACACGGCCTGTGTCAGCCCAGGCGCTGATAATTCTTAATTTTGGATTTTTTAGTGTTTTTTGAACCTTGGAGGCTACTGTGGACTTTTTGCATCACCTAGGAAGGATCAAACTACTTAAACCTAATTTGAAGAAGGAAAAAAGGACTTTTTGAACGATTGAAGAATTTCACGATAGAAGACTCAAGATCCAGAGGACCTTTGGGAACGAAGAACTCTTCATGCGCGATAGCAATTGAAGATCGAAGATTCCAAAACTTATTATAATGTCTACATCTAATATCTGTGTTATTTTACTTTTAAATTCTATGAGAGGGTAAACCCTCCAATGCTAGAGGTTTCCCCTGATTTGCAATGTTAAGAATACTTAACTCTTTGTTACTTTCAACATAACAGTATTTTATGCATAAATTTGATTGTTTAGAAAAATTTATAGCTTTATCCTATGGGACCATAGGGTTTCACTGTTATTAACACATTAGAACTGGACGGCCGTGTTAAGGTTTTCTAGATAATGATATTATAGATGATTTTCTTAGGACTAGGGCAATCCTATAATAACCAGAATAATTCTTGATCATTGAATGCTTAACCTAAAAATTAATTTGAATGGACATTGAAATTAGAGTAGAAGGTTAAAGGTTTTTCACTAAGGACTTAGGGAAAGATAATCTTAAGAATCGATAATTGAGGTTGATGAACTTGTTGAAAAGATCAAAGAATGAAGGTTATTTCATGGCAGATCATACACTCACCCCTAGCATCTTTTTACCAAACAAAAAATCACATTTTACATTCAGTTATTTAATCTTTCCCAAGGGTTTATTCCAATCAAATCCAAAACTATTGTTTTGTTTGATTGAATTAATAATAAAACTCGATATTTCCTACATAGTCCTCGAGATCGATCTTTGGGTAAATCCCATTATTATTACATCGGTAAAAATAATACACTTGTTATTTTTCCGATCAAGTTTTTGACGTCGTTGCTGGGGACTGCCAAAATACAGAGTTTCATTATTATTCAATTGAAATATTATTGCTCTGCAATTAAAATTTTATTTTTCTGTTATATAATTTTTATTATTTCATTTACATTACTAATTTCTGTTTAATATTTTATGCGAGGTAAGACCTCAGCTGAATTCCTTTTTAACACATAGATTGAAAGAAATTTCCATTCAAGACGAAGAGAAGCGAGATTAACTAGAATGGCATCTGAACATTGTTCAGATAAATCTGATTTTGATTCAGAACATTGTTCCGAGCATAAAGAGACAGATTCAGAGCCAGAAATTATGGGTGAAAATCCACCACGACCTGAGAGACTCCTTGGTCATTATGGAGGGATAAATACATCAGTTGGTAGATTGACAATTGTGAACCACCCAGTGAATGTACCATACTTTCAGCTGCATCCCAGTACTATCACTCAGCTCGAGAAGAGACATTTTTCAGGAAGAGTAAATGAAGATGCTAACAAGCACTTGCAAGGATTTTTGACCATGAGCACAACTCTGAAGATAGATGGGAAAATCGAGGAATAAAAAAAGTTGAGAATGTTCCCTTTTACTTTAGCTGAAGACTGGTTCTTTTCCTTGCCAACAAATAGTATCACAACCTGGGAAGAGATGGCGACAGCTTTTCTAAAGGAGTATTTTCCAGCCTCAGTGTTCACAAGAAAAAGGTATGAAATACTGAATTTCAAGCAAAAAGAGGGAGAATCGCTGGGGGGGATGCTTATAAAAGGTTCAAAAGACTCCTAATGGCCTGCCCCACTCATAATCTAGATTAGACTGATCAGATGCAAACATTTGTAAATGGTCTGAGAATCAAGACAAAGCAGCTGATAGACACAGCAACTGGTGGCTCATCAAATTTCTCAACAACCACTAGTGTGAAAAAGATAATTGAAGCTATTACTGCAAATGAGCATTTGAATTTATATGACAGGGTTTCCAACAAGTCTGAAGGAGTCATTGATTTAAAGTTGGAGCCCAACATACAATTAAAAATTGAAGAAACAATTGTTGAAGAGGTGGATAAGAAGCTTAAAGCACTGAATTTAGGCACTCATCAAGTTTCCCAAGTTCAGCAAGCACAAAATGTTGTTTGTGAAATTTGTAATGGGCCGTACCATATGATGTCCTATTTAGCTTCTCCACAACAAATTGAAGACATTAAGTTCTTGAAGCAGAATAATCCTTATTCAAACACCTACAATCCGAGGTGGAAGAATCATCCAAACTTTGGATGGAGAGATCAAAAAGGGAATGTTCAGCAACAAGGACAAAGCCAATATCAGGACCAATATCAGCAGCAACAACAACAACAGATCCCTAAGAAAGCAGATTGCGAATTGGCTATTGAAAAGATGGCAGCTCATAATATTCAATTCCAAGAAGAAACAAGAAATAATCAAAAGAACACATCAGCCTCCATTAAAAATTTGGAGGTACAGATGGGTCAAATAGCACAACAGCTAGCTAATGCGCAAGCACTGGGCACTATGCCTGATAGAACAGTTACAAATCCTAGAGATAATCATATTGTGAGTGCAGTTGTGACCAGAAGAGGTAAGTCATATGAGAATGTTGAAACAAAGGAAATATCGGATGAAGGTGTGATAGAAGTGGATCTAGAAATACGAGATAATCTGAAGCAGACTGAGGAAGTGGTTATAGAGCTAGTGGTTGAGAAGGAAAAATAGAAGGATTCTAAGTCTAAAATCCTTCTTCCTCATCCTTCAATAACAAGGACGAAAGATCTTAATGAGAAATGTTTTGAGAAATTCTTGGAATTGTTCAAGAAACTTGAGATTAACATCCCTTTTGCCGAAGCTCTGGAACAAATGCCTATATATGCCAAATTCATAAATGACATCATCTCTAAGAAGCGTTCCATAGATAATTTTCCGGTAATGCTGATTGAAACATGTATTGTTATTTTGCAGGGTCTCAAAATTCCTATGAAAAAGAGAGATAGGGGTGTAGTAACTATTCTGTATACCATTAGGGATAGATCATTCAAGAAAGCACTTATTGATTTGGGGGCTAGCATAAGCCTGGTTCCACTTTCAATCTTCAAGAAGCTTGAGCTCGGTGAGGTACAAGACACAAGAATGACACTTCAGTTTGTAGATCATTCAGTGAAAAGACCTTATGGTATCGCGATCGAAGTCTTGTGAAAATTGAAAAGTTTGTGTTCCCTGTTGATTTAGTAGTTCTTCAAATGCCAGAAGATGAAGAAATACCGCTCATTCTGGGAAGACCTTTTTCTAGAGACAAAAAGATGTATGATAGATATTGAGGAAGGTACCATGACCCTTAATGTCTATGATGAGAAGCTAAAAATTAATGTGCCAGAAACCATGAAATTCAAAGATGAGGAAAATACAAGTAAAAGTATTGAAGTGTTGGACACAGTATTCATTCACTCAGTTCAAAGTAAAATTCCTGAATTACCGTTGGAGAGAGTTCTTAGCTTGTAAATTTCTTAAAACAATGAGGAATAGATAAGAAAGAATATTAAGTACTAGCCATGTTTGAAGCACAAACTCTGTGGAATATATCAAAACCACAACGGTGGGAAGATTTAAGACCACCATAATCTCCTGAAGAAAAACAAGAGGTGAAAAGGGGAACAGAGTTGAAACAGCTACCTGAAAATCTCAAGTATATCTTTCTTTACACTGATGAGTAATGTCAAGCTATTATCAACTCTAGTTTAAAAGAAGTTCATGAAAATCAGCTCATTAAAGTGCTCAAGAAATACAAGGTGTTATCGGATGGGAAATTGAAGATTTGAAAGGAATCAGTCCTACAGTTTGTATGCACAAGATATTGAGGAAGATAATCAGAAATATGTTGTCCAGCCGCAAAAAAGACTAAATCCTGCAATAAAATAAGTTGTCCGAAAAGAGGTTGTGAAGTTGTTGGATGTGGGTCTTATTTACCCTATATCTGACAGTGCATGGGTAAGTCCGGTTCATGTGGTACCTAAGAAGGGCGGGACAACTGTCATAAAAAATGAGAAGAATGAATTAATTCCCACCAGCACCGTTACAGGATGGAGAGTGTGCATAGATTACCGAAGATTGAACACTGCTACAAGAAAAGACCATTTTCCCTTAGCATTCATTGACCAAATGTTGGAAAGGTTAGGTGGTCATGATTACTATTGTTTTCTTGATGGGTATTCAGGATATAATCAGATTGCAGTGACTCTAGAAGATCAAGAGAAGACTGTGTTCACATGCTATTATGGTATTTTTGCCTATAGAAGAATGCAATTTGGGTTGTGTAATGCACCTGCTACTTTTCAGAGATGTATGACCCCCATATTCACTGACATGCTTGAAAAAATATGGAAGTGTTTATGGATGATTTTTTGGTTTTTGGATCGTCTTTTGAAAATTGCTTGAAAAACCTATCTCTGGTGTTAGAAAGATGCCAGCAAACAAATTTGATTATGAATTGGGAGAAGTGTCATTTTATGGTGCGTGAAGGTATAGTGTTAGGTCACAAAATTTCCCATAAGGGAATTAAAGTTGATAAAGAAAAAGTTGAGGTAATTGAAAAGTTACCCTCACCAGTGAATGAGAAAGGGATAAGAAGCTTCTTAGGACATGCAGGATTCTACCGTAGGTTCATAAGAGATTTCTCCAAGATTTTGAAGCTGTTAACTAGTCTTCTTGTGAAGGATGTGCCATTTATTTTTTATGAAAAGTGTAGTGAAGCTTTCAAAACTTTTAAGAGAAAGCTAGTGTCTGCTGCAATTGTGATCTCTCCAGATTGGTCTCTTCCTTTGGAGATCATGTGTGATGCAAGTGATATGGCAGTAGGAGCGGTATTGGGACAGAGAAGAGAAAAGCTCTTGCATGTGATCTATTATGCAAGTCATGTTATGAATCCAGCCCAGATGAATTATGCTACGACTGAAAAAGAATTGTTAGCAGTAGTGTACACTTTTGACAAGTTCAGATCATACTTGTTAGGTTCAAAGGTAATTGTTTATACTGATAATGCAGCTTTGAAATATCTTTTGTCTAAACAGGAATCAAAACCAAGGCTACTGAGGTGGATCTTACTCTTACAAGAGTTTGATCTGTAAATCCGTGACAAAAAGGGATGTCCCCGATAGAAGAAAATGAGGAGAACCACCCAATCAAGGATGAGTTTGTTGACAAATGAATCCTAGTTGTGATTGGTGTATCGTGGTTTGCAGACTACGCAAACTACTTGGTAGGTGGAGTAATACCTGATGATTTTGATTCTAACAAGAGGAAAAAAATTACATGATTGCAGGTTTTACTTATGGGACGAACCATTCTTGTATAAGAAAGGAATCGACGGACTGATTCGCAGATGTGTCCCAGAAGAAGAACAAAGAGATATCTTAAAAGCCTGTCATGACTCAAAATATGGAGGACATTTCAGTGGATATAGAACACCGGATTAAAGTCCTCCAATCGGGGCTATACTATGGACCTCACTTTTAAAGGATGGCTAAGGCATAGTGCAAGAATACGACAGATGTCAGAGGACAGAAAACATCTCAAAGAGGAACCGAATGCCTCAAAGTGCAATGTTGGAGGTAGAATTATTTGATGTTTGGGGACTAGACTTCATGGGACCATTCCCACCCTCATTTGGGAAAAATTACATCTTAGTGGCGATGAACTATGTCTCAAAATGGGTTGAAGTGGTAGCATTACCCACTAACGATGCCAAGGTTGTATAAATTTCCTAAAAACAATATTTTCTCGAGGTTTGGGGTTCCTAGAGATCTAATTAATGATGAAGGTACCCATTTCTTGAACAAACTAAGGGAGAATCTGTTAAATAAATGCAATGTGAAACACAAAGTCGCCACTATGTATCATCCTCAGACAAGTGGTCAGGTTGAAGTATCAAATAGACAGATAAAGCAGATCCTTAAGGAGAATGTCAATGCATTGCGTAAAGACTATTCAGTGAAACTGGAGAATTCATTATGGGCATATAGAATAATGTTCAAAACTCCAATAGGTATGTCTCCTTATCAGCTAGTCTATGGTAAAACTAGTCATATGCCGCTCAAACTCGAGCATAAGGCATTTTGGGCTTCCAAATTCCTTAACTATGATCTGATGAAAGCTGGTGAATCCTGAATTCGTCAACTTCAAGAGTTAGAAGAGTTTAGGAATCAGAAGATCCAGAAAAAGGAATTTTTGGAAGGTCAGTTAGTTCTCCTGTTTAATTCCAGGTTGAGATTGTTCCCTTGAAAGCTGAAGTCGAGATGGTCAGGATCATTTGTTGTTAATAAAGTATTTCCCCATGGAGCGATCAATTTAAAAAATCAAGTCAATGGGGATATATTCAAGGTGAATAGACAAAGGTTGAAGCCTTATTACACTGGGAAGGAGAGAGGTCTCATTGATAATGTTCTTCTTACCGGGTAAGACAGACGACAGTCGAGCCATGCGACATTAAACGAAACACTTCGTAGGAAGCAACCCACGCATTTTGATTTTAACTATTTTTTTGTTTTGTTGTAGGTTTAAATTTTTTAGTGTAGGCTCACCAATGTCTTACTCAAGGAGGAGAAAATTGTTTGACTCAAAATCAGTGAAAAAATAGGATTTTTTCAGAAAAAGCAGAAGCTAACACGGCCGCTCGTGTCACGGGACACGGCCCGTGTCAGAAGAACTTAAGCATAAAAAATTTCTCGTTTTTCAGAAGCTGACACGGCCTCCCGTGTCACGAGACACGACCCGTGTCAGGAATCTTGGAATTATTTTTGTGAAACGAGAAGTGAAGCATCGGATACGGCCCTTGTCCGGTCCACTGGGCCATGATTTTTTTTTAAAAACTTATGGGGCCCTCGCGGATTTATGAGATTATAGTATTCTTTTTCTCTCTTTATTCTCTTTTTCCCTAATTCTTCTTCTTCCTCATCCTCTTCTAAAAAATCTCCATAACCATCATCTTAAAAATCTACCTCCTTTCACAACCACACCACTCCGTTCACCAAACTGCCTTCACAAATAGCGGTCTATTTTCCGGCCTCTACCTCCCTATAGTAACTTTTTCCACTAATTCTTGTGTTAAATTTTATGTGATTTTTCAGGTACCCAAAATTCCCCCCAAGCGTACTTTGAGAGGAAAGCAACCAGCAGGAGAACCATCAAGGTCAAGATCAAGGAGTGATATCACTGTTGCTGCCCTACCTAATGTCCATGGCATTATTTTTGAAAACCCGGCACACAAAGTGCGCTACTTGCGCCATATTCGGCGTAAGATGACGCTAACGAGGTATATGTGTTCCAAAACTCTATCTGCTCTGGGTTTATCTGAAGAAATAAATAGAATGTTGCATGTATTAGGAGTTTTAAAATTTATGCAGTACGAAGCGCCAACTTTTGAGCGCATAACACTTGAATTTTTTAGTTCTATTGATTTTAAGCTGAAGCCGATGTGGGAAGGGACCGACAGAGGTCATACAGGTACCATGGCATTCATATTGTACAATGTTGACCATCAGTTAATGATGGAGGAATTGGGTGGGATCCTACGACTACCCATTTATGGACCTGGAGCTATTCCAGAAACATTTAGAGCAAGCCGATTCTAGGGGGATATCACAGGCTCTGGTGGGTATGTTGCTAAGGGTGCTAAGACATCTCGTATCAAAAACCCTTGCTTCTAGTACACTTAGAAGGGCTTAGTCTATTCTTTGTTTGGAAGAGGTGATAGTACGGGGGTAGCAACTCAGCCAAAACTCTTTTTGCTACATGCCACAACCACTACGAGCCCGGTAAATGTAGCTGCTTTTGCTGTAAATTATTTAGGTAAAATGGGTCAAGCAGCAGTTGGTGGTATTTTTGTAAGAGGTATGATTACCCAGATAGCAAGGCATTTTGGTTATGATCTTGTTGTGTTGCATGAGGCACTCATTGCAGGTAAGTCTACGATAGATATGAGTGCCCTTATCAATCAGTACATGATTCAAATACAGGGAAGAAATTTTGGTTTAATAAGTTCAAAAAGGGTTATTCTCACACTCCCTGACCCTGCAAGAGTTACAATTTCTAATCGCGCAAATTTAATTTGGAGGTATGGGAGTGATGGCGAGGAAGATCAAGAAGAATATTGTGAGGATAATCAAGTTGATAAGGACCAAATGCATGAAGATTCTAGAGAGTTAGATCCGGTGGGTAATCCCCCGGAGATGCCTACCCAATCCGGTGGAAGGTCCTCATCTTTCACCCAAGAAGAGTGGGTCTGGCTACAAATAGAGTTTAGTGACATCCATGCTGAGCAGACGCGCCAAGGAGTCGAACAGGTCTGTCAAGGAAATGAGCTGAACTGTCAAGGGAAATGTTGAGTGAGATGCAGCGGATGATGCAACACTTGATGTTGCAATTTCCTCCTCTGCAGTGATGTTTTGTGAGTCCCCTTTTCTCTTGGACAAAAACATTAGGTACAATGTTTAGTTCAAGTGGGGAGGGTCTTTATTGTTTGTTTTTATTGTATTATTTGAGTTTTTATTCTGTTTTAATATTTTCAATTTACTTGTGTTGTTTGTTTTGTCACTGGTGTGTTTTAGATTGATTATATTTTTGCCTAATGAAGGACGGATGAGTAGCTAAGTGGATGAAAGATGCAACCCGGACTTGCTCCCCAGGCACCCCGGGAAGTTGGTATAGATGAAGAACGAGTAATTGTTGGATGCAATTTGGTGACACTAGACTGAGACAGTAGTATGGTATACCCGAGCTGAAAAAGAAGTCGCGTCCCACGAGGAGTGCTTTGGAACCTGTGAGCTTATCTAACATAGTGAGCATACATAAATCCAAACACAAGAATATCATCATGAGAGTTCATTCAGGTATAACTTTATCACTCTAATTTTGTATGTATTCTACTCGAACAACACAAAATGATAACACACACTGAGGCATGTTGTTTGTTTTAACCATGAGCCTTTCTAGCCATCCCATATTATTATGTTTATCTTTTGTTAACCATATTTGAGCCTTATCCATTTGTTTTTTATAACCCTATATGTTAACCCAAGGCCAAACACTTCCGACCCTTGCTCGGCATAAGTGTTATGAATTTTGAAACTGTGCGAAGTTCTAAGTTTGAGGTGATCATCTGTATAGAAGAGGGAAAGTATAAAAAAATATTAAGAAAATAATGGAGACACATTAATGTCTCTATAAAAAAGAGAGGAAGATAACTCATAAAGAAATACTTTCCCCGACAAAAAAAACTCAAGTACCAATGAAACACTCAAAGCAAAAGTTGAGTGAAGCAAATAGCAAAAGAGTCGAGGTTGAGTAAAATCCCATCGTAATAAGTTGAGCACAGAGACCAGAAAAACAACACAGATGCCAAGCCAAAAACCCTTTGTTTATCCATTTTATTTGTTTATCCCACTGTACCAAAGCCCCGTTACAACCCAAAGACCTCCAAAAGTGTGTGAAATCTCCTTAAGGTAGAGTTCGTTCAAAGTTAAGAGACGATATTGCATACATTGAATTTTGAGTGCAAAACACTTTAACCCCGAGAGATTTGGTGAGAAGTGTGAAAAAGCTTGCAGGTGAAAAAGTATTCTGATGTGGAAGTGTAGCGGAATGTTCGGATCGGTGACCCAGAATCTTGACCAGGAAGGTGATAAGCAAGCTGCGAAGAACATCGACTGTATTGTGGTAAGAAGGAATTCTGGGGTGACTTTGTTGTGGTCGTCTACATTACTTGAGGACAAGCAATGAGCTAAGTTTGGAGTTGTGACCGGTCACCATTTCTTCTTCGTTTCTGTCACTTATTCGGTATAAGTTCATCAAAACTGTAACACTTTTGTTTGTCTTTTACTCGTTTTATTTAAGTTATGTTACTTTTTGCAAATGTATCTTTGTGTTGCTTTTATTTGAATTTCATGTCTTTTATATGCTTTTGATGGTTTGGTTTGGTAGGTTGGTAATCGCAAGTGCAGGTAAAAATATCCAAAGGATTTGTGTAAATGCGAAGCAAAACATGAAGTTGCAGGGGCCCTGACACGGGCTGTTTCAAGAGAAGAAGGAAAAGAAGCTGGAGACAGAAGGAGACACGGGTGCCCGTGTCACACCACATGGCCCGTGCCAAGTTAGCTGAAGCATAAACGTGTGAAGGAAGGATCACAAACATTGATACGGGTGCTAGTGTCCGCTGACACGGCCCGTGTCAGCCCAGGCACTGATAATTCTCAATTTTGGTACTTTTAGTGTTTTTTGAACCCTGGAGACTAATTTGTACGTTTTGCATCACCCCGGAAGGATCAGACTAATTAAACCTAATTTGAAGAAGGAAAAAGGACTTTTTAAACAATTGAAGAATTTCACAATAGAAGACTTAAGATCTAGAGGAGCTTTGGGAATAGAGAACTCTTCATGCGCGATAGCAATTGAAGATCAAAGATTCCAAAACTTATTGAAATGTCTATGTTGTACCCCAAAATTTTCCCTCTCATTTATCAAGTATTTTCTCACAAGATCTCCTTTGGTTCAAGACTGCACAAGGGTTGATCAGCTCAAGACACCTCCTTAAGCATTGATGACTGAAATTAGGGTTTGATATTGCACAAGGATAATTTAACTTTTAATGCCTCATATGAATTTCATATATCATTATGGACCTCCAATATTTCTCATGTCAAGTTTCAAGTCTTGGATCAAATTTTTGCTCAATCAATTGATCAGTTGACCTAAAAATCAGCTGTATTGGGAAAAAAGTCAACTATGGCAAATTTACCATCAAACTTCATAATTTTAGATCCATATCAACATTTTGAACTCGTATATGTCATTTGATCAAGTTTGGACCACAATTCTTCAAGAAATTTGATCAAATCATCAAAAGGGCAAAATGGTCAAAATTAGGGTTTTGATTGAGAAATGGCAATTTCTGATTTTTGACCTAGCAAATGTTTAATTGGTTTGAGACATGATCTCAAGGTTTCAATTGCATCATTTTTACCTAATGGCATGACTCAAAACATTTCTCAAGGTCATTTGATTGATAGTTGATTTTTCCGTCAACTGATCACTAGTCAACTGCACACTGAAAAGTCAAACTTTGACTTTTTGGTCAAAATCAAGTGTCAAAGATCACAATTCATCAAAACATGTCAAAATATGAAACTTTTTCATCCATAAATCAAAAATTCAAGATATCATTTTGAAAAGTCAAAGTTTCCAAACTTAGAAAATTTTCTAAGTGTTGAAAACTTCATGTTTTTTTCACAAATTTGAGCCATTTTTTAACCATGATGCAAGATGATTCAAAGAAAAATTTCAACATGAAAGTTGTAGATCTCAATGAGATCTAAAATATTTCTTTACACAACTTCTCCTAAAAATTCATGGATTTCAAGTTATAATTTTGTGAATACATGTTCATGAAACAAAACACTTAGTGAAAATTTTGCCCTAGTTTAGGCAGGATTTTGACCTAACTTCATGGCAATTTTTCACATAGTTCCAAGGGGAATTTCAAAATTTATTCAAATATGGGTTGTAGAGCACATTACAAGCTTCCTAAAATGTCTAAGAACTCCTTGAGATCATGTTTGATCAAGGAGAATTGAAGGCATGAAGTTGGCATTTCATTCTTGAATTATAGGTCATTTTCATGAAGAACAAGAATTCAAATCCATGCTAGGCTGCACAATCTTTGCTTTGAAGGCCTCAAACTTGCTTGGCACTCCATAATTAATGTTTGGCATAGATATTAGAGGCTTCAACTCAAGCATTCAATGCATTGCCCATGCTTATTTCCATTTTTGGAAGAAAGTGCACATTGCCATTTTGGAAAAGTAGCTTTATACACAAAATCTGTTCTTGAGCTTTGCACTTGTTCTCTTCTGATCATACACGACCTATAACCCAAAATAAATTTGTCTCAAGCCTCTAACAAGTCAGCCCATGCTTGTGCTTTACCTTTAAACCATGTTTTCACTTTTCTTCAAAATCAAGTAACATAGCCATAACTTGTACTTGTGTGATTCTAACCCTCTCAAGCCTCACATCCTTTTCCTTACTTATGCACAAGTCATTTGCATCAAAACACATGCATGCTTAAGCCCTAAAACTCCCTAGAATTCAGAACTGTATCAAAAAACTCCATTGTTGCATAATCTGACCAAAAAACTTGAAACTCACATCTCCCTCGTGCGTTTCCAAGCCTTTTGGTTCCTAAAGCTTCTAAGCATCAAATACAACTCATCCCTAACCCTGTTTCATAACTGTAACTCCATCTTCATCAACCTCCATAACCAAAAATAGGACCCTGCAAGTTGACTTCTCCATAACTCCTCATCCACTTTCAGCTCAAGTCAAGCATCACATTAGCTTCCTGGGAACTTGAGGAAGCTAACGCAATCACTGGAACTCATCAAAAGTTGCTCAAACTCAAAACACGATACCCTCTTACAAGGTGAGTTTTCTGACTTTTGAACTCTTCATATAGGTATCATTAATGTTTAATTTGTGAATGAAAAATGTAGATATCATTGCCCTAAAGCTAACCATGTCCATAGTTTTCATTTATTTTGCTTGAGCTGAGAGGATTTTAAGTTTGAATCTATGAAAAAATTAGGCCAGAATTTGGTACCATTTAAAATTCATGTTCATCTTTGAGTGTTAGCTCAATTTATTTACATGGTTGGATCCGTGATGAAATTTCCAGCAACTTTCATGTTTGTACTTTTGAAAATGGTTGAGAAATGGAAGAGATAGCAATTTCAAAAAATCATGTTGAATGGTCTGGCGCGAGGTTGAAGATCATACAGGCCTAGGAATACGTTTCAAATATATTTTTTGGTTTTGTATTAATAAACGGATGTATAGTCACCCCAGTGGTAGAAGCGCACGCCTCTGACTATAGGGACCTAGGTTCGAGCCTCAGTGGTACCCTTTTGATTTTTCATGTTTTATTTTTACAGATCCTATATAGGCAACTTCTACACGCGCATGGTATACCCTCAATCAACACCATTTGATCTTCATCAAGCCAGACCCAGCGCACCATATGCTTCCACCTTGATGGACCCTCAAAAGAACACCCACACTGGATTACAGCACAGGCGCCTGGGCCAGTAGAGTCATTGGGCTTAGATTTGTTTTGCTAACACTCACCCCCTGTTTACTCTTTGCATACATGCCTAAAATATTTTCATTTAATTATTTTTATTTAATCATTTTTATTTAAAAAATAAAAAAAATATCATAAAAGATTCTTGACTTAGGTTTTAAATTAATTTATTTATTTTCATAAATTAAATTAATTTTATGTAATCACACTTAGGTTTAATTTATTAATTAGTTTGTAAAATTAATTAGAACTAGGTTTTTTTTTTAATTATTATTATTATTTTTACACTATAAAAAATATTTCCTAAAACAAAACTCCAGAATTATTTTTCTTAAAACATTTAGAATATTTTAGTATTTAATTTATTTTCATAAATTAATCAATCACACTTTATTTTCACTTTAATTAAATTTGTAAATACAAATAACTCTTAATTTCTTTACATTAAAATTTTCAATTTCTTTTCTCAAACAAAAACAAAAACAAAAACATTTTCTTTCTTAAAACATTTATTCACTCTTTTACATTATTTTGTGACTATACATTTGTTGTCAAATTTTGTAATAGTAATTTAGGGTTTATTGCTTTCATCCCCATTCATAAACTTTTACCCCCATCCCCTAAAGCGTTGTAATAGCGTAGGACATTTAAATTCTGCAATTTACCACTTTCAATATTATTACTAGTAAGTTAGGGTTTGTATGGAAAGATTAAAACCAACAAATAGAAAATCCTAATCAAGACAAATCAAGCATGTAAACTAATACACTTGCACACATACACCCTTAGGGAAAATCCACTTTGTTGTCTTATAGAATGGCCATATTATTCATGTGGGGTATCTTAGCAAAAACAAACAAAATACAAGATCATAGTCCCTCGATGACGCTATCAAAGTTGCCTTTCAAAAATGATCTTAGCCCCTTAAAGAAAATGCTAAGATATCTTACAACATTGCTAATAATGGCTATACGATGCACCTTGCCCGTACCTTTTACATCCAAATATAGGGTTACTTACCAAATCAATGGTAAGATAACAATGTCAAAGGAAAGAGGAAATAAACATGAAAGACTTTTGAGTAGGTAGATTGTTCCTAGTTGCTTGCTCAAATTCAAAACCAAAACATCCTTGCTATTTTCAAAAACAAACACCAAAACTTTCAAAACATCTTTCAAACTTGAAACATTTTCAAAAGACAGACACTTTGTACGTGTTCTTATAGAAACGAGAGTCATTACAAAGAAAACCCTTTTCAAAATCACTTTCAAAAACACACTCCACAAACACCTCTTTGAATTATTTACAAAACAACACTTTGTACGAGTTCTTATAGAAACGAGAACTGTTGTACCCCAAAATTTTCCCTCTCATCTATCAAGAATTTGATCACAAGATCTCCTTTGGCTCAAGATTGCACTAGGGTTGATCAGCTCAAGACACCTCCTTAAGCACTGATGACCAAAATTAGGGTTTGAGATTGCACAAGGATATTTGAACTTCCAATACCCCATATGACTTTCATAGATCATTATGGAACCTCAATATTACTCATGTCAAGTTTCAAGTTTGGATCCCACTTTTGCTCAGTCAATTGAGCAGTTGACCTAAAAATCAATTGTATTGGGGAAAAAGGTCAACTGTTGCCAATTTACAGTCAAACTTCATAATTTTTTATCCACATAAACATTTTAAACTCATATGTATCATTTGATCAAGTTTGGACCACAATTCCTCAAGAAATTTGATCAAATCTTCAAAAGGGCAAAATGGTCAAAATTAGGGTTTTTACTAGGAAATGGCGATTTCTGATTTTTGACCTAGCAAATGATCAATTGGTTTAAGGCATTATCTCAAGAGTCCAATTTCATCATTTTTACCTAATGACATGGCTCAAAACATTGCTCAAGTCCAATGGATTGAGAGATGAATTTTTAGTCAACTGATCAAAAGTCAATTGTATACTGAAAAGTCAAACTTTGACTTTTGGTCAAAATCAAATGTAAAAGATCACAATTCATCAAAGAATGTTAAAATATGAAACTTATTAATCAAGAAATCAAAAATTCAATATTTCATTTTGAAAAGTTAAAATTTCTAAACATAACATTTTTTTGAAGTGTTGGAAATTTCTTATTTTTTTCACAACTTTGAGCAAAATTTTCACCATGATGCAAGATGATTCAAAAGAAACTTTCAACATGAAAGTTGTAGATCTCCATGAAATATACAATATTGCTTTACACAACTCCTTCCAAAAGTTCTTGGATCTCAATTTATAATTTTAAGAACACGTGGTCATGAAACAAAAACACTTAGTGAAATTTTGCCCTAATTTGGTCAGGATTTTGACCTAACTTCATGGAACTTTTTCATATAGTTCCAAGGGTAATTTTCAAAAGTGATTCAAAGATTTGTTGTATATCACATTACAAGATTTCCAAAATGTCCAAGAACTCCTTTAGATCATTTTTTAGTAGGGAGAATCGAAGAGATGAAGTTAGGGTTTTCACACTTGAATTACAAGTCATTTTGTGATGAACAAGATTCAAAATTCAAACTTATGCTGCATAACCTCTAATTTGCAGGCATCAAACTTGTTAGGAACTCCATAATTAATTTCTTGAACAACTGTTAGAGATATCAATTCAAGCATTCAATGCAAGGTCATGCTTTATATCCATTTTGTGAAGAAAGTGCACAATGCCATTTTGATAAAGTGGGTTTTTGCATAAAACTTGTTCTTGAGACTTGCACTTGTTCTTTTCTGATCATACGTGTCTTATAACTCAAGAGAAGCTTGTCTAGACACTTACAATCACTCATCCCATGCTTGTACTTCCTCTTGAAACTTGTTTTCCCACTTTTCTTGAAAATCAAGTAACATAGCAATTAGCTTATAACTTGTACTTCTGACTCTCAAAAGCACCCAAGACCTTTTTCTTATACATACACAAGTTATTTGCCATAAATACCACGCATGCTTGAGCCCTGAAAACACCAAGAACACATAATCATCAAAAACACCTCAAAACTTGCCATTTTTGAGTTTTGAATCCAATCTCCAAATTTACTAGTGCGTTTCTTGGCCTTTTACTTTCAAAAGCTTCTAAATAACATACACAAACAATTCCAACACCTGCAACACCACTGTAACACCTCCATCATCATTCACCATTTTCAAAAACAGCACCTTGCACCTTGACTTCTCCAAAACTCCTCAGGCATTTTCAGCTCAAGCTAAGCATCACATTAGCTTCATGGGAATTTGAGGAAGCTAATCCAATCATTGGAACACACTAAAAGCTACTCAAACTCAAAACACGATACCCTCTTGAAAGGTAAGTTATCTCAACTTTTAACTTTTCATACAAGCACATTAATGGTTTATTTGTGAATGAAAAATGTAGATATCATTGCCCTGAAGCTAACCATGTCCATAGTTTTCATTTATATTGCTTGAGCTTAGAGAATTTTAAGATTAAAGTTTCTAAAATTTTTAGGGTTCAGATTAGGGCCATTAAAATTCATGCTTGTCTTTGATCTATAATTTTATTGCTTTGCATTTTTGAAATCTTGAGGAAATTTGCTACAAGATTCATGTTTACGTTTTTGCAAATGGATGAGAGATGAACAAGATGCAGGTACTCTGGCTAGGCGTGAGGTTGAAGATGAAGTTCAGGCTATGAACTTGATTTCTATCATATATATTTGTTGTTTTGATTATATAAACGGATGTATAGCCACCCCAGTGGTAAAAGCGTGCGCCTGTGACTATAGGGACCGGGGCTCGAGCCCCAGTGGTACCCTTTTGGATTTTTTTTTCATATTTTTCACATATTCTGACTTTTTTGGCAATGTTGGGCCTCATCCCCTTGGGCCTTTTATTTTACTTCTGACCCCCCTTGCTGGCTATTCACACCCTGGCCCATTTTATTTCTTTTTTCTCAAATTTTATTTATTTGTTTTCTTAAATATTTTATCTAATACTAAAAATTCAAAAAAATTATAAAAATATTAGATTTATATTTTGATATAGTTTATTTATTTTTTACACAAAAAAATTATTTTTTTTAATCATACTTTATTTATTTTACTAATTGATTTGTAAATTTAGTTAGAAACTAGGTTTTTTTTAGTTATTTTCTTTTACACAATTTAAATATATTATTTTAATATATAAAAAGACCAAAAATGTTTTATAATACTATAATTTATTTTTAA
This sequence comes from Vicia faba, assembly GCA_948472305.1. Taxonomy (NCBI): domain Eukaryota; kingdom Viridiplantae; phylum Streptophyta; class Magnoliopsida; order Fabales; family Fabaceae; genus Vicia; species Vicia faba. The sequence continues at coordinate 724,256,933 of OX451738.1, read as the reverse complement.
GACAAAAATACCAAAAATATTCTTCTTTAAAGTTAATTTCTTTTTTATTCAATTAATGGATTAGGGTTTTATTTAAATTCTTTTCCTAGTAAATTTAGGTTTACTTTTTACTATTTTAATTAATTATTCCAACCCCTTTCATAAAAAAAAACAACAAAAATCATTTCTTTTTCCATTTATATTCTTGCATTTTATTTTCAATTTTGTACAATATTCAATATGGTTGTAATAGATAATTAGGTTTAATTTTCTTGCAATTCCCATTTGTAAATTTGCACACCCCCCTCCCCTAATGATGTAATAGCGTAGTAATTTTACTTTTCGCAATTTATCGCTTTATATAAATGCTAGTAATTAGGGTTTGTATGAGAAGATAAAATCAACAAGTAGTAAACCCTAATCAAAGACTAAACAAAGCATGAAAATCAATACACTTGCACACAAGCACCCCTAGGGTAAAATCCACTTGGTTGCCTTATAAAATGGCCATATTATGCATGTGAGGTATCTTAGGAAAAGCAAGCAAAATATAAAATCATAGTCCCTCGATGACGCTATCTATGTTGTCTTTCAAATTATCTTAGTCCCTAAAAGAGAATTCTAAGATACCTTGCGACATTGCTAATCATGGTTAAACGATGACCCACGCCCGTTTTGTTTATATCCAAAGATAGGGTTACTTACCAAATCAATGGTAAGATAACAATGCCAAAGGAAAGAGGAAATGAACATGAAAGACTTTTGAGTAGGTAGAAGGCTCCTAGTTACTTGCTCACTTTCAAAACAAGACATCCTTGCTTTTTTCAAAACAAACACCTACACTTTCAAACCATCTTACAAACTTGAAAACATTTTCAAAAGATCAACATCTTTGTATACATTCTTACGAACGAGAATTATTATAAAGTTTACCTAAAAAATGGCCTCTTTACAAAATAATTTCAAAAACCACACAAAGCATAATTTCAAACAAAAGCAAGTGATCTAGCAAGTAACTAAGAGCCCATGGAAAACCATGGATGAAAAGGATGATAATACATTCCCTTTTCATAATCTACCCCCCGAACTCAAGAAATAATCTCAAAGGTCTTTCCTGTGCTTTTTCACCTTTCCTTTTGGATAAAAGAAAAGTCGGTGACGACTCTTACTAACCGCAAAATTTGCAATCAAACGCAAAACACCCAAGTCAGTTCTCCCACCGTATCACAGAACTGGCGACTCTGTTGGGGACAATTCTAAAAGTGAGGTTACCTTAGGGTTAGATCACATTATGGTTCTTTGTTTGGGTTTGAATCCTCTACCCGGATTTGGGATACCTTATAGGTAAGTAGCAATACTTTGTGGAAACTATGCAAGGTATACCGACATGGTCTAAGAAATAGCTATGTTAGTGCGACATATTTGTGGATACCGGTAGCCCTTGAGTTAATAAAGGAGAATACGGGGCCGTTGAGTGATGTCATAAAGCACTAATGAACTTTTAGAACCTTTACTTGACCAAATTGGCCATTAGGACGTAGTGAGATGACCAACTTTGGTGCAGTCTGAAGTTGGTAGATACTCGATACTACAATCATTGAGGTTTGGTTTTTTGGGATATTTCGGTTTCCATTAAAGAGGTTTATGCTGAAACAATGACCAAGGAAACAAACCAATGATATTGAGCTCCTTAGAACCCGGTTACTATTGCTAGGACAGGTTTGAGCCAACTAAACTTCAAGAGGGTACTTACCTATGAGACTCCATGCAAGCCTAAACCTAAGGACTTGTTTGCTTTGCTTGTGTATATTTACTTGTACATAACATCATAAAAATCATAACATCATACTCATATTCACTAACCATTTCAAGGATCTTGGGATTTATCTTTGTTCTTTTTTGTAGGACATGGATTCTATTCGCAGGAAAACCATTCAAGTCAATCTTGTAAGGATCCCTCCACAACTTAAAGAGCTGGCTTCAAGGATTCCTGAAAATTCTTCATTCACTAAAATACATGGTTGTCTCCTAAACTTGGTTACCTCTAACACTGATGAAGACATGATGAAGGTGCTCTTTCAGTTCTTTGATCCTTTACACCATTGCTTCACATTTCCTGATTATCAACTTGTACCAACTTTGGAAGAATTGTCCCAACTCTTGAGGCTTCCCATTCTCAACCAACTATCTTTCAACGGTACAGAAAGATATCCAAAGCCAGAAGAGATTGCTCAAGCTCTACACTTACAACCATCTGATGTCACAACTAATTGGGAAACAAGGAGTGGTGTCAAGGGTTTCCTAGCAAAGTTCTTGTTTGAGAAATCCCAAAACTGTTGGAATTATTTGGATTTGCAAGCTTTTGAGGAAATTGTGGCTCTCCTCATCTATGGGATGGTTTTGTTTCCAAATCCTGACCAACTCATAGATGTGAACACCGTCAAAATCTTCATATCCTGCAACTCGGTGCCTACTTTGCTAGGGGACATCCTACATTCTTTTCACACTCGCACTATGAGGAAAAGAGGTATCCTTATGTGTTGTACTCCTCTCTTGGAAAGATGGTTTATTTCGCATCTTCCCCAATCTGTATTGAAGAACGAGCAAGGTTCAAGGTGGTCACAAAGGTTGATGACGCTCAAACATTTAGACATCCATTGGTGTTCCCGATCTATAGAGAATGTTGTCATCGTCGACCGTTGTGGAGAATTCCCTAATGTCCCTTTACTTGGCATTAGGGTAGGTATCACCTACAACCTCTGCTTAGCCTTAAGACAGTTTGGTTATGCCCGAAGGGATGGCCCACATGAGATGCTCATTCAAGGTTTGGTATTTGACTACGAGAACGACGATCAAGGTCATCGCCAGAGATTTATCCGAGCTTGGAGGATGTTGAACAAGGTAGATAGCAAGACATTGGGGCATAAGAACTCTATCCCTCTTGAGCCTTACCTCAAATGGGTATGAGCTCGCGCTCAAAGTCTTATGATGCCTTATCCCTTCATTCTTCCGGTAATCATTGAGCCTGTTATGGAAGGAGATGTTCCATACACTATCCTGCATCCTGACATGCCCACCTCTCTTGAAGACTTACAAAGAGATTGGATACAACTCAAGGGGGAGTGAGATACTTTCGAGACCTAATTCTATGCTAGCGAGAAGAAGGTTTTGGAACTCACTAAGCAAATTCATGAGGAGCAGAGCCTGAACGCCTACATCGCACAAAAAAGGATGCGTACAACTTTTTTATCTTAGAGTTTTTGTATTTCTGTGTAAGCCTAAATAGGAATTCATGTACTCAAGCTTTAAATTATTAATATAACATGTTTTCCTTTTTGTCTAAAACAAATTTGAATCTCTAAAAATCCTTAAAATGATTGCATATGCATCTACCATTCATCATAACATAAGCAGGTTTCTTGCAACAAGTCTCCTCATCTTTCTACTGTTTATTTCAGTAAGATGGATCTCGAGCAGACGGTGAAGGACCTCCAAGCACAAAATGCTCAATTTCAATAGATGTTCTTAACTCTAGCCAAAGGACAGGAAAAGTTAAAGACCTTGCTGGTTGAAGAGAAGAAAAAGAAGACAAAGAAAATAATCGGGGTTCTAAATATGGGAAGAAGATTCCAAGGACAAGCAAGAAGGACCCTAGACTATGCAACATCATCAGGTGAGAAAGAAAATCAAGATGGGAAAGGCAAGGAAACAGTGGCCCAGCCAGATTCAGAAGAGGAAGAGGAAGAAGAAGATTATTCTGAAGAATAATATCCCCCGACCGACGACAAGTATAAGCATCTGGAAGAACGGTTAAGTGCGATGGAAATTCAGAAAGTGCCTGGACTGGACTTTGAGGAGTTGGGGTTAGTATCTGGGATTATCATTTCTCTAAAATTGAAGGCACCGGAGTTCGCCAAATACGACGGAGTTTCATGTCCCAAAATGCATCTCTGGTCCTATATGAGGAAAATACAGCCTCATACTGCTGACAAGGATTTATGGGTACACTTCATTCAAGACAGTCTGTCTGGAACTTAACTTGATTGGTTTTATCAGCTAGAAAGAGCCAATGTTCATAATTGGGAAGATCTTGGCGCTGCCTTTTACAAACAATACCAATATAATGCAGACCTTGCTCCCACCCGTACTCAACTTCAGAGTATGGCCATGGTTTCAAGTGAAGGCTTCAAAGACTACGCTAAAAAATGGAGGTATTTAGCAGGAAGAGTCCAGCCTCCCTTATCTGAAAGAGAGTTAGTATATATGTTTTTGGGTACACTGTCCGGTTCTTTCTTTAATCACTTAATTGGTAGTTCCTCAGTAGGTTTTACCGAATTGATATTGACCAGAGAAAGAGTGGAAGTCGGGATAAAGAATGGGAAGATTCAAAAAGACGCATCCTCTGCTGCTGTAAGAACCATTCATTGGGAAAAAAAGAAGTCATTGTTGTATATCCTCAGAGAAATCAAGATAGGGCGGAACACCTTCCAATGGTGGGGGCTGTCATGATTCCTAAACCTGCACCTGCTCAACAAAGAAGCAACCAGCCAAGAACGGAAAGACCAGTCAGACAGTTAACCCGAATTAACATGAAACTATCTCAAGTATTGACATATTTGTTAAGATCCAATCTAGTGACTTTGAAAGAAGCTCCAATGAATCCTAACACAACCTCTCCTCATTATCATCCTAATGCCTGTTGTGCATACCATTCTGAGAGTCCCGGCCATGACACTAACAACTGTTGGGCTCTGAAAAACAAAGTACAAGACCTTCTTGAAGCCAAAGAGATTGAATTCGATGCACCAGAAATTCCTAATGTTATCACTGCCCTTATGCCCAAGCGTGGCCGTGATGTCAACATCGTTAAGGAAGATATGTTTGTTACTTTGGTTGATGGACTTGTAACCCCACTCCTGACTATCAAAAAGAACTTGTTGAATGCCAGTGTATTCCCAGGCTGCGATGAAAGTTGTCATTTCTGTTTATCCTCACCAACCAACTGTCATTTGTTAAAAGCAGGCGTTCAATGCCTAATAGATGACAAGGAGATTTTGTTCGAGAAGACTTCTATTCCAATTGTTTATTATAATGATGTTTCCATAGTGACCATTTCCGCCAATTCTTCCAGGGTCTCCACCAAAAGACCCGTTACAATTACATCAATTCCTAAAGTAGCTCCGTTGATAATTACAATGCCTGGACCAATCCCGTATTCGTCAGACAAAACTGCCTCATGGAATTATGGAGGTGATGTCTACTATCACGGTATCAAGCAAGATTGGCCAGCTGCTGAAAATTCAAGTTCTGAGAAAGTTGACTTTGATATCAGTAACATCGTAGGGACTAGCAAGATAACCCAAAGTGGAAGGGTATTCTCTCCAGAAATTGCTCCTCCAAAAGTTGTTTTCGAACATGTAATCATTCTTGTTGTTGTTGCTCCTCCAAAGGCTATTCCCAGTCCTGCAATCATCTCTGCTGATACTCCTATTGGCAAAACTGCTGCAGTCCCTGTTATCACCCCTACTGACATTCCTACTACCGAGTCAACCGAGATTCGAGGAAAAGGTATTCTGGTTGAGCTTGTCCGAATGAAGGCACAACCAGTAGCTATCCCTGAGACCTCCCGAAAAGAGATGGAGGAAATTCTAAAGATTATAAAAAGAAGCGACTACAGCATAGTCGAACAACTGGGGCAAACTCCATCCAAAATTTCCATGTTGGCTTTATTGTTATGTTCCGAGGCTCATGCAAAGGCCTTGGTAAAATTCCTTAAAACTGCCTATGTACCCCAAGAAACATCTGTCGATCAGTTCCAATACTACATAGCCAGCTAGACCGCAGATAATAGTTTAGGTTTTTCGGATGTTGATTTAACGCCAAGGGGAGGAAGCATAACGAAGCAATGCATGTCTCAGTCGAATGTAGGGGCATGACTTTGGCTCATGTCTTGGTTGATACTGGTTAATCTCTGAATGTGTTGCCTAAAAAGGCTTTTGATAGGCTTGACTGTGAAAGATTGACCTTGAAGCCTAGCAACATAGTGGTGAGGGCCTTCGACGTCTTAAAAAGGATGGTGCATGGGGAAGTGGACATCCCCATAAAAGTTGGAACCCAAACATTTGATTCAAATTTTTATGTAATGGGTATTCGCCCTTCATATTCCTGCTTATTAGGCCGACCGTGGATTCAAAATGCTGGTGTCGTTACCTCTATGTTGCATCAAGTGCTGAAATATCCAATTCAGGGGAAAATCATCACTATTCATGGAGAAGAAGAGTATATGGTCAGTAATCTAAATTCCTTCAGATATGTGGAATTAGATGGTGAATTTATTGTTACTCCATTCAAGCACTTTGAGGAAGTCCCGCAAACTGTGGCAGTAACCAAGACTGTTTCTCAAGTGCCAAAGATTAGAAGGCCTCCACTCAAGATGTCGTCTTTAAAAGATTCCAAGGAAGTGATAGAAGAAGGTGGGTTCACTATTTGGGGCCAAATCCCAGATATCCTATACAAATCTTACAAATTTGGTTTGGGTTTCACTTCAGGAGCCCGAAAAGCTGTATGTCGCGCTCGTGCCGGAGGATCACCCTTGAAGATCAGCAACCATGAAGTCAATGTTATGGAGGATGATGAAGACAACTATAACCTGGAGGATTGGATTTTCCCAACTGTAAGTGGAGGGCTCAGCAAATGGGAAGCTAGAGATTTTGTCCGAATCACTTTTATCCAACAGTAACTTGTCTTTAAATTTTATCGGATCTGTAATATTAAATAATTCAGACTCTTAAAACCTTGTGTCTTACCCGAGGCACAATGGTCCATTTGTAAGGGTTATTATCTCATTTTCATATGACATCAATGAATCATGGATGTTTTTGCATACAAAACTTTGTGCTCATTGTTTTTCTTTTTACATTTTCATTACTTTTAAAGATAGTTATACTCTTAAACACACTCGTATTCAAAATGCAGATCTACATCCATTCTGGATCCCATGGGTAACAATTCTGCTATGGCCTTTTGTGACTCTGAAAATCTAGTCTACCAAGCTGAAGACGAAGGTGAGGAAGATTGTGAAGTGCCAGGGGAACTCTCCAGGTTACTACAACAAGAAGAGAGGACCATACAACCCCATGAAGAACCAGTGGACACAATTAACCTAGGTATCGAAGAAGACAAGAGAGAAGTCAAGGTGGGTGCCAATCTAGAAACCAGTGTCAAAGAGCGCCTGATTCAGTTGTTACATGATTATGTTGAGGTCTTTGCCTGGTCGTACAAAGACATGCCAGGACTTGATGCAGACATTGTGGTACATCGTCTACCAACAAAAGAAGACTTCCCTCCGGTAAAACAAAAGGTCCGTCATATGCGACCATACATGTCAGAGAAGATTAAAACTGAAGTCATGAAACAATTCAACGCCGGATTCTTGGCCGTCACTTCCTATCCACAATGGGTTGCCAATGTTGTTCTCGTGCCTAAAGAGGACGGAAAAGTATGAATGTGCATGGACTACAGATATTTGAATAGGGCAATCCCTAAGGATGATTTCCCACTTCCCTGCATTGATATTCTAGTTGACAATACGACACAACATAAGGTGTTTTCCTTCATGGATGGTTTCTCAAGCTACAACCAAATCAAAATGGCGCCTGAGGACATGGAGAAAACAACCTTTGTCACACAATAGGGCACATTCTGCTACAAGGTTATGCCATTTGGGTTGAAGAACGCTGGGGCAACCTATCAGCGTGCCATGGTAGCTCTATTTCATGACATGATACATCACAAAATAGAGGTCTATGTAGACGACATGATAGCTAGATCTCAAACAGAAGAAGAGCATCTTGATCATTTACAAAAATTATTTGAGAGGCTAAAGAAATACAAACTGAGGTTGAACCCAAATAAATGCACATTTGGAGTGAGGTTCAGTAAACTCTTAGGCTTTGTCGTCAGCGGTAAAGGCATTGAAGTAGATCCTGCCAAAGTGAAAGCAATACAAGAAATGCATTCTCCTCGTACCGAGAAGGAAGTCAGAGGATTCTTGGGACGTTTAAACTACATTGCCAGATTCATTTCTCACCTGACATCTACTTGTGAACCGATCTTCAAATTACTGAAGAAAGATCAAGTAGTCAAATGGAATGATGAGTGCCAAACTTCCTTCGACAAAATCAAAGAGTACCTGTAAGAACCTCCGGTTTTGATGCCACCAGTCAAGGGAAGACCCTTGATCATATATCTAACCGTTTTGGAAAATTTAATGGGCTGTGTGCTGGGGCAGCATGACGAGTCTGGCCGAAAAGAGCATGTTATTTATTACCTGAGCAAAAAGTTTACCGAATCTGAAACAAGATATTCACTGCTCGAGAAAACTTGTTGCGCTCTGGCATGGGCTGCTCACCGGCTAAGACAGTATATGTTGACCCATACTACTTGTGATACGGTGGGAGAACTGACTTGGGTGTTTTGAGTTTGATCGCAAATGTTGCGGTTAGGAAGAGTCGCCACCGACTTTTCTTTTATCCAAAAGGAAAGGTGAAAAAGCACAGGAAAGACCTTTGAGATTATTTCTTGAGTTCGGGGGGTAGATTATGAAAAGGGAAGGTATTAGCACCCTTTTCATCCATGGTTTTCCATGGGATCTTAGTTACTTGCTAGATCACTTGCTTTTGTTTGAAATTGTGCTTTGTGTGTGTGATCGGTGGATCTGGAACTGACTGTTTAACGCTGGTTTGCGAAATGTCGCGGAAGCAAGAGTGCCACCGTCTTTTATTTTCTCCAAATGGAAAGGACAAAAGCACAGAAAAATTCCTTAAAGAGATTGCTCTCTCGGTTCGGGAGGTAGATTATAGAAAGGGAAGGTGTTAGCACCCTTTCTATCCATGTTTATCCATGGGCTCTTAGATACTTGCTCATTTGTGTTTTCAAAAATGGTTTGTTTGCTTTTCAACTGTGGGTTTTAAAAAGTTTCTTTGAAAATTCCAGTTCGACTCTTGTATCGGTCCTCAAGAGTGTTTGAAAAATTGCTTTCGAAAGCTTTTTGAAAAGGTGTCGGTGTGAAAAGTATTTTTGATTTGTTTTGTTTTGAATTAGAGCAAGTATCCACGAGTCGTCTACCTACCCTAAGGAATTCGTCTGTGTAAATGTCCTTTAAAGTAGTGCCATCCCACCATTGAGAGGTAGGTAGCACCACCGTTGGAGGTGTTCGGGTCAATTCGAGGTTCGGGACATGGTGATCACCAGAGCAATGGGAAGACACCTTAGAAGCTACCCTCATGCCAGGTTCCCGGATCATGAGGACTTACTAAGACATCCTCTACTCGACGATCACCTTTCGAGGCAAGGCAACAGTGAGGCGTACCCTAGGGGTGGTGTGTGATTTGTGTGTCAGATTCATTTATTTTATCTTGTCATGTTATTGGTGATCTATGCGTTTGTTTTTATTTTTTTGTCATTCATTCTTGCATGCATTTATTTAACAGTTAAAAAAGATGCGGAAATTGAAAGTTCTAAACTATTACAAAGGCGCGGGTCCACATCGCCAAAATTAAAATCCAGGACCCGATTTGACGGAAAGTAAATAAAGAAATAAAATAAAGTGCGAGAAATTAAGTTTACAAGGCTTTGGGAGAGTTACATAAATATTTAAAAGAAGGAAATAAATAAAAATGCGCGAATAGGAATTAAAATTGGAAACGAGGGCGTTGGACCCTTTTTAATGAAATTAAATTAAATGATTAAACTAATGAAATTAAAGAGAAAAAAGAAATTATTATTTTTTTTTGAGTTTTTGGTATTTATGTTTTTTATGTATTTTTATGAGAAAGATTAAATGAAATTAAAATATTAACCCTAATTCTAATTTTTTTTATTTATTAAGAAAAACATGTTAAAATTAAACCTAAAATTAATCTAATTATTTACATGCAATTTTGATTTATAAAAATAAATGATTAATTATTAGTGAAATTTATTTACAAAAAATATTAATTAAATAAATATATTTTGATTTTTATGACTTTTCTGTTTTTTACTATTTTTTATATTTTATGAAAATAAGTTAAATTAAAGGAATTAATTAAAAAAAGAAATAATTGAAATAAATAAAATAAGGAAAAGAAAGAAAATACAATACCTTGGGGGGTTTCTGTCCCCTTTTTGGAGGTGAATTGGAGTGGTTTGGCCATTTGTGTTCTGGCCTCATCATGCATAAGTTGTTCTACTTTGGCCATTTGGCTTTTGGCTTTTGGCCATTTGCGTTTTGGCCTCAACGTTCCTTAATCTTCTCAGGATGTCTGTCTCGCCATGTATTGTTGTCATGCATAAGTTTTTCTACTTTGGCCATTTGGCTTTTGGCCATTTGGCTTTTGGCCTCAACGTTCCTTAATGAACCTGGGATCCTATCTAAATCTGCAGTTGAATCTCACGAACACATTAAATAAAATCATAAAATGCAAATAAAGCCAATATATGAAGAAATTTAATGTTTAGGCACAATATGGCATGTATGAATGATTATACCCTTTTGATCATGGAGATCAAATCAATCTTACCCTTACTGGAAAATTAGTGGCCTGAATGCTTTTATGCCTTACTGGAAAATTAGGATCATGGAGATCAAGTCAGCCTTACTCTTACTGAAGAAGTAGTGAGGTGTTGGTTTGTAATTGTGATGGCTTGTTTGTAGTGAGAGAGGGATTTGTAATAAGGATTTCAAGGTTTTAGGGTTCTTGAAAGAATTTAATATTCTGACAGTGTTGTGGCAAGGTTTTTTCTCTCTTTTTCTCCTCCCTGGTTTGTGTGAAAAGAAGGTGATTATATAATGGAAATTAGGGTAAAGAAAATGGGCTTTGAATGTGCAATTGGGCCTCCAATATTCACTTGAATTCGTCACTTTCCAGGCTAAATCGCAGGGACTTAAGTGCAATTTTTGAAGTTGAAATGTGAAAACAAAATGTATCCGATATCGAGAACTAACTCATGTCCGAAAATCGACTCAATCGGATAAACAGTGAATTAGTTATGAATTTTTGAAGTTTCAGCTCAGACAAACTTATTTTGGGCTCCAGTGTCGACTCTGACACGTTCTTCAATAAAAAACTGGTATTGATCGGTGCATAATTTGGTCTCTACTTTTGAAGCAAAGTTGTAGATATATGAGTCAGTAACCTTGTGTAAAAATATGAGTCCAATCCGATAAAAATTGACCGAGTTATGAATTTTCGAAGTTTCGGCCCAGATGAAATAATATTCAGCATTCAGGATTTTCAGCGTGTCACGCACTCTGAGCAAAAAACGAAGGCCTTTTGAATACCGTTTGAACTCAATACCTTCTGTGAAAATGTAGCCAACTCAATTTGTGAAATTTTGGCGCCAGAACCAGCTCGATACGATGAAAATCGACCAACTTATGATTTTTTGAACATGACGCAAATAAACTTCTGTCACAAATTTTCTGCACGAAAATACTTGATAAATCCACATTTTTTAAGACCTTCTGATCGAAATTGGCTTCCAGCCGTGAGAGATGAAAACGTAGATAATGTCAAGACGGAATTTTGGCCACCGGAATGGGTTCAAAACGAGTCACGATCTTCAAGTTATGAATTTTTTAGCGCGTAAAAACTGCACTTTCAGCACACTTTTTCACCATATTTCTTCAAGAAAACTCGCACATTCGGATACCTTCTTTAAAGAATTGACTCTTGAGCTGAACCTGAATTTAAGAATATGTTATCAGAGATATCTTGGCGAAAGAATACCTAAATATGACGCGCCGAGTTGGTCTTGTGAATTTTTCTTGAAATATTTTGAGAAATATGGGAGAGCAAATTTTGGGGTACAACAGTTGCCCCTGTTCAATCTTCTTAGACCTGAGGATGTAGATTGGCTTGCGTGCCTTTCGTGATCCGAAGGTGGAAGATGATTGAACACTAGAGTGCCCAGAAATTTGCGCTCACATAGTAGTGTGATGGTGGAAATGGGCTTATAGATGCCATTTGAAGATTGATGGATAGGATGATGGGCTTATAGATGCCATGCTGATAGATGATGGACAGTGGATGGGCTTATAGATGCCATCTTGGTGTTGATTGCGTAAGAGTTTCCTTAGCGAGAACTTGCGTACCTGCAAAAGAAAAATGAGTACCTGGCATGTTACAGGAGCTGGTCTTCAAACTCTTTGTATAGATGTGTCCTGACTGGTTACAGGAGCTGGATCTGGAGCTTCAAGCGGTGATGAATGATCCAGGGATGGTTACTACCTCAACAGGAACGGTGAGAGAACCTTGGATGATTACTACCGCAACAGGAACGCTGGGAGAATCTTGAACGACTTCAACCTCAACAGTAGCGCTGAGAGAATCTGGGGACGATTACTACCTCCGCAGTATCGGGGAGAGAACCATAGGCGACTACAACCTCAATAGCAATCATTCAGAGAATCTTGGATAACTTCAACCTCAACAGCAATCGTTGAGAGAATCTGGGGATGATTACTACCTCCGCAGTATCGGGGAGAGAACCATAGGCGACTATAACCTCAATAGCAATCATTGAGAGAATCTTGGATAACTTCAACCTCAACAGCAATCGTTGAGAGAATCTTGGATAACTTCTACTTCAACAGTAACGCTGAGAGAATCTTGGGGCGATTACTACCTCCGCAGTAACGGGGAGAGAACCACAGGAGACTACAACCTCAACAGTAATCATTGAGAGAATCTTGGATATCTTCTACTGAGTCTTTATCAGGAAAATTTGTTAGGGGTCGATTTATTTGGACTAGAGAAGGCCTTTGACTAGATAAGAAACAGAAAATCTTAGGGTCGATTAACTGAACCGGTCTAGGTCTTAAAATCTTCAACTGGATAAGCAACAGGGAGATCTTAGGGTCGATCTGACTGAACCAGAGAAGGCCTTGGACTGGATAAGAAACAGAAAAATCTTAGGGTCGACTTAACTGAACCGGTCTAGGTCTTGAAATAGCTGAGAACTTAACTAAATCTTTCCTAAAAGGTAAAGGTCAGTCATATGCAATGCATGACATGGATCAAGCAGTGATGTTCTCAACATAATGAGATTTGTAAGATGTGATGCATATATGTATGGGAGTGCGATGTTTATGAATGTATGTTTTCGTCTTAGGAAAATAAATCCTTGACGGGTGTCGGGAAGTCATATCCTGGGCTGATATTGAAGAATAGATTTTTGCCTCCGCTGGGGATGATAGCTGCAAGAATACCGGTAGGAGAAGATAACTCCGTTGGGGAATAAACTTGGCGAATGGATTACTCTGCGGGGAGAAAAGTACTCTAATGATCTTGCTGGGGAACAATACTCTGTGGGGAGATAGATACTTTGCTGAAATGTTGATGGTAACTTCGCTGGGGATACCACTGTTCTTTTGGAAGTGTTAATAGACTTTGCTGGGGATAAGGAGACTTTGTCGGGGACGATATTTCCGTGGCTTTTGGCTGAGGATAACCCAGTTATATCCTGGTAAAGAAATAACTCTTGGAATAAAGCCGGGAGACGCGTTCGTGCTATGCGAGGGATAAGCTTACTGCTTGGAGAGATGAATTCCAACTTTCCTGGGGAAACTGGATTGGATTCTTCTGGGGAAGTTTTGAATTGTAACGGGGAAGTAACTCCACTGAATCTTTGATATACCTCCGGGGAACAATCTTTAGGTTAGGACTGCCGGGGATGCTCGTTACGAATGCATGTATATTGCTGCTGGGGAAGGTTGAGATTTGCTGGAGGACACTCAACTTCTTTAAGGTTTGATAACTTTGCTTGAGAGAGTGTACTGACTTGCTGGCTCACTCTCTGGGGAATTGGGATGTACTGGCCACGTTCTTCAGCTGAACCTACCTGGGTACCTTGGAGGATAGAATAATTAGATTGCTTAGACAACTCTTTATTGCCCATGTTTCTATGGGGGAGGCACCTGTGGGATGCTGATAATTGTTGAGGGTCAAACCTTCTTCAGGTAGGCAGGTGACAAGATGACAGGACATAGTCGTACGCTTTGATCCCTAACTTTTGCCTGGACCGCCCTTTCGGGTTTACAGTCCACCGGGATACCCATTTTTGCCCAAGCCGCCTTTTCAGGTTTTCGACTTGCCGGGTGTACAGATTTTTTTCATTTCATCCCTTCATTTTGCCCGAACCCTTTTGGTTCGACGGGAAGCCCTAATTTTCTCCTAGGTACATCAACCTAGCGGGTCTTTGATTGTGTGTAGTATTTTTTTTCGACTAAGCCCACGCTCTCAGGATGTAGGGAGTTCCCCCTGTTAGCAGTGTTTTGTCATGCCACCAGAAGATGTTTATTCAGGCAAGATTCGTTGCTGGAATGCCCCCAGTGGATCAGGCGGAGATTTTCCCCAGGCTATTTGGCCTTTGAGAGATTTTCCGAATCTTGATTGGATTGCCCCAGATGATGGACCATGCTCATATCTTCCCCTTGATTGGAAGTACTTCTGTTCATTAGGAATTCGTCGTGTGAATTTCTATGCTGTTCAAACAAAAAGTCATATGCAAACAAAGTTATGTTAAAAATGCAAAGCCTATGTCTATTTTGAAGATTTTGAAGATGCATTCTTTTTCCATAAAACAAATGAATGTTTGTAAACGTGATGTCAACTCCGTATTTACCGTAGGCCTTAAGGAGTCAGGATACCTTTTGTAATAGTATGCTTTCGAACTAACCCGTGCTTCAGCTAGGACTTTTAAGGGTTATAACGTGGTCTGGTTCACGGTTTAAGAAATAAAGGATAAAGGCTCAAATTTTATTTGTACCCACCCACTCTTCGTGATGTTCTCCAAACCTAAACTCAGTTGATCATACGTTAGACCTTGATTAAATCTTCGTCCTGACGTTCCAATGATGGTTCAGATATTGATGATTTATTCTGAATAGGCAGTCATTCCTTTTGTTATTGTTGAGGGTTTGCAAGACCTCTTTCTTTTTTGATTTTTGTTATCCCTTTTCTTTTTTTTGCCTGAACTGTTTCTTTTGTGATTACAGTCAGCGGGATGCCCCAGTTTTGTAAGTCTCCTTCCTAGGTTTTGACTTAATGGGTTCTTATTTTGAAAGATAATGACTGCCTGTCTGTATGATTGTTCGGAATCATCACTGTCTTTTGTTTTGTAAAGACCTCTTTGGTGCCATTCGTTATGCACTTGGATCAACTGAGAGACTACCCTGCCCCAGGTTATGATTAAGGGTTTTAAATTTCGAAAAGAAAAACTCCTACTTCTTTGGCTCAGAGGGGTTGACGAGGGATTATCTTCCTTATAACTCCAGTGTTTAGGAATTGAAATAATGCCTGTACCTCATCAGCGGGGTCTGTTCAAAAGCATACTGTAAATCATGGTATCGCTTTCGTCATCCTCCCTCAAGAGGCTTAGAATTATTAATCGAGAGTTGACATCAGAAAAAATATGAAAATAATTTGCATATAGTGAATACGAATATATTGCTTCAAAATAGACATATGCGATGCATTAATGGAATAAAAGAGTTTGTTATGACGTTAATTGTTTGTATAAGCAAAGAAAAATACAACTCGGAAATCCAAATAAACAAAAGTCTTCAATGATTGGGTAACGGAGCAATGATTATGTTCGGAGTCTCAGGTACTTCAAACTGAATCTCTCCAGCATCGATCATGTCTTGAATCTTGTTTTTGAGAGGCCAGCAGTTGTCCGTAGTATGCCCCGGGCTATCAGAATGGTATGCACACCTATCGTTGGGATGATAGTTAGGAGCAGAAGTGTTTGGATTCCGGAGAGGAGCCCTTAAGGTGATCAGCCCTGCCTTCAACATTTGTTGTAGTGCTTGTTCCAGCGACATGTTGATCTTGGTGAACTGCCTTTTAGGCTTGTCTGGTTTGCTCTGATCAACCCGTTGTTCTTGGCGAGGTCGTTGTTGGCCCTGAGAAGTAGTAGCAACTCAGAGAGGTCTATTCATTGGACCCGACCTTTGCCTTCTTGGAAGCTGTTCCATGACCTGGTCCCTGATTTGGGCTGGTTGCTTCATGCCTTGAGGAAGCTGGCTGATCATGGCTCTCAGCTCTCCTTGCTCCTGAGCTAAACCTTGAATGAGGGCCCTTTTCCCCAGCATTTGGGCTTTCAATGTGTCTACCTCAGTTTGTAGACGTTTCAGCTGTTCGTCCTTGTCATCTTCAGGACTCTTTCTGATCAGATTCCCCATGAGGAGTGTCCTCAACTCTTCCTGCCCCTTGGATAGGCCTAGGAAAATTTCCTTGAACTGATTCTCTTGAGTGTGAAGGTCCTGGTTATCTTGTTGCGAAGCCATTGCTGAAATAAACAGCGAGAAAGGTAAGTGACCCGCAACAAGGATACCTGTTATGCAATGATGAGTATGACATGCATGTAATGTTTTCAAGGACCTCGCGGGATAAACAAGAAAGTTTGTTAGAATTTGGGTCCAGTAGCTTGATTGAAAGAACTTCATATTTGTTGAGAGTCTTTCTTCCAAGGGTCAAAGGCTCACCATATCAAGTGGGTCATAGCCCCTGACTTTAGTCATCATGTCTAGTTTTGGTTTCCAAACAACCTTGGTTAGGGGAACCTTCCCCAGGAGTCGAAGCTCACCATATCAAGTGGGTCATAGCCCCTGACAACCTTGGCTAGAGGAAAATAAATCCTCTTTGCCCCTTGCTGGGATAGTTGATTCACCATGACCTGCATCACAAGCCCCTTGAGATCCTTGAAATGGGTTAGGATGTATGCAATGGTATGATGTTATGCTATGCATGGGGTAATGTAAGTAACCCTGTTATGAGTCCCAATTAAGGACTGCAAACCAAAACCTGCAAGAAACTTAAGTAAAAACTGTCATGAGTCCCCATTAAGGACTAAAACAACACCTGCAAGAAACTCGGTAAACCTTGTTATGAGTCCTAATTAAGGACTATAAACAAAACCTGCAAGTAGTTCAAGTGTCAGATAATAAGCATACAAATAGTCAAGTACGAAGGCACACAAGTCACACAAGAGGAACCCTTAAAGTTTAGGCCAACATGGGGTCTAGGTATTACCCTCTTTCAGTTTGTTGGTTCATACATGTCCTATCAAAGTAACCGGGTTCTTAGAGGATCCCAATATCATTGACTACCCTCAATCGGTCATAACTCTGGCATCGCAATCTTTTCTTGCAGCCAGAACCATCACGAGAGTTTAGCCTCAATGGGCGTAGCATACTGCTACTGTTCTAATGGCCAAGTTGTGTCATTTAAGGTTCTAAGGTTGTTGGTGCTTAATGACTCCTCAGAAGACCCATATTCTCCTCGTTGCAACACAAGGGATATCGGTACAGACCAAGGTGCCACACCAACGTAGCCACTGTTTCATCCGTGTCGGTCTACGCCGGACAGGTCCCTCACAGCTTATGCTACCTAGCAGGGTATCCCCAGATCCGGGTTAGGATCTATGTAACTCTGAAACAGCCTACAATAATAAAGCAAACAATTCAGACAATTGAAAACATAAGTGATCTTAGTCCTAAGGTACACCTCACTTTAAAATATTCCCCAGCAGAGTCGCCAGTTCTGTGATCGGTGGATCTGGAACTGACTGTTTAACGCTGGTTCGCGAAATATCGCGGAAGCAAGAGTCGCCACCGTCTTTTATTTTCTCGAAATGGAAAGGACAAAAGCACAGAAAAATTCCTTAAAGAGATTGCTCTCTCGGTTCGGGAGGTAGATTATAGAAAGGGAAGGTGTTAGCACCCTTTCTATCCATGGTTATCCATGGGCTCTTAGATACTTGCTCATTTGTGTTTTCAAAAATGGTTTGTTTGCTTTTCAACTGTGGGTTTTAAAAAGTTTCTTTGAAAATTCCAGTTCGACTCTTGTATCGGTCCTCAAGAGTGTTTGAAAAATTGCTTTCGAAAGCTTTTTGAAAAGGTGTCGGTGTGAAAAGTATTTTTGATTTGTTTTGTTTTGAATTAGAGCAAGTATCCACGAGTCGTCTACCTACCCTAAGGAATTCGTCTGTGTAAATATCCTTTAAAGTAGTGCCATCCCACCATTGAGAGGTAGGTAGCACCACCGTTGGAGGTGTTCGGGTCAATTCGAGGTTCGGGACATGGTGATCACCAGAGCAATGGGAAGACACCTTAGAAGCTACCCTCATGCCAGGTTCCCGGATCATGAGGACTTACTAAGACATCCTCTACTCGACGATCACCTTTCGAGGCAAGGCAACAGTGAGGCGTACCCTAGGGGTGGTGTGTGATTTGTGTGTCAGATTCATTTATTTTATCTTGTCATGTTATTGGTGATCTATGCGTTTGTTTTTATTTTTTTGTCATTCATTCTTGCATGCATTTATTTAACAGTTAAAAAAGATGCGGAAATTGAAAGTTCTAAACTATTACAAAGGCGCGGGTCCACATCGCCAAAATTAAAATCCAGGACCCGATTTAACGGAAAGTAAATAAAGAAACAAAATAAAGTGCGGGAAATTAAGTTTACAAGGCTTTGGGAGAGTTACATAAATATTTAAAAGAAGGAAATAAATAAAAATGCGCGAATAGGAATTAAAATTGGAAACGAGGGCGTTGGACCCTTTTTAATGAAATTAAATTAAATGATTAAACTAATGAAATTAAAGAGAAAAAAGAAATTATTATTTTTTTTTTGAGTTTTTGGTATTTATGTTTTTTATGTATTTTTATGAGAAAGATTAAATGAAATTAAAATATTAACCCTAATTCTAATTTTTTTTATTTATTAAGAAAAACATGTTAAAATTAAACCTAAAATTAATCTAATTATTTACATGCAATTTTGATTTATAAAAATAAATGATTAATTATTAGTGAAATTTATTTACAAAAAATATTAATTAAATAAATATATTTTGATTTTTATGACTTTTCTGTTTTTTACTATTTTTTATATTTTATGAAAATAAGTTAAATTAAAGGAATTAATTAAAAAAAGAAATAATTGAAATAAATAAAATAAGGAAAAGAAAGAAAATACAATACCTTGGGGGGTTTCTGTCCCCTTTTTGGAGGTGAATTGGAGTGGTTTGGCCATTTGTGTTCTGGCCTCATCATGCATAAGTTGTTCTACTTTGGCCATTTGGCTTTTGGCTTTTGGCCATTTGCGTTTTGGCCTCAACGTTCCTTAATCTTCTCAGGATGTCTGTCTCGCCATGTATTGTTGTCATGCATAAGTTTTTCTACTTTGGCCATTTGGCTTTTGGCCATTTGGCTTTTGGCCTCAACGTTCCTTAATGAACCTGGGATCCTATCTAAATCTGCAGTTGAATCTCACGAACACATTAAATAAAATCATAAAATGCAAATAAAGCCAATATATGAAGAAATTTAATGTTTAGGCACAATATGGCATGTATGAATGATTATACCCTTTTGATCATGGAGATCAAATCAATCTTACCCTTACTGGAAAATCAGTGGCCTGAATGCTTTTATGCCTTACTGGAAAATTAGGATCATGGAGATCAAGTCAGTCTTACTCTTACTGAAGAAGTAGTGAGGTGTTGGTTTGTAACTGTGATGGCTTGTTTGTAGTGAGAGAGGGAATTGTAATAAGGATTTCAAGGTTTTAGGGTTCTTGAAAGAATTTGATATTCTGACAGTGTTGTGTCAAGGTTTTTTCTCTCTTTTTCTCCTCTCTGGTTTGTGTGAAAAGAAGGTGATTATATAATGGAAATTAGGGTAAAGAAAATGGGCTTTGAATGTGCAATTGGGCCTCCAATATTCACTTGAATTCGTCACTTTCCAGGTTAAATCGTAGGGACTTAAGTGCAATTTTTGAAGTTGAAATGTGAAAACAAAATGTAGCCGATATCGAGAACTAACTCCTGTCCGAAAATCGACTCAATCGGATAAACGGTGAATTAGTTATGAATTTTTGAAGTTTCAGCTCAGACAAACTTATTTTAGGCTCCAGTGTCGACTCTGACACGTTCTTCAATAAAAAACTGGTATTGGTCGGTGCATAATTTGGTCTCGACTTTTGAAGCAAAGTTGTAGATCTATGAGTCAGTAACCTTGTGTAAAAATATGAGTCCAATCCGATAAAAATTGACCGAGTTATGAATTTTCGAAGTTTCGGCCTAGATGAAATAATATTCAGCATTCAGGATTTTCAGCGTGTCACGCACTCTGAACAAAAAACGAAGGCCTTTTGAATACAGTTTGAACTCAATACCTTCTGTGAAAATGTAGCCAACTCAATTTGTAAAATTTTGACGCCAGAACCAGCTCGATACGATGAAAATCGACCAAGTTATGATTTTTTGAACATGACGCAAATAAACTTCTGTCACAAATTTTCTGCATGAAAATACTTGATAAATCCACATTTTTTAAGACCTTCTGATCGAAATTGGCTTCCAGCCGTGAGAGATGAAAACCTAGATAATGTCAAGACGGAATTTTGGCCACCGGAACGGGTTCAAAACGAGTCACGATCTTCAAGTTATGAATTTTTTAGCGCGTAAAAACTGCACTTTCAGCACACTTTTTCACCATATTTCTTCAAGAAAACTCGCACATTCGGATACCTTCTTTAAAGAATTGACTCTTGAGCCGAACCTGAATTTGAGAATACGTTATCAGAGATATCTTGGCGAAAGAATACCTGAATATGACGCGCCGGGTTGGTCTTGTGAATTTTTCTTGAAATATTTTGAGAAATATGGGAGGGCAAATTTTGGGGTACAACAGTGTGGTTTTTGAAAGTATTTTGTAAAGAGACCATTGTTTAAGAAAACTTTTTAATGATTCTCGTTCGTAAGAATGTATACAAAGATGTTGATCTTTTGAAAATGTTTTCAAGTTTTGTAAAATGTTTTGAAAGTGTAGGTGTTTGTTCTGAAAATAGCAAGGATGTTTTGTTTTGAAATGGAGAAAGTAATTAGGAGCATTCTACCTACTCAAAAGTCATTCATATTCATTTCCTCTTTCCTTTGACATTGTTATCTTACCATTAATTTGGTAAGTAACCCTATCTTTGGATGTAAACGGGAGGGGCGTGGATCATCATATAACTATGATTAGCAATGTTGTAAGGTATCTTACCATTCTCTATTAGGGACTAAGATCATTTAAAAGGCAACATAGATAGCATCATCGAGGGACTATTGTGATACGATGGCAGAACCGACTGTTAATACTGGTTTGTGTTTTGCGTTTTTTGTTTGAAAAATGTCGCGGTAAGCAAGAGTAGCCACCTACTTTTATTTCATCCAATCATGGAAAACGAAAAAGAATAGAAAAAACCTTTTTCGAGATATTTCTGAGTACGGGGGGCAGATTATAGAAAGGAAAGGTGTTAGCACCCTCTCTATTCGTAGTTATCTACGGGCTCTTAGGTACTTGCTCATTTTTCAAATTGCTTGTGTGTGTTTGTCTTGAAAATGTTTTACTTTGTGATAACCCTTGTATCAATCCTCAAGGATGTGACGAAGTTATTTTGAAAATTTATTTTGAAAGGTATTTGTGTGAATAGTTTTTGTTTTGAGCAAGTACCTATTAGCATCTACCTACTCGAAAAAAGATTGTTTCTGTTTTATTTCCTTTAGACAACGCTATCCCACTATTAAGGAGTAGGTAGCACCGTCGTTGGAGTTTGTAAGGGACGTTCGAAAGGGACGAATACAATCACTAAAGCAATAATCAGAAAACTTTAGTAGTAACCCTAGAGTCTTGAGATCTTTTCAAGGCAACATTTCCGAGGCAACATTCGAGTGGGACAATTTGATCTCTTTAGACTGGAGGGAAACCACTAAAATCTACTATGCTTAGTGATTGTGTACCGAAGGCAACTGAAGCGAGGTAAACCCTAGGAGTGAACATGTGCGAGTGATTTGTTTCAGTTATTTTAATCTTTCCACATTAGGATTTTCTAACTGTTTTAATTTTTCATGCATTCTTGCCATACAATCATATTAATTCATCTAACAGTTAATATTTTGCTGAAAGTAAAAGCGGAAATAAACCTAGCTATTACATGGCTTTGACAGTTACATAATCGCCATGACGGGAAATAAAAGTGCGAAATTTAAAAATAAAAACCTAATTAAAACTATTACAACCTTGAAACAGTTACAAAATAATGGCAAAATAATAACAAGCACGCAACAAATTAAATGCGAGAGAAATTAGGGTTTCGATCTTTGACTAAATCTAATTGCAATCGATTAAAGAAACAATTATTTTTGTCATTTTTGGTTATTTAAGAAAATAAGGAATAATTGAATTAAAAAAAACAATTACTAATCAATTTTAATTAAGAAAAAAAATAATCAAATCACCTATTTTTTGTGTTTTTGTTTGAAGAAAAGAAAATAATTAAATCAAGAATTTAAACCTATTTTTCTAATTGATTTTAATTATAAAAACAAGTTAAAGTTTCCCTAAACTAAATTAAGCTAATTAAATAAAAATTAAATTTGATAATAAAAACTAATTCTAAATTTGTGAATTCTTGATTTTATAAAAAAATAATTTTAAATAAATAAATAAATAAATTGCAAAGAATAAAGAAAAATAATAAAATAAAAAAATTTAGAAATGGGCCTGTGTTGAATAGCAATGCTGGGGGGTGTTGAATTGAAAATCTTTGGCCCATTAAGCTCCAGGCCTGGTCAGCGCTGGATCTGGTATGGTGTTGACTTTGTGGAGCACCATGGTCCTTCATTGGAGAGGCGTGAGATTTGGTCAATGTGCAATCCAGTGGACAGGCATTGAGGGTGTATGATGGTCTCCATGAGATGAAGCGTATTGGATTATGTAAAGAAAACAAGTAAATGAGAAAATGTTGGAGTCAGGGGTCGAACCCCTGACCTCCTGCCTACAACGCCTTATCTCTCCTCCTGGCTACCACTGGACCAACGTGCTTTGTTGGTAACATAAATAACAAAAATGTAATATATTAGAAAAACATTAATAGTCATGAAAACACGCGCGAAATTTGAACTGGCCAACCATGCTTTTACACGCACCATCTTCTTCCTTGTATCGTTGCTTTAGGTAAAACACTTTTACCTACAGACATTTGTTCGTAGCTATAACCCTGTCCATCTCTAAAATCCTGTACATTCAATATAAATCAATTGTAATGGTACCAATCAACTCGTCTTGGTCTCACGAGTGTCATGGTACCCCATTCATGGTCCAATTTTCCCTATATCAAAAAATCCCAAATCAAGATCTTAAACCCTAGCAATGGTGAATCTGGATTCCTGCACGTGAAGTTGTAATGTAATGATTCAGGATGCTTCAAGGCTGGAAAATGATGCTATTAGCTTTCTCAGATGTCCAGGAATGGTTTAGGAGCCTTGGAATGGTTCGAATTTTCCTGTGGAAGAAGATAGGTCTCACACTTTTCTTTGAATTTTTGCAATTTTGTTCTGCCTCCTCCCACGATTCTCACTCTTGTTCTTTCCTTGGATGTGTTCAATATATATCATAGAGTGAATTAGGGTTGTAAAAACAAACCACATCTTTGAAAGTTTTGAAGATTTGATTTGATTTTCATGGAATATGTAAACTTGCTATATTGAGCAAAATTATGCCTTTCTTGTATCAATCAGCCTTGATTCGAATTTATCATGATATCCTTGCATTATTTGATTGAAATCCAGTCCAAAAATCAGATCACAACATATCTTTTCCATTATTCATCAATTATTTGATTTAATTGAAATTTTAATTAACAAAAAATCAAAATAAATTGAAAAATGAAGCAAATAACATGAGGTTAGATATTTGGGTCTTGAATCATATTATAAGTGAGGTGCAAGCATAAAAAGTTAGGCCCATTTGATAAAAAATGCAATTTTGAACCCATTTGACTTTTGGCAATTTTGCAAAAAAGGTCAACTTTGACATGGCATATCTCCTCCAATTTTAACCCTAGAGAGGTGTTCTTAGACTTTTTAGAAAGCTTATGATGTCCCCTAAGAAAAACTTTTAGTCTCATCTCAATTGAGTCTTCCATGTTCATGTATGAAGCTTTGACCTAAAAGGTGTTTTTGTTGACTTTTCAAAAGGACCTATAATTTCAAAATTCATATCTTTTTATGAGTGCATATTTTGAACTTGGGTGGTGAAGATGAATTGTAGGGAATTTCATCCTCTTAAAAATGAGCTTTGGATGGAAAATTTCTGATAAAGTATGAAGAAGTTATGCTTGGTCAAAGTTGGGTTGACTTTCCTACAAAACCCTAATTTAGCAACTTTTGGGTTTTGATGAATTTCGAGCATCCCTTGAGGAATCATGATCAACCCTTTATCAAATGATGAAAATTACTTCAAAATGTTGATGTTGACAAAAAATCTTGAGGTTTGACTGTATGTGGGCCACAATTGACTTTTGACCTAATATAGTCGATTCTCAAGCATCTGAGCAGTTGGCTGAGCAAACTTCTTATGCAAGGCTTGAAACTTGGCATGGATGATCTTGGGAACATATTAAGAACATGGAGAGAATTTAGGGCTTTTGTGGCTCATTCACCTTGATGAAAATAGAAACCCTAATTTGGGGTACACTGCCTTAGGAGAGAGTTTGTCTGGTCAACTCTTGGGCAACCTTGAGCAAATTGGGGACCTCACTTGACATTTGTTGAGTAAAATGAGAGGGAAAATTTTGGGGTACAACAGCTCCCCCTTTTTAATCTTCTTAGACCTGGGGATGTAGATTGGCTGCTCTGCCTTTCGTGATCTGAAGGTGGAAGATGATTGAACACTAGAGGGCCCAGAAATTTGCACTCGCATGAAGTGGCACTTGATTTGTGATATCGGGAATGGGCTTACAAATTCCATTTGGAGGTCGATAAGGGAATATTTGTCGGAGACGAGCTTAAAGATGACATCCTGGATGTGACGGAGAATCGTCGGAAATGGGCTTAAAGATGCCATCTAAATAATGTTGATTTCTTGAGACATTCCTTTGATGAGAGTTCTTGTTATTGTTGTTAATGAGGAATCTGCTGAGGAATGTTGGTATCTGTCTTGGGAGATATAGAATTTTAGGAGCTTTAGTTGTCTGTTACTCTACTTGGGAAATGCGAAACCAATCGTGTTTGATCTGATCCCGGTTTTACGGTGTTGTGGACTCCTGTCTGGAAAACCTGGATGGTAAGGTTATGAGAATAAACCTGGATAGTATGGTTACTTCGATGTGAAATCCTGGATAGTAGGGCTACTTCGATATGAAATCCTGGATAGTAGGGCTGTGAGAAGGAACCTGGATAGTAGGGTTACTTCGATATGAAAGCCTGGATAGTAGGGCTATTAGAAGGAACCTAGATAGTAGGGTTACTTCGATATGAAATCCTGGATAGTAGGGCTGTGAGAAGGAACCTGGATAGTAGGGTTACTTCGATATGAAAGCCTGGATAGTAGGGTTGTGAGAAGGAACCTGGATAGTAGGGTTACTTCGATATGAAAGCCTGGATAGTAGGGCTTATGGGAAGGAACCTGGATAGTAGGGTTACTTCGATATGAAAGCCTGGATAGTAGGGATGTGAGAAGGAACGTGGATAGTAGGGTTACTCGATATGAAAGTCTGGATAGTAGGGTTGTGAGAAGGAACCTGGATAATAGGGTTACTTCGATATGAAAGCCTGAATAGTAGGGCTTATGGGAAGGAACCTGGATAGTAGGGTTACTTCGATATGAAAGCCCGGATAGTATGGTTGTGAGAAGGAACCTGGGTAAGGTTGCTTTGTGAGGAGTCTGTGTAGTAGGTTACTTGGGGATGAGTTCGTGTAAAACTTTAGGATGAACCGTGGTACGATCATGAGTTTGTGTAAAACTTCAGGATGAACCGGGGTAAGGTTATTTTGGTATGATAATGTAGACTAGTTGACCCGCTTGATTTCAGGAACTAAGTTTCTGTTAGTGGCCTGTAGATGTGATATGTACAACTGCTGGATTTGTTGAAGCTAATCGTCTTTTCCTGAAAAATACCAGGGTTAGTTATATGCGATGCATGAAATGCAAGGCGAGATGATGTTCTCAAAACAAATGAGATTATGCTGTATATGATATGCATGCGTATGTCATGATGTATGTTTATGAAATACTGTGGGGGTATGCCCGTGTCTGGGAAAATAAATCCCTGACGGTTGCTGGAGATTTGCCAAAATTTTGCCGAAAAGAGATGCTGAAGAATAACTCTGTGGGGTAATGACTTTGTGGGCAAGAGATACTCTGTTGGTAGACCTTCCGATCTGGAGGAACAAACATAGCTGGGGATGAAATTCCATCGCTGGAAGTGATGAGCTCTGTTGGAGATTGAGCTTCTGTATCTGTAAAAACAAACTCCGCTTGGGGGATGAAATTTGTTGACTCGCTTGTGATTACGAACCTCGGCTGGGGATAGTTATGTCCTGTTTTGGGAAATCTGACATCAATGTCTTTGAATACTTTTACTTTGTGGGGAGTGCGTATACCAATAATTATGTTCCCGAGCATGACTCTATCCCGATACTTGCTGAGAAAAGGACCCGTCGGGTTCGGCACTTAATTTTTTTCCTGTTTCTGTAATTACGAGTAATTGTCTTTTGTTTCTTATGTAAATATTTATGAGCAGCAATCATTTTCAAATACATATATCAAAAATAAATCATTGGACGTTCTTGCAAAACAAAACAGAAAAAGAGAAAACAAATTAAAGTTTTGTGAAAATGATTTGTATTGATTTTTGAAGTTGGACTGTTATAGGCACTTTGTACAAGGAGACTGACTTCCTAGTAAGAGAATGCCGTCGAAAGATGGAAATTATACAATTTGTGTAAAAGAAATAAAAACAGCTATGTGAAACAACCCCATTGGTTTCCAACTCTGCTATTGCCTTTATATCTTCAAGCGTCTCATCACTTTGCTACTTGGCCGAAGGTTGATCAGATTTGATTGGTGTCGTCTGAGCTTGATAGCTGATACCAAAGTCTGGTCGTAAGATGATCCAATCAGACATAGTGATATGCTTTAATCCCTAACTTTTTCCTGAATTTCCCTTTCGGGTTTTCAATCCATCGGGATACCCTTTTTTGCCCAAGCCGCCCTTTCGAGTTTCGACTTGCCGGGTGTACATATTTTTTCATTTTCATCCCTTACTTTTGCCCGAACCCTTTTGGTTCACCGGGAAGCCCTTATTTTTGCCTAATCCAGTCAACCTAGCAGGTCTTTGATCATGCATAGTATCTTTTCACTATGTCTGCATTGACAGGGTGAGGAAGGTCGTCATTATCCATGATGGTTAGAATCATAGCTCCTCCCGAGAAAATGTTCTTAACCACAAATGACCCTTCGTACGTGGGGGTCCATTTTCCCCTGGGATCACCTTGCGGCAGTATGATGCGCTTGATCACCAGATCTCCGACTTGATATTCTTGACGCCTGACTTTCTTGTTAAAAGCCTTGATCATTCGCTTTTGATATGTCTGACCATGGCAGATAGCAGTAAGTCTTTTTTCATCGATTATATTCAACTGATCAAGTCGGGTTTGGATCCAATCGTCTTCGTTCAAACCCACATCCTTCATAATTCTTAGAGAAGGTATCTGGACTTCTATGGGTAGGACTGCCTCCATGCCATATACCAGAGAGTATGGTGTTTCCCCTGTCGACGTCCGTGCTGAGGTACGATACCCATGAAGAGCGAATGGTAACATCTAGTGACAATCTTTATATGTCACCGTCATCTTTTGTACAATCTTCTTGATGTTCTTGTTAGCATCTTCAACAACGTCATTCATCTTCGGCCGGTAAGGAGACGAATTATGGTGTTGTATCTTGAACTGTTTGCAGAGTTCGGTGATCATTGTGTTGTTGAGATTTGTACCATTGTCAGTAATAATCCTCTCTGGTACACCATATCGACAGATCAGATTGTGTCGGATAAATCGTGCCATGACGTTCTTGGTCACAGTAGCAAAAGAGGCTGCCTCAACCCACTTTGTAAAGTAATAAATGGCTACTAAGATGAAATGATGCCCGTTAGACATAGTAGGTCTGGTCTCGCCGATCATGTCGATGCCCCACATCACAAAGGGCCAAAGAGTTGTTAGGACGTTCAGAGGAACCAGAGGTACATGCACCTTATCAGCATAGACTTGGCATTTATGACAGGTTCGAGAGTGCTGATAACAATCGGCTCCCATTGTGGACCAGTAATATCCTGCCCGTAGCATATTCTTAGCCATGGTGTGTCCACTAGAATGGGTTATGAAGGTGCCTTCATGTAGATCTGTCATGATCCTCTCTGCTTCGCTCTTGTCTGCACACCTTAGTAGTGTGGAGTCAAGGTTGCGTTTATAGAGGATTCCATTACTGAGCAAGAACTTTACAGTGAACCTTCTCAGAAACTTCTTATCATTGACAGATTCCCCTTCGAGATACTCCTGAACCTCGAGGTACCTTTTGACTTCGTGAAACCAGGGTTTGTCTGCCACTTCTTCGGTATCAATCTCACAGTAGCGTGCTGGTTCATCCAACCTCTCAATGGTAATTTAGGGAGCTTCATTATCCCACCTAACTCTGAACATAGAAGACATGGTAGCTAGCGCGTCCGCCAACTGGTTCTCTTATCGTGGGAAATTTTCAAAGGTTACCTCCTCAAAGTGTGGGAGCAATGTCAGTACATACTCTCTGTAAGGAATGAGATTCGGGTGTTTCGTATCCCACTCGCCTCTGATCTGACTTATTACCAGAGAGGAATCTCTGAATACACTCAAGAGCTTAATCCTTAGGTCAATAGCAGCTCGAAGACCCATGATACATGCTTCATACTCCGCCATGTTGTTGGTGCAGTTGAAACATAATTGGGCAGTGAACAGAGTATGACAGCTGTGATCGGTGGAAATAGAATTGACTGTTTTAAAGCTGGTTCGTGAAATTTCGCGGTAAGCAAGAGTCGCCGCCGTCTTTTATGTTCTCCAACATGGAAAGGACAAAAGCACAGCAAAATTCCTTTTCGAGATGTTTCTCGGTTCGGGAGGTAGATTTATAGAAAGGGAAGGTGTTAGCACCCTTTCTATCTGTGGTTATCCACGGGCTCTTAGGTACTTGCTCACTATGTTTTCAAAAAAATTTTGCTTTTCTTCGTGATTGTGGGTTTTGAAAAAGTTTAGTTTGAAAACTTCTAGGTAACTCTTGTATCAGTCCTCAAGAGTGTATGAAGTATTTGTTTGAAAAAATTTTGAAAGTGTAGGTGCGAAAAGATGTTTTTGTTTCTTGAAAGAGCAAGTACCCAGGAGAAATCTACCTACTCTAAGGAATTAAGTTGTGTAAATGTCCTTTAGAGAGTGCTATCCCACTATTGAGAAGTAGGTAGCACCGTCGTTGGAGTTATTCGGGTCAATTCGATTATATGGGACATGTGTGGTCACCAAAGCAATAGTAGGACGCCTTAGCGGTAACCCTAATGTCCTAGATCCTTTTTTATATCTGAGGTAACCGTTTCGAGGCAACTGGATCTTTAGACAGAAGGGCGACCTCTAAAACACCCTATACTTAATGACCACGTTCGAGGCAACCAAGTGAGGCGTACCCTAAGAGTGGCATGTGCACGTGTGTCAGGTTTCATGTTAATTGTCTTTGCATGCATCATTGTGAGCTACGGGTTGATTTTATTTTTCATACAAGTCTTGTCATACATAGTTAACAGTTAATAATTGTGCGGAAAGTAAATTGCGGAAAGTGAATCTACGCTATTACAAGGCGTCGGGTATTTACATCGCCAAAAACATAACCCTTTGGAAAATAAATGCGAGAAAGTAAAGAAAGCGATAAAAGGGTCCTAATTATCTATTACATCCTTGGAGCAGATACATAAATATGATCAAAATAATAATAATGCGCGAAAAGAAATTGAATCAGGACGTCCTTAGGGTTTTGACCCTTTTTGAGAAAAGAAAGAAGTTTGGTCCTTTTTTGCATTTAATTAAATATAATCTAATTTACTAATTAATTAATTAATTAAAAGAAAAAGTATTTTTGTGTTTATTATGTTTTAATGAAAATAAAAATAAAAATAAAAAGGAAATTAAAAGTTATCAAAAGAAAAACCCTAATTCTAATTTATTTTAAGTTATTGGGAAAAAAGTCAAATTTAACCTAATTAAACTAAATAAATTTATGTTAGTATTTTATTTACAAAAATAATTAAATTAATAAATAATAATAATAATAAAAATATTTACAGTTTTTTAATTGTCTGAATTTATTATGAAAATATTAATTAAGTTATTTAAATAGTAATAATAATAATTATAAAAAGAAAAGAAAGAAAATAAAAAATAATAAGAAGTAATAAAACCAGGGGGGTGATGGGCCCAACATGGAGGTCAATCTGGAATTTTCTGGCCCATTTGTTTCACAAGCCTGTTTGACTTTTGTAATTGGCTGCGTGTTCATTGACCAGGAGTATGATAGTCTTCCAATCCAGGCCTTTGAATCTATGCTGGCGGCCACATGGCACTTGAGATGAGTGGAGTATATGGTGTACCACCCTTGGAAAGCTGCACGTGAACACATTAGAAAAAATAGAAACAAGCGTTTGGGGGGACCTGGGAATCGAACCCAGGTCCCAATGGTTCTTGGACAACGCATCTACCACTGAGCCAGGCGCCTGTATTTGTTATTATAATAAGCAATGAAAATAATATATAAAAAACAACGCATATGCTGGAAACAAATAAAAGCGCGCGTTTTATTTGAACGGACCAACCATGAAGCAACACGTCTTCATCTCCTTCGTTTGCCTGTAAAAGAGAATGTTAGATAGCGGGGTTTTTTAACCCCCACAACCTGCAACGACCAATAATAGCGAATAGGCATAGGATTAACATAAATTGTTCGCGAGGGTTCCACTAGATTCGTCTGAATGCAACGAGTTCAGTCATGGGCATCATGAGGCTTGATTTTTCCTATACTGAAAATCCCTAATCTGGAAGCTTGGAAACCCTAGAATTCATCAATGGCAATTTCTGTTTCAGGGCGTTTCAATGCAATTAACCTATGCCAAAAGCTTTGTACAGTCCCTATGATCACAAAACAATCAACAAAACATGTTAATGATGCATGAATCAAAGTATGCGATTATGAAAAAAACTCCAAACCGTGAAACTGTTATCCTTGGATTCTTTGAGCTTTAGCGTGTGGTTTTGATTCCTACACGTTCCTGGGAGTGCTAGCAATGTATTAGAATCCTCAAATTGCTTTGAAAGGGCCTGGAACCTGGAAAACAGTTTTGGCTTTTTTCTTGATTTTTTTGAATATGGTTATGGCTTTGTGCAGCAATTCTCACGTGTATGGCATTAGGGTTAGGTTCTTTATATATAATAGAATGGATTTAGGTTAAAATCTTGCAAGGAAATCCATGAAATTGATGTTCCAATATTTGATTGAAAAACAAATATTTTTCAATCTTTTTGATTGAGAAAACTTGCTAAATTGAGAGATTCTTGTCCCTTTGATGTGTACACGAAATCTCCAGCACATGTAGGTCATATTTGCTTCATGAAAAGATTGCAAAACCATATCTTGATATTTTCCTACAATTAAATGAATGAAATGAATTAATATTGATTAAAAATTCAATTTATTAATAAAAAATAAGAAAATAATTCCATTTAATCTCAATGGGTCGTGCATAAGCCTTGGATAAAGTTTCAAGAAGGAATTTGAGGCCCATTAGCAAAAACAAAGTGTTTTGAGCAAAGTTGACTTTTGCAAATTCACAAAAATTTCCCAACTTCTCCAATGCATATATTGCTCAATTTTGATCCTATGAACATGTTCTTGGACATTTTGGAAAGGTATTGAAGTCTTCTAACCAATGCCTTTGGTCCCATGTCATTTGGATTTACCAATCTCAAGTTATGGTCTTTGACTTAAAGTGCATTTTTGTTGACTTTTGAAATTGACCTATAATGTAGAAATTGATAACTTTTTGTGAGAGCATTTCTTGGACTTGGAATGTGAAGATGAATTGTAGGAAATGTCATCCCCTTCAAAATGAGCATTGGATGGGATTTTTCTGATGAACCATGAAAACGTTATGCCCTGGTCAAGTTACAGTTGACTTTTCTGCTGTCCAAAAATAGTAACTTTTGGCATCTTAATGATTTTTGAGCCATGCTTGTGGAATCATGATCAAGACTTGATCAAATGATAATTGTGAGCTCAAAATAAGATGTTGACCAAAAATTCTGACTTTTGACTGCAAAATGACCATTTTACCCCTGCAGTTGACTGTGAATCAAATAGGGCTTTTGACTGTAGAATTTGGTACTGTGAGACTTGAGACTTGACATGTAGATGCTTGACAATATATACAGGCCTATGGGACTTGATTGAGCCCTTGAAAACCTCAAATTCTTTGAAAGAACCAAAACCCTAATTTTGACTGGCTTAGGAGGCAGTTGGACCGTGCAACCCTTGAGAAATCTTGAAGATGATTCTTGATAAATCTTGGAGAATATGGGAGGGCAAATTTTAGGGTACAACAGTTGCCCTTGTTCAATCTTCTTAGACCTGAGGATGTAGATTGGCTTGCGTGCCTTTCGTGATCCGAAGGTGGAAGAGGATTGAACACTAGAGTGCCCAGAAATTTGCACTCGCATAGTAGAATATCAGTAATGTGACGTTGGGAATGGGCTTACAGATGCCATTTGGAGAGATGATGGATAAGAGGATGGGCTTATAGATGCCATTTGGAGACGTGACAGAATCTTGTCGGGGGATGGGCTTATAGATGCCATCTAGAGATTGTTGATAGGTAGTTTGAGAGCGACAGAATGATATCCGAATCTGGATCGTATCTGAACTGTATCTGGGATCTGGATGAGTGACAGAATGACTTCCGTATCTGGAGTATATCTGCACTTGAAGTTGATAGTTGAATCTGAATGCGAAATAGAATGGCTTCCGTGTCTGGAGCATATCTAGTCAGTGTCTAATTACTGACGTCTAAACGAGTAGTAGAATGACCGCCGTGTCTGGGGTATATCCATACTGCATCTGAATGAGTGGCAGAATGTCATCCGAATCTGGATCGTATCTGGACTGTCTTTTGGATGAATCTTGACTAAACAATATAATAGCATCCGGGTCTGGATCATCTCTAAGTTGTCTTTAGAAGTTGGAATCTGAATAAGCAAAAGAATAGCATCCGGATATGGAGCATCTCTGAGCTATTTCTGGGAAGAAAATCCGAATAAGCAATAGAATAACATCCGGATCTGGAGCATTTCTAAGCTATCTCTGGGAAGAAACTGTGAATAAGCAATAGAATAACATCCGGATCTGGAGCATCTCTAAGCTATTTCTGGGAAGAAAATCCGAATAAGCAATAGAATAACATCCGGATCTGGAGCATTTCTAAGCTATCTCTTCAATCTCTTCAATGTAGATAACTTTCCTGGCTAGATACAGGTATAGATCTACAATCAATCGCTCACAGATATGCCCTGGCTAGATACAGGTATCGAATCTGGAATTAGTCGTCTACAGATATGCCCTGGCTAGATACAGGTATCGAATCTGGAATTAGTCGCCCACAGATATGCCCTGGCTAGATACAGGTATCGAATCCACAATCAATCGCTCACAGATATGCCCTGGCTAGATACAGGTATCGAATCTGGAACTTCAAACTCTTCATGCAGATATGCCCTGGCTAGATACAGGTATCGAATCCACAATCAATCGCTCACAGATATGCCCTGGCTAGATACAGGTATCAAATCTGGAACTTCAAACTCTTCATGCAGATATGCCCTGGCTAGATACAGGTATCGAATCTACAATCAATCACTCACAGATATGCCATGGCTAGATACAGGTATCGAATCTGGAACTGCAAAAGTTGATGGTAATCGTCTTTTGATTGACCTTTTCCTGAAAAGGCAAAACATTAGTTGTATGCAATGTCATGATGCATGATGTCATGATGTTCTCAGGAATAAATGAGATTGTGTCGTATGCACTTTATCATGTATATGAATAGGAGATATGAAATGCGAAATGTTTATGAATGTGTTTTCGTCTGGGAAAATGAATCCTTGACGAATGCCGGGAAGTTAAATCCTGGGCTGATGTTGAAGAGTAGAGTTCTTCGTTTCCGCTGGGGATGATGATTGCAAGAATAAACCGGTAGGAGAAGATGACTTTGTTGGGGAATAAACTTGGTGAAGAGATTACTCTGCGAGAATTACTCTGTGGGAAGAGATACTTCGCTGAGATTTTGATGATAACTCCGCTGGGGATTCCGTTGATAACCTCCGTTGGAGATTTGATGAACTCCGCTGGGGATAGGAAGAACTTCGCCGAGGACGATCTTTCCGTTGCCATTTGCTGAGGATAACCCAGTTATAGGCTCTGGTGGGGAATAACCTTTGAACATGGCCGGGGAGAGATGCATGTACTCTGCAGGTGATAAGCTTCCAGAATCTATTGGGGATAAGCTTCCAGAATCTACTGGGGAGATGGTTTTGACTCTCCTGGGGAAACTTTTGGACTGTACTGGGGAATGGCTCCACTGGGATGTCTGGTATTCCGCTGGGGAAACAATCTTATATTTCTGTCGAGGAATATTAAGACTGCCGGGGAAGCTTGCTTAGGAACATCTGCATACTCCGCTGGGGAATGTTGAGATCTTCTAGGGATATCCAACTTCCTTAAGGCTGACAGTAGACTAACTCTGCTTGGGGAGAGTATCGCTGACTTGCTGGGGAATACTGTGCCTTTTCGAGGCTGATGGGAGACCAACTCTGCTTGGGGAGAGTGTTGCTGAAACCTATCTTACTCTGCGGTGAGTGAAGGTATCTTGGCCACGTTCTTCAGCTGAACTTACCTTGGTACCTGGAGGACAGAGCAGTTTGTACAGTTCGGACAATTCTTATTGCCCCGGTTTCTGTGGGAGAAGGTACCTGTGGAGGTGCTTGATAACTGCTGATTGACGAATCTTCTTCTGGTAGGCAAGTGACGAGATGACGAGACATAGTCGTACGCTTTTGATCCCTAACTTTTGCCTGGACCGCCCTTTCGGGTTTTCAGTCCACCGGGATACCCATTTTTTTGCCCAAGCTGCCTTTTCAAGTTTTCGACATGCCGGGTGTACAAATTTTTCATTTTCATCCCTTATTTTTGCCCGAACCCTTTTGGTTCGCTGGGAAGCCCTCATTTTTGCCTAGGTGTGTCAACCTAGCGGGTCTTTGATTATGCGCAGTATTTTTTCGACTATGTCCACGCTCTCAGAATGTAGGGAGTTGTCACTATCAGTAGTGTTGTGTTGTCATATTACCATAAGATGTTTGATCGTACCAGATTTGTTGCTGAAAGTTATGTCCAATGCCCCAGTTGATTCAGATGGAGATCTGTCCCTGGCTATTTGGCATTTTTTGAGAGATTCTCTGAATCTTGACTGGACTGCCCCAGATGATGGACAATGATCACGTCTGCCCCTTGATTGGGAGTGCTTTTGTTCACTAGATATTCTTCGTGCGAATTTCTCTGCTGTTCAAACAAATAATCATATGCAAACAATGTTATATTAAAAATGCAAAGCTTATGTCTGTCTTGAAGTTTTTTTGAAAATGTGTTTTTCAGAAAAAACAAGCAAATTTTGTAAAATGTGATGTCAACTCAAGATTTTATAGCGAGCCTTAAGGAGTCAGGATACCTTTGGTAACAATATGCTTTCGAACTAACCCATGCTTCAGCTAGGAATTTTAAGGGTTATAACGTGGCCTGGTTCACGGTTTAAGAAACAAAGGATAAAGGCTCAAATTTTATTTGTACCCACCCGTTCTTCGTGATGTTCTTCGATCCTAAACTCAGTCGATCGTGCGTTAGACCTTGTTGAGTCTTTGCTTTGATATACCAGTGATGGTTCGGATATTGACAATTTATTTTGAATAGGCAGTCATTTCTTTTTTTTTGTTGAGTGTTTGTTGGACCTCTTTCTTTTGATTTTGTTATCCCTGTTTTTTGCCTGAACTGTTTCTTTTGTGATTACAGTCAGCGGGATGCCCCAATTTTTGTAAGTCTCCTTCATAGGTTTTGACTTATTGGGCTTTTATTTTTGAAAGATGATGACTGCATGTCCTTGCGATTATGGGGAACCATCACTGTCTTTTTGTCTCGGAAGGACTTCTTTGATGCTGTTCATTGTGCATCTGGATCAACTGAGAAAACTACCCTGCCCCAGGTTATGATTAAGGGTTTTAATTTTTGAAAAGAAAAACTCCAACTTCTTTGGCTCAAAGGGGTTGACGAGGGATTATCTTCCTTATAACTCCAGTGTTTAGGAATTGAAACAATGCTTGTACCTCATCAGCGAGGTTTGTCCAAAAGCATACTGTAAAGATCGTGGTATCGTTTTCGTCATCCTCCCTCAAAAGGTTTAGAATTTTTAATCGAGAGTTGAACATCAACAATAAAAGAAATTTTGAATATAGTGAATATGAATATATTGATTCAGAACAGACATATGCGATGCATTAATGAAATAAAAGAGTTTGCTATGACAATAGTTGTTTGAATAAGCAAGGAGAAATACAACTCAGAAATTCAAATAAACAAAAGCCTTCAATGATTTGGCAAAGGAGCAGTGATTATGTTTGGAGTCTCTGGTGCTTCAAACTGGATGTCTTTGGCATCAATCATGTCTTGAACCTTGTTCTTCAGGGCCCAGCAGTTGTTTGTGTCATGTCCCGGACTATCAGAGTGGTATGCACACCTTTCATTAGGATGATAGTTAGGAGCGGAAGTGTTTGGATTCCGAAGAGGAGCCCTTAAGGTAATCAGCCCTGCCTTCAACATTTGATGTAGCGCTTGAGCCAGTGACATGTTGATCCTAGTGAATTGTCTTTTAGGTGCGACCTCCTTACGTTGATGCCCCTGTCCTTGCTGAGCAGGCATAAGATTAGAGATCTGGGTTGCCCCTACATGTTGATCATGACGACTCTTTTTACCATGCACAGCATTGGACTCTTTTTTCCATGGTAAGGCTTTTTATGAGTATCAGAAGGTGTAGCTTCTTGAATCTTACCACTCTTGATGCCAGCTTCAATTCTCTCCCCAGTCAAGATAAGGTCTATAAACCCGGCTGAAGAGTTCCCAATCAGATGGTTGAAGAACAGACCAGACAGGGTCTCCAAGAACATGTCCACAAGTTCACAGTCAGTTAGAGGTGGCTGCACCCTTCCAGCAAGGTCTCTCCACTTTTGAGCATATTCTTTGAATCCTTCACCCGTCCCTAGCGACATACCCTGGAGTTGGGTACGCGTAGGAGCGAGGTCAGAATTATACTTATACTTCTTATAGAAGGCGGCAGCAAGGTCCTCCCAGTTGTGGATGTTGGCTCCTTCCAACTGATAGAACCACTCGAGTTGAGTCCCTGACAGACTGTCCTGAAAGAAATGAATCCACAAATTCTTGTCAGCCGTGTAGGGCTAGATCCTCCTTACGTATGAACGGAGGTGCAACTTAGGATAGGAAGCTCCGTCGTACTTTGCAAAAGCCGGTGCCTTGAACTTATGTGGGATCACCACCCCAGAAGATAAACCTAGATCTCCAAAATCCAACCCAGGCACATGTTGAATCTCCATAGCACTTAGACGGTCCTCTAGCTGTTTGTACCTGTCCTCAGCAGGAGGGTACTGTTCATCATTGTAATCTGTCTCGTTGTCGGAGACCACGGGACTAGGAACCCTTCTCTCTTGGGGACTGTCCTTCGCTACAGAGGAAGTAGCCAGATCAGCCTCATTTTGCAGTGCATTCCCAAATCTGCGTCCGGTATTGAACAAGACAGTCCTCTTCTTCTTCTTCTTCAAAAGCAGAGTCTTCAATTCCTGTTGACCCTGGGCTAAGCTCATGACCAACTCTTGGAACTGGGCGTTCTAGGCCTGGAGGGCCTTGATAGCTTATTCAGTAGTAGGCTCAGAATTCATGATGATTGCTGAAATAAACAGCGAAGAAGATGAGTGACCTGTAAAAAGGGTACCTGTGATGCATATGATGAATGGAATGTGTATTATTTATGCATGTAATATTTTCAAAGATCTCGCGGGGTAAACAGGGAAACTTGTTAGAAGTTGAATACGGTAGCTTGATTGAGGTAACTTCATGTTGTTGAGAGTCCTTCTTCAAGAGTCAAAGCTCACCATATCGAGTGGGTCATAGCCCCTGACTCAAGTTATCAACCTTGGCTAGAGGAAAATAAATCCCCTTTTCCCCTTGCTAGACAGTTGGTTCGTCATGACCTGCATCACAGACCCTTGAGATCCTTGAAATGGTTTAGTCCTTATGCAAGATGTATGCAGGTTAGTCCTTATGCAGGATGCATGCAATGGTATGATGGTATGATGTTATGGTAAAGCACACCACAAGTATTTACAAAGGCAAACATGATAAGGCACACAAGTCACACAGGACAGCCCTTAGAGTTTAGGCCAGCATGAGGTCTAGGTACTACCCTCTTGAAGTTGGTGGGCTCAAAACTTGTCCTATCAAAAGTAACCGGGTTCTAAGGAGCTCAATATCATTGGATTGTTTTCTATGTTCATTATTTTGATTTAGCCACTGAACTAGCGATCAAAATATTCCAAGAAAACAACCCTCAATGAGTGTAGTATCGAGGATCTACCAACTTCGGACTGCACCAAAGTCGGCCATCTCACTACCCCTAAAGAGGCCAGGATGGTCAAGTAAGGTTCCTAAGGTCAGTTGATGCTTCACGACACCATGCGGCGGCCCCGTACTCTCCTTGACTTGACTCAAGGGTTACCGGTACTCACCAAAGTGCCACATCAACGTAGCAACTACTTCAACCGTGTCGGTATACCCCGCACAGTTCCCTCACAGTTTGTTGCTACTTCTAAAAGGTATCCCCCAGATCTGGGTTAGGATCTATGAAACTCCAAGACAAACCCACAATATTAAAGCAAACAAAGTAAGCAATTGAAAACAAGGGTGGTCTAATCCTAAGGTACACCTCACTTATTAATATTTCCCCAGCAGAGTCGCCAGTTCTGTGATCGGTGGAAATATAACTGACTGTTTTAAAGCTGGTTCACGAAATGTTGCAGTAAGCAAGAGTCGCCACCGTATTTTATGTTCTCCAACATGGAAAGGACAAAAGCACAGCAAAATTCCTTTTCGAGATGTTTCTCGGTTCGGGAGGTAGATTTATAGAAAGGGAAGGTGTTAGCACCCTTTCTATCTGTGGTTATCCACGGGCTCTTAGGTACTTGCTCACTATGTTTTCAAAAATTGTTTGCTTTTCTTCGTGATTGTGGGTTTTGAAAAAGTTTAGTTTGAAAACTTCTAGGTAACTCTTGTATCAGTCCTCAAGAGTGTATGAAGTATTTGCTTGAAAACTTTTTGAAAGTGTAGGTGCGAAAAGATGTTTTTGTTTCTTGAAAGAGCAAGTACCCAGGAGAAATCTACCTACTCTAAGGAATTAAGCTGTGTAAATGTCCTTTAGACAGTGCTATCCCACTATTGAGAAGTAGGTATCACCGCCGTTGGAGTTATTCGGGTCAATTCGATTATATGGGACATGTGTGGTCACCAAAGAAATAGTAGGACGCCTTAGCGGTAACCCTAATGTCCTAGATCCTTTTTTATATCTGAGGTAACCGTTTCGAGGCAACTGGATCTTTAGACAGGAGGACAACCTCTAAAACACCCTATACTTAATGACCACGTTCGAGGCAACCAAGTGAGGCGTACCCTAAGAGTGGCATGTGCACGTGTGTCAGGTTTCATGTTAATTGTCTTTGCATGCATCATTGTGAGCTACGGGTTGATTTTATTTTTCATACAAGTCTTGTCATGCATAGTTAACAGTTAATAATTGTGCGGAAAGTAAATTGCGGAAAGTGAATCTACGCTATTACAAGGTGTCGGGTATTTACATCGCCAAAAACATAACCCTTTGGAAAATAAATGCGAGAAAGTAAAGAAAGCGAAAAAAGGGTCCTAATTATCTATTACATCCTTGGAGCAGATACATAAATATGATCAAAATAATAATAATGCGCGAAAGGAAATTGAATCAGGACGTCCTTAGGGTTTTGACCATTTTTGAGAAAAGAAAGAAGTTTGGTCCTTTTTTGCATTTAATTAAATATAATATAATTTACTAATTAATTAATTAATTAAAAGAAAAAGTATTTTTGTGTTTTTTATGTTTTAATGAAAATAAAAATAAAAATAAAAAGGAAATTAAAAGTTATCAAAAGAAAAACCCTAATTCTAATTTATTTTAAGTTATTGGGAAAAAAGTCAAATTTAACCTAATTAAACTAAATAAATTTATGTTAGTATTTTATTTACAAAAATAATTAAATTAATAAATAATAATAATAATAAAAATATTTACAGTTTTTTAATTGTCTGAATTTATTATGAAAATATTAATTAAGTTATTTAAATAGTAATAATAATAATTATAAAAAGAAAAGAAAGAAAATAAAAAATAATAAGAAGTAATAAAACCAGGGGGGTGATGGGCCCAACATGGAGGTCAATCTGGAATTTTCTGGCCCATTTGTTTCACAAGCCTGTTTGACTTTTGTAATTGGTTGCGTGTTTATTGACCAGGAGTATGATAGTCTTCCAATCCAGGCCTTTGAATCTATGCTGGCAGCCACATGGCACTTGAGATGAGTGGAGTATATGGTGTACCACCCTTGGAAAGCTGCACGTGAACACATTAGAAAAAATAGAAACAAGCGTTTGGGGGGACCTGGGAATAGAACCCAGGTCCCAATGGTTCTTGGACAACGCATCTACCACTGAGCCAGGCGCCTGTATTTGTTATTATAATAAGCAATGAAAATAATATATAAAAAACAACGCATATGCTGGAAACAAATAAAAGCGCGTGTTTTATTTGAACGGACCAACCATGAAGCAACATGTCTTCATCTCCTTCGTTTGCCTGTAAAAGAGAATGTTAGATAGCGGGGGTTTTTAACCCCCACAACCTGCAACGACCAATAATAGCGAATAGGCATAGGATTAACATAAATTGTTCGCGAGGGTTCCACTAGATTCATCTGAATGCAACGAGTTCAGTCATGGGCATCATGAGGCTTGATTTTTCCTATTCTGAAAAGCCCTAATCTGGAAGCTTGGAAACCCTAGAATTCATCAATGGAAATTTCTGTTTCAGGGCGTTTCAATGCAATTAACCTATGCCAAAAGCTTTGTACAGTCCCTATGATCACAAAATAATCAACAAAACATGTTAATGATGCATGAATCAAAGTATGCGATTATGAAAAAAACTCCAAACCGTGAAACTGTTATCCTTGGATTCTTTGAGCTTTAGCGTGTGGTTTTGATTCCTACACGTTCCTGGTAGTGCTAGCAATGTATTAGAATCCTCAAATTGCTTTGAAAGGGCCTGGAACCTGGAAAACAGTTTTGGCTTTTTTCTTGATTTTTTTGAATATGGTTATGGCTTTGTGCAGCAATTCTCACATGTATGGCATTAGGGTTAGGTTCTGTATATATAATAGAATGGATTTAGGT
The DNA here is from genome assembly GCA_948472305.1 of Vicia faba. Taxonomy (NCBI): domain Eukaryota; kingdom Viridiplantae; phylum Streptophyta; class Magnoliopsida; order Fabales; family Fabaceae; genus Vicia; species Vicia faba. Next base: position 724,215,376 of record OX451738.1, on the reverse strand, counting down.
TAAAATCTTGCAAGGAAATCCATGAAATTGATGTTCCAATATTTGATTGAAAATCAAATATTTTTCAATCTTTTTGATTGAGAAAACTTGCTAAATTGAGAGATTCTTGTCCCCTTGATGTGTACACGAAATCTCCAGCACATGTAGGTCATATTTGCTTCATGAAAAGATTGCAAAACCATATCTTGATATTTTCCTACAATTAAATGAATTAAATGAATTAATATTGATTAAAAATTCAATTAATTAATAAAAAATAAGAAAATAATTCCATTTAATCTCAATGGGTCGTGCATAAGCCTTGGATAAAGTTTCAAGAAGGAATTTGAGGCCCATTAGCAAAAACAAAGTGTTTTGAGCAAAGTTGACTTTTGCAAATTCACAAAACTTTCCCAACTTCTCCAATGCATATCTTGCTCAATTTTGATCCTATGAACATGTTCTTGGACATTTTGGAAAGGTCTTGAAGTCTTCTAACCAATGACTTTGGTCCCATGTCATTTGGATTTACCAATCTCAAGTTATGGTCTTTGACTTAAAGTGCATTTTTGTTGACTTTTGAAATTGACCTATAATGTAGAAATTGATAACTTTTTGTGAGAGCATTTCTTGGACTTGGAATGTGAAGATGAATTGTAGGAAATGTCATCCCCTTCAAAATGAGCATTGGATGGGATTTTTCTGATGAACCATGAAAAAGTTATGCCCTGGTCAAGTTACAGTTGACTTTTCTACTGTCCAAAAATAGTAACTTTTGGCATCTTAATGATTTTTGAGCCATGCTTGTGGAATCATGATCAAGACTTGATCAAATGATGATTGTGAGCTCAAAATAAGATGTTGACCAAAAATTCTGACTTTTGACTGCAAAATGACCATTTTACCCCTGTAGTTGACTGTGAATCAAATAGGGCTTTTGACTGTAGAATTTGGCACTGTGAGACTTGAGACTTGACATGTAGATGCTTGAAAATATATACAGGCCTATGGGACTTGATTGAGCCCTTGAAAACCTCAAATTCTTTGAAAGAACCAAAACCCTAATTTTGACTGGCTTAGGAGGCAGTTGGACCGTGCAACCCTTGAGAAATCTTGAAGATGATTCTTGATAAATCTTGGAGAATATGGGAGGGAAAATTTTGGGGTACAACAACAGCCCTCGGGAGATATGATTACAGCGCCAATGCCATTACCCAGTGCGTTCGAGGCTCCATCAAAATACATAGACCATCGGGATCCTTCCTCAGGTCCTTCATCCGGTCCAAGTTCTTCGTAATCAGTCACCAACATGATATTCTCATCCGGGAACTCAAAATTCATGGACTGGTAATCATCCACGGCCTGATGAGCCAAATGATCAGCCAATACACTTCCCTTTATTGATTTTTGGGTTGTATATTGTATGTCGTATTCAGTTAAGATCATTTGCCACCTTGCTATCCTTCCGGAGAGAGCGGGCTTCTCGAAAATATACTTGATTGGATCCATCTTCGATATCAACAAGGTAGTGTGAGTCAGCATATACTGTCTCAGTCGGCGAGCAGCCCATGCCAAAGCGCAGCAAGTTTTCTCTAGCAATGAGTATCGGGTCTCGCAGTCAGTAAACTTTTTGCTAAGGTAATAAATGGCGTGCTCTTTTCGATCGGACTCGTCATGCTTCCCCAGAACGCACCCCATTGAATTGTCTAGCACTGTCAAGTATAATATCAAAGGTCTTCCTTCAACTAGAGGCATCAGAATTGGTGGTTCTTGAAGGTATTCCTTGATTCTTTCGAAAGCGGTCTGGCATTCATCATTCCATTTTACCACTTGATCTTTCTTCAGAAGCTTTAAGATTGGCTCACAAGTAGCAATCAGATGTGAAATGAACCTGGCCATGTAATTTAGACGTCCCAAGAAACCTCTAACCTCCTTCTCTGTGTGGGGAACCGGTATCTCTTGTATGGCCTTTACCTTTGCAGGGTCTACCTGAATACCCTTATCACTGACGACATAACCCAGAAGCTTACCAGATCTTACCCCGAAGGTACACTTGTTCGGATTCAACCTCAGCTTATATATCTTCAATCTGTCAAACAATTTCTGGAGATGATCAAGGTGGTCTTCCTTAGTCCGAGACCTGGCTATCATGTCATCAACATACACTTCGATCTCATGGTGAATCATATCGTGAAATAAAGCGACCATGGCACGCTGATAGGTTGCCCCAGAATTCTTCAACCCAAAAGGCATCACTTTGTAGCAAAAGGTGCCCCACTGTGTGACGAAGGTTGTCTTCTCCATGTCTTCAGGAGCCATCTTGATCTGATTGTAGCCAGAGAAACCATCCATGAAGGAGAATATTTTATGATGCGCGGTGTTGTCAACCAGAACATCAATGTGAGGAAGTGGGAAGTCAACTTTGGGGCTTGCCCTATTCAGATCTATGTAATCAACATACATCCGTACCTTACCGTCTTTCTTGGGTACCGGAACAATGTTAGCAACCCATTGTGGATACAAAGTGAAAGCTAAGAATCCTGCATCGAATTGTTTCATGACCTCTGCCTTGATTTTCTCTGACATTTCAGGATGCATATGGTGGACCTTCTGCTTGACCGGAGGATAGTCTTCTTTAGTCGGCAGGCGATGTACCATAATATCATTGTCCAAACCAGGAATGTATTTGTAGGACCGGGAGAAGATCTCTACATAGTCGTGCAACATCTGTATCAACCTCTGTTTGACGCTAAGCTCCAGATTTGCACATATTTTAACCTCTTTTCTTTCTTTCTCAGTACCCAAGTTCACTGTCTCAACCGGCTCTTCATGAGGCTGTATGGCCCTTTCTTCCTGCTGTAATAGTCTAGCAAGTTCTCTGGGCACCTCACAATCATCCTCACCTTCGTCCTCGGCTTGGTTGATCGGATTTTTGAAGTCATAACTGGCAATAGCAGAGCCGTTATCAATGGGATCCAGAGTGGATATGGATCTGCATTATGATACGTGAGTGTGTGTAAGAGAAATAACTGTTTTGATAACGTGAAAAACAGAAAAGAAAAACAGAGAGCGCAAAATTTGTATGCCAGAAACGTCCAATGCTTTATTAATGATTATGAAATGACAAATAATAGCCCTCACAAGAAAAGCCAAGGTGCCTCGGGCAAGGCACCAGGCCATAAAGTTTCACATTGTTTATTTCAAATCTTAAAACAAATAAGTCAATTACTGCGGAATAAAAGAAACAGGTATGAAGTCCCTAGCCGTCCAGTTACTTGGTCCACCATTGGTAGTTGGGTAGATCCAGCTGTCAATGTCTGATTTCACTGTCTTCAATGGCGTTAATCCCCCGATTCCTGATGCGTAGGGGAGGTCCTCCAGCCTGAGCGCGTCTAACAGCCCTTTGAGCCCCTGTAGTAAAGCTGAAACCAAATTTATCAGTTTTATAAGTGAAATTAGGGAGCTGTCCGCAATTAGCACACCCACCTTCTTCAACCACAACCCTTGCGTCCTTAAGAGAATCCATCTTCAGAGGAGGTTTGTTGCTAGCAGTATCAGTCGATGCCAAGATCTGAGGGACCTCTTCAAAATTCTAACAAGGCGTTTCTATGAATTCCCCGTCCATATCTATGTAGAGGAAGGAGTTGAGGTGACTCACCATATATTCTTCTTCACCCTGCACTGTGACAATCTTTCCTTTCACCGGATACTTCAGCATTTGATGGAGTGTGGAGGTGACTGCCCCAGCCTCATGGATCCAAGGATAACCCAGCAAACAAGAATATGATGGCCTGATATCCATCACATAGAAGGTGGACCCAAAAGTCTGAGAACCTACTTTGACAGGGATGTCCACTTCCCCGTGCACCATTCTCTTCGATCCGTCAAAAGCCCTTAGCACAATGTTACTAGGCTTTAAAGTTAAACCCTCACAATCCAAACGGTCCAACGCCTTCTTCGGCAGAACATTCAGTGAAGACCCAGTATCTACCAGCACATGATCCATAGTGGTGCCCCTGCATTCAATCGAGACATGCAAAGCATCATTATGCTTCCTTCCATTCGGAGTCGAATCTGCATCTGAAAAACCTAGCCCATTATCAGCAGTCAGGCTGGCCATACAATCTTTGAACTGATCAGCTGAAGTCTCTTGTGGCACATGCGCAGTCTTGAGAAATGCAATCAAAGCCTTTGCATGGGCTTCAGAACACAACAGTAGAGACAACGTGGATATCTTTGATGGGGTCTGCCCCAACTGCTCGACCATATTGTAGTCGCTCTTCTTAGTAATTTTTAGTATCTCCTCTATTTCTTGCTTAGAGGCCTCCACAACAATTTTCTTAGGCGCCTCCGTCCGGGCAGGCTCACCTACAACCTCTTTGTCGTGGGTATTAGATGATTCATCGACTGGAGTAAGAACAGGAAAAGTAGTTGATGTACTAGCAGGAACAACAGATGTAATGACAATGGGCTTGCTAACAGTCTTAGGGGAAATCTCGGGAGAGAAGACCCTTCCACTTCGGGTGATTTTACTGGTTCCGACAATATTATCAATATCAGGATCAACCTCTTCATCTTTCAAATCTTGTTTGATGCCATGATAGTACACATCAGCACCATAATGCCACGGGACAGCTTTGTCCGAGACATACGGGACAGGACCAGGAACAATGATTATCAGTGGAGCAATTCTTGGAGCAGGTGTAATCCTAACAGGTCTTCTCGAGGAAACCTTGGAAGGATTGGCGGAAATGGATATAATGGAAATGTATTCAACTGGAACAACAGGAACCATAGTTTTCTCAAATTGAATTTCTTTGCTATCTATCAAGTGTTGAACACCTAACTTCAGCAAACGGCAACCAGAAGGTAGATGTGAACACATGTGGCAACCTTCACCACAACCCGGAAATAAACCGGCCAACAACAAATTCTTTTTTACAGTCAAGAGAGGAGTAGCAACTTCATCGACAGAGGTAACAGACAAATCAGTATCAATAGCATTAACTCCACGACTGTGCTTAGGCATGGGAGAAGTTATGACATTTGGATTCTCCGGAGCATCGAAATTTATCTCCTTAGCTTCAATCAAGTCTTGTATTTTGTTTCTCAGAGCCCAACAGTCATTTCTATCGTGGCCAGGACTCTCAGAATGATAGGCACACCGCGCATTCAGATTATATTGGGGAGATGCAGTATTTGGATTCTTGGGAGCCTCTCTCAAGGTTACTAGGTTAGATCTCAGCAGATGAGGTAGGACTTAAGCCAATGTCATGTTGATGCAGGTAAATTTTCGTTGTGGTCTCTCCACCCTTTGTTGATTATTGAAGTGTGGAGCAGCTGCAGGTCTAGGTATCGTCACAGCACTTACTGTCTGACGTTGTTCAGCCCTGTTTTGACCCCTCGAACTATAGACGGCACTAGCTTCCTTCTTACCGGCAAAAGGCCTCTTTACTGAACTTGACGAGGCATCCTTCTATATTTTACCGCTTCGAATTCTGGCTTCTACTCTTTCCCCAGTTAGGATCAGCTCGGTGAAACCAGCTAATGAACTGCCGATCAAATGATTGAAAAATGGACCAGATAATGTCCTCAGAAACATATCAACCAACTCCCTATCAGACAACAGGGGTTGAACTCTCCCAGCCAAGTCTCTCCATTTTTGTGCATAATCTTTAAAACCTTCACTTGCACCCATGGACATACTCAGGAGTTGAGTACGAGTGGGAGCAAGGTTAGCATTATATTGATATTGCTTGTAGAAAGCAGCAGCCATATCTTCCCAGTTATGGACATTGGTTCCCTCTAGTTGGTAGAACCATTCAAGTTGAGTCCCCGACAGACTATCTTGAAAGAAGTGAACCCACAGATTTCTATCATTTGTTTGGGGCTGGATCTTCCTGACGTAAGAACAGAGATGGAGTTTTGGGCAAGACACCCCATCATACTTGGCAAAAATTGGAGCTTTAAACTTCTGCGGGACGACTACTCCCGATACCAATCCCAAATCTCTGAAATACAATCCAGGTATCCTCTGCACTTCCATGGCACTCAGACGGTTTTCAAGCTGTTTGTATTTATCCTCAGCAGGAGGATATTGCTCATTGTTATAATCAGTATCATTGTCAGACACTGCAGGACTGGGGTTTTTCTCTTTTTCCTGATTCTCCCCTTCCTTGGATGAAGAGGTCAGATCAGTTTGTCCCTTCAACCTCTCTCCAAACCTTCTGCCCCATATTCAGAATACCGACAACCTTTTTCTTCTTCTTCTTCTTCTCTTTCAGAATGAGGGCTTTCCGATCCTCTTGCCCTTTTTCCAGACTGGTGAAGATTTGTTGGAACTGGGCGTTATGTGATTGAAGGTCCTTGATGCTTTGTTCAGAAGACATTTATGCCTGATAAATAGCGAAGAAGATGAAAAACCTGTAATGGTACCTGTAATGATGTTCTATAGATGGGATGCGAATGCAATGATTTCAAAGACTTCGAGAAATTTAAATTTGCAAACCACCATAAACAAAAACTTTATTAGCTGAATTTGAAGTTCAAATGCCTCTTAGGCGTTACAATTTAAAAAATAAATTTGAAACTATAAAAGATAATAAAAATTCCTATGGATGCTTCCTCTTTGTGCCGGAATAATCATCGAGTCCTCTTTCTTCATGCAACTTCTTTGTGAGCTCTAAAATCCTCCTCTTCTGAGCATGGAACTGAGCCTTGTAGGCATCCCGCTCCTCCATCAACTGAATCCAAGACCTCTGTAATTCTCCAAAATCAGTGGGCATATAAGGATAGATAATTGTGTAAGGAATACCCTCCTCCGTAGTGGGTTCCACAATCACTGGCAAAACAGTCACATAGGGCATCCTAAGCTGCTGGGCACGAGCTCGTACCCATTATAGGTAAGGTTCCATAAGAAAGGAAGTATTTGGTCCCAAAGTCCTGGCGCCAGATATGTTTACCATGCCCCAGGCTCATATGAATCTCTGGCGATGCTCCTTGACATCATCCTCATAGTTGAATACAATACCCTCGATAAGTAACTCATGGGGACCATCCCTTCGAGCATAACCAAATTATCGCAGGGATAAATAAGGGTTGTAGGTTATACCCCCTCTGATGCCAAGTAGCGGGACATTAGGGTATTCTCCGCAGTGATCAATAATGGCAGTATTTTCCATAGCTCGAGAACACTAGAGAATATCCGTATGAGCAAGCGCTATTATCCTTTGTGACCAACCCAAACCTTCTTCGTTCTTCAATATGGACTTAGGGAGGTGAGAAATAAACCACCTCGACAGAAATGGCGTGCAACAAATAAGAATCCCTCTTCTCTTCATGGTACGAGTATGGAGAGCGTGTAGAATATCTCCGACCGAGGTAGGAACCGAGTTGCGAGAGAGAAAGATCTTAATAGCATTCACGTCTATGAATGAGTCCGGATTAGGGAATAGGACTAACCCATAGATTAGAAGAGCCAAGACCTCCTCGAAAGCCTGAAAGTCCGCATCATCCCAAAACAGCTATGCTTTATTTATCATAAACTTAGCTAGAAAACCCTTGACTCTGCTTCTTGTTTCCCAACTGGATACCACGTCGGCCCGTTTCAGGTGCAAAGCTGAGGCAATGACTTTCGGCTTAGGAGCTTCTTCTAAACATGTGAAGGGTAACTACTCAAGAATGGGTATATCCAACAGCTGAGAGAATTCTTCTAAGGTAGGTACCAACTGATAGTCTGGAAAGGTGAAGCAGTGATGCTCGGGGATCAAAGAACTGAAAAATTACACTCATCATCTTTTCATCAAAGTTTAAAGTAACCAGGTCGAGAAGTCGACCATGTCTCTTAGTGAACACAAAGGTTTCAGAATCCCTTGATACTAGCTCTTTGAGTTGGGAAGGTATCTTCACAAAGCTGATTCGGATAGTCTTTCTACGGACATAAGCCATGATCTGCAAAACAGTGCAAAGATAAATTCCCTTGGTCTTTGAAATGGTTAGTGCGATAAGAATGGATGCTATGTTATGATGCACGATGTCATGATAAAACATAGGTATAGAAAACACAGGTATAGCAAGCACAGTCAAATCACACAAAGCCCTTAGGTTTAAGGCTTGCATGAGGTCAAAGGTAGCACCCTCTTGACGTTAGTTGGTTTCAAACCTGTCTTAGAAATAGTAATCGGGTTCTAGAGGATCTCAATATCACTGGCCATCATTTATCGGCATTGTTTCAGCTTACGCAATCTTTTCTTGCGGCCGAAATATCCCGAAAGTCTGATCTCAATGAGTGTAGCATCGAGTATCAACCAGTTCTCAGCTCTACATCGAGTCCGTCTATCTCACTACTTTCTAATGGCCAAGTTGGGAAATTAAAGGTTCTAAGGTCAGTTGATGCTTCACGACACCACGCGGCGGCCCCGTACTCTCCCCGATTGACTCAAGGGTTACCGGTACCAACCAAAGTGCCACATCAACGTAGCTACTGCTTCAACCGTGCCAGTATACCCCAGCATGGTTCCCTCACAGTTTATTGCTACTTACCTAAAAGGTGTTCCCCAGATCCGGGTGTAGGATCAAATAAACCAAACAGTTCCCATAAATATAAAGCAAGCAAGACAATCAGGAGAAAGCAATTAAATATGACCTAGATCCTAAGGTTTACCCCACTTTATATTCCTTCCCCAGCAGAGTCGCCAGTTCTGTGATATGGTGGCAGAACCGACTGTTTAATACTGGTTTGCGTTTTGCATTTTTTGTTCGCAAAATGTTGCGGTAAGCAAGAGTCGCCGCCGACTTTTATTTCATCCAATCATGGAAAAGGAAAAAGAACAAAAAAACCTTTTTTCGAGATATTTCTGAGTACGGGGGGTAGATTATAGAAAGGGAAGGTGTTAGCACCCTTTCTATTCGTAATTATCTACAGGCTTTTAGGTACTTGCTCATTTTTCAAATTGCTTGTGTGTGTTTGTCTTGAAAATGTTTTACTTCGTGATAACCCTTGTATCAGTCCTCAAGGATGTGACAAAGTTGTTTTGAAAATTTATTTTGAAAGGTGTTTGTGTGAAAAGTTTTTGTTTTGAGCAAGTACCTACTAGCATCTACCTACTCGAAAAAAGATTGTTTCTGTTTTATTTCCTTTAGACAGCGCTATCCCACTATTAAGGAGTAGGTAGCACCATCATTGGAGTTTGTAAGGGACGTTCGAAAGGGACGAATACAATCACTAAAGCAATAGTCAGAAAACTTTAGTAGTAACCCTAGAGTCTTGAGATCTTTTCGAAGTAACATTTCTGAGGCAACATTTTTGAGGCAACATTTCCGAGGCAACATTCGATTGGGACAATTTGATCTCTTTAGACTGGAGGGCAACCACTAAAATCTCCTATGCTTAGTGATTGTGTACCGAAGGCAACCGAAGCAAGGTAAACCTTAGGAGTGAACATGTGCGAGTGATTTGTTTCAGTTATTTTAATCTTTGCACATTAGGGTTTTCTAACTGTTTTAATTTTTTATGCATTCTTGCCATACAATCTTATTAATTCATCTAACAGTTAATAATTTGCTGAAAGTAAAAGCGGAAATAAACCTAGCTATTACATGGCTTTGACAGATACATAATTGCCTTGACGGGAAATAAAAGTGTGAAATTAAAAAAAAAACTAATTAAAACTATTACAACCTTGAAACAGTTACAAAATAATGGCAAAATAATAACAAGCACGCAGCAAATTAAATGCGAGAGAAATTAGGGTTTCGACCTTTGACTAAATCTAATCGCAATCGATTAAAGAAACAATTATTTTTGTCGTTTTTTGGTTACTTAAGAAAATAAGGAATAATTGAATTAAAAAAAAAACAATTACTAATCAATTTTAATTAAGAAAAAAAATAATCAAATCACCTATTTTTTGTGTTTTTGTTTGAAGAAAAGAAAATAATTAAATCAAGAATTTAAACCTATTTTTCTAATTGATTTTAATTATAAAAACAAGTTAAAGTTTCCCTAAATTAAATTAATCTAATTAAATAAAAATTAAATTTGATAATAAAAACTAATTCTAAATTTGTGAATTCTTAATTTTATAAAAAATTGATTTTAAAAAAATAAATAAATAAATTGTAAAGAATAAAGAAAAATAATAAAATAATAAAATAATAAAATAAAAAAATTTAGAAATGGGCCCGTGTTGAATAGCAATGCTGGGGGGTGTTGAATTGAATTTGGCCCATTAAGCTCCAGGCCTGGTCAGCACTGGATCTGGTATGGTGTTAACTTTGTGGAGCACCATGGTCCTTCATTGGAGAGGCGTGAGATCTGGTCAACATGCAATCCAGTAGACAGACATTGAGGGTATATGATGGTCTCCATGAGATGAAGCGTATTGGATTTTGTAAAGAAAACAAGTAAATGAGAAAATGTTGGAGTCAGAGGTCGAACCCCTGACCTCCTGCCTACAACGCCTTATCTCTCCTCCTGGCTACCACTTGACCAACGTGCTTTGTTGGTAACAAAAATAACCAAAATGTAATATATTAGAAAAACATTAAAAGTCATGAAAACACGCGCGAAATTTGAACTGGCCAACCATGCTTTAACTCGCACCATCTTCTTCCTTGTACGACTGCTTTAGGTAAAACACTTTTACCTACAAACATTTTTTCGTAGCTACAACCCTGTCCATCTCTAAAATCCTGTACATGCAATATAAATCAATTATAATGGTACCAATCAACTCGTCATGGTCTCACGAGTGTCATGGTACCTCATTCATGGTCCAATTTTCCCTATATCAAAAAATCCCAAATTGAGCTCTTAAACCCAAGCAATGGTGAATCTAGATTCCTGCACGTGAAGTTGTAACGTGATGATTATGGATGCTTCAAGGATGGAAAACAATGCTATTAGCTTTTTGAGATGTCCAGGAATGGTTTAGGAGCCTTGGAATGGTTCGAATTGGCATGTGGAAGAAGATAGGTCTCACACTTTTCTTTGAATTTTTGCAGTTTTGTTCTGCCTCCTCCCACAATTCTCACTCTTGTTCTTGCCTTGGATGTGTTCAATATATATCATAGAGTGAAATTAGGGTTGTAAAAACAAACCACATCTTTAAAAGTTTAGAAGATTTGATTTGATTTTCATGGCATATGTAAACTTGATATATTGAGCTAAGTATGCCTTTCTTGTATCAATCAACCTTGATTCGAATTGATCATGATATCCTTGCATTATTTGATTGAAATCATGTCCAAAAATCAGATCACAACATATCTTTTCCATTATTCATCAATTATTTGATTTAATTGAAAATTTAATTAACCAAAAATCAAAATAAATTTAAAAGTGAAGAAAATAACATGAGGTTAGATATTTGGGTCGTGTATCATATTATAAGTGAGGTTCAAGCATAAAAAGTTAGGCCCATTTGGCAAAAAATGCAATTTTGAGCCCATTTGACTTTTGGTAATTTTGCAAAAAAGGTCAAATTTGACAAGGGATATCTCCTCCAATTTTAACCCTAGAGAGGTGTTCTAGGACTTTTTAGAAAGCTTAGGATGTCCCCTAATCAACCCTTTTGGTCTCATCTTAATTGAGTCTTCCATGTTCAAGTATGTAGCTTTGACCCAAAAGGTGTTTTTGTTGACTTTTCAAAAGGACCTATAATGTCAAAATTCATATCATTTTGTGAGTGCATATTTTGAACTTGTGGGATGAATATGAATTGTAGGGAATTTCATCCTATTCAAAATTATCTTTGGATGGAAAATTTCTGATAAAGTATGAAGAAGTTATGCTTGGTCAAAGTTTGGTTGACTTTTCCTGCAAAACCCTAATTTAGCAACTTTTGGGTTTTGATGAATTTGGAGCATCCCTTGAGGAATCATGATGAAACCTTGATAAAATGATTAAAATTACTTCAAAATGTTGATGTTGACCAAAAATATTGAGGTTTGACTGTATGTGGGCCACAGTTGACTTTTGACCTTATATAGTCGATTCTAAAGCATCTGAGCAGTTGGCTGAGCAAACATCTTATGAAAGGCTTGAAACTTGTCATGGATGATCTTTGGAAAATATTAAGACCATGGAGAGCATTTAGGGCTTTTGTGGCTCATTCACCTTGATGAAAATAGAAACCCTAATTTGGGGTACACTGCCTTAGGAGAGAGTTTGTCTGGTCAACTCTTGGGCAACCTTGAGGAAATTGGGGATCTCACTTGACATTTGTTGAGTAAAATGAGAGGGCAAATTTTGGGGTACAACAACTATGATCTTATATTTTGCTTGATTTTACTAAGAAACCTCACATGCGTATTATGGCCATTTTGTAAGGCAACCAAGTGGATTTTACCCTAGGGGTGTTTGTGTGCAAGTGTATTGTTTTTCATGCTTGGTTTTGTCTTTGATTAGGGTTTTCTAATTGATTAGTTTTATTCTTTCCACACAAACCCTAATTACTAGCATTTATATATAAAGCGATAAATTGCGGAATTTAAAATTACTACGCTATTACAATACTTGTGGGAGGGGTGTGTACAAATTATAAATGGGGATTGCAAGAAAATAAAGTCTAATTATATATTACAACCTGTTGTACCCCAAAATATGCCCTCTCATTTTACCAAGATTTCCCCTCACCAGACTCTTTGGACTTCAGACAGAATTAGGGTTTGCTCTGCTCAAGACATCTCCTTGCACTGATGACCTGAAATTAGGGTTTGGGTTTGCACAAGGATTTTTGGACTTTCAATGCCCCATGTGACTTTCATACTTCATGTTGGACTTATAAGATTGCTCATACCAAGTTTCAATCCTTGAATCAAAATTTTGCCCAATCCATTAGACAGTTGACCTAGAAATCAGCTGTATTGGGGAAAAAGTCAACTGTGACCAATTTACAGTCAAAACTCATAATTTTTTATCCACATCAACAATATAAACTCATATGAACCATTTGATCAAGTTTGGACCACAACTCTTCAAGAAATTTGATCAGATCATCAAAAGGGCAAAATGGTCATTTTTAGGGTTTTGACTGCAGAAGGGCAATTTCTGATTTTTCACCTAGCCAATGGCAAATTGGGTTCAAGCATGGATCCAAGGACTCAATGGCATCATCTTGACCTAATCACAAGGTTAAAAAGATCTCAAATGCATTGGATTGACAGATGAATTTTCCAGTCAACTGATTAAAAATCAATTGTACACTGAAAAGTCAAACTTTGACTTTTTGGTCAAAATCAAGTGCCAAGGGTCATTTTTCATCAAGATGTGTCAAAACATGAAACTTGTTCATCAAGAAACTTAATTTTGCAAATTAGGGTTTAAGATTAAAAAATTTCATAACTTAGAATTTTTCTAAGTTATAAAATTTTCTTATTTTTTCCCAACTTTGCCCAACATTTTCACCATGATGCAATTGGATTAAAACAAAACTTCCAACATGAAATTTGTATTCCTACACAAAATCTACAACTTTGATTCACAAAGTTTTCCCAAAAGATGCTTGGATCTCAAGTTATGATTTTTGGAATAAGGGTCCATGAAACTTTTAACTTAGTGAAATTTTGCCCTAGTTTAGGCAGGATTTTGACCTATCTTCATGGCAATGTTTCACCTAGTTCCATCTGATAAAACCAACTCTTGTTACCATTCTAAACAAGTTTTGCATATTGCCTTAAGTCAGAAGCACGAGCTAACCACTTCTCAAGCCTTCCAAAACATCAAAACACCATCTTCTTGCAAAACAGGGCAGCTTCTGCAGTTGCACCTCCATCTCATAAACCACTCGTGCGTTTTGTCCCAAACCTCTTCCAACACACTCCATACAACCCATCTAAGCTCTCCCAACCATTGGCCAGTGACTGTAACTCCATTTACAAGCTTCACCATTTTTAAATTTTGCTTGTGCAGGTTGACTTCTACAGGCTTGTTCAAGCAAACTCAAAGCAAACTAAGCATTGGGGAAGGTCAAAGGAAGTTCAAGCAAGCTCCCAAGCATCTCAGGCCTCATTGAAAACCTCCACATTTCCAAACTCGAGTTCAACTGAAGCAGGTATTTTCCAGCTTTCTATCTCTCTATTTAGGAATCATTAGGCTTAGGTTTGTGAATAAAAAATGTAGTACTCATTGCCCTTAAGTTGTACATATGCATAGATTTCATTTAAGTTAACTGTGTTGAGAGAATTTGATTGATGAACTTTCTGAAAAAAGTTAGGTTAGAAATTAGGGCCAGAGAAATTCTCTCTGGTCTTTGAGAGTTAGATTAAGTTCTTTACATGGTTGGAATCGTGTTGGAAAATGCTACAACTTTTGTATTGTGAGTTTTTGCTTTAGAGCACGTATGCAGGATTTCCAAATTTGTACACAACATGCGTTTTTTTTGTTCAAAGGTTGAAGACGAAGCTGGATTTGGGTTGGGCCTTGGCATTTCCTTGTTTTGACACCCCCTGACTTGCTTCTCACACCTCCTTGGTCCATTTAATTTATTTTCATATTTTTTTCATTTTCTTTTTTTAGTTTCTAACTTTATTTTATTTTTCTAAACATAAAAAAATATCAAAAATAGTTTCATAAATTTTCATATTTTATTTTATTATATTTATTATTGTTTTGGACATAGAAATAATTATTAAATAATATATACATTTATTTTCTTAAATAAAATTTGTAAATACTACAAAAAAATATTATATTTTTATTTTTTATTATTTATATACTTAAATAATATTTTTCTAACATATTTTTATTTTTTGACATTTGTACATATTTTATTTATTTAATTATACATAAATAAATAATACATTAATATATATATATATATATATATATATATATATATATATATATATATATATATATATATATATATATATATATATATATATATATATATATATATATATATATATATATATATATATATATATATTCTTAAAACAAATTAGGGTTTCCATCCTTAACAAAAATAATCTTTTTTTATTTTATTATTTTTAACCCATTAAATATTTTATTTTTACATACATAAAAATAATACAAAAAACATTTTTTGCATATTTATAATATATTGCATATTTATTTAATTATCCATTTAAATACTTGTTTATTTATTATTTGAACAAAGAATTCAATTTGGTTGTAATAATCTTAGGGTTTTAATTTCTTGCAAATAATCCCCTATTCAAATTTGTATCCCCTCCCCATATCAATGTTGTAATAGTTGTAGATTTATTTTTACGCATTTATAGCTTTCAAAATATGCATGATAGAGATTAGGGTTTGTATGTAAAATCCAAAATCAAACAAATAGCTAGACCTAATACAAGACAAAATGTATGAAAAATTGACAACACAATGCACACATACACCCCTAGGGTTTCATCCACTTGTTGCCTTTAAAATGGCCATGGTATGCATGTTGAGTATCTTGGAAAACAAAAACAAAACAAAAGATCATAGTCCCTCGATGATGTTATCTTGGTTGCCTATACAAAATGATCTAGACCCTCAAAAAATTGCTAAAGATACTTAGCACAATTGCTATCATGGTCAATACGATGACCCGCGCCTGTCCCGTTTAACATCCAAGCATAAGTTTGTTTACCAAATGCAATGGTAAAACAACAATGTGAAAGGGTTAAAAATGTATAGGAAAGATCTTTGAGTAGATAGAGTAGACAACTCTTAGTTACTTGATCAAAACTTGCAAAACATCCTTGCTATTTTCAAACACACCTCACAACACAATTTCAAAACATTTCCCAAAATAAACTTTCAAACATTGAAACATCTTTTCAAAATACAAACACCTTTGTATACATTCAAACAAGAATCATTACAAAGGTTTCCACAATGATGGCCTCTTTTCAAAATACTTTCAAAACCACACACAAAGCACCATTTCAAACAATTGAAAAGCAAAAGCAAGTGATCTAAAACAAGTAACTAAGAGCCCATGGAAAACCATGGATGAAAAGGGTGCTAGCACCTTCCCTTTTCATAATCTACCCCCCGAACCCAAGAAAACATCTCAAAGGTCTTTCCTATGCTTTTTGACCTTTCCTTTGGATAAATAAAAAGCCAGTGGTGACTCTTGCTAAACCGAAACATTTGCGAACACAAACGTGAAACCTCAAGTCAGTTCTCCCACCGCATCACACAACCATATTGAATTTGGATAAATAATGTACAAAAATGAATAAATATACAAGAATATAAGTATAAATAAAATGGATGTTTTGTTTGGATTTTTTTAGGAAAGGGTTTGGTTTTAAACTAATTAACAAAAAGAAAATAATTAATTAAAATAGTAAAGAGTAAACCTAAATTTACTAGGAAAATAATTTAAATAAAACTCTAATCTATTAATTGATTAAAGAAGAAATTAAGTTTATAAGATGAATATTTTTGGTATTTTTGTCTTAAAAATAATTTATAGTATTATAAAATATTTTTGGTCTTTTTATATTTTAAAATAAAATATTTAAATTGTGTAAAAGAAAATAACTAAAACCCTAATTTCTAATTAAATTTACAAATCAAATAGTAAAATAATTAAAGTATGATTAATAAAATAATTTTTTGTGTAAAAAAATAAATAAACTATATCAAAATATAAATCTAATATTTTTATATTTTTTCTAATTTTTTTAGTATTAGATAAAATATTTAAGAAAACAAATAAATAAAAATGAGAAAAAAGAAAATAAAATGGGCCAGGGGTGTGAATAGCCAGCAAGGGGGGTCAGAAGTAAAAAAAATAAAGGCCCAAGAGGATGAGGCCCAACACTTCCAAAAAAGATCAAAAAATGTGAAAAATATGAAAAAATCCCAAAAGGGTACCACTGGGGCTCGAACCCAGGTCCCTATAGTCACAGGCGCGCGCTTCTACCATTAGGGTGACTATACATCCGTTTATTAATATCAAACCATAAATATATATGTTAAACACGTTCCTGAAGGCAACTTCATCTTCATCCTCACGCCCACCCTGAACCTCTGTATCTTATTCAATTCTTAACAAAAATGAAAAATGTAAACAAGAAACTTGTAGCAAATTTTCTCACGATTTCAGAAATGCAAAGCAATAAAATTATAGATCAAAGACAAGCTTGAATTTTAATGGCCCTAATCCGAACCCTAAAAATTTCAGAAACTTCAATCTTAAAATTCTCTAAGCTCAAGCAATATAAATGAAAACTATGGACATGTTTAGCTTTAGGGCAATGATATCTACATTTTTCATTCACAAATAAACCATTAATGATGCTTGTATGAAGAGTTCAAAAGTCGGAAAACACACCTTGCAAGAGGGTGTCGTGTTTTGAGTTTGAGTAGCTTTTAGTGAGTTCCAATGATTGGATTAACTTCCTCAAGTTCCCAGAAAGCTAATGTGATGCTTAGCTTGAGCTGAAAGTGCCTGAGGAGTTATGGAGAAGTCAAGTGCAAGGTGCTGTTTTTGAAAATGGTGGATGATGATGGAGGTGTTACAGTGGTGTTGCAGGTGTTGGGATTTTTTGTGTATGTTATTTTGAAGATTTTGAAAGTAAAAGGCCAAGAAACGCACGAGCAAATTTGGAGATAAGATTCAAAACTCAAAAGTTGCAAGTTTTGAGGTGTTTTTGGAGATTCTGTGTTCTTGGTGTTTTCAGGGTGCAAGCATGCGTGGTATTTGTGACAAATCACTTGTGTATGTATAAGCAAAAGGTATTGAGTACTTTTGGGAATCAGAAGTACAAGTTACAAGCTAATGGCTATATTACTTGATTTTCAAGAAAAGTGGGAAAATAAGTTTCAATAGGAAGTACAAGCATGGTCTGAGTGATTGTAAGTGTCTAGACAAGCTTCTCTTAAGTTATAAGACACGTATGATCAGAAAAGAACAAGTGCAAGGCTCAAGAACAAGTTTTATGCAAAAAGCCACTTTATCAAAATGGCATTGTGCACTTTCTTCCCAAAATGGATATAAAGCATGGCCTTGCATTGAATGCTTAAATTGAGACCTCTAACAGTTGTGCAAGCAATTATTTATGGAGTGACTAACAAGTTTGAGGCCTGCAAAGTAGAGGTTATGCAGTATAAGTTTGAATTTTGAATCTTGTTCATCACAAAATGACTTGTAATTCAAGTGTGAAAACCCTAACTTCATCTCTCTGATTCTCCCTACTCAAAAATGATCTCAAGGAGTTCTTAGACATTTTGGAAATCTTGTAATGTGCTCTAAAAACCCCTCTTTTAATCACTTTTGAAAATTCCCCATGGAACTATATGAAAAAGTTCCATGAAGTTAGGTCAAAATCCTAACCAAATTAGGGCAAAAATTCACTAAGTGTTTTGTTTCATGACCATGTGTTCTTAAAATAATAACTTAAGATCCAAGCACTTTTGGAAGGAGTTGTGCAAAGCAACGTTTTATATTTCATGGATATCTACAACTTTCATGTTGAAATTTTCTTTTGAATCATCTTGCATCATGGTGAAGTTTTTGCTCAACGTTGTGAAAAAATAAGAAATTTCCAACACTTAGAAAAACTTCTAAGTTTAGAAATTTTAACTTTTCAAAATGAAATCATGAATTTTTGATTTCTTGATGAATAAGTTTCATATTTTGACATGCTTTGATGAATTGTGATCTTTGACATTTGATTTTGACCAAAAAGTCAAAGTTTGACTTTTTATGTACAATTGACTTTTGATCAATTGACTGAAAATTCATCTGTTAATCCATTGGACTAGAGCAATGTTTTGAGCCATGTAATTAGGTAAAAATGATGCAATTGGAATCTTGAGATCATGCCTTAAACCAATTTATCATTTGTTAGGTCAAAAATCAGAAGTTGCCCTTTCCCAATCGAAACCCTAATTTTGACCATTTTGCCCTTTTGAAGATTTGATCAAATTTCTTGAGGAATTGTGATCAAAACTTGATCAAATGATACATATGAGTTTAAAATGTTGATGTGGATAAAAAATTATGAAGTTTGACTGTAAATTGGCCACAGTTGACTTTTTCCCCAATACAACTGATTTTTAGGTCAACTGCTCAATTGACTGAGCAAAAGTGTGATCCAAAGCTTGAAACTAGACATGAGTAATCTTGATGGTCCATAATGATCTATTAAAGTCACATGGGGCATTGTAAGTTCAAATATCCTTGTGCAATCTCAAATCCTAATTTTGGTCATCAGTGTTTAAAGAGGTGTCTTGAGCTGATCAACCCTAGTGCAGTCTTGAGCCCAAAGAGATCTTGTGAGAAAATTATTGATAAATGAGAGGGAAAATTTTGGGGTATAACACTGCCTTATTGATATCTAAAATGGATCCAATAAAATCCATCTTCGAGAAACCTGCCCTCCCTGGGAGAATATCGAGATGGCAGATGATCCTGACAGAATATGACATACAATATACTACCCAGAAAGAAATAAAGGGCAGTGTACTAGTTGATCACCTGGCTCACCAAGCTGTGGAGGACTACCAGTCCATGAAGTTCGAATTCCTAGATGAAGACATCATGATGGTAAACAACTGTGAAGAATCCAGACCATATGACGGACCTGAACAAGGATCCCGATGGACCCTGGTTTTTGATGGGGCATCCAACGCACTCGGCAATGGTATCGGTGTTATACTTATATCCCATAAAGGATGTCATACTCCCTTTACTGCAAGACTCTGCTTCAATTGTACAAACAACATGGCATAATACAAAGCATGCATTTTTGGTCTCAAGGCTGCCATAGATTTGGGAATTAAATCCTTAAGTGTATTTGGAGATTCAGCCTTGGTCATCAGCCAGATCAAAGGGGAATGGGACACCAAACACCTTAAATGTATCCCTTACAAAGAACATGTGTTGACATTGATCCCATATTTTGAGAAGATTACCTTCGAGCACTTCCCGCGAGAAGAAAATCAGCTAGTAGAAGCACTAGCCATAATATCATCCATGTTTAAACTTAAATGGGATAACGAGACTCCCCAGATTACCATTGAACGAATGGATGAACCAGCTCACTTTCATGAGATTAATACTGAAGAAGTAGTGGACCAGCCTTGGTTTCACGAAGTCAAGAGGTATCTCGAGGCTCAAGAATATCCGGAATGAGCTTCAGTCAATGATAAGAAGTTCTTAAGGAGATTCTCTGCTAAGTTCTTCCTTAGTAATGGAACTCTCTACAAACGCAACCTTGACTCTGTTTTGCTTCATTGCATAGACAAGGTTGAGGCAGAAAAGATCATGGCTGATCTACATGAGGGCACTTTTGGCACCCATTTCAGTGGGCATACGATGGAAAAGAAAATCCTACGGGCAGGTTATTACTGGTCTACCATGGAAGCAGATTGCTATCAACACTCTCAAACCTGCCAAAAGTTTCAGATTTATGCTGACAAGGTGCATGTACCCCCGGTTCCTTTGAATGTCTTGACGGCTCCTTGGCCCTTTGCTATGTGGGGCATTGATATGATTGGGGAAATCAAACCAACAGCCTCTAATGGACACCGCTTCATCTTGGTGGCCATTGACTATTTTACAAAGTGGGTTCAGGTGGCCTCTTTCGCTTCTGTTACCAAGATTGTTGTAGCCCGGTTCATTAAACAAAATCCCGTCTGTCGGTACAGTATCCCGGAGAGGATCATCACAAACAATGGTATGAATCTTAACAATACTATGATCACTGCCCTGTGCGAGCAATTCAAGATCCAGCGTCACAATTCTTCCCCTTACCGGCCATAGATGAATGGTGTTGTCGAAGCCGCAAATAAGAACATCAAAAAGATCATATAAAAAATGACAGTCACATATAAAGACTGGCATGAGATGCTACCATTCGCTCTCCACGGTTATCGTACCACAACACGCACATCAATCGGGGAAAGACCTTACTCTTTGGTATATGGCATGGAAGTTGTCTTGCCTATTGAGGTCCAGATCCCCTCTCTGAGAATTATGAAGGATGCAGGGCTGAACGAAGACGATTGGATCCAGACTCGACTTGATCAACTAAACTTGATTGATGAGAAAAGGCTTACTGCTGTCTGTCATGGTCAAATGTATCAAAAACGGATAATCAAGGATTTCAACAAAAAGGTCAGACGCCAAGTATATCAAGTCGGAGATCTGGTGATCAAACGCATCATACTGCCGCAAGGTAATCCCAGGGGAAAATGGAATCCTACATATGAAGGACCGTTTGTAATTAAAATCATATTCTCTGGTGGAGCAATGATCTTGACCACCATGGATAGCGACGACCTTCTGCACCCTGTGAACGCGGACATAGTCAAAAGATACTACGCATAAGAGACCTGCTAGGTTGACACACCTAGGCAAAAAAAGAGCATCCCGGCGAACCAAAAATATTTGGGCAAAAATTAGGGATAAAACAAAAATATGTACACCCGGCAAGCTGAAAACTCGAAAGGGCGGCTTGGGCAAAAAAGAGTATCCCGGTGGACTGAAAACCCGAAAGGGCGGTCCAGGCAAAAGTTTGGGAATTAAAGCGTATGACTATGTCATGTGGATCACCTTACGGACAACCTTTGGCTTCAACTGAAAAACTCAGCAGTTCTGATCAATTCAATCAGCTTCGGACAAGGCAACAAATAGATAAGATGCTCAAAGACACGAAGGCTATAGCATAATGGGAACCCCATGGGATCATTTCACATAGCTATCTTTTATTTGTATCAAATTTTCATTTTTTACGATGGTATTCTCTTACTAGAATGTTTGTCTCATTGTACAATAATACTTACTCAAAGTCAATACAAAAATATCCCTTTGAAAGTGCCAAACTATCTATTTTTCTTTACTCTTGTGTTTTGTTTACGAAAACGTCCATTGATTTATTTTTGAACATATGCATTTGAACGTAACCACCGTTAACAAATGAACAAAATAGAAAGACGATCACTAATGGCTTTAAGAAATATGGAAATATCTCTAAGATATTTCCATAAAATCCCCCGCAGTATGCAGTTTAATCCCCAGCGGAACAAAACTTCCAGTTATCACTCCCCGGTAGAAGTCGTCAAAATTCTCAGGATTTCCCAACAGGATTTTACAAGCAACACACGACATTTACCTTACAACAAAGTTTATTTCTCTAAGTGGAAATTCACCAACACTTCAAAACATGAAGACTTGCACTCCGTATCCTCAGCAGTAGTCGGGGATTTATTTTCTCCAACCCAACAAGCAGTGCAGCAGATTAGCTCATATATGCATACATCGCATCCATATATCATAAACATCGATAACACGAATGCATGTATCACATTCTCATTATACCATGCATTTCATACAAAATGACATTGCATATTAGCTAACATTGTACCCTTTTCAGGATAAGGTTAATCAACAACTACCATTAACAATGTTCAAATTTTTTAGATATAGTTCAGATACGCTCCAAATACGGATGCCATTCTGATACTCATTCAGATTCAATTTTTAGATACAGTTCGGATATGCTCCAGATACGGATACCATCCTGATACTCATTCAGATTCAGTTTTCAGATACAGTTCAGATATGCTCCAGATACGGACGCCATTATGATACTCATTCAGATTCAGCTTCCAGATACAGTTCAGATACGCTCCATATACGGACGCCATTATGATACTCATTTAGATTCAACTTGCAGATACAGTTCAGATGCCATCCTGATACTCATTCAGATTCAGTCTTCAGATACAGTTCAGATACGCTCCAGACACGGATGCCATCCTGATACTCATTCAGACTTAACTTTCATATACAGTTCAAATACGCTCCAGACACAGATGCCATCCTGATACTCATTCAGACTCAAATTTTAGATACAGTTCAGATATGCTCCATGCACGGATGTCATCCTGATACTCATTCAGACTCAACTTTCAGATACGCTCCAGACATGGATGCCATCCTGATACTCATTCAGATTCAGTCTTCAGATACGCTCCAGACACGGATGCCATCCTGATACTCATTCATATTCAACTCTCAGATACTGTTCAGATACTCTCCAGACGCAGATGCCATCCTGATACTCATTCAGATTCAACTTTCAGATACAGTTCAGATATGCTCTAGATACAAACTCCATTCTAATATTCATTCAGTTTCAGCTAACATATACGGTTCAGCAATCATTTATGGATGGCATCTACAAGCCCATCTCCAACAACTTTCCATCATCCCTCCAAATGGCATCTTTCAGCCCATTCCCTATACCATCAACCATCACATCACCAAATGCAAATTTATGGGCACTCTAATGTCCAATCATCTTCCACCTTCGAGTCACGAATGGCAAAATTCGCCAATCTAACTCTTCAGGCTTATAAAGATTGAACAGGGGCAGCTGTTGTACCCCAAAAATTTTCGTCTCATATATCAAGGATTTTCTAACAAGATCTCCTTTGGCTCAAGACTGCACTAGGGTTGATCAACTCAAGACACCTCCTTAAGCATTGATGACCAAAATTAGGGTTTGAGATTGCACAAGGATATTTGAACTTACAATGCCCAATATGACTTTCATAGATCATTATGGACCCTCAATATTACTCATGTCAAGTTTCAAGCTTTGGATCAGACTTTTGTTCAGTCAATTGAGCAGTTGACCTAAAAATCAACTGTATTGGGGAAAAAAGTCAATTGTGGCCAATTTACAGTCAAACTTCACAATTTTTATCCATGTCAAGATTTTAAACTCATATGTATCATTTTATCAAGTTTGGACCACAATTCCTCAATAAATTTGATCAAATCTTCAAAAGGGAAAAATGGTCAAAATTAGGGTTTTGATTGGGAAAGGGCAATTTCTGATTTTTGACCTAACAAATGATCAATTGGTTTAAGGCATGATCTCAATAGTCCAATTGCATCATTTTTACCTAATGACATGGCTCAAAACATTGCTCAAGTCCAATGGATTGACAAATGAATTTTCAATCAACTGATCAAAAGTCAACTGTATACTGAAAAGTCAAACTTTGACTTTTTGGTCAAAATCAAATGTCAAAGATCACAATTCATCAGAGCATGTCAAAATATGAAACTTATTAATCAAGAAATCAAAAATTCAAGATTTCATTTTGAAAAGTTAAAATTTCTAAACTTAAAAATTTTTCTAAGTGTTGGAAATTTCTTATTTTTTTCACAACTTTGAGCAAAATTTTCACCATGATGCAAGATGATTCAAAAGAAACTTTCAAAATGAAAGTTGTAGATCTCCATGATATCTACAACATTGCTTTACACAAATCCTTCCAAAAGTGCTTCGATCTCAAGTTATAATTTTAAGAACACATGGTCATGAAAGAAAACACTTAGTGAAATTTTGTCCTAATTTGGTCAGGATTTTGACCTAACTTCATGGAACTTTTTCATATAGTTCCAAGGGGAATTTTCAAAAGTGATTCAAGGAGGGGTTGTAGATCATATTACAAGATTTCCAAAATGTCCAAGAACTCCTTGAGATCATTTTTGAGTATGGAGAATCAAATTGATGAAGTTAGGGTTTTCACACTTGAATTACAAGTCATTTTGTGATGAACAAGATTCAAAATTCAAACTTATGATGCATAATCTCTACTTTGCAGGCCTCAAACTTGTTAGACACTCCATAATTAATTGCTTACACGGCTGTTAGAGGTCTCAATTCAAGCATTCAATGCAAGACCATGCTTTATATCCATTTTGGGAAGAAAGTGCACAATGCCATTTTGATAAAGTGGCTTTTTGCATAAAACTTGTTCTTGAGCCTTGCACTTGTTCTTTTCTGATCATACATGTCTTATAACTCAAGAGAAGTTTGTCTAGACACTTACAATCACTCAGCCCATGCTTGTACTTCCTCTTGAAACTTGTTTTCCCCACTTTTCTTAAAAATTAAGTAACATAGCAATTAGCTTGTAACTTGTACTTCTGACTCTCAAAAGCACTCAAGACCTTTTGCTTATACATACACAAGTTATTTTCCACAAATCCCACGCATGCTTGAGCCCTGAAAACACTAATAACACAGAATCACCAAAAACACCTCAAAACTTGCCATTTCTGAGTTTTGAATCCAATCTCCAAATTTGCTTGTGCGTTTCTTGTCCTTTTACTTACAAAAGCTTATAAATAACATACACAAACAATTCCAACACCTGCAACACCACTGTAACACCTCCATCATTATCCACCATTTTCAAAAATAGCACCTTGCACCTTGACTTCTCCAGAACTCCTCAGGCACTTTCAGCTCAAGCTAAGCATCACATTAGCTTCCTGTGAACCTGAGGAAGCTAATCCAATCATTGGAACTCACTCAAAGCTACTCAAACTCAAAACATGATACCCTCTTGCAAGGTAAGTTATCTCAACTTTGAACTTTTCATACAAGCATCATTAATGGTTTATTTCGGAATGAAAAATGTAGATATCATTTCCCTGAAGCTAACCATGTCCATAGTTTTCATTTATATTGCTTGAGCTTAGAGAATTTTAAGATTGAAGTTTCTGAAATTTTTAGGGTTCAGATTAGGGCCATTAAAATTCATGCTTGTCTTTGATCTATAATTTTGTTGCTTTGCATTTTTGAAATCGTGAGGTAATTTGCTACAAGATTCATGCTTACATTTTTGCAAATGGATGAGAGATGAACAAGATGCAGGTACTCTGGCTAGGCGTAAGGTTGAAGAAGAAGTTCAGGCCATGGACTTGATTTCTATCATATATTTGTTGTTTTGATTATATAAACGGATTTATAGCCACTTGTGTGGTAGAAGCGCGCGCCTGTGACTATAGGGACCTGGGTTCGAGCCCCAGTGGTACCCTTTTGGATTTTTTTTCATATTTTCACATATTCTGACTTTTTTGGCAGCGCTGGGCCTCATCCCCTTGGGCCTTTATTTTTTTACTTCTGACCCCCCCTTGCTGGCTATTCACACCCTGGCCCATTTTATTTGTTTTTTCTAAAAAAAAAATTTCTTAAATATTTTATCTAATACTAAAAAATCAAAAAATCAAAATAAAAACATTAGATTTATATTTTGATATAGTTTATTTATTTTTTACACAAAAAAAATATTTCATTTAATCATACTTTATTTATTTTACTAATTGATTTGTAAATTTAATTAGAAACTAGGTTTTTTTTAGTTATTTTCTTTTACACAATTTAAATATATTATTTTAATATATAAAAAGACCAAAAATGTTTTATAATACTATGATTTATTTTTAAGACAAAAATATCAAAAATATTCTTCGTTAAACTTAATTTCTTTTTTAATCAATTAATAGATTAAGGTTTTATGTAAATTCTTTTCCTAGTAAATTTAGGTTTACTTTTTACTATTTTAATTAATTATTTTCTTTTAGTTAATTAGTTTAAAACCAACCCCTTTCATAAAAAAACAACAAAAATCATTTCTTTTTCCATTTATATTCTTTCATTTTATTTTCAATTTTGTACAATATTCAATATGGTTGTAATAGATAATTAGGTTTAATTTTCTTGCAATCCCCATTTATAAATTTGTACACCCCCCTCCCCTAATGATGTAATAGCGTGGTAATTTTACTTTTTGCAATTTATCGCTTTATATGAATGCTAGTAATTAGGGTTTGTATGAGAAGATATAATCAACAAGTAGCAAACCCTAATCAAAGACTAAATAAAGCATGAAAATAAATACACTTGCACACAAGAACCCCTAGGGTAAAATCCACTCCTTATAAAATGTCCATATTATGCACGTGAGGTATCTTAGAAAAAGCAAGCAAAATATAAGATCATAGTCCCTCGATGACTCTATCTATGTTGTGTTTCAAATGATCTTAGTCCCTAAAAGAGAATGCTAAGATACCTTGCAACATTGCTAATCATGGTTATACGATGACCCGCGCCCGTCCCGTTTACATCCAAAGATAGGGTTACTTACCAAATCATTGGTAAGATAACAATGTCAAAGGAAAGAGGAAATGAACATGAAATACTTTTGAGTAGGTAGAAGGCTCCTAGTTACTTGCTCACTTTCAAAACAAAACATCCTTGTTATTTTCAAAACAAACACCTACACTTTCAAAACATCTTACAAACTTGAAAACATTTTCAAAAGATCGACATCTTTGTATACATTCTTACAAACGAGAATCATTACAAAGTTTGCCTAAACAATGGCGTCTTTACAAAATACTTTCAAAAACCACACAAAGCACAATTTCAAACAAAAGCAAGTAATCTAGCAAGTAACTAAGAGCCCATGGAAAACCATGGATGAAAAGGGTGCTAATACCTTCCCTTTTCATAATCTACCCCCCCCCCCCCCCCCCCCGAACTCAAGAAATAATCTCAAAGGTCTTTCTTGTGCTTTTTCACCTTTCCTTTTGGATAAAAGAAAAGTCGGTGGTGACTCTTGCTAACTACAACATTTGCGATCAAACGCAAAACACCCAAGTCAGTTCTCCCACCGTATCACAAGAACCATTACAAAGACATTTTCAAAATACTTTCAAAACTCACCATTCAAAGCACATTTTCAAACAAAAGCAAGTGATCTAGCAAGCAACTAAGAGCCCGTAGATAACTACGGATGAAAATGGTGCTAATACCTTCCCTTTTCATAATCTACCCCCTGAACTCAAGAAAACATCTCTAAAGGTCTTTCCTGTACTTTTTAGCCTTTCCTTTTGGATAAAAGAAAAGTCGGTGGTGACTCTTGCTAACCGCACAATTGCGATAAAACGCAAAACAACCAAGTCAGTTCTCCCACCGTGTTACAAAACTGGCGACTCTTCTGGGGACTAATCTTAAAAGTGGGGTTACCTTAGGGCTAGATCACATTTACTTGCTTTCTTTGTTTGACTTGCATGCTTTACATTATGGTTCCTTGTTTGGGCTTACTAAAGATCCTACACCCAGACTTGGGCCACCTTTTTTAGGTAAGTAGCAATAAACTGTGAGGGAACTGTGTGGGGTATACCGACACGGTTGAAACAATAGCTATATTGATGCGATACTTTGGTGTGTACCGGTAGCCCTTGAGTAATCAATGAGAATACGGGGCCGCTGCGTGGTATCATAAAGCGTCAACTAACCTTAGCACCTTAATTGACCAACTTGACTTTTAGGACGTAGTGAGATAGTCGCCTTTAGTGTAAACCCAGAGTCGGTTGATACTCGATGCTACACTCATTGAGGTTTGACCCTTGATTTTTATTTGGTGGCAAGTCAATTGTCTATCAGAATGACATTTGGGGGAAAGACCGATGATATTAAGATCCCTTAGAACAGAAAGACCGGTAAGACAATTTACCCAGATAAATATGATGTTGTCTCAAGTCCTGCCACATTTGTTGAGATCTAATCTGGTAACTTTGAAGGAAGCCCCGAAGAATCCCAACATCGCCTCCCCTCATTACAACCCTAATGCTCGTTGTGCTTACCATTCAAAAAGTCCATGCCATGATACCAACAACTGCTGAGCTTTGAAAAACAATGTGCAAGACCTTCTCGAGGCAAAAGAAATTGAATTTGATGAACTTGTTACTCCTCTCCTGACTGTCAAGAGGAACCTGTTGAAGGCCGGTTTATTTTCGGGCTGTGGCGAAGGATGCCACCTTTGTTTATCCCTACCAACTGGTTGTCATTTATTGAAAGTAGGTGTCCAACGCCTAATGGATGACAAAGAGATTTATTTGAGAAGACTCCCGTTCCCACCATTTCTTACAAAGATGTTTCAATAGTAACCATTTACGCCAATCCTTCCAGGGTCTCCACCAAAATACCCGTTAGGATTACATTTGTTCCTAAGGTGACTCCACTGATAATTACTATGCCAGGGCCGATCCCGTACTCCTCAGATAAAACTGTCCCCTGGAACTAGGGGTTGACGTCTACTATCACGGCGTCAAGAAGGATTGGTTGGATGATGAAGACTTGATTTTTGTGAAGGATGACCCCGACATCAGCAACATTGTGGGAACCAGCAAAATAACCCGAAATGGAAGAGTATTCTCCCATGAGATTGATCCTCCAAAAACTGTTACCGGTCTTGTGATCATCCCTGCTTTTGTTCCTGTTGACACTACTACTACAGTCCCTATGGTTACCCCTACTGACACCCCTATCATCGAGTCGACCGAGACTCGGGGAAAAGGCATTTTGGTTGAGCCTGTCCAGATGAAGGTGCAATCAGTATCTATCCCGGAGGCCTCCAAAAAGGAGATGGAAGAAATTTTGAAAATTATAAAGAGAAGAGACTATAATGTAGTCGAACGGCTAGGGCAGACTTCATTAAAGATTTCTATACTAGCTTTACTGTTGTGCTCCGAGGCTCATGCGAAGGCCTTGGTGAAATTTCTTAAAACTGCCCATGTGTCACAGGAAACCTCTGCTGACCAATTCTAAGACTGTGTGGCCAGTTTGACTGCTGATAATGGTTTGGGCTTTTCTGATGCTGATCTTACATCTAGAGGGAGGAAACACAATTAGGCGTTGCATGTCTCTGTCGAATGCAGGGGCACTACTTTGGCCCATGTCCTGGTTGATACTGGTTCATCTTTAAATGTGCTACCTAAGAAGGCTCTTGATAGACTAGACTGTGAAGGTCTGACCTTAAAACCTAGCAACATAGTGGTAAGAGCCTTTGACGGTTCAAAGAGAATAGTGCATGGGGAGGTGGACATCCCCTTTAAAGTTGTAAATCAAACCTTTGATTCAACTTTCTACGTGATGGACATTCGCCCTTCCTGTTCCTGTTTATTGGTCGACCTTGGATTCACAACGCTGGTGCCGTCACCTCTACATTACATCAGATGCTTAAATACCCAACCAAGGGAAAATCATCATTGTCCATGGAGAAGAGGGATATATGGTCAGTCAGTTGAACTCCTTCAGATACGTAGAAATGGATGGTGAATTCATCGAAACTCCGTGTCATCATTTCGAGGAAGTCCCACAAATAGTGGCAGCAACCAAGACTATTTCCCAAGTCCCAAAGATTACAAGACCTCTGCTAAAGATGTCTCCACTGAAAGATGCCAAGGCAATATTCAAAGAAGGTGGGTGTACTATTTGGGGCCAACTCCCGGATATCCCTTACAAATCTGACAAATTTGGTTTGGGTTTCACTTCAGGAGGTCAGAAAGTTGTTCGTCGTGCTTGTACCGGGGGACCTCTTTGCGGATCAACAACCATGGAGTCAACGTAGTGGAGGATAGTGATGATAATTGTGACATAGAAGATTGGATTTTCCCAACTATCAATGGAGGACTCAGCAACTGGGAAGCCAAAGAATGTTTCCCTATTACTTTTATCCAACAGTAATTGACTTTAAATTTTTGTCGGACTTGTAATAATTAAACAATTCAGACTTTTAAAACCTTGTGTCTTACCCGAGGCACAACGGTCCATTTGTAAGGGTTGTTACTTCATTTTTATATGTCATCAATGAATCATGGAAGTTTTTGCATGCAAACTTTGTGCTCTTTGTCTTTCTTTTTCTACATTTTTATTTCTTTCAAAGATAGTTATGCTCTTACACACACTCACATATCAAAATGCAGATCTACATCCACTCAGGATCCCATGGGTAACGATTCTGCTACGGCCTATTGTGACTTTGAAAATATAATCTACCAAGCCGAAGACGAAGGTGAAGAAGATTGTGAAGTTCCAGGGGAACTAGCCAAGTTACTACAACAGGAAGAAAGGACCATACAGCCCCACGAAGAACCAGTGGATACAGTTAACTTAGGTACCGAAGAGGACAAGAAAGAAGTCAAGGTGGGTGCCAATCTGGAACCTAGTGTTAAGAAGCACTTAACTCAGTTAATACATGACTATGTTGAGGTCTTTGCCTGGTCATACAAAGACATGCCAGGACTTGACGCTGATATCGTGGTCCATCGTCTACCGACAAAGGAAGACTGCCCTTCGATAAAATAAAAAGTTTGTCGCATGCGGCCAAACATGTCAGAGAAGATCAAGACTGAAGTCATGAAATAATTCAACTCTGGATTCTTGGTTGTCACCTTCTATCCACAATGGGTCGCCAATGTTGTTCTAGTGCCTAAAAAGGACGGCAAAGTATGCATGTGTGTGGATTACTGAGATTTGAATAGTGCAAGCCCTAAGGATGATTTCCCACTTCCCCATATCGATATTCTGGTTGACAATACGGCACAACATAAAGTGTTATCATTTATGGATGGTTTCTCAGGATACAACCAAATCAAAATGGCACCTGAGCACATGGAGAAAATGACCTTCTTCACACAGTGGGGCACTTTCTGTTACAAGGTTATGCCATTCGGGTTAAAGAACGATGGGGCAACTTATCAGCGCGCCATGGTAGCTCTATTTCACGACATGATCCATCACGAAATAGAGGTCTATGTGGATGACATGATAGCCAGATCTCAAACTGAAGAAGAACATCTTGACCATTTGCAGAAACTGTTTGAAAGGCTAAAGAAATACAAGCTAAGGTTGAACCCGAATAAATGCACATTTGGGGTGAGGTCCGGTAAACTCATAGGCTTCATCGTCAGCGGTAAAGGTATCAAAGTGGACCCTGCCAAGGTGAAAGCAATACAAGAAATGCCTGCTCCTCGCACCGATAAGGAAGTCAGGGGATTCTTAGGACGGCTTAACTACATCGCCCGATTCATTTCTCACCTAACCGCTACTTGTGAACCAATCTTCAAATTACTGAAGAAAGATCAAGTAGTCAAATGGAATGATGAATGCCAAGCTGTCTTCGACAAGATCATGGAGTACCTTCAAGATCCTCCTGTTTTGATGCCGCCAATCAGGGAAGACCTTTGATCATGTATCTAACTGTTTTGGAAAATTCAATGGGGTGTGTGTTGGGGCAGCATGACGAGTCTGGCCGAAAAGAGCTTGTTATTTACTACCTGAGAAAAAAGTTTACCGACTGTTAAACAAGATATTCACTACTCGAGAAAACTTATTGCGCTCTGGCATGAGCTGCTCTCTGGCTAAGACAGTATATGTTGACCCATACTACCTTATTGATATCCAAGATGGATCCAATTAAATACATATTCGAGAAGCCTTCACTCTCTAGGAGAATAGCAAGATGGCAGATGATTCTGACTGAATACGACATTCAGTACACTACCCAAAAAGAAATAAAGGGAAGTGTTCTAGCCGATCACCTTGCTCATCAGGATGTGGATGACTATCAGTCCATCAAATTCGAGTTCCCATATGAAGACATCATGTCAGTAAGTAATTTTGAAGAACTCGGACCATATGACGGACCTGAACAAGGATCCCGATGGACTTTGGTTTTTGTCGGAGCTTCCAATGCACTCGGCAATGGCATAGGTGCTGTAATCATATCCCCTGAAGGATGTCATACTCCCTTCACTGCAAGACTTTGTTTCAACTGTACTAATAATATGGCAAAATACAAAGCGTGTATTTTTGGTCTCAAAGCTGCCATAGATTTGGGAATCAAGTCCTTAAGTGTATTTGGAGATTCAGCCTTAGTCATCAGTCAGATCAAAGGAGAATGGGACACAAAGCACCCTAACCTCATCCCCTACAAAGAACATGTGTTGACATTAATATCACATTCCGAGGAAACTACCTTTGAGCATTTTCCACGAGAGGAAAATCAACTAGCGGAAGCGCTAACTATGTCATCCATGTTTAAACTCATGTGGGGTAACGAGGCTCCCCAGATCACCATTGAGCGGATGGATGAACCATCTTACTGTCACGAGATCGATACTGAAGAAGTAGTGGACCAGCCTTGGTTCCATGAAGTTAAGAGGTATCTCAAGGCCCAAGAGTATCCGGAAGGAGCTTCAAGCAATGATAAGAAGTTCTTGAGAAGGTTCTCTGCTAAGTTCTTCCTCAGTAATGGCATTCTCTACAAGCGCAACCATGAATCTAATTTGCTTCGTTGCGTAGACAAGGTTGAGGTAGACAAGATCATGGCTGATCTACATGAAGGCACTTTTGGCACCCATTATAGTGGGCATACGATGTCTAAAAAGATCCTACGAGCAGGGTACTACTGGTCTACCATGGAAGCAGATTGCCATCAGCATTCTCGAACCTGTCGCGAGTGTCAGATCTATGCTGACAAAGTACATGTGCCTCCAGTTCCTCTAAACATTCTGACTTCTCCCTGGCCATGCGCAATGTGGGGCATCGACATGATTGGAAAAGTCAAACCTACAGCTTCTAATGTGCACCGCTTCATCTTGGTGGCCATTGACT
Organism: Vicia faba; assembly: GCA_948472305.1. NCBI lineage: Eukaryota > Viridiplantae > Streptophyta > Magnoliopsida > Fabales > Fabaceae > Vicia > Vicia faba. Next base: position 724,182,154 of record OX451738.1, on the reverse strand, counting down.
ACTTCACGAAATGGGTTGAGGCAGCTTCTTTCACTTCCGTTACCAAGAATGTTGTGGCCCGGTTCATCAAACAGAAACTCATCTATCAGTACAGTATCTCAGAGAGAATCATCAAAGACAATGGTACAAATCTCAACAATACTATTATCATCGCACTATGCACGCAATTCAAGATCCAACACCATAATTCTCCCCCTTACTGGCCAAAGATGAATGGCGTTGTCGAAGCCGCAAATAAGAACATCAAGTAGATCATACAAAAAATGACAGTAACCTACAAGGACTGGCATAAGATGTTACCATTTTCTCTCCATGGTTACCGTACCACGACGCGCACGTCAATAGGGGCAACTCCTTTCTCCTTGGTATACGGTATGGAAGTTGTCCTACCAATTGAGGTCTAAATACCTTCTCTGAGAATCATAAAGTATGCATGGCTGAATGAAGATGAATGGATCCAAATTCGACTTGACCAGTTGAACTTAATTGATGAGAAGAGGCTTACGGTTGCCTATCACAGCCAGATGTCCCAAAAACATATGATCAAAGCTTTTAAAAAAAGGGTCAGACGTCAGGTATATCAGGTTGGTGACTTGGTAATCAAGCATATCATATTGTCATAAGGTGATCCCAGGGGGAAATGGACTCCTACATACGAGGGACCATTTGTGATCAAAAGCATATTCTCTAATGGAGCAACGATCTTAACCACTATGGACGGCGACGACCTTCTGCACCCTGTTAACGCGGACATAGTCAAAATATACTACACATAAGAGACCCGCTAGGTTGATACACCTAGGAAAAACAAGGGCATCCCAGCGAACTACAAAGGTTCAGGCAAAAATTAGGGATAAAATACAAAAAATTTGTACACCCGGCAAGCTGAAAACCCGAAAAGGCGGCTTGGGCAAAAAAGGGTATCCCGGTGGACTGAAAACCCGAAATGGCGGTGTGATACGGTGGGAGAACTGACTTGGTTGTTTTGCATTTGATCACAAATGTTGCGGTTAGCAAGAGTCGCCACCGACTATTCTTTTATCCAAAAGGAAAGGTGGAAAAGCATAGGAAAGACCTTTGAGATTATTTCTTGAGTTTGGGGGGTAGATTATGAAAAGGGAAGGTATTAGCACTCTTTTCATCCATGGTTTTCCATTGGATCTTAGTTTCTTGCTATATCACTTGCTTTTTGTTTGAAAATTGTGCTTTGTGTGGTGTGAGTTTTGAAAGTATTTTTAAAATGTAACTTCGTAATGATTCTCGTTTCTATAAGAACGCATACAAAAGTGTTTGTTTCGAAAATGATTCAAAAAAAATTGTTTATGAGATGTGTTTTTGAAAGTGATTTTGAAAAGGTGTCTTTGTAATGAATCTCGTCTTTATAAGAATGCATACAAAGTGTTGTCTTTTGAAAAATGTTTTCAAAGTGAGAGTGTTAGTGTATAGAATTTTTTTGTTGTGAGCAAGCAAGCAACTAGGAGTGAATCTACCTACTCAAAAGGTCTTAGATGTTCTTTTCCTCCTCCTTTAGGTGTTTCTATCTTACCATTGATTTGGTGAGAAGCCCCATCGTTGGATGTGAAGGGACGGGTGTGGATCATCCTATAGTCATAGAAGGCAACATATGGATGTTTTAGAAATGTCATTTAGGGACTAGATCGTTTACCGAAGGCAACATCGAGGGTCATCGAGGGACTACGATCTTTTATCGAGGGTCTTTGCTAAAACGCCCATGTTCGAGGGACATGACTATTTTTTCTGATAGGCAACAAGTGAGATTACAAAAGACAGTGATGGAGACATTAAATCAAAAGACAGTGAGGGACATGACTTTTTTCCGAATAATCATAAAGACAGGCAGTCATCATTTCTCAAAATAAAGGCCCATTAAGTCAAAACCTATGAAGGAGACTTACAAAACTGGGGCATCCCGCTGACTGTAATCACAAAAGAAACAGTTCAGGCAAAAACGGGGATAACGAAATCAAAAAAGAAAGAGGTCCTGCAAACCCTTACAAAAATGACTGCCTGTTCAAGATAAATTGTCAATATCCGAACCATCACTGGAATATCAGAGCAAAGACTCAAACAAGGTCTAACGCACGATCAGCTGAGTTTAGGTTTGTAGAACATCACGAAGAGCGGGTGGGTACAAATACTTTGAGCCTTTATCCTTTGTTTCTTAAACCGTGAACCAGACCACGTTATAACCCTTAAAAGTCCTAGCTGAAGCATGGGTTAATTCGAAAGCATAATGTTACAAAGGTATCCTGACTCCTTAAGGCTCGCTGTAAAATATTGAGTTGACATCAAATGTTACATAATTTGCTTGTTTTACTGAAAAAATGCATTTTCAAAAACTTCAAGACAGACATAAGCTTTGCATTCTTGATATAACACTGTTTGCATATGACTATTTGTTCGAACAGCAGAGAAATTCGCACGACGAATATCTAAGTGAACAAAAGTACTTCCAACCAAGGGGCAGACATGATCATGGTCTATCATCTGGGGCAGTTAAGTCAAGATTCGGAGAATCTCTCAAAAGGCCAACCAGCTTGGGGAAAATCTCCATCTGGATCACTTAGAGCATTGGACGATCAAACGAAGATCTTCTGGTAGTAGGGCAACGCAACACTACTGACAGGGGTACCTCCCTACATCCTAAGAGCACGGACATAGTCAAAAAAATACTGCGCATAATCAAAGACCCGCTAGGTTGATGCACCTAGGCAAAAATAAGGGCTTCCCGGCGAACCAAAAGGGTTCGAGAAAAATAAGGGATGAAAATGAAAAAACTCTGTACACCCGGCAAGTCGAAAACCTGAAAAGGCGGCTTGGGCAAAAATGGGTATCCCGGTGGACTGAAAACCCGAAAGGGCGGTCCAGGCAAAAGTTAGGGGTCAAAAGCGTACGACTATGTCCCGGTATCCCGTCACTTGTCTACCAGAAGAAGATTTGTCAATCAAGACCTCCACAGGTACCTTCTCCCTCAGAAACTGGAGCAATGATGAGTTGTCTAAGCAATCTGGTTGCTCTGTCCACCAAGGTACTAAGGTAGGTTCGGCTGAAGAACAACCAAGATACCTTCACTCCCCGCAGAGTAAGACAAGATTCAGCAACACTCTCCCCCGAGCAGAGTTGGTCTCCAATCAGCCCCGAAAAGGCACAGTATCTCCAGTAAGTCAGCGATACTCTCCCCAAGCAGAGTTAGTCTACTGTCAGCCTTAAGGAAGTTGGGTATCCCCAGAAAATCTCAACATTCCCCAGCAGAGTACAGATGTTCCTAAGCGAGCATCCCCGGCAGTCTTAATATAAGACTGTTCCCCGGCGGAATACCAGACACCCCAGTGGAGCCATTCCCCAGTACAGTTCAAAAGTTTCCCCAGGAAAGTTGAATCAATCTCCCCATTGGATTCTGGAAGCTTATCCCCAGTAGATTCTGGAAGCTTATCCTCTGCAGAGAACGAGAGCTGCTCCCCGGCTTTATTCAAAGGTTATTCCCCACCAGGGCTTATAACTAGGTTATCCTCAGCTAATTACCACGGAAAGGTCGTCCTCGGCGAAGTTCTTCCTATCCCCCAGTGGAGTTCATCAAATCCTCCAACATAACTTATCAACGGAATCCCCAGCGGAGTTCTCATCAAAACCTCAGCGAAATATCTCTTCCCACAGAGTAATTCCCCGCAGAGTAATCTCTTCACCAGGATTATTCCCCAACGGAGTCATCTTCTCCTACCGGTTTATTCTTGTAATCATCATCCCCAGCGGAAACGAAGAACTCTACTCTTCAACATCAGCCCAGGATTCAACAAACTCCCGGCATTCGTCAAGGATTTATTTTCCCAAACGAGAATACATTCATAAACATCACATCTTCATACATTATAGCATGCATACGCATCATACAACACAAATCTCATTTATTTTTGAGAACATCTTAAAATCATGCAGTTCATGCATCATGACGTTGCATATTGCTAACGTTTTTGCCTTTTCAGGAAAAGGTAAAACAAAAGATGATTACCATCTACCTTTGCAGTTCCAAATTAACACCGGTAACAAGCCAGGAAAATTCTGTGGATGACTAGTCGTGGGTTAATACCTGAAACCAAACAATTATCCACTTGATCAACAGGAAACCCTACACCGGTTCCTTCCTAGCTTCAGATGTAGTTTTACACGGACTCATCCTCAGGCAACCCTACACCGGTTCCTTCTCAATTTCAGACGAAGTTTTACACGGACTCGTCCTCAGGCAACCCTACACCGGTTCCTCCTCAGTTCCAAGACGAAGTTTTACACGAACTTACCTTAAAGTAACCCTACACCGGTTCCTTTTCTTTCAAAAGAAGTCTTACACGGACTTATCTCAAAATGACCTTACCCCGGTTCATCAAGAAGATTTACACGAACTTATCCTACAGTAACCTTACCCCGGTTCCTCCAGAAGTCTTACACGGACTTATCTCAAGATGACCTTACCCCGGTTCATCAATAAGTTTTACACAAACTTATCCTGCAGTAACCTTACCCCGGTTCCTCCAGAAGTCTTACACGGACTTATCTCAAGATGACCTTACCCCGGTTCATCAAGAAGTTTTACACAAACTTATCCTGCAGTAACCTTACCCCGGTTCATCAAGAAGTTTTACACAAACTTATCATGCAGTAACCTTACCCCGGTTCCTCCAGAAGTCTTACACGGACTTATCTCAAGATGACCTTACCCCGGTTCATCAAGAAGTTTTACACAAACTTATCCTGCAGTAACCTTACCCCAGTTCCTCCAGAAGTCTTACACGGACTTATCTCAAGATGACCTTACCCCGGTTCATCAAGAAGTTTTACACGAACTTATCCTGCCGTAACCTTACCCCGGTTCCTCCAGAAGTCTTACACGGACTTATCTCAAGATGACCTTACTCCGGTTCATCAAGAAGTTTTACACGAACTTATCCTGCAGTAACCTTACCCCGGTTCCTCCAGAAGTCTTACACAGACTTATCCCGAAGTGACCTTACCCCGGTTCCTCCCGAAGTTTTACACGAACTTATCCCGAAGAAACCCTACACATGTTCTCTCTCTCTCTCCAGACGTAGTTTTACACGGGCTCGTCGTCAAAGAAACCCTACACAGGTTCTCTCTTCCCAAAGATGCAGTTTTACACGAACTCGTCATCAGAAACCCTACCCAGGTTTTACTTCTTCCAGGATGTAGGTTTACACGGGCTCATCATCAAAGTAACCCCACACAGGTTCCCTTCTCAAACTCCAGACGTAGTTTTACACGGACTCGTCATCAGTAAACCCTACACAGGTTTCCTTCTCAGCTCTAGATGCGGTTTTACACAGACTCGTCATCAAAGTAACCCTACACAGGTTCCTTCTCCATTTCAGATGCAGTCTTATACGGACTCATTATCAGTAAACCCTACACAGGTTTCCTTCCTCCAAAGATGCAGTTTTACACGAGCTCATCATCAGTCAACCCTACACAGGTATCCTTCTTTCCAAGATGCAGCTTTACACGAGCTCATCATCAGGCAAACCTACACAGGTTCCCTTTTTCAACTTACAAAAATTACAGTTCAACAGACCACCTCCAGATGGCATCTATAAGCCCATCCACCTATCAACAGTCTCCAAATGGCATCTATAAGCCCATTCCCGACAAAGTTCTGTCACAGTTCCAAATGGCATCTATAAGCCCATTCCCGACAAGGTCCTGTCACACCTCCAGATGGCATCTATAAGCCCATCCTCCTATCCACCATCTCTCCAAATGACATCTGTAAGCCCATTCCCGACATCACATTGCTGATACCTCACTATGTGAGTGCAAATTTTGGGCACTCTAGTGTTCAATCATCTTCCACCTTCGGATCACGAAAGGCACACAAGCCAATCTACATCCTCAGGTATAAGAAGATTGAACAGGGGCAACTGTTGTACCCCAAAATTTGCCCTCCCATATTCTTCAAAGTTTTGACAAGCATCATCTCAAATTGCTCAAGTCTACTCAAGGGCTACACAGTCAAGCATCCTCCTAAGCCAGTCAAAATTAGGGTTTGGGTTCTTGCAAGGAAGTTGAGGTTTTCAAGGGCTCAATCAAGTCCCACATGCCCATAAACATTGTCAAGCATCTACATGCCAAGTTTCAAGGCTCACAATGCCAAGTTGCACAATCAAAAGCTCCATTTGACCTACAGATAACTGTAGGGGTAAAATGGTCATTTGGCAGTCAAAAGTAAAAAAAAAATTGGTCAACATCTTATTTTGAAGCCACAATCATCATTTGGTCAAATCTTGACCATGATTTCACAAGAATGGCTCAAAAATCATCAAGATGCAAAAGTTTCTATTTTTGGACAGCTGAAAAGTCAACTGTAACTTGACCAAGGCATAACTTTTTCATGGGTCATCAGAAAAATCCCATCCAATGCTCATTTTGAAGGGGATGACATTTCCTACAACTCATCTTCACATTCCAAGTCCAAGAAATACTCTCACAAAAAGTTATCAATTTCAACATTATAGGTCATTTTCAAAAGTCAACAAAAAGGCATTTTAAGTCAAAGACCATAACTTGAGATTGGTAACTCAAAATGACATGGGACCAAAGGAATTGGTTAGAGGACTTCAAGACCTTTCCAAAATGTCCAAGAACATGTTCATATGATCAAAATTGAGCAAGATATGCATTGGAGAAGTTGGGAAATTTTTGTGAAATGGCAAAAGTCAACTATCCTTGAAACTTCAATTTTTGACAAAAGGGCCCACTTTTTTCCATTTGATTCAGCCTTGTCATGCCACCCACGTGTCCCATGATCAATTTCAAGACCAAATAATTATTTTTCTATTTTTATTTAATTTTTATGGATTTAATTCATTTTAATCCATAATAATTCAAGTAAATCTAAAAAAATTAATTAAATGGTATCTTATGGTTTGAATAGCCTTCATGAAGCATTTGCAACCTACCAATTTCATGCTAAGCTCATTTAGGAATGAAAATTCAAATTTTGAACAAGCTTTGAAAGGCCTTTAATGGTGGTTAAGACAAAATCCAAAGCTTAATTGCAATGGTTAAAGGCTCCTAAATGTGACTTATTCTCACTCATTACTATATATGCAAGCCTTGCAAGCCTCATTCACAACCAAGAGAGAGCAGAAACGTCCAGAGCAAAAACTGAAAATTGTCCAAAAAGTGAGAGATCAAAAGCATAGTTGCAAGCGTTTTCAGATCAAAGCAAGCACGTAGCTTTCTTCCTTGCCATCCCCTGAAGCCAAAGCAACCACAAACGCGTCCTAAGGTCCACTGAATAGCGCTGTAAGTACTCACGAAATCACCTCTGAACATGGAGTCGTGTTTTCCCATTCTTGCATTTTTTTCTGGAAAATAATAGCATATTCATACTCCATACCTGATTTCCAATGCAACTGTTATATTCAATTTTATTTTTAGGCTTCGTATGACAATACTCGTGCCTAGGGTTTGTTTTCTTTGTTTTTAGGTATTTTTTCTACTGGTGAAATTGGGACTACCATGCTCCTCAGTCAACTACGCCATGGACAATTTCAAAAGTCAAAAAGGCTTGAGACAATGGGCCTAAATTCCTGATTCACCTCCCAAAAAAGGCCTACACCCCCCCCCCCCCTTGGGTTTTTCATTTTACATTTTATTTTCTTTCTTTTTATTGTTTTATTTATTTCTATTGTTTTTTTTATTAATTATTCCCCAGCCAATTAATCATTTTTACAATAAAAATTCAGAAACAAAAAAAAAACAAAAAAACACTTTATTATTTATTAACTTATTTTGTAAATAAATTCTAATATTAATTAATTAGTTGTGTAATTAGGACAATTTTAACATTTTTTTAATAAAATTAATTTAGAATTAGGTCTTTCACTTTCAATTTTTAATTTCCTTTTTAGTTTATTTCCTTTAAAAACATAAAAATACAAAAAAAAAAAATTTCTTTTAATAAATTAATTAATTAGTAATTAGGCTTTATTTAATTAATTGCAATTTCAAAAAAAGGGTCAACACCCTAAGGACATTCCCGATTAAATTTCTATTCGCGTGTATTTATTTATTTTGATTATTTATGTAACTGCTTCTGGAAATGTAATAGCTAATTAGGACCTCCTTTATCGCTTTATTTATTTTCTCGCACTTTATTTTCCAAAACGGGTTTTGTTTTTTGGCGATGTATAGACCCGCGCCTTGTAATAGCTAGATTTACATTTCCGCAATTTATTTTCCGCACTCATAACTGTTAAAAAAATGCCTGCAAGAATGTATGTAAATAAAATCAATCTGTAGCTCGCAAATAACATGCAAAGACAAACATTAACTGAAAAACAACACACATGCACATACCACCCCTAGGGTACACCTCACTGGTTGCCTTGAACGTGGTCATCAAGTATAGGGTGTCTTAGAGGTCGCCCTTTTGTCAAAAGATCCCGTCGCCTCGAAACGGTTGCCTCGGATAAAAAAGGATCTAGGACATTAGGGTTACTTCTAAGGTGTCCTACCATTGCTTCGGTGACCACACTATCCCGATAATCGAATTGACCCGAACACCTCCAACGACGGTGCTACCTACCTCTCAATAGTGGGATAGCACTATCTAAAGGACTCTTACACAGCTTAATTCCTTAGAGTATGTAGATTCTCATGGGTACTTGCTCTTTCAAACAAACAAAAACATCTTTTCACACTTACACTTTCTAAAAGTTTTCAAACAAATTTTTCATACACTCTTGAGGACAGATACAAGACTTACTTAGAAAATTTTCAAACTAAACTTTTTTCAAACCCACACACACTTGAAAAGCAAACAATTTTGAAAACATAAGAGCAAGTACCTAAGAGCCCATGGATAACCATGGATAGAAAGGGTGCTAACACCTTCCCTTTCTATAAATCTACCTCCCGAACCGAGAAATATTCTCGAATAAGGAATTTTGCTGTGCTTTTGTCCTTTCCATGTTGGAGAACATAAAAGACGGTGGCGACTCTTGCTTACCGCGACATTTCGCGAACCAGCTTAAAAAAACAGTCAGTTCTATTTCCACCGATCACAGAACTGGCGACTCTGCTGGGGAAACTATAAGTGAGGTGTACCTTAGGATTAGACCACTCTTATGTTTTCAATTGCTTGCTTTGCTTGATTTAATATTGTGGGTTTGCCTTGGAGTTTCTTAGATCCTAACCCGGATCTGGGGGATACCTTCTTAGAAAGTAGCAACAAACTGTGAGGGAACTGTGTGGGGTATACCGACACGGTTGAAGCAGTTTGCTACGTTGGTGTGGCACTTTGGTGAGTACCGGTAACCCTTGAGTCAAGTCAAGGAGAGTACGGGGCCGCCGCGTGGTGTCGTGAAGCATCAACTGACCTTAGGAACCTTAATTGAACCATCCTGGCCTCTTTAGGGGTAGTGAGATGACTGACTTTGGTGCAGTCCAAAGTTGGTTGATACTCGATACTACACTCATTGAGGGTTGTTTTCTTGGCAAATTTTGATCGCCAGTTCAGTGGCTAAATCAAAACAATGAACACAGAAAACAACCCAATGATATTGAACTCCTTAGAACCCGGTTACTTTTGATAGGACAGGTTTTTGAGCCCACCAACTTCAAGAGGGTAGTACCCCTAAACTTAATGCTGGCCTAAACTTTAAGGGTTCTCTGTGTGACTTGTGTTCCTTCAAACTTGATTACTTGCATGCTTGTTATCTGACACATGGGTTTCTTGCAGGGTTTGTTTACAGTCCTTAATCCGGACTCATAACAGGGTTTACCTACATTACTCCACGCATAGCATAACATCATGCCATCATACCGTTGCATACATCCTACATAAGGACTAATCCATTTCAAGGATCTCAAGGGTCTGTGATGCAGGTCATGATGAATCAAACTGTCTAGCAAGGGGCAAAGGGGATTTATTTTCCTCTAGCCAAGGTTAATGACTTGAGTCATGGGCTATGACCCACTCGATATGGTGAGCTTTGACTCTTGAAGAAGGACTCTCAACAACATGAAGTTCCTTCAATCAAGCTACCAAATTCAAATTCTGACAAGTTTCTCTGTTTACCTCGCGAGATCCTTGAAAACATTGCATGCATATCATACATATCATTGCATTATAGGTACACTGGTTACAGGTCACTTACCTTCTTTGCTGTTTATTTCAGCAGTCATCATGAATCCTGGATCATCCAATGAACAAGCTATCAAGGCCCTCCAGGCCCAGAACGCCCAGTTCCAGGAGCTGGTCATGAGCTTAGCCCAAGGACAACAGGAATTGAAGACTCTACTTTTGAAAAAAAAGAAGAAGAGGACTGTTTTGTTCAACCCTAGACGCATATCTGGGAATACACTGCAGAATGAAGCTGAGCGGACTACTCCATCTGTTGGGGAAGGTAGTCACCAAGAGGGAAGGGTTCCTAGTCCTATAGTCTCTGACACCGAGACAGATTTCAATGATGAACAGTACCCTCCTGCTGAGGACAGGTACAAGCAGCTGGAGGACCGGTTAAATGCTATGGAAATTCAACGTGTGCCTGGGTTGGACTTTGGGGACCTAGGTTTATCTTCTGGGGTGGTGATCCCTCATAAGTTCAAGGCACCTGCCTTTATAAAGTACGACGGGGCTTCCTGTCCTAAGCTGCACCTCCGTTCATACGCAAGGAAGATCCAGCCCTACACGGCAGACAAGAACCTATGGATCCATTTTTTCCAGGAAAGTCTTTCAGGGACTCAGCTCGAATGGTTCTATCAGCTGGATGGAACCAGTATTCATAACTGGGAGGACTTGGCAACTGCTTTTTATAAGCAGTATCAGTATAATGCCGACCTCGCTCCTACGCGTACCCAACTCCAGGGTATGTCACTAGGGACGGGTGAAGGTTTTAAGGAGTACGCGCAAAGGTGGAGAGACCTGGCTGGAAGGGTGCAGCCGCCTTTGACTGACCATGAACTCGTCGACATGTTCTTGGGGACCCTGTCTGGTCCTTTCTTCAACCATCTGATTGGGAATTCTTCTGCTGGGTTCACAGATCTGATCTTAACTGGTGAGAGGATAGAAGCTGGTATCAAGTCCGGGAAGATACAAAAGGGTGACTCCTCGAACGCTGAGAAGAAACCATTCAAGAAAGAGTCAAATGCTGCATACAGTCAGAAGGATCGTCGTGACCAACACGTAGGGGCAGTCATGATCTCAGGTTCTGCGTCATGCTGACAACCGCCAAAGGAAAATCAGCGAAGGCCAGACGAGCCTAAAAGACAATTCACCAACATCAACATGCCATTGTCACAAGCATTGTAGCACATGTTGAAAATGAATCTGATTGCGGTGATCAACCCTCCTGCAAATCCCAAGACCTCTTCTCCAAACTACAACCCAGATGCGAGGTGTGCTTATCATTCCGAAAGCCCGGGGCACGATACTGAGGATTGTTGGGCGCTGAAATACAAGATTCAAAACATGATCGACGCCAAGGAGATCGAATTCGAGCCTGCTGAGACTCCCAATGTGATCACTGCTCCCTTGCCAAAACATGGCTAGGATTGAGAGGCTCTTGTTCATTTAAATTCTGATATTGTATTTTTCTATGCTTATTCAAACAATTATCATGTCAAACTCTATTATTTCATTAATGCATTACACGTGTCTGCTTTGAAGTAATTGTGTTCTCTATATTCAAAATTGCTTTTATTTTTTCTTGATGTTCAACTCTCGATTAATAATTCTAAGCCTTTTGAGGGAGGATGACGAAAACGATACCACAATCTACAGTATGCTTTTGAACAGACCCTGCTGATGAGGTACAGGCATTGTTTCAATTCCTAAAACACTGGAGTTATAAGGATGATAATCCCTCGTCAACCCCTTTGAGCCAAAGAAGTAGGAGTTTTCTTTTTGAAAATTAAAACCCTTAATCATAACCTGGGGCAAGGTAGTTCTCTCAGCTGATCCAAGTGCACAACGAATGGCACCAAAGGAGTCCTTCCAAAATTAAAGACAGTGATGGTTCCGAATAATCATAAAGACAGACAGTCATCATTTCTCAAAATAAAGGCCCATTAAGTCAAAACCTATGAAGGAGACTTACAAAACTGGGGCATCCCGCTGACTGTAATCACAAAAGAAACAGTTCAGGCAAAAACGGGGATAACGAAATCAAAAAAGAAAGAGGTCCTGCAAACCCTTACAAAAATGACTGCCTATTCAAGATAAATTGTCAATATCCGAACCATCACTGGAATATCAGAGCAAAGACTCAAACAAGGTCTAACGCACGATCAGCTGAGTTTAGGTTTGAAGAACATCACTAAGAGCGGGTGGGTACAAATACTTTGAGCCTTTATCCTTTGTTTCTTAAACCGTGAACCAGGCCACGTTATAACCCTTAAAGGTCCTAGCTGAAGCATGGGTTAATTCGAAAGCATATTGTTACAAAGGTATCCTGACTCCTTAAGGCTCGCTGTAAAATCTTGAGTTGACATCACATGTTACATAATTTGCTTGTTTTACTGAAAAAATGCATTTTCAAAAACTTCAAGACAGACATAAGCTTTGCATTCTTGATATAACACTGTTTGCATATGACTATTTGTTCGAACAGCAGAGAAATTTGCACGACGAATATCTAAGTGAACAAAAGTACTTCCAACCAAGGGGCAGACATGATCATGGTCTATCATCTGGGGCAGTTAAGTCAAGATTCGGAGAATCTCTCAAAAGGCCAACCAGCTTGGGGAAAATCTCCATCTGGATCACTTGGAGCATTGGACGATCAAACGAAGATCTTCTGGTAGTAGGGCAACGCAACACTACTGACAGGGGCACCTCCCTACATCCTAAGAGCACGGACATAGTCGAAAAAATACTGCGCATAATCAAAGACCCGCTAGGTTGACGCACCTAGGCAAAAATAAGGGCTTCCCGGCGAACCAAAAGGGTTCGGGAAAAATAAGGGATGAAAATGAAAAAACTCTGTACACCCGGCAAGTCGAAAACCTGAAAAGGCGGCTTGGGCAAAAATGGGTATCCCGGTGGACTGAAAACCCGAAAGGGCGGTCCAGGAAAAAGTTAGGGGTCAAAAGCGTACGACTATGTCCCGGCATCCCGTCACTTGTATACCAGAAGAAGATTTGTCAATCAAGACCTCCACAGGTACCTTCTCCCTCAGAAACTGGGGCAATAATGAGTTGTCTAAGCAATCTGGTTGCTCTGTCCACCAAGGTACTAAGGTAGGTTCGGCTGAAGAACAACCAAGATACCTTCACTCCCCGCAGAGTAAGACAAGATTCAGCAACACTCTCCCCTGAGCAGAGTTGGTCTCCAATCAGCCCCGAAAAGGCACAGTATCTCCAGTAAGTCAGCGATACTCTCCCCAAGCAGAGTTAGTCTACTGTCAGCCTTAAGGAAGTTGGGTATCCCCAGAAAATCTCAACATTCCCCAGCGGAGTACAGATGTTCCTAAGCGAGCATCCCCGGCAGTCTTAATATAAGACTGTTCCCCGGCGGAATACCAGACACCCCAGTGGAGCCATTCCCCAGTACAGTTCAAAAGTTTCCCCAGGAAAGTTGAATCAATCTCCCCAGTAGATTCTGGAAGCTTATCCCCAGTAGATTCTGGAAGCTTATCCTCTGCAGAGAACGAGAGCTGCTCCCCGGCTTTATTCAAAGGTTATTCCCCACCAGGGCTTATAACTGGGTTATCCTCAGCTAATTACCACGGAAAGGTCGTCCTCGGAGAAGTTCTTCCTATCCCCCATCGGAGTTCATCAAATCCTCCAACATAACTTATCAACGGAATCCCCAGCGGAGTTCTCATCAAAACCTCAGCGAAATATCTCTTCCCACAGAATAATTCCCCGCAGAGTAATCTCTTCACCAGGATTATTCCCCAACGGAGTCATCTTCTCCTACCGGTTTATTCTTGTAATCATCATCCCCAGCGGAAACAAAGAACTCTACTCTTCAACATCAGCCCAGGATTCAACAAACTCCCGGCATTCGTCAAGGATTTATTTTCCCAAACGAGAATACATTCATAAACATCACATATTCATACATTATAGCATGCATACGCATAATACAACACAAATCTCATTTATTTTTGAGAACATCTTAAAATCATGCAGTTCATGCATCATGACGTTGCATATTGCTAACGTTTTTGCCTTTTCAGGAAAAGGTCAAACAAAAGATGATTACCATCTACCTTTGTAGTTCCAGATCAACACCGGTAACAAGCCAGGAAAATTCTGTGGACGACTAGTCGTGGGTTAATACCTGAAACCAAACAATTATCCACTTGATCAACAGGAAACCCTACACCGGTTCCTTCCCAGCTTCAGATGTAGTTTTACACGGACTCATCCTCAGGCAACCCTACACCGGTTCCTTCTCAATTTCAGACGAAGTTTTACACGGACTCGTCCTCAGGCAACCCTACACTGGTTCCTCCTCAGTTCCAAGACGAAGTTTTACACGAACTTACCTTAAAGTAACCCTACACCGGTTCCTTTTCTTTCAGAAGAAGTCTTACACGAACTTATCTCAAGATGACCTTACCCCGGTTCATCAAGAAGTTTTACACGAACTTATCCTGCAGTAACCTTACCCCGGTTCCTCCAGAAGTCTTACACAGACTTATCTCAAGATGACCTTACCCCGGTTCATCAAGAAGTTTTACACAAACTTATCCTGCAGTAACCTTACCCTGGTTCCTCAAGAAGTCTTACACGGACTTATCTCAAGATGACCTTACCCCGGTTCATCAAGAAGTTTTACAGAAACTTATCCTGCAATAACCTTACCCCGGTTCATCAAGAAGTTTTACACAAACTTATCCTGCAGTAACCTTACCCCGGTTCCTCCAGAAGTCTTACACGGACTTATCTCAAGATGACCTTACCCCGGTTCATCAAGAAGTTTTACACAAACTTATCCTGCAGTAACCTTACCCCGGTTCCTCCAGAAGTCTTACACGGACTTATCTCAAGATGACCTTACCCCGGTTCATCAAGAAGTTTTACACAAACTTATCCTGCAGTAACCTTACCCCGGTTCCTCTAGAAGTCTTACACGGACTTATCTCAAGATGACCTTACCCCGGTTCATCAAGAAGTTTTACACGAACTTATCCTGCAGTAACCTTACCCCGGTTCCTCCAGAAGTCTTACACGGACTTATCTCAAGATGACCTTTCTCCGGTTCATCAAGAAGTTTTACACGAACTTATCATGCAGTAACCTTATTCTGGTTCCTCCAGAAGTCTTACACGGACTTATCCCGAAGTGACCTTACCCCGGTTCCTCCAAAACTTTTACACGAACTTATCCTGAAGAAACCCTACACAGGTTCTCTCTCTCTCCAGACGTAGTTTTACACGGGCTCGTCGTCATAGAAACCCTAGACATGTTCTCTCTTCCTAAAGATGCAGTTTTACACGAACTCGTCATCAGAAACCCTACCCAAGTTTTACTTCTTCCAGGATGTAGTTTTACACGGGCTCATCATCAAAGTAACCCCACACAGGTTCCCTTCTCAAACTCCAGACGTAGTTTTACACGGACTCGTCATCAGTAAACCCTACACAGGTTTCCTTCTCAGCTCTAGATGCGGTTTTACACGGACTCGTCATCAAAGTAACCCTAAACAAGTTCCTTCTCCATTTCAGATGCAGTCTTATACGGACTCATTATCAGTAAACCCTACACAGGTTTCCTTCCTCCAAAGATGCAGTTTTACACGAGCTCATCATCAGTCAACCCTACACAGGTATCCTTCTTTCCAAGATGCAGCTTTACACAAGCTCATCATCATGCAACCCTACACAGGTTCCCTTTTTCAACTTACAAAAATTACAGTTCAACAGACCACCTCCAGATGGCATCTATAAGCCCATCCACCTATCAACAGTCTCCAAATGGCATCTATAAGCCCATTCCCGACAAAGTTCTATCCCAGTTCCAAATGGCATCTATAAGCCCATTCCCGACAAGGTCCAGTCACACCTCCAGATGGCATCTATAAGCCCATCCTCCTATCCACCATCTCTCCAAATGACATCTGTAAGCCCATTCCCGACATCACATTGCTGATACCTCACTATGTGAGTGCAAATTTCTGGGCACTCTAGTGTTCAATCATCTTCCACCTTCGGATCACGAAAGGCACACAAGCCAATCTACATCCTCAGGTCTAAGAAGATTGAACATGGGCAACTGTTGTACCCTAAAATTTGCCCTCCCATATTCTTCAAAGTTTTGACAAGCATCATCTCAAATTGCTCAAGTCTACTCAAGGGCTACACAGTCAAGCATCCTCCTAAGTCAGTCAAAATTAGGGTTTGGGTTCTTGCAAGGAAGTTGAGGTTTTCAAGGGCTCAATCAAGTCCCACATGCCCATAAACATTGTCAAGCATCTACATGCCAAGTTTCAAGACTCACAATGCCAAGTTACACAATCAAAAGCTCCATTTGACCTATAGATAACTGTAGGGGTAAAATGGTCATTTGGCAGTCAAAAGTCAAAAAATTTGGTCAACATCTTATTTTGAAGCCACAATCATCATTTGGTCAAATCTTGACCATGATTTCACAAGAATGGCTCAAAAATCATCAAGATGCAAAAGTTTCTATTTTTGGACAGCTAAAAAGTCAACTGTAACTTGACCAAGGCATAACTTTTTCATGGGTCATCAGAAAAATCCCATCCAATGCTCATTTTGAAGGGGATGACATTTCCTACAACTCATCTTCACATTCCAAGTCCAATAAATGCTCTCACAAAAAGTTATCAATTTCAACATTATAGGTCATTTTCAAAAGTCAACAAAAAGGCATTTTAAGTCCAAGACCATAACTTGATATTGGTAACTCAAAATGACATGGGACCAAAGTCATTGGTTAGAGGACTTCAAGACCTTTCCAAAATGTCCAAAAACATATTCATATGATCAAAATTGAGCAAGATATGCATTGGAGAAGTTGGGAAATTTTTGTGAAATGGCAAAAGTCAACTATCCTTGAAACTTCAATTTTTGACAAAAGGGCCCACTTTTTTCCACTTGATTCAGCCTTTTCATGCCACCCACGTGTCCCATGATCAATTTCAAGACCAAATAATTATTTTTCTATTTTTATTTAATTTTTATGGATTTAATTCATTTTAATCCATAATAATTCAAGTAAATCTAAAAAAATTAATTAAATGGTATCTTATGGTTTGAATAGCCTTCATGAAGCATTTGCAACCTACCAATTTCGTGCTAAGCTCATTTAGGCATGAAAATTCAAATTTTGAACAAGCTTTGAAAGGCCTTTAATGGTGGTTAAGACAAAATCCAAAGCTTAATTGCAATGGTTAAAGGCTCCTAAATGTGACTTATTCTCACTCATTACTATATATGCAAGCCTTGCAAGCCTCATTCACAACCAAGAGAGAGCAGAAATGGCCAGAGCAAAAACTGAAAATTGTCCAAAAAGTGAGAGATCAAAAGCATAGTTGCAAGCGTTTTCAGATCAAAGCAAGCACGTAGCTTTCTTCCTTGCCACCCCCTGAAGCCAAAGCAACCACAAATGTGTCCTAAGGTCCACTGAATAGCGCTGTAAGTACTCACGAAATCACCTCTGAACATGGAGTCGTGTTTTCCCATTCTTGCATTTTTTTTTGGAAAATAATAGCATATTCATACTCCATACCTGATTTCCAATGCAACTGTTATATTCAATTTCATTTTTAGGCTTCGTATGACAATACCCGTGCCTAGGGTTTGTTTGCTTTGTTTTTAGGTATTTTTTCTACAGGTGAAATTGGGACTACCATGCTCCTCAGTCAACTACGCCATGGACAATTTCAAAAGTCAAAAAGGCTTGAGACAATGGGCCTAAATTCCTGATTCACCTCCCAAAAAAGGCCTACACCCCCCCCCCCCCTTGGGTTTTGCATTTTACATTTTATTTTCTTTCTTTTTATTGTTTTATTTATTTCTATTGTTTTTTTATTAATTATTCCCCAGCCAATTAATCATTTTTACAAATAAAAATTCAAAAACAAAAAAACACTTTATTATTTATTAACTTATTTTGTAAATAAATTCTAATATTAATTAATTAGTTGTGTAATTAGGACAATTTTAACATTTTTTTAATAAAATTAATTTAGAATTAGGTCTTTCACTTTCAATTTTTAATTTCCTTTTTTGTTTATTTCCTTTAAAAACATAAAAATACAAAAAAAAAATTTCTTTTAATAAATTAATTAATTAGTAATTAGGCTTTATTTAATTAATTGCAATTTCAAAAAAAGGGTCAACACCCTAAGGACATTTCCGATTAAATTTCTATTCGCGCGTATTTATTTATTTTGATTATTTATGTAACTGCTTCTGGAAATGTAATAGCTAATTAGGACCTCCTTTATCGCTTTATTTATTTTCTCGCACTTTATTTTCCAAAACGGGTTTTGTTTTTTGGCGATGTATAGACCCGCGCCTTGTAATAACTAGATTTAAATTTCCGCAATTTATTTTCCGCACTCATAACTGTTAAAAAAATGCCTGCAAGAATGTATGTAAATAAAATCAATCCGTAGCTCGCAAATAACATGCAAAGACAAACATTAACTGAAAAACAACACACATGCACATACCACCCCTAGGGTACGCCTCACTGGTTGCCTCGAACGTGGTCATCAAGTATAGGGTGTCTTAGAGGTCGCCCTTTTGTCAAAAGATCTCGTCGCCTCGAAACGGTTGCCTCGGATAAAAAAGGATCTAGGACATTTGGGTTACTTCTAAGGTGTCCTACCATTGCTTCAGTGACCACATTGTCCCGATAATCGAATTGACCCGAACACCTCCAACGATGGTGCTACCTACCCCTCAATGGTGGGATAGCACTATCTAAAGGACTCTTACACAGCTTAATTCCTTAGAGTAGGTAGATTCTCATGGGTACTTGCTCTTTCAAACAAACAAAAACATCTTTTCACACTTACACTTTCTAAAAGTTTTCAAACAAATTTTTCATACACTCTTGAGGACAGATACAAGAGTTACTTAGAAAATTTTCAAACTAAACTTTTTTCAAACCCACACACACTTGAAAGGCAAACAATTTTGAAAACATAAGAGCAAGTACCTAAAAGCCCATGGATAACCATGGATAGAAAGGGTGCTAACACCTTCCCTTTCTATAAATCTACCTCCCGAACCGAGAAACATTCTCGAATAAGGAATTTTGATGTGCTTTTATGCTTTCCATGTTGGAGAACATAAAAGACGGTGGCGACTCTTGCTTACCGCGACATTTCGCGAACCAGCTTAAAAAAACAGTCAGTTCTATTTCCACCAATCACAGACTTGTTTTGTTTAAGAAAAGATTTAAGTTTTGTTTAAGAAAATATTTTTGGTCTTTTTGTTTTAAGAAATAAAATAAAGCATGTAAATGTAAAATGTTTTTGGTGTTTTTGATTAATGAAAATAGAAAAGATAGAAAAAATAGTAAGGAAAACGAAAATAGAATCAGCGCATTACTGAACTAAAAGAGGTCAGAAGTTCTGACTCTGGCGTGCTGCAAAAATAGAAATCATATTAGTAGAAATAGGTAAAGTCAGAAGTTATGGGTCCGCTGGGAACAAAGAAGATTTCAAAAGTTCTGATGCCACTGGCAGAACTTCTTCTCCCTCTCCATGCTAGTCAGAACATCTGCAACTCAGTCATTTCTCAACAAAACAGAAGATGCGCATATAACAGTTATGGCAGGTTTCATATTGTTTCAAAAACAAGAGATATCAGAACTATAAATCAGAAGCAAGCATGAATTTGTTAATCCTAATTCTGAGTCCTAATTTCTTCAAGAAGTTCTGGATTGAAATTATCCCTACTTAGGCAAACATACATGGAATATATGAATATATAATGAATCAGATTCAGGATGTCTACATTGTGTTTTTGAACGTGAAAATCTAACAATGTTTAAGTAATATGACGAGAGTTAGCAGAAGCTTACCTTGCAGTTGGAAAATGTTCTGTGAGTTGGAGTCTGGTTCTGACCGCTTGTGATGTTCTGACTAGCTTCCTCACGTACTCAGTAGGCTGGAAACTTTCAACTTGGGCTATGAATGATTGGAAAATTCTGGAACAGCCAAGGAGCAAAGTTCTAACTTCTTTAAGGTGGATATTGATGGAGAGTGTGTTACAGTTTGTCTATAGAAGTTAGTATGGCTTCTGAATGTATATCAAAAACTGTATGCAGAAGCTAACAGGTTTTGTATTTTTGTGTTTGCAGTTTTGGACTCTTGGAATTTTATTAGGGGTTCAAGGATTTTTATTTCTCAAATTTCTGACCTCTTTACAGTTGCCAATGAAGTCCAATTTATAGGCAAAGGTTTAGTAGCTTGGATAGGTCAAGGGGTATAACCATCATATGCTAGGCGCTGACTTGTTCTTGAAGTAGGTTCAAATAGGTATGGTGGTTAGCAGCTTTAGCAGCGCCAAAGCCGGATTTGTAAGCAGGAATTAAGGAAAGGCAACCTCAAAAACAAAGCAACGTATGGGCCCAACACACTCTTGTACAAAAGTTTGCTTTTCCAAGACAGTAATGATACCTCTATGCCACACGTGAGATTAAATGATAATGAGATATATCAAACCGGAAATTCTGTAATGTGAGATTATGCATCATTGCTTAATTTTGGATCATAAGTTCAGCTTCAGCGTAACTTAGAATAGACATCCAACTTATGATCTTTGTATCTCCTTGCTCCAGCATGTTCTGAAGGAGTTCTCAGACCTTCCAGGAAGCTTGCAACACGCTTTGTAACCTTCTTTGAATTACCCTTGCAAACTCTGACTGAACCTTTATGAAAACTGTTTTAGAAGTTCTGACCAAAATCTGTTTTAAAAGTGTCCAGAATTTGCTGAATGCTTCAGTTTCAGAGACGTGTCTTTGAGGATTTAACTTAAAATCCCAGCATTTCTAGGAGAAGTTATGTTCTGTAATATTTTAGGTATTATTGAGATCTAAAACTCTTGTGTCAGAAGTTCTTCTAGAATCATCTTGCATCATGATGATAATCTGATCAGAAGTTTTGAGCTTGTCATATTTCTTAAACACTTAAAAACATTCTAAGTATTTAGAAATTTGACTTTTCCCAAAGTAATTTTGACTTTTGAATATCTTGATGAAACAAATCTCACATTCCAACATGTCTTGATTAAATATAATTCTTGAAACTTGATTTTGATCCAAAAGTCAAAGTTTGACTTTTAGTATGCAAATGTCCATTTTACCCTTGTGAATGACTTTCTTGGAAAATTTGTAATTCAAGGCTTGAAATTGGACGGGAACAAACCTGAGGGTCCAGGGTGATCTTTTGAGAAAATTCTTGAGAAATGAGAGGGCAAATTTTTGGGTACAATAGCTGCCCCTGTTCAATCTTCTTAAACCTGAAGAGTTAGATTGGCGGATCCGCCATTTGTGATTTGAAGGTGGAAGATGATTGGACACTAGAGTGCCCAGAAATTTGCACTCGATGATGTGGTGATTGATTGTGTAGGGAATGGGCTTAAAGATGCCATTCAAAAGTGATTGGTGACAAAATTTGAAGAAGTATCAGAATAAATTTCTGGTTGATTTATACTAAAATAGAGGATGTGTTAGGTTGAGTACCAGAATAATATCCATGAATGGATTTTATCTGACTCGTATCTAAAAGTTGTCTTTGAATGAGTATCAGGATGGCATCCGTATCTGGTGTGTATCTGAACTGTATCTGAAAGCTGAATCTGAATGAGTATTAGATGGTATCTGTATATGGTGCGTATCTGAACTGTATCTGAAAGCTGTTTTGAATGAGTATCAGGATGGAATCCGTGTATGGAGTGTATCTGAACTGTATCTGAAAGCTGAATCTGAATAAGTATCAGGATGGCATCCGTATCTGGTGTGTATCTGAACTGTATCTAAAAGCTGTCTTTGAATGAGTATCAAGATGGCATCCGTATCTGGAGCGTATCTGAACTGTATCTGAAAGCTTAATCTGAATGAGTATTAGGATGGCATCTGTATCTGGTGTGAATCTGAATTGTATCTGAAAGCTGTCTTTGAATGAGTATCAGGATGGCTTCCGTATCTGGTGCATATCTGAACTGTATCTGAAAGCTGAATCTGAATCAGTATCAGGATGGCATTCGTATCTGGTGCGTATCTGAACTGCATCTGAAAGCTATCTTTGAATGAGTATCAAGATGTCATATGTATCTGGAGTGTATCTGAACTGTATCTGAAAGCTGAATCTAAATGAGTATCAGGATGGCATCTGTATCTGGTGCGTATCTGAATTGTATCTGAAAGCTGAATCTAAATGAGTATCAGGATGGCATCTGTATCTAGTGCGTCTCTGAAAGCTGAATCTGAATGAGTATTAGGATGGCATCCGTATCTGGTGCATATCTGAATTGTATTTGAAAGCTGTCTTTGAATGAGTATCAGGATGGCATCTGTATCTGGAGCGTATCTGAACTGTATCTGAAATCTGAACATTGTTAATGGTAGCCGTTTGATTAATATTATCCTGAAAAGGGTAAAATGTTAGCTAATATGCAATGTTATGTTGTATGAAATGTGTAGTATAATGCATTCGTGTTATTAATGTTTATGATATATGGATGTGATGTATGCGTATGTGAGCTAGTTTGTTGCATTGCTGTTGGATTGGGGAAAATAAATCCTTGACTACTGCTGAGGATATGGAGTATAAGTCTCCATGTTGTGGAGTTGAAGTGCTGATGAATTTCCCTTTAAAGAAATAAACTCTGTTGTAAGGGGAATGTACTATTTGGAAAAAAATCTGGTTGGGGAATTCTGAGAAATTTGGCGACTTCTACAGGGGATTGATAAACTGGAAGCTTTGTTCTGCTGGGGATTAAACTGCACACTGTGGGGAACTTTATGGAGATAAAATTAGAGAGATTTCCCTATCTCTTAAAGCCATCAGCGATTGTATTTTATTTTGTTTATTTGTTTAAAGTAATTATGTTCAAATGCATATGTTCAACAATGAATCATTGGACGTTTTTGTAAACAAAACACAAGCGTAAAGAAAAACATATAGTTTTTGCACTTTCAAAGGGATATCTTTGTATTGACTTTGAGTAAGTATTTTGTACAATGAGACGAACATTCTAGTAAGAGAATGCCGTCATAAAAAAATGAAAATTTTGATACAAAGAAAAGATAGCTATGTGCAATAATCCCATGGGGTCCCATTCTGCTATAGCCTTCGTATCTCTGAGCATCTTGTCTATTTGTTGCCTCGTCCGAAGATGATTGAATTGATCAGAACCTCTGAGTTTTCCAGTTGAAGCCAAAGGTTGTCCGTAAGGTGATCCAATGGGACATAGTCATACGCTTTAATTCCCTCACTTTTGCCTGGACCGCCCTTTCGGGTTTTCAGTCCACCGGGAAACCCTTTTTTGCCCAAGTCGCCCTTTCGGGTTTTCAACTTGCCAGGTGTACAGATTTTTTTTTGTTTTATCCCTAATTTTTGCCCGAACCTTTTTGGTTCGCCGAGATCCCTTGTTTTGCCTAGGTGTGTCAACCTAGCAGGTCTCTCATGCGTAGTATCTTTTGACCATGTCTGCGTTTGCAGGGTGCGGCAGGTCGTCGCCATCCATGGTGGTTAAGATCATTGCTCCACCAGAGAATATTTTTTTATTACAAACGGTCCTTCGTATGTAGGAGTCCATTTTCCCCTAGGATCACCTTGCGGCAATATGATACGTTTGATCACCAGATCCCTAACTTGATACACTTATCGTCTGACCTTTTTGTTGAATGCCTTGATCATCCGTTTTTGATACATTTGACCCTGACAGATAGCAGTAAGCCTTTTCTGATTAATCAAGTTTAGTTGATCAAGTCGAGTCTGGATCCAATCCTCTTCATTCAACCTTGCATCCTTCATAATTCTCAGAGAGGGGATTTGAACCTCAATAGGCAAGACAGCCTCCATGCCGTATACCAGAGAGTAAGGTGTTTCCCCGGTTGATGTGCGAGCTGTGGTACGATATCTATGGAGAGCGAATGGTAGCATCTCGTGCTAGTCTTTGTATGTGACTGTCATTTTATGTATGATCTTTTTAATGTTCTTATTCGCGACTTCGACAACACCATTCATCTTTGGCCGGAAAGGGGAAGAATTGTGAAGTTGGATCATGAATTATTCGCACAAGGCGGTGATCATAGTATTATTTAAGTTTGTACCATTGTCTGTAATGATCCTCTCCGGGATACCGTAGCGGCAAATGAGATTCTGCTTAATGAATCGGGCTACAACATTCTTGGTAACGGAAGCGATAGAAGCTGCCTCCACCCACTTGGTAAAATAGTCAATGGCCACTAGGATGAAGCGGTGTCCATTGGAGGTTGTTGGCTTGATTTCCCCAATCATATCAATCCCCCACATAGCAAAGGGCCAAGGATCCGTTAAGACATTCATAGGAACCAGAGGTACGTGCACCTTATCAGCATAAATTTAACACTTATGGAAGGTTCGAGAGTGTTGATAGCAATCGGCTTCCATGGTAGACCAATAATAGCCTGCCCGTAGGATTTTCTTTTCCATCGTATATCCACTGGAATGGGTGCCAAAAGTGCCTTCATGTAACTCTGCCATGATCCTTTCAGCTTCAACCTTGTCTACGCACTAAAGTAATACGGATTCATGGATGCGTTTGTAAAGAATGCCATTACTAAGGAAGAACTTAGCAGAGAATATCCTTAAGAACTTCTTATCATTGAATGAAGCTCCTTCAAGATATTATTAGGTTTCGAGATACCTCTTGACTTCGTGAAACCAAGGTTGGTCCACTACTTCTTCAGTATTAATCTCGTGACAGTGTGCTGGTTCATCCCTTTGTTCAATGGTGATCTGGGGAGCCTCGTTATCCCATTTAAGTTTAAATATAGATGACATTGTGGCTAGTGCGTCTGCTAGCTGATTTTCTTCTCGCGGGAAATGCTCGAAGGTAATCTTTTCAAAATGTGGGAGCAATGTCAAAACATGTTCTTTGTAAGGGATAAGGTTAGGGTGTTTGGTATCCCACTCCCCTTTGATTTGGCTGATAACCAAAGTTGAATCTCCGAATACATTTAAATATTTGATCCCCAAGTCTATGGTAGCTTTGAGGTCAAAGATGCATGCTTCGTATTCCGCCGTGTTATTTGTACAATTGAAGCATAGTCTTGAAGTAAATGGAGTATGAAACCCTTCAGGAGATATGAGTACTGCACCAATACCATTTCTGAGTGTGTTAGATTCCCCATTAAAAACCAGGGTCCATCGGGATCCTTGTTCAGGTTCATCATATGGTCTGAATTCTTCACAGTTATTTACCGTCATGATGTCTTCATCTGGGAATTCGAACTTCATGGGCGGGTAGTCTTCCACGGCTTGGTGAGCAAGGTGATCAGCTAGTACACTGCCCTTTATAGCTTTCTGGGTAGTATACTGTATGTTATATTCTGTCATGATCATCAGCCATCTCGCTATTCTTCTAGAGAGAGCAGGTTTCTCGAAGATGTATTTTATTGGATCCATTTTGGATATCAACAAGGTAGTATGGGTCAGCATATACTGTCTTAGCCAGCGAGCATCCCATGCCAAAGCGCATCAAGTTTTCTCGAGCAGTGAATATCTTGTTTCACAGTCAGTAAACTTTTTGCTCAGGTAATAAATGGCGTGCTCTTTTCGGCCAGACTCGTCATGCTGCCCCAGCACACACCCCATTGAATTTTCTAAAACAGTCAGATACATGATCAACGGTCTTCCCCCGACTGGTGGCATCAAAATAGGAGGCTCTTGCAGGTACTCTTTGATCTTGTCGAAATCAGTTCGGCATTCATCATTCCATTTGACTACTTGATCTTTCTTCAATAGTTTGAATATTGGTTCACAAGTAGCTGTCAAGTGAGAAATGAATCTGGCAATGTAGTTCAAACGTCCCAGGAATCCTCTGACTTCCTTTTCAGTATGAGGAGCAGGCATCTCTTGTATCGCTTTTACTTTGGCAGGATCTACTTCAATACCCTTATTGCTGACGATAAAGCCTAGGAGCTTACCAGACCTTACTCCAAACGTGCATTTATTTGGGTTCAACCTCAGCTTGTATTTCTTTAGCCTCTCAAACAGTTTCTGTAAATGATCAAGATGCTCTTCTTCTGTTTGAGATCTAGCTATCATGTCGTCCATATAGACCTCTATTTCGTGATGTATCATGTCGTGAAATAGAGCCACCATGGCATGCTGATAGGTTGCCCCCGCATTCTTTAGTCCGAATGGCATAACCTTGTAGCAGAATATGCCCCATTGCGTGACAAAGGTTGTCTTCTCCATGTCCTCAGGCGCCATTTTAATTTGGTTGTAACCTAAGAAACCGTCCATGAAGGAAAACACTTTATGTTGTGTAGTATTTTTAACTAGGGTGTCAATGTGAGGAAGTGGGAAATCATCCTTAGGGCTTTCCCTATTCAAATCTCTGTAGTCTATGCACATTCTTACCTTGCCGTCTTTTTTGGGCACGAGAACGACATTGGAAACCCATTGTGGATAGGAGGTGACGGCCAAGAATCCAACATTGAATTGTTTCATGACTTCTGCTTTAATCTTCTCTAACATATTTGGTCTCATTCGATGGACCTTTTGTTTTACTGGTGGGCAATCCTCTTTTGTAGGTAGACGATGTACCACAATATCTGCATCAAGTCCTAGCATGTCTTCATACGACTAGGAAAAAACTTCAACATACTCGTGTAACAATTGAATCAGACGCTCGTTGACACTGGGTTCCATATCGGTACCCATCTTGACCTCTCTTTTGTCTTCTTCGGTACCTAGGTTGATCGTATCCACAGGTTCCTCGTGGGGCTGAATGGTTCTCTCTTCTTGTTGTAGCAATCTGGAAAGTTCCCCTGGTACTTCACAATCTTCCTCACCTTCGTCTTCGGCTTGGTAGATTAGATTTTCAGAGTCACAGAAGGCCATAGAAGAACCATTACCCATGGGATCCCGAATGGATGTAGACCTGTATTGTGAGTATGAGTGCGTGTAAGGGTATAACTATCTTTGAAAGAAATTAAAAATGTAAAAAGAAAAACAATGAGCATAAAGTTTGTATGCAAAACGACCATGATTCATTGATGTCATATGGAGATGAGATAATAACCCTTACAAATGGACCGTTGTGCCTCGGGTAAGACACAAGGTTTTAAGAGTTTAAAATGTTTTAATATTATAGATCCAACAAAATATGAAGACAAATTACTGTGGGATAAAAGTGATCAAGATAAAATCTCTAGCCTCCCAATTGCTGAGCCCTCCAATGACAGTTGGGAAGATCCAATCCTCCAGGTGGCATCCATCTTCATCATCCTCTACCGTGTTGACTTCACGGTTGCTGATCTTCAGGGGTGGTCCTCCAACACGAGCGTGGCGTACAGCCTTCTAAGCACTTGAAGTGAAACCTAGGCCAAACTTGTCAGATTTGTATGGGATATCTGGGAGTTGTCCCCAGATAATGCACCCACCTTCTTCTATCACTGCCTTTGCATCCTTCAAAGATGACATCGTGAGTGGAGGCCTTGTGATCTTTGGAACAACCCTGGTTACTGCCACATCTTGTGGGACTTCTTTAAAATGTTGGAATGGAGTTTCAATAAACTCACCATCTAACTCCACATATCTGAAGGAATTGAGATAGATGATCATATACTCTTCTTCTCCATGAATGGTGATAATCTTCCCTTGAATTGGATACTTCAGCATTTGGTGTAACGTAGAAGTAACAGCGACAACATTGTGAATCCACGATCTGCCTAGCAAGCAGGAATACGAAGGGCGGATATCCATTACATAAAAAAGTTGAGTCAAATGTTTGGGTTCCAAACTTTATGGGGATATTCACTTCCCCATGCACCATCCTCTTTGAGCCGTCAAAGGCCCTCACTACTATGTTACTTGGCTTCAATGTCAATCCCTCACAGTCAAGCCCATCAAGAGCCTTTTTAGGCAATACATTCAGAGATGAGCCAGTGTCCACCAAAACATGAGCCAAGGTTGTGCCCCTGCATTCCACTGAGACATGCAATGCCTCATTATGCTTCCTTCCTCTTGGCGTTAAACCAGCATCCTAAAAACCTAGGCCATTATTTGCAATCAAGCTGGCTACGCAGTCTTGGAACTGATCGGCAGATGTCTCTTGGGGTACATGAGCGGTTTTTAAGAATTTTACCAAGGCCTTTGCACGCGCCTCGGAACATATTAGTAAAGCCAGCATGGAAATTTTAGATGGAGTTTGCCCCAGTTTCTCAACTACATTGCAGTCGCTTGTTTTTATGATCTTTAGAATTTTCTCCATCTCTTTCCGGGAGGTCTCAGAGATAGCCAATGTTTGTGTCTTCGTCTTGACAGACTCAATCAGAACACCTTTTCCTCGAGTCTCGGTTAACTTGGTAACATGAGTGTCAGTAGGAGTGATAACAAGAGTTGTAATAGCTTTGTCAGTTGGAGTATTGGTGAAGATGATCGTAGGACTGGGAATAGCCTTCAGAGGAGCAACAACAACAGGAATGATTACGGGTCCAGAAACTACTTTTAGGGGAGCAATTTTTGGAGAGAATATCCTTCCGCTTCGGGTAATCTTGCTAGTCCCGACAATTTTACTGATATCGGAGTTATCTTTCTCAGAACTTGAATCTTCGGCAGCTGTCCAATCTTGCTTGATATCGTGGTAGTAGACATCCCCTCCATAATTCCATGGTACGGTTTTGTCTGACAAATACGGGACTGGTCCAGGCATTGTAATTACCAAAGGAGCTACTTTTGAAACTGATGTAATTCTAACGAGTCTTTTTGGTGGAGACCCTGGAAGAATTGTCAGAAATGGTCACAATGGAAACATCATTATAAGAAACAGGTGGAACAAAAGTCTTTTCGAACAAAATCTCCTTGTTATCTATTAGGCATTGAACGCCTGCTTTCAACAACGGACAGCTGGTTGGTGAAGACAAACAGAAATGACAGCTTTCATCACAGCCCGGGAAAACACTGGCATTCAATAAGTTCTTTTTGATGGTCAGCAGTGGGGTCATAAGTTCATCAACTGAAGTAACAAACATATCCTTTTCAATGGCGTCGGCATTATGGTCGTGCTTAGGCATAGGGGCAGAAATGACATTGGGCTTTTCTGGCGTATCGAATTCAATATCTTTGGCATCAAGGAGGTCTTGTACTTTGTTCTTTAGAGCCCAATAGTTGTTAGTGTCATGGTCGAGACTCTCAGAGTGGTATGCACAGCGGGCATTAGGATGATAGTGAGGAGATGTTGTGTTAGGGTTCTTTGGAGCTTCTTTCAAAGTCACTAGGTTGGATATTAGCAAGTGTGGCAATACTTGAGATAGGGTCATGTTCATTCTGGTGAACTGTCTAACTGGTCTTTCCAATCTTGGCTGATTGTTCCTTTGTTGATCAGGCGCGGGTTTAGGAATCATAACGGCCCCCACCATTGGACGGAGTTCAGCCCTATCTTGATTTCTATGACGATACACAGCAACCACTTATTTCTTTCCAATGAATGGCTTCCTTACAGCGACAGAGGATGTATCTTTTTGAATCTTTCCATTCTTTATCTCAGCTTCTACCCTTTCTCCGGTCAATATTAATTCAGTAAAACCCGCTGATGAACTCTCAATTAGGTGATTGAAGAAGGGACCAGACAAGGTGCCCAAAAACATGTCTACCAACTCTCTTTCAGATAGAGGAGGTTGAACTCGTCTGGCCAAGTCTCTCCATTTTTGCGCATAGTCCTTGAAGCCTTCATTTGAAACCATGGCCATACTCTGGAGTTGAGTACGGGTAGGTGCAAGATCAGCATTATATTAGTATTGTTTGTAAAAGGCTGCAGCAAGATCTTCCCAGTTGTGAACATTGGCTCTTTCTAGCTGATAAAACCTGTCAAGTTGAGTTCCAGACAAACTGTCTTGGAAGAAATGTACCCATAAATCTTTGTCAGCGGTATGAGGCTGGATTTTCCTCACATAGGACCGGAGATGCATTTTAGGGCATGAGACTCCGTCATATTTGGCAAACACAGGTGCTTTGAATTTTGGAGGAATAACAATTCTTGACACTAAACCCAACTCCTCAAAGTCCAAAACAGGCACTTTTTGGATTTCCATTGCATTCAATAGTTCTTCTATATGCTTATACTTGTCATCGGCTGGAGGGTATTGTTCTTCAGAATAGTCTTCTTCCTCTTCTTCTTCTGAATCAGACTGAACAATTGTTTCCTTACCCTTCCCATCTTGGTTGTCTTTCTCACCGGATGTCGTAGCAAAGTCTAAGGCCCTTATTGTCTGCCCTTGGAATCTTCTTCCCATGTTCAAAATTCTGGTTATCTTCTTCGTCTTCTTTTTCTTCTCCTCAACCAGCAAGGTCTTCAACTCTTCTTGTCCTTTAGCCAGAGTTAAGAACAACTGTTGAAACTGTACATTCTGAACTTGGAGGTCCTTCACCGTTTGCTCGAGATCCATCTTACTGAAATAAACAGTAGAGAGATGAGGAGACCTTTTTCAAGAAACCTGCTTATGTAATGATGAATGATAAATGTGTATGCAATGATTTCAAGGATTTTAAGATTTGAATTCTTTTTAGACAAAAAGGAAACACGTGTTATATTAATAGATTAAAGCTTGATTACATCAATGCCTTCTTGGGCAAAACAAATACAAGAAACTCTAAGATAGAAGGGTAGTATGCATCCTCTTTGGTGCAATGTAAGTATTCAGAGTCTGCTCCTCATGAAGTAGCCTAGTGAGTTCCAAAACCTTCTTCTCGCTTGCGTAGAATTGGGCTTCAAAAGTATGTCGCTCCCCCTTGAGTTGTATCCAATCTCTTTGTAGGTCTTCAAGAGAGGTGGGCATGTCAGGATGTAGGATAGTGTATGGAACGTCTCCTTCTA
The DNA here is from genome assembly GCA_948472305.1 of Vicia faba. Lineage (NCBI taxonomy): Eukaryota > Viridiplantae > Streptophyta > Magnoliopsida > Fabales > Fabaceae > Vicia > Vicia faba. The sequence continues at coordinate 724,151,099 of OX451738.1, read as the reverse complement.
TGACAGGCTCAATGATTACCGAGAGAATGGAGGGATAAGGCATCATAAGAATTTGAGCACGAGTTCGTACCCATTTGAGGTAAGGCTCAAGAGGGATGGAATTCTTGTGCATAAAAATCTTGCTATCTACCTTGTTTAACATCCTCCAAGCTCGGATAAATCTCTGGCGAAGACCTTAATCGTCGTTGTCGTGGTCAAATACCAAACCTTGAATCAGCATCTCATGCGGGCCATCCCTTTGGGCGTAACGAAACTGTCTTAAAGCTAAGCAGGGGTTGTAGGTGATACATCCCCTAATGCCAAGTAAGGGTACATTAGGGAACTCTCCACAACGGTCGACAATAGTAACATTCTCTATGGATCGGGAGCACCAATGAATTTCTGAATGTTTAAGCGTTATCAACCTTTGTGACCACCTTGAACCTTGCTCATTCCTTAATATAGATTGGGGAAGATGTGAAATAAATAATCTTGCCAAGAGGGGAGTGCAACACATAAGAACACCTCTTTTCCTCATTGTGCAAGTGTGAAAAGAGTGTAGGATATCCCCTAGCAATGTAGGCACCGAGTTGCGGGATATGAAGATTTTGACGGCGTTCACATCTATGAGTTGGTCAGGATTTGGTAACAAAACCATCCCATAGATGAGGAGAGCCACAATTTCCTCAAAGGCTTGCAAATCTAAGGAATTCCAACAGTTTTGGGCTTTCTCAAACAAAAACTTTGCTAGGAAACCTTTCACACCACTCCTTGTTTCCCAATGAGTTGTGACATCAGATGAGTGCAAGTGTAAAGCTTGAGCAATCTCTTCTGGCTTTGGATCTCTTTCCGTACCGTTGAAAGGTAGTTGATTGAGAATGAGAATCCTCAAGAGTCGGGAGAATTCTTCCAAAGTAGGCACAAGTTGATAGTCGGGAATGTGAAGCAATGGTGCAAAGGATCAAAGAACTGAAAGAGCACCTTTATCATGTCCTCATCTGTGTTGGAGGTGACCAAGTTGAGTAGGCGACCATGTCTCTCGGTGAATGGAGAGTTTTCAGGAATCCTTGAAGCTATCTCTATAAGTTGTGGAGGGATCCTTACAAGGTTAACCTGAATAGTTTTCCTACAAATAGAATCCATATCCTACAAAACAAGAACAAAGATGAATCCCAAAATCCTTGAAATGGTTAGTGAATATGTATGATGTTATGATGTTCATGATGTTATGTACAAGTATGTATATACAAACAAAACAAACAAGTTCCTAGGTTTAGGCTTGCATGGAATTTTATAGGTAAGTACCCTCTTGAAGTTTAGTTGGCCCAACCTGTCCTAGTAATAGTAACTGGGTTCTAAAGAGCTCAATATCACTGGTTTGTTTCCTTGGTTATTGTTTCAGCATAAGCCACTTTAATGACGATCGAAATATCCCAAGAAACCAAACCACAATGAGTGTAGTATCGAGTATCTACCAACTTCGGATTGCACCAAAGCCGATCATCTCACTACATCCTAAAGGCCAAGTTGGTAAGTAAAGGTTCTAAAAGTTCATTAGTGCTTCATGACATCACTCAGCAGCCCCGTATTCTCTTTGATTAACTCAAAGGCTATCGGTACCCACAAATATGTCGCACTAACATAACTATTTCTTAGACCATGTCGGTATACCCTGCACAGTTTCCACAATGTATTGCTACTTACCTATAATGTATCCCAAATCCGGGTAGAGGATTCAAACCCAAAAAAAAGAACCATAATGTAAAGCATACAAGTCAAACAATGTAAGCAAGTAAACGTGATCTAGCCCTAAGGTAACCCCACTTTTAGAATAATCCCCAGCAGAGTCACCAGTTCTGTGATACGGTGGGAGAATTGACTTAGGTGTTTTGCATTTGATCGCAAATGTTGCGGTTAGCAAGAGTCGCCACCGACTTTTCTTTTATCCAAAAGGAAAGGTGGAAAAGCACAGGAAAGACCTTTGAGATTATTTCTTGAGTTCGGGGGGTAGATTATGAAAAGGGATGGTATTAGCACTCTTTTCATCCATGGTTTTCCATGGGTTCTTAGTTGCTTTCTAGATCACTTGCTTTTTGTTTGAAAATTATGCTTTGTGTGGTGTGGGTTTTGAAAGTATTTTGAAAATGTAACTTCGTAATGATTCTCGTCTCTATAAGAACGCATACAAAAGTGTTTGTTTCGAAAATGATTCAAAAAAAGTGTTTGTGAGATGTGTTTTTGAAAGTGATTTTGAAAAGGTGTCTTTGTAATAATTCTCGTCTCTATAAGAACGCATACAAAGTGTTGTCTTTTGAAAAAAAATTCAAAGTGAGAGTGTTGGTGTATAGAATGTTTTTGTTGTGAGCAAGCAAGCAACTAGGAGTGAATCTACCTACTCAAAAGGTCTTAGATGTTCTTCTCCTCCTCCTTTAGGTGTTGCTATCTTACCATTGATTTGGTGAGAAGCCCCATCGTTGGATGTGAAGGGACGAGCGTGGGTCATCGTATAGTCATAGAAGGCAACCTATGGATGTTTTAGCAATGTCGTTTAGGGACTAGATCGTTTACCAAAGGCAACATCAAGGGTCATCGAGGGACTACGATCTTTTATCGAGGGTCTTTGCTAAAATGCCCATGTTCGAGGGACATGACTATTTTTTCTGATAGGCAACAAGTGAGATTACCCTAAGTTGTGCATATGTGCAAAGTTTGTTTGATTGCATGCATTTTTGTCTTGATTAGGGTTCTCTATTTTTTGATTTCATGTCTTGCCATACACACCCTAATTACTAGCAATATATGAAAGCAATAAAAAGTGCAAAAAGTAAATATCCTACGCTATTACAATCATTAGGCGGATGGGGTGTACAGATTTACAAATGGGGATTGCAAATAAAATTAAATCCTAAGTTACTATCACAACAATATTGAATGGATAAGAATGTACAAGAAAATGTGAAATGGACTTGTTTTGTTTAAGAAAAGAAATAAGTTTTGTTTAAGAAAATATTTTTGGTCTTTTTGTTTTAAGAAATAAAATAAAGCATGTAAAATGTAAAATGTTTTTGGTGTTTTTGATTAGTGAAAATAGAAAAGATAGAAAAAATAGTAAGGAAAACGAAAATAGAATCAGTGCATTGCTGAACTAAAAGAGGTCAGGAGTTCTGACTTTGGCGTGCTGCAAAAACAGAAATCATATTAGTAGAAATAGGTAAAGTCAGAAGTTCTGGGTCCGCTGGGAACAAAGAAGATTTCAGAAGTTCTGATGTGTGATACGGTGGCAGAACCGACTGTTTAATACTGGTTTGTGTTTTGCATTTTGTGTTTGAAAAATGTCGCGGTAAGCAAGAGTCGCCGCCGACTTTTATTTCATCCAATCGGAAAGGAAAAAAGTACAGAAAAAATCCTTTTTCGAGATATTCTGAGTACGGGGGGTAGATTATAGAAAGGGAAGGTGTTAGCACCCTTTCTATCCATGGTTTTCCATGGGCTCTTAGGTACTTGCTCATCTTTTTAAAATTGCTTGTGTAGGTGCTTTATTTTGAAAAAGTTTGACTTCGTGATAACCCTTGTATCAGTCCTTGAAAGTGTGACGAAGTTGTTTTGAAAATTTGTTGGAAAAGTGTAATTGTGAAAAGTTTTGATTTGAGCAAGTATCTACTAGCATCTACCTACTCAAAAAAAGATCGTTTCTATTCTTGTTTCCTTTAGACAGCGCTATCCCACTATTGAGAAATCGGTAGCACCGTCGTTGGAGTTGTAAGGGTCAATTCGAAAGGGACGTACTATCACTAAAGCAATGTTAGGATACCTTAGTAATAACCCTAGAGTATTAAGATCATATTTGAGGAAACATTTCCGAGGAAACATTCGAATGGGACATTTGATCTTTTTAGACAAGAGGGCAACCACTAAGACACCCTATACTTAGTGATCATTTATCGAAGGCAGCCGAAGTGAGAGTATACCCTAAGAGTGATATGTGCGAGTGATATGTTTTCAATTATTTAATCTTTGCACATTAGGGTTTTCTAACCGTATTAATTTGTCATGCATTCTTGTCATACAATCCTATTAGCATACATCTAAACAGTCAAATATTTGCGGGAATTAAAATGCGAGAAAGTAAATCTACGCTATTACAAGGCTTCGGGGAGGGCGATTAATTACATAGCCAAAACCCGGGGAAAAGCGATAAATAAAAATCCCTAGATTAAACTATTACAAACCATGAACAGTTACAGAAATATTGGCAAAAATAATTAACTCGCGCGCGATAAATTAAATACGAGACAACTAGGCTTTTGACCCTTACTTAAACCTAATTGCGATTGATTAAAAAAGTTTTTTGTTTTGCTTTGTTATTTTAAGAAAATAAAGAAATTATTAAAAAAAATCCTAATTCTAATTGACTGTAAATTAAGAAAAATAAATTAATTTGATCTTAAAACCTAATTTTGTATTTTGATTTTATTTATGGAAATAAATGATAATTTCACTAAGTTAACACTAAATTAAATTAATTTTAATAATATACATAAAAAAACTAATTCTAAATTTTTTGTGAATTTGATTTTATGATTTTTATGAAAAATAATTAATTTGCCAATTAAAATGATTAAAAGAAAATTAAAGAAAAGAAATAAATAAAATAAAAAAGGGTTAGAGATGGGCCTGATGCTATTTAGCAATTGGGAGGGTGTGTTAAGGAAATTATAGGCCCAAATCAAACTCGACCCTTTTGACTTTGCCTGTTTCAGTGCATGCATTGACCTGAGGCGTATGGTGGGCCTTCGGTGGAATAGCCTTGGATCTAGCTGGAGAGGCATGTGATGGCCAGATGTTGATGACGTACGGTGGACTTCTTGATATGTAGCATGCTGGATTACCTATTGAAAAATATTATGAACAAAGGTTGGGACCTGGGGATCGAACCCAGGCCCTTATGCTCAACATCAAACAGGCCCAACCATCTGTACCACGCGCTTCATCTGTTCATATAATGACAATAATGCATAATATATAAAACAAGCCATTTGATTGGAAAAAACGCGTTAAAGTTGAAACTGCCCAATCAGGGAGTGCCACGCATCCATCTTCTTCCTCCCAACCGTCGTTTTAGCCCAAGGTATTTTAACCTACGGACACTGCGTTGTAGCTACAAACCTGTGTATCTCAAAAATTGTCCACAAGCGAGATAAATGACCATGGCTGGTACCAATCAACTCGTCTCATCCTCACGAGTATCATGGTACCAGAATCAATGTCCAATTTCGCCTGTATTGCAAAGCCCTAAAACTAGACAAGAAACCCTAGCTATGGCAATTTTTCATACAGTCATCAAAAACGCAATTGAATATAATGGTTAGTTTGCAAACTCAATAAGGAACAAGAATATGTAATCAAAACGTGCAAATGATGTATAAATCCATGAAAACAAAAACGGTTTTTTTTGGAAAAACGTGACTTATGTACCTTTGATTTCAGGCGTGAGAAAGCTTGCAATTGGTTGAAATCCCTTCTGGAGATGTCCAGGAATCTGTTGGTATTGTGAGAATGGCTCGAACTGGCCTCTAGGACCAAAATTGGATCACCACTTTTTCTTGAAAATTTTTGGTTTTGCCCTTGCTCTGCACGATTTTTCAACCCCTTTTCTTGCCTTGGATCCCTTCTGTATATGTAATGCAACATGTTAGGTTAACAAAAACGGATTCAATCTTGCCCATTATGAAGATTTGATTTAGTCTTTCATGGAATATGATATCTTTCTAAACATTGCTTCAATTCAATATTTTTCCACCCAAATTAGCCTTGCACGAATTGATTCTCAATTGACAGCACATAAGATCTTCCTTCAATGCAAAAATCATCCCTAAAACACATTATAAGATTTATTTAGATTTATTTGATTTTATTTGAATTTTAAGTGAATAAAAATCAAAATAAATTAAATAAATAAATAAATAAAGCATGGAGGGTCCCATAGGTCGTGGACTATGCTAGTAATGAGATGCAATCTTAAAAAGATGGGCCCATGTGGAAAAAATGCAATTTTGATCAATGTTGACTTTTGACAGTTTCCCAAAAATTGCCAACTTTGATAATGCATATCTCTCTCTCAATTTTTACCCTAGGAGTGTGTTATTGGACTTTTTAGAAAGCTTAGGATGTCCTCTAATCAACCCTTTTGGTCTTATCTCAATTGAGTCTTCCATGTTCATGTATTAAGCTTTGACCCAAAAGGTGTTTTTGTTGACTTTTCAAAATGACCTATAATGTCAAAATTCATATCTTATTGTGAGTGCATATTTTGGACTTGGGGGCTGAAGATTAATTGTAGGGAATTGCACCCTCTTCAGAATGAGCTTTGGATGGGTCATTTCTGATAAAGTATGAGAAAGTTATGCTCGGTCAAAGTTGAGTTGACTTTTCCTACAAAACCCTAATTTAGTAACTTTTGGGTTTTGATGAATTGTGAGAAATCCTTGATGAATCATGATCAACACTTGATCAAATGATGAATGATACTTAATGAGGATGTTGAACAAAAATCTTGAAGTTTAACTGTATGTGGGCCACAGTTGACTTTTGACCTAGCACAGTCGATTTTCAGGCTTTTGAGCAATTGACTGAGCAAACTTCTTCTGCAAGGCTTGAAACTTGACATGGATGATCTTGAGAACATATTAGGACAATGGTGAGCATTTGGGATCCTTTGGACTCAAGCATCTTGATGAAAAATGAAACCCTAATTTGAAGTAGACCGCCTTAGGAGAGAGTTTGCCTGGTCAACCCTTAGACTTCATTGAGCAATTTGAGGACCTCACTTGACATGTATTGAGAAATATGGGAGGGAAAATTTTAGGGTACAACAGCTGCCCCTGTTCAATTTTCTTAAACCTGAGGATTAGATTGGCTCATCTGCCTTTCGTGATCTGAAGGTGGAAGATGATTGAACACTAGAGTGCCCAGAAATTTGCACTCGCATGAAGTGATACTTGACTTGTGCTATTTAGAATGGGCTTATAGATTCCATTTGGAGGTTTCTAGAGAATTTTCGGAGATGGGCTTAAATATTCCATCCGGAAGTTGCTATAGAATTGTCGGAGATGGGCTTAAAGATTCCATCCGAGGAAACATCGATCGCTTGAGAGATTCCTTTGCGAGAACCCGTATACCTGTTGTTGAGGAGGACTTTGCTGGGGAATGCTGGTCTCTATCTTGAGAGAAATAGAGTTTTAGGAGCTTCAGCTGTCCGTTACTCTACTGGGGAATAATTTTGATTTGGGAAGAAGAAGTGAACTGCGTGTCTGGTCGGGGTATATGCTGCACCATAACTTTCTGGGGAAATGTGAAATCAATTGTGTTTGATCGGGTCTCGGTCTTACAGTGTTGTGGACTGCTGTCTGGGGATAAGAGAAGAAGAACCTGGATAGTAAGGTTATGAGAAGGAACCTGGATAGTAGGGTTGCCTTGATATGAAAGCCTGGATGGTAGGGCTGTGAGAAGGAACTTGGATGGTAGGGTTACTTCGATATGAAAGCCTGGATAGAAGAGCTGTGAGAAGGAACTTGGATAGTAGGGTTACTCCGAGATGAAAGCTTGGATAATAGGGTTGTGAGAAGGAACTTGGATAGTAGGGTTACTCTGAGATGAAAGCCTGGATAGTAGGGCTGTGAGAAGGAACCTGGATAGTAGGGTTACTTCGACATGAAAGCCTGGATAGTAGGGCTTGAGAAGGAACCTGGATAGTAGGGTTACTTCGACATGAAAGCCTGGATAGTAGGGCTTGAGAAGGAACCTTGATAATAGGGTTGTGAGAACGAACCTGGATAGTAAGGTTACTTTGACATGAAAGCCTGGATAGTAGGGCTTGAGAAGGAACCTGGATAGTAGGGTTACTTAGACATGAAATCCTGGATAGTAGGGCTTGAGAAGGAACCTGGATAGTAGGGTTACTTCGATATGAAAGTCGGGATAGTAGGGCTGCTTCAGAATGAGTCTGGGTGAAAATGCTGAAGGAACCTGGGTAAGGTTGTTCTTGTTGCGCCGATGATTACTCTATTTAGCTTTGAGTGTTGATCATGGACCTGCTAGAAATTGTTGATAATAAATGTCTTTCCTGAAAGAGATACATGGTTAGTTATGTGTGATGCATGAGATGCATTGTATAATGACGTTCTCAAAATAAATGAGACTATGTTATATGTGATGTATGCACATGTCATGATGTATGAACATGAAATGCTGACGCAATAATCTGAGTCCGGGAAAATAAATCCCTGACTGCTGTTTGGAGAGTATGAGAAATGGTATTCTTGACTGCTGTCAAAAACCATAGTTCCTCTACTTTTGTTGGGGATGGTGAACAAAGATGACTATGCTGGGGATTTGCCCCTTTCTATCTTTCCAATTTGTGTAACAGAAAGAAAAAACAGCTATGTGAAACAATCCCATTGGGTTCCAACTCTGCTATTGCCTTTATATCTTCAAGCGTCTCATCACTTTGCTGCTTGGCTGAAGGTGGATCAGATTGATTGGCGCTGTCTGAGCTTGATAGTTGATACCGAGGTCTGGTTGCAAGATGATCCAATGAGACATAGTGTTACGCTTTAATCCCTAATTTTTTCCTGGACCACCCTTTCGGGTTTTCAGTCCACCGGGATACCCTTTTTTGCCCAAGTCGCCTTTTCAGGTTTTCGACTTGCCGGGTGTACAGTTTTTTTCATTTTCATCCCTTAATTTTGCCCGAACCCTTTTGGTTCGCCGGGAAGCCCTTATTTTTTCCTAGGCCAATCAACCTAGCGGGTCTTTGATTATGCGTAGTATCTTTTCATTATGTCTGCATTGACGGGGTGAGGAAGGTCGTCACCGTCCATGGTGGTTAGAATCATAGCTCCTCCCGAGAAAATATTCTTAACCACAAATGGCCTTTCGTACATAGGGGTCCATTTTCCCCTGGGATCACCTTGCGGCAGTATGATGCGTTTGATCACTAGATCCCCGACTTGATATTCTTGACGTATAACTTTCTTGTTAAAAGCCTTGATCATTCGCTTTTGATACGTCTGACCATGACAAATAGCAGTAAGTCTCTTTTCATCGATTAGATTCAGCTGATCAAGTCGGGTTTGGATCCAGTCATCTTCGTTCAAACCCGCATCCTTCATAATCCTGAGAGAGGGTATCTGGACTTTAATGGGTAGGACCGCCTCCATGCCATATACCAAAGAGTAGGGTGTTGCCCCTATCGGTGTCCGTGCTGAGGTATGGTACCCATGAAGAGCGAATGGTAACATCTTGTGCCAGTCTTTATATGTCACCGTCATCTTCTGCACAATCTTCTTGATATTCTTATTAACCGCTTCAACATCCCCATTCATCTTCGGCCGATAGGGAGAAGAGTTATGATGCTGAATCTTGAACTATTTGTAGAGCTTGGTGATCATCGTATTGTTGAGATTTGTACCATTGTCCATAATAATCCTCTCTGGTACACCATATCGACATATCAGATTGTGTCGGATAAACCGCGCCACGACGTTCTTGGTTACTGTAGCAAAGGGAGCTGCCTCAACCCACTTTGTAAAATAATTAATTGCTACTAGAATGAAACGATGCCCGTTAGACGCAGTAGGTCTGATCTCGCCAATCATGTTGATGCCCCACATTGCAAAGGGCCAAGGGGCTGTCAAAACATTTAGGGGAACCAGAGGTACATGCACCTTATCAGCATAAACTTGGCACTTATGATAGGTTCGAGAGTGCTGATAACAATCGGCTTCTATAGTGGACCAGTAATATCCTGCTCGTAGAATTTTATTCGCCATGGTATGTCCACTGGAATGAGTTCCGAAGGTACCTTCATGTAACTCTTCCATGATCCTTTCTGCCTCGCTCTTGTCTATACATCACAGTAAGGTTGAATCGTGGTTACGCTTATAGAGAGTTCCATTACTGATGAAGAACTTTGCAGCAAACCTTCTCAAAAACTTCTTATCATTAACAGATGCCCCCTTGGGGTATTCTTGAGCCTCAAGATACCTCTTTACCTCGTGAAACCAGGGTTTATCTGCTACCTCTTCGGTGTCGATCTCACAGCAGTGTGCGGGTTCATCCAACCTCTTAATGGTAATTTAGGGAGCTTCATTGTCCAACCTGACTTTGAACATAGAAGACATAGTAGTTAGCGCATCCGCTAACTGATTCTCCTCTCTTGGGAAATGTTCAAAGGTTACCTCCTCAAAGTGTGGGAGTAATGTCAGTACATACTCTTTGTAAGGAATAAGATTTGGGTGCTTCGTATCCCACTTGCCTTTGATCTGACTTATTACCAGAGTGGAATCTCCGAATACACTCAAGAACTTAATCCTCAGGTCAATAGCAGCTCGAAGACCCATGATGCACGCTTCATACTCCGCCATGTTGTTGGTCAAGTCGAAACATAATCGGGTGGTGAACGGAGTATGACAGCCCTCAGGAGATATAATTATAGCGCCAATGCCATTACCCAATGCGTTTGAGGCTCCATCAAAATACATAGACCATCGGGATCCCTCCTCGGGTCCTTCATCCGGTCCAGGTTCTTCGCAGTCGGTTACCAACATGATATTCTCATCCAGGAACTCAAAATTCATGGACTGGTAGTCATCCACGGCCTGATGCGCCAAATGATCCGCCAATACACTCCCCTTGATTGCTTTTTGGGTTGTGTATTGGATGTCATACTCGGTTAAGATCATCTGCCAACTTGCTATTCTTTTGGAGAGAGCGGGCTTCTCGAAAATATACTTGATCGAATCCATCTTTGATATCAACAAGGTAGTGTGAGTCAGCATATATTGTCTCAGTCGGTGAGCAGCCCATGCCAAAGCGCAGCAAGTTTTATTGAGCAATGAGTATTGGGTCTCACAGTTGGTAAACTTTTTGCTAAGGTAATAAATGGCGTGCTCTTTTCGACCAAACTCGTCATTCTGCCCCAGCACATACCCCATTGAATTGTCTAGCACTGTCAAGTATAAAATCAAAGGTCTTCCTTCAACTGGAAGCATCAAAATTGGTGGTTCTTGAAGATATTCTTTGATTCTTTCAAAAGCAGTCTGGCACTCATCATTCCACTTTACCACTCGATCTTTCTTCAGCAGCTTGAAGATTGGCTCACAAGTAGCAGTCAGATGTGAAATGAACTGGGCGATGTAATTCAGACGTCCCAAGAAACCTCTAACTTCCTTCTCTGTGCGGGGGACCGGCATCTCTTGTATGGCCTTTACCTTTGCATGGGTCTACCTGAATACCTTTGTCACTGACAATGAAACCCAGAAGCTTACCAGACCTTACCCCGAAGGTACACTTGTTCGGATTTAACCTCAGCTTGTACGTCTTCAACCTGTCAAACAGTTTCTGGAGATGATCAAGGTGCTCTTCCTCAGTCTGGGACCTGGCTATCATGTCATCAATGTAAACCTCGATCTCATGGTGAATCATGTCATGGAACAAAGCGACCATGGCGCGCTGATAAGTTTCCCCAGCATTCTTCAACCCAAAAGGCATTACCTTGTAACAGAAAGTGCCCCATTGTGTAACGAAGGTTGTCTTTTCCATGTCTTCAAGAGCCATCTTGATCTGGTTGTAGCCAGAGAAACCATCCATGAAGGAGAATATCTTGTGTTGCACGGTATTGTCGACTAGAACATCAATGTGAGGAAGTGGGAAGTCATCCTTAGGGCTTGCCTTGTTCAGATCTTTGTAGTCCATACACATCCGTACCTTACATCCTTCTTAGGTACCGGAACGACGTTAGCAACCCACTGCGGATAAGAAGTGACAGCTAAGAATCCTGCGTTGAACTGTTTCATGACCTCTGCTTTGATTTTTTCTGACATTTCAGGATGCATACGGCGAACCTTCTGCTTTACCGGAGGGCAGTCTTCTTTAGTCGGCAAGCGATGAACCACCATATCAGTGTCTAAACCAGGCATGTCTTCATAGGAACAGGCGAAGATCTTTACATAGTCGTGTAGTATCTGTATTAACCGTTGTTTGACACTAGGCTCCAGATTCTCACCTATCTTAACCTCTTTCTTGTCTTCCTCTGTACCCAAATTCACTGATTCAACTGGCTCTTCATGAGGCTATATGGACCTTTCCTCCTGCTGTAATAGTCTAGCAAGTTCTCCAGGCACCTCACAATCGTCCTCACCTTCGTCCTCGGCTTGGTTGATCGGATTTTTCAAGTCATAACTGGCAATAGCAGAGTTGTTATCAATGGGATCTAGAGTGGATATGGATCTGCATTATGATATGTGAGTGTGTGTAAGAGAATAGTTATTTTGATAAAGGGAGAGACAGAAAAGAAAAACAAGGAGTACAAAATTTGTAATGCAAGAAACGTCCAATGCTTTATTAATGATATATGAAATGACAAATAATAAGCCCTCACAAGCAAAGCCAAGGTGCCTCGGGCAAGGCACCGGGCCATAAAGTTTCAAACTGTTTATTACAAATCTTAAAACAAAAGTCAATTACTGCGGAATAAAAGAAACAGGTTGTTGTACCCCAAAATTTGCCCTCCCCTTTCTTCAGGAAACCATCTTGAATTTTCAAGGTCCCTCTGAAACAAATCCAAGTCCTGAGTTATCCCTTTGCCCAAGCAAGCCACTTACAAGAGCAAGATGATCTCACGAACTCCAGAAACAACGCTTTTATCTTGAGAAAAATCAATTCTAAGTACTTAGAATGTTTCTCTAAAATAAGTGTTTTTAGAAAAATTAGCGCTTCAGAACTTCTGGACCCATTCCAGATGAAGACAGTCAGAAGTTGCAAGCTTGGCTCAGCGTGGTCAGAAGTTGGCTCTTCAGCTGCTACATCAGTTCAATCAGAAGTTGTAAACGTGGTTTAATATGTAAGCCTCAAACAGAACATGCCCCTTCAGCAGTTACACAAGCTCAGTCAGAATTTGCTAAAGGAATGCAAGAGAAGCAGGAAAGTCTGAAGGCTCCTTCAGAACAGGTTGAAATCAGAAGATGAAAGATCTGAAGAGTGGATGTTACACTGATAAAGAATCTCCAGAGCTTACTAAAGCCAAGGCCAGAGCATGGTTTACGCTGCTGATTCAACGCTGGTTTCCATTACCAGAATGTTGATGTTGATAGGTCTTGTCACCATTTAATGCCCATTAATGCTTCCAACCACTCCTGAGCATTCACGTGTGGCTTGGAAAACGCTTTTGCACAGATTTTGGCATGGGTCTTCACGCCACCACCCACTTCAGAGGTCACTTCTCCCCAATCTACGCCTGCTGCTGCAACCTAGGCTGAAAGCTATCTGTATCATAACTTCCCAGGAATTTCTGTCAAAGAATAAATTCAAACTCTGTTGGCGCTTTAAATGTTCAAGGCATCCACAAGAACTTTGCCTATAAATAGAGAGTCTTCACCACTGCCAAAGAGGTTCAAAAGAAGAAACAGAAATTGCTAAGTGAGAAACAGAACTCCTAGCAACACAGCGTTCTGAAACTCTTCCAAAATCTCCAGTTTTGTTTCATAACTTTGAGTTTCTTATCTTCAAACTTCATCAAATATCCAGTTCTTTTCTGTAAACCAAAGACACCCTCTCCAAACTTCTGACCCTACATACGTATACACCTTTACTTCCCCTTTTCAAATCTGTCCAGAACACCACCAAAACCAAAAGCTAAACTTTCATCCACAACTTTCCCAACAGTCAGGTAAGCACCTGCTGACCCTCATCACGCTGTTAAGCATCATCAGCTGTGCATATTCAAATAACATAATGTAAATATCACGTTGTTACTGTTTATGTTCTGAGGATTTTCATACCTCAGAATGTTCTGAGCCAGTATAGGACTTGCCTGTGACCTTAGTGATTCTGACCTCTGAAACATTTTTTGTATTTGCTGGATCTGTTCCAAATATGTTTCATGTTTTATGGAGTAACAACAGAATTGCAGATGTTCTGATTAGTACAGGGAAAAGCCAAGTGCTGACTTTGACGTTAGCACATCTGAAGCCTGTTTTGCTGTCAATGATATCAGAACCTCTGAGAGTTATTGCCTTTTCAGCAGAATCAGAACTTCTGGTCTCTCCACTAACAAACTTCTGTCTTGCAGTGCAGGGAAATCAGAACTTCTGATTTCCCCACTAACAAGGTTCTGTTTTGCAGGTGCCAGAGTCAGAAGTTCTGACTCATCCAGTTTCACTAACAGGTTGATCATCTGGCAGCGGATCTGAGTCAGAACTTCTGATGACCTCCCAGCAGCGCGCGGGCTCCCTCTCTCTCTCTCTATATCTTGTTTTTTGCTATTTTCTTTTTTGTCTATTTTTCTCGTTGAACCCCCCATGTACAAATGTGTATCCCCCTCCCCTAATTGTTGTAATAGCGTAGGATTTTACATTTCCGCTTCTTATTGCTAGTAATTAGGACGTGTATGGCAAGATAAAATCAATGAAATAGAAAAACCTAATTCAAAGAAAAAAAAACTCTTGTATGCAATAAAACACACTTGCACACTAACACCCCTAGGGTTACATCCACTTGTTGCCTTTCAAAAATTGGGCCATATTGCATGTTAGGTCTCTTTGGGCAAAACAAATAAACTCAAATGATCATAGTCCCTCGATGACGCTTTCGAAAGTTGCCTAAAATGATCAAAGTCCCTTTCAAAGAAAAAATTGCCCAAGGATACTTAGCACTATTGCAATTATGGTCTAAACGACGACCCGCGCCCGTCCCTTTCACATCCTAACACAAGATTCTCCACCAAATACAATGGTGGAACAAAATTGTTAAAAGGGTTAAAAACATAGCAAAGATCTTTGAGAAATTTAGGATAGATAACTCTTGGGTACTTGCCAACTTGCAAAACAAAAACACTTGCCTATCTTTTCAAAACCATACATCACAAACACTTTCAAAACAACTTTCAAAAACATGGAAAACTTTTCAAAAGACATACACCTTTGTATACATCCCAACATGGATCATTACAAAGGTTGCCACCACATTGGCCTCTTTTCAAAACATTTTTCAAACCCACACACAAAGCATCATTTCAAACAATTGAAAACCAAGGCAAGTTGATCTAAGCGAGTACCTAAGAGCCCATGGATAACCATGGATAGAAAGGGTGCTAATACCTTCCCTTTCTATAATCTACTCCCCGAACCCAAGAAAACATATCAAAGGTTTTTGCTGTGCTTTTTAACCTTTCCTTAGGATAAAATAAAAAGTCGGTGGCGACTCTTGCTCAACCGAAACATTTACGAATACAAACGCAAAACCACAGTCAGTTCTCCCACCGTATCATAGAACTAGCGACTCTGCTGGGGATTTTTTAAAAGTGGAGTAACCTTAGGGCTTAGATCACCCTCTTGCATGACAAATTGTTTGATTTGATTGCTTTATATTTTTGGCTCTCTTGTTTGGGTTTGCAATCCTACACCCGGATTTTGGGAAACATTCATAGATAGCAATACGTTGTGGAAACTGTGCGGGGTATACCGACACGGTCGAAGCAATAGCTATATTAGTGCGACATATTTGTGAGTACCGGTAACCCTTGAGTTCAATCAAGGAGAGTACGGGGTTGCTGAGTGATGTCACTAAGCACTAATGACCTAGAACCTTACTTGACCATCTTGGCCTTTTATTAGGGGTAGTGAGATGACCGGCTTTGGTGCAGTCCGAAGTTGGTAGATACTCGATACTACACTCATTGAGGGTTGTTTTCTTGGAATATTTTGGTCGCTAGTTAAGTGGCTAAACCAAAACAATGAACAATGAAAACAATCCCATGATATTGAGCTCCTTAGAACCCGGTTACTATTTATAGGACAGGTTTTTAAGCCAACTACACTCAAGAGGGTACTTACCTATGAAACCCCATGCAAGCCTGAAACTAGGGTTTGGTGTGAATTGCTTGTACATATGTTTTGTGCATACATCATAAACATCATAAAGCATCATATGCATTCACTAACCATTTCAAGGGTTTGGATCTTCATCTTTGTTCTTATTTTGTAGGTCATGGAAATTCCTCGCAGAAACACCATTCAAGTCAACCTTGTGAGAATCTCACCTCAAGAATTCCGAAAAATTCATCCTTCAGTGAAAGACATGGTAGACTGCTCAGCTTAGTCAACACCAACATTGAAGAAGACATGATGAAAGTGCTATTCCAGTTCTTTGACCCCCTTCACCACTGTTTTACTTTCCCTGATTACCAGTTGGTGCCCACTTTGGAGGAGTTTTCTCAACTCCTAAGAATCCCTATCCTTAATCAACTACCATTCAACGGTACGGAAAAGGAACCAAAGCCGGAAGATGTTGCTCGAGCATTACATCTACAACCATCCGACATCAAGGGGCATTGGGAAACCAGAAGCGGCGTCAAAGGATTCTTAGCAAAAATTTTGTTTGAGAAGGCACAAGAATGTTGGAATTCATTGGACCTACAAGCCTTTGAAGAGATTGTGGCACTCCTTATCTATGGGTTGGTCTTGTTCCCAAATCCTGACCAATTGGTAGATGTCAACACCGTCAAAATCTTCTTATCCAGAAATCCAATACCAACATTTCTTGGGGACATCCTTCACTCATTTTACACACGAACAATGAGAAAGAGGGGTGTTCTCATGTGCTGTACTCCTCTCCTTGCAAGGTGGTTTATTTCACACCTTCCACAATCTGTCTTGATGAATGACCAAGGCTCAAGGTGGTCCCAACTGTTGATGACTCTTACTCACTCTGATGTACATTGGTGTTCTCGGTCCAGAGAAAATGTCATCATTGTCGATCGTTGTGGAGAGTTTCCTAATGTTCCTTTACTTGGAATTAGAGGAGGTATCACCTACAACCCTTGCCTAGCTTTGAGACAATTTGGATATGCACGGAGGGATGGTCCTCATGACATGTTGATTCCTGACCTAGTTTTTGACTTCGACAACGATGCGCAAGGACTTCGCCAAAGATTCATCAGAGCTTGGGGAAAGCTCAACAAGGTTGATAGCAAGACTCTGGGACACAAGAACTCCATCCCTCTTGAGCCTTATCTCAAGTGGGTACGAGCCCGAGCCCAAAGTCTGATGATGCCTTATCCTCATGTTCTCCCTGTGATTAAAGAGCCCGTCAAGAAAGGAGAGGTTCCCTACACCATCCTACATCCAGACATGCCTACATCGTGGGAGGAAATGCAGAAAAGTTGGATTCAGCTCAAGGAGGAACGGAATACTTTTGAAGCTAGCTTCTACGCCAGTGAGAAGAAGGTTCTAGAGCTTACCCGCCGACTCCATGAGCAAGAGGCCCTCAACACCTACATCGCACCAAAGAGGATGCGCAATGTATTTTTGCCTTGAGAAGTTATTTTGTAATATTTGGCCCATGGGGCATTTATGTACTAACAAATTTCTTCTTATTAATATGACGTGCGTTCTTCTTTGTCTGAAACAATTTTGAATGTTCTAAATCCTTGAATGCATTGCATACATAAGCATACCATTCATCATGTGCATAAGCAGGTCTCACTCCAGGTTTCCTTATCTGTCTGTTGTTTATTTCAGCAGGATGGATCTCGAGCAAACAGTCAAAGACCTACAAGCTCAGAATGCACAGTTCCAGCAACTCCTGATGACCTTGGCTAAGGGTCAGGAGGATATCAAGACTCAATTGGGGAACAAAGACCCAGTGAAAAAGAAGAAAAAGAGACTCGGGATGGCTACTTTGGGGAGAAGATTTGACGGAGAAGCTCGGAGAGTGCTTGAATTTCCTCCTATCTCTGATGAAGGAACCAGCAAAGGAGGTGGAGCTGCGGTACCTTCCGAGTCTGATGCGGAAGAGGAAGAGGTCGAAGAGGATGAAGATTATACTGATCAGCAATACCCTCCAGCTGATGATAAATACAAAGGGATAGAAGACAGGTTGGCCTCCATGGAGCTACAAAGAGTATCGGGTTTGGATTTTGAAGACTTGGGTTTGGTTGCCGGGATTGTGATTCCCCCAAAATTCAAAGTGCCAGTGTTTGTGAGGTATGATGGGTTGTCCTGTCCCAAAATGCATCTCAGGTCCTACGTGAGAAAAATTCAACCCTATACGGCAGATAAAAACCTTTGGATTCATTTCTTTCAAGACAGTCTTTCTGGAGCTCAGTTGGAGTGGTTTTATCAGCTAGAAGGAACCAGCGTTCGAAATTGGGAAGATTTGGCCACCGCTTTCTACAAACAATACCAATACAATTCTGACCTTGCCCCTACTCGTACCCAACTTCAGGGTATGTCGCTAGGAACAAGCGAGGGATTCAAGGAGTACGCACAAAAATGGAGGTATTTGGCTGGCAGGGTGCAGCCTCCTTTAACCGATCGTGAACTTGTTGATATGTTTCTAGGGACCCTATTTGGGCCATTTTTCAATCATCTGATTGGTAACTCTTCCGCGGGGTTTACCGATTTGATCTTAACGGGCGAAAGAATAGAAGCTGGCATCAAGTTAGGAAAGATTCAGAAGGGTGTTGCTGCAAGTACTGAGAGGAGGCCTTTTAAGAAGGAAGCAAGTGCCGTCTATGGTCCTAGAAGACAAGTCAAGCCAGAAAGTCGCCAAGCCGTCAATGCTCTGGTCATTTCGAAACCTGTTGCTGCTCCTCAGCAGTACAATCAACAAAGAGGTGAAAGACCCAAGAGACAGTATACTCGGTTGAGTATGACCTTGTCACAAATTTTACCCCAACTGTTATCAACCAACTTGGTGGCCATCAAAGAAGCTCCTAAATTCGTGAATACTGCATCTCCTAAGTATAACCCAAATGCCCGTTGTGCTTATCATTCTAATAGCCCTGGGCATACTCTTGATGATTGCTGGGCCTTGAGAAACAAAGTACAAGATCTTATCGATGCAAAGGAAATTCAGTTTGAAGCGCCTGAAAAACCGAATGTTGTAACCGCTCCTATGCCCCAGCATAGAGTGAATGCCATTGAAGAAGAGTTGTATGCTGTTTCAGTGAATGATGTTGCTACCCCTCTGTTGACTGTTAAAAGGAACTTACTACTATCCAGTTTATTTCCGGGTTGTAGCAAGGGTTGCCTCCTGTGTGCTGTTATCCCTACCGGTTGTCCACTGCTGAAATCAGGCATCCAAAGCCTGATGGATAGCAAAGAAATTCTGTTCAAGAAAACTGTTGTTCCATTTGTTTCTGTTGAAGAAATATCTGTTGTCACGATTTACAATCCTGCTAAAGCTCCCATGAAGAAACCAGTCCAAATTATGTCTGTTGCACCCATTACCATTACTGTTCCAGGGCCTCTCCCCTACGAGTCTGATAAAGCGGTCCCATGGCATTATGGGGCCGATGTGTATGTGCTTGGGGTGAAGCAGGAGTTCAACACCAATACCAGTATCAGTAACATCACTGGTCCCGCCAAGATTACCCGCAGTGGCAGGCTCTTCTCGCCTGACATTGCACCGCCAGTTATCCGAAAACCTCTCACCATCACACCCGCAAGTGTGCATGTTCCAATTCAAGTTCCTGTGTCTACTACTGCCGCCGAGTCCTCTGATACTCGGGGCAAAGAAGTTGCTACCGATTTGCCTGCCAGGACGGAGGCACCAAAAAAGACTGCTGTAGAAGCCTCCCAACAAGAAATGGAGGAAATTCTTAAAATCATCAAAAAAAGTGACTTTAACGTTGTTGAACAGTTGGGGCATACTCCCTCCAAAATCTCTATGCTATCATTACTGCTATGCTCAGAGGCCCATGCAAAAGCCCTGATTTCATTTCTGAAAACGGCCCATGTGCCGCAAGAGACCTCCGCGGATCAATTCACTGACTGTGTGGCTAATTTGACGGCTGACAATGGCTTGGGGTTCTCAGATGCTGACCTTACCGCCAAAGGGAAAAGTCACAATGATGCCCTGCATGTTTCCCTAGAATGCAGGGGCACTACTCTCGCACACGTGTTGGTGGATACCGGTTCTTCCCTAAATGTTTTGCCCAAGAAGGCATTGGATCGCTTGGATTGTGAAGGTTTGGAGTTGAAACCTAGTAACATCATTGTTAGAGCCTTCGAAGGTTCTAAGAGGATGGTGCATGGTGAAGTAAACATTCCTATTCGGGTGGGTTCCCAAGTCTTCGACTCAACGTTCTATGTAATGGATATTCGTCCATCTTACTCCTGCTTGTTGGGTCGACCCTGGATTCACAAGGCTGGGGCAGTAACCTCCACTCTACACCAAAAGCTCAAATACCCTGTCAAAGGGAAGATTGTTACTGTGCAGGGTGAAGAGGAATACATGGTTAGTCACTTGAATTCATTCCGGTATATCGAGATGGACGGGGAGTTTATTGAAACCCCCTTTCAACATTTTGAGGAGGTACCTCCAATTTTGGCATCGGCTGAAGCAGTGGTTGAAGAAGACTTTCCGTTAAAGATGGCATCCTTGAAGGATGCCCGGGCTGTAATCAAGAAAGGCAATTGTGCAAACTGGGGTCAGCTTCCTGACTTCACTCAAAAGAACGACAAGTTTGGGCTGGGCTTTACTACTGAGGCTCAGAGGGCTGTGCCCAAGGAAAAGATCAGAAAGACTCCAGTGTTTATCACCAGTCCAAGGGTGAATGCTATTGAGGAGGATGTAGAGGAAGCAGAGTTTGACAGTTGGATCTACCCGACTACCAGCAACGGACCAAGCAACTGGACGGCAAAGGATTTTACACCTATCACATTTGTCACACAGTAATTATTTCTTTTGATTTCCAATTTGTAACAAACAATATGTTAAAACTTTATTGGCTCGGTGTCCTACCCGGGGCATCTTAGCTCCATTTGTGAGGGCTTTTTGTATGACATTCCATATATCATCAATCAAAACATTGGACGTTTGTTGCATTTCAAATCTTGTGCTCTTTTTTTGTGTTATATATTGCAAAACAGCTATATTTACACACACACTCACTTATACAGGTTTCAATCCACTCTGGATCTCACTGGTAACAGCTCTGCTACCGCCAGTTATGACTTCGAGAATCCGATCAACTTGGCCGAGGACGAAGGTGAAGATGATTGCGAAGTGCCTGGTGAACTCGCAAGACTGCTACTCCAGGAAGAGAGGGCTATTCAACCACATGAAGAGCCTGTGGAAACGATTAACATGGGTACGGAGACAGATAGGAAAGAGGTCAAGATTGGGGCTAATCTAGAGCTCAGCGTGAAGCAACGATTGATCCAGATGCTACATGATTACATGGAGGTATTTGCTTGGTCCTATGAAGATATGCCTGGTTTGGATGCCGACATTGTAGTTCATCACCTGCCAACCAAGGGAGACTGCCCTCCGGTAAAGCAAAAGGTTCGCCGCATGCGCCCAGAGATGTCTGAAAAGATCAAGGCCGAGGTTATGAAGCAATTCGATGCCGGATTTCTAGCAGTAACTTCTTACCCTCAGTGGGTTGCCAATGTGGTGCCAGTGCCGAAGAAGGACGGTAAAGTCAGAATGTGTGTTGACTACAGGGATTTAAACAGGGCAAGCCCCAAGGATGATTTTCCTCTAGCTCACATTGACGTTCTCGTTGACAATACTGCTTAACATAAGGTTTTCTCCTTCATGGACGGTTTTTCAGGGTATAATCAGATCAAGATGGCCCCGGAAGATATGGAAAAGACTACCTTTGTGACTCAGTGGGGCACCTTCTGTTACAAGGTCATGCCATTCGGATTGAAAAATGTTGGGGCAACCTATAAACGTGCCATGGTTGCTTTATTTCATGATATGATCCATCATGAGATTGAGGTATAAGTTGATGACATGATTGCAAGGTCTCAAACTGAGGAGGAGCACCTTGATCATCTGAGGAAGCTATTTGACCGACTGAAGTTATATAAGCTGAGGTTGAATCCCAACAAATGCACCTTTGGGGTGAGGTCCGGAAAATTGCTAGGTTTCATTGTGAGTGATAAAGGTATTCAGGTGGACCCTGCCAAGGTAAAAGCCGTACAAGAGATGCCGACTCCGAGGACAGAGAAGAAGTCAGAGGCTTTCTGGGACGACTGAATTACATTGCCCGATTCATCTCACATCTAACTGCTACCTGTGAGCCAATCTTCAAATTACTGAAGAAAGATCAAGTAGTACATTGGAACGATGAATGTCAGGCTGCCTTTGAAAAGATAAAGGAATATCTCCAAGAGCCACCCATTCTTATGCCGCCAGTGGAAGGAAGACCTCTGATACTATATTTGACAGTACTTGACAATTCAATGGGGTGTGTGCTGGGACAGCATGACGAGTCCGGCCGAAAAGAGCATGTTATTTATTACTTGAGCAAAAAGTTTACCGACTGTGAGTCTCGTTACTCACTGCTTGAGAAAACTTGTTGCGCTCTAGTATGGGCTGCTCGCCGGCTGAGACAGTATATGCTGACTCACACCACTTTGTTGATTTCAAAGATGGATCCCATCAAGTACATATTTGAAAAGCCCGCTCTGTCCGGAAGAATAGCGAGATGGCAAATGATCTTAACAGAATATGATATCCAGTATACAACTTAGAAAGCAATTAAAGGAAGTATACTAGCAGATCATTTGGCACACCAACCTGTGGACGATTACCAATCATTGAACTTTGATTTTTCGGACGAAGACATCATGGTAATAACTGACTGTGAAGTACCTGGACCGGATGAAGGACCTGAGGAAGGATCCCGATGGTCTATGCATTTTGACGGAGCCTCCAATGCTTTGGGTAACAGCGTCGGCGCTGTAATCATATCTCCCAAAGGAACTCATACTCCACTCACCGCCCGATTATGTTTCAACTGCACCAACAACATGGCAGAATATGAGGCATGTATCATGGGTATATAAGCTGCAATCGATTTAAGGATCAAATTCCTGAGTGTCTTCGGAGATTCCGCTCTCGTGATCAACCAGATCAAAGGCGAATGAGATACGAAACACCCAAATCTTATTCCTTACAAGGAGTATGTGTTGACCTTGCTTCCCCACTTTGAAGAGATAACTTTTGAGCACTTCCCAAGAGAGGAGAATCAGCTAGCGGACGCACTGGCTACGATGTCTTCAATGTTCAAAGTTAAATGGGACAATGAGGCTCCCCGGATCATCATCTGGAAGTTGGACGAACCGGCATACTGCTGCGACCTTGAGGCCGAGAAGGCAACTGAAAAACCCTGGTATCACGAGGTGAAAAGGTACTTAGAAGCTCAGGAATACCCTGAAGGTGCATCTGTCAATGACAAAAAGTTCATGAGGAGGTTTGCGGCAAAATTCTTCCTCAGCAACGGCATCCTATACAAACGGAATCATGATTCAACTCTACTACGTTGTGTAGATAAGGCTGAGGCAGAGAAAATCATGATAGAACTGCATGAAGGTACATTCGGAACACATTCCAGTGGACATACCATGGCAAAGAAAATCCTACGGGCAGGATATTTCTGGTCCACAATGGAAGCCGATTGTTACCAACACTCTCAAACTTGTCACAAATGCCAGATCTATGCTGACAAGGTGCATATTCCCCCAATCCCTCTGAACGTCCTGACGGCACCTTGGCCTTTTACAATGTGGGGCATTGATATGATCGGTGAGATCCGACCGACGGCATCCAATGGGCTTCGCTTCATCTTGGTAGCGATCGATTACTTCACAAAGTGGGTTGAGGCAGCTTCCTACGCGACGGTAACCAAGAGCGTCGTGGCACGTTTTATCCAGCATAATCTGATCTGTCGGTACGGTGTCCCAGAAAGAATCATTACGGACAATGGTACCAATCTCAATTTCAAAATGATCACTGAACTCTGCGAACAATTCAAGATACAGCACCACAATTCTTCTCCCTACCGGCCGAAGATGAATGGGGCTGTAGAGGCAGCTAATAAGAATATTAAGAAAATTGTGCAGAAGATGACAGTGACCTATAAAGATTGGCACGAAATGTTACCATTTGCTCTTCATGGGTACCGTACCTCAGCGAGGACGTCAACCGGGGCTACTCCTTTCTCCTTGGTCTATGGCATGGAGGCCGTCTTGCCCATTGAAGTCCAGATACCCTCTCTCTGGATAATGAAAGATGCAGACTTAAATGAAGATGACTGGATCCAGACTCGACTTGATCAATTAAACCTGATTGACGAAAAGAGGCTCACCGCTATCTGTCATGGTCAGACGTATCAAAAACGAATGATCAAGGCATTTAGCAAGAAGGTCAGACCACAAGAGTATCAGGTTGGGGACCTGGTAATCAAGCGCATCATCCTTCCTCAAAGTGATCCCCGGGGCAAATGGACCCCTACTTACGAAGGGCCATTTGTGGTTAAACATGTGTTCTCAGGAGGAGCCATGATCCTAACCACCATGGATGGTGACGACCTTCCTCACCCCGCCAATGCAGACATAGTGAAAAGATACTACGCATGAATAAAAGACCCACTAGGTTGACATACCTAGGCAAAAATAAGGGCTTCCCGGCGAACCAAAAGGGTTCGGGCAAAAATAAGGGATGAAATGAAAAAAATTTGTACACCCGGCAAGTCGAAAACCTGAAAAGGCGGCTTGGGCAAAAATGGGTATCCCGGTGGACTGAAAACCCGAAAGGGCGGTCCAGGCAAAAGTTAGGGATAAAGCGTAACATTATGTCTCATTGGATCACTTCGCATCCGAAATTCGGCATCAACTATCTGGCTCAGATTTCGGCATCGACCAATCAGCTTCATTTTCAACTAGGCAGCAAAGCGATCAGACGCTTGGGGACATAAAGGCGATAGCAGAGTTGGAACCCAGTGGGATTGTTCACATAGCTGTTTTGTTTTCAAAATTGTAAATTCTGTGTTATTCGGCGGCGTCCTCTTACTAGGATGTCAGCCTCTTGTACAAAAACGCCTTTTCACAGGCAAAATTCAAATCAATACAAAGTCACTTGTCATACAAATCGCCATTGTTTTTCCTTTTTCTGTTTTGTCTTGCGAAGAACGTCCAATGTTCATTTTTGATATATGCATTTGACATTAAAATTGTTGATTCATAAATATTTGCAAAAGATTAATTACAGGTGACATCAGGAACAGTGGAAATGTAAGGTTGTCTGGTGCAGTCTGTTGGCTTTGTCCGCCAAGGTACCAAGGTAGATTCGACTGAAGAACGTGACTAAATCACCTTCCTCCCCGCAGATTAAGACAAGATTCCGCAATGCTTTCCCCAAGCGGAGTTGACTCCCCGTCAATCCTGAAAAGGCACAACTTTCCCTGGCAGGTCTTAAAGCTTATCCCCAGTAGATTCTGGAAGCTTGTTCCCTGCAGAGTACGGACGTCTCTCCCGAGCTTTATTCAGAGTTATTCCTCACAAGGGCTTATAATTGGGTTATCCTCAGCTAATCTCCACGGAAGATCGCCCTCAACAAAGTTCTTTCAATCCCCAGCGGAGTTTATCTTTGGTATCCCCAACGGAGTTTATCATCATTATCCCCCAGCGGAATTCATCATTGAAGTCGTCCTCAGCAGGCCTCTCATCAAAAACTTCAGCAGAATATCTCTTCCACAAAACAATTCCCCGGCTGATTGTCAAGGATTTATTTTCCTAAAAGAAAATACATTCATAAATATTTCACTTACATACATGATAAAGTACATACAACACTGTCTCATGTTAAAACATCATGCATATCATACATCATGACATTGCATACAACTTATGTTTTGCCTTTTCAGGGAAAAAGACAATCCCAAAGACAACTACCTTCAACTGTCACAAATTCCAGATTCGATACCTGTATCTAGCCAGGGCATATCTGAGAGTGATCAGTTTCCAGACTCGATTCTTGTATCTAGCCAGGGCACGTCTGAAGAGTTCGAAGATTCGATTCCTGTATCTAGCCAGAGCACATCTATCAACTACAACATTTCCAGATTCGATTCCTGTATCCAGCCAGGGCATATCTGTTGACCACATTCCCAGACTCGATTCCTGTATCTAGCCAGGGCACGTCTGAAGAGTTCGAAGATTCGATTCCTGTATCTAGCCAGGGCACATCTATCAACTACAACATTTCCAGATTCGATTCCTGTATCCAGCCAGGGCATATTTGTTGACCACATTCCCAGACTCGATTCCTGTATCTAGCCAGGGCACGTCTGAAGAGTTCGAAGATTCGATTCCTGTATCTAGCCAGGGCACATCTATCAACTACAACATTTCCAGATTCGATTCCTGTATCCAGCCAGGGCATATCTGTTGACCATATTTCCAGACTCGATTCCTGTATCTAGCTAGGGCACGTCTGAAGAGTTCGAAGACTCGATTCCTGTATCTAGCCAGGGCACGTCTGAAGAGTTCGAAGATTCGATTCCTGTATCTAGCCAGGGCACATCTATCAACTACAACATTTCTATATTTGATTCCTGTATCCAGCCAGGGCATATCTGTTGACCATATTTCCAGACTCGATTCCTGTATCTAGCCAGGGCACGTCTGAAGAGTTCGAAGATTCGATTCCTGTATCCAGCCAGGGCATATCTATTGACGACCATTTCCAGATTCGACTCCTGTATCCATCCAGGGCACATCTGTGAGCCACCGATTGTAGATTCGATACCTGTATCCAGCCAGGGCATATCTGCATAAGGAGATTGAAGATCAAACACCTGTAACAAGCCAGGAAAACATATGCCTTTCTCAGATACATAAAGTTCTCGCTAAGGAATCTCTTGTGCGATCAACTCTTCCAAATGGCATCTGTAAGCCCATTCCCGACAAAGTTCTGTCACATCTCCAGATGGCATCTATAAGCCCATCTCCCTATCCACCACCTCTCCAAATGGCATCTATAAGCCCATTCCCGCCATCACATTCGCTGATACTCCAACATGCGAGTGCAAATTTCCGGGCACTCTAGTGTCCAATCTCCTTTTACCTTCGAGTCGCGAAAGGCAAGATTGCCAATCTAACTCTTCAGGTTCAAGAAGATTGAACAGGGGCAACTGTTGTACCCCAAAATTTGCCCTCCCCTTTCTTCAGGAAACCATCTTGAATTTTCAAGGTCCCTCTGAAACAAATCCAAGTCCTGAGTTATCCCTTTGCCCAAGCAAGCCACTTACAAGAGCAAGATGATCTCACGAACTCCAGAAACAACGCTTTTATCTTGATAAAAATCAATTCTAAGTACTTAGAATGTTTCTCTAAAATAAGTGTTTTTAGAAAAATCAGCGCTTCAGAACTTCTGGACCCATTCCAGATGAAGACGGTCAGAAGTTGCAAGCTTGGCTCAGCGTGGTCAGAAGTTGGCTCTTCAGCAGCTACATCAGTTCAATCAGAAGTTGTAAACGTGGTTTAATATGTAAGCCTCAAACAGAACATGCCCCTTCAGCAGTTACACAAGCTCAGTCAGAATTTGTTAAAGGAATGCAAGAGAAGCAGGAAAGTCTGAAGGCTCCTTCAGAACAGGTTGAAATCAGAAGATGAAAGATCAGAAGAGTGGATGTTACATTGATAAAGAATCTCCAGAGCTTACTAAAGCCAAGGCCAGAGCATGGTTCACGCTGCTGATTCAACGCTGGTTTCCATTACCAGAATGTTGATGTTGATAGGTCTTGTCACCATTTAATGCCCATTAATGCTTCCAACCACTCCTGAGCATTCACGTGTGGCTTGGAAAACGCTTTTGCACAGATTCTGGCATGGGTCTTCACGCCACCGCCCACTTCAGAGGTCACTTCTCCCCAATCTACGCCTGCTGCTGCAACCTAGGCTGAAAGCTATCTGTATCACAACTTCCCAGGAATTTCTGTCAAAGAACAAATTCAAACTCTGTTGGCGCTTTAAATGTTCAAGGCATCCACAAGAACTTTGCCTATAAATAGAGAGTCTTCACCACTGCCAAAGAGGTTCAAAAGAAGAAACAGAAATTGCTAAGTGAGAAACAGAACTCCTAGCAACACAGCGTTCTGAAACTCTGCCAAAATCTCCAGTTTTGTTTCATAACTTTGAGTTTCTTATCTTCAAACTTCATCAAATATCCAGTTCTTTTCTGTAAACCAAAGACACCCTCTCCAAACTTCTGACCCTACATACGTATACACCTTTACTTCCCCTTTTCAAATCTGTCCAGAACACCACCAGAACCAAAAGCTAAACTTTCATCCACAACTTTCCCAACAGTCAGGTAAGCACCTGCTGACCCTCATCATGCTGTTAAGCATCATCAGCTGTGCATATTCAAATAACATAATGTAAATATCACGTTGTTACTGTTTATGTTCTGAGGATTTTCATACCTCAGAACGTTCTGAGCCAGTATAGGACTTGCCTGTGACCTTAGTGATTCTGACCTCTGAAACATTTTTTGTATTTGCTGGATCTGTTCCAAATATGTTTCCTGTTTTGTGGAGTAACAACAGAATTGCAGATGTTCTGATTAGTACAGGGAAAAGCCAAGTGCTGACTTTGACGTTAGCACATCTGAAGCCTGTTTTGCTGTCAATGATATCAGAACCTCTGAGAGTTATTGCCTTTTCAGCAGAATCAGAACTTCTGGTCTCTCCACTAACAAACTTCTGTCTTGCAGCGCAGGGAAATCAGAACTTCTGATTTCCCCACTAACAAGGTTCTGTTTTGCCGGTGCCAGAGTCAGAAGTTCTGACTCATCCAGTTTCACTAACAGGTTGATCATCTGGCAGCGGATCTGAGTCAGAACTTCTGATGACCTCCCAGCAGCGCGCGGGCTCCCTCTCTCTCTCTATATCTTGTTTTTTGCTATTTTCTTTTTTGTCTATTTTTCTCGTTGAACCCCCCATGTACAAATGTGTATCCCCCTCCCCTAATTGTTGTATTAGCGTAGGATTTTACATTTCCGCTTCTTACTGCTAGTAATTAGGACGTGTATGGCAAGATAAAATCAATGAAATAGAAAAACCTAATTCAAAGAAAAAAAACTCTTGTATGCAATAAAACACACTTGCACACTAACACCCCTAGGGTTACATCCACTTGTTGCCTTTCAAAAATTGGGCCATATTGCATGTTAGGTCTCTTTGGGCAAAACAAATAAACTCAAATGATCATAGTCCCTCGATGACGCTTTCGAAAGTTGCCTAAAATGATCAAAGTCCCTTTCAAAGAAAAAATTGCCCAAGGATACTTAGCACTATTGTAATTATGGTCTAAACGACGACCCGCGCCCGTCCCTTTCACATCCTAACACAAGATTGTCCACCAAATACAATGGTGGAACAAAATTGTTAAAAGGGTTAAAAACATAGCAAAGATCTTTGAGAAATTTAGGATAGATAACTCTTGGGTACTTGCCAACTTGCAAAACAAAAACACTTGCCTATCTTTTCAAAACCATACATCACAAACACTTTCAAAACAACTTTCAAAAACATGGAAAACTTTTCAAAAGACATACACCTTTGTATACATCCCAACATGGATCATTACAAAGGTTTCCACCACATTGGCCTCTTTTCAAAACATTTTTCAAACCCACACACAAAGCATCATTTCAAACAATTGAAAACCAAGGCAAGTTGATCTAAGCGAGTACCTAAGAGCCCATGGATAACCATGGATAGAAAGGGTGCTAATACCTTCCCTTTCTATAATCTACTCCCCGAACCCAAGAAAACATCTCAAAGGTTTTTGCTGTGCTTTTTAACCTTTCCTTAGGATAAAATAAAAAGTCGGTGGCGACTCTTGCTCAACCGAAACATTTGCGAATACAAACGCAAAACCACAGTCAGTTCTCCCACCGTATCACACAGGTATGAAGTCCTTCGACGTCCAGTTGTTTAGTCCACCATTGGTTGTTGGGTAGATCCAAATGTCGATGTCTGAATCCTCTTCACTGTCCTCAATTTCATTAACTCCCCGATTGCTGATGTGTAGAGGAGGTCTTCCAATTCGTGCGCGCCTAACAGCCCTTTGAGCCCCTGTAGTAAAGCCCAAACCAAATTTGTCAGTTTTGTGAGTGAAATCAGGGATTTGACCCCAATTGGTACACCCACCTTCTTCAACTATAGCCCTGGCGTCCTTGAGAGAAGCCATCTTTAGTGGAGGTTTGCCGGTAGTAACTTCAGTTGATGCCGAGAACTGAGGGACCTTTTCGAAATTCTAGCAAGGAGTTTCTATGAACTCCCCGTCCATCTCTACGTAGCGGAAGAAATTGAGATGACTCACCATATATTCTTCTTCACCTTGCACTGTGACGATCTTCCCCTTCACAGGATATTTCAGCATTTGATGGAGCGTGGAAGTAACTGCCCTAGCCCTATGAATCCAAGGATGACCCAGCAAGCAAGAATACGATGGCCTGATATCCATCACGTAGAAGGTGGACCCAAAAGTCTGGGAACCCACTTTAACAGGGATGTCTACCTCCCCGTGCACCATTCTTTTTTATCCATCAAAAGCCCTTACCATAATGTTACTCGGCTTCAAAGTCAAACCTTCACAATACAAACGGTCTAACGCTTTCTTTGGAAGAACATTCAACAAAGACTCGGTATCTACCCGCACGTGGGCCATAGTGATGCCCCTGCACTCGATCGAGACATGCAGAGCATCATTATGATTCCTTCGGTGTTAGATCTGCATCTGAGAAACCCAACCCATTGTCAGCAGTCAGGCTGGCCATGCAATCTTTGAACTGATTTGCTGAAGTTTCTTGCGGCACATGCGCAGTCTTGAGAAATGCAATCAAAGCCTTCGCATGGGCTTCAGAATACAATAGTAGAGACAACATGGAGATTTTTGACGGGGTCTGCCCCAGCTGCTCGACCACATTGTATTCGCTCTTCTTGATAATTTTCAGGATTTCCTTTATTTCTTGTTTAGAGGCTTCCACGACGATTTTCTTAGGTTCCTCCATCCAGGCAGGTTCACCTATGATTTCTTTACCCCGAGTCCCAGATGGCTCAACAGCAGGGGTGGTAACTGGAGTAAGAATATGAATAGTTGCAGGTGTACTAACTGGGGTAGGAACAGGAGAAATGTCAGGAGTGCTGGTTGGGGTAGCAGTTGGAATAACAGTAGGCTTGATGATAGACTTCGGGGAAATCTCGGGAGAGAAGACCCTTCCACTTCGGGTAACTTTACTAGTCCCGACAATATTACTGACATCAGTATCAGCTTCTTCATTCTTCAATTCTTGCTTAACACCATAGTAATACATGTCAGCACCGTAATGCCATGGGATAGCCTTATCTGAGGTGTACGGGATAGGACCAGAAGCGGTGATTATTAGCAGAGTAATTCTCGGAACAGGTGTAATCCTAACAGGTTTTCTCGAGGAAACCTTGGAAGGATTGGCGGAAATGGTTATGATGGCAACATCTTTATTTGGAACAAACGGAATCATAGTCTTCTCAAACAAAATTTCTTTATTATCCATCATGTGCTGAACACCTGACTTCAACAAACAGTAACCAGAAGCCAGAATTGAACACATGTGGCAACCTTCACCACAGCCCGGAAATAAACCGTCCAATAGCAAATTCTTCTTAACCGTCATCAGAGGAGTAGAAATTTCTTCAACAGAAGTCACAAACAAATTGGTATCAACAGCATTAACTCCACGACCATGTTTGGGCATGGGAGCAGTTATAATATTCGACTTTTCTAGAGCGTCAAACTCTATCTCCTTGGCTTTGAGCAGATCTTGTACTTTATTTCTCAGGGCCCAACAATCATTTGTATCGTGGCCTGGACTCTCAGAATGGTAGGCGCACCGCGCGTTGGGATTGTATCTGGGAGAAGTAGTGTTTGGATTCTTGGGAGCCTCTCTCAAGGTTGCCAAGTTGGATTTCAGCAGGTGAGGTAATACTTCAGCCAGAGTCATGTTGATGCGGGTAAACTGTCGTTGTGGTATTTCCATCCTTTGTTGATTGTTGCATTGTGGATCAACTGTGGGTCTTGGTATCACTACAGCATTTACCGTTTGACGGTGTTCAGATCTGCTTTGGCCCCTCGGGCTATAGACTGCACTAGCTTCCTTCTTACCAGTGAAAGGCTTTTTCACCGAACTCGAAGAGGCGTCCTTCTGTATTTTACCACTTCGAATGCCAGCTTCTACTCTTTCTCCAGTCAAAATCAACTCAGTGAAACCAGATGACGAGCTGCTGATCAAGTTATTGAAAAATGGACTAGATAACGTCCCTAGAAACATGTCAACAAACTCCCTATCATACAAAGGGGGATGGACTCTTCCAGCCAAGTCTCTCCACCTTTGAGCATAGTCCTTAAAACCTTCACCTGCACCCATGGACACACCCTGGAGCTGAGTACGAGTGGGAGCAAGGTCGGAGTTGTACTGATACTGCTTGTAGAAAGCAGCAGCAAGATCTTCCCAGTTTCGGACACTGGCTCCTTCCAACTGATAGAACCATTCCAGCTGAGTCCCTGACAGACTATCTTGAAATAAATGCACCCACAGATTTCTATCAGCAGTGTGGGGTTGGATTTTCCTGACATACGAGCGGAGATGGAGTTTTGGACAGGATACTCCATCGTACTTGGCAAAAATCGGAGCTTTGAACTTATGAGGGATGACCACTCCCGATACCAGTCCCAATTCTCTGAAATCCAAACCAGGTATTTTCTGAATCTCCATAGCGCTCAGACAGTCTTCTAGCTTCTTGTACCTATCCTCAGCAGGAGGATATTGCTCATCATCGTAATCAGTATCGTTTTCAGAAACTGTAGGACTAGGGTCCTTTGCCCTTTCTTGGTTTTCCCCGTCCTCGGATGAGGAGGTCAGATCAGTTTGTTGCCTCAATCTTTCTCCGAATCTTCTTCCCATATTCAGAATTCCGACCATCTTCTTATTCTTCTTCTCTTTCATAATAAGGGTCTTCAAATCCTCTTTCCCCTTAGCCAGACTTATGAACATCTGCTGGAACTGTGTGTTTTGCTCCTGAAGATCTTTGATGGCTTGATCGGAAGACATTTCTGCTGAAATAAACAGCGAAGAAGATGAGCAACCTGTAGGGGTACCTGTAATGATGTGCATGATAATGGGATGCGCATGTAATGATTTCAAAGACTTCGGGAGATTTAAATTTGCAAACCAAAATAAACAAAAACTTTATTAGTTTAAACTTGAAGGGTTCAATAATGCCTTTAAGGCATTACAAAGAAGTAAATGAAACAAATCTAAAACTAGAAAAAGAAAAATAAAAAGTCCCATGGTCGCTTCCTCTTTGTGCTGATATAGTCATTAATCACTCTTTCTTCCTTGAGCTGCCTGGTGAGCTTCAGAATCTTCCTTTCCTGCTCATGGTACTGTTCCCAGTAAGTATCCCGCTCATTCTTCAGCTGAATCCAAGACCTCTGTAACTCCCTAGGATTAACGGGCATGTAAGGATAGAGAACCATGTAAGGAATGCCTTCTTCATTAGTGGGCTCCATAATCACTAGTAATACAGCCTCATAAGGCATCATAAGCTTCTGGGCACGAGCTCGGACCCATTGGAGGTAAGGCTGCACGGGAAGGGAAGTGTTTGGTCCCAATTCTTTGGGGTCAAATCTGTTCACATGCCCCAAGCTCGTATGAACCTTCGGCGATGCTCCTTAACATCCTCCTTATAGTCAAATACAATGTCCTCAAGAAATAACTCACGGGGACCATCTCTTCGAGCACGACCAAATTGTCACAATGCTATGCAAGGATTGTAAGTTATACCTCCTCTGATTCCAAGCAATGGGACATTAGGGTACCCCCCGCAACGGTCAATAACAACAGTGTCTTCCATAGCTCAGGAACACCAAAGAATATCTGTATGAGCAAGTGACATTATTCTGTAGGACCAACCCAAACCTTCTTTGTTCTTCAGCACAGACTTAGGGAGGTGAGAAATAAACCACCTCGATAGCAACGGCATGCAACACATAAGAGTTCCTCTTCTCCTCATAGTACGGGTGTGGAGAGCATGCAAGATATCTCCCAGTAAGGTAGGCACAAGGTTGCGAGAAAGGAAAATCTTGACAGCATTCACATCTACAAAGGAATCCGGATTCGGGAAGAGAACCAAACCATAGATAAGGAGAGCCAAGACATCTTCAAAAGCTTGAAAATCCAAATCATCCCAGAATAGCTGAGCCTGGTCTATCAGAAATTTGGCTAGAAAACCTTCGACCCCGCTTCGTGTTTCCCAATTGGATACTACATCAGCCTGTTTCAAATGCAGAACTGAGGCAATGTCTTCTCGTCTAGGAACTTCTTCCATACATGTGAAGGGTACCTGTTCAAGGATGGATATGCCCAATATATGAGAGAACTCTTCCAAGGTGGGTACCAGCTGGTAATCCGGAAAGGTGAAGCAATGATGCACGTGATCAAAGAACTGAAATAGTATGCTCATCATCTGTTCATCAAGACTTGAAGTAACCAGGCTGAGAAGTTGACCGTGTCTCTTAATGAACATAGAAGACTCAGAAAGTCTTGAGGCTAGCTCTTTAAGTTGGACAGGTATCTACACAAAGTTGACTCGGATGGTATTTCTACGCACGGAAGCCATAATCTGCAAAACAGAACAGAGATAAATTCCCTTGGTCTTTGAAATGGTTAGTGTAATGAAGTATGAATTCCATGTTATGATTCATGATGTCATGATAAACCACAGGTATAGCAAACAATAGGTATTGCAAACACAGTCAAATCACACAAAGCCCTTAGGTTTAAGGCTTGCATGAGGTCAAAGGTAATACCCTCTTAAAGTTAAGTTGGTTTCAACCTGTCCTAGAAAAAGTAATCGGGTTCTA
Source organism: Vicia faba (assembly GCA_948472305.1). Taxonomy (NCBI): domain Eukaryota; kingdom Viridiplantae; phylum Streptophyta; class Magnoliopsida; order Fabales; family Fabaceae; genus Vicia; species Vicia faba. The sequence continues at coordinate 724,116,354 of OX451738.1, read as the reverse complement.
GAGGATCTCAATATCACTGACCATCCTCCATCGGTCATGGTTTCAGCTCACGCAATATTTTCTTGCGGCCGGAACTATCTCGAGAGTATGGTCTCAATGAGCGTAGCATCGAGTATCAACCAGTTCTCAGCTTTACACCGAGGCCGGCTATCTCACTACTTTCTAATGGCCAAGTTGGGCGATTAAAGGTTCTAAGGTCAGTTGATGCTTAACGACACCATGCAGTGGCCCCGTATTCTCTTTGTTTCTCCACAAGGGATACTGGTACCAACCAATGTGCCACATCAATGTAGCTACTGCTTCAACCGTATCAGTCTACACCGTACAGTTCCCTCACAGTCTATTGCTACTTACCTAAAAGGTATCCCCAGATTCGGGTTAGGATCTATAGTAACCCTAAACAAAACCCTTTAAAAGTACAGCAAACAAAGCAATCAAGAGAAGCAATTATAATGAACTAGATCCTAAGGTATACCCCACTTTATTAAATCCCCAGAAGAGTCAACAGTTTTGTGATACGGTGGCAGAACTGACTGTTTAATATTGGTTTGTGTTTTGTGTTTTGTGTTTGCAAAATGTCGCGGTAAGCAAGAGTCGCCACCGACTTTTATTTCATCCAATCGGAAAGGAAAAAAGTATAGAAAAAATCCTTTTTCGAGATATTCTGAGTACTGGGGGTAGATTATAGAAAGGGAAGGTGTTAGCACCCTTTCTATCCATGGTTTTCCATGGGCTCTTAGGTACTTGCTCATCTTTTTAAAATTACTTGTGTAGGTGCTTGGTTTTGAAAAAGTTTGACTTCGTGATAACCCTTGTATCAGTCCTTGAAGGTGTGACGAAGTTGTTTTGAAAATTTGTTGGAAAAGTGTAAGTGTGAAAAGTTTTGATTTGAGCAAGTACCTACTAGTATCTACCTACTCGAAAAAAGATCGTTTCTATTCTTGTTTCCTTTAGACAGCGCTATCCCACTATTGAGAAATAGGTAGCACCATCGTTGGAGTTGTAAGGGTTAATTCGAAAGGGACGTACGATCACTAAAGCAATGTTAGGATACCTTAGTAATAACCCTAGAGTCTTAAGATCATATTTGAGCCAACATTTCCGAGGCAACATTCGAACGGGACATTTGATCTTTTTAGACAAGAGGGCAACCACTAAGACACCCTATACTTAATGATCGTTTATCGAAGGCAACCGAAGTGAGAGCATACCCTAAGAGTGATATGTGCGAGTGATCTTTTTTAGTTATTTAATCCTTGCACATTAGGGTTTTCTAACCGTATTAATTTGTCATGCATTCTTGTCATACAATCCTATTAGCATACATCTAAACAGACAAATATTTGCGGGAATTAAAATGCGAGAAAGTAAATATATGCTATTACAAGGCTTCAGGGAGGGGGATTAATTACATAGCCAAAACCCGGGGAAAAGCAATAAATAAAAAGCCCTAGATTAAACTATTACAAACCATGAACAGTTACAGAAATATTGGCAAAAATAATTAACACGCGCGCGATGAATTAAATACGAGACAACTAGGGTTTTGACCCTTGCTTAAACCTAATTGCGATTGATTACAAAAAAATTGTTTTGCTTTGTTATTTTAAGAAAATAAAGAAATTATTTTTAAAAAAAATTCCTAATTCTAATTGATTGTAAATTAAGAAAAATAAATTAATTTAATCTTAAAACCTAATTTTGTATTTTGATTTTATTTATGGAAATAAATGATAATTTCACTAAGTTAACACTAAATTAAATTAATTTTGATAATATATATAAAAAAAAACTAATTCTAATTTTTTTTGTGAATTTCATTTTATGATTTTTATGAAAAATAATTAATTTGCCAACTAAAATGATTAAAAGAAAATTAAAGAAAAGAAATAAATAAAATAAAAAAGGGTTAGAGATGGGCATGATGCTATTTAGCAATTGGGAAGGTGTGCTAAGGAAATTCTGGGCCCAAATCAAACTCAGCCCTTTTGACTTTGCCCGTTTCAGTGCATGCATTGACCTGAGGCGTATGGTGGGCCTTCAGTGGAATAGCCTTGGATCTAGCTGGAGAGGCGTGTGATGGCCAGATGTTGATGACGTACGGTGGACTTCTTGATATGCAGTGTGCTGGATTACCTATTGAAAAATATTATGAACAAAGGTTGGGACCTAGGGATCAAACCCAGGCCCTTATGCTCAACATCAAACATGCCCAACCATCTGTACCATGCGCTTCATCTGTTCATATAATGACAATAATGCATAATATATAAAACAAGCCAGTTAATTGTTAAAAACGCGCTAAAGTTCAAACTGCCCAACCAGGGAGTGCCACGCATCCATCTTCTTCCTCCCAACCGTCGTTTTAGCCCAAGGTATTTTTACCTGCGAACACTGTGCTGTAGCTACAAACCTGTGTATCTCAAAAATTGTCCACAAGCAAGATAAATGACCATGGTTGGTACCAATCAACTCGTCTCATCCTCACGGGTATCATGGTACCAGAATCAATATCCAATTTCACCTATATTGCAAAGCCCTAAAACTAGACAAGAAACCCTAGCTATGGCAATTTTTCATACAGTAATCAAAAACACAATTGAATATAATGGTTAGCTTGCAAACTCAATAAGGAACAAGAATATGTAATCAAAACGTGCAAAAGATGTATAAATCCATGAAAACGTAAACAAATTTTTTTGGCAAAACGTGACTTCTGTACCTTTGATTTCAGGCGTGAGAAACTTGCAATTGGTTGAAATCCCTTCTGGAGATGTCCAAGAATCTGCTGGTATTGTGAGAATGGCTCGAACTGGCCTCTAGGATGAAAATTGGATCACCACTTTTTCTTGAAATTTTTTTGTTTTTCCCTTGCTCTGCACGATTTTTCAACCCCTTTTCTTGCCTTAGATCCCTTCTGTATATGTAATGCAACAAGTTAGGTTAACAAAAACGAATTCAATCTTGCCCATTATGAAGAATTGATTTAGTCTTTCATGGCATATGATGTCTTTCCAAACATTGCTTCAATTCAATCTTTTTCCACCCAAGTTAGCCTTGCACGAATTGATTCTCAATTGACAGCACATAAGATCTTCCTTCAATGCAAAAATCATCCCTAAAACACATTATATGATTTATTTAGATTTATTTGATTTTATTTGAATTTTAAGTGAATAAAAATAAAAATAAATTAAATAAATAAAGCATGGAGGGTCCCATAGGTCGTGGACTATGCTAGGAATAAGATGCAATCTTAAAAAGATGGGCCCATGTGGAAAAAATGCAATTTTGATCAATGTTGACTTTTGACAATTTCCCAAAAATTGCCAACTTTGACAATGCATATTTCTCTCAATTTTGATCCTAGGACGGTGTTCTTGGACTTTTTATAAAGCTTAGGATGTCCTATAAGCAACCCTTTTGGTCTTATCTCAATTGAGTCTTCCATGTTCATGTATGAAGCTTTTACCCAAAAGGTGTTTTTGTTGACTTTTCAAAATGACCTATAATGTCAAAATTCATATCTTCTTGTGAGTGCATATTTTGAACTTGGGGCTGAAGATGAATTGTAGGGAATTTCATCCTCTTCAGAATGAGCTTTGGATGGATCATTTCTGATAAAGTATGAGAAAGTTATGCTTGGTCAAAGTTGTGTTGACTTTTCCTACAAAACCCTAATTTAGTAACTTTTGGATTTTGATGAATTATGAGCAATCCTGGATGAATCATGATTAACCCTTGATCAAATGATGCATGATACTTCAAAATGAGGATGTTGACAAAAAATCTTGAAGTTTGACTGTATGTGGGCCATAGTTGACTTTTGACCTAGCATTGTCGATTTTCAGGCTTTTGAGCAATTGACTGAGCAAACTTCTTCTGCAAGGCTTGAAACTTGACATGGATGATCTTGAGAACATATTAAGACAATGGTGGGCATTTGTGATCCTTTGTACTCAAGCATCTTGATGAAAAATGAAACCCTAATTTGAAGTAGACTGCCTTAGGAGAGAGTTTGTCTGGTCGACCCTTGGACTTCCTTGAGCAATTTGAGGATCTCACTTGACATGTATTGAGAAATATGGGAGGGAAAATTTTGGGGTACAACATGATGCCACTGGCAGAACTTCTTCTCCCTCTCCATGCTAGTCAGAACATCTGCAACTTAGTCATTTCTCAATAAAACAGAATATGCACATATAACAATTATGGCAGGTTTCATTATGTTTTAGAAATAAGAGATATCAGAACTATAAATCAGAAGGAAACATGAATTTGCTAATCCTAATTCTGAGTCCTAATTTCTTCAAGAAGTTCTGGACTGAAATTCTCCCTACTTAGGCAAATATACATGGAATATATGAATATATACTGAATCAGAGTCAGGATGTATACATTGTGTTTTTGAACGTGCAAATCTAACAATGTTTAAGTAATATGACGAGAGTCAGCAGAAGCTTACCTTGCAGCTGGAAAATGTTCTGTGAGTTGGAGTCTGGTTCTAACCGCTTGTGATGTTCTGACCAGCTTCCTCACGTACTCAGTAGGCTGGAAACTTTCAACTTGAGCTATGAATGATTGGAAAATTCTGGAACAGCCAAGGAGGAAAGTTCTGACTTCTTTGATGTACATATTGATGGAGAGTGTGTTACAGTTTGACTATAGAAGTTAGGATGGCTTCTGAATGTATATCAAAAACTGTATGGATGGCTTTGGTCAAGAAACACTTGAGAAAAAATGGAGTCTGAATGCAAGAATCAAAAGCTAACAGGTATTGTATTTTTGTGTTTGCAGTTTTGGACTCTTGGAATTTTAGCAGGGGTTCAAGGCTTTTTCTTTCTTAAATTTCCGACCTCTTTACAGTTTCCAATGAAGTCCAATTTATAGGAAAAGGTTTAGTAGCTTGGAGAGGTCAAGGGGTACAACCATCATATGCTAGGCGTTGAATTGTTCTTGAAGTAGGTTCAAATAGGTATGGTGGTTAGCAGCTTTAGCAGCGCCTAAGCTGGATTTGTAAGCAGGAATTAAGGAAAGGCAACCTCAAAAACAAAGCAACGTATGGGCCCAGCACACTCTTGTACAAAAGTTTGCTTTTCCAAGACAGTAATGGTACCTCTATGCCACACGTGGGGAAATCTTTTGGATAAAGACCCAAAAGTGGTTGTGAGCATTAAATGATGATGAGATTTATCAAACCGGAAATCTTGCAATGTGAGATTATGCATCATTGCTTAATTCTAGATCAGAAGTTCAGCTTCAGCGTAACTTGGAATAGACATCCAACTTCTGATCTTTGTATCTCCTTGCTCCAGCATGTTCTGAAGGAGTTCTTAGACCTTCTAGGAAGCTTGCAACACACTTTGTAACCTTCTTTGAATTACCATTGCAAACTCTTACTGAACCTTTGTGAAAACTGGCCCAGAAGTTCTGACCAAAATCTGTTTTGAAAGTGTTCATAATTTGCTCAATGCTTCAGTTTCAGGGACGTGTCTTTAAGGATTTGACTTGAAATCCCAGCATTTCTAGGAGAATTTCTGTTCTATGATATTTTAGGTCTTATTGAGATCTAAAACTCTTGTGTCAGAAGTTCTTCCAAAATCAGCTTGCATCATGATGATAATCTGATCAGAAGTTCTGAGCTTGTCATATTTCTTAAACACTTAAAAACATTCTAAGTATTTAGAAATTTGACTTTTCCCAAAGTAATTTTGACTTTTGAATATCTTGATGAAACAAATCTCACATTCCAACATGTCTTGATTAAATATGATTCTTGAAACTTGATTTTGATCCAAAAGTCAAAGTTTGACTTTTAGTATGCAAATGACCATTTTACCCTTGTGAATGACTTTCTTGGAAAATTTGTAATTCAAGGCTTGAAATTGGATGGGAACAAACCTGAGGGTCCAGGGTGATCTTTTGAGAAAATTCTTGAGAAATGAGAGGGCAAATTTTGGGGTACAACAGGCGGTCCAGGAAAAAGTTAAGGAATTAAAGCGTATGACTATGTCTCATTGGATCACCTTACAGACGACCTCTAGCATCGAGTGACAAATTCAAACGGTTCTAATCAATCCAATCAGCTTCGGACAAGGTAGAAAGTGGATGAGACGCTCAGAGACATGAAGGCTATAGCAAAATGGGAATCCCATGGGATTATTTCACATAGTTATCTTTTCTTTGTATCAATTTTCACTTTCTACGACGACATTCTCTTACTAGAATGTTCGTCTCATTGTACAAAAATACTTATTCAAGTTAATACAAAGATATCCCTTTGAAAGTTCAAAACTATCTATTTTTCTTGTATTGCCGTGTTTTGTTTGCGAAAACGTCTAATGATTACTTTTGAACATGTGCATTTGAACGTGACTACTATTTACAAATGGACAAAAAAAAGAATAGAAAATAGAAAGACAATCACTAATGTCTTTAAGAAATAGGATAATATCTTTAGACTATTCCATAAAATTCCCCGCAGGTACCTTTTCCAACAAGAACGGAAATCAAGGCATCCCACTGTAGTATCGCCATCATATCTCCAGTACATATCCTAATGGTATCAAGTTCTCTCACACCCCCGATGGATAAAACTTCCGGTTACAGCTCCAAAGATTCCTCAGTGAAAGTCTCCCAATTTATCGGGATTCCCCAACAGGATTTCACAAGGTCCACAAGCAATGCACGGCGTTTCCCCTTACACAATAGATTTTATTCTCTAACAAATGGAAGCTCATCAACACCATAAGTTCAAAACATGAAGACTTACACTCCTTATACCCAGCAGTACTGGGGGATTTATTTTCCCTGACTCCAGCAATACTGCGACATAACAATTAATGTGTCCATACATTACATCCATACGTCATAGCATTGACAACACAGATACATACAACACAATCTCATTTATTTTGAGAACATCATTGTACCATGCACTTCATACATCATGACATTGCATACAACTAACCTTTCATCTTTTCAGAAAAGATCAAACAACAGAAAATTATCGTCAAATTTTCAGCAAGTCAAATACAGATCAATTCCCAAGAAAGGATTGGTCAACCATCTACGTAGCAAATGCTTTCTCTGGTTCAGATAAATCGCGCAAAGATTTACTCTGATTCTCTCCAGTTAAAGAATATTCAAGACCTCTTTTGGTTCAGTTTAAATCTCTCAACGGTTTATCCTGATACTTTCCAAAAGAAACATTTCTGGTTCAGATAAATATCTCAATGATTTGTTCTGATTCTTCTCCAGATCCTTGCCGATTTAGTTTAAATCTCTCAATGATTTATTATGATTCTTTCCTGCAGACGTCTTCTTCGGTTCAGATAAATCTCTCAATGATTTGTTCTGATTCTTCTCCAGATCCCTGTCATTTCAGTTTAAATCTCTCAATGATTTATTCTGATTCTTTCCCGCAGACGTCTTCTCTGGTTTAGATAAATCTCTCAATGATTTGTTCTGATTCTTCTCCAGATCCCTGCCGATTCAGTTTAAATCTCTCAACGGTTTATTCTAATTCTTTTTCGTAGACGTCTTCTCTGGTTCATATAAATATCTCAATGATTTGTTCTGATTCTTTTCCAGATCCCTGCCGATTTAGTTAAAATCTCTCAATGGTTTATTTTGATTCTTTCCCGCAGACGTATTCTTTGGTTCAGATAAATCTCTCAATGATTTGTTCTGATTCTTCTCCAGATCCCTGTCAGTTCAGTTTAAATCTCTCAACGGTTTATTCTGATTCTTTCCGGCAGACGTCTTCTCTGGTTCAGATAAATCTCTCAATGATTTGTTCTGATTCTTCTCCAGATCCCTGTCGGTTCAGTTTAAATCTCTCAATGGTTTATTCTGATTCTTTCCCGCAGACGTCTTCTCTGGTTCAGATAAATCTCTCAACGGTTTATTCTGATTCTTTCCCGCAGACGCTTTCTCTGGTTCAGATAAATCACTCAAAGCTTTACTCTGATTCTCTCCAGTTAAAGAACGTTCAATACCTCTTTAGGTTCAGTTTTAAATCTCTCAGCGGTTTATCCTGATACTTTCCAAATGAACATTTTTGGTTCAGATAAATTGCTCCAAGATTTATTCTGATTCTTCCCAGCCAAGCAACATATAAGACTTCTCCTAGTTCAGATAAATCGCTCCAAAGATTTGTGCTTATTCTTTTCCAGTTGAAATCAAGTTCAGACTTAGTCCATTTTCTGTCAACAATAACCCTTGGATGACATCCACAAGCCCATATCCAGCAAATCTTCACCATTCCTCCAAATGGCATCTATAAGCCCGTTCACAATTCATCTTCGAGTGCAAATTTCTGGGCACTCTAGTGTTCAATCATCTTCCACCTTCAGGTCACGAATGTCGATCCGCCAATCTAACTCTTCAGGTTTAAGAAGATTGAACAGGGGTAGCTGTTGTACCCCAAAATTTTCCCTCTCATTTATCAAGTATTTTCTCACAAGATCTCCTTTGGTTCAAGACTGCACAAGGGTTGATCAGCTCAAGACACCTCCTTAAGCACTGATGACTGAAACTAGGGTTTGAGATTTCACAAGGATAATTGAACTTTTAATGCCTCATATGACTTTCATAGATCATTATGGACCCCCAAGATTTCTCATGTCAAGTTTCAAGTCTTGGATCATATTTTTGCTCAGTCAATTGATCAATTGACATAAAAATCAACTATATTGGGGAAAAAGTCAAATATGGCCAATTTACAATCAAACTTCATAATTTTTTATCCATATAAACATTGTGAACTCCTATATGTCATTTGATAAAGTTTGGACCATAATTCCTCAAGAAATTTGATCAGATCATCAAAAGGGCAAAATGGTCAAAATTAGGGTTTTGACTGAGAAAGGGCAATTTCTGATGTTTGACCTAGAAAATGTTTAATTGGTTTGAGACATGATCTCAAGGTTTCAATTGCATAATTTTGACCTAATGGCATGACTCAAAACATTGCTCAAGGTCATTTGATTGATAGTTGATTTTTCAGTCAACTGATCAAAAGTCAACTGCATACTGAAAAGTCAAACTTTGACTTTTTGGTCAAAATCAAGTGTCAAAGATCATAATTCATCAAAACATGTCAAAATATGAAACTTGTTCATCAAGAAATCAAAAAGTCAAGATTTCATTTTGAAAAGTCAAAGTTTCCAAACTTAGAAATTTTTCTAAGTGTTGAAAACTTCATGTTTTTTTCATAACTTTGAGCCATTTTTTCACCATGATGCAAGATGATTCAAAGGAAACTTTCAACATGAAAGTTGTAGATCTCAATGATATCTAAAAAAATTTCTTTACACAACTTCTCATATAAATTCATGGATTTCAAGTTATGATTTTGTGAATACATGTTCATGAAACTAAACACTTAGTGAAAATTTTGCCCTAGTTTAGGCAGGATTTTGACCTAACTTCATGGCAATTTTTCACATAGTTACAAGGGTAATTTTCAATAGTGATTCAAAGAGGGGTTGTAGATCACATTACAAGTTTTCTAAAATGTCTAATAACTCCTTGAGATCATGTTTGAGCAAGGAGAATCGAAGGCTTGAAGTTGACATTTCAATCTTGAATTATAGGTCATTTTCATGAAGAACAAGAATTCAAATCCATGCTAGGTTGCACAATCTTTGCTTTTCAGGCCTCAAACTTGCTTGGCACTCCATAAATAATGTTTGGCACGGCTGTTAGAGGCTTCAACTCAAGCATTCAATGCATTGCCCATGCTTATTTCCATTTTAGGAAGAAAGTGCACATTGCCATTTTGGAAAAGTAGCTTTATGCACAAAATCTGTTATTGAGCTTTGCACTTGTTCTCTTCTAATCATACACGACCTATAACCCAAAAGAAATTTGTCTCAAGCCTCTAACAAGTTAGACCATGCTTGTACTTTACCTTGAAACCATGTTTTCACTTTTCTTCAAAATCAAGTAACATAGCCATAACTTGTACTTGTGTGATTTTGACCCTCTCAAGTATCACATCCTTTTCCTTACTTATGCACAAGTCATTTGCATCAAAACACATGCATGATTAAGCCCTAAAACTCCCTAGAATTCAGAATTGTATCAAAAAACTCCATTGTTGCATAATCTGACCCAAAAAATTGAAACTCACATCTCCCTCGTGCGTTTCCAAGCCTTTTGGTTCCTAAAGCTTCTAAGCATCAAAGACAACTCATCCCTGACCCTGTTCCATAACTATAACTCCATCTTCATCAACCTCCATAACCAAAAACAGGACCCTGCAAGTTGACTTCTCCAGAACTCCTCATCCACTTTCAGCTCAAGCCAAGCATCACATTAGCTTTCTGGGAACTTGAGGAAGCTAACCCAATCACTGGAACTCATCAAAAGCTGCTCAAACTCAAAACACGATACCCTCTTGCAAGGTGAGCTTTATGACTTTTGAACTCTTCATATAGGCATCATTAATGTTTAATTTGTGAATGAAAAATGTAGATATCATTGCCCTAAAGCTAACCATGTCCATAGTTTTCATTTATTTTGCTTAAGCTGAGAGGATTTTAAGTTTGAATCTCTGAAAAAATTAGGTTAGAATTTGGTACCATTTAAAATTCATGTTCATCTTTGAGTGTTAGCTCAACTTATTTACATGGTTGGATCCATGATGAAATTTCCAGCAACTTTCATGTTTGTACTTTTGAAAATGGTTGAGAAATGAAAGAGATAGCAATTTCAAAAAATCATGTTGAACGGTTTGGCGCGAGGTTGAAGATAATACAGGCCTAGGAATGTGTTTTAAATATATATTTTTGGTTTTGTATTAATAAACAGATGTATAGCCACCCCAGTGGTAGAAATGCGCGCCTGTGACTATAGGGACCTGGGTTCGAGCCCCAGTGATACCCTTTTGCTTTTTTATGTTTTACTTTTACAGATCCTGTAGAGGCAGCTTCTACACGCGCATGGTATACCCTCAATCAACACCATTTGATCTTCATCAAGCCAGATCCAGCACACTATATGCTTCCACCTTGATGGACCCTCAAAAGAACACCCACACTGGATTACAGCATAGGCGCCTGAGCCAACAGAGTCATTGGGCTTAGCTTTGTTTTGCTAACACTCACCCCCTGTTTACTCTTTGCATACATGCCTAAAATATTTTCATTTAATTATTTTTATTTAATCATTTTTATTTAAAAAATAAATAAAAAAATCATAGAAGATTCTTGACTTAGGTTTTAAATTAATTTATTTATTTTCATAAATTAAATTAATTTTGTTTAATCACACTTAGGTTTATTTTATTAATTAGTTTGTAAAATTAATTAGAACTAGGTTTTTTTATTATTATTATTTTTACACTATAAAAAATATTTTCCTAAAACAAAACTCCAAAATTATTTTTCTTAAAACATTTAGAATATTTTAGTATTTAATTTATTTTCATAAATTAATCAATCACATTTTATTTTCACTTTAATTAAATTTGTAAATACAAATAACTTCTAATCTCTTTACATTAAAATTTTCAATTTCTTTTCTCAAACAAAAAAAAACAAACAAAAATATTTTCTTTCTTAAAATATTTAGAACTTTGTTAGGGTTTACACTTAGCCCCTTTTCCCACCTTTGCCCATTTATTCACTCTTTTACATTATTTTGTGACTATACATTTGTTGTCAAATTTTGTAATAGTAATTTAGGGTTTATTGCTTGCATCCTCATTCATAAACTTGTACCCCCATCCTCTAAAGTGTTGTAATAGCGTAGGACATTTAAGTTCTGCAATTTACCGCTTTCAATATTATTGCTAGTAAATTAGGTTTTGTATGGAAAGATTAAAACCAACAAATAGCAAACCCTAATCAAGACAAATCAAGCATGTAAACCAATACACTTGCACACATACACCCTTAGGGTAAATCCACTTTGTTGCCTTATAGAATGGCCATATTATGCATGTGGGGTATCTTAGCAAAAACAAACAAAATACAAGATCTTAGTCCCTCGATGACGCTATCAAAGTTGCCTTTCAAAAATGATCTTAGTCCCTTAAAGAAAATGCTAAGATATCTTACAACATTGCTAATCATGGCTATACGATGACCCTTGCCCGTCCCTTTTACATCCAAAGATAGGGTTACTTACCAAATCAATGGTAAGATAACAATGTCAAAGCAAAGAGAAAATAAACATGAAAGACTTTTGAGTAGGTAGATTGTTCCTAGTTGCTTGCTCAATTTCAAAACCAAAACATCCTTGCTATTTTCAAAAACAAACACCAACACTTTCAAAACATCTTTCAAACTTGAAACATTTTCAAAAGACAAACACTTTGTACGCGTTCTTATAGAAACGAGAGCCATTACAAAGAAAACCGTTTTCAAAATCACTTTCAAAAACACACTCCACAAACACCTCTTTGAATTATTTACAAAATAACACTTTGTACGCGTTCTTATAGAAACGAGAACCATTACAAAGACATTTTCAAAATACTTTCAAAACTCACCATACAAAGCACATTTTCAAACAAAAGCAAGTGATCTAGCGAGCAACTAAGAGCCCGTAGATAACTACGGATGAAAAGGGTGCTAATACATTCCCTTTTAATAATCTCCCCCCCCCCCCTCGAACTCAAGAAAACATCTCTAAAGGTCTTTCCTGTTCTTTTCAGCCTTTCCTTTTGGATAAAAGAAAAGTCGGTGGTGACTCTTGCTAACCGCACAATTGCGATAAAACGCAAAACAACCAAGTCAGTTCTCCCACCGTGTTACAGTCTACATCTAATATCAGTGTTATTTTACACCCATGTTAAGGTTTTCTAGATAATGATATTATAGATGATTTTACCTAGGACTAGGGCAACCCTATAATAACCAGAATAATTATTGATAATTGAATGCTTAACCTAAAAACTAATTTGAATGGACATTGAAATTAGGGTGGAAAGTTAAAGGTTTTTCACTAAGGACTCAGGGAAAGATAATCTTAAGAATCGGTAATTGAGGTTGATGAACTTGTTGAAAAGATCAAAGAGTGAAGGTTATTTCATGGCAGATCATACACTCACCCCTATCATATTTTTATCAAACAAAAAATCACATTTTACATTCAGCCATTTAATCTTTCGCAAGGATTTATTCCAATCAAACCCAAAACTATTTTTTTGTTCGATTGAATTAATAATAAAACTTAGTATTTCCTACATAGTCCTCGAGATCGATCTTTGGGTAAATCCCATTATTACTACATCGATGAAAATAGTACACTTGCTATTTTTCCGATTAGGTTTCAAACGCCATTATTTACTTAACTATTTTTAAAATTTGATACAAGTATAACGCTTTTTTTTCACTCTTTCCTCTTTTTTTACTAAATGATTATTCCCTCTTTTTGTTGTCTTATCATATTCTCTTATTTATCTAATAAAAAGAAAATACACTCTAGAATAGATAGAGCCCTTGGCAATATGGATTGGTTCCACCAAAACATGGGGACAACATTGAACATTATGGAACCTAGTGTCTCTGACCATGCTCTCATTTGCCTATAAGGAGAGGAACCTAGACCACCTAGAAAATCTCACTTCAATTTCCTCAACAGTGTGACAACAATGAAGGGCTACTCTAAAGCAATCTCAAAGAGCTGGAGGATGCCAATGACATGTAATGCTATGAATATCCTATGAAGGAAACTGATAAGACTACAACCTATAGTCATGAACCTGAGCAAACCCATAGCAGGAATCAAAACACATATTGAAAAGGTGAGAGCTAACCCACTTGAGGCATAAACAACCCTGCTACAAGATAGAATGAATGCCTTGAATATTGACAAAATCAAAAAGCATACATAGGAGCTAATTATGTGGAATGCTTTGGAGGAGAAATCCTTAAGACAAAAGTCCAAGATTGAGTGACTCGGACTTGGGGATGAGAACAACTCATATTTCCATACATCCTTGAAAAGCAAGCAGAAACAAACAAATATCAAAACCTTATACAAGGCTGATGGAACTCTGCTAATAACTCAGAAGGCCATAGAAACTAAGGTGTTAGAGTTCTTTTGGAACTTATTGGGGAATATAACTTACAACTTAAATGTGATAGATATAAAAACTCTAGGATATGGGAGTCAGCTGACCATGGAGGAGAAAACATCTCTCATTGCCCATGTGACTGAAAAAGAGATTGAGTAGGCCCTTAAAGGCATTGGAGACCTAACAGCTCATGGTTGGGATGGTTATGGAGAAAGGTTCTTCAAAGCATGCTTGAAAACCGTGAAGAAGGAGTTTATAGTAGTTGTTTTGGAATTTTTTGAGAAAAATAAAATGTATAGTGCCATCAATTGCACCCTAGTTACTCTCATCCCCAAAAGCTTTGATGCAAAAATATTAGAGATTATAGGCCCATATTTTCTTGTACCACCATCTACAAAGTAATCTCAAAGGGTGGCGTGTCTAGGTACAAGTTGCAAATGGACTTGCAAAAGGCCTATGACACAATTGACTAGAATTCCATGAAGTCCATTTCAAAGGAGATTAGGTTTCTAAGGTAATTCTTCAGTTGGATCATGCTTGCTACAACCATTGTGTCTTACTGGTTCAAAATCAATTGAGACTCTAGAAGCTTGAAGGCTAGAAGGGGCTTAAGATAGGGGGCCCATGCCTCCCCCACTGTTTTTTATAATCATGGAATACCTACATAAGTCCCTGCAAAAGCTGAGGAAAATCCCAGACTTCAATGTCCACTTAAAATGTGAAAACATACACATCATAAACCTCAGTTTTTCTTATGATTTACTTTTGTTTGCTCGAGGGAATACTATATCAATTTAGCTATTGATGAATACCTTCAATGAGTTCTCAAAGTCCATAAGACTCATAGTCAAACCTACCAAACACAAGGCTTGCTATGGTGGGGTTGAAGATAGCACAAATATGAATATACAAGCCCCTACTATTTTTGTAGAATGTACTCTCCCCTTTAGATACCTAGGTGTGCCTCTCACAAGCAAAAATCTCTCTAGCCAGCATTTCATGATATTGGTTAATAAACCTTCAAGGAGAATTCATCATTAGAGTGCAAGACTTGTAAGTTTTTTTCTAAAAGAGTGCACCTCATAAAAAATATGCGCTTTGCCACCACTAACTATTGGTTCTAATGTATGCCTTTGCCTAAAACAATGATTCATAAATTGCAGGAAATCTGCAGAACTTTCTTGTGAACTAGAAATAATGAAATCAAAAGCAAATAACCTTTAGCTTGGAAGCAAGTGTGTGCTCCAAAAAACCAGGGTGGTATGAACCTGGCCTCTATGTGGGAGTGGAATCAAGCTAACACGATCAAGCTGCTTTGGAATCTCTGTGGCAAGGAGGATAACTTATGGATCAAGTGGATCCATTGTTATTACATCAAGAGTGATGACTTAATGATTGTACCATCAACTTTTCATGCTCTTGGATCCTCAAAGCAACTATCAGGCAGACAGATGTGGTGCAAAACACACAAGAATGGAAACAAGCCTAGATCAACACTAAGTTCTCCACCAAAAAGATGTACCATGCCCTCAGAGAACCCCAACACATATTACACTGGAGGAAATTATTTTTTTGCAATGTGGCTAGACCAAGGGCGTTGTTTATAATGTGGCTTTCTTACCACGGTCGACTAGCAAAAAAGATAGACTTCATAAATTTGGCTTGATAGTCGATGAAACCTGTTGTTTTTGCAATCACACAAACATTATACCACCTAATGTTCACTTTCTCTACAATGAAAACTATTTAGATGCAAGTTCTAGCTGGCTGAAAAATTCATATTCACCAAGAGAATTGAGGGATGAACTACAACGGATGATTAAGGAGAGCAAAGGAAAGGGATGGAAGGCCCAACTTCTCAAGATTGTGTTTGTTGAAATGATATATGAAACCTAGAAATATAGAAATGATATTAGTTATGGTTACGATGTAAGTAATATGAGTATAGGCAAAAAAAAATATTGGATAGCATAACCTATAGGGCATGGACTAAGCCTAGGTTAAGAGAGCATGTTTCTAGATTAATGATATGCTATCTTAGGCAATGTCTTTCCTTTTTTGTTTGGTTATCAATAGTTTTCTTGTTTTTGAGGGAGGATCTTTAGGATCGCCTTTGTACATAAACGATTTTTGATTATATCAAACTTTGGTTGCTTAAAAAATTATTATTATTCTAAAATAAAACAAAACATTTTAACTCTTCGTTTATCTTCAAAGAAAACTCCTCCGTCATCTTCTCTTCAACTCAACTCTCCCTTTAAGGTTAAAACTTTCCTCTCCATTGTTCACCTACCCCTAAGCCTTTTCGATTTCAACTTCACTTCCTTTTCTTTTCAATCTATTTTCTTAATCAATGTCTAACCTTAAAATCATTAAAATTCAAGCCTTAATAATGTTTTGAAGTTAGAATCACACCTATTCAATATCAGTATCAATATGGAACTGTAACACGGTGGGAGAACTGACTTGGGTGTTTTGCGTTTTATCGCAACTGTTGCGGATAGCAAGAGTCGCCACCAACTTTTCTTTTATCCAATAAGGAAAGGGTGAAAAGAAGAGGAAAGACCTTTGAGATTGTTTTCTTGAGTTCGGGGGGTAGGTTATGAAAAGGGAAGGTATTAGCACCCTTTTATCTGTAGTTATCTACGGGCTCTTAGTTGCTTGCTAGATCACTTGCTTTTGTTTGAAAATGCGCTTGTGGTGTGGGTTTTGAATGTATTTTGCAAATGTATTTGTAATGGTTCTCGTTTCTATAAGAACGCGTACAAAGTGTTGTCTTTTGAAAATGTTTCAAAATGAAAGTGTTGGTGTATAAAATGTTTTTATTGAGAGCAAGCGAGCAACTAGGAGCAACCTACCTACTCAAAAGGTCTTAAATATTCTTTTCCTCCTCCTTTAGATGTTGCTATCTTACCATTGATTTGGTAAGAAGCCCCGTCGTTGGATGTGAAGGGACGAGCGTGGGACGTTTGTATAGTCATAGAAGGTAAACTATGGGACGTTTTAGTAATGTCGTTTAGGGACTGGATTGTTTACCGAAGACAACATTGAGGGTCATCGAGGGACTACGATCTTTTATCAAGGGTCTTTCCTAAAACGCCCATATTCGAGGGACATGACTATTTTCTGAAAGGCAACAAAGGGGAATTACCCTAGAGGTGCTAGTGTGCAAATGTGTGTTTGATTCAAGTTAATTTGTCTTTGATAAGGGTTGTCTAGCGATTGATTTTATCTTGCCATACACTCTAATTACTAACAATGTATGAAAGCAATAAAAATGCGGAAAATAAATTCTAAGCTATTACATCATTTCAGGGATGGGGATACATATTTACAAATGGGGATTGTAAGAATTTAAATCCTATTTATCTATTACAACCATATCGAATCGTACAAATACAAGAAAAGGAAAGGATTTGTTTTGGAAATTTGTCTTAATAAATTAAATTAAAAATAATTAGTTAATAAAAAGAAAATATTTTTTATGTCTTTTTTATATTAATAAAAATAGTATTAATGCTAAAAATAATAAAAATAAGAAAGAAAAGGAAAAGTAACGAAAACAGGATCATCATGTTGCTGAAAACTAAAATGAGAGGGACCAAAAGTTCTGATGCTAGGCACGCTGTAGTTAAGAAAGAAACGTTAGAGGAAACCAGAAGTTCTGGGTTGCTGCGCGCTGAAGTTCTGGGTGTTAAAACAGTGAGGAAAACCTAGAAGTTCTGTGTGATGTGTTACAACAGTGAGAAAGACCTAGAAGTTTTATATGTTGTGTTACAACAGTGAGAAAAACCTAGAAGTTTTGTATGCTGTGTTACAACAGTGAGGAAAAACCTAGAAGTTCTGTGTGTTGTGTTACAACAGTGAGAAAAACCTAGAAGTTCTGTGTGATGGGTTACAACAGTGAGAAAAACCTAGAAGTTGTGTCTTGTGTTACAACAGTGAAAAGCCTAGAAGTTTTGTATGTCGTGTTACAACAGTGAGAAAAGCCTAGAAGTTGTATGTTGTGTTAAAACAGTGAGAAAGACCTAGAAGTTCTGTGTGTTGTGTTACAACAGTGAGAAAGACCTAGAAGTTCTGTGTGTTGTGTTACAACAGTGAGAAAAACCTAGAAGTTTTGTGTGTTTTGTTACAATAGTGAGAAAGACCTAGAAGTTATGTGTGCTGTGTTACAACAGTGAGAAAGACCTAGAAGTTATGTGTGATGTGTTACAACAGTGAGAAAAACCTAGAAGTTCTAGTCCTAATTCTGAGCCTAGTTTTCTTCAAGAAGTTCCGATCCACAGTTTTTCTACTTAGGCAATGATATGTACGGTCTCAACACTATGATATCTACATTTTTAATGATGTTCTAAATGAAAATTTCAAAGTCAGGATGACTTACCTTGAATCTGAAACGTGTGTTTGGGACATGAGTTTCTACCTTTGAATGTTCTGGGGTTAGCAAGAAACGGAACAGAAATGTTATATTCTTTGATTCGAAGGGAAGAACAAGGGTATTGTTTTGAGAATTATGGATTTAAGAGTGTTTGAGTGTTTTCTTTTCTCTCTTTTTGTATTTAATAACTCTCTTCCCCAAAAGCCAACCCCTTAGATGTGTGGTGGAACAATTTATTTATAGATGAGTTTGTTGTGGTTTTAGGGGGAAAACAAATGGGATTTGAACCGTTTTGACATACTGTTTCATTACTTTTTAAATACAGCTTTTATGTGCTAATTTTTTGAAAATATGGGTTTGAGAAAATGCAGGCATGGACTGGGTCAGCAGCAATTTTGGAGTGTTGTGGCAGTTGGATGCAGGAGTGTGTCATAGCAGTATAACAGATTGTTCAAAACGAGGTTTTAGGGCTTGGTGATGTTCTGATTGAAGAGTGGAAAGACCATAGTGGGATTCTAAGGGTGATGTTATGATCGAAGAGTAGAGCATAGTCTCCATATGCTGAAGAATGAGACTTGAAGGGTCATGTTCTGATCGAAGAACACAACTTCCACATGTTGAAGAATGAGATTCGAAGGGTCATGTTCTGATCAAAGAGTAGAGCTTCTATATATTCTGATCGAAGGTTTATGTTCTGATCAAAGGGTCATTTTCTGAATCACTTTTGCAAATTGTGATTGTACTTCTGTGAAAACTGGCCCAGAAGTTCTGTCCAAATTCTGACTTAAAAATGCTCAGAATTTACTAAGTGTTTTAGCTTCAAGGATGTCTTCAGGGATTTATAACTTGAAATCCCAGCCTTTCTGGAAGAAGTTCTGTTCTGCAATGTTTTAGATCTCATTGAGATATATAACTTTCATGTCAGAAGTTCTGATTGAATCATCTTGCATCATGATGAAAATATGGCTCAAAGTTATGAAATTATCATATTTTCTTAACACTTAGAAAATTTTCCAAGTGTTTAGAAATTTAACTTTTCAAAGTAATCTTTGACTTTTGATTTCTTGATGAACCAACTTCATGTCTTGATGAAATATGATTTTTGAAACTTGATTTTGATCAAAAAGTCAAAGTTTGACTTTTCAGTATCCATTTGACGATTTTTCCCTTGTGAATGACTTTCTTGGAAAATGGTAATCCGAGACTTGAAATTTGATAGAAGCAATCCTGAGGGTCCAAGATGATCCCTTGAGAAATGAGAGGGTAAATTTTGGGGTACAACAGGAACCTTAAAAATAAACCCGACCAATCATTTAAACCTTTACTTTTACTTTGTTATGTCACAAATTCTCAATCCATAGTTTCTCAATCAAGTGTTCAGCTACTTCGTTCTGCTGCTTGGAAATCCGCAGTTCCATAATTGGTTGTCCTGCTGCTCCATTCTACTACTCGATAATCCACGGTTCCAGAATCAGCGAATTTCAAGGTAATATCGTGCTTTTGTTTTTCACAACATGCTTTCTAATATTGACAGAATTGTTATGGTTTCTAGATTAAATCTTGCTTAGACACACCAGTCCAAGACTTCATGCTCTATTTCACCAGAAAGAGAGTTCTTGCCTAAACACATACGTCCACGACTTTCTTGCTCAATCTAACCAGAAAGAGACTTCCTTTCCTAAACCTACAGTTCAGGACTTCCTTGCTCAATTACACTTGAAAGAGACTTTCTTTCCTAAACCTACAATTTATGACTTCCTTGCTCAATCACACTTGAAAGACACTTCCTTTCCTAAAACTATAGTTTGAGACTTTCTTTCTCAAACACTTAGTTTGAGACTTTCCTGCTCAAACACTCAGCCTAAGAATTTCTTACTCAAACACTCAGTATGAGACTTTCTCAAATTCTAAACAAAATGTTTAGAATTACAACATGTGTGTCTGATATACAATCAAAGATACAATTAATACAACACACACAAAGACCTTGTTACTTGATATTTCTAAGATATACAAGTGTAATAAAATCTAAAGTTTATGTGTAATACAATAACCTACATATAGAAGCTTAGAGAGAAAAACATATGTGTTCTTTCTTCTTGTATGCTACTGTGTATTCGTGTGTTGCTTATTTTGAATCTTTAACTCCTTATATAGATGGAACAAAAGAGACGTTGGAAGATTTCTTGCACAAGTGTCTTTGTTGAAGAAGCGGTTTCCAAGAGAGAGACGTTGAAGTTGGTACGATGAGGATCTTCATCTTCTGAATAATTCTTTTATCCATTGTGTCTTTCTCAAGTAAGGCGTCCATAGGCATGGTGAAATAGACTGAAGAGATCATATCACTTTGCCTTGAGTCTTGCACTAAACCTCTAGTTTACTTTTTACATAATTCTTGTCGTTGACAAGATGTAGCTGTTTTTGCACATAGTACGGATGAACAAACATTGTATTATGTTTCTAGTTTGGCGCTGGAGCTATATTAGAACATCAGATGTTATGTTAACATGGTGATGAGGTTCCATTTAAACATAAAATTATGATCCTATTAGAATCTGGTTTGCTTCTTCTTTACAAGTAATTTAACTAGGTCATAACTTTAGTTAATTACTAGCTTAACGATCCGACACACTTAAACAAATGTTAGGACATCCCAATGGCTAAGTAGGGCTCAATCCACTTCTGCATGTAGGACGACCCAATAACCTTGACTCAATGAAACATGAAGGATAAAATACACTTTATCCCTTATGTCCCTCACCCGAGATTCATGGCCAGCTGACCACCAGGTTCTGCACGGTTACTTCTGCCCGCTCAAACAGGCTATTCATCATTCTGCCAAGCCACAAGAGGACGGCCACCCAGGAACAACCAGAAATCACGCTTTCCCGTGAAATGCTTCTCTTCCCTTTGTAACGACTAGTTTCGAGCAGCTTTGCCTGTTCCAATGGCTAATTACTGACAGTTACCTATTTTTAGGGAACCTGCTATCTAAGCCCAAAAATAGGAATCAATGGCCAAGCGTCAGGGGCACTATATAAATCCTCACACTTGTGAGGGCTATGTATCTAATATTCATTATAGAAACCCTAATCTCTTTCTTGTATCTCTTTTCACTCTTTTCTTACTTGAGCGTCGGAGTGCCTTGCAGGTACAGTCCCTCATCTCTGTTGATTCTAGCCTTGCATACGTCATCCACCGTCCCACTTTAAGTTTTGATCAATCAGTAAGATCAGTGGCGCCGTCTGTGGAAAACTCATTCTCCCCATTTCTTCTTCGAAACTAAAGATCAAAGCGACATTCAAAGATTCCTATCATGGCCGATCAAGATGACATCCATCTTTCTAGATAAATTGTGCTTTCTCCTGTCCACAAAACAGGAGAAAATGGAGGACTACCCCTCCATGAGGATATCCCCAAGAAGAGGGACAGCCAAACTGCATCTCCCTCCATGTTTTCTTCTAGACTTTGGATTCCATTTTCAGCAATATGTGGCATTCTTTTCAAGGATGTAGGTGGCATAGATGAAATTTAAGTGTACCATGTAGAGTTTCTTATCCATTTAAGAGGAAGTATATGTTTGGAAAGAGAGCCTGGAATGTATTAATTTTCTCTGAAGAGACAAAGAATGAGGAAAGAGAAGTAGGAGAATTCTCTGTACTGGAGTTACAATGATGATATAACAGGTTTGTTTCACACTAATCCTTCCAATGAGAAACATGGAATCTATAAATCTGAGGAATTAGAGAGGTGAAGAAAATAAGATTAAATCTATTAATTTATAACATAATAACTAATGGAGTAGATCCAATTATAAAATCCATCAAACATTTTGTTTTTCTTCCCTCAATGTGATTAAGAAACATTTTATGAAGATACTAAAGACATCTTGGGAAAAAGATGGGCATTTTTCACCATGATATGAAATATAATTACCTTTAACTATGTCTTGAAGGACATGAGTTTGCACTATAAATATCTAATATATTATATAGATGAGTGATACTTATGATTGTATCATCCTTGCATTGGCATTAAATATGAGCAAAATTTTAAAAAAGAGTGGCATTGTGGATGTATAAAGGCTTTTGCGATTTAGATCGATAAAGCAATTGCGACACTAAAATATGTTCTCGCCGTGTGAATTAATCACAATTTATTATTTAACATAAAAATGGTTAATCACGACACCGGTATCAACACTTACCGATATCATTTTGTTGCAGTTATTTTCACGGTCGAGAATCATTTTTTAAAACCTTGAATGCTTTCAAAAAAAGGCCTAGTCTTTTTCCTTTTTCAAAATGCAATTGCATAGAAAATAGATCAAAGCAAATATAAAGATTAACCACTATTTCAAACCGAACAAGAGCAATACATTTCACCAACAAAGAAAAATAGCTCCAGAATCCAAAATCTAAAACACTACCCATTCTTGTATAGTTTTGACCACAACTTCTTTATTTAGTTTAAGTACCTCTACCACCACAAATTTTGTGACATACATGTATCTTCTCTTGATCATGCGATGGAATTTTTGTTTGAGTTCTGTTTTGTGCTCACTGTTTGTGATTCTAAAGTAGAAATTAGGATATGTGCTTTGTTCAACATAATTTGATGGATTATAAGTGCCAAACCACCTGATATCCATACTAAGGAAGCACCAAGTGCAGCTGCAAGATTTACTTTTGTCATTGATGAAACAAATGAAACATATCCGTATTTTTTGCTGTCTTTGGTTGGGTTGAAATTTTCCAGTGGTTGTTTTGGCAGCCCACTGCAAACTATTTCTCTAATTGAATGCAACAAGATTGCAATCATTCCATTAGGATTTTCTTCTTGGTCTGATCTGATATCGGATATAAACCATGATGGTAAAGTTTCGTTTATTAATGACTGAACCAACACCAAACCACCTGATATCCATACTAAGGAAGCATCGAGTGCAACTGTAAGTTTTACTTTTGTCATTGATGCAACAATTGAAACATGTCTGGATTTTGGGTTATCTTTGGTTGGTATGAACTGACTACTTAGGCAGTCCGCTGAAAACTATTTTTCTAATATACGCACTACAAGAAAAAACGTTATTCGTCTAAAGTTTAATCCTTCACAAATAATAAAAATTCCTCACAAATAGGAAATTTGCAAGAGGACTGGTCCCCTAGCAAAATAGGGGATCGTAAATTTATTTGTGTTAGATATCGGAATATTCCATATTATGTAAATAGAATATTCTGTAAGTAATTAAGATATCATGTAAATAGAAAATAGAATATTATGTAATTATTATAGAATATTATGTAATTATTATGGCATTTATGCCTCCTATTATATATAATGAGCTCTGATGTGTAATTCTCACACACGGATTCAATCCAACCTTCCTCTTATTCTCTCATTATTCAACATGGTATCTAGAGCTTAACAAGAGGCAACCCTAATATGTGCTTTCCCAGTAGATTCACTATCTATCGGCGCCATTTTTTTCAGTAACCGTGCTTCATCTCCGGTTTCTGATATTCCTTCTCAGATCTTCCATTTTTTTGTCACTTCTCTCACCATTTTTGGAATTCATGGCCATTGTTCCCCCTCTAAGAGCCGAGGCCTCTATTTTCACAAGTTATATCATTACTCCTCTTGCCGTTGACAAATTGGACGGTACTAACTATGATTTTTGGGCTTCCACGTCAAGTTATGGCTCTGAGGACAGGCCTATGAAGATCACCTCACTACGAAGGCTGACTCGGTGGCTGCCACTGATAGTGCTCGTTGGAAGAAAATTGATGCTCAACTTTGCAGTCTCATTAAGTCAACCATTAGTTTATCCTTGAAATAGATCTTTTGTTCTCATGAGACTTGTGAATCTATTTGGGCACAGGCTAAGATCCTTTATACCAATGATACACAACACTTATATGGAGTGTGTCAAAATTTGCAGAATATTATTTCCCCTCGTCACCTGGATGGTTCTATAGCTGAATACTTGGGCCGTGTTCAAGGTCTTCTTCGTGATTTCAATGAATTATTACCCCCAGCTGCTACCACTGCTAAGGAACTTGAACAACGTCGATCCTTCTTCATGCTTCTAGCTCTATATGGCCTACCTCCAGAGTATTCGTCTGTTCGCGATCAGATATTGGGGTCTCCTACAATCTCCACTCTAGATACTGCATGGTCTACTTTGTTGCATGTCCCAGCAAAACCATCATCTGACAGCGGAGTCCCACCCACACCAGTTAATTCATCTGCTTTGGTTTCTCAAGGAGGTAATCGTGCTTCGGGTGGTGATCGTGGCCACTTTCAAAAGACAGGAAAGCCTCGTCCTAAGTGTGATCATTGTCATAAGCTTGGCCACACTATTGATCGGTGTTATTGTAACGCCCGTAATTTAATTAATTATTTAATTAAATTATTTTTGGAATATTTGTGAAGATGTGTTGTGATTAGTTGGATTTAATTATTTTATTAACATGGTGAAATAATATTAGAATGATAATATTATTTGATGTGGGCTTGTTTTAAAGGATAGAAGTAGTATTAAGGGGGTGTAGTAGTTTTAAGTCTATTAAGGAATAAAGAGAATAATAGGGTTATTTTATTATTGTTAGAAATAATAGAAAGAAGAAGCAATAAGAAGAATAAGGGTTGGAGATAGAACGTGAAAGATGTTGGAAAAGAGGAAAGAGGCAGAACGGAAATTCAACCGGAAAAGTATAGATCGACCTTCAATCCAAGGTAAGGGTGGGGTTCTGAGTCTATAATAGGGTTCATGATGATTGGTTTATGGGATTAGATGTGAAAGTGTTATTTTGTTCATGATTGAATTATATGTTGTTATATGATGAGAATTGATGATTTAAGGATGAATAATGATGCCCCAATGATGTTTATATAATGTAGAATTATAGAATAATTGTAATTGATGATTGTCTATGATTAGAGGATGTTTTTAGGGCCTAAAGTATGGAACCCGTAGTGAAAATGCAGAAAAATCGCAGAAAATATCCTTAGCAGAGCAGTATGTGTCGACCCCAAACATTATGTGTCGATACAAGAAGGTCTTTAGACTCAGTATGAGTCGACACGAAGGAGTCATGTGTTGATACATGAGGGATTTTAGACTCAGGATGAGTCGATACGTAGGGGCATGTGTCGATACATGCAGTGTTGCAGACTCAGTATGAGTCGATACAAGAGAGGATGCATCAACTCATGTGGCATTTTCAGTTCAGTATGCGTCGACCCAAGGCATTACGCGTCAATCCATGTCGTCTGGTTTTTGGCAGAATCAGTTTGATGATGCTGTAACTTGAGTTTTCGGATTCCGCTTGAGGTGTCGTTCGAAGTGTTATATAGCTAACACGATGAACTTTATTCTTAAGGATTAAAATGAAGAATAGGAGGGATAATACTATTATCCAAAGTAGGATTTTAATTAGTTCCCATGTTGATCGCTATGTTGATTTTTGTGAAGAATGATGAGGATGATATGGTTATAGATTATTGTTTGGGTTGTGACAGTAGGATGAATGATGAGAATGATGCAGTATTACAGAATAGTAATATGTAGAGGTTTGGTAATTTAGAAGTAAGCCTTAGTTGATTAATTAGTTATAGGCGAATCATGTTGTAGGCATATGGCCAATGTTGCAAGATTGACGAGTTGTTGTAATGTTGTTGTGGATGAATTGCTGTGAATTATGATGATATATGATGTTTGATGAATTATGATGATATATGATGTTTGATGAATTATGACGATATATGATGTTAATGAAAGATGTTGAGATGCCTCTAATGATGGGCAGCTATTAAGATGTAGGCTTATGGCCAACGATGATGTTTGTGTTGAGATGTTGTTAATTATGGTGTTGTCATTACATTCATGATTGTGTCATATACATTGCATTTCAAGATGGAGCTTATGCTCGTTAAGATGGCCTGTATTGGAGAATATTAAGATGAAGGCTTATGCCTTGTTGATGCCTCAATTTATTGGCAGATTTTTAAGATGGCAGTTCTGCTCCAATGGTACCACATGCATTTTCATAGTATTGAGTCGCATTATATGATTGCATAAAGAAGTTGTGAATTGATGTGGTGAATGTGTATTTACTGTTGGTATTCTGTTGCGATTATTTTTTATTATGAGATGGGAATGGTGATGTTATGTTATCTAATTTAATATATTGATTATCATACGTTTTATTATATTGTTATATATTTCACCCCTTCTGTTTGAATGTTGCCCTTATGTTGGTAACGTGCAGGTAATCAAGAGTGAAGGTTGTATACCTTCAGTAGTTCGAGTCGGTGTCATTGCTCTGATATGTAACACTCGGGAGGGGATGAACGATTGTTGCTTTTGATTGTTGATTATTCAGTTATTGAACTTTAAGTTGATTATTATTAAACATGTGTTATTTTGAAGTTGTTGTAATGATGATTAAAGATGTTATTATAATTTTGTTGCGTAGATGTTAAATTGTTGAATTATTTAATTAAAGTATTTATGTTGATGGTTCATCCTAAGTTTTAAAGTGTTATGTATCCACAATGAATGTAATGAGTTTTTAATGATGAATTTGTGGCATCCTGATTCATTTGGATGAATGATTTTATAACTCTGATTTATTTATATAATTTCCGGGTAGAATTGGGGTGTTACAAAGTTGGTATCAGAGAAAAAGGTTGGTTTGACCTTGTCGTTGAGTCGTAGTTGTCTAACAATCGAGTATTGTTAATTTGAGTTCTAATAGTTGTTTGTGTTGTAGTGAGAAGTTGAGATGGCTGGAAGGAATGATGTTGCACTTGCTGCTGCTTTAGAAGCAATGGCGTATGCGATGGAGAATCAGCCAAATACTTACGGGAATGCTGGATCTCGTAGCTTGGCGAATTTCCAGAGAGAGAATATGCCTACGTTCAAGGGAAAGTATGACCCTGACGGAGCATTGAAGTGGTTGAAAGAGATTGAGAGAATCTTCTGTGTGATGGACTACACTCCAGCGCAGAAGGTTCGATATGGTACTCATATGCTAGCAGTTGAGGCTGATGACTGGTGGCTAGAGACTTGTCAGAGATTGGAAGCTGCAGGTGAGAATGTCACTTGGGCTGTGTTCCATAGGGAATTTTTGAGGAAGTACTTTCCTGAAGATGTTCGTGGTAAGAAGGAGATTGAATTCCTTGAGCTAAAGCAAGGAAGTATGTCGGTTGTTGAGTATGCTGCCAAGTTTTCTGAGTTGGATAAGTTTTATCCGCACTACCCTAAGGCAGATGCTGAGTTTTCGAAGTGTATCAAGTTTGAGAACGGGTTGCGCCCAGAGATCAAGAAGGCAGTTGGATACTAGAAGATCCGTGTCTTTGCTGATTTGATAGATGGTTGCAGGATTTATGAAGAGGATAATAATGCTCATTACAAGATTATAAGTGAGAAGAGGGGTAAGCACAAATAGAATCGTGGTAAGCCTTATGATACCCAAGATGGTAAGGGTAAACAAAAAGTTGCTCAGGGTCAGAGGACTAGTGGGGGAGATGCTCCTGCTAGTGTGGTTTGTTTTAAATGTGGGAAACCTGGGCATAAAAGTAATGCGTGTACTACTGAAGTGAAGAGGTGTTTTCGTTGTGGTAAGAACGGACATGTTGTATCTGAGTGAAAGCATAAGGACGTGATTTGTTTCAATTGTAGTGAGGAAGGGCACATTGGTAGTCAGTGTCAGAAACCGAAGAGGGCGCATACAACTGGTAAAGTGTTTACTTTGGTTGAGGATCAAACAGCTGTTGAGGATAGACTTATCAGAGGTACATGTTTCATTAATAGTACTCCTTTAATTACTATTATTGATACCGGTGCTACTAATTGTTTTATTGCTGCTGATTGTGTTGAAAGATTGGGTCTTATGTTGTCTTCTTTGAATGGAGAAATGGTCATCGATACTCTAGCCAAGGGGTAGGTGACTACTTCTTGTGTGTGTTTGAAGTGTCACTTGTCGATCTTCGACAGAGACTTTGTTGTTGATTTGGTTTGTTTACCGTTAAGAGGTTTGGATGTGATTTTGGGTATGGACTGGTTAGAGCATAACTATGTTCATATTAACTGTTATGACAAGTTTGTGAGGTTTTCTACTCCTGAAGAAGAGGAAGATGTTCTGTTGTCTGCTAGACAGTTGAGGAAGTTGATGCAGGAAGAAGCACAAATGTTCTCGTTGATGGTGTCGCTATCTGTAGAGACTCAAGCTATAATTGAGGAATTTCAGGTGGTGTGTGAATTTCCTGAAGTTTTCCCTGGTGAAATTTCTGATGTACCGCCGGAGAGGGAAGTTGAATTTGCAATTGATCTTGTACCTGGTACCAGACCTGTGTCCATGGCACCATACAGGATGTCTGCATCTGAATTGTCAGAGTTAAAGAACCAATTGGAAGTGTTACTTGAAAAGAAGTTTGTAAGACCAAGCGTATCGCCGTGGGGAGCTCCAGTGTTGTTAGTAAAGAAGAAAGATGGAAGTATGAGGCTTTGTGTTAATTATAGACAGTTGAATAAAATGACGATTAAGAACAAGTATCCGCTTCCAAGAATAGATGACTTGATGGACCAATTGGTGGATGCTCGTGTGTTTAGTAAGATTGATTTGAGGTCAGGTTACCATCAGATTAAGGTAAAGGATGAAGATATCCAGAAGAAGGCTTTCAGAACGCGTTATGGACATTACGAGTATTTGGTGATACCTTTCGGTGTTACTAATCTGCCGGGAGTATTCATGGAATATATGAATCGTATCTTTCATACTTATTTGGATCGGTTCGTAGTGGTGTTCATTGATGATATTTTGATTTACTCTAAGTCAGAAGAAGAGCATGCAGAACACTTAAGGGTAGTATTGCAAGTTTTGAAAGAGAAGAAGTTGTATGCAAAGCTGTCCAAGTGTGAATTCTGGTTAAAGGAGGTTAGTTTTCTTGGTCATGTGATCTCAGGTAATGGCATTGCTATAGATCCATCGAAGGTTGATGATGTGTTGCAATGGGAAACTCCGAAGTCAGCTGCTGAGATTAGAAGCTTTTTCGGATTAGCTGGTTACTATAGAAGGTTTATCGAAGGTTTTTCTAAGTTGGAACTTCCGTTGACTAAGTTGACTTGTAAAGGTAGAGCTTTTGTGTGGGATGTTCAGTGCGAAGAAATTTTTACAGAATTGAAGAAGAGGTTGAAGTCGGCTCCGATTTTGACGTTGCCTAATCCAGGAGAGCCTTTTGTGATGTATTGTGATGCTTCTAAGATGGGTTTAGGAGGTATGCTTATGCAGAATGATAAGGTAGTTACTTATGCGTCAAGGCAGTTGAGGACTCATGAGAAGAACTATCCTACGCATGATTTAGAGCTTGCTACAATTGTCTTTGTGTTGAAAATTTGGAGGCATTATCTTTATGGTTCTAGATTTGAAGTGTTTAGTGACCATAAGAGCTTAAAGTATTTATTTGATCAGAAGGAGCTGAATATGAGGCAACGAAGATGGTTGGAATTGTTAAAGGATTATGATTTCGGTTTGAATTACCATCCAGGAAAAGCGAATGTGGTAGCTGATGCATTGAGTCGAAAGACTTTACATATGTCGGCAATGATGGTTAAAGAGTTGGAATTAATTGAACAGTTCAGAGATATGAGCTTAGTTTACGAGGTTACGACGCGAAGTGTTATGTTGGGTATTTTGAAGATTAATAATGAATTTCTAGACAGTATCAAAGAAGCTCATAAGTTAGATGTGAAACTAGTATATTCGATGGTTGGAATCGATCAGTCTGAGAACAATGATTTTAAGCTAGATGCGCAAGGTGTGTTAAGATTTTGTAATCGGATTTGTATTCCTGATGATGCTGAGATGAAGAAAGTGATACTTGAAGAGAGACATAAAAGTAAGTTGAGTATTCATCCAGGAGCTACAAAGATGTATCAAGATTTGAAAGGTTTGTTTTGGTGGCCTGGAATGAAGAGTGATGTGGCTCAGTTTGTGTATGCATGTTTGACTTGTCAGAAGTCGAAAGTTGAACATCAGAAACCTGCAGGATTTATGCAACCGTTAGAAGTTCCGGAATGGAAATGGGATAGCATTTCAATGGACTTTGTGACGGGGTTACCTAATAATATAAGAGTACATGATTCGATTTGGGTGATTGTTGATAGGCTTACGAAGTCAGCTCATTTTATTCCTATTAACATCAGTTTTCCAGTGTCGAAGTTGGCTGAGATTTAAACTAGTGTGATTGTGAAGTTGCATGGTGTTCCTTTGTGCATTGTGTCAGATAGAGATCCAAGATTTACTTCTGATTTTTGGAAGAGTTTGAAAGAAGCGTTGGGTTCTAAGTTGAGGTTGAGTTCAGTGTATCATCCTTAAACCGATGGTCAAACTGAACGGACTATTCAATCGTTGGAAGACTTGTTGAGGGCATGTGTTCTTGAGCAGGGAGGTTCGTGGGATACTTATCTTCCGTTGATAGAGTTCACTTATAATAACAGTTACCATTCTAGTATTGGAATCGCACCTTTTGAAGCATTATATGGTCGAAGATGTAGAACTCCTTTATGTTGGCATGAATCTGGTGAAAGTTTAGTACTTGGACCTGAACTTGTTCGTGAGACTATTGAGAAGGTGAAGTTGATTCGAGAAAAGATGAAAGCTTCCCAAAGTAGACAGAAGAGTTATCATGACAAGCGAAGGAAAGATTTATAATTTCAAGCGGGTGACCATGTGTTTTTAAGAGCTACACTTGTGACTAGTGTTGGGCGAGCATTGAAGTCTAAGAAGCTCACTTCTCGTTTTATTGGACCATATCAGATTTTGGAGAGAGCTAGGAATGTTGCTTATATAGTGGTATTACCGCCTAATCTTTTGAATTTTCATGATGTGTTTCATGTGTCGCAACTCTGGAAGTATATTTCAGATCCATCTCATATGATTCATATGGACGGTGTGCAAGTAAGGGATAATCTTACGGTGGAGACAATGCCTGTAAAGATCGCAGATCGTGAAAGAAAGACTCTAAGGGGCAAGGAGATTGCTTTGGTTAAAGTGGTTTGGCTAGGATCTGCCGAAGAAAGCATGACTTGGGAGTTGGAGAGAAAGATGCGGGACTCCTATCTTGAGTTGTTTGATTAAGGTAAATTTTCGAGGATGAAAATATTCTAAGTGGGGGAGAGTTGTAATGCCCGTAATTTAATTAATTATTTAATTAAAATATTTTTGGAATATTTGTGAAGATGTGTTGTGATTAGTTAGATTTAATTATTTTATTAAAGTGATGAAATAATATTAGAATGGTAATATTATTTTATGTGGGCTTGTTTTAAAGGAAGGAAGTAGTATTAAGGGGGGTGTAGTAGTTTTAAGCCCATTAAGGAATAAAGAGAATAATAGGGTTATTTTATTATTGTTAGAAATAATAGAAAGAAGAAGCAGTACGAAGAATAAGGGTTGGAGATAGAACGTGAAAGCTGTTGGAAAAGAGGAAAGAGGCAGAACAGAAATTCATCCGAAAAAGTATAGAGCGACCTTCAATCCAAGGTAAGGGTGGGGTTATGACTCTATAATAGGGTTCATGATGATTGGTTTATGGGATTAGATGTGAAAGTGTTGTTTTGTTCATGATTGAATTATATGTTGTTATATGATGAGAACTGATGATTTAAGGATGAATAATGATGCCCCAATGTTGTTTATATGATGTAGAATTATAGGATAATTGTAATTGATGATTATCTATGATTAGAGATGTTTTTAGGGCCTAAAGTATGGAACCCGTAGTGAAAACGCAGAAAAATCGTAGAAAATATCCTTAGCATAGCATTATGTGTCGATCCAAACATTATGTGTCGATACAAGAAGGTCTTTAGACTCAGTATGAGTCGACACGAAGGAGTCATGTGTCGATACATGAGGGCTTTTAGACTCAGGATGAGTCGATACATAGGGGCATGTGTCGATACATGCAGTGTTACAAACTCAGTATGAGTCGATACAAGAGAGGATGCATCGACTCATGTGGCGTGTTCAGTTTAGTACGCGTCGACCCAAGGTATTACGCGTCGATCCATGTCGTTTGGTTTTTGGCAGAATCAGTTTGAGGATGATGTAACTTGAGTTTTCGGATTCCGTTTGAGGTGTCGTTCGAAGCGTTGTATAACTAACGCGATAAACTTTATTCTTAAGGATTAAAATGAAGAATAGGAGGGATAATCCTATTATCCAAAGTAGGATTTGAATTAGTTCCCGTGTTGATTGTTATGTTAATTTTTATGAATAATGATAAGGATGATATGGTTATAGATTGTTGTTTGGGTTGTGACAGTAGGATGAATGATGAGAATGATGCAGTATTATAGAATAGTAATATGTAGAGGTTTTGTAATTTAGAAGTAAGCCTTAGTTGATTAATTAGTTATAGGTGAATCATGTTGTAGGCCTATGGCCAACGTTGCAAGATTGATGAGTTGTAGTTGTAATGTGGTTGTGGTTGAATTGCTGTGAATTATGATGATATATAATGTTTGATGAATTATGATGATATATGATGTTTGATGAATTATGATTATATATGATGTTTGATGAATTATGACGATATATGATGTTGATGAAAGATGTTGAGATGCCTCTAATGATGGGCAACTATTATGATGTAGGCTTATGGCCAACGATGATGTTTGTGCTGAGATGTTGATAATTTTGGTGTTGTCATTACATTCATGATTGTGTCGCATATATTACATTTCAATATGGAGCTTATGCTCGTTAAGATGGCATGTATTGGCGAATATTAAGATGAAGGCTTATGCCTTGTTGATGCCTCTATTTATTGGCAGATTTTTAAGATGGGAGTTCTGCTCCAATGGTACCACATGTGTTTTACCCCAAAATTTACCCTCCTACTTATCAAGATTTTGCTCACAAGATCTCCTTTGGCTCAAGACTGCACTAGGGTTGATCAGCTCAAGACACCTCCTTAAGCACTTATGACAAAAATTAGGGTTTGAGATTGCACAAGGATATTTGAACTTCCAATTCCCCATATTACATTCATGGATCATTTTGGACCCTCAAAATTACTCATGTCAAGTTTCAAGCTTTGGATCACACTTTTGCTCAGTCAATTGAACAGTTGACCTAAAAATCAATTGTATTGGGGAAAAAGTCAACTATGGCCAATTTACAGTAAAACTTCATAATATTTTACCCACATCAATATTGTAAACTCATATGTATCATTTTATCAAGTTTGGACCACAATTCCTCAAGAAATTTGATCAAATCTTCAAAAGGGCAAAATGGTCAAAATTAGGGTTTTGACTGGGAAAGGGAAATTTCTGATTTTTTACCTAGAAAGTGATCAATTGATTTAAGGCATGATCTCAAGAGTCCAATTGCATCATTTTGACCTAATTACATGGCTCAAGACATTGCTCAAATCCAATGGATTGATAGATGAATTTTCAGTCAACTGATCAAAAGTCAACTGTATACTGAAAAGTCAAACTTTGACTTTTTGGTCAAAATCAAATTCCAAAGATCACAATTCATCAAAAATGTCAAAATATGAAACTTATTCATCAAGAAATCCAAAATTCAAGATTTCATTTTGAAAAGTTAAAATTTCTAAACTTAGAAATTTTTCTAAGTGTTGGAAATTTCTTATTTTTTCACAACTTTGAGAAAACTTTTCACCATGATACAAGATGATTCAAAAGAAAATTCCAACATGAAAGTTTTATATCTCCATGAGGTCTACAACTTTGCTTCACGCAACTCTTTCCAAAATTTCTTGTATCTCAAGTTATAATTTTAAGAATACATGGTCATGAAACAAAACACTTAGTGAAATTTTGCCCTAATTTGGTCAGGATTTTGACCCAACTTCATGGAACTTTTTCATATAGTTCCAAGGGGAATATTTAAAAGTGATTCAAATATGGGTTGTAGGGAACATTTCAAGCTTTCCAAAATGTCCAATAACTCCTTGAGATCATTTTTGAGTATGGAGAATCGAAGAGATGAAGTTAGGGTTTTATCACTTGAATTACAAGTCATTTTGTGATGAACCAAATTCAAAATTCAAAGTTATGTTGCATAACCTCTACTTTGCAGGCCTCAAACTTGTTAGGAACTCCATAATTAATTGCTTTCACAGCTGTTAGAGGTCTCATTTCAAGCATACAATGCAAGACCATGCTTTATATCCATTTTCGGAAGAAAGTACACAATGCCATTTTGATAAAGTGACTTTTTGCACAAAACTTGTTCTTGAGCCTTAAACTTGTTCTCTTCTGATCATACATGTCTCATAACATAAGAGAAATGGTTTAGACACTTACAATCATCCATCCCATGCTTGTACCTCCTCTTGAAACTTGTTTTCCCACTTTTCTTCAAAATCAAGTAACCTATCAATTAGCTTAAAACTTGTACTTCTGACTGGCCAAACCACTCAAGACTCTTTGCTTATAGATACACAATCCATTTTACACAAATCACACGCATACTTGACCCCTAAAAACACCAAGAGCTCAGAACTGCATCACATACCTCAATTGTTTCCCAACCTGACCAAAAGTTTGAAACTCACATCTCCCTCGTGCGTTTTAAAGCCTTTTGGTTCCTAAAGTTTCTAAACACCATTTTGAACTCATCCCACACCCTGTTACAAGACTGTAACATCATTAACACCATCCTCCATTTTCAAAAATAGAGCTTTGCACTTGGACTTCTCCAGAACTCCCCAGGCACTTTCAGCACAAGCTAAGCATCACATTAGCTTCCTGGGAACTTGAGGAAGCTAACCCAATCATTGGAACTTACTGAAAGCTGCTCAAACTCCAAACCCGATACCCTCTTGCAAGGTAAGTTTCCTGACTTTGGAACTCTTCATACAGGCATCATCCATGATTTATTTGTGAATAAAAAATGTAGATATCATTGCCCTAAAGCTAACCATGTTCATAGTTTTCATTAATTTTGCTTGAGCTTAGAGAATTTTAAGATTGAAGTTTCTTAGATTTTTAGGGTTCAGATTAGGGCCATTAAAATTCATGTTTATCTTTGAGCTATAATTATTTTGCTTTGCATTTATGAAATTGTGAGGAAATTTACTACAAGTTTCATGTTTACAGTTTTCATTTTTGTTGAGATTTGAATGAGATACATAGCTTCTGGCTAGGCGTGAGGTTGAAGATGAAGTTGGCCTCAGGAACGTGTTTACCATATATATTTATGGTTTGATTTATATAAACTGATGTATAGCCACCCCAGTGGTAGAAGCGCACGCCTGTGACTTGAGGGACCTGGGTTCGAGCCTCAATGGTACCCTTTTGGATTTTTCACTTCTTTTTTTTCCATTCTGACTTCCTTTTTGGCATGTGATGGGCCTCCTTTGGGCTTTATGTTTTTTTGTTACCTCTCACCCCCTGTTTCACATATACACCCCTGGCCCATTTTATTTTCTTTTCTTATTTTCATTTTATTTATTTTCTTAATTATTTTTTGAATACTAAAAAATGATAAAAAATATAAAAATAGTATTTTTAAATTTTAACATAGTTTATTTATTTTTCCTCACAAAAAATTATTTTATTTAATCATACTTTATTTTATTTTGACTAATTGTTTTGTAAATTTAATAAAAACTAGGGTTTTAATTATTTTCTTTTACACCATTTAAATATATTATTTAAAAATATAAAAAGACCAAAAATATTTTATAATACTATAAATTATTTTTAAGACAAAAATACCAAAAATATTCTTCTTATAAACTTAATTTCCTTTTCAATCAATTATTAGATTAGGGTTTTGTTTAATTATTTTTTAGTAAATTAGGGTTTTATCTTTTACTATTTTAATTAATTATTTTCTTTTAGTTAATTAATTTTAAAATCAAAACCCCTTTTCTCTAAAAAAAATCCAAACAAACATCCATTTACTTTACATTTATATTCTTGTACATTTATTCATTTTGTACATTATATTCATTTAATTTCTTGTACATTTATACCAATTCAATATGGTTGTAATAGATTAACTAGGTTTATTTTCTTGCAATCCCTATTTATAATTTGTACACCCCCTCCCATAAGTATTGTAATAGTGTAGTAATTTTAAATTCCGCAATTTATCGATTTATATACAAATGCTAGTAATTAGGGTTTGTATGGAAGGACTAAAACCAATGCTTAGAAAACCCTAATCAAATACAAAAATCAAGCATGAAAACAATACACTTGCACACAAGCACCCCTAGGGTAAAATCCACTTGGTTTCCTTACAAAATGGTCATATTACGCATGTGAGGTATCTTCGCAAAAACAAGCAAAAATACAAGATCGTAGTCCCTCGATGACGCTATCTAAGTTTCCTTTCAAATGATCTTAGTCCCTAAAAGAGAATGATAAGATACCTTGCAACATTGCTAATCATGGTTATACGATGACCCACGTCAGTCCCGTTTACATCCAAAGATAGGGTTACTTACCAAATCAATGGTAAGATAACAATTTCAAAGGAAAAGAAAATGAAAATGAAAGACTTTTGAGTAGGTAGAAAGCTCCTAGTTACTTGCTCCATTTCAAAACAAAACATCTTTTCTATTTTTAAAACAAACACCTACACTTTCAAAACATCTTACAAACTTGAAAATATTTTCAAAAGATAAACATCTTTGTATACATTCTTACGAACGAGAATCATTACAAAGCTTGCCTAAACAATGGTCTCTTTACAAAATACTTTCAAAAACCACACAAAGCATAATTTCAAACAAAAAGCAAGTGACTTAGCAAGTAACTAAGAGCCCATGGAAAACAATGGATAAAAAGGGTGCTAATACCTTCCCTTTTCATAATCTACCTGTGATACGGTGCGTGAACTGACTTGAGGTTTTGTGTTTGATCGCAAATGTTGCGGTTAGCAAGAGTCACCACCGACTTTTCTTTTATCCAAAAGGAAAGGTGAAAAAGCACAGGAAAGACCTTTGAGATTATTTCTTGAGTTCGGGGGGTAGATTATGAAAAGGGAAGGTGAAGATGTGAAAAACACAAGAAGGGGGGTTAAATTGTTGAAACTTGAAATCAAATGCAGATAAAACGTTATTTTTATCCTGGTTCGTTTGATCTCAAACTACTCCAGTCCACCCGTCAAGGTGATTTCGCCTCTCTCCAACGAGGTCTTAATCCACTATATTCAACTGAATACAAAACTGCTTTAACAACTGCTAAAGCCTTCTTGAGTCTAAACCACAGACCGATTTCTCAAGGAAATTCTTTCTTACAGATAAATGAACGGTTATGTGTGTTTGATGTTTTCTACAAAAACTATATATCACAATTGTGATAATACACAAAATGAAGCTTAAGTGACACTATATTGCTAGAGCTATAGAGTAAGTGGTTGAAAGCTTTTAGCAAAAGTGAGAACGAGTTTAGTGATGATTGACTTTAGGCGTGTAGAGTATTTTAGAGCATTAGCCATTTCACTTCTCACTGATTTGTTTAAATACTTCTTGGAAAAGATACGTTGATGCCAATAATTCCATTTCAATGATCATTACGTTCTTTCCATTTTGAGAAGATCTTTGTCTTGGAATAAAGCCGTTGGTAATTAATTTGCCTTGAATGCAGTACCGTTGACACTTCAGAATGTTCTGCTTGATTAAGATCAGAGTGTGTTGGCTTTAGCTTATTCTGATGGCTTTTGAATGTGGATGACATTGTTAAGATCTTGATCAGAGTTAGAGTATGTTGAGCACAGATCTGTTCATCAGACTTCAGCGTAAGCACATGTACTGATCTTCTGATGTGACATATCTTCTGATGCTGATGTTGATATTCTGATATTCTGATGCTGATTCCATCAGAGTTTCCTGTAAATACACACAATATTTTTAGGTAGCATCTATGTCATATATAAATCTCATAATTCATTTAATCTTGTATTTTGTTATCATCAAAACTCTAACTGAGGGTTGTAGAATCAAACTATGTTCTAACAATCTCCCCGTTTTTGATGATGACAAAAACTAGATTTTTTCAATTAAAATAAAATGATGAAAGTATCAGAGTTTAAGGATAAAGAGGAAATGGTATATGAGATAATCATATAAAGAATAAGATATCAGAGCTAAGAGGATAAGGAATAAAAATATCAGAGTAGTGATGAGAAAAACTCCCCCTGAGTTGATTATTTCCCTTTGATTCCTTGAGTCCTTGAGTATCAGAACTTTATTGAACCTTTCTTTGAGCATCAGAATTTTTCTTTATCAGAGTTCTTCAGATTCTTGTACCTGTAAGCTTTTAAGAACAAGGACATTCAAATATATAAGAATGTTAGAATGTTTGATACTTTTGTCTCAGTAAACCGTTATTGAAAAATATCATTCTTTATCCCCCTTTTTGTCAGTTATCAAAAAGCATAATTAATCAGAGTGAAAATGATCAGAGTGAAACACATTTGTATTAAAACGAAGCAATGATAGTTTAGAAAAAATATTACAGACAAACATGTAATCGGAAACAAGGAAAACATAAGAAAAATCTAAGAAGAAGAAGGAAGTCGTGTGAACAGAGCTTCCAACATGCTCTTGATTTGTTCGTTGGTTTCGTTTTGCTTAGCTACCATGTTTACTATAGAATCAATCTTGATATCCTGCTTGTCCATCCGTTCATTCATCAGCATGTTTGATCTCTTCAAATCCTCCAGAGCTTGCCTGTCAAGAGAGGAAGATTGAGGATCTTCAGATACAGGCTGCTTCTCAGAGCTTTCTGTAGTTTCTTCTGCTCAACCCAAGTCTTCATCTTGAATAATCTGTTCTTCTGCAGGTTGAACTTGAGATGCTGGACGCTTTTCAGACCAAGGCTCACTGTCCAGATGGAGAACTTCTTCCTTCAGCAGCTTGCTCAGAACTGGACCTTCCATTTTCTTCAGCAGATTGCTGAAGTTCTGTTGAGCCTGTCCATAGCTCTGGTCTTGCAGCTTGAAGGTTTCAATGCATACCCATCTTCTGAATTGAGTCCAGAGATGGTCTGATACAGCAGGATCAACAACTTCTAGACTTGCTTGTTTCAAAGAAGTGATCCACTTCTGCATATCTGATTCAAAGTTCAAAATGCTGGAACCAACATCTGGTTGTTTTGGTTTAGGGATGGAAGTTTTCTGGTTTATTGCAGCAAGGCATTCAAGGATTGTTAGGTCAATGACTGTCTTGCTGTGGTTTTCTGTATTTTTCTTAGGTGAGGGAGTAGGAGAATCAGAAATAATGATTGGACTTGATGGGGTATTGGGTGAAGTTGTTTCTGGTGAAGATGGTAGTTGAGACATATTGACAGTTGTACCACAAGGCAATTGAATGGCCAAGGGTTGTGGTTCAGGAGACTCTGAGGTTTGAGCCTCAGAGTTTTGAGTCTCGGGCTGTGGTGATTGTGCATGTGGAGGAGATGGTGGATTACTTTCTGGTTAGGGAGAGGAAGGTTGTGGAATTTCTGGTTCTGGTGTTGGAGAGAGTGGAGTTTCTGGTTTGGTGAGAGTGGAATGTCAGGTTGTGGAGAAATGGGAATTTCTGGTTGTTGATTTGGATTTTCTGTTTCAGGAGCGGAAGAATGTTGGTCTATGTTAGACAGAACTTGTGCAAGTTCTGGTTCTGGTATGGTTGTAGTGTTTGGATTTTGTGGTTTGGAGCGGGATCTTCTGAGGGTTAATGACTCAGAAGGGTCAAAGTCAATGTTAAAATCTTCAAAGGTTTGGGGTGTTGGGATATCAGCTGGAGTTGGAATGGGAGTAGGAATAGATGTGGAAACAACAGTTAAATTTAAAACAGATACAGAAACAGGATTATCTCTTTTCTTTGGAGTCTGTTATGATGATCCTTCTGGAGAAACTTTTCTCTTCTTAGTCTTCTTCAGAACAACCTCTGGTGCTTTCTGCTGAAGATCTTGAATGTTTAGATTAGGTGTTGTACCATCAGCTTTGCACGCATCCAAATATCTCAGAATGATTTGAGGCTTTGAGTCAATCTCTGAGAACATAAGGAAGTCATCCAGAGGGACTCTTCTGTTGGAGATTTCAGCAAAAGGAGTGATGCTGGGCTCCTTCTTAATGTTCTCTATCAGCTTCATCTTCTTTAGATTCTTGGCATTCAGCTGCTTGCCAACAGAAGGTTCCAGGGTGCTGATCTCTTGTGCCTCTGTCAAATGTTCAATCAGCCTATTCTCAGTCAGAATATCTGATATCAATCTGCCCAAGGGTATCCAATCCCTTTTAGTGCGTTCATCTTCTCTTGTCTCCTTGACGCTTATTTTCAGATGGTTGAACAGAAGATGAGCTAGATTAATCTTTACCCTCTGAGAAATAAAATAGATCAGAAACTGCTGATCTATGTTTATGTAATCAGGAGAGCTTGTAGGCTTCCTGTGATTGAAACAGCCCAGAATAATCTTTGCCCAAATTATGTGCTTATCTCTCAAATCCCTTATCTTGCTGGAGGGAAGCCCCAACGTGAAAATTTCCCTTGCTATAACAGCAACATCTGAGCACCTTTTAGCCATGTCTATACAGAGAATACCACCACCGTTGTACCCAATGAGTTTTGCAATTAGGTCTTCAGTAATCACAATTTTCTTCCCCATGATGTAAGAAGTGACTTGGTGATTTGAGGAAGAGGCGTGAATCCAAAATTCCTTAACCAAAATAGGAAAAGTTGGATCCACCAACCTGTCAAAATATTTCTCCCATCCTTGAGCTTGAATCTCTTCTGATAAATCAAAACCATTTTCCTTCAAACTGTTGAAATCCACTATAATCTCTGACAGAACTTCAAGGTTCTTGACTGGAGTGAGTAGCGTTCTGAGAGGAACCTCATATTGCTCAGCTGATGCATCTTTCTGGGAACCTGAAGAGAGATTGCTACTAGAAGCCATGTTCACACGAGGATATTTTTGAAAAAGGTTTAGGGGGTTTCTTGAGAAAGAAGAACACAGAAAACAGAAGTATTGATTGAAAATGAAAGTTAGGGTAAAAGTTGTGAATGGTGTGAATGGTGTTTGAATAGATTTCGAAAAAGTTTTTGAAAACATAAGCGGTTAAGAGAGAGAAATAAATCATGATTAATTGCATTTAATGATAGCTGATTTTAGGGGATTTCAGAAAGATACTTAAACGGTTACCAATGACATGTGTCTCAATGCAACCAATCAGCGCTTTGCCTTTTCAGAAGCGTGAACGCGTGTTCAGCCTCAGGAAACAGCTGATGACTGGATGACACTTGTTTGCTTTGAGTGAACATCACTTCTATCTTTGAACTGAAGAGCTCAGAGCTTCATGGATAGATCTGATACAATCTGCATTTCTAAGATTCTGAAAGAGGATTGATCAGAAGTTCACAGAGAAATAACATAATTCTGAAGGTTACTATATAAAATTAAAATAGTTTTATTCTGGACAGAGCTTCATGCTGAGATGATTCAGAATGAAGTTGAACCTATCTTCAGAAAGTGGTTTTGTAAAGATATCAGCCCATTGATGGTCTGTATCAATAAATTTTAAGTTTAAAATTCCTTTCTGAATATAGTCCCTAATAAAATGATGTTTTATTTCTATATGCTTAGCCCTAGAATGAAAAATTGGATTTCTACTTAAGCAAATAGCAGAGGTGTTGTCACAGAGTATAGGAATGTTACTCTCATAAATCTGGAAGTCCTCAAGCTGACTTTTCATCCAGAGCATTTGTGTGATGCATCCAGCTGCTGCTATGTATTCAGCTTCTGCTGTTGATAGAGCAATGGTGGATTGTCTTTTGCTGGACCACGAGATCAGATTTTCTCCCAGAAACTGGCAGCTTCCAGAAGTACTCTTACGTTCAACTCTGTCTCCAGCAAAGTCAGCATCACAGTAACCTACTAAGCTGTAATCACTAGATTTTCTATAAAACAGACCCAAATTAGTAGTACCTTTCAGATACTTGAAAATTCGCTTAACAGCTGTTAAGTGAGATTCTCTAGGATCTGATTGGAATCTTGCACAAATGCATACACTGAATAAAATATCAGGCCTTGTGTTGGCTCCTAAATTCGACACCCTGGTTTTTATTAATATAAGCCATTAAAGCTGAAGAATGGTTTCGACCGACTGGTTCTGTCGAAATGCTCATCAAAAGATGGAAATGTACTTAGAGAATTTCTTCCAAGGAAGAATTTGGTTGCCTTCGACGTCGAAGGTGCTT
Organism: Vicia faba; assembly: GCA_948472305.1. NCBI lineage: Eukaryota > Viridiplantae > Streptophyta > Magnoliopsida > Fabales > Fabaceae > Vicia > Vicia faba. The sequence continues at coordinate 724,073,704 of OX451738.1, read as the reverse complement.
CTCGACGAAGGTGTTCGATTGCTCAGAGTGGAACGGTTTGAGATTCAAACGTTTGGAGGGAAAACGGTTCCCAGCGGTTATCAAGTACAACGTGCCAAGATCTGGAGCGTCGAACGCTGTGAACGTGCCAAGTGGAGTCATCTCGAAGCGGCGTAACTGCCCGACGGTTACTTGGGATGTGTTTAGTATAAATATTAGTAGTTTACGCAGTTTTTCGCGTGTGTTCACAATTATATACAAGTCACTCATATAGATTCGAGTACCCAGCATGAGAGAAAGAATTGTTGAGAATGTATGTGTGAAACACCACTTTAATTAATCAAAGTCATTTATTTTCCAGAAACTTTATTGTTCTTCATTTACTTTTCCATTCGAAAGCCTTTATTTCAAGCCTTCCTTTATTCTATCAAGTTTTCTTCTTCATGCAATTTACATAAAGCTTCTTTATTTTCTTGTCATTTAACCATTACCAAACTTAGTCAAAACCCCAAAATCAACCATGTCTTAGGATCAATCTGATCGATCCTGCGAGTCACCAAAAAAGTAACCTTTTGGAAGATCAGCGGTTGTTTACCAATTCCCACGGTAAACAAATTGGCACACCCGGTGGGACCTTGTGTTGATTTTGAAGTTTAACCTTTTTATACAGAATATCATCTTTTTCGAGAAGTATTGTATGTTATTGAGAAGTGGTAGAATATACACTAACAATACCAATACTGCCAGAAGAAGAGAAGCGATGGCGAATCCGCCAAACAATAACAAAATCCCACAAACGAATGTGGGAACAACGGTTATCCCAACCGTAAGTGAAGCGATAACCGCTGGTTCAACACCAGCAGTAACGGTGACAGCGACGGGGCCATTACCTCCGTTCACTGGCCCCAGAGTGCCTTTGGGAACTCCCCCGCCAAGGGGAAATCTAGGCACCAGGCCTTATGTTCCCCCAGGATTTATGACAGGCGGTCAAAATCGAGAACCACTCTATGGCATGCCAACTTCTGAATTGGCTAGCCTGACGAACGCTGCGTCCACTTTTTCAGACCCTTTAGTGAGTGCCTCTTCGCCACTCCAAGGTTCTGGAGTAGGTATGGCAAACAGAAATAGGACCCAACTCTTAGGAGGAACGTCCCAAGTAGCACATGGCCTTACAAATGCCTCGACAGCAGTCTTGAGGCAACAAATGGACGAAAGCAACCATGATATGGTTCAAATGTTGGCACAAACTTTAAGTACAGTGCTGAATCCTCTAATACAAAACACCACCCAATCGAATCAGCAGATGACAGCGCAAATGACGCGTCTGGCTGACTTCTTTGGGGTACCCCAACCTATTCGACAGCCCCAAAGGGCGCAAATAAGGGGAAACCAAGGTATACTCTTAGAGGAAGAAACCACTATCAACCAAGTCCAGCAGCCTGTCGAAGAAAACCTTAGGGCACGATTGGAACAGCCTGTCGAAGAACCTAGGGTTATAGCCCCAGAGGTAAGGTTAGTTAACAAAAACCAAAATGCTGACGAAGTGGTTCAGCACATCCAATACCAAAACATGGGTTTGGAAAATAATCTGGCAGCCATGATCGAAAGAATCATGACGCAGAATGGGATGAACATGGGCTTTCGTAGGCCCAACTTCACATCCCCACTGTCAGAATACGTGTTACAAACAGACTTACCTCCTAGATGTAAAGTCCCTAAGTTCACTAAATTCTCAGGGGACACGACAGAATCTACTGTCGAACATGTGGCGAGATACTTGATCGAAGCAGGAGATATTTCAAACAACGAAAACCTGAGGATTAAGTACTTCCCAAGTTCTTTAACAAAGAACGCTTTTACTTGGTTTACAACTCTCCCCCCCCCCCCCCCCCCCCCCAATTCGATCCATCATTGGACCCAGTTGGAGAGATTGTTCCATGAGCAATTCTACATGGGACAAACCAAGATAAGCCTGAAAGAATTGGCCAGCGTAAAGAGACGTTTCACTGAACCTATAGACGAATATCTAAATAGGTTTAGGTTGCTCAAAGCAAGATGCTTTACGCAAGTGCCAGAACATGAGTTAGTCGAAATAGCCGCAGGAGGCTTAGATTATTCCATTAGGAAGAAGTTAGACACTCAATACCTGAGAGACATGGCCCAATTGGCCGATAGAGTTCGACAGGTAGAACGCCTTAAAGCTGAAAAAGCCAAGGCAACGAAAACTCATAAAAGAGAGAGGATAGCGTATGTCGAGATGGATGACGAAGATCCAGAAACCTTCGACGAAACTATAACCGTCGAAGAAGGCAAGGTCGATTTAGCGGAAGTAAAACAAGGGCCACCATACTCTTGCAAACTGTTAGTCCCCTCAAGTGGAAAAAATCCCACTGGTCCGGAAAGGACCAACGATAGGTTCCCCAAAAAGACTTATAGTTTTGATATTACAAAATGTGATGAAATCTTTGACTTACTTGTAAAAGATGGCCAAATGATAGTACCCCCAGGGGTAAAAGTGCCTCCTCTTGATCAAAGAAAGAAAAGAGGCTTTTGTAAATATCATAATTTTCTGGGCCATAAAACGTCTCAATGTTTTCTTTTCAGGAATCTTGTGCAAGACGCTATCGAAGAAGGGAGGTTGAAGTTTGCTGACAAGACCCCCATGACTGTGGACTCCAACCCTTTGCAGGCTGAAGCCCATTATGCTGAACCTTCAGAGGTGAACGTGATCGAGGCATCCAGAAGCCAGTCGAAGAGGCCAGGAATCACAATGGTCGAAGTCACAAAGGACCATGTCAACATGCCAATCTTTGGCAGTTTTTCTGGGAATCTATCCAGAAAGACAATTGAAGCGGTCCAAAAGGCGGTCGAAAGCCCAAAGCTGGATACAGTTGGAGCCCAAAAATCTGGAACAAAACCCAGTTCTCACTTGGCTGCAGTTCAATGCCAGACAGAGGACTTGGAGATTCAGATGAAGCAGTTGACTCTTTCCACCAAAGACACCATGAATGTCAACATGGTCGAAGTCTCTGAACCAAAAGCATCAGAAGAGGCCATGAGGCAAGAACAAGCCAACAAAACTGCTTTCCCTCGGGAAAATGAAAATCTGGCAGATTTCCTGTAAAGATGCCAGAAAAAGCAGTCAGAAGTGATGTTGTCTCCTAGATGCAGTTCGATCTTCGACAAAAAAGCTGCTGAACATATTCAAGGTGTAAGAGCAGCAAACAGAAAAAGGGAAAGTGTTGATACTCGACATGACCCCAGAAGAACCTACCAAAAAGGTTCAAATCAAGAAAAGAGGCCACTGACTTTCAGGCCTCCAACTAATGTGCCAGTTGATACTTGGTACAAAACTTCTGGCCGAAAGAGACCAAGCGAGGAAAGATGGCACTCCTTCGAAGTGCCAAGAGGTTCATCTTTTACACTTAAGAAAGAACCTCAGGTTGCTACCCCTAAAGTGACCCAGGTATCAAGCAACTACAAAGGGAAGAATCCCATGTCTCGATCTCAATGGAGGAGATACCAGAGGCGACGAAAAGCTGAGAGGGAAGCTGCTAATGAACCAAAGGCAGAATCCAGTTCAAATGTTCCTCAGAGAAAGCAGAGGAAGCCTCTAGAAAGACAACCAGTAACCAATAGGCTAGTCTGGCCTAACTAGGGTGAAGTTCATAACGAAGATGGCTCTGAGTCTGATGACACCTTAGATATCATGGTGAACATAGTCTCAGTTTTGCCAAGAGAGTTCAACCGCCAGGTGGAGGTCGAAACAAGCGATTGGGAAGTTGAGCAAGAAATGGCCAAGCATAGGCCAGTGTGCTATTTCGTCATGGATAATGGCGCTACTGAAGAGCAAAATGGGTTCTTCGAACCTCCTACAGAGGAGATGAAAAATCACCTTAAGCCTTTATTTATAAGGGCTAAGCTCGAAGAAACCACAGTAAATAAGATCTTGGTAGATTGTGGGGCAACCATCAACATCATCCCTCACTTTATGCTAAGAAAAATAGGCAAAAGTGATGAGAACATCAAGCCTCACAACATGGTCCTGTCGAATTATGAAGGCGGCATAGGGACCACTATGGGTGTGATCCAACTGGACATCAAGGTGGGATCTATCCTTCGACCAACTATGTTTATGGTCATATCGGCCAAACCTAACTATAATCTTTTGTTGGGCCGTGAATGGATTCATGGTGTTGGAGCTGTACCATCATCAATGCACCAGAGGTTACTACTATGGCGTCCTGATGGAATGGTCGAAAACATAGAAGCGGACCAAAGCTATTACCTGGGCGAAGTAAATCACCTAGGGCTGGCAGACTTCGACAAGAACTTGGCTCACATTGGGCCATGCCCAACACCTGACTTCGACTTGGCGCCAGCGCCAAATACTTTTTGTTCCCTATACCTGCACCCTGAGCATGGTTTTTAATGGGACAGAGAAGACTTGTCCCACATTGACTTTAGTGGGTTAACTGATATCCAACCAACTGGTTGGGGAAGTGAATTCAGTGACAATGACTGAGTCACAATCTTTGCAGCGAATTTCGGCTTACGTAGCCGAAACAAGGATGATAACGGCTCTCGAAGCCGAAGTAAAATATATGGCCACACAGGCCAACGATCAAGAGTTACCCTCCATAGGTCCTGGAAAGGACTTCGATCCAGAACCTCCTGATATCATGCCAGAAGGAATGCAGGAACAAAGGCTCGACGCTATCTACGACGATGAGCCTTTGGGATTCGAAAGGGACCCTTTAGCGAACAACATCAAAATGTTAGCGCAGGATCCTTTAGAAGAAATCAACTTGGGAGAATGGTTAGAGAAAAAGCCAACTTACATTAGCGCAAAAATTGACCCAGAACTCAGGTTGGAAGTAATCCATTTGTTAAAAGAGTTCAAGGACTGTTTTGCATGGGATTACGACGAGATGCCTGGTCTCGACAGAGGATTGGTAGAACTTCAGTTGCCAATCAAACCTGGGAAGAAGCCAATCAAGCAAAGTCCAAGATGCTTCGCTCCAGAAATACTGTCGAAGATCAAAACGGAAGTCGAAAGACTGCTGAAGTGCAAATTGATACGCGTTACGAGGTATGTCGAATGGATTGCAAACATTGTGCCAGTGATTAAGAAAAATGGTACATTGAGGGTGTGCATAGATTTCAGAGATTTGAATGCTGCTACACCCAAAGATGAATATCCTATGCCTGTGGCGGAAATGCTAGTCGATTCTGCCGCTGGCTACGAGTACCTGAGTATGCTCGATGGTTATTCAGGATATAATCAAATTTTCATTGCTGAAGAAGATGTGTCGAAAACAGCTTTTCGATGCCCTGGGGCTTTAGGCACTTACGAATGGGTAGTGATGCCATTTGGCCTAAAGAACGTTGGGGCAACATATCAGCGAGCGATGAACTCCATCTTCCATGATTTTATTAACACTTTTATGCAAGTATATATCGATGACATTGTTATAAAATCTGTTTCCAGGAAGAACCATATAGACCACCTTCGACAATCATTCGAAAGAATGAGAGAACATGGTCTGAAGATGAACCCTTTGAAGTGTGCATTCTGTGTAAAAGCTGGAGATTTCTTGGGCTTCGTCGTCCACAAGAAAGGAATTGAAATCAATCAGAACAAGACGAAGGCAATTCTGGAAGCGAAAGCGCCAGCGAACAAAAAGGAATTGCAATCTCTGCTGGGCAAGATAAATTTCCTGAGGAGATTCATATCTAACCTAAGTGGGAAAGCTCAAGCCTTTTCACCCTTACTTCGCCTGAATAAGGAAAGGTTCGACTGGGGGCAAGAGCAACAAGAAGCCTTCGACAAAATCAAAGGGTATCTCACAAAGCCACCTATTTTGGTGCCTCCTTGCAGCAACAAGAGTATGAGATTGTACATAGCTGCATCCGACAAAACTTTGGGAAGCATGTTAGCCCAAGAAGATGAAAATGGAGTCGAAAGACCCATTTACTATCTTAGTAGAGTTTTGAACGATGCAGAAACTAGATATAGCGAAGTTGAAAAATTGTGTCTATGTCTGTATTTCTCTTGTACAAAGCTCAAACAATATATAAAACCAGTTGATGTGTATGTTTCGTCTCATTTTGATGTTTTCAAGTACATGTTGTCGAAACCCATCCTGCACAGTCGAATTGGCAAGTGGGCGCTAGCATTAACTGAATACTCCTTGACCTTTATGCCTCTTAAGGCAGTGAAAGGACAAGTGGTGGCAGACTTTATAGTCGACCACTCAATTCAAGTTGAGAGTATTAATTATGTGGAGATAGAGCCTTGGAAATTCTACTTCGATGGTTCCAGCCATAAAGATGGAACAGGAGTAGGAGTCTTGATTATTTCTCCAGGAAAAATTCCAACAACATTCAAGTACAAGATATCAGGTACTTGTTCGAACAATGAGGCTGAGTATGAAGCTCTAATTACTGGCCTTGAGATATTGTTGGAATTGGGGGCAACTCGAGTCGAAATAATGGGAGACTCAAAGTTAGTCATTAAGCAAGTCACAAAAGAGTATAAATGCATAAGAGAAAATCTCATTATGTACTTTGTGATAGCAAATCGTTTATTGAAAAAATTCGAAATGGTCAACATTCGACACATACCCAGGTTGGAAAATCAAATAGCCAATGATTTGGCACAAATTGCATCTGGGTACAAAATTTCAAAAACGAGATTGCAAAGAGCAATCGAAGTTCGGGAGAAAATAAAAGCAACTTGTCTGTCACCAACAGACTTGGAATCGACAAGACTAGGGTATGCTGATCAAAGGAACTTTGAAATTTCGTTCATAGACAATTTGTCAGAGCAAGATTGGAGGAAACCCATTGTGGATTACCTACAAAATCCAGCAGCTTCGACAGAACGAAAAACAAAATATAGGGCGTTGAGTTACGTACTCATGGGTAATGAGTTATTTAAAAAGACGCCTGAAGGGGTATTGCTGAAGTGCTTAAGTGAAACTGAAGCATACATAGCCCTTTCGACTATGCACGCTGGAGCATGTGGGGCTCACCAAGTAGGCCATAAGATGAAATGGTTGTTGTTTCGACAAGGACTATACTGGCCCACCATGTTGAAAGATTGTGTCGAGTTCGCCAAGGGTTACCAAGAATGTCAAGTCCATACAGGCATCCAGCATGTACCAGCAAGCGAACTTCACTCGATAGTGAAACCTTGGCCCTTTAGAGGATGGGCGTTAGACCTTATTGGAGAGATTCGACCAGCATCATCAAAGAGCCAGAAGTATATATTGGTAGGCATTGATTATTTTACTAAGTGGATCGAAGTTGTTCCTTTAGTCAATGTAGACCAAGAAAATGTCATTGAATTTATTCAAAAGAACATTATCTTTAGATTTGGAATCCCTGAAACTATAACTACTGATCAAGGATCAGTTTTCACCAGTCGAAAGATGCAGGAATTCGCTCAAGAAACAGGCTTTAGAATCCTAACATCAACGCCTTATTATGCACAGGCAAACGGTCAAGTCGAAGCAGCGAATAAAATAGTGATTGGCTTGATAAAAAAGCATGTTGGGAAGAAGCCGAAAAATTGGCATAAGACGTTAGACCAGATATTGTGGGCCTGTCGAACATCCCCAAAAGAAGCCATAGGTACAACACCATATAGGCTAACTTTAGGTCATGACGCAGTGTTGCCAGCGGAAATTTGTCTTCAATCTGTAAGGGTTCAGAGACACCATGATATCCCCTCTGAAGTTTATTGGGATATGATGTTAGACGAACTAGTAGATTTAGACGAAGAAAGACTGCGCGCTCTCGACCTACTAAGGATTCAGAAGAAAAGAGTAGAAGACTCTTACAATAAAAAAGTGAAACCTAAGGCATTCTCGCCTGGAGAATTAGTTTGGAAGGTGATTCTTCCCATGGATCGAAGGGATCGAAGCATGGGAAAATGGTCACCCAAATGGGAAGGACCATTTAGAATTATCCAAACTTTTTCTGGTGGAGCTTATGAAGTCGAAGAGTTAGGTGAAGATAAAAGGCTCTTGAGAGTAAATGGCAAATATTTGAAAAAGTATAAACCTATGCTCCAAGAGATCAAAATAAATAGCAAGTAATGACTAAATTAACCATAAATAAGCCAAAATGGAAAATTTTATAAATTAGCCAAAATGGCGACATTGTCAAATACATATTACAATACATGGTTAAAGGGCTGAGTCAATCAGAAGGGGATAGAATCTTTGAGTCGAAGGTACTTGGCCTGCTGCAACTCCATTCTTTTGTTGCACAAGGCATTCGCCTGGGCAAGCTTGGCAATTTGGTCATCGAAGGCTTGGGCTTTCTCAGCAAACTCTAGGCCTCGCGTAACTTCAGCTTGACTCTCGGTGTCTGAAACAGTCGAGAGAAGCTCCTCCTTGCGCTTAGTATTGGCATTCATCTTGGCCTCCAGCTCTTCGATTTGCGCCTTTATGGAGGCATTGTCTCGATCTGTGGCATCAATTTCTTCTTGCTTAGATGCCTTTTGCTTCGACAACTCTGCAATTCGAGAAGTCGTCTCTGCTACAGCAGTCCAGGCAGAAGAACTTTTGCCATATAACGCTTCGAGCTGGCTGTTGAAGCCCCTCTGTCATTGATAGTCTGCTGAGACTTGATCAACAATGGAGTATAACTCCATGATAAAGCTCGAAACCTCTGGAGTCACAGCGAGCAAGTCGATTGCATTCAAAACAGCTCCCAAACACGACGGAGCAGTAGGGTCCCCCTCCAAAGCTTTCATCAAATCTTTCTTGAAGAACTGAGCCTTCACCTTCATCAAAGCCTCATCGAGAGGAGAAATCTCAGTGGACTTCCCCGATTGAGTAGAAGCCTCCTGACTAAGATCAGATGAACTTCCCCTGCTCTCGATAATGGCATTCAGATAGCCAATGGGATCAGTTTGCTTCAAGAGTGCTAAGTCTTCTTTGGACTTATGCTTTGTCGAGGTGGTAACCTTTGCAGCAGCGTTGTCTTGGGGTTGAAGCTGTTGAGTAGCGTTTGCATCGACATGACTATCTTCGACTTGAAGTTTGGCAGTGCCAGCATCAGCATGATCCCCTTCGTCATGTTGTTCCTCTGACAGATCGACCACTTGAATCTCCCTTGGTTGTTTTTCTTCTGTTTCAGCATTGGCTTCATCGTTCGCCAATTCCTTCTCTTATGGCCTACTGAGTTCAGCAGAGTCTAGTGTTTCAGAAGTCTTTGGTGCTGAACTTTCAGTGGTTTCCTGAAAATAGAAGAGGAAGAATCTTCTAGTTTAGAAAGAGACACAATCGAACGTGAGTATCGACACCTGAGTTAAAAAAGGTCAAAGAAATTACCTGCAGAGGAACTTCAGCCCCAGGGCTGGAATTATCGCTTTCGACGGGTTTATTGAGCAAAACATTTAGTTCCTCCTCCGTTGGCTCTTCAATAATTACTGGAGGTGGCCTGGGTTTTCTCCCAGCAACCTTTATTCTGATTGTGGGTCGAGTCTCAGGAGAAGGAACATCTTTCTTCAGTTTTCGCCTTTTAAGAGGAGCGGGGGGAGATTCGTCCTCTTCGTCACTCCCAGATTCGACTGTCAGTGTAGGTCGTTTCTTGGGTGAAGGTGCCTGAAAACCAATTGGAGTTCGATTTAGAACGCTACATCGAAAATCAGGATATTAAAACCAGAAGGGAATAATGAAAATCTGGTTACCGGTGCTGAAGGTTTTTTCGAAGGACCTTCCCCCTGATGGCTTGTTGTAGTTTTCGCCGATGCTGGAGGTTTTGTCAAGGGACCTCCTCCCTGTTGGCCTTCTGCGGCTTTCTTCGCTGCAGGCTTTCGAACAACTGAAAGAAGACAAGTTATAATTAACAGGCTACCAGTCGAAATGGAAAGACAAAATAATTTGGAGAGTGAACTTACATTTCTTTATTTTGTCAAGGACTAGAACGAAAGACTTCTGAAGTTCGTCCACAAAGTCTTTCTCGTCGAAGAACTCTTCAGCGTAGTAACTCTTCCACCAATCTTCGAAGGATGGTGAGCAGAGGAAGTTAAGTTGATAATCGAACAGTGAAAGTACTGTTCGACCTGCATACCTGCCAATATGCTTGGTGGCAGCATCTTCAGTATAGTCATTGCAAAAATATAACATGGATTTCTCCCTAGGAAAAATAGGAGAAGGAAGTGATTGAATGATACCAAACTGTCGAGAGACCAAGTTTGGTTGATACGCGATCAAGCTCAAGTGAGTCTTGGAGCTTTTAAAGCGCAGTGGCATTATTCTAGGTGTGAGAAATGCTTCCCACATTATTGTGTGTTCTTCGACCTGAGGGTCACCTGACGACTTGGGATGGGGCCTGGTGAACCATTCTGGACCAACCTTTCATTGAGCGAAGGGAGCCATCGTCGAAGCAAATTCTTTTCTTCTTGCAAACATCAAGACGAAGTTTGCAAAAGTCTGTTGAAGCTCCAGCCCATCTTCAGTCGGGGTCAGTAGAGCTAATTTGGTGCCTTCGATACGCCTATTTGCTATCTCAGGAGCTTGCTCATTTATTTGAGTCTTCTGAGGTAAGAAAGACTCGAAAGTGGCATTGAGCCACAGCTGAAGTAGCCAAAAAGGTCCTGCAAGCAACAGACTGGCTCTATTTTCAACGATCTTTAACAGAGTCGCTCCACTGCTGATCGACTCGTACAGATTCGCCAAGATTAATTCTGCCAAACAAATATTTTGGCCATGGTGAAGCTGGGTGGCGAGGGTGACCATCTTCTTTGTCACCTGTAAAGACTTTGTGCAGAACACAAAGCGTGATAGCCAAAGGGCTAGAAACGCAATATGCTCTACATCCGTAACAGTGGCTGTCGACCTATCATGGTAATGGTTGATATAGGTGGTATAGGTGGGTTTCGTAGCTGAGAATCCAATCTGATCCTCCGACATTTCCTCTGGGTCGAAATAATCCCCAGTGGGTCGAAGGCCAGTGATGGCAGCCACGTCGAAAAGTGTGGGTGTTAGCATTCCACAAGGAAGGTGGAAAGTGAAATGAGTGTAATCCCAGAAAAGCAAGGAGGCTATCAGCATCTCAGGGGAGTAGTTGAGACCCGTCCTCGACAGCATAACTAGGTCGTATATCCCCAGGTTCTTCCAGATCGAAGTCTGGCTTTTTTCCATTTTTTCTAGCCAAGCGCTGTAGTCAGGAGTGAGGCTAGGGCTAGACCTAAAAGCCCTAACACCCCTATTGAAGAAGCGAAGATCTATCTTCTCTTTAGCGGGATCTTCGTTGTCCTCTGCATCTTTTTTAGAGCACCCAACAGGTTTGAGCTTTTCAAGTACTGGAAAGAAGTTCTTGATCTTCATGGCTTCATCGATGCATGGGGATAACGGGCCAGACATGGCGAAGATTTGGTTGGAGTATCCAACCGGAATCATTAGTTAGTGTGAATAAGCTTCACGCTCAGCAGTTTCTAGGGGTTCAGGAACCCTTCGTTGGCCTGTAGGGGTAACTATGGGGACAGTTGAGAAGATCTTGGGTTTAGCATTTCTGGAAGGGATGTTGGAACTAGGAGCGTTGGAGGAACCTGAGGCCATTGTTGAGTTAAGGTTGAAGATGAAGTGAAGAACAAGGTGTTTGCAAGTTTGCAGAGATTTTGTGTTCAACAAGGAAGTTTGAATGCAGAATAGCATGAAAAAGTCCCACAATGGGTACTTAGCGTTATTTATAGTGGTTGGGAAATCTCCAAATTCGAGGCCATTTAATGTTGCAGAAGATAGTGGGACACGTGGCGTTCCCCCGTTGATATAGTCGTTCTGCAGAAATGAAAAGGTGCAGCGTGCGCCCTCGTTTTTGGGAAATTGTCATGATGACAATTTGTGAAAAGACATTGGGCACGCTAAACGCCGTACTGAGGTGACGTCTTAGGTACGGATGAAATGATGGCTTTTTCTTGGGATTGTCAGTGGTTGGTAGAAGACAAAAAGTGCACAGGTTAATTTGTGGCCAAGAATGAAAGACAGGTGTCGAATGGAATTTCAAAGAATGCCTTTTTCTTTTCAGAGTCGAAATAAGGCATTCTTGGGGGGCAATTTGTTGGCTCCTAAATTCGCCACCCTGGTTTTTATTAATATAAGCCATTAAAGCTGAAGAATGGTTTTGACCGACTGGTTCTGTCGAAATGCTCATCAAAAGATGGCAATGTACTTAGAGAATTTCTTCCAAGGAAGAATTTGGTTGCCTTCGACGTCGAAGGTGCTTCTCGACGAAGGTGTTCGATTGCTCAGAGTGAAACGGTTTGAGATTCAAACGTTTGGAGGGAAAACGGTTCCCAGCGGTTATCAAGTACAACGTGCCAAGATCTGGAGCGTCGAACGCTGTGAACGTGCCAAGTGGAGTCATCTCGAAGCGGCGTAACTGCCTGACAGTTACTTGGGATGTGTTTAGTATAAATATTAATAGTTCACGCAGTTTTTCGCGTGTGTTCACAATTATATACAAGTCACTCATATAGAGTCGAGTACCCAGCGTGAGAGAAAGAATTGTTGAGAATGTATGTGTGAAACACCACTTTAATTAATCAAAGTCATTTATTTTCCAGAAACTTTATTGTTCTTCACTTACTTTTCCAGTCGAAAGCCTTTATTTCAAGCCTTCCTTTATTCTATCAAGTTTTCTTCTTCATGCAATTTACATAAAGCTTCTTTATTTTCTTGTCATTTAACCATTACCAAACTTAGTCAAAACCCCAAAATCAACCATGTCTTAGGATCAATCTGATCGATCCTGCGAGTCACCAAAAAAGTAACCTTTTGGAAGATCAGAGGTTGTTTACCAATTCCCACGGTAAACACCTTGAAGCTGTAAGATAAAGAAGAGAACCAATCATACCTCTGTAGACCTTCTGTTCTACCTTTTTGCTTACCTCTTCTCTTTCCAGAATGCACGTGGGATGCATTGGAATCTTTGATGGCTTACATTCTGAGAGATCAAATTTCTTCAGAAGTTCTCTGACGTATTTGCTCTGATGAATGTAAGTTCCTTCTGGGGTTTGATTGATCTGAATTCCCAGAAAGAATTTCAGTTCCCCCATTAGGCTCATCTCAAATTCTGCCTGCATACACTTAGCAAACTTTCTTCCCAGAGAGGGATTAGTAGATCCAAATATTATATCATCAACATAAATCTGGCAGACTAGAATGTCATTCTTAACTGTCTTACAGAATAAGGTTGTGTCCACTTTCCCTCTGGTGAATTCCTTTTCTAACAGGAAGTTACTCAGTCTTTCATACCAAGCTCTGGGAGCTTGTTTCAGACCATACAGTGACTTCTTTAGTTTGAAAACATATTCTAGATTTTTTGAACTTTCAAAACCAGGGGGTTGGTGCACATATACCTCTTCTTCTACATAGTTATTGTACCCCAAAATTTGCCCTCCTCTTTTTCACAAGAAATCACAGCTTCGGGCTTCTCCTGATTTTTCAGATTGGCTCAAGAATCGGTCAAACAGACTTTTCTTATCAGTCAGACAAAATTAGGGATTCCATTAACTTTTGAATCAGTCAAACAGATTATCAGGGTTTTTACTAATTTGCTTGAGTTGGCTCAGGTTTTGATCAGGCGGACGTCTCTTTGACGATAAATCAAGAATTAGGGTTTGCGCGCGCATTCTCAGAAGGAATTGATTCTGCAGTTCTTTTCAATAGGCTTTGGGACATGGGTTGAGACTTCTGATTGAAGGTTTGAAGTTTAAGTTTGATCAGTGAGAAAAAGGACATGTGGGTGTTTGTTGTTTAACTGTGCGATGTTTTTTGGTTATTCGGAACGCCGAATGTTTATTGATTATTTATAATTTCTAAGTTAAAATTATTGGATAATTTCCAATTATTATAATTCAAGAAATTAAAGTAATTAAATAAATAAATGCAGAAGAATTAAAAGAGAATTAACTGACAAAGGATTATTTTTATTCATTTTTAATTGTTTGTTACAATTATTATTTGAACAATGTAAATTTATTTACAATTGTTTACATTAATATTGTTACAATGATTAAAGGTAAAATAAAACTATATCCTAAAGTTTCCTAAGTCTTCATCTTCTACTGATGCTCCCCATTGCTCAATTGGTATTTACCTGCAAAAAGAGAAGAGAGAAGTCAAATGCAGATGAAATAAAAAGGCAGACAGATAATTAAAGCTCATCATTAAAAGTGTTGGCCGGAATCAGTTGTTCGCCCTCTCTGCAAATCACAAGAAAACTCTTGGTTCACAAAGAGGGATAGAAAATGTTTGCAAGCATTGGAATTAATTAAATGTACAAGACTGCATAATTTCAAATTGCAAAGTGTCAACAAAAATGTCAAAATGGACAAACTGAATATGCCAAACAAATTACAAAGTCCAAACTGAACTGCACATATGCAAACTGAAAAATTGCCTAACCAAGTGCAAAGCTGTCAAACTGTCAAAAGGCTGTTAACAAGATATCAAAGCGATGCAGAAAATCTGGGACAAGTACAAGATGCAGAGGAAAGACAAAAGGCAAGTAATATTGCAAAGTATCATCATTTTCCAGGCCACACTTTTTCAGAGTAAGTACAGTCTAAAGCAATAAAAATGCTTTTTATCTGTGGAGAGAGAAAAGAGAGAAAAAAGGTACAAGCTTACAGTTTGCAGGCTTAGGCTTAAAAGATATAAAACAAAGAGTTATCAGAACAAGGAAAAGGGGGAAGAACCACATAACACAAACAAGCCAAAATCCTCCAAACTGTGTTAAAAAACTTCAAGCCTCATGCCTGCCTAAACAATAATACAAAGCTTGCCTCCCAAACTGTATCAACACAAGCCTGTAGCCTCAAAACACAATAAGCCTGTACCAATACACAAAAACCAGAAATGGCCACAAACCTGTAAAACACCACCCAAACATATAGCCTTTCAAAACTGTAACTTCAAAAAAAAACAAGTTCTCAAACCTGTTTCAAACACAGAACCATAAGCTTCAAACTTACAAACTGATACAAGCCTTAAAACTTGTACATTTTCAAAAGCAAACAAACAGCTTTCAAACCAAAAATCCTGTCAAACACAAACAGACAGTACCAAGCCCTCAAAACTGTCTAGCAAGCATTCAAGCTCAACGCCCTGCATAGCCTATCAAAGCTTCAAACTGCCTTGAAGCCAAAGCAAAACTGGTAGAAGCAATTCCAACCAAGCCAAAGCCAAACAATAACTGAAGCAAAACTATCTCAGAAGCTATCATTGATAAGAAGGAAGAGGAAAAAAGTCAATAGCAACTAAGCAATCTCAGAGTCAATATCATCATTGACAGAAGCTCAATCAAACTCAGAAGAGTCAAACAAATAAGCATACCAAAGGCAACTCAGAATCAACATCATTAATATACAGAGGCCAGCAATCAGAAGCAAGCAGAAGAGGAAAAGAAGTTTCAGAAGCAGAGGCCCTAGGGTTTTCAGAATCAAAGCTATCATCATTAAACTAAAGCAAGATACAAAAATACCAGGAAGCAAGCCACAAAGCTAGCACAGCATCATCATACTCCCTCGCCTTGGCCGCCTGAGGACACCTCCTATCCACTTCTCCTCCTCCGTCTCCAAAAGCCAACAAAGGTATAATTTCTTCTTCCCTTTTCTTTCACACCTCATACAAACAAATGATAACATAAAAATTAGAATTTGTCAAAGATTAAAAACATGCAAAACTTGAAACCCTAAAGCGTAAGACGGACAGAACTGAGAAATCATTACCTTACAACATCGCCTGGATACAAACGTGGAGAGAGGGAAGATGGATGATGGCGCCTGGTAGCCATAGGCGGAGTTCGTTCAGAAAGCTTGGCTTGAGAAAGTGAAGAGGACGAAGAAGAAGATGGAAGCGGCGCCTCTGTAAAACTGTAAACCCTATTCTGAAACAAGAATTGAAAACCCTAACAAACAAAATGTTATCAAACGCGTTGGGCCTCTGCCTCATATCTGCCTAAGCCCAATTGATTTCTAGCGCCTGACCCCTCCTTCAGTGCGCGTACACCCCCTCTGATTCTCTTTCAAATTTTGTTTTGGGCCAAGAACAAACATAAGGCCCACATGACTTCCTTTTATTCTATTTTCTTTTAACTAACATTTCTTAATCTTCTTTTATTTTTCTTTCTTTTATAACCTAATTCCTTTTTTTTTAATAATATATTAACCTTTCATGTAAAATGTTTATTAATACTTTTTATTATATTTAAGAGTACATAAAAATAGGATTTTTTCTAACTTAAATAATTTTCTTTTTAGAATTTTTGTTTAATAAACCTTTGTATATAAACTAAAATACATAAATATTAATTTTCTTTAAATATTTTTATTTTCTTAAAAACTTTTGTTCATATAACATTAACAAAAAAAACATAAAAAATAAATAAATGCTTAATAATACATTAGGTTAATATTTGCATCACTTGTAAATAATCACATACACAAATACTTTTGATACATTGCTTTTATTCTTATACATTGCTACATTTTACATTGAGAATGCGATTCGATTTGGTTGTAAATTTTATTTGGACACTACCATCTTGATAAGACTCATCCCCATTTGTAAACATTTGTACCCCCATCCTCGGATACTTATTTGTAATAGCTTAGACTTTAAATTCCCGCAATTTATCATTTTCTATATACTGTATAGTAATTAGGGTTTGTATGCGAAGATTCAAAATCAACCGCTAGATAACCTAATACAAGGCAAATGCATGACAATCAATACACTATTCACACTTGCACCCCTAGGGTAATCCCGCTTGTTGCCTTCCAAAATGGGCCATGTTGCATGTCAAGTACTTTGGCAAAATGAAAACAAATCAAATGATCATAGTCCCTCGGTGACGCTTTCGGAGTTGCCTAAACAAAATGATCATAGTCCCTTAAAGGAAAAATTGCCAAAGACACTTGGCACTATTGCATTCATGGTCTAAACGATGACCCGCGCTCGTCCCGTTAACATCCTAACACAAGATTTTCCACCAAATACAATGGTGGAACAACACTGTTAAAAGGGTTCAAACATAGGAAAGATCTTTGAGAAATTTAGGGTAGATGGCTCTTGGTTACTTGGCCAACTTGCAAAAAAAATCCTTGCCATTTTTCAAAACACACTCCACAAAACAACTTTCAAAACAACTTTCAAAAACATTGAAACATCTTTTCAAAAAGACAAACACCTTTGTAAAACATTTGAGTAAAGAATTGTTACAACGGTTGCCTAGACAAGGCATCTTTTTCAAAACATTTTCAAACACACACACACACACACCACCATTTCAAGCAATTGAAAATCAAAGGCAAGTGATCTAAAACAAGTAACTAAGAGCCCATGGATAACCATGGATGAAAAGGGTGCTAACACCTTCTCTTTTCATAATCTACCCCCCGAACCCACGAAAACATCTCAAAGGTTTTTCCTGTGCTTTTTAACCTTTCCTTTAGGATAAAATAAAAAGTCGGTGGCGACTCTTGCTAAACCGAACAAGTGCGAATACAAACGCAAAACCTCAAGTCAATTCTCCCACCGTATCACAATATCCATTTAAGAATGCACTCTTGACATCCATCTGATACATAGTGATGCCTTTATTAACAGCAAAAGAAATTAAAAGTCTGATAGATTCTAACCTGGCGACTGGAGCAAAGGTTTCTGTATAGTCTATCCCCTCTTGCTGACTATAACCTTGTGCTACCAATCGTGCCTTGTTTCTGATGACTTCACCTTGTTCATTCAGCTTGTTTTTGAACACCCATTTTGTTCCAATGACGTTGAATCCTTTAGGTTTAGGAACTAGATCCCATACGTCATTCCTTGTGAATTGATTCAGCTCCTCTTGCATTGCTAGAATCCAGTCATTATCCAGAAGTGCTTCATCAATTGAAGATGGTTCAATCATAGAAACAAGTCCCATGAGGGATTCTTCAGAGTTTCTGAAGTTGGCTCTTGTTCTGATTGGATCTTCCTTTCTTCCTAAGATTGTTTCTTCTGGGTGATCTATGCTGCTTCTGGATGGTCTTTTTTGAGGTTGATCAACAGAAGATGCTGGATTGCTTACAGTGCCTCTTTCTGATGTTGAGGGAGTGTCTCTGTTAAGAGCTTCTGATGACTTGTCTTCAGTACCTGTGAATTCAACTTCCATACCTGCAAATACTTCATTCTGCTTTGACTTTTGAGAGTCAAGCTTATCATCAAAACGAACACTGATTGATTCTTCCACAATCTGTGTTTCTGTATTGTATACTTTGTACCCTCTTGAGCGTTCAGAGTATCCTAACATAATACACTTCTGTGCTTTAGAGTCAAACTTGTTCAAATAATTTTTAGTATTCAAAATAAAGCAAGTACATCCAAATGGATGAAAATATGAAATGTTGGGCTTTCTGTTCTTCCATAATTCATATGGAGTCTTTTCCAGAATAGGTCTTATGGAGATTCTATTCTGAATGTAGCACGATGTGTTTATTGCCTCTGCCCATAAGATCTTAGCAACGTTAGTCTCGTTGATCATGGTTCTGGCCATTTCTTGCAATGTTCTGTTCTTTCGTTCTACAACTCCATTTTGCTGGGGAGTTCTAGGACAAGAGAAATCATGCAGAATGCCTTTGTCATTAAAAAATGATTCAAAATCTTTGTTTTCAAACTCTCCACCATGATCACTTCTGACTTTGACGATTATAAGATCCTTTTCATTCTGAACTTGGTTACAGAAGGTAACAAACACAGAGTGTGACTCGTCCTTGTATCTTAAGAACTTTACCCATGTCCATCTGCTATAGTTATCTACGATTACTAACCCATACTTCTTGCCACTGACTAAAGCAATTTTAACTGGTCCAAATAAGTTAATGTGCAGAAGTTCTAATGGCTTAGAGGTAGAAACAACGTTTTTAGATTTGAAATCAGGTTTTGCAAACTTGCCTTTCTGACATGCTTCACACAGAGCATCTGAATTGAACTTCAAGTTAGGAAGTCCTCTGACCAGATTGAGTTTGTTAATCTGAGATATTCTTCTCATACTAACATGCCCCAATCTTCTGTGCCAGATCCATTGCTCGTTGTTAACAGACAGAAGACACTTTACATTCTTACTTTTCAGTTCAGAAAGTTTGATTTTGTAAATGTTGTTTCTCCTCTTTCCATTAAACATGATAGTCCCATCTTTCTGACTAACAGCTTTACATGAATTTTGATTAAAGATTATATCATAACCGTTATCACTTAATTGACTTATGGATAACAGATTATGCATTAATCCATCTACTAATAGTACATTACTTATAGAGGGAAGATTTCCGTTACCTACTGTTCCAGAGCCAATGATCTTTCCCCTCTGATTGCCTCCAAAGCCTACGTGGCCTCCAGGCTTAAGTTCCAGGCTTTGGAATATATGCCTTCTTCCTGTCATGTGTCGCGAGCAGTCAGAGTCCAGGTACCATGACTGGTGTTTCTGCTTTGCTGCTAAAGATATCTCTTCTGTGTCTGATTCAAAGTCTGATTCAGAAGCTTCATTGTCTTCTGATATGTTTGCCATGAGAGCTATGTTTGCTCTCTCATCATCTGATTCTGAGTCGGCTTCAGATGTGTCAGAGTCATCCCATGTGGCCATGAGACTTTTCTTCTTTTCCTTGCCAAACTTTCTTCTGGGCTTTTCCTTCTGAAGCTTTGGGCAATCACTCTTGTAGTGTCCTTGCTTGTTACATTCGTAGCAGATGATGTCCTTGTTGTTTGGATTTCTGCTTTCTGAAGAGCCTTCAGATCTTCTGTGTCCAGAGGAGGATTCTGACCTTCTGTATCTGGAGGAGGATTCGTTCTGGTTCTCAGATCTTCTGGGGTTCCTGAACTTTCTTTGCCTCTGCTTCCACAGTTGGTTCACCCTTCTGGAGAGGAGGGACAATTCATCTTCTTCTGATGAGGACCCATCAGAGGTTTCTTCAACAGCCTGCAAAACCTTAGAGTCAGATTTTCTGTTAGATTTTAGAGCTAAAGGTTTACCTTGCTTCTGAGGTTCATCAGCTTCTAGCTCTATCTCGTGACTTTTGAGAGAGCTGACAAGTTCCTCCAGAGAGATTGTATTGAGATCCTTAGCTAGCTTCAGCGTTGTGACCATTGGCCTCCACTATTTTGGCAAGCTTCTGATGATCTTCTTGACATGATCAACAGTAGAATACCCTTTGTCCAGAACTTTGAGACCAGCAACCAGAATCTGAAATCTTGAGAACATTGTTTCAATAGATTCACTTTCTTCCATCTTGAATGCCTCATACTTCTGAATGAGCACAAGAGCTTTAGTTTCTTTCACTTAAAGGTTGCCTTCATGCATCATTCTGAGGGAGCCAAACATGTTCTTTGCAGTGTCTCTGTTTGATATTTTTTCATATTCAGAGTAAGAGATAGCACTGAGAAGAATAGTTATGGCCTTGTGATGGTTTTTGAAATCACGCTTCTGTTGATCAGACATTGCTTTCCTGTCAATCTTCTGACCATTTGCATTCACTGGGTGCGTGTATCCATCTGTCACCATATCCCACAGATCAGCATCATGGGCTAGAAAGAAGCTTTCAATTCTATCTTTCCAGTAATCAAAGTTCTCTCCATCAAAGACTGGAGGTTTGCCACTGAATCTGTCTCTTTCTTCATTATGGTCATTGCTGATGTTTTGATGTTGTCCTGCCATAGTGTTTTTCAATGCTGGATCTTGTACTGACACGGTTAAGTGTTATGAACTCAGAACCAGGCACTCTGATGCCAATTGAAGATGTGAAAAACACAAGAAGGGGGGTTGAATTGTTGAAACTTGAAATCAAATGCAGATAACACGTTATTTTTATCCTGGTTTGTTTGATCTCAAACTACTCCAGTCCACCCGTCAAGGTGATTTCACCTCTCTCCAACGAGGTCTTAATCCACTATATTCAACTGAATACAAAACTGCTTTAACAACTGCTAAAGCCTTCTTGAGTCTAAACCACAGACCGGTTTCTCAAGGAAATTCTTTCTTACAGATAAATGAACTGTTATGTGTGTTTGATGTTTTCTACAAAAACTATATATCACAACTGTGATAATACACAAAATGAAGCTTAAGTGACACTAGATTGCTAGAGCTATAGAGTAAGCGGTTGAAAGCTTTTAGCAAAAGTGAGAATGAGTTTAGTGATGATTGACTTTAGGCGTGTAGAGTATTGTAGAGCATTAGCCATTTCACTTCTCACTGATTTGTTTAAATACTTCTTGGAAAAGATACGTTGATGCCAATAATTCCATTTCAATGCTCATTACGTTCTTTCCATTTTGAGAAGATCTTTGTCTTGGAATAAAGCCGTTGGTAATTAATCTGCCTTGAATGCAGTACCATTGACACTTCAGAATGTTCTGCTTGATTAAGATTAGAGTGTGTTGGCTTTAGCTTATTCTGATGGCTTTTGAGTGCTGATGACATTGTTAAGATCTTGATCAGAGTCAGAGTATGTTGAGCGCAAATCTGTTCATCAGACTTCAGCGTAAGCACATGTACTGATCTTCTGATGTGACATATCTTCTGATACTGATGTTGATATTCTGATATTCTGATGTTGATTCCATCAGAGTTTCCTGTAAATACACAACATATTTTTAGGTAGCATCTATGTCATATATAAATCTCATAATTCATTTAATCTTGTATTTTGTTATCATCAAAACTCTAACTGAGGGTTGTAGAATCAAACTATGTTCTAAAAGAAGGTATTAGCACCCTTTTCATCCATGGTTTTCCATGGGCTCTTAGTTACTTGCTAGATCACTTGCTTTTGTTTGAAATTGTGCTTTGTGTGGTTTTTGAAAGTATTTTGTAAAGAGGCCATTGTTTAGGCAATCTTTGTAATGATTCTCGTTCGTAAGAATGTATACAAAGATGTTGATCTTTTGAAAATGTTTTCAAGTTTTTGTAAAATGTTTTGAAAGTGTAGGTGTTTGTTTTGAAAATAGCAAGGATGTTTGTTTGAAATTGAGCAAGTAATTAGGAGCATTCTACCTACTCAAAAGTTTTTCTTGTTTATTTTTTTTCCTTTAACATTGTTGTTTTACCATTGATTTGGTAAGCAACCCTATCTTTGGATGTAAACGGGACGGGTGTGGGTCATTTTATAACCATGATTAGCAATGTTGCAAGGTATCTTAGCATTTTCTTTAAGGGACTAAGATAATTTGAAAGGCAACTTAGATAGCGTCATCGAGAGACTATGATCTTATATTTGCTTGTTTTTGCTAAGATACCTCACATGCGTAATATGGCCATTTTGTAAAGGCAACCAAGTGGATTTACTCTAGGGGTGCTTGTGTGCAAGTGTGTTGTTTTTATGCTTGATTGTGTCTTGAAATTAGGGTTTTTCTAAGTATTGGTTTTAGTCTTTCCATACAAATCCTAATTACTAGCATTCGTGTATAAAAGCGATAAATTATGGAATTTAAAGTTACTACGCTATTACAACATTTGTGGGAGGGGGTGTACAAATTGAACGGGGATTGCAAGAATGTAAATCTAATTATTCTATTACAACCATATTGAATTGGTATCAATGTACAAAGAAATAAGTAAATACAAAGTACAAAATGAATAAATGCACAAAAATACAAAATGTAAAGAAAATGGATCTTTGTTTGGTTTTCATAAGAGAAGGGAAATTGTCTTAACCTAATTAATTAAAGAAAATAATTAATTAAACTTAAATTTATTAAGAAAAGATTTTAAATAAAATCCCAGTTCTATTAATTAATCAAAAGAAAATGAGTTTAAGAAAAGTATTTTTTGGTATTTTTGTTTTGAAAATATTTGTAGCTTTATAAAATATTTTTAGTCTTTTTTATATCAAAAATAATCTATTTTAATTAGTGTGAAAAAAAATAATTAATAACCTAGTTTTAATTAAATTTACAAGATAATAAGTAAAAATAAATAAAGTATAGTTAATAAAAAAAATTTATGAGAAAAATAAAAAAATAAAAAAAGCCAAAATATAAATCTATCATTTTTTTTAATGATTTTTTAGTATTTAAAAAATATATTAAGGAAATCAATAAAATAAAAATAAGAAAATAAAATAAATTGGGTCAGGGGTGCAAACAACCTGCAAGGGGGTTAGTAAGCAAAAAAAAAACAATACAAGCCCAAAAGGCCCAGGCGCTTGCAAAAAAGGTCAGGAATGCAAAACATGTAAAAAAATGCAAAAGGGTATCATTGGGGCTCGAACCCAGGTCCCAAAGGTTACAGGCGCGCGCTTCTACCACTGAGATGGCTATACATTCATTAACATAGGCAAATCAATAAATATACAAGGCAAAACGCGCCCTGATGACTTCATCTTCAACCTCCAGCCAGACCAACTGTAACTTGCTCATTTCTCATCAAAAATGAAAACTGTAAACATGAAACTTGTAGCAAATCTTCTCACGGTTTCAGAAATGTAAAACATTAAAACTATAGATCAAAGATAAGCATGAATTTTAATGGCCCTAATCTGAACCCTAAAAATATCAGAAATTTAAATTTCAAAATTCTCTAAGCTCAAGAAAAATTAATGGAAACTATGGACATGGTTAGCTTCAGGGCAATGATATCTACATGTTTTATTCATAAATAAATCATTAATGATGCCTCTATGAAGAGTTACAAAGTTAGAAAACTTACCTCAAAACTGGAAATCGTGTTTTGAGTTTGAGCTTGTTTCAAGTGAAGGTGATGATCAGGTTAGCTTCCTTGAGGTCCCAGGAAGCTAATGCAATGATTAGCTTGAGCAATGGATGGCTGAAATAGTCTGGAGAAGTCAATGTGCAGAGCTCTGTTTTTGAAAATGGAGGATGGTGTTAATGGTGTTACAGTTCTGTAACAGGGTGTGGGATCAACTTTATATGATGTTTAGAAGCTTTGGAAACCAAAAGGCCAAGAAACGCACGAGTAGATTATGAGTTTCAAGTTTTTGGTCAGTTTGTGTGAAAATGGAAGTGTGAAGTGTGATTCTGAGTTCTAGCTCTTTTCAGTGGTCAAGCATTCGTGTGTTTGTGTCAAATGGTTTGTGTATGTATAAACAAAAGTGTTTGAGAGCTTTTGACAATCAGAAGTACAAGTTTCTAGCTTTTGTCTAGGTTACTTGATTTTGAAGAAAAGAGGGAAACAAGTTTCAAGGAGAGGTACAAGCATGGGATGGGTGATTGTAAGTGTTTGAAATATTTCTCATGAGTTATAGGACCTGTTTGATCAGAAGAGAACAAGTGCAAGGCTCAAGAACAAGTTTTGTACAAAAAGTCACTTTATCAAAATGGCAATGTAACCTTTCTTCCAAAAATAGATATAAAGCATGTCCATGCATTGAATTCTTGAAGTGAGGCCTCTAACAGCTGTGTAAACCATTAATTATGGAGTGCCTAAAAAGTTTGAGGCCTGCAGAGTAGAGTTAATGCAGCACAACTTTGAATTTGAATTTTGTTCATCACTAAATGACTTGTAATTAAAGTGATAAAACCCTAACTTCATCTCTTCGATTCTCCCTACTCAAGAATGATCTTAAGGAGTTCTTGGACATTTTAGAAATCTTGCAATATGCTCTATAACCCATATTTTAATTGCTTTTGAATATTCCCCTTGGAAATATATGAAAAAGTGCCATGAAGTTGGGTCAAAATCCTGAGCAAATTAGGGCAAAATTTCACCAAGTGTTTTGTTTCATGACCACATGTTCTTAAAATTATAACTTGAGATTCAAGCACTTTTTGGAGAAGTTGTATGAAGAAAAGTTGTAAATTTAATGGAGATATACAACTTTCATGTTGGAAGTTTCTCTTAAATCATCTTGCATCATGGTGAAAATTTTGCTTAAAGTTATGAAAAAATAAGAAATTTTCAACACTTAGCAAAATTTCTAAGTTTAGAAATTTTAACTTTTCAAAATGAAATATTGAATTTTTGATTTCTTGATGAATAAGTTTCATATTTTGACATGTTTTGATGAATTGTGATCTTTGGCATTTGAATTTGGCTAAAAAGTCAAAGTTTGACTTTTCAGTATACAATTGACTTTTGATCAGTTGACTGCAAAATTCATCTATCAATCCAGTGGACTTGCAATGTTTTGAACCATGTCATTAAGTAAAAATGATGCAATTGGACTCTTGAGATCATTCCTTAAACTAATTGATCATTTGCTAGGTCAAAAATCAGAAATTTCTCTTTCCCAATCAAAACCCTAATTTTGACCATTTTGACCATTTTGCCCTTTTGGAGATTTGATCAAATTTCTTGAGGAGTTGTGATTGAAACTTGATAAAATGATACATATGAGTTTAAAATGTTTATGTGGATAAAAAATTATGAAGTTTGACTGTAAATTGGCCATAGTTGACTTTTTCTCAAATACAACTGATTTTTAGGTCAACTGCTCAATTGACTGATAAAAAATTTGATCCAGGGCTTGAAACTTGACATGAGTAATATTGGGGGTCCATAATGATCCATTAAAATCATATGAGGCATAGAAAGTTCAAAAATCCTTGTGCAAACTCAAATCCTAATTTTGGTCATTAGTGCTTAAGAAGGTGTCTTGAGCTGATCAAACCCTAGTGCAGTCTTGAGCTAAGGAGATCTTGTGAGCAAATTCTTGATAAGTGAGAGGGAAAATTTTTTGGTACAACACTACCCCCTAAACTCAAGAAAAAATATCAAAGGTCTTTCCTGTGCTTTTTCACCTTTCCTTTTGGATAAAAGAAAAGTCGGTGGCGACTCTTGCTAACCGCAACATTTGCGATCAAACGCAAAACCTTCAAGTCAGTTCTCCTACCGTATCACAACATGAATTTGCATAGTATTGAGTCGCATTATATGATTGCATAAAGAAGTTGTGAATTGATGTGGTGAATGTGTATTTATTGTTGGTATTCTGTTGCGATTATTGTTGATTGTGAGATGAGAAGTGGTGATGTCATGTGATCTAATTTAATATATTGATTATCATATGTTTTATTGTATTGTTAGATATCTCACCCCTTCTGTTAGAATGTTGCCCTTATGTTGGTAACGTGCAGGTAATCGAGAGTGAAGGTTGTATACCTTCAGTAGTTTGAGTCGGTGTCATTGCTATGATATGTAACACTCGGGGGGGGGGGGGGGGGGTATGAACGCTTGTTGCTTTTGATTGTTGATTATTCAGTTATTGAACTTTAAGTTAATTATTATTAAACATGTGTTGTTTTGAAGTTGCTGTAATGATGATTAAAGATGTTATTATGAATTCCGCTGCGTAGATGTTAAATTGTTGAATTATTTAATTAAAGTATTTATGTTGATGGTTCATCCTAAGTTTTAAAGTGTTATGTATCCATGATGAATGCGATGAGTTTTTAATGATGAATTTATGGAATCCTGATTCGTTTGCATGAATCTTTTTATAACTCTGATTTATTTATATAATTGTCGGGTAGAATTGGGGTGTTACAGTTATGCTTTACATGGACGTCCCTCTCCTTGGACTGCCCATGTTGCCCAGACCGCTCCACCTCTACAGGCTGCTACTCTGACTGATTATGCCACCTCACCTGCTATCTTCAACGACTTTATCAAGTGGTATGAGGAGCGTCAGGCCGCTAGTTCCACTGCCTCTGTTGCGCACACGGGTAATTCTTTTGCTGGTCTTTCTCACTCCACATCTCTTGGCCTATGGATCCTTGATCCAGGCGCCACTGATCACATTACTGGTAATAAATCTCTTTTTTCTTCATTCATTACTTCTGGTTTATTACCCTTTGTCACATTAGCGAATGGCTCTCAAACTCAATCTCAAGGTACTGGTACTATCCACCTTTTTCCCTCGCTATCCACTACTAATGTTCTTTATGTACCCGGATCTCCGTTTAACTTATTGTCTCTAAGTCGTTTGACTCGATTTCTTGATTGTACTATCTCATTCACAAAAGGTTCTTTTTTCTTACAGGACCGGAGTTCGAGACAGATGATTGGCACCGGATGTGAGTCTAATGGTATTTATCTTCTTCAACCATCTGCACATGTTTGTTCTGTGGTGGATTCTCGCCTCCTGGTTCATGCTCAGTTAGGGCATCCAAGTATTGCAAAGTTACAAAAGTTGGTACCCAATGTTTCCAAGTTATCTATGTTGTCTTATGAGTCTTGTCAATTAGGAAAACATGTTCGTAGTTCTTTTCCGATTCGTGTCAATCATCGTTCTAAGTCTCTGTTTGCTCTAGTTCATTCTGATGTTTGGGGTCCTAGTCACATTGTTTCCATTTTAGGGTCTAAGTATTTTGTTACCTTCATTGATGATTATTCTCGATGTACCTGGTTATTTTTAATGGAAAATTGATCGGAGTTATTTGCTATTTTTTAAACATTTTATAATGAAATCAAAAAGGCAAAATACTCATTTTGGTCCCTTAACTATACCCTTGGGTTCACATTGGTCCCTTAACTTTTTTTCGTGTCATTTTGGTCCCTTAACTTTCAAAAAGTTTCATTTTAGTCCTTTTTTGTCTAATTAGCGACGGAAAAACTTTGAAATACGTCGCTAAATCTGTCGCTAATTAGACAAAAAGGACTAAATGAAACATTTTGAAAGTTAAGGGACCAAAATGACCCGAAAAAAAATTAAGGGACCAATGTGAACCCAAGGGTATAGTTAAGGGACCAAAATGAGTATTTTGCCAATCAAAAATCAGTTTGGTATATCCATTAGTACTTTTCACAGTGGCAATGCTCGAGAATATTTATCTACTCAATTTAAAACTTTCATGGCTACTAACGGTATACTTAATCAAATGTCTTGTGCTCACACACCACAACAAAATGGAGTCGCTGAGCGTAAAAATAGACCCCTAGTTAAAACCACTAGGACACTCTTACTTCACAATAATGTTCCTCAACACTTTTGGGGTGATGTTGTCCTTACGGCTTGTTATCTCATAAATAGGATGCCATCATTTGTCCTCAACAATCATATCCCTCACTCTATTCTATTTCCTCACCAGTTTCTTCACCCATTACAGCCTAGAGTCTTTGGGTCTACATGTTTTGTCCATAATGTTAGTCCTAGGCTAGACAAACTCTCATCTCGTTCTCATAAGTGTGTGTTCTTAAGCTATACAAGATCCCAAAAGGGATATAAATGTTACTCCTCGTCTATTCATCGATATTTCGTCTCTGCTGATGTCACATTCTTTGAGTCAGTCCGTTACTTTGGGACGTCTACAGGGTCTGAGTCCCTATCACCCATGTTTTCTTTATCTCCCACTACTGCCCTACCAAACGTAGTTCTGTCTCCTTTTCCAGCCAATCCACCCCCATTAGCTCCTTTGCAGGTTTATCGGTGTCGACCACGGCCACCTCCACTACCATCAACTAATGCAGAAATCACCATAGACTCCCCTCCGGATCCAACTCCTTTGTCCCCTCCAATCCAGGGCTTGAAACTTGACATGAGTAATCTTGGGGGTCCATAATGATCCATGAAAATCATATGGGGCATAGAAAGTTCAAAAATCCTTGTGCAAACTCAAATCTTAATTTTGGTCATTAGTGCTTAAGAAGGTGTCTTGAGCTGATCAAACCCTAGTGCAGTCTTGAGCTAAGGAGATCTTGTGAGCAAATTCTTGATAAGTGAGAGG
Organism: Vicia faba; assembly: GCA_948472305.1. Lineage (NCBI taxonomy): Eukaryota > Viridiplantae > Streptophyta > Magnoliopsida > Fabales > Fabaceae > Vicia > Vicia faba. Next base: position 724,045,049 of record OX451738.1, on the reverse strand, counting down.
GAAAATTTTGGGGTACAACACTACCCCCTGAACTCAAGAAATAATCTCAAAGGTCTTTCCTGTGCTTTTTCACCTTTCCTTTTGGATAAAAGAAAAGTCGGTGGCGACTCTTGCTAACCACAACATTTGCGATCAAACGCAAAACCTTCAAGTCAGTTCTCCTACCGTATCACAACATGAATTTGCATAGTATTGAGTCGCATTATATGATTGCATAAAGAAGTTGTGAATTGATGTGGTGAATGTGTATTTACTGTTGGTATTCTATTGCGATTATTGTTGATTGTGAGATGAGAAGTGGTGATATTATGTGATCTAATTTAATATATTGATTATAATATGTTTTATTATATTGTTAGATATCTCACCCCTTCTGTTTGAATGTTGCCCTTATGTTGGTAACGTGCAGGTAATCGAGAGTGAAGGTTGTATACCTTCAGTAGTTTGAGTCGGTGTCATTGCTCTGATATGTAACACTCAGGGGGGGGGGGGGTATGAACGCTTGTTGCTTTTGATTGTTGATTATTCAGTTATTGAACTTTAAGTTGATTATTATTAAACATGTGTTGTTTTGAAGTTGTTGTAATGATGATTAAAGATGTTATTATGAATTTCGCTGCGTAGATGTTAAATTGTTGAATTATTTAATTAAAGTATTTATGTTGATGATTCATCCTAAGTTTTAAAGTGTTATGTGTCCATGATGAATGCAATGAGTTTTTAATGATGAATTTGTGGCATCCTGATTCGTTTGCATGAATCTTTTTATAACTCTGATTTATTTATATAATTGTCGGGTAGAATTGGGGTGTTAGAGTTATGCTTTACATGGACGTCCCTCTCCTCGGACTGCCCATGTTGCCCAGACCACTCCATCTCTACAGGTTGCTACTCTGACTGATTATGCCACCTCACCTGCTATCTTCAACGACTTTATCAAGTGGTATGAGGAGCATAAGGCCGCTAGTTCCACTGCCTCTGTTGCGCACACGGGTAATTCTTTTGCTGGTATTTCTCACTCCATATCTCTTGGCCTATTGATCCTTGATCCAGGCGCCACTGATCACATTACTGGTAATAAATCTCTTTTTTCTTCATTCACTACTTCTGGTTTATTACCCTTTGTCACATTAGTGAATGGCTCTCAAACTCAATCTCAAGGTACTGGTACTATCCACCTTTTTCCCTCGCTCTCCACTACTAATGTTCTTTATGTACCCGGATCTCCGTTTAAATTATTGTCTCTAAGTCGTTTGACTCGATCTCTTGATTGTACTATCTCATTCACCAAAGGTTCTTTTTTCTTGCAGGACCGGAGTTCGAGACGGATGATTGGCACCGAATGTGAGTCTAATGGTATTTATCTTCTTCAACCATCTGCACATGTTTGTTCTGTGGTGGATTCTCGCCTCCTGGTTCATGCTCAGTTAGGACATCCAAGTATTGCAAAGTTACAAAAGTTGGTGCCCAACGTTTCCAAGTTATCTACGTTGTCTATGAGTCTTGTCAATTAGGAAAACATGTTCGTAGTTCTTTTCTGAGTCGTGTCAATCGTCGTTCTAAGTCTCTGTTTGCTCTAGTTCATTCTGATGTTTGGGGTCCTAGTCGCATTGTTTCCATTTTAGGGTCTAAGTATTTTGTTACCTTCATTGATGATTATTCTCGATGTACCTGGTTATTTTTAATGGAAAATTGATCGGAGTTATTTGCTATTTTTCAAACATTTTATAATGAAATCAAAAATCAGTTTGGTATATCCATTAGTACTTTTCACAGTGGCAATGCTCGAGAATATTTATCTACTCAATTTAAAACTTTCATGGCTACTAACGGTATACTTAATCAAATGTCTTGTGCTCACACACCACAACAAAACGGAGTCGCTGAGCGTAAAAATAGACCCCTAGTTAAAACCACTAGGACACTCTTACTTCACAATAATGTTCCTCAACATTTTTAGGGTGATGCTGTCCTTACGGCTTGTCATCTCATAAATAGGATGCCATCATTTGTCCTCAACAATCATATCCCTCACTCTATTCTATTTCCTCACCAGTCTCTTCGTTGATATTTCGTCTCTGCTGATGTCACATTCTTTGAGTCAGTCCCTTACTTTGGGACGTCTATAGGGTCTGAGTCCCTATCACCCATGTTTTCTTCATCTCCCACTACTTCCCTAACAAACGTAGTTCTGTCTCCTTTGCCAGCCAATCCACCCCCAATAGCTCCTTTGCAGGTTTACCGGCGTCGACCACGACCACCTCCACTACCATCAACTAATGCAGAAATCACCATAGACTCCCCTCCGGATCCAACTCCTTTGTCCCCTCCAGTCCTGCCCCCTGAGACTGATCTCCCAATTGCACTTCGCAAAGGTATACGTTCCACTCGTAATCCATATCCTCATTATGTTAATTTTTCTTATCATCGCTTGTCTTCTTTGCATTATGCTTGTATTTCCTCTTTGTCTTCTGTGTCTATTCCCAAGACTGTAGGTGATGCTTTATCTCACCATGGATGGAAACAACCTATGCTTGATGATATGTGCGCTCTTCAGAACAGTGGCACATGGGACCTTGTTCCTCTTCCTCTTGGGAAATCTGTTGTAGGTTGCAGGTGGGTTTTCACAGTCAAAGTTGGGCCTGATGGACAAGTTGATCGACTCAAGGCATGTTTAGTGGCCAAAGGTTATACACAGTTGTTTGGCCTAGATTATGGTGACACCTTCTCTCCCGTGGCTAAAATGGCCTCGGTTCGGTTATTTCTCTCTATGGAAGTTATTCTCCACTGGCCCCTTTACCAGCTTGACATCAAGAATGCATTCCTCCATGGTGATTTGTGTGAGGAAGATTATATGGAGCAACCTCCTGGATTTGTTGCTCAGGGGGAGTCTTCTAAATTAGTTTGTCGTCTTCATAAGTCTTTGTATGGACTTAAGCAATCTCTTAGGGCTTGGTTTGAGAGATTTAGCATTGTTATTCAAGAGTTTGGTATGACGCGATATGAAGCTGATCATTCAGTGTTTTATCATCACTCAGTTGTTGGGTGTATTTACTTAATTATGTATGTGGACGACATTGTCATTATAGGTAATAATCATCATGGAATCACATAGGTAAAACAACACCTTTGTCATCATTTCCAGACAAAAGACCTCAGAAGACTTCGTTATTTCTTGGGCATAGAGATTGCCCAATCTAAACGGAGGATTGTGATTTCACAAAGGAAGTACGCTATGGATATTTTGGAGGAGACAGGACTGTTATATTCAAAGCCAGTTGACACTCCGATGGATCCCAATGCTAAACTTATGCCAGCTCAGGGGGAGCCACTCTCCGATCCTGGAAAATATAGAAGATTAGTTGGAAAACTGAATTACCTCACTGTTACTCGCCCAGATATTTCATTTCCTGTTAGTGTGGTAAGTCAATTTCTTAACTCTCCTCGTGAAGGGCATTGGGAAGTTGTGATTCGCATCTTGAAATATATTAAAGGAGCTCTAGGAAAAGGCTTAGTCTATAAAGACAAGGGACACACTCGAGTTGTAGGATACTCAGGTGCAGATTGGGCATGTTCTCCTTCTGATAGGAGATCCACCTCAGGTTATTGTATTTTCTTGGGTGGTAACTTAATTTCCTGGAAGAGTAAGAAACAAAGTGTAGTGGCAAGGTCAAGTACAGAAGCAGAATATCGAGCCATGGCAATAACAACCTGTGAGCTTATATGGCTTAAACAATTGCTTCACGACCTGAGATTCAGGGATGTTTCACAGATGACACTTATTTGTGACAATCAGGCAGCTCTGCATATTGCATCAAATCCAGTGTTCCATGAGAGAAACAAACACATTGAGATTGATTGTCATTTCATTAGAGAGAATATTTTATCTAGAGTTGTCAGCACTAGTTTTGTCAATTCAAATGATCAGTTAGCTGATGTTTTCACTAAGCCTTTGAGAGGTCCTCGAATTAATTATATTTGTAACAAGCTTGGTGCATATGACATATATGCTCCAGCTTGAGGGGAAGTGTTAGATATCGGAATATTCTATATTATGTAAATAAAATATTCTATAAGTAATTAGGATATCATGTAAATAGGAAATAGAATATTATGTAATTATTATAGAATATTATGTAATTACTATGACACTTATGCCTCATATTATATATAATGAGCTCCGATGTGTAATTCACACTCACAGATTCAATCCAACATTCCTCTTGTTCTCTCATTATTCAACATTTTGCGAGGGACTTTACCCGGTATTTTTCCAGGGGTTAACCCCCTCACAAAACGCAATTTGATTTTTATAGTTAACATAAATTATTTCATACAAATTAAAATAAACATCAAATTTTCAAATTTAAAAATTTTATTCTTGTTCATCTTGTTCTTCTCCTTACTCTTCTTCTTCAAAAATTTCTCCATATCCACTAGTTCCTCCAAATCCACCACCAGAATTTTGTGAAGCAAAAAATTGATCAAATCTTTGAATTCGCTCATTTGCAATTCGCATTTCTTCTTGATACTTCTTTGTTTGCCTCCTCATTTATTCCCGCAACTCCGTTTCTCTTCTCTGCATTTCTTGTTGCATCTCTAATTATTTTTTCTTCATCTCTTCAATTTCTGCATTTCGTGTTGCTACTTGGATTGTTACCTCAATATTCGCCAAATTTCTCACAGTTTTAAGCATTTCAACAATTAATATAGGTGGAGTTAATGTTCCTTCTCCATCAACAAATCTCATTTTAAAATTCCTATCACGCCGCTTGTTAGTTTAAAACTCACAATTTGAAGCATTGTATATGTGATGAACTCCCTGGATCATCTCTATTTATATCTGATCCAACACGTGTTTGACTGCTAGAATTCCAAACCCAATAATTTGGCCTAAAACCCACTCTCTCCAAGTGAAATTTCACTTCACTAGAGTCACTAATAATATTTCTGCAACCACACTTTAAACACAGACATCTTACCCCTCATTCGCTTCGACAACATTCTTCCTTAAAATGACGTTTAAGCTTACGTCTTCCAGAAAACGATCTATCATACATCCAACTACGATAGATTTGATAATATTCCATATATTGTACATGTTCATGTATAATTTTATTAAATAAAATAAGGAGTGTTTTATCTACAAATTTTTAAATTTTTATCGATAATATCATATATCTAATTATATATAAAATTGAACATATATTTACTCTAGTTAAAGAATTTATTCTAAAAATAAATCATATATTACTATTCAATTATTCTAAATAAATCATATTCTAAATATTACTATTCAATTTATTCTAAACATATAATTCTACATATATACACTTTTAAAATATATTTACTTCATCATTTTCTAAAAATACTGTGATATTTTTATAGACATATATTTTTTAGTCTTAAACATATATAAATTGTATATTTATTTTTAAAATATATTTAATTGTTTTTGGTCCTAAATAAACTACATACTTATTATTAAAATATATTTACTTGTTCTTACTCTTGAACATGTAAATTATATATTTGTTTGATAGTAAATTTTCAATAATGTTTTAATCCAAAACATAAACTATCTTCTTTTCATTTAAAAATATACTAAATATTTATTTAAGTCATAAATATACTATTTATACAAACATATATAATTTTTGGAAACTATATTTTTTGAAAATTATACATATTTCAAAAAATTATATTTAGTATTTACATATTTAAAAAAAAAACTATTTGTATAAAAATATATATTTTTAGAAACTATGTATATATATTTCAATAAAATCATACATATTCTATACATACTATTTTAAAAATCATATATGTTTCAAAAAAATCATACATATTCCAAAAATATAATATATATAAAAAATTATACATATTTTATATACATATATTATTTTTATAAATACTTATTATACATACTATTTTTTATACATACATATTTATTATTAAATACTATTATTCAAATATATTTATTATAAATTCAGTTTTTTAAATATATATACTATTTTTTAAATATATATAATATATACTATTTTTTTAGTTCTTTTAAAAAAAATCAAATATAATAAACCAAATATCACAAAATATCACAAAATAATATTTTTTTCAATTACTCTCTCTCTCTCTCTCTCTCTCTCTCTCTCTCTCTCTCTCTCTCTCTCTCTCTCTCTCTCTCTCTCTCTCTCTC